>OY821750.1:6365806-7642542 GCA_963682055.1 Primula veris | reverse complement strand
AATTTCTTATTGTATGTAACATAAAAAAACTGATTTATGCCGTTTTCAACACTAGAAACAATTGCGATTGAAGTGTATTCAACCCATTTTACCGTCCATTTTTCCAAAAACTGACCATATGCTTTTCACAATTGAAAGTAACTCTCACTAAATCGGTAAACAGATTAGACTGCCTATTCTTCTCTACTTTAGTATCTATTTACTTTCATTCATCTATGTACTTTTAGCAACAATCATATCAACTTTCATGTCGGGTAGAAAATCTTTAACGTACGTTAACATCTCGTACATTCACTTTCAAATTTTTTTTTTTTGTCATACACAATATCATTGATACGACTTACTGTTCGATCACCTTTTGTAAACAAGACATCTAAGGTTAGTTTTATGTACATCGTAACCTTTTTCGGAAAAATGTAGAAGATACAATGTCGGGAATAAAGCTCAAAAGAGAAGGTTCTCCAATCTTATGGTATTGCCTATATTCTTAAATAAACGTTTATTGTATAAAGTAGACTAACTTTACCAAAAAATTTAGTTCGAAATTTTTGCTTGAGATAAAAAGCACGCCGGTGCAAAGAAGAAAATACACAATAGTATACTATTTGCCTCCAAGTCAACACCTCTTGTTTGTGCATTTTTTCACAATTTGGGTAGATATTTATCAATTTGGCGAGTTGCAAACCAATATCAATTAAATGTATGAATCAACATCACGACCAAATCCATTTTTTTTTTATCAAAACAGTTCATCAATCCAAGAGAACCAATTCACTCTGTGTAGATTGACTGAACGCAGAAAACATTCCACTGGCAGGCGATCATGACATTCTCACTTATGATATCTCCAGGTGTTGTCACCAATAACATTGACCCCTCTTAGTTGAGACAGGTGATCCTATGGTTGAAGTAGAAATTAATTTAATTCCATCAGACCTATGAGGATCAGGTCATACCTAAAAAATATTCTTTTTCCTTTTTTTTTTTCAATTAATTTCGATCGAATTTCTTTAAGATGAGTTCATAAAGTCGGACCAGTAAATTCTAACCACCACTTTAGTTCTCCAATTTTTTTGAATCTTGCTAATATACAAGTTCTAATTGTATCTTTAACCACTACTTTTATATATATATATATATATACATATATATATATATTGGAAAAACAGACACTTTCTATTATGCTCATATTGAAACACATGGCATAAATTAGGGATGGATGTAGCAATAAAAAGAGTATTAGGCCTATATATACCCACATATAATTGCTATTATTTACTAACAATATAAAAACCTAGATCTGATAAAAAAATATAAAAGAGGAGATAAAGATAACGATAACGATAGTAGCATAATAAAAGGTAATAATAAATCCTAACTTCCCATTATTTAAATCTTATCCAACATACAATAGCATAATAAAAAATTATTCTCTCAAAATCTTATCATAACGATAATAGCATAATAAAAAATTATTCTCTCAAAATCTTATCCAACATACAATGTGTAACATTCTATTTTAATGAATATTACATATATATATATATATTTATATGTATATATAAATATTTATATGTATATATAAATATATGTGTGTACTTATTACAATTTGTTGATTAAAAATAATCATTAATTCATTTACGTGATTATCTACATGAGTAGATGTGTATTGTGAAATAAGAAACTTTTATCTTTTTTTTTGTGTCACTAGTTTGACTTCGCTAGCTGGCCTTTAATTAAAGGTCTTACTAGTACCACTAAGCATTACTTTGTATGTGCATATATTTAACATATATGTTTACCATTCTAAGTTATAAATGGCAAGAGTAAAAATTACTCGTATATATCACCTTGACCATTAAGATGAAGTTTATGCTTTTGAATGAAACTGGAGGTTTAGAGTTTGGGACGTTGCATGTTTTCGAAGGACTGTCGATGTTACCCTTAATTTGTTAATATAAGATCGTATAATTCAGTATAACTCAATAACTATGGCAATCCATAACGCGGTTCCTTTTGACCACTTTTACTCGATATTAGTTCGCTCATATATTTGTATTCGTTTTATTATGATATTTAGTTAGCATAAAGTGCGACAATTTGTCCCGAATCTGTTTCTTTCTCTGTTGTCTCCTAAAGATAATGGTATATTGCAATACACATAAAATTCTTTATAGTACTTAAATTTTGTTACGACCTTATAGATGGAAAAATTGGTCGAATACTGATACATTTTGGCATTACTATTGAAAAAAGCTCTACCCACAGTCTATATATGTTAATGTTACTATGACGTTCATCAATTTCATGTTATTCTCTGACTAAATTTGTTCATCTAATTTTGAAAGCTCCATTTCTATTAACTCTGTTAATTTAAATCCATCTATATATATGACAATATTTATATAATTGCTTAAGAGGATGACATTAGTGCACCATGCAAATGTAATTTTATATATTTCACAAAATTGCGGAACGGATGTTAAGAAATGACCCCGTCCTTTTTTAGACGGGACTTCCATGCTAGTTATTTTAAAATTAAAATACCGAACCTATGAAACGGACCAAATTTATCATATTTTCCTTAAAATATATGGATTGGTTTTTCAGTTGATGCCAAAAACCATTAACGTAATACTAATTTCCCCCTAACTGTACGTGTACGTGGTTGCATGCCAGATAGGGTTAGTGTCTGGTTGGTATACAAGTGTTACTTAATTGTATTGATATGGATACTCAATCCATCAAAAATCTCACAAGTAACATGTCGACGTGTAAACTTTCATGAACCAATAAAGCATTAAATTTAATTGTTTCATAAAAGTAAAAAACATTGAAAATGTAATTGATCATGTTTTTCTGGGTTTGATTTATTATAAAAAAAAAAAGCATTCTCATCTAAGTACAATTTAACTCAACCCAAAAGTAAAGTACTATTAACCGGTTTATTTATCAAAACATGAATCACCAATATTTCTTTCCTATGATCAATAGTCATCCGTTCCAAAATATTTACCCACCACGAACCTAAATGCAATTTTAACCGGCAAAGAACATATTAAAACGGAAATTTTAAAAATTTAATCATAAAGTTAAATATTAAACTAGGTGATTAACTTTTCAAAATTTTGATTTCGACAATTTATGTATGAGTTTTTTTATCGGTTAAAGTTGTATGTAATTTGTGGTGGACAAACATTACGAAACCGAGTGACAGTACCACATTCAAAAAAAAATGCCAAATTATAAATGCGTTACCAAATTCAAATTACAAAATCAACATTTATAGCGTCTTCACTTGCTAATTTGAAAACATATACATACATAAACAAATACACTAGTCCAAAAAAAGCCTAATTTCTCTAAAATGCATTAAAAATGTTGTGTAATTAATCACAAATATTGTTGTACTGGGATACTCTATTTTGGTTTTTTAGTTCCACAGTTTGTAAATTAACATAATTTCATGTTATATATTTATCTTAATTCATTTTTGCATGCATCATACTGTTATTTATAGGGCTGGGCAAAAAACCGAAAAACCCAAACGGGACTGATAACCGAACCGAAAAAGACCGAAACAAAAAAAAACCGAAAAATACCGAAAAACCGAAACTGGACCGAAAAAAACCGGTCCGGTTCGGTCCAAAAGTTGGGAGTTATTAATGGTTGGTTTCAAAAGTTGTAAAGTTTGTCTTAATCATATAAATAGTAGTAATGAGGGTATAATAAGGTTCAAACTTTAGCAAGGTCATAATTATTAATTTGATGTTGTCACAAGCTTGTAAGTAAAATATATAGTACTGTATGTATGGAAAGTTATAAGGTTTTACTCTTGTAATTGTTATGTAGTTTGTAACGTATTATTTATAAGCAATCATTTACCAATTAATTTATTTGATAATTAAAGAGGAAGAACATATAAGGAATGTATTTAGTGTTGTGTAATTATTTCAAGTACGTAAACAGTTGAAAGTAACGTGTAACCAATTTGTATTTTCTCTATAGCTTTATAAATATTTGTCTTAGAGGAGGATGACTGGATCAACATATATGATATATGCATATAAACAAGAACATATAAATAAATATATATATATATATATATATACTTATTACTATGCTAAATATATATGTATATAACTAGATATGTGTATGTAACGAAAAAGAAACATATAGGATAGTATCAAGTCGAGGTTTTCAAGCAGTACTGGGGGATTCAACAATGGGTAATAGAAGCTCATCTGCCAAAACATGATGATTACTCAATTGTAGATAGTTATTTATCCGTAACATCGTTTTTTTTTTTTAAATAACTGGTGGGGAAAACCCACATTTTATTATTTCCGCTATCTCAAGAATCGCCAACAAATAATCATGCAACATTTCAAACTTTGTAGCATCCTTAGCTACAAAATCTCATTAATTTATGCTTCAAGTAGAACAATGGCATATACTAGTGTTTCTGACGTAGCCATGTTGACGGTGCGGAAATACAGAAGAGGACTATAAGAAACATAACATGTTAGGTCACAAAGAATAAGCTAATTTTATTACTTTTACTAACAGCGTCTTGTGTTCTTAGAATGTGTTCCTAGAATGAATTGCTAGGTTTATTACGATGTTAAGCTGCATTAATTTCAGTCCAGCCCATACGCATACTAGGTTTTTTTTTTAATACAATAAATTTTTTCTTCATGGATGCCATATCGGGGACAAACTTTTTGGTCCCTAAAGAGCTTAATTCCTGTAGTGAATGATAACTTCTCAAGAAGAGTTTTATTCACATGATGGAAAAATGAAGAATACAGATGACATTCTTGGTACACCATATGGCGTAAGGATTAGCAGAGTTTCGAGTAGTACTGCTTTTAGTTGAACAGTTTGTTGCGACAAGAAGAAGCTTTTCAAGCAGTCGGGGATTTAACAATGGTAATGGGGGCTCAACTGCCAACACATGATGATTATTTAAGTGTACATACCTAATTTATCCTTAACTTTACTTCAAATTTACTGTTCAACTCTGATGGAGGCAATTAAATCGAGAACATTCTGATTATCCCTCGTTCTAGTACTGATGCGTGTTTTGACAAAAAATAAGTCATTTCATATTAGCTATTTCCATTAATTTACCGAAAGAGACCAAGCCTTTTAGTTCGTTATTCATTTGTATAGTGGACATAAAATTCTAGGAAAATTAGAAGATTTATCTCAAAGATGAAATAGAGAAAACATCAACATGCATATTGTGGACGCTCTCAAAGCTCCGCCGCTCACTCTCAAATCCAATGGCACCGAAGAAGGAGAAGGCACCGCCACCGTCATCCAAGCCCGCGAAATCCGGAGGAGGAAAGCAAAAGAAGAAGAAGTGGAGCAAGGGTAAGCAAAAGGAAAAGGTGAACAACATGGCGCTCTTTGACAAGGCCACTTATGACAAGCTTCTCTCAGAGACCCCTAAATACAAACTCATCACCCCTTCCATTCTCTCTGATCGTACGAGGGTTAACGGTTCACTGGCGAGAAAGGCGATTAACGATCTGAATTTTGGTACTTGTTTTTCTCATTGATTCCGTATTATCAAGTTTCTTTTAGAACGACTATGAATTTTGGTACTTGTTTGTTTTCATTTTCTTGCTTCTACTCATTTTGCTGGATTATATTTATGGGTTTTTGTTAATGTGACCGTCTGTTGAATCAAAAAAAAAAAAACATCCATATTGTGGACATTATGATATTAAGAATGCAAATATCATGTGTCTTTTGTGACTTTGCAAGGGTATGTTCAAAGAGTTGCTGAATTGGAAGAATGGGTATATGGGGAAATTGTGTAAAGTCTAATCTGGAAAATGAGTTAGGAGATTTGCAAAAATAAGTTAAGAAATTGAAGGAGGAGAAAAAAGAAAGGATAATTGGTAAGGGGCTCTAGCCAAAAAGATTTTTAGATATTTGGGTCAATTTATGATTTATTATATATAATAACTAGTATTTTTGTGTTTCACCTATGATCCCTATGATTATGGGGATTATGGTAGTTGTTTGGTAATAAGTGTTAGTATGAGAGAATAAGTTGGGTTTTAGCTTTTAAGTTTCTTTTCATTTTTAAGTTACATAAGGAGGGAATTAAAAGAGTTTTATCTGAAATTTTCCGAGAATTAGAGATCCGAGGATTGGAGATTGCTCATCATCTACCATGATTGATTTACTCGGGTTCCAATCTAGAAAAAAAGAAGAAGAGCACGACGGTCATTATATCGATAGCTATAAATAGGTATATATAAGAGTTTTGGGATAATAGAACATGATATTACATTGAATCAGTTCACCGTCACCATAGCCATGGATTGTTTGATAAGATCAGTACAATAGATGAAGTTTTAAGAATAAAACAGAACGACACCTTTTTTCATATCTTTCACAGAGATCAAGCATCGCTATCAAGATTGTGCAAGAATAAGCAAGGAAGTGGTACTCTCTCTCACTAGGATGAGATGTTTCTGGTTAGCGGTGAATAATACAGAGTATAAAGCGAGGAGAAGAGAAAGAGAATAACAGTTTTAAAAGTCAACTACTTTCACAGGGCATGTATTAATAAGTTATTTAACTCGAGTTCCTTAAGTTTAAAATGTTACAGTTTCAATCCATTCGTATTTCTTTTATTGTAATAAGGTCGGAGTATTAAATTAAACTCAATATAAATAAAATATGTGGGCAACCACCACTTTTAATTTTTTAAAAAAACTAGTATGTTTGAGGTTTCTAGCTTGGTAGAATATGGGAGGTTGCACTGCTAAATTTTGGTTGGGTTTTTGAAGCTATGAAAGGTTAATTTTGTTTGGCCATTAATGTATATTAATGGAGAAGCCCCATGCTGAGAATATATACAAGAAACAATTAATGACTTGAACCTAAATTGATTTAAAAAAAATCATATCATATTTAAAGACAATAAATTCCTTACCTTATTTTCCACATCATAATTTCTACTATCAATGGAAATATCTCAAATATCTCCGAGCATTTAATTGTTTCTCATCATGATAGTATATATAAATAAGATTGCCCATATAGAGAATAACGAACCAGAAAAGCAAATATTAACAATATAGAAGCCGTAAGAACCCGGATTTTCGTAGGAAAATGCCGGTGTAAAGAGAAAATATTTGTCCCGCATCGGCTAGATATGTGAGTACCTATATGATATATAAGTTAAGAAAACCCTCCTTACTATCACCAAGGCCTTTTAAACTCGTGCGCCCGAGAACCGAGGACGAAATCGGGCCAAAGCGGACGGACAATATTAGTAATAGTAAGCAGATGGTGGCGGTCTGGTCGAAGGACTGGGTCGTTACAGAAACCATATACTCCAATTCTTTGCTTCTATGATACATACGTAGCCATGCCCGGAAAGAAGGTTAAAATTGCCTCTATTGAAGATGTTGCCCGAATAAATGCAGCATACAAGAAAAGAAATAAGGGCTTGCTGAAAAAAGAGCATGAGCTCTCTACCTTATGTGACGTTGATGTATGTGTGGTCATATATAACCCACATGAGAACCAACCCGAGGTCTGCCCCAATGTTCGAGCGGTGATGTACCGGTGTTTGACCGGATGTGAAGTAAAAAATTTAAGCATGGAAGATCTAGCCCCCCTAAATATGTTGGTAGATCGATATACAAAGGAGGCTAGTGAAATGGTTGAGAAGTTGGCTAGGGGGGAGGGCTCAAGCAAGATGGGTGAGTTTGAAAGTAGTAACGAAGTTGCACTTAAGGAGGAAGAAAATCATAATGAAAATTTTGGCTTGGAAGCAACGCAAAGGACACAAGAGTTTACCGATAATGAAAATGAGCATAAGCTTACGCGGTTAGTTAAGGAGCCCGAGATGCTGTTCATGCCTGTCGGAGATGACAACAATGGAGGTACCTCCAATGCTTTATATCATGAGGGATGTGGAGATACACCTTTTTAGCTGTTGTTTTTTATTACTCAAGATTTTCGATGTTTTATCCCTTGCATGTTTAATTAGCATCTTGTAATTTTTGTTATGTTTTTGTTTTATCTTATTCGTGTTTATATCCTTTCAGTGGTTTTAGATCTTCTTTATATTTCAAACCCAGCTGCTTAATTACATATCCATATACATTGTAACATGTAATCAATAAAAGATGAGTATTTTTTTTATAACGACTCGTTTGTTTAATTTTTTTTTAATATAGGAAAACTATGAACAATTAGTTTTAGATAGTAATTAAAGAATATCAAAAGAAAACTTAAAGAGCCAACGTGATTGTTTCATATGATTTTCATATAGCCAATCACAAAGTCTTGGGATTAAGACATAATTTGACGACAATGATCTTGAAAAATGTCTGAAACTGATAATCATAACAATAATCTTCCTCCCCACCAAATTACCACTATGATCCTTACTTTGTAGAAACTAATGCGAACACTAGTAATCTACTTGTTTCCTCTTTCTTAACTGGCCCCAATTACCATTCTTGTAAAAGAGCTATGAAAATCTCTATAGGAGCTAAATAAAAGCTAGGTTTTGTTAATGGTGCCCTACCATGTCCCCCTGATAGTGATCCAATGTTTGGTGCTTGGATTCAATGTAATCTCATTGTTATGAGTTGGATTATTTAAGGTTAATTAATATTTAGTGGCCCATTAACACACTTGACATTCAACTAATGGTGTGAATGAGAAGCTATCCCCTCCTCCAGGAGGAATAAATAATTTGTCTCTAAGAACACAAGACGATGTGCGTAAAAGTAATAAAATTAGCGTATTTTTCGTGACCTAAGATGTTATGTCTTTTATTGTCCTCTTATGTATTTTCGCATCATCAACTTGGATACGTAAACAATAAAACTTTTTAGCTTTCTATACTTCTAGAACTCCCATTTCCTGATCTTTTTAAATATATTCCAGTTATGTTTCATAATTTAACTGTAGTCCAATTACGATGAAATTTTGTATGGTTGAGGTTCCTCAAATATTTGGATCATAATAGGCTCAAACTAGCTAGATTTAGAACTACAAATAAAAATCAATAATGTTCGAGCCAAGAATCTTTTAATGTTCTGTTCCCAACTTCATTTTCACTGTGATGGGATTATATGCAATAAAACTTTTTTAGGGAACGGTTTTTTTCATATACAGAACAAATCAAATCAATTGTAACGATGAGTTACCGAAGGTCCGCAAGGTTTGATGAAAATCTTATGAAAGGGGTTGTGATGTAGTTTTTAAACCTAAACCTTAACTTAAACCTAAGCACTCATGTAACCAAATTACAGGATTGGGATTTTTATAATTGTGTTAGAGTGTAGCAATGAAATTTAAGATCTAGATAATTTAATCGGCCAAAATATAAGGTCACCTTGTTTGCGACATAGGATTATTAGTAGCCTGTGACAAGATTGGGGATTTTTATAATTGTGGTAGCAGCGTTGCAATGAAATTTAAGCTCTAGATAAATTAATCAGCCAAAATATAAGAGTTATTATTAGTTCCAACAAGGCTAAGTAAAAGAACTTTACAGGAGTCATCATTCATTTACAATTTGCATCTTTGTAACTTTGGGTTGGTATAGAAGATGAGATTATTTAAATGCATAGCTTCTGTCATGCCCCGGTTTCCATAAAAAGTTACGGGTGAGCTTTTGAAAAGTAGAACATTTTAAATAAGCAATTAAATGTTTTGAAAAATAAAACGGCATCAAGCGTTATTAAAACAAAAAATTACTGCAACGGAAAAATAACATTTTCAAAGTAGTTTTTAAAGTAAACTTGCCCATATGCTACAACTTTAAAACTGGAATTCAAATAGAAATAACACAATTGTCTGAAACATAGAAAAACTAAACAGCTCAAAGGAAAAGATCCTCCATAAAGTTTTTTTAAAGATGAAAACATCACAACTGAAATAAAATCGCGTCCATGCTATGCACCACAACAAATGTCCTATTCCGCAATGCCCTTTCCTTTGTCTAGACCTGTCACAAATTTATAACGGTGATTTTCACGCATCAATATAGATAAGCCGGCACACCCACGGATGTACCGACAAACCATCAATGCCTCAACGTGTAACCCACAATATAAATGTACGAATATAGACGATAATAAAAAAATGTAATAATTGCTACAACTTCTCTTCCTACTTCATACTACAAAGTTAAAAAAGAAATACTTAAATAGTTAATATTTTTTTTAATTAGATTCCACTTTATTTATTTTTTTCCTTCGATGATAATCAATTACCCCATAGTTAGGTACTGTTCCTATTCATTCATGGCATCAGTGCCCCCAGATAAGTGATAGAATAAAGCCATTATGAAATTGTACATATCCTTTCGTGATGCCAGTGTCCCCGACTAAAGAAGAGACAAACGCCAATCAAAATAGTATTTTAAGTATTTTCAGACCATACCGTAATTTCTTTTTTTTAATCTATAAATTGTTATTAATATTCTTCCATTCTTCTACTCTCTCTACCCTCGGTTAGATATAAATATTTCTAGCCTTTGTCTTGTATTAAAACCCTTCAAAATATACAATCTTAGCTTGTACTACAATACTCCTCGTATCATATTAAACAAAATAAATAATCATTCATCCACATATGTCAATTGCTTCCAATCAATCACGAATACATGAACGACATAACCATCACAATAAAATAGTCATAAACTATTACTAACTAATATGTCTTTATATCATCCAAACAAGAAACGATCAACTGTACAAATAGGGTCAAACCAAGGTAATAATCATCATAACAATATTAGCATAAATCGGCAATAATACCAATCCTAATAATATAAACAACCTAAGATTAAAAAATTTAGCAAATAAATAATAACATATAAGCAAACATCCTTGTCAACAAGCACGCAATGACTCCCGTTACTTTAAACGTGTGGGCCCTCTTTCCCTCTCTCCCTCTCATTTAACCATTTAGCTCAAGACTATCTAATTTATCATTGTAGAAAGATACCATGTTTACAATAATAAAAGTTTCGTTGTTCGTTTACTATAAAACACTTACTAAATAATTAATTAATAAACCGAGTCGTTACAGATTCTGCAAATTTTGAAAATATATTGGATAAATTAATTTTCCCATACAGGTCAATCTTTAAGACAAGCGCCCGACTCACTGTATGGGTGGGGGTGGTGCTCTACACATCTTTCACCAAAATATTATGACTAACAATGCTAGAATGATAATAATATCAATAATACTGTGATTAAGATATTTCTACCAATAGACTAGCCATTAAAAAGTCTGACCAAGTTTTTCACGTTTTGTTTTTTATGATGACATCGTCATTGTCGTCAAATTATGTCTTAATCCCAAGACTTTGTGATTGGCTATATGAATATCATATGAAACAATCACGTTGGCTCATATCTCTGAGTTTTCTTTTGATATTCTTTAATTACTATGTAAAACTAATTGTTCATAGTTTTCCTATATTAAGAAAAAAAACTAAACAAACGAGTCATTATAAAAAAAATACTCTTCTTTTATTGATTACATGTTACAATGTATATGGATATGTAATTAAGCAGCTGAGTTTGAAATATAAAGAAGATCTGAAACCACGGAAGGGATATAAAGACGAATAAGATAAAACAAAAACATAACAAAAGTTACAAGACGCTAATTAAACATGCATGGGATAAAACATCGAAAATCATGAGTAATAAAAAACAACACCTAAAAAGGGGTCTCTCCACATCCCTCATGATATAAAGCATTGGACGTACCTCCATTATTGTCATCTCCGACAGGCATGAGCAGCGTCTCGAGCTCATTAACCAACTGCATAAGCTTATGCTCATTTTGATTCTCGGTAAACTCTTGTGTCCTTTCCGTTGCTTTTAAGCCAAAATTTTCGTTATGATCTTCTTCCATCATAAGTGCAACTTCGTTAATACTTCCAAACTCACCCATCTTGCTTGAACCCTCCTCCCTAGCCAACTTCTCAACCATTTCACGAGCCTCCTCCGTATATCGTTCTACCAACATCTCTAGGTGGGATAGATCTTCCATGCTTAAATTTTTTACTTCACATCCTGTAAAACACCGGTACATCACCTTCTTCATCTCCATCTCCTTGTTTTTTTCCATCACTTTTTTTACTTTTTTGGCAACTTTCAATATCCGTTCCCTAGTTAAGCTTTCTTGGTCCATCATTTCCTGCCTCTGCTCCAAATCTGGCATTCTCTTAAACCTAGAAATCACCCTCTGTGCTGATCGAACATTGGGCCAGACCTCGGGTTGGTTCTCGTGTGGGTTATATATGACCACACACATGTCAGCATCACATAAGGTAGAGAGCTCATTCACTTTTTTTAGCAAGCCCTTATTTCTTTTCTTGTATGCTGCTTTTCTTCGGGCAGCATCTTCTATAAAGGCAATTTTAACCTTCTTTTCAGGCATGGCTACTTACGTATCAAAGAAGCAAAGAATTGGAGTATATGGTTTCTATATTATGAATATTTGTTTTTCTGGTTTGTTAGTCTATATGGGCAATAGTATTTATATATATATATATATATAATATCATGATGAGAAACAAGTAAATGCTTGGAGATATTTGAGATATTTTCATTAATTGTAGAAATTATGATGTGGAAAATAAGGTAAGGAATTTATTGTCTTTAAATATGATATGATTTCTTTTAAAATCATTTAGGTTCAAGTCATTAATCGTTGCTTGTATATATTCTCTGCATGGGGCTTCTCCATTAATATACATTAATGGCCAAACAAAATTAAACTTTCATAGCTTCAAAACCCAAACAAAATTCAGCAGAGCAAACTCCCATATTCTACCGAGCTAGAAACCCCAAACATACTAGTTTTTTTTTTTTTTATAATTAAAAGTGGGGGATGCCCAAATATTTTATTTATATTGAGTTTAATTTGGTCTCCGACCTTGCTAAAACAAAAGAAATACAAACGGATTGAAACTACAACATTTTAAACTTAAGGAGATCGAGTGGAATAACATAATAATACAAGCCCTATAAAAGTAGTTGATTTTTAAAACTATTATTCTCCTTCTCGTTGCTTTCTACTATGTATTTTTCACCGCTATCCAGAAACATCTCATCTTAGTGAGAGAGAGTAGCCCTTCCTTTCTTATTCTTGCACAATCTTGATAGCGATGCTTGATCTCTGTGAAAGAGATGAAAAAAGGTGTAGCTCTGTTTTATTCTTAAAACTTCATTTATTTGTACTGATCTCATCAAGCAATCCATGGCTATGCTGACGGTGAACTGCTTCAATATAATATCATGTTCTATTATCTCAAAACTCTTATATATACCTATTTATAGCTATCAAAATAATGACTGTCGTACTATTTTTTTTTCCATATTGGAACCCGAGTAAATCAATCATGGTAGATGATGAGCAATCTCCAATTCCCGGATCTCTAATTCTAAGGTAATTTAAGATAAAACTCTTTTAATTCCCTCTTTATGTAACTTAAAAATGAAAAGAAACTTAAAAGCTAAAAACCAACTTATTCTCTCATACTAACACTTATTACCTAACAACTATCATAATCCCCATAATCAAATGGATCATAGCCGAAACACAAACATACTAGTTACTATATATAAGAAATCATCAATTGACTCAAATATCTAAGAAATGGAGCTTCTGAAGCTTGGATCAACAATAAAGCTATATAGCCAGACATTTGAAACAGACTCTATACCCGAGTGATGACATGTCTATAGACATTCCAAAATTAAAAAACAAATATTTGTCTACTCTCTCTCTTCTTTCAAAACACAATCAATTCCACCGAGGATCTAATGCAGAAATATCGCACCAAATTAATTTTTTCCCAATTTGTGATATATTCCTCCTCACCCAACAATGAAATCACCCTAGCTTATCCAATTGGTAAAGCTGCAGCCCTAACAAGGTAATCATCTACTTTATTCATAAAACTCTTGTTTTTTATTCTAAAGAAAATTGTTGTAATGTTTACTGTGCGCCATTAGATTTATGTTTGTATAATAGTTTACTGTGCGTCAGTGAAGTAATCATCACTTCACATATAAAGTTTTCCATTTTTTAAAATTAAAATTACTTCACTGGTTGATTGAGTTTTTATGTTTGTATAATAGTTGAAACGAATTGGATTATGAACAAACCATTATACTTTTGTTATTATAGTTAATTTGCTTTAGCCATGGTTATATTCTTTTCCAAATGTCATTATGTTAAAACAAATGGTTCTCCAGACTTTTACTAAAATTATGGAAGGTTTGGATTTTGAAACAAGAGAAGATCACCGAGACCCGGATGTGGAAATAAGAGAAGATAATGAAGTAAACAATCATAATGTGGCAGAGTTATGGGAGCCAAAAGTTGGAATGATGTTTGATTTAGAAACTCAAGCCCAAAATTTTTATGCTACTTATGCAAGAGCAAAAGGTTTTGGTGTAACAATTTCTAACTCAAAAAAGAAAGATGGAATAAAGTATTGGATACAGTTCAGTTGCCACAAAAATGGATTGCCAAAGAAACTCGTTGATCCCTTAGCTAGTCATCCAACAACTAAGACGGATTGTAAAGCAACAATGAAAATAACACGTCAGTTTGATGACAAATGGAAGGTGACCTCTATCAAATTAGAGCACAACCATGAAATGGACCCGAAAGGGATAAAATATTTGAGGTGTTATAGGATTCTTCCAGCGCATGTCCAAAGAGAGATTGAGTTAAATTGTGAAGCAGGAATTAAGATAAACAAAACTGTTGATGTATTACAACAAATGGCGGGTGAAAACGATGATCAACCACGGATAGAAAAGGATCTCCGAAATCATATGGATAAAGTTAGGTGCAATGCAATCAAAGGGGGGGATGCTAGAGCAATGATTAGTTATTTTCAAAAAATGCAAGCTGATAACAATGATTTTTTCTATTCTATTGATTTTGATGACGAAAATCGTTTAACGAAAGTGTTTTGGGCAGATGCAAGGAGTAGAGAGGCATATAAAGAGTTTGGTGACGTCTTGACATTTGACACAACATACCTTGTCAACAGGTTTAATATGCCTTTTGCACCATTTTTTGGTGTCAATCATCACGGACACTCCATATTACTTGGGTGTGGTCTTGTGACCCAAGAAAATACAGAGTCGTTTGTGTGGTTGTTTAAGGCATGACTTACTTGTATGTCAGGCATCCCTCCTCATGGCATAATCACTGATCAAGACAGAGCGATGCAAAATGCAATAAGCCTAGTTTTTCCGGAGACAAGACATAGGTGGTGTTTATGGCACATCATGAAAAAAGTCCCGGATAAATTCAAGAGTTACAAAGATTTTGAGCATATTCAAAATGCAATTAGTAGTGCGGTTTATGATTCATACACCATATCCGACTTTGAAGAAAAATGGGCGAAAATGATCATTGATCACAAGCTAGAAGATCATGAGTGGTTATGTCCATTGTACAATGAGCGCAATCGATGGGTACCGACCTTTGTCACAGATACCTTTTGGGCGGGGATGTCCACAACCCAACGTAGCGAGAGCATGAATTCATTTTTTAAAGGTTATGTTTATCGAAAAACTTTGTTAAAAGAGTTTGTTGAAAAATATAAGATTGCCTTACGCAAGAAAGTTAAAAAGGAAGAAGAAGCAGATTCTCAGTCCAAAAATGCACAGTACCAACACACGTCCGTTTATGACTTTGAAAATCAATTCCATGGCGCATATACCGTATCAAAATTCAAACAGTTTCGAAAACAGCTTCATCAATTGTTCAATTGCGAGCTTGAAGTTGGCATTGTAATTGATGGTATTGAACAATTTATGGTTGAGCATACTTTCAAGGCTGGTACGGCTATTAAATTTAACAAAACTGTTAAGTTTTTAGTTCGTTTCGATGAAAGAACAGGAGAAACAAATTGTGTTTGCCGGATGTTCGAAAGTAAGGGGATGGTGTGTGTGCACATGTTAAGAGTTTGAAAATTGAAAAAGTTGTCCATGATTCCAGAAAAGTACATTTTACATAGATGGCGGAAAAATATAATGAGGAGTCACACTAAATTGATTTTAGGTTATACTAAAAGGCAAAGAAAACCTGAATGGTATCGTTACGATGAGGTGCTTGTCTTATTAAATGAGGCTGCCGATGGAG
This sequence comes from Primula veris, assembly GCA_963682055.1. Taxonomy (NCBI): domain Eukaryota; kingdom Viridiplantae; phylum Streptophyta; class Magnoliopsida; order Ericales; family Primulaceae; genus Primula; species Primula veris. Next base: position 7,626,357 of record OY821750.1, on the reverse strand, counting down.
TGATATATTCCGAAAGCATGACTAACAAGCTGAAGGATACTTTGGCACAATTTATTGAAGTGAATCGGGAACAATTCATGAATAAAACGCTATCTAGGAGTCCTATGTCCATTGATGTTGGCAGTTTGGAAGACGAAACATTACATGTGGGTGATCCAAGTCAGGGAGTTAAAAGAGGACGCCCAGAAGAAAAAAGGAAAGTTTCAAAATATGAGAAAGAGGCAAAAAAGAAAAAACAACAATGTACAAATGCAAGCAATAAGCAGGTAAATATAATAATTGTACTTGCATCAATATATTGACTATCTCTAATTAGGTCTGTTTGTAGTCATTTCTTTTAAATTGTTGATTTTCTATAGAATATATCTCAGAAGAATAATAAAACGAAGAAGAATACCAAATCGAAGAAAAAAGTGCAACAACTCGAATATTCACAAAGAAGTATGAGCTTGATTGATCTTAACGAACCTGCTATTGACTTGTGAAGCTAATGTAAGTTTTTCGAATTTATGTTTCCTTTTCTCAAACTCAATCTAGTTAGTATTATTAATGATGACACTAGTTCTATTCTTGTTTTTCATTTTTACAGAAACAAGACTATCATGATCAAATTTCGAGAAGATGTGCACTATCTTTTAGAAGACGAAAGACTGTTGTTTTCTTTACAAAGACCTGAATTGTGAAGTTTGTGCAATTTTGATTATTTTTGAGAAAGAAATCTGGAAAATAAGTCTGCAATTTTAATTGGAATTTTTGTATATTGTCATTTTTTTATCGCTAGTATGAGCAGCTTTTGCCACTAGAATTTTTTACTTTTGTAAGTGACTTTTGCCACTAATTTTCCGACCCATGGTTTTTTCCCAGTACATTATGATATGTTCCAATTTTCGTGAGTTTTGGACTGATTTTCAGCACCTTTGATGAATTTGAGTAGACTTAATCATTGCTGCAAGTTATTCCAGTTCTATTAATGTGGTTTAAGTTATGTTTTTTAAATTTGCAAGGATTGTTTTAGCAAATTTTGAAGCATTACGCAATCGGTTTTGTATAAAGTAGCATACTTTAATGTACAACTACAATACAATTAAGTTCGATGCTGCCATGCTAATATAGAGTTGTACGTTGAAATTAGTTCATAATGGCTCATTAAACACATCCCAAGCGTAGCCATTAATTGCTTAAAAGTTGCATACCAAACAAGCCCTCAATGACCATTAATTGTTTGAAAATTTCAAAATCAAACAAGCCTGGGAAAACTCAACAAAACTTATTACACGGACATGTAAAAATATAAAGGGTACTCATAGTCAAACTACATAATCAAACAACCATCTTTTGATCCATGGATATGCACATGCATAATTTTAATTATCTCAGAAAATCGAAGTATAATCAGACATGGAGGTGATTATTCTATGGGGTTTCGGGCTCTTAATTTGAGTAGGTGACTGATTTTATTTTGAAAGGAGGGATTAAAAATGTTTTGAAGGAGAAAGTGTGGAGATACTCTGAGAGAAGGGAATTGATTGTGTTTTGAAAGAAGAGAGAGAGTAGACAGATATTTGTTTTTTAATTTTGGAATGTCTATAGACATGTCATCACTCGGGTATAGAGTCTATTTCAAATGTCTGGTTATATAGCTTTATTGCTGGATCAATCTCCTCAATGGGACTCAATCCCTTAATGTTGCCAATGTCGGGATCTGGTCCAAACCCAATGTTTTCACATGAATATCCTCTCCAAGAGTTTAAGCCAACACTTAATTTCTCCTTAAATGAGATATATCAAAATGGGTATTCAAATCTTCAAGATGTTCAAGAGGCTGCTCCAAGGCTATTTTTCCCTTTCAACGATTTGAAGCAACCACCAAACTCGAGCGATGAACTGGAGCAACATAGAAAGCAAGGAGAGGCTTATAGGTATTGGAGTGGCAAGTTGAACGGAGGATCGTGGTAAAAATGTGTTCACTATATAATTTTAGGATGCGTATATTAATTTTAATGTGAGGCAACTTGAAGAAAAACTGGTGATTGGTGTTATCTTTGTTTATCTTCTTGTATTTCCATTTCTATCTCTATTTCTATTGGCGTGCAAATGTTTGGGTTTGATGAGAATTTACATGTAGAATTATATGATCTTTCTTTTGCTTATTTGTTGAAACGGATATGCAACTTGTTGTCCCTTTCCAAATATGCCCTTCTAATTTTTTGCTGCCCGTAAGAGTTTAAGTTTTCTTTTATGCTGCCGTAAGTTAATCTATACATTGAATTAATTCATGACATATTGATCGAGGCTAGTCCATCAGTGAGTAGTATTGTGTCATTGTTTTGACTGTTGAGCTCTCAAGCTACAAGTGTATTTTCTAATCATTCCCAAAAAAAACTTTATGTTATATTGATATCCTATTAGCCAACAATATATAGTTACAATACTAGTATATATGGTTACTGTTGATCTATAGTGAGTGTTTTCTCCTTTTGCACAGTATTTCGTTGAATTTGTTGATGTCGAACCATTAGAAAAAGACTAAATATGAGCAATCTTTTTACTGGTACAGAGCAATCAGTCCTTCAAATGGTTTGATTTTAGTCCAAGATAAAATCATACAAATATGTACTGTTAATACACCTCCCTCAAGTTGGAATGTGGATTGAAAAAACACCCAACTTGACTAACAAATTTTTAAACATGGATTCACCCAAATATTTTGTAAAAATATCAGCTAAATTATTGATAGAATAAACATGTAATGGATGAATAACTTTCTGCAAAATCGTTTCTCTAATTAAATGACAGTACACCTCTATGTGTTTAGATCTTTCATGGTTAATAGGATTATTAGCCAAATCCAAAGCTGATTTACTATATGTATATAAAATCAATGGTTTTCATGCTTAATTTTGAAATCTTATAAAAGTTGTAGCAACCACATAAATTCACAAGTTGTATTTGCCATAGCTCTATACTCTGCTTCAACTGAGCTCCTAGAAATAGTATTATGTTTCTTACTCTTCCATGAAACTAAAGAATTTCCAAGAAGAACATAGAAACCAGTCACTGATTTCATAGTATCTATTCACGCTGCCCAATCAGAATAAGTAATAGCTTTTAAATCAAAAATAGAATTAGAAGAAAATAAAATACCTTGAAATGGATTTTGCTTGACATGCCTGAGCACTTTTAAAGCAGCATTATAATAAATCTTAATTGGATTTGCTAAAAACTGACTTAGAGCATTAACTGAAAAAGAGATGTCAGGTCTAGTAATAGTTAAATAAAGCAACTTAGCTATTAATCTTCTATACTTAGTAATATCATCTAGTAAATCTGTATATTTATTGTTAGCTTTAATTTGGTATCCATGAGAAAAAGAGCAGGTTTAACAGCCAAAATATTTAACAGATATAAAGATTTTTGTAACTTGCAAACTAAATTACTATTATTCTGATGAAAACTAGGTGGAATCACCATATACACATCCTCATACAAATCATCATCTAAAAAAAGGATTATTCACATCTATTTGAGATAAAAGCCAATTATTTACTGGAGCAGTAGATAAAAAACACCTAACAGTAGTTATCTTAGCAACAGGAGAAAAAGTAGCATCATAATCAATTCTTTCAGTTTGTGTATATCACTTAGCAAATAACATAGGCTTGTATCTTTCAATACTACCATCTGACTTATACTTAATCTTATAGACCCACTTAGAACCTATAGTTTGTTTTTCATGTGGTAATTCAGTTTTATTACTTTCTAAATCTTTAATTTCATTTTACATAGCTTCTTGCCAAAGAGGATTTAAAGAAGTTTGCTTATAAGTATTAGGTTCAACATCAGAAGAAATTGCTAGATTTTTTTTTTATGCCTATTAGATATTTTATTATAACCAACATATTCTGATAAAGGGTAAACAACATTATTAGTACCAGAAACTACAGAACCAGAATGAAAATTTTGCAAATAAGAAGGTTTTTTTACTAATCCTATGTGATTTTCTAACATTACTAACAGACTCATTATTGTGATTTTCATTCTCATTATTAGTTTTCATGTTGTTAGTGTCATTATGATTCTTATTATTCATGGTTGTAGCATTATTATCATTCATGTTAATCACATTATCAATATTAATATGGTTAACATCATCATAAAAAGGCATGATATGCTCATAAAAAACATCTCTAGAAAGAAAAACTTCTTTAGTACTTAAATCATAATGTTTATATCCTTTTGTACTTGCACCGTAACCAATCGAAACACACTTTCTACTTCTAGAACAAACCTTAGTCCTATTTCTTGTTAAAGAACTAGCAAAACACAAGCAACCAAAAACCCTGAGATGACTATATGCAGGTTTTCTATTGAACAAAACTTCAAAAGGAGATTTATTCCCTAAAAGAGGAGTAGGAGTTCTATTAATTAAATATGCAGCCGTTAACTCACAATCTCCCCAAAAATTTAATGATAAATGAGAATGAAATCTTAAAGATCTAGCTATATTAAGAAAATATTGATTCTTCCTTTCTACTAAACCATTTTGCTATGGTGTACCTACACAACTTGTTTGATGAATAATACCCTTCTCAGTATTTTATTCATTCTCCGGGGAAATCCTCCTGAAAGCCAATTAGGATACACACCCATTGCTATACAAGTTTTTGGTGGCTGGATTACAGTACAAATAAATGTCTTATTCATAATTTTCCTCTACTCTCAAGTAGCGACCAATGCATTTTCAAAGGCTATCGTATCAAATATCAATCAAAAGAGTAACAAACTAAAGAGTAACAAACTAATAATTTGTTAGGCGTCTAGACCCCGCCTAACTTCCGTCTATGTTTGCGTTTTAGAACACCGATCTTAACAGCTACATTAAATATTTACACTCTTAATCATTGGAGCTTTTGTCCATTTTTAATTAAGTCGTAATTTTAATTTTCGATCAGATTTGATACTTATTCTCTGTTTAAGTTGGATTTCCCCCCATATTTTTATTCCTAAATTACAATTAAAATTGTTAGTTTCTTCTACCAATATATATATATAAAGATCGAGCTTGTAAATTTGTAAGCTTCAGGTTGCAGGTTAATAAAAAAGAATATAATGTGAGTTGTACAAATAAAGTATAAATTGTGATTAAGCGGGTCTTAAACAAAGGATGGAGGATTAGAGTGATGAAATTGTATAAAGTATACATGACATAGAGTATACTTTATTTTTAAATGAATGATGGGGAAAATCCATAATTTTATTTTATTAATAGTTGGAAAAAATAAAAAATGTGGGGGAAAAACCCCACAAAAAATACAAAAGAAAAAGGACCCAAAGTGCCCCTATTCGAAATATGGTCTAACAAAAGAACAAGACTACAACTTGTAAAACTAAATAAAAATTTCGTAAATAACTTGAGGGGCTTCTTGCGTAATAAACTGCCACTTGGGCCAGATACTATGCGTGTCATCATGCGCCCACTTGTCTAAGAATAGCGATCGGTCTGCCTTAGAGAGGGTAGAAAACTTATCCCAAATAAAAATGGCGAAAAAACTCATCCTCTTAAAATTGGATACAAAGATGAATCCATCTTAAAGGTATGACCAATTTCCTTAGCAAGGAGATCTGCTGCTTTGTGGGATGGAAATCACAAGCCCTATCGGAGAACATAACATGTCTTTCCTTAGCAAGGAGATCTGCTGCTTTGTTACATTCTTTAAAGGTATGACCAATTTCCACCCTTTTCTTACTAACTAATTGTCGAATTTGATCAATAATCGCATAAATAGACCAAGGACATTTTTCTTTATTAAGAAGAATGTTAATCAACTTTCTGGAGTCTGTCTCAATAATTGCATGTTCATCCTTAATGAGCTGTAACCCATGTAGAAAAGCTAGCGCCTCCATCTCAATGATAAAAATAGCCTCCTCTATAGTAGAAAAGCCTTTAATAAAATTACTCAGAGAATTTCTCATTAGACCCCCTATACCACTATAGATATCAGACTTAAAGGCTCCATCCACAATAATCTTCACTCTATTAGGGGGAGGTTTAGCCTAATGAAAGATGAGAACTTTCTTAACATTATTAATATTATTCCCCCATTTATCATCAGTAAAATCAAACTTTTCCCCAAATTTTTTTTATCTTTTTTAATAAACAGCAAAAGCTGCCTTCGAACACTTGCTATAATAGCTTCACTGTTCATAGACCTATCATCAAACTTATAGCTGCCTCTAGACTTACAAATACGCCATACAATTATAGAAGGAATAATTTTAATACACTTACCCCTGAGAGAAGAATTTGAGAGTTGCCACCAAGTTAGACACCTCCCTCTAATACTTAAATTGTTGTAGGTTATTCCCATAAGCCTTCCATAGAATGACCAAACTTTCTCTGCTATAGAACTAGTACCAAAGAGATGTTCAATAGATTCGTTAGAATTGGAACAATAACTACATATGGAGACCAACTTTATACCCTTACTTTGCACCTTTTCATTAACAGCAACTGCATTTAGGAAAATTTTCCACATGAAACAAGAAACCCTCAAGGGTAGCAACTTATCCCAAATAAGAGTATATATCCAATTAATAATGTTTCTTTTTCTTATCTGGTTCCAAGCAGATTTAACAGTAAATACACCAGTGAAGGTCTCTGTCCAATAGCAGACGTCCTTATCCTCAGAAAGCTTTATCACCTTTTTAAAGTAGTGATGATAATTATTAGGGAAAAGATTAAAAATATAAGTAAAATTCCAATTACCATTGTTTCTTAGATCTTTAAAAGGAATACTAACAACAATACGCTCATAGTTTATAGGGCCTTCACCAGTCCAGTTGTCCCAATTAATATCAAAAGTTCATCTACCAGCTTGCCACAAGATTTTTGTTTCAGCCACACTTCTAAGCTCAAGCATTTTGTTCCAAGTTCCATTTGTAATAGCCCTTTTAGCCATATATGGATGCACCTTTTTACAATATTTACTTTTCATAAATTTAGACCATAATGAATTTTGATTTTTAAACTTCCACCATAATTTTATGGCAAAGGCATTTGTTATGTCTTGTAAGTTTCTAATCTCCAAGCCTCCTTCCTCAATAGGATAAGTAATTTTAGCCCAAGAGACCCAGTGTAATTTGTTATTTTCCCCATCTTGTCCCCATAAAAAATTAACAAAAACCCTTTCAACATCACTAAAAATCATCTTAGGAGGCTGCATTGCTGTAAGTGTATAAATAGGGATGGACTGAAGAACATGCCTGATTAGAATAACTTTAGATCCCATAGACAACTATTTTGACTTCCAAGTACTCATAGTCTCTCTCACTTTTGTAACCATGCCATGAAAATAAATGCCTTTTTTCCTTCCAGAGTATAAGTGAAAACCCAAATAAACAAAGGGAGATTTTTTAAAGTAATACATGTATTTTCTTCAAGAGATTTGTCTTACATATTAGTAACACTTTTAGAGCAATAAATAAAGCTTTTATTATAGTTTACCTCCTGACTTGAATCTCTTTCATATAGCTTTATCACTCTGTGAACTTCAGTAATAGATCATTTAGTAGTTGCTAAAAAAATAATAATGTCATCTGCATAAACAAGATGAGTGATGATAGGACAGTCAATAGGAGTTTTGAATCTTTGATATCTTCCATTATAGATTAGATTGTTGAGATTTCTTGAGTAGAGGATCCCCATGTCTCAGCCCTTGAGTAGATTTAAAAAAGCCAGTAGCAACTCCATTTACTATCACACTAAAGTGAATATTAGAAATAAGTCTCCAAACTTTATCTAATTATGTGACGACCCAGATTTCCAGGAAGAAAATTCTGTGGTTCGGTGTTGTGCGTCAGTCCCACATCGCCCAGATATGAGAGTACCCGTGTGGTATATGAGCTTAAAAATCCATTTCCTATCAACAAGGCCTTTTAAAGCCGTGCGGCACAACAGCGAGGACGGAACTCCACAGTTAAGCGTGCTTAACTTGGAGTAGTACCAGGATGGGTGACTCCCCTGGGAAGTTATGCCAAAGCGGACAATATTGTTGATACGGGCGTGGCGGTTCGGTCCGTGGGGCCGGGTCGTTACAAATTACCATCTAATAAACCCCATTTTCCTCAAGACTTTAGTAAAAAATAATCAAGAAACTGTCATAAGCCTTCTTCATATCTAATTTAAGTGCAACATTTTTTCCTTTACTTTTAGCACCCAAAGTACTTATAAGTTCTTGGGCAAGGAAGACATTATCAGTGATGTCTCTCCCTTTAATAAAACCACTTTGGTTCTCCACAATAAACTGAGGCAAAATATTAGCAAGTCTAGTAGACAGAATCTTAGAAATGATCTTATTGCTGAAATTACTTAAACTGATGGGTCTATAATCACCAAAAGTTTTAGGACTTTTGTTTTTAAGGATAAGAACAATAAGAGTTGTAGTCATTACTTTAAGAAGTTCAGAGCCAGCAAAAAAATGAAGATGGCTTGATTAATATCATTTTGAATAATAGTCCAGGCTTTAGTTTAAAGATGACCATTAAAACCATCTTGGCCAGGAGAACTATTTTTATCTAGCCCCCAAATAGCTTCCTTTACTTCATTCAGAGTTGGATAATTGTCTAAAATAACATTACCATCATCATTAATCAGCTGAGGAATACAATTGAGGCTAGAAAAGTCCCCTTGCTATGAAGTATCAGGATCAAAAATAGACTTAAAATAAGAAGTAGCTTCATTTTGAATACCTGCTGCATCTCTGAGAACAACACCATTTAGAATCTTTGATGGAGTAAAATATTATTCACCGTAACAAGTTACATAATATTTTATTCCACAAGACAAGATATAATAAAAAAATCTTAATATATCAATAATATCTTTACAATATATGTCACATGAGCATATAATTTTGTTTAAACTCACAATATTCTGATAATTTTTTTGATAATAGTCAAAGTAACTTTCGTAGAGTTGTAAACACGTCGCAAGAAATTTGCACCAATACCATGCTGAACAGCTGATACCTCACAAACCTTCTCATTGCTATTCATATATGCTTTTTATTACTAAATTATGTGAGATATATTGATAATAACAAACACTTAATTTTTTTACTAATTAATAAATAAAAATATACTGAAAAGTTCTATTTTTTCTATCTTTGTCTGCTTTCTCATCTAACCTATCAAATCACTCAACGTTTATGCATTGTCATTCACTTTATTGGATTTGAAGATTTTCACTGCTTGTTTATTTGAGGGTATAAATAACATTTTGATTTTTATTCTCTAATAAGTTACCAGTATTAGTAACTAATACATTTATGGTTTTAATATTTTAGTTGAGAAGTGAATTCCAATTTGTTTTTTTTTTTAATATAAGAGATTTAAATAAGTATAAGTATAATCAAAATATTCCCAAAATAATAGTAAATTATACAAAAAAATCTCATACAAGAACAAAACAACAACGTCTAATACAATTTTTAATTAATGTGAAACAAGATCAAATACTCCGTTTCAATCAACCATGAGATGAAAAAATAAAGTTTCAGGGCGTAATGCGCCATAACCTAACGCGCATCAAATATTGTCGGCATAGATCATTTTTATGGTCCATCACATCCATTATGGCATCTCCCCAGAAATCCAGAATTTCTTATTGTATGTAACATAAAAAAACTGATTTATGCCGTTTTCAACACTAGAAACAATTGCGATTGAAGTGTATTCAACCCATTTTACCGTCCATTTTTCCAAAAACTGACCATATGCTTTTCACAATTGAAAGTAAGTCTCACTAAATCGGTAAACAGATTAGACTGCCTATTCTTCTCTACTTTAGTATCTATTTACTTTCATTCATCTATGTACTTTTAGCAACAATCATATCAACTTTCATGTCGGGTAGAAAATCTTTAACGTACTTTAACATCTCGTACATTCACTTTCAAATTTTTTTTTTGTCATACACAATATCATTGATACGACTTACTGTTCGATGACCTTTTGTAAACAAGACATCTAAGGTTAGTTTTATGTACATCGTAACCTTTTGCGGAAAAATGTAGAAGATACAATGTCGGGAATAAAGCTGAAATGAGAAGGTTCTCCAATCTTATGGTATTGCCTATATTCTTAAATAAACGTTTATTGTATAAAGTAGCACTAACTTTACCAAAAAAATTAGTTCAAAATTTTTTCTTGAGATAAAAAGCACACCGGTGCAAAGAAGAAAATACACAATAGTATACTATTTGCCTCCAATTCAACACCTCTTGTTTGTGCATATTTTCACAATTTGGGTAGATATTTATCAATTTGGCGAGTTGCAAACCAATATCAATTAAATGTATGAATCAACATCACGACCAAATCCATTTTTTTTTTTATCAAAACAGTTCATCAATCCAAGAGAACCAATTCACTCTGTGTAGATTGACTGAACGCAGTAAACATTTCACTGGCAAGCGATCGTGACATTCGCACTTATGATATCTACAGGTGTTGTCACCAATAACATTGACCCCTCTTAGTTGAGACAGGTGATCCTATGGTTGAAGTAGAAATTAATTTAATTCCATCAGACCTATGAGGATCAGGTCATACCTAAAAAATATTCTTTTTCGTTTTTTTTTTCAATTAATTTCGATCGAATTTCTTTAAGATGAGTTCATAAAGTCGGACCAGTAAATTCTAACCACCACTTTAGTTCTCCAATTTTTTTGAATCTTGCTAATATACACGTTCTAATTGTATCGTTAACCACTACTTTTATTAATATATATATATATATATATATATATATATATATATTGGAAAAACAGACACTTTCTATTATGCTCATATTGAAACACATGGCATAAATTAGGGATGGATGTAGCAATAAAAAGAGTATTAGGCCTATATATGCCCACATATAATTGCTATTATTTACTAACTATTGTGTGACATATTAGCTCGTTATAGATATATATAGAGATATGTATAGATATAGAGAGAGGTATGAGAAACAACAGACGAAGTGTTTATTCATTAATATGATTGTACAGAGAGATACATCAAGAGACCCCTGACCCTCTTTATATAATAGAGGGTAGAGTTATATATGCTAGGAAACCCCAAGATAGGCCCAATAGAGTAAGGCCCAAGATGGCCAATAATATCCTACAATACTCCCCCTTTGGACGTCTTGATTTCTTCGTCTTCATGCTGTCGATGTGAGTCGAGTTCATTCGCAGTGCTAAACACATAAAAACCTTAGGGATGGAAAACCCAGTGTGGGACAAAACCGGTACCTAGGAGAAACTGTATAGCCGAATGATATAGGCCGAAATTCTATGTAATTAACTAACCACAAAACAGTGTGCCTCATCAAAACCTTGGCAGAGCAAACCTAATGGGAAAATCTCTGATCGAAGGAAAAAGAGTGCAACAGTGGTAGTAGTAGGGGATCAACCACAAAACAGGTGCCTCATCAAAACCTTGCTAGAGTAAACTCAGTGGGAAAAACCTCTAGTCGAAGGACAAAATAGTACACAGTGGTAAGAAGTATACAACAGGATACTCCCCCTAATTTCGGCAATCTTAAGTGAGGAATGATGGGAACGTGTCTCGCTAAAAACCTTGCCAAGGAAAACCCAGTGGAAAAAAAACCTTGGTCTAAGGACAAAAAGAGTACACGAGCATCCTACTGGATGCTCCCTACACGAGCATCCTACTGGATGCTCCCCTCATTTGCACACGACAGGGTGCGAGGATTTCAACTAAGTAGTAATTATTGCAATAAGCATTCACCTGGATGCTCCCCTTCACTTGCACACGACTGGGTGCAAAGATTTCATATTCCAAGAAAGAGTACGAGCATTCGACTGGATGCCTCATTTACTTGCACACGACTGTATGCAAGAAAATCTAATGTGGAATAAACCGAGCATTCGACAGGATGCTCTTAAACTTCATATGTGAAGATTTATTTCGACGATAAATGCTAAATAGCATAATGTAGTCATGTCTCTCTTGATCGATAACAACAAGTTGTCTTCTATGACAAGTGCTTTATCTGGATCGTGAGACAGAGCATATGTAATTCAAATATGGCTACTACTAGCTCGAAGCCATATACACTCTCTAGTCGTCTCATAGAGCACGAGATTAGAGTGATTCGTTTGGTGTCATTCCAAGACCTCCAAGATATCGCCTTATTCCTAATGGCAAAGACATACCATGTTAGGAATATCCCTTATGCGGGTCTGATAAGTAACCAGCATCGGTATAACTGAAAAAGGGTTGCGTTAATTCGAGTACCGAAGGGGGTAGGTACACTCGATGACGCAAAATGGGATAAGACAAGCCCTCATCCACAGTTACCTTAAGGTAACGGGAAAATGTCTTTTATGCCATTTCGATGGCAGCGTGTTAGCGCGATGCTGTGTCGAGCTATACCATTCACAGCAGACAAGATGTTCGTCCTAGTACATTAGACCAAGTACAATGATGCGCTTATTGTACTTAGATATGAACATCATGGTTCAATATCTCTTGGTCGTCTCATCAGGGACGGACCGGCTGTATATCAATGTCTAGTGATCGAACGATCATGGGAGAATCTGACGACTTAGCGTCATAATGACTAAAACGTCATAACACCTTCTGGGTGTAGTCTAAATCATAGACTTAGATTCAATCTTTATGGGACTCGATCATCAGGCCGAGTCACTACCGTATCTTCCCAAGATCCTTCATCTCGAAGGAAAATCCCAAAAAATGGATCGCGTAATAAAACACACAAGGGCATGATACTTGTTCAAGTATCCCAAGCTAATCAAGTACTCACTTAGGCGGGTATACCACATCCGCTCGAATTATATTAATCCATATAGTAAACGTCTCAGTCAATTGAGATCGTGTTCCGTGGTCAGGAACTACTTGATTTAAGCACATGAAGTCACACATGGACCTTCATCTATATCTCTTTGTCTAAATCCCCATAGAGATAAACCGTGACCACATTCATGGCTGCATACTCCGTTTTTTGAAAACTACTAAACTGGTAAAGTAGGGGACTTATAATGTCCATTATGAGAAAATCAACCATCTCGTAATCAATTCCAAGGTGTGAGAGAAGTCTTGCGCTACTAGGCGAGCATTCTACAATCTAATTATTCTCATCACTCTTCCTTACGAATAACCAAATAAACGAACTCGTTTACCATTAATGGTGTTGGAGCTACAGGTCCGAACACACTTTCGCTAAGGAGTCTACTTGGATTGCAAGTTTCCATTAGTCCAGTATATTTTACATTGACTTCAGGCAACGGTACATGGTTCTCTGTCATAATTTGCTCATATTATCAATCGTCACTGAATATATGAACAACTAATCAATGACAGTCTCGTTTCGCTTTAATATCGTCTAAGATATCATGATCGACAGATATTTTGAGATTCTTAGGATGAGGAGGAAATCACACATCTCCTTGATCCTTTATAATCTCGTGCGACAAACAAGTTTCAGTTCACCACCTCTGGGGCTGAACGAACTAAGAACCGGTCAACTTTCTCATATCTTGGGAATGACGACAGACTGACGGCCGACGGCAGCGTCCTTTGCTTGGCGGGTTAGGCCAAAGCAACGTGTTACGACAGGAACACGGCGTCCGACAGGGACGTCTATCCTTGCAAGCATTTTGCAGTAGGTATAAATGATCTCGTGACATCTCATAAAGTCATTAAATGCGTCTGGCATTTAGTTAGACTTGAGGGAGTCTATGCACTTACTTATCACTAAGTGCAGTTTTGGGCATCAAGCTAAGACTGAGTGGGTTATGCCACGTTACTTCACGTCGTTTCTTATCAACGGTAACGTGCAAATCTCCCCCTAACGAAGGGGAGAATAGTCTTAGCGATGTCACTTTCGCATATCATGCGGTAAAGAGATCGCTTGCCAAGGTTACTCTATCAAATGATAGGCAAGGGATTCATAATCGACTTATGTCCCCTTCAGAGGTTCATATTTTGAACGCTATAGCGGCTCAATCAAAATATTAAGCACTCAAACACGCGTTTATATGAGGCGTCTGGCTCATAACCAGTAACCATCTGGTACGCATTTAGTGTTTTGAGTGACTAACGTGTTGTGTGACATATTAGCTCGTTATAGATATATATAGAGATATGTATAGATATAGAGAGAGGTATGAGAAACAACAGACGAAGTGTTTATTCATTAATATGATTGTACAGAGAGATACATCAAGAGATCCTTGACCCTCTTTATATAATAGAGGGTAGGGTTACATATGTTAGGAAACTCCAAGATAGGCCCAATAGAGTAAGACCCAAGATGGCCAATAATATCCAACAACACTAACAATAGAAAAACCTAGATCTGATAAAAAAGATAAAAGAGGAGATAAAGATAACGATAACGATAGTAGCATAATAAAAGGTAATAATAAATCCTAACTTCCCATTATTTAAATCTTATCCAACATACAATAGCATAATAAAAAATTATTCTCTCAAAATCTTATCATAACGATAATAGCATAATAAAAAATTATTCTCTCAAAATCTTATCCAACATACAATGTGTAACATTCTATTTTAATGAATATATATATATATATATATTTATATTTATATGTATATATATATATTTATATGTATATATATATATATATTTATATGTATATATAAATATATGTGTGTACTTATTACAATTTGTTGATTAAAAATAATCATTAATTCATTTACGTGATTATCTACATGAGTAGATGTGTATTGTGAAATAAGAAACTTTATCTTCTTTTTTTTGTGTCACTAGTTTGACTTCGCTAGCTGGCCTTTAATTAAAGGTCTTACTAGTACCACTAAGCATTACTTTGTATGTGCATATATTTAACATATATGTTTACCATTCTAAGTTATAAATGGCAAGAGTAAAAATTACTCGTATATATCACCTTGACCATTAAGATGAAGTTTATGCTTTTGAATGAAACTGGAGGTTTTAGAGTTTGGGACGTTGCATGTTTTCGAAGGACTGTCGATGTTACCCTTAATTTGATATAAGATCGTATAATTCAGTATAACTCAATAACTATGGCAATCCATAACGCGGTTCCTGTTGACCACTTTTACTCGATATTAGTTCGCTCATATATTTGTATTCGTTTTATTATGATATTTAGTTAGCACAAAGTGCGACAATTTGTCCTGAATCTGTTTCTTTCTCTGTTGTCTCCTAAAGATAATGGTATATTGCAATACACATAAAATTCTTTATAGTACTTAAATTTTGTTACGACCTTATAGATGGAAAAATTGGTCGAATACTGATACATTTTGGCATTACTATTGAAAAAAGCTCTACCCACAGTCTATATATGTTAATGTTACTATGACGTTCATCAATTTCATGTTATTCTCTGACTAAATTTGTTCATCTAATTTTGAAAGCTCCATTTCTATTAACTCTGTTAATTTAAATCCATTTATATATATGACAATATTTATATAATTGCTTAAGAGGATGACATTAGTGCACCATGCAAATGTAATTTTATATATTTCACAAAATTGCGGAACGGATGTTAAGAAACGACCCCGTCCTTTTTTAGACGGGACTTCAATGCTAGTTATTTTAAAATTAAAATACCGAACCTATGAAACGGACCAAATTTATCATATTTTCCTTAAAATATATGGATTGGTTTTTCAGTTGATGCCAAAAACCATTAACGTAATACTAATTTCCCCCTAACTGTTCGTGTACGTGGTTGAATGTCAGATAGGGTTAGTGTCTGGTTGGTATACAAGTGTTACTTAATTGTATTGATATGGATACTCAATCCATCAAAAATCTCACAACATGTCGACGTGTAAACTTTCATGAACCAATAAAGCATTAAATTTAATTGTTTCATAAAAGTAAAAAACATTGAAAATGTAACTGATCATGTTTTTCTGGGTATGATTTATTATATAAAAAAAAAACATTCTCATTTAAGTACAATTTAACTCAACCCAAAGGTAAAGTACTATTAACCGGTTTATTTATCAAAACATGAATCACCAATATTTCTTTCCTATGATCAATAGTCATCCGTTCCAAAATATTTACCCACCACGAACCTAAATGCAATTTTAACCGGCAAAGAACATATGTAAATTATTATAACGGAAATTTTCAAAATTTAATCATAAAGTTAAATATTAAACTAGGTGATTAACTTTTCAAAATTTTGATTTCGACAATTTATGTATGAGTTTTTTTATCGGTTAAAGTTGTATGTAATTTGTGGTGGACAAACATTACGAAACCGAGTGACAGTACCACATTCGAAAAAGAACTGCCAAATTATAAATGCGTTACCAAATTCAAATTACAAAATCAACATTTATAGCGTCTTCACTTGCTAATTTGAAAACATATACATACATAAACAAATACACTAGTCCAAAAAAAGCCTAATTTCTCTAAAATGCATTAAAAATGTTGTGTAATTAATCACAAATACTGTTGTACTGGGATACTCTATTTTGGTTTTTTAGTTCCACAGTTTGTAAATTAACATAATTTCATGTTATATATTTATCTTAATTCATTTTTGCATGCATCATACTGTTATTTATAGGGCTGGGCAAAAAACCGAAAAACCCAAACGGGACCGATAACCGAACCGAAAAAGACCGAAACAGAAAAACCGAAAAAATTTCGTGTCGGTTTCGGTTTTCAATAAAACCGAACCGAAAAAGACCGAAACAAAAAAAACCCGAAAAATACCGAAAAACCGAAACTGGACCGAAAAAAACCGGTCCGGTTCGGTCCAAAAGTTGGGAGTTATTAATGGTTGGTTTCAAAAGTTGTAAAGTTTGTCTTAATCATATAAATAGTAGTAATGAGGGTATAATAACGTTCAAACTTTAGCAAGGTCATAATTATTAATTTGATGTTGTCACAAGCTTGTAAGTAAAATATATAGTACTGTATGTATGGAATGTTATAAGGTTTTACTCTTGTAATTGTTATGTAGTTTGTAACGTATTATTTATAAGCAATCATTTACTAATTAATTTATTTGATAATTAAAGAGGAAGAACATATAAGGAATGTATTTAGTGTTGTGTAATTATTTCAAGTAAGTAAACAGTTGAAAGTAACGTGTAACCTATTTGTATTTTCTCTATAGCTTTATAAATATTTGTCTTAGAGGAGGATGACTGGATCAACATATATGATATATGCATATAAACAAGAACATATAAATAAATATATATATATATATATATATATATATATATATATACTTATTACTATGCTAAATATATATGTATATAACTAGATATGTGTATGTAACGAAAAAGAAACAGATAGGATAGTATCAAGTCGAGGTTTTCAAGCAGTACTGGGGGATTCAACAATGGGTAATGGGAGCTCATCTGCCAAAACATGATGATTACTCAATTGTAGATAGTTATTTATCCGTAACATCGTTTTTTTTTTTAAATAACTGGTGGGCAAAACCCACATTCTTATTATTACTGCTATCTCAAGAATCGCCAACAAATAATCATGCAACATTTCAAACTTTGTAGCATCCTTAGCTACAAAATCTCATTAATTTATGCTTCAAGTAGAACAATGGCATATACTAGTGTTTCTGACGTAGCCATGTTGACGGTGCGGAAATACAGAAGAGGACTATAAGAAACATAACATGTTAGGTCACAAAGAATAAGCTAATTTTATTACTTTTACTAACAGCGTCTTGTGTTCTTAGAATGTGTTCCTAGAATGAATTGCTAGGTTTATTACGATGTTAAGCTGCATTAATTTCAGTCCAGCCCATACGCATACTAGGTTTTTTTTTAATACAATAAATTTTTTCTTCATGGATGCCATATCGGGGACAAACTTTTTGGTCCCTAAAGAGCTTAATTCCTGTAGTGAATGATAACTTCTCAAGAAGAGTTTTATTCACATGATGGAAAAATGAAGAATACAGATGACATTCATGGTACACCATATGGCATAAGGATTAGCAGAGTTTCGAGTAGTACTGCTTTTAGTTGAACAGTTTGTTGCGACAAGAAGATGCTTTTCAAGCAGTCGGGGATTTAACAATGGGTAATGGGGGCTCAACTACCAACACATGATGATTATTTAAGTGTACATACCTAATTTCTCCTTAACTTTACTTCAAATTTACTGTTCACATCAAATTTATGGAGAAAATCGTAGCCAAACTCTGATGGAGGCAATTAAATCGAGAACATTCTGATTATCCCTCGTTCTAGTACTGATGCGTGTTTTGACAAAAAATAAGTCATTTCATATTAGCTATTTCCATTAATTTACCGAAAGAGACCAAGCCTTTTAGTTCGTTATTCATTTGTATAGTGGACATAAAATTCTAGGAAAATTAGAAGATTTATCTCAAAGATGAAATAGAGAAAACATCAACATGCATATTGTGGACGCTCTCAAAGCTCCGCCGCTCACTCTCAAATCCAATGGCACCGAAGAAGGAGAAGGCACCGCCACCGTCATCCAAGCCCGCGAAATCCGGAGGAGGAAAGCAAAAGAAGAAGAAGTGGAGCAAGGGTAAGCAAAAGGAAAAGGTGAACAACATGGTGCTCTTTGACAAGGCCACTTATGACAAGCTTCTCTCAGAGACCCCTAAATACAAACTCATCACCCCTTCCATTCTCTCTGATCGTACGAGGGTTAACGGTTCACTGGCGAGAAAGGCGATTAACGATCTGATGGCAAGAGGACTCATCCGCATGGTGTCTACTCATTCAAGCCAGCAGATCTATACCAGGGCCACCAACACCTAGTTTTTCTCATTGATTCCGTATTATCAAGTTTCTTTTAGAACGACTATGAATTTTGGTACTTGTTTGTTTTCATTTTCTTGCTTCTACTCATTTTGCTGGATTATATTTATGGGTTTTTGTTAATGTGACCGTCTGTTGAATCAAAAAAAAAAAAAAAAACATGCATATTGTGAACATTATGATATTAAGAATGCAAATATCATGTGTCTTTTGTGACTTTGCAAGGGTATTTTCAAAGAGTTGCTGAATTGGAAATATCTCAAATATCTCAAATATCTCCGAGCATTTAATTGTTTCTCATCATGATAGTATATATAAATAATATTGCCCATATAGAGAATAACGAACCAGAAAAGCAAATATTCACAATATAGAAACCGTAAGAACCCGGATTTCCGTAGGAAAATTCCGGTGTAAAGAGAAAATATTTGTCCCGCATCGGCTTGATATGTGAGTACCTATATGGTATATAAGTTAAGAAAACCCTCCTTACTATCACGAAGGCGTTTTAAAGTCGTCGGCCCGAGAAGCGATGACGAAATCGGGCCAAAGCGGACCGGACAGTATTGGTGGTAATAAGCAAATGGTGGCAGTCTGGTCGGAGGACCGGGTCGTTACAATTGGTATCAGAGCCGCTATCTAACCAATGGTGTGTGAACCACCCCTGGAAGGACGACGTGCCCGACGAGGACGTCATGCCTGAAGGGGGAAAGAGTGTAAGAACTCGGATTTTTATAGGAAAATGCCGGTGTAAAGAGAAAGTATTTGTTCCGCATCGGCTAGATGTGAGTACCTATATGATATATATGTTAATAAAATCCTCCTTACTATCACCAAGGCCTTTTAAACTCGTGCGCCCGAGAACCGAGGACGAAATCGGGCCAAAGCGGACGGACAATATTAGTAGTAGTAAGCAGATGGTGGCGGTCTGGTCGAAGGACTGGGTCGTTACAGAAACCATATACTCCAATTCTTTGCTTCTATGATACATACGTAGCCATGCCCGAAAAGAAGGTTAAAATTGCCTTTATTGAAGATGTTGCCCGAATAAATGCAGCATACAAGAAAAGAAATAAGGGCTTGCTGAAAAAAGAGCATGAGCTCTCTACCTTATGTGACGTTGATGTATGTGTGGTCATATATAACCCACATGAGAACCAACCTGAGGTCTGGCCCAATGTTCGAGCAGTGATGTACCGGTGTTTGACCGGATGTGAAGTAAAAAATTTAAGCATGGAAGATCTAGCCCCCCTAAATATGTTGGTAGATCGATATACAAAGGAGGCTAGTGAAATGGTTGAGAAGTTGGCTAGGGTGGAGGGCTCAAGCAAGATGGGTGAGTTTGAAAGTAGTAACGAAGTTGCACTTATGGAGGAAGAAAATCATAATAAAAATTTTGGCTTGGAAGTAACGCAAAGGACACAAGAGTTTACCGATAATGAAAATGAGCAGAAGCTTACGCGGTTAGTTAAGGAGCCCGAGATGCTGTTCATGCCTCTCGGAGATGACAACAATGGAGGTACCTCCAATGCTTTATGTCATGAGGGATGTGGAGATACACCTTTTTAGCTGTTGTTTTTTATTACTCAAGACTTTCGATGTTTTATCCCTTGAATGTTTAATTAGCGTCTTGTAATTTTTGTTATGTTTTTGTTTTATCTTATTCGTGTTTATATCCTTTCAGTAGTTTTAGATCTTCTTTATATTTCAAACCCAGCTGGTTAATTACATATCCATATACATTGTAACATGTAATCAATAAAAGATGAGTATTTTTTTTATAACGACTCGTTTATTTAAAAAAAAATTTAATATAGGAAAACTATGAGCAATTAGTTTTAGATAGTAATTAAAGAATATCAAAAGAAAACTTAACGAGCCAACGTGATTGTTTCATATGATTTTCATATAGCCAATCACAAAGTCTTGGGATTAAGACATAATTTGACGACAATGATCTTGAAAAATGTCTGAAACTGATAATCATAACAATAATCTTCCTCCCCACCAAATTACCACTATGATCCTTACTTTGTAGAAACTAATGCGAACACTAGTACTCTACTTGTTTCCTCTTTATTAACTGGCCCCAATTACCATTCTTGTAAAAGAGCTATGAAAATCTCTATAGGAGCTAAATAAAAGCTAGGTTTTGTTAATGGTGCCCTACCATGTCCCCCTGATAGTGATCCTATGTTTGGTTCTTGGATTCAATGCAATCTCATTGTTATGAGTTGGATTATTTAAGGTTAATTAATATTAGTGGCCCATTAACACACTTGGCATTCAACTAATGGTGTGGATGAGCAGCTATCCCCTCCTTCAGGAGGAATAAATAATTTGTCTCTAAGAACACAAGACGATGTGCGTAAAAGTAATAAAATTAGCTTATTTTTCGTGACCTAAGATGTTATGTCTTTTGTCACGCCCCGGATTTGGGTAAACCTGAGTAATGAATATTATTTAAAAGAAAAAGGTTTAAATATCAAAATATGCGGATGCATTCGACAACACACTAAATAAAAACCAAACGGATCCTTCAGAACATGCCGATAGTCATATTTGAGTCACTATTGGCCTAAGGGTAGCCAACAACGCTCAAATGTGACGATACGAAAAGAAAGCAATTTTAATAAAATGATTTATAGAAATTTCGGCATGACCTTTACGTATCTATTTGTTTCCACAAAAATCAACCTGTTCAAACAATATGATATAGATAATTAAAACTCGCCAATCGCGATATTTCTAAAACCAATCCAACAATAAAATGTCACATCCAACCCAGCTAACCATCAAGATCCAAAACATATGGTCAAAATAAATAAGGTACGAATAAAGTATTTGTATGCAAATAATGAACAAACTCGCGATAAACACTTATTAGGCCAACATGGCTCAACTAAATAAATAGTTCCAACGTGAATAAAAAGTCTAACGTGCGCGCAATCAAGTGTAATCCGATAACTGAGCCACTAGCAATCACTCTAAGCTTCGTCACGACTTACGTAGGCACCTGTACGTCGATTGAAAACAAAACGTACAGAAAACAAAGAAAGGAGGTAAGAAAACAATATCGCTTAAAAAGCGGCGCATGCTACTAAGCACGCACACACAATCCTAACATGGCAAGTATATTATCATGATAAATAATGACAAGACAATTTTATGAGAAATGTAACCATCTCAGTAACTCACACATTCGCAATAGATGAACAAATAAACAAGGTTTAAATAAATAGATTATGATAATAAAAATAAAACTCAACCAAAACCAAGTCGGGATTGCTCACATACGTACCCACCTTTAGAGCCACTGCTCAAGGACCCATAATACAATGGTACCCCCACCCACACGCTGACACTACCGTATGTGACTAGAGATATGGGGCCGGCTTTAAGGGCACTACCCCTATGGTACCGAT
The DNA here is from genome assembly GCA_963682055.1 of Primula veris. Lineage (NCBI taxonomy): Eukaryota > Viridiplantae > Streptophyta > Magnoliopsida > Ericales > Primulaceae > Primula > Primula veris. The sequence continues at coordinate 7,604,083 of OY821750.1, read as the reverse complement.
ATACCTAATACTTGCGCAAGTTTCCGGGCTCTCACCGTAAGCCTCCGGGGCTCATCCTTAAATCCACAATGGTACAAATGTACCCACCTTTGGAGCCACTGCTCATGGACCCATCATACAATGGTACCCCATACACATTGGTACTACAATCCCAGAAAAAAAAAATATATATATATATATATAAGCTCCAAAAGGGCAAAAAACAGTAAAGTCCACACACCGAAAATAATACACAACACTTTGATATGTTATAGTTAATTAGTTATCGAATGTCACTTGAAACACATCATTTTAATCACAGTACCACCACATATGTATACACATTGTCACCACTTTCAACACATCTCAAATGTTTAATTTATATCATAGTTTCACAATTTATGTTCTAAATATAGTAAATATATAATCCCTAGTCAGTATAATGCAAATGCGCCATCATATTTGCTTATAACAATATACATCAATATCTGAGCCTAAATTAACATGCAACAAATAACACACAAACCCGCCTTTAAAGCGAAATCATATTCCTCCCCCTTACCGAAACAAACGAGAGCTCGTTTGTAAAAAAAAACTCCCAAACTCGAGCCGTACCACCTAATAAAATCTGGACTAGCGACAGTCCTTAACAGCCCCTATTATGTAATTAAAATAAGGCACGAATCAATATAAAAAACCCAATTCGGATTATTAATAAAATCTAAAAAACTGGGTTTTTATAAAAGTGAAAATCGGAGAAGCAGGCTTACACAGGTAGATAGATATCGACGAGTAGATTAAGAAAACATATTAGATTGCGAAAAATGGAGATCTAAAGACTCCGATAGCGGACTCCGAAACGGCTGCCCGAATACCGAAAATCACCACAGCCACTGCCTATTAATCCTATCTACCAGGCCGCTGATGACTTGGGCTCGCCGACCCCTATTTCTCCCTCGTTCATCTCTTTCTCCGATGAAGTCTCTATCTCTCTCTCTTCGTCGTTTCTTCTGCGGCTATCCATACATATAACTATGTATATGTATATGTAACGTATGTATATATGACTTAGATATTTTAGGTTTTAGATTTAATAAAATTACTAGTCTAGTCCACCATTTATTATTTTATTACAAACAACACCCAAACCTATTATTTATCTTTTTCATTAATATATCATATATTTTCCATATATACACATGTACACAATAAATAATCATTACTATAAATTTTATAACAACGAATAATAAATACATAAATTTCCGAGTCGTTACATTCTCCCCAACTTATAAAAAAATTCGTTCCGAAATTTAGCACTTTACTCTCAAAATCTAGTCCCAAACACCTTGCTTAAATCTCCAAAGTGTTTCCCTAAGACGTGTGATACAAGCGGAAAACAAAAGGTGAAACAAACTTTAACTATAACGAAAGGTCGTTAACAGTTTCCCTGAAAGAAGGATCATCCATAGCACTTCACTTTACCACTCTCAAAATAAAAATCACATAATTCATGCTACTGACCAGACAAATTACATTTAAAATTCATAAAACCACATAAACATATATTCACCGACTACCGACCGATGAAAACAAGATAATCACACCATATCACATACATGTACTAGAAATCCTACTATATCATCCCAGAAATATTTACTCACCAAACAACTCTAGTCAAAAGAGAAGGACTATTAGTGTTTACGAATCCTAGTAGTAAAACCAAATAATATATCAAACGGTAGTTCTAAATATGTCACACGAATGGTTCACCCAGACAAATAATTAAAACTTATATTCTCATGTTGCTAGCTCAACATCAATATAAAACAGACACTTCCCAAACAAGACTCACTATTAAATTGCATTAACAAAACATGGCCTCGCTACATTACATTCCTAAATGATAAACGATTTAAATTAATAAAATGCATAATGTAGTTGACACACAAGATTTAATCACAAAGAAAATTATACGAACTTTCTGTTTACAAATATGGATGACGAATATGTATAAGTGTCAATTTTCTTTTTCAACCTGAACTAATTTCATAAGAAATTAATTAGTATAAATAGATACCCATACGATAAATAAAATTAAAGTAAATTCACCAATTTACATTTTATCAAGATAGTACAAAAGGACACACATGTAATAGATGATCACCATCACGACCATGTTCCCCCAATTACTATATCTAAATACACAAAGATGATATAATCACTCAATGCCGTTAACCTACCTACACATCTTTACATACACCATACGTCACCAATAAAACCAAATGCTAAAATTGTTATCATATAACACTATAACACTACTAAAAGGATTCCCACACTATTTTTTTTTTCCAACCAAAAATATAATAATAATAATAAGATAATAACATAAATCATTTCTACATTAACGTACTCATGAAGACCGGTAGCTAGTCAGTACCTTGTTTGTTCATCAATATAAAAAAATCCAAGTAAGCGATATAACGTACTCATGAAGACCGGTAACTAATCGGTGCGTCAAGTGTCCGTTGATATCAAAACCACATAAACCATTCATATGAGAATTAGTCGGGCCCTACTAAGACTCAAATGATTTTTTATTTTTTTTAAACACACACAAAGCTAGTATATATTATAAACATAATATATTATATAAATGTATGTATTTCACTTACATATCACCACTAGCACTACTATTAAAACCAACACCCGCCAAACAATTAAGAAAAGGTATAAAACAGACATAACTTGGAGAATGGCAAATGAACACATGAGAAACTTAGCAATACCGTTACTATAATAAATTAGCATGTGAACATAACACACCACCAGTTTCAGAAATAACCAAAAATGCGAGAAATGACAACTACAAATTCGACATGAAGCTACAATTTTCGAAAAGCATATCTTAATTCTGACAGTTATCAGAATATCCACAAAAACTCTTATTTTTCGTTAAGAATAATAATAAGATAATCAATAGAAAATTACATTGATACACAACAACAATCCCACTCACCATTATGCATGATCAAACACTTAACCAAATAAAGATATTAGTAAATACACAATTTCTAATAAGTCCATTTGAATCACAAACGACATTAGGTACTAACTCATATAAACAAATTTAAAATGCAACATTATCTAGAATAAACACCTAAATCTTAATTTCAGGGATTAAAAAGAAAGAAAATTGAAATTAATAACCATACCGCCACACAAACTCATGCACCACGTAATTAATTTCCAAATCAGCAACTCCATAAGTAGAAACTAACATTACATCCGAACGTAGCACCTAAGCAAAAAAATACAAAAAAAAAATCGAAACACACTAAATCTTTACATTATATACAAACTTAAGTATTACAATGAAAGTCAACTCACAAAATCACCCACAATTGCCTAGCACGAATAAAGAGATGTCAGATGCACCAAGCTCACCACAACATTTTCAAATGCTAATCTAAATCTAATATAAGAAATTAAAGCATTTTAGATACTCAGCCTACTTAAACACTGCATACATCAATTTCACTATCCAAATAAAATAAACCAAAATTTAACTCAAAAGTAAATATGAAATATGAAATTTTACTCACTTGAGGTTTGTACACTCACAACCTAAAAACGTCAACGATTATCAAAACGACAAAGTTAAACAATAACTCGTTAAACTTATCAACACATAGATGGATACATGTCAAACATCACTATGTTAACATTGTACAAATTCATCCAAATAAAGTCACATTGTTCATATGAATGGCAAATCGAAAGTAATAAAACAAATAACGTTTAATAACACGTAATATAAAGATTTTATCCACTTCTAAAGTAACCTTACACCACTAAATTATTTCTTCTGAATATCTATTACAATCTCAATCAATAATGAGATTCACTATTTTAAAATGGCAAATCCGAACGCTGCAATCGAATTACACACTACCAATGTTATGTAATTTATTTATTTATAAATAATATAATACCAATCTAATAATACCTATTCTACAATCAAATGAAAATCGGACAATAATTTCCATCAAAATAAAAGTTAGAACGACTGAGCTGACAATAACTTTTCAAAAGAAAATCTAAATCCGTTGAAATTGTAAAATATAAATGTGGGTGAATATGCATGCACATGTTATACCAAATAATGTATTCTCGATCACCATATTTTTATATATACTCGATTACTTTTACTAGATAGCTTTCCGACCACATAAAACCAATAACAATTCATTCAACTTACTTTACCATAACAACCAATAAAATTCAACACTCATGTCGAGAATCAAAATGTATACACCCGACATATCATCGATTGATATAGGAAATCCACTATTCCTTTACATATGGTCTTACTCCAATGAGAAAATAATTATTAGTATCACTCTAATTCATCACATCTCAGTTTCCATCTTAATGTCATAAGTTATTTCGAATGTTTCAAACCTAAATAAGAATTACATGAACTAACTCAAAACGAAAAATCATACAAAATTATTAGGCATGTGATATATATTTATCATGTTCTTTTCCTTTATTTTTTTTTCTTCATAAAAAGATAAACCAACTATTCAATCCCCTTTCCACACCAAATATAGAACTAACTACAAGAACATCTAAATAGTCCATAACGCACAAAATGAAACTCAACTAAAGGTTTCAGTATGTAAAAACGAGAATACCAGTCAAACAACACATATATGTATGTAACCCAGTTTCACTTGAACCAAACAATTCATACTAAGGCACTGTAATTAAATTTCAATAACTACTAGCGATTAATCATAAAAAAAAAAAAAAATGAATTTTGAAACCACCGCCAGAGTCTTCACCAATACAAAACACATGAAAGAGTATTGAAACACCGGTTGCAAAAATGTGTCTATGTAGTAATAAACAAGCACCAAAAATTATGAATACGAGTACTAAACACAAAGCATCGTCAAGTTGTCAAAAGAAAACGCAAGCGGATCACCCCAACAATCACAATAAGTAATCGCACATACAAGTAGCGCAGAAACACCAAAATGCAAGACAGAGATTCTACCAATGCATAATTTTTTTTTAAAAACGTCTTAAACCACCTAGTCAATGTCTCTAACCTCAGTCTCGTGTGTGCCTATCCTACCCAACAGGCAACCTAGTACTCGGAACCCGATTAGCTCTGATACCAAACTGTCACGCCCCGGATTTGGGTAAACCCGAGTAGTGAATATTATTTAAAAGAAAAAGGTGTAAATATCAAAATATGCGGAAGCATTCGACAACACACTAAATAAAAACCAAATGGATACTTCAGGACATGCCGATAGTCATATTTGAGTCACTATTGGCCTAAGGATAGCCAACAACGCTCAAATGTGACGATACGAAAAGAAAGCAATTTTAATAAAATGATTTATAGAAATTTCGGCATGACCTTTACGTATCTATTTGTTTCCACAAAAATCAACCTGTTCAAACAATATGATATAGATAATTAAAACTCGCCAATCGCTATATTTCTAAAACCAATCCAACAATAAAATGTCGCATCCAACCCAGCTAACCATCAACATCTAAAACATATGGTCAAAATAAATAAGGTACGAATAAAGTATTTGTATGCAAATAATGAACAAACTCGCGATAAACACTTATTAGGCCAACATGGCTCAACTAAATAAATAGTTCCAACGTGAATAAAAAGTCTAACGTGCGCGCAATCAAGTGTAATCCGATAACTGAGCCACTAGCAATCACTCTAAGCTTCGTCACGACTTACGTTGGCACCTGTACGTCGATTGAAAACAAAACGTACAGAAAACAAAGAAAGGAGGTAAGAAAACAATATCGCTTAAAAAGCGGCGCATGCTACTAAGCACGCACACACAATCCTAACATGGCAAGTATATTATCATGATAAATAATGACAAGACAATTTTATGAGAAATGTAACCATCTCAGTAACTCACACATTCGCAATAGATGAACAAATAAACAAGGTTTAAATAAATAGATTATGATAATAAAAATAAAACTCAACCAAAACCAAGTCGGGATTGCTCACATACGTACCCACCTTTAGAGCCACTGCTCAAGGACCCATAATACAATGGTACCCCCACCCACACACTGACACTACCGTATGTGACTAGAGATATGGAGCCGGCTTTAAGGGCACTACCCCTATGGTACCGATATACCTAATACTTGCGCAAGTTTCCGGGCTCTCACCGTAAGCCTCCGGGGCTCATCCTTAAATCCACAATGGTACAAATGTACCCACCTTTAGAGCCACTGCTCAGGGACCCATCATACAATGGTACCCCACACACATTGGTACTACAATCCCAGAAAATATATATATATATATATATATATATATATATATATATATATATATAAGCTCCAAAGGGGCAAAAAACAGTAAAGTCCACACACCGAAAATAATACACAACACTTTGATATGTTATAGTTAATTAGTTATCGAATGTCACTTGAAACACATCATTTTAATCACAGTACCACCACATATGTATACACATTGTCACCACTTTCAACACTTCTCAAAGGTTTAATTTATATCATAGTTTCACAATTTATGTTCTAAATATAGTAAATATATAATCCCTAGTCAGTATAATGCAAATGCGCCATCATATTTGCTTATAACAATATACATCAATATCTGAGCCTAAATTAACATGCAACAAATAACACACAAACCCGCCTTTAAAGCGAAATCATATTCCTCCTCCTTACCGAAACAAACGAGAGCTCGTTTGTAAAAAAAAACTCCCAAACTCGAGCCGTACCACCTAATAAAATCTGGACAGCCTAGCGACAGTCCTTAACAGCCCCTGTTATGTATTTAAAATAAGACACGAATCAATATAAAAAACCCAATTCGGATTATTAATAAAATCTAAAAATCTGGGTTTTTATAAAAGTGAAAATCGGAGAAGCAGACTTACACAGGTAGATAGATATCGACGAGTAGATTAAGAAAACATATTAGATTGCGAAAAACGGAGATCTAAAGACTCCAATAGCGGACTCCGAAACGGCTGCCCGAATACCGAAAATCACCACAGCCACTGCCTATTAATCCTATCTACCAGGCCGCTGATGACTTGGGCTCGCCGACCCCTATTTCTCCCTCGTTCATCTCTTTCTCCGATGAAGTCTCTCTCTCTCTCTCTTCGTCGTTTCTTCTGCGGCTATCCATACATATAACTATGTATATGTAACGTATGTATATATGACTTAGATATTTTAGGTTTTAGATTTAATAAAATTACTAGTCTAGTCCACCATTTATTATTTTATTACAAACAACACCCAAACCTATTATTTATCTTTTTCATTAATATATCATATATTTTCCATATATACACATGTACACAATAAATAATCATTACTATAAATTTTATAACAACGAATAATAAATACATAAATTTCTGAGTCGTTACATCTTTTATTGTCCTCTTATGTATTTTCGCATCATCAACTTGGCTACGTAAAAAATAATAGTATATGCCATTGTTCTTCTTCAAGCATCAATTAATAAGATTCTGTAGCTAAGGATGCTAAATAGTTATAATGTTGCATGATTCTGTAGTGTTCTATGTGTTGGCGTTTCTTGAGATAGCGGTAGTATCGTGTTTAGCTTTCTATGCTTCTAGAACTCCCATTTCCTGATCTTTTTAAATATATTCCAGATTATGTTTCATAATTTAACTGTAGTCCAATTACGATGAAATTTTGTATGGTTGGGGTTCCTCAAATATTTGGATCATAACAGGCTCAAACTAGCTAGATTTAGAACTACAAATAAAAATCAATAATGTTCAGGCCAAGAATCTTTCAATGTTCTGTTCCCAACTTCATTTTTACTGTGATGGGATTATATGCAATAAAACTTTTTTAGGGAACGGTTTTTTTCATATACAGAACAAATCAAATCAATTGTAACGATGAGTTACCGAAGGTCCGCAAGGTTTGATGAAAATCTTATGAAAGGGGTTGTGATGTAGTTTTTAAACCTAAACCTTAACTTAAACCTAAGCACTCATGTAACCAAATTACAGGATTGGGATTTTTATAATTGTGTTAGAGTGTAGCAATGAAATTTAAGATCTAGATAATTTAATCGGCCAAAATATAAGGCCACCTTTGTTTCCGTCATAGGATTATTGTAGCCTGTGACAAGATTGGGGATTTTTATAATTGTGGTAGCAGCGTTGCAATGAAATTTAAGCTCTAGATAAATTAATCAGCCAAAATATAAGAGTTATTATTAGTTCCAACAAGGCTAAGTAAAAGAACTTTACACGAGTCATCATTCATTTAGAATTTGCATCTTTGTAACTTTGGGTTGGTATAGAAGATGAGATTATTTAGATGCATAGCTTCTGTCACGCCCCGGTTTCCATAAAAAGTTACAGGTGAGCTTTTGAAAAGTAGAACATTTTAAATAAGCAATTAAATGTTTTGAAAAATAAAACGGCATCAAGCGTTATTAAAACAAAAAATTACTGCAACAGAAAAATAACATTTTCAAAGTAGTTTTTAAAGTAAACTTGCCCATAGGCTACAACTTTAAAACTCGAATTCAAATAGAAATAACACAATTGTCTGAAACATAGAAAAACTAAACAACTCAAAGGAAAAGATCCTCCATAAAGTTTTAAAGATGAAAACATCACAACTGAAATAAAATCGCGTCCATGCTATGCACCGCAACAAATGTCCTATTCCGCAATGCCCTTTCCTTTGTCTAGACCTGTCACAAATTTATAACGGTGATTTTCACGCATCAATATAGATAAGCCGGCACACCCACGGATGTACCGACAAACCATCAATGCCTCAACGTGTAACACAATATAAATGTACGAATATAGACGATAATAAAAAAAAAATGTAATAACTGCTACAACTTCTCTTCCTACTTCATACTACAAAGTTAAAAAAGAAATACTTAAATAGTTAATATTTTTTTTAATTAGATTCCACTTTATTTATTTTTTTCCTTCGATGATCATCAATTACCCCATAGTTAGGTACTGTTCCTATCCATTCGTGATGTCAGTGCCCCCAGATAAGTGATAGAATAAAGCCATTATGAAATTGTACATATCCTTTCGTGATGCCAGTGTCCCCGACTAAAGAAGAGACAAACGCCAGTCAAAATAGTATTTTAAGTATTTTCAGACCATACCGTAATTTCTTTTTTTTAATCTATAAATTGTTATTAATATTCTTCCATTCTTCTACTCTCTCTACCCTCGGGTAGATATAAATATTTCTAGCCTTTGTCTTGTATTAAAACCCTTCAAAATATACAATCTTAGCTTGTACTACAATACTCCTCTTGTCATATTAAACAAAATAAATAATCATTCATCCACATATGTCAATTCCTTCCAATCAATCACGAATACATGAACGACATAACCATCACAATAAAATAGTCATAAACTATTACTAACTAATATGTCTTTATATCATCCAAACAAGAAACGATCAACTGTACAAATAGGGTCAAACCAAGGTAATAATCATCATAACAATATTAGCATAAATCGGCAATAACACCAATCCTAATATAAACAACCTACGATTCAAAAATTTAGCAAATAAATAATAAACATATAAGCAAACATCCTTGTCAACAAGCACACAATGACTCCCGTTACTTTAAACGTGTGGGCCCTCTCTCCCTCTCTCCCTCCCTCCCTCTCATTTAACCATTTAGCTCAAGACTATCTAATTTATCATTGTAGAAAGATACCAAGTTTACAATAATAAAAGTTTCGTTGTTCGTTTACTATAAAACACTTACTAAATAATTAATTAATAAACCGAGTCGTTACAGCTTCTGCAAATTTTGAAAATATATTGGATAAATTAATTTTCCCATACATGTCAATCTTTAAGACAAGCGCCCGACTCACTGTATGGGTGGGGGTGGTGCCCTACACATATTTCACCAAAATATTATGACTAACAATGCTAGGATGATAATAATATCAATAATACTGTGATTAAGATATTTCTACCAATAGACTAGGCATTAAAAAGTCTGACCAAGTTTTTCACGTTTTGTTTTTTATGATGACATCGTCATTGTCGTCAAATTATGTCTTAATCCCAAGACTTTGTGATTGGCTATATGAAAATTATATGAAACAATCACGTTGGCTCGTATCTCTGAGTTTTCTTTTGATATTCTTTAATTACTATGTAAAACTAATTGTTCATAGTTTTCCTATATTAAGAAAAAAACTAAACAAACGAGTCGTTATAAAAAAATACTCTTCTTTTATTGATTACATGTTACAATGTATATGGATATGTAATTAAGCAGCTGAGTTTGAAATATAAAGAAGATCTGAAACCACCGAAAGGATATAAAGACGAATAAGATAAAACAAAAACATAACAAAAGTTACAAGACGCTAATTAAACATGCATGGGATAAAACATCGAAAATCATGAGTAATAAAAAGCAACAGCTAAAAAGGCGTCTCTCCACATCCCTCATGATATAAAGCATTGGACGTACCTCCATTGTTGTCATCTCCGACAGGCATGAGCAGCGTCTCGAGCTCATTAACCAACTGCATAAGCTTATGCTCATTTTAATTCTCGGTAAACTCTTGTGTCCTTTCCGTTGCTTTTAAGCCAAAATTTTCGTTATGATCTTCTTCCATCATAAGTGCAACTTCGTTAATACTTCCAAACTCACCCATCTTGCTTGAACCCTCCTCCCTAGCCAACTTCTCAACCATTTCACGAGCCCCCTCCGTATATCGTTCTACCAACATCTCTAGGTGGGATAGAGATGGGAGTTTGCTCTGCTGAATTTTGTTTGGGTTTTGAAGCTATGAAAGTTTAATTTTGTTTGGCCATTAATGTATATTAATGGAGAAGCCCCATGTAGAGAATATATACAAGCAACGATTAATGACTTGAACCTAAATGATTTTAAAAGAAATCATATCATATTTAAAGACAATAAATTCCTTACCTTATTTTCCACATCATAATTTCTACAATTAATGAAAATATCTCAAATATCTCCGAGCATTTTCTTGTTTCTCATCATGATATTATATTGCAACCCTAGTTGAAACCATGTCTAAAAATCCCAACATCAACATTGATGATGATTGCACTCTTAGGGACTTCTTGTCTAAATCCCAAACAAGTCCTAGCTCTAAAGCAAGGGTAAGTGAGTCCTCTTCCTCTAAGAAACATAGGACTAAAAAACGTGCTAGGAGAAATCTAGAGGATGATCATTTATCTGTTGAATAAAATCTAGAGGATTAATATCATTTTGAATAATAGGCCAGGCTTTAATTTAAAAATGACCATTAAAACCATCTCGGCCAGGAGAACTATTTTTATCTAGCCCCCAAATAGCTTCCTTTACTTCATCCAGAGTTGGATAATTGTCTAAAATAACATTACCATCATCATTAATCATCTGAGGAATACAATTGAGGCAAGAAAAGTCCCCTTGCTATGAAGTATCAGGATCAAAAATAGACTTAAAATAAGAAGTAGCTTCATTTTGAATACATGCTGCATCTCTGAGAACAACACCATTTAGAAACTTTGATGGAGTGAATAATACTTCTCTTTCTTTTCCTTTTTACCTTAGGATGAGAGTATTTAGAATTATTTCCCCCCTCTATAGCCCACTTTAAATTTTCCTTTTGCCTCCAAAATTCCTCCTCAATTTTCTCCTTGTAGGTTAACACACTATAAGCTTTATGCAGGTTTGCTATTTTCTCAGGAGAAGGATCATCTTCACACTCAAGTTTCAGTTTTAGAACATCATCTTCAGCAGCAGAGATAGCTTGAAATATGTTACCAAAGGTGAGTCTATTACAATCCTGTAAAACCTTTTTGATGACCTTCAAATTGTTGCAAAGAGAATAAATAGCATTTCCCTCTTTATAATTCTTCCAGTTTGCACTTATGATTCTTTTTTTAAATCTTTGTGAATAGGCCAATTTTTTTGAAAAATAAACCTTTTTGGGTTGTTATCCCAAACAGTGCTTAAGGTGATTAACAAGGCAGCATGATCCGAGGTTCTTTTGTTTAAATGTTTAAGAGAAACTTTGTGATTTAAATCATCAAAAGCACTGTTAATACACACCTTCTCTATTCTTTCCATAATACTCTGATTAGCACAGCTCTTATTCCGCCAGATATATCTTGACCCTTCATAACCAAGTTCTTGCAGAACAATAGCAACTAAGCAGCTCAGGTAGTCATTTGCAGCTACCATATCCATTGGTAGTCCCCCAACTTTATCTCTTACATCAGAAACTGTATTAAAGTCACCTCCAACCAGCCAATGATCTTGAGAATAGCTAATCTCTAAAAAAGTCCATAGATCTCTTCTCTCTTCTTTGGTGAATTTTGTATAAATAATACTTAGTTGATCAAAATCATCTGTGCAAAAAACCCAAATTTTATTATTCAAATGTACCCAAACTTTATCAAAACCAAAATTTCTTTTATACCCCTCAGCTTGATCAGGTGACACCATTGTGTTAGGACCAGATTTCTGTTCTAAATACTATTTGTTGTCTATTGGTTTTTACTTAATAATCCTAACTGTTTGTTTAAGAACTAAGACGGTGTTGTTAGGTTTCAAGCAATGTTGCAACCTCAGTTACAACCTACTGAGACAAATGTTGACAGGTTTCAAGCAATGTTGCAACCACAGTTACAACCTGCTAAGACAGCGTGCATGGTTTCAAGTAAATGTTGCAATTTCAGTTGCAACCACAGTTCCAACCTATTGTTTTGCAGAGTTCTGTCTTGTTCTATTAATCTGCATAACTATTCTTTAATGGTAATTATTTGTTTTAAAATATGCAGGTTATATTCTCATATGCTCTTAAAGGTTAAGTTTCTGATTATTGAGAATATTAAAAGTAATAAGGGAGATGTTTCCTAAATAGATATAAGGAGATTAGTTTATAAAGATGTGTTTCCTTTACATAGGAAAATACTATATCTCTATTATTATGCAAATCCTTATTACATGTTTCGATCTTTGTTCCTTATCAAAATCAGTATGATTCGTTTTAAGATTGAAAGAAATATGGAGTTAATATTTCATATGTAGTTTCAAAGATATTATCTCTAAAAGATATTGTCTTGTATGTTTCCTTATTAAAGGAAAAGACTAACTCCTATTTCCAAGCTATTATCAACAGGTTCTATCTTTAGAAGATTGCAGTCAATCTCACGTTGGACGGTCTCATTATATATGGAGAGATTCAAGCCAATCAAAAAGAGTCAAAAGCAATCATCAAGATCTTCAAGCAAGAAGATTGTTTTTACTTGAATATATAGTTGAAAACTTAGCTTGTAAAAAGTGCGTGTTCTAAATTATAAAGAACTCATTCTAGAGAGAATACACAAAGAGCTTTCAAAAGAAAAACAATGGTGGGATGCCATTGATTTATGAAGTGATAGTTATAAGATAGGAGCAATATAGAGATAGGCAGAAAAACCTAGAGGGAGTCTGAGAGTTTTTCATTAAGACTTGAATCCTATATTGTAAGCTTTTATAATATCATAATATGGGTAAGTGCCCCGGAGACGTAGCCTAGTTAGGTGAACTCCGTTGTTAAATGTGCGTGTGATTTATTTCAAGTACATTTAACTTTTTACAGTTCTGTCCATTAATACACTTGGTTCCAACTGTGGTTGCAACCTCACTTAGAACCTAACTGCAAAACTGCAACTAGAACAGCGGATAGGAATTTCAATTGGTATCAGAGCTTCACACTAGATCTTACTTAGTGTGGATCCTGTGTTCTAGTAAAGATGGACTTAATGAGGGAAGGAAATGCTTTCAACAAACCTCCATTGCTTGAAGGAGGAGTAAACTATGGAGTATGGAAAATCAGAATGAGGTCCTTCATTAAACAGCAAAATGAGCATGCATGGAAAACTGTGATGTATGGATGGGAGGCTCCAACTGCCATTGATGGTGAAATAGAACTGGTTTATATACCTGAAGACAGATGGTCTGCTGATGAAGACAGAAAATCAAGTGCCAACTCAATAGCCATAAACTTGATCTTTGCTAGTGTAACTCTCAGTGTGTTCAGGTATATCTCTCTTTGTGAAACTGCCAAAGAGGCATGGGATATTTTGCAAGTAACTTTTGAAGGAACTGTTAAAGTAAAAGCTTTCAAACTCCAACAGTTAACTACTCAATTTGAAAATTTAAGAATGGAGGAAGATGAAACCATTGAACAATTTAATGGTAGAATTTGCCATATTGCTCATCAAGCTGGAACCTTACGTGAAAAATACAGTGATGCTAAACTTTTTAAGAAAACTCTTAGGTCACTCCCAGAAAGGTTTGAAATTAAGGTTACAGCTATTGAAGAATCAACAGACTTAGATAATCTTAAACTTGAAGAACTTATAAGAAATCTAAGCACTCATGAGCTAAAATTCTTCAAACATAAGAGACCAGAAAAGGGAATAGCCTTTCAAGCTAAGAAATCTGAACCTAAGGTCTGTGAACAAATGAGTGATGAAGAACAACTAGCCTTCTTTGCTAAAAAGGTTTACAAAAAGTTTTACACGAAAAAACAGGATGATACTGGAACATCCAAAAACTTTCAGAAAAAGGATAATCAATTTAAGTCAGAATCTAGGTTTACTAATAACTCTACAGAAAAGTGGAATCCAAAAGAGAATGATAATAAAGATTACAAGCCTAGAGAGATTCAATGTAGAGAATGTAGAGGTTTTGGTCACATTCAGGCTGAGTGTGCAAATACTCTAAAAAGAAACAAAAATGCTTATATAACCACTCATAGTGATAGTGATTCTGAGAGCAACAGTGATGAAGAGGATGATTCTAACTTTGTTAATTTTATGGGAATAATCACTGAAAAAGAACTTACTTATGAAAGTGACTGTGAGTCTATTTCAACCATAGTTATAACTGCTCTTAAAACCTATAGCAGTGATGAGGAAGAACCTTCTGATGAAAACATTACTCAGCAATATCTTGTCCTTTATGAAAAGTATCAATGTCTGAGTAAGCAATCCTTGATCATAAACAAACTAAATGATAATCTTAAGGATGAGGTTAAAAGTATTACTGAGCAGATTAACATACAACTGGCTGAACTTACTGAAACTAAAAGGAAAATAAAAATGTTGAATGTTTCTGCTTCAGAAAAATTAGATAACATGTTGTCCTATTCTAGAGGCTCTAAAGATAACAGTGGTTTGGGTTACTATGGTTGTGAAAGTACAGGAAAAACTACCTTTATTAAAGCTGTTGCTAAAGCTGAAACTCATGATTTTGACAATAAGGTTAGAAGCTCAGTTGCAACCAAAGTTGCAACCAGGAATAAAACTCATGTTTTTGACAATAAGGTTAGAAGCTCAGTTACAACCAACGTTGCAACCAGGAATAAACTGAATAGCTTTGAGGATAAAACTAACTTTAGGTTGAAGCTGTGTAATTTCTGTAAAAAACCTGGTCATTCAGAAATCAAGTGTTACTTAAAGAGGAACAGAAAGTACATTTCTCAGAAAAACTGGTTGGCTTCTGTCAATAAAAAATTGAACTGGGTCTGGAAAGTTAAGGAAAAATCTAGCTTAATTGCTAATAACAAAGATGTCATTACTTCTTTGAATGCTGTTACTTCTAATGATTGGTATTTTGACAGTGGTTGCTCTAAGCACATGACAGGTACTGCAAGTCTCCTAAAAAATGTCACTAGTCTTAAAGGAAACAATGTTGTGTTTGGAGGTGGATATACAGGTAAAATTGTTGGTAAAGGTACCTTAAACAAACCTGGAATGCCTGATATTGATGATGTTTTTCTTGTAGATGGTCTAAAAGCTAATCTTATTAGTATCAGTCAACTATGTGACAACAAGATAATTGTCAAGTTTAACAAAGATAAGTGTCTAATCACTGATCTTAACAATTATTTAGTCATGACTGGAGTTAGATCAACCAACAGCTGCTATGTGTTTGAAAAAGTTGAAAAAAAATTGCCTCAGAATAGGTGTAATCAAGCCATTACTAATAATGTTGATATTTGGCATAAAAGGCTTGGTCATGTGAATTACAAAACCCTAGATAAGCTTGTTAAAAAGGAATTGATAAGAGGTATTCCTAAACTCGGTGCTAAAACTCAAAATGTCTATGGTAATTGTGCTATAGGCAAACAAACAAAGAGTATTCACAAAAGTACAAGTCAAATCTACACTAAGAGAGTCCTAGAACTTCTTCATATTGACCTAATGGGTCCTATGCAAACTGCTAGTATAGGTGGCAAGAAGTACATTTTGGTAGTTATAGATGACTTCTCTAGATACTCTTGGGTAGTTTTCTTAAAAGATAAGTCTAAAACTTTTGATCTCTTTAAAACTCTGTGCTTAAAACTTCAACTTGAAAAAGGTTCAACCAGTGGGAATATTGCTAGGGTCAGAAGTGATCATGGAACAGAATTGGAAAACAGTAAGTTTAGAGAATTTTGCAACTCCTTAGGTATTAGTCATGAGTTCTCTGCTCCTAAGACTCCACAGCAAAATAGCATAGTTGAAAGAAAAAATAGAACCATTCAGGAAATGGCTAGAGTAATACTTAATTCTAAGAAACTTGCCAACAGATTTTGGGCTGAAGCTGTTAATACTGCCTGTCATATAGTTAATAGAGTTTACATTACTAAAGGCACTTCCATGACTGCTTATGAAATATGGAAAGGAAGAAAACCCAATGTTAAGTATTTTCAAGTTTTTGGGTGTATTTGCTATATTCTTAGAGATAGAGAACATCTTGGAAAATTTGATTCCAAGAGTGACAAAGGGATCTTTCTTTGTTATGCTTAGAATAGTAGAGCCTTTAGAGTTTTTAATCTAAGAACAAACTGTGTTATGGAGTCTTATAATGTGTTATTGGATGACCTAAGAACTATTGATGAGATTACAGGTGATGATGAACAATCTGAGATTACAGAAAATGAGAAAGAAGAAGCAACCAGACAGTCCCATAGTGGTTGGATATCCAGTTACAACTGAAGTTGGAACTGAGGTTGAAACCGCGGTTAAGACCCAGAATTCAACAGAAGTTGAAGGAGAAGAAGGAGGATCTGCTAATCCAACTACAAGCAAGCCACGCTATGTAAGGACGCAGAAAAATCATTCTCTTGACAATGTCATAGGAGAAGTCACTTCAGGTATGAAAACCAGAGGTAAGAGAAATAATGTTGTTCATTTTGCTTGTTACCTTTCTCAGTTAGAACCTAAGAACATAAAAGAGGCTTTGCAAGATAGTGAATGGATCTTAGCTATGCAAGATGAACTGTCCCAATTTGAAAGAAATGATGTATGGACTTTAGTACCCAGACCTTCTAATAAACATATAATAGGGACTAAATGGATCTTTAGAAATAAAAGTAATGAAGGTGGAGTGATTATCAGGAATAAAGCCAGGTTGGTAGCTCAGGGTCATACACAAATTGAGGGAATTGATTTTGATGAAACCTTTGCTCCTATAACTAGAATTGAATCCATTAGAATGTTACTTTCTCTTGCATGTCTGTATGATTTAAATTGTTTCAACTTGACATTAAGAGTGCTTTTCTGAATGGTGCGATTAATGAAGAAGTTTATGTTTGTCAACCTAAGGGATTTGAAGATCCTAAATTTCCTGAACATGTTTATTTCTTGAAAAAGGCCTTGTATGGTCTAAAGCATGCTCCTAGAGTTTGGTATGATAGATTAACCAAGTTCTTGATTGAAAAAGGTTTTAACAGAGGGGGAGTTGATAAAACTCTGTTCACTAAGAAAACTACAAAGAATATTATCATTGCTCAAATCTATGTTGATGACATTGTATTTGGCTCCACTTCTAACAAAAGGATAGATGAATTCATTTCTGATATGAAGAATGAATTTGAAATGAGTGGTGGAGGAGAATTAACTTACTTTATAGGATTGCAAGTTAAACAGAATGAAAAAGGCATATTTCTATGTCAGAGTAAGTATGCAGATAATCTTCTTAAGAAGTTTGGTCTGAGTGATAGTAAAAAGAAGAGAACCCCTATGAGTACCACTCTTAAACTGTCCAAAAATGATAAAGGTAAAAGTGTCTGTCCTAGCCTTTATAGACCCATGATTGGAAGTCTGCTTTATTTAACTGCCAGTAGACCAGACCTTTGCTTGAGTGTAGGAGTATGTGCCAGGTATCAGGAAAATCCTTTATAACCTCATCTTCTAGCTGTCAAAAGGATCTTAAGGTATGTAAAAGGAACAATTCACCTAGGCCTATGGTATTCTAAAGACACAAACCATTTTCTGAGTGGCTACTGTGATGCAGATTGGGCAGGAAATATAGATGATAGAAAGAGTACTTCTGGTGGTTGTTTTTATTTTGGGAACAACCTTGTTTCTTGGTTTAGTAAAAAGCAAAATTGCATTTCTTTATCTACTGCTGAGGCAGAATATATTGCAGCTGGAAGTGGATGTACTCAACTTATTTGGATGAAACAGATGTTAAGTGACTATAATGTTAAGCAAGAGATATTAACTTTGTTTTGTGATAACAAAAGTGCTATAGATTTAGCAAAGAATCCAGTTCAACATTCCAGAACTAAACATATTGATCTAAGGCATCATTTTATCAGAGAACTAGTTGAAGGAAAAAGCTTAATTTTAGAACATGTTTCAACTGAAAAACAATTAGCTGATATTTTCACAAAGCCCCTTGATACTAATAAATTTGAATCTTTAAGAAGTGATATAGGGGTATGTCACTATGAATCTAAATGAATACTCTTGCTATGTATGTCTATTTTGAGTACCTTTAATACTTGTTATTTCTAGAGGTAAGTCTTGATTGAGCTTTGAAGTTTTTATCTTGAAAAAACAGCTTTTTGGTGTCTCAGAAACAGATGTGAGGTAACTTGTCCTAAAACCTCTCTGGTAATAGAGTTACAAGCACAAAGTGCACATTTTATATAGTGTTTGCAAGTTCAGTTGCAACCTCAGTTGAAACCACATGCTCATAATACTGGTTGCATGCTCAGTTGCAACATCAGTTGAAACCACATACTCAAAATACTGAAAAAAAATTCAGTGATTGTCCAAAGTTTGTTGTACCATCTATGATTCACATAATTGTGACAAAGTCTTGTTATTTTTGACATCACTTATATTCTTTCCTTGCTGAGAGCATCAAACTAGTTTTTGTGTAGAGATGAAAATGAATTTGCTCAACTTAAGCTCTTGAAATCTAATTTCTATTAAAGTTATTCAATGATAAACTTATCTTCTGGAGTAAATTGCTAGATTTTTGTTTTTTTTATTGTTTAAATATCTTGCTATATTGCTATCTTCTTTTGAAACAAGTCAAGTTTCCTTAAGAACTTCAACTTCTTAATATTCAAATTTTGGTAAATCTGTTTACAAGGAATGTTTATCTTTATTATATGCTGGATTTATCTAATTGACAACTGTTTCCTGCGTGATTTAAGTGTGATTTAATTTTCAAATTTCTGTTAATAAGAAACTTCCATATTTTTAGCAAAATCTGTTTGACATTTGATTTGAGTGTATCTTTTTGCAATTACAAAAAGATTTCGGCTTAATTGCTATTTTTACTAAACTCTTTTTTATATCCAAAATCAATCACAGTAATCACAATTACTCTCTCTCTCTCTTTCTATTAAACCAAAACCTAAGTTCTCAGAAACCCACTGCGTAGTTCCAAGTCCGGTTGCAACCCTAGTTGAAACCATGTCTACAAATCCCAACATCAACATTGATGATGATTGCACTCTTAGGGACTTCTTGTCTAAATCCCAAACAAGTCCTAGCTCTAAAGCAAGGGTAAGTGAGTCCTCTTCCTCTAAGAAACATAGGACTAAAAAACGTGCTAGGAGAAATCTAGAGGATGATCATTTATCTGTTGAATAAAATCTAGAGGATTAATATCATTTTGAATAATAGGCCAGGCTTTAATTTAAAAATGACCATTAAAACCATCTCGGCCAGGAGAACTATTTTTATCTAGCCCCCAAATAGCTTCCTTTACTTCATCCAGAGTTGGATAATTGTCTAAAATAACATTACCATCATCATTAATCATCTGAGGAATACAATTGAGGCAAGAAAAGTCCCCTTGCTATGAAGTATCAGGATCAAAAATAGACTTAAAATAAGAAGTAGCTTCATTTTGAATACATGCTGCATCTCTGAGAACAACACCATTTAGAAACTTTGATGGAGTGAATAATACTTCTCTTTCTTTTCCTTTTTACCTTAGGATGAGAGTATTTAGAATTATTTCCCCCCTCTATAGCCCACTTTAAATTTTCCTTTTGCCTCCAAAATTCCTCCTCAATTTTCTCCTTGTAGGTTAACACACTATAAGCTTTATGCAGGTTTGCTATTTTCTCAGGAGAAGGATCATCTTCACACTCAAGTTTCAGTTTTATAACATCATCTTCAGCAGCAGAGATAGCTTGAAATATGTTACCAAAGGTGAGTCTATTCCAATCCTGTAAAACCTTTTTGATGACCTTCAAATTGTTGCAAAGAGAATAAATAGCATTTCCCTCTTTATAATTCTTCCAGTTTGCACTTATGATTTTTTTTTAAATCTTTGTGAATAGGCCAATTTTTTTGAAAAATAAACCTTTTAAGGTTGTTATCCCAAACAGTGCTTAAGGTGATTAACAAGGCAGCATGATCCGAGGTTCTTTTGTTTAAATGTTTAAGAGAAACTTTGTGATATAAATCATCAAAAGCACTGTTAGTACACACCTTATCTATTCTTTCCATAATACTCTGATTAGCACATCTCTTATTCCACCAGATATATCTTGACCCTTCATAACCAAGTTCTTGCAGAACAATAGCAACTAAGCAGCTCAGGTAGTCATTTGCAGCTACCATATCCATTGGTAGTCCCCCAACTTTATCTCTTACATCAGAAACTGTATTAAAGTCACCTCCAACCAGCCAATCATCTTGAGTATAGCTAATCTCTAAAAAGGTCCATAGATCTCTTCTCTCTTCTTTGGTGAATTTTGCATAAATAATACTTAGTTGATCAAAATCATCTGTGCAAAAAACCCAAATTTTATTATTCAAATGTACTCAAACTTTATCAAAACCAAAATTTCTTTTATACCCCTCAGCTTGATCAGGTGACACCATTGTGTTAGGACCAGATTTCTGGTCTAAATACTATTTGTTATCTATTGGTTTTTACTTAATAATCCTAACTGTTTGTTTAAGAACTAAGATAGTGTTATTAGGTTTCAACCAATGTTGCAACCTCAGTTACAACCTACTGAGAAAAATGTTGACAGGTTTCAAGCAATGTTGCAACCACAGTTACAACCTGCTAAGACAGCGTGTATGGTTTCAAGTAAATGTTGCAACCTCAGTTGCAACCACAGTTTCAACCTATTGTTCTTGTAACATTCCGTATTTTTATAAGTTTTTTTTTATTAGGAATTTAATTTATCCAAAAACGTTTTATACAAAATTTTACCAAAAACCGGTCACTCGACTAATTTTTAGCCAAAAACCGAAACTCTTCTAAAAACCTTATTTTAAAAACCTGTTACTAATTTTACTAATAAAAAGGACCCAATATATTTGTTTCTAAATATTTGTTATTATTGAGTAGTTTATTAATAATTTTGTTTAAAAGTTAGCTTTTAGAACTTTGGGGACCAAATAGTTCGCTTTCACAAACTTTGTAAAAACAGTTTTTCTATACCTAAAATCAGCCCACTTTTCAATTCTTTAAACCTAAAAATCAGCCAAGAGAAAAGAGAAGAAGAAGAAGAAGAAGAAGAAGAAGAAGAAGAGAAACCACGTTAACGGATTATTACCGGAATCATCTCCTCTACACGCTAAGGTAACGGGGGTTATCCATTGCGACTAGACGACGGTGTATGTTAGGATTAGGTTTTACGTTTATTACAAAATTGGGGGTTTTTGTCCTTTATACTATTTATGTTCTTAATTTGTTAATTGGGTTATTTGTTGTATGTTTTAATCACTTATTTGAATGGGAGAAATTGATGAGTTAATTATGTTAATTTCGGATTAATGAGATTATGGATGGGTTTGCATGTTTTATGCGTTGACTATGTAATTATGTAATTATTGATGGAATTGGATGAATTTATGTTGAATAATGGTGAATTGTAGTTTATGCATACAAGGTGTTTGCTAAAAGGCCTGAAAGTGATTTTATGTTGTTATAGCGTTTGGCTAGTTGTGAATTTAGTGCTTGTAACTAGAACTGGTTATAAGTGTCTGTGCATGCTGGTATGATGTCTCAGTATACAAAGATTGCATTTGATAAGATTTATTTGTCTTCATCTTCTGCTTCATATATTAGTTTTACTTCTTTTTCGGAGAATATACTATAGAGTATAGAAGCACTGTCCTCTTGTGGGGACTGAGAGATACATGTTACTATGTTCCTAAGCAACTTGATATATATATCTTAAAGAGACTATGCATGTCAACTTGCCGCTGCTTTAAGTTCTCCAGTTATGCATATCAACTGAGGCCATCTGTAGATAATTGTTGACTTAAATTGTAGAACTTGTGGACTAGTATGAATGTACCTACTGTAAACTTTGATAGGAATTCCATGGTTGTATCTAGCATGATTGTAGACTTGTAGTACATTACTGTTATGTTGTATTACGATAAATGACGTATGAGATGGTGTTATTTGAATAGTATAATATTATTGGCCGAGGCCTTAATATTTATACGTATGAAATTGTGTTAATTGGATGATTTTATATTATTGGTCGAGGCCTTGTGATTTAGCTGTAGTGGCAATGGTCTCTGTCTCTCCCTAATTCCGGGGACAGAAGACGGCCGAGGGGATAGGGAATGACCTACCTTACGGACTGGGGTAGGTGGCGTGAGAGGTCCCAGTGTGCACTATATTTACTTTTATGTTAGCAATGGTCTATGTTTCTCCCTAATTCCGGAGGCATAAGACGGCCGAAGGGATAGGGAATGACTCATCTTACGGACTGGGACGAGTGGCGTGAGAGGTCCAAGTGCGCACTATAAATCTACTTTTATGTTGCAATGGTCTATGTCTCTCCCTAATTCCGGGGACATAAGACGGACGAAGGGATAGTGAATGACCTACCTTACGGACTGGGGTAGGTGGCGTGAGAGGTCCATGTATGCTATAGATGTGTGTAGATGTTATTTAATTTATTTAATTTATTTAATTTATCGTAGATGTAAAATGTAATTATATTTCTTTTTATACGTCGATTATCGTAGTTGTAGAATTTGTGAGCTCTTGCATTTATGGGATGGAGTGACGGTGTTTGTGGTGCCGTCCCGTCTAGTTATGTGCGTGGGACTCACCGTTATAATTTTGTCTTTCAGGTACAACTTAGGTTGAGACTTTTGGATAGAAGCCATTGAAATGCATCATATGAGTTCGGGGCTTTCGCTTTCTTTTTATTTTAGAACAGTTTTGAGGTTGTAGCCTACGGGCAAATTGCATTTGTTTAGTTCTTCTTATTTAATTTTGTTAAAACCTTTTGGTCGTGTAGCCGTGTTTGGCAAGCATTTATTTATTGTTTAATTGTTCCTTTAGCTCGCAATTTATTTCTTTTAAAAATTCAAATTTTGTACCAACCGGTTTCACTTTTCTTTTATTTAAAAAGGTCATGCCTCGATGTCCGTGTTCTATGGACTTTGGGGCGTGACAAGATGGTATAAGAGCCTCTATCTGGCCGGAAATGTGGGGACTAGCACGTGTGTGTGAGCCCCTGAAGGACGACGTGCCCGACGAGGACGTCGTGCCTAAAGGGAGGGTGATTGTGACGACCTAGATTTCCAGGAAGGAAATTCTGTGGTGCGGTGTTGTGCGTCAGTCCCACATCGCCCAGATATGAGAGTACTCGTGTGGTATATGAGCTTAAAGATCCATTTCCTATCAACAAGGCCTTTTAAAGCCGTGCGGCACAACAGCGAGGACGGAACTCCACAGTTAAGCGTGCTTAGCTTGGAGTAGACCAGGATGGGTGACCACCCTGGAAAGTTGTACCAAAGCGGACAATATTGTTGATACGGGCGTGGCGGTTCGGTCCATAGGGCCGGGTCGTTACAGTTCTGTAGAGTTCTGTCTTGTTCTATTAATCTGCATAACTATTCTTTAATGGTAATTATTTGTTTTAAAGTATGCAGGTTATATTCTCATATGCTCTTAAAGGTTAAGTTTATGATTATTGAGAATATTAAAAGTAATTTAAGGGAGATGTTTCCTAAATAGATATAAGGAGATTAGTTTATAAAGATGTGTTTCCTTTACATAGGAAAATACTATATCTCTATTATTATGCAAATCCTTATTACATGTTTCGCTCTTAGTTCCTTATCAAAATCAGTATGATTCGTTTTAAGATTGAAAGAAATATGGAGTTAATATTTCATATGTAGTTTCAAAGATATTATCTCTAAAAGATATTGTCATGTATTTTTCCTTATTAAAGGAAAAGACTAACTCCTATTTCCAAGCTATTATCAACAGGTTCTATCTTTAGAAGATTGGAGTCAATCTCACGTTGGACAGTCTCATGATATATGGAGAGATTCAAGCCAATCAAAAAGAGTCAAAAGCAATCATCAAGATCTTCAAGCAAGAAGATTGTTTTTACTTGAATATATAGTTGAAAACTTAGCTTGTAAAAAGTGCGTGTTCTAAATTATAAAGAACTCATTCTAGAGAGAATACACAAAGAGCTTTCAAAAGAAAAACAATGGTGGGATGCCATTGATTTATGAAGTGATAGGAGCAATATAGAGATAGGCAGAAAAACCTAGAGGGAGTCTGAGAGTTTTTCATTAAGACTTGAATCCTATATTGTAAGCTTTTATAATATCATAATCTGGGTAAGTGTCCCGGAGACGTAGCCTAGTTAGGTGAACTCCGTTGTTAAATGTGCGTGTGATTTATTTCAAGTACATTTAACTTTTTACAGTTCTGTCCATTAATACACTTGGTTCCAACTGTGGTTGCAACCTCACTTAGAACCTAACTGCAAAACTACAACTAGAACAGCGGATAGAAATTTCACATTGGTTCCAAAAAAAAAAAAAAAGAGGAATTTTGTGATGCAAATAGAGTCTTCTCAGTCTTCTAATGGTAGCTTTACTTGCAATACCCCTTAAATTCCAAATAAGTGTATTAATCATTTATAAAACTTTCGAGGGGCCTTTACAGAAGACCTTAACTTCATTGTAGATTCTTGAATTTCCTTGCTAATATTTTTCTTTTGCGTACCTTTCTTTTCACCTACTGATCAATCTCCATTTTCCTTTTGAATTTCTGGTGGTTTTCTTGATGATAAATTGAGCCTATCTTGAAGACTAGATTCTTGGTGTATGTGCTCAGGTATTTTTGGAGGTAAAACCATCAATTCTTTAGGACGAGAACCATCTTGTTCACATATACTGAGCACTGTAATATTTTGAATGAGAGACATATTATCCACACCTACATTCTCTTCATAATTTTCAGGTGATGCCAACTTCTCAGATTGATAATTCTCATCAACAACATGAACAACTGGTATTTCCCCTTCCTCAATAACAATAACACTTTCCACCAAATTTTGTTGTGCTTTGTCTAAGACTATGTTCCTTTCTTGCTCCATTAGAGTGACCACTGTTTCAGACCCCATCTCTTTATTTGCAAGTCCAAATTTCCTCGACACCCATTCTCTAGTGGATTCTACCTTTTCATTATTTTTGTGAGTTTGAGTGATTTTATTGGTATTGTATAAGTTGGCCTTTTTTTCCTTTGGTTTCTACAGTATTTCCTTTGATTTTATTGCTCTATTCTTACTATTAGCACTCAAAGATGATATTGTTTTTACTGTTGCATGTTCATTACATTCGTCTTTAACCATATATTCTTTAAGAATCAAACAAAGTTATTTACAAAACATAAACATGGACATACAGATTGCCATAAGTTTCAAGTCATACTCGAATACCACGGTCAACTTATTTACAAAACATAAACCGTGGTATCATTAAATTCGAGAATTCCCAAATTTTCTCATTTCTGTTTCATTAACTTGGAGATTGCCATGAGTTTCAAATCATGATTTGATACCACGTTAATGTTTTTTTACAAAACATAAACTTAATTAAACGGTCATATAGATTGCCATGAGTTTCAAATGTCCTAGTTGATTGTGAGATGAAGTTAAACACAGTACATAAATGTATACAAATGTAATTGTTATAGACAATATTGACCAAATCAAATAATAAATTTTTACAAATAAAATATTATTCACCATAATAAGTTACATAATATTTTATTCCACAAGACAAGATATAATTTACAATATATCAATAATATCTTTACAATATATCAATAATACCATGCTGAACAGCTGATCCCTCACAAACCTTCTCATTGCTATTCATATATGCTTTTTATTACTAAATTATGTGAGATATATTGATAATAACAAACACTTAATTTTTTTACTAATTAATAAATAAAAATATACTGAAAAGTTCTATTTTTTCTATCTTTGTCTACTTTCTCATCTAACCTATCAAATCACTCAACGTTTATGCATTGTCATTCACTTTATTGGATTTGAAGATTTTCACTGCTCGTATATTTGAGGGTATAAGTAACATTTTGATTTTTATTCTCTAATAAGTTAGCAGTTTTAGTAACTAATAAATTTATTGTTTTAATATTTTAGTTGAGAAGTGAATTCCAATTTGTTTTTTTTAATATAAGAGATTTAAATAAGTATAAGTATAATCAAAATATCCCCAAAATAATAGTAAATTATACAAAAAAATCTCATACAAGAACAAAACAACAACGTCTAATACAATTTTTAATTAGTGTGAAACAAGATCAAATACTCCGTTTCAATCAACCATGAGATGAAAAAATAAAGTTTCAAGGCGTAATGCGCCATAACCTACGCGCATCCAATATTGTCGGCATAGATCATTTTTATGGTCCATCACATCCATTATGGCATCTCCCCATAAATCCAGAATTTCTTATTGTATGTAACATAAAAAAACTGATTTATGCTGTTTTCAACACTAGAAACAATTGCGATTGAAGTGTATTCAACCCATTTTACCGTCCATTTTTCCAAAAACTGACCATATGCTTTTCACAATTGAAAGTAAGTCTCATTAAATCGGTAAACAGATTAGACTGCCTGTTCTCTACTTTAGTATCGATTTATTTTCATTCATCTATGTACTTTTAGCAACAATCATATCAACTTTCATGTCGGGTAGAAAATCTTTAACGTACGTTAACATCTCGTACATTCACTTTCAAAATTATTATTTTTTGTCATGCACAATATTATTGATACGACTTACTGTTTGATCACCTTTTGTAAACAAGACATCTAAGGTTAGTTTTATGTACATCGTAACCTTTTTCGGAAAAATATACAAGATACGATGTCGGGAATAAAGCTAAAAGAGAAGGTTCTCCAATCTTATGGTATTCCCTATATTCTAAAATAAACGTTTATTGTATAAAATAGCACTAACTTTACCAAAAAATTTAGTTCGAAATTTTTTCTTGAGATAAAAAGCGCACCAGTGTTTATCAATTTGGGTAGATATTTATCAATTTGGCGAGTTGCAAACCAATATCAATTAAATGTACGAATCAACATCACGACCAAATCCATTTTTTTTTTATCAAAACAGTTTATCAATCCAAGAGAACCAATTCACTCTGTGTAGATTGACTGAACGCAGAAAACATTCCATTGGCAGGCGATCGTGTTTTTACCAGGATTTATCGTTACTCATGTTGTAACGATCCGGTCACACCGACCGAACCGCCACACCCGTATCAACAATATTGTCCGCTCTGGCACAACTTACCAGGGGGGTCACCCATCCTGGTACTACTCCAAGTTAAGCACGCTTAACTGTGGAGTTTCGTCTTCGCTGTTGTGCCGCACGGCTTTAAAAGACCTTGTTAATAGGAAATGGATCTTTAAGCTCATATACCACACGAGTACTCTCGTATCTGGGCGATGTGGGACTGTCGCACAACACCGTACCACAGAATTTCCTTCCTGGAAATCTGGGTCGTCACAATCACCCTCCCTTTAGGCACGACGTCCTCGTCGTCCTTCAGGGGTCCACACACACGTGCTAGTCTCCACATTTCCGGCCAGATAGAGGCTCTGATACCACCTGTAACG
Organism: Primula veris; assembly: GCA_963682055.1. NCBI lineage: Eukaryota > Viridiplantae > Streptophyta > Magnoliopsida > Ericales > Primulaceae > Primula > Primula veris. The sequence continues at coordinate 7,575,800 of OY821750.1, read as the reverse complement.
ATCCGGTCACACCGACCGAACCGCCACGTCCGTATCAACAATATTGTCCGCTTTGGCACAACTTCCCAGGGGGGTCACCCATCCTGGTACTACTCCAAGTTAAGCACGCTTAACTGTGGAGTTTCGTCCTCGCTGTTGTGCCGCACGGCTTTAAAAGGCCTTGGTAATAGGAAATGGATCTTTAAGCTCATATACCACACGAATACTCTCGTATCTGGGCGATGTGGGACTGCCGCACAACACCGCACCACAGAATTTCCTTCCTGGAAATCTGGGTCATCACAATCTGTAACGACCCGGCCCTACAGGACGAACCGCTACGCCCATATCAACAATATTGTCCGCTTTGGCACAACTTCCCAGGGGGGTCACCCATCCTGGTACTACTCCAAGCCAAGCACGCTTAACTGTGGAGTTCCGTCCTCGCTGTTGTGCCGCACGGCTTTAAAAGACCTTGTTGATAGGAAATGGATCTTTAAGCTCATATACCACACGAGTACTCTCGTATTTGAGCGATGTGGGACTGACGCACAACACCGCACCACAGAATTTCCTTCCTGAAAATCTGGGTCGTCACAATCACCCTCCCTTTAGGCACGACGTCCTCGTCAGGCACGTCGTCCTTCAGGGGCTCACACACACGTGCTAGTCCCCACATTTCCAGCCATATAGAGGCTCTGATACCATCTGTAACGACCCGGCCCTACAGACCGAACCGCTACGCCCGTATCAACAATATTATCTGCTTTGGCACAACTTCCCAGGGGGGTCACCCATCTTGGTACTACTCCAAGCTAAGCATGCTTAACTGTGGAGTTCTGTCCTCGTTGTTGTGCCGCACGGCTTTAAAAGGCCTTGTTGATAGAAAATGGATCTTTAAGCTCATATAACACACGAGTATTCTCGTATCTGAGCGATGTGGGACTGACGCACAACACCGCACCACAGAATTTCCTTCCTGAAAATCTGGGTCATCACACATGTCAACATTCTCACTTATGATATCTCCAGGTGTTGTCACCAATAACATTGACCCATCTTAGTTGAGACGGGATCCTATGGTTGAAGTATAAATTAATTTAATTCCATCATACCTATGAGGATCAGGTCATACCTAAAAAATATTCTTTTTTCTTTTTTTTTTCAATTAATTTCGATAGAATTTCTTTAAGATGAGTTCATAAAGTCGGACCAATAAATTCTAACCACCACTTTAGTTCTCCAATTTTTTTGAATCTTACTAATATACACGTTCTAATTGTATCTTTAACCACTACTTTTATTAATATATATATATATATATATATATATATATATATATATATATATATTAATAAAAGTAGTGGTTAAAGATACAATTAGAACGTGTATATTGGAAAAACAGACACTTTCTATTATGCTCATATTGAAACAATATATATATATTGGAAAAACAGACACTTTCTATTATGCTCATATTGAAACACATGACAAAAATTAGGGATGGATGTAGCAATAAAAAGAGTATTAGGCCTATATATACCCACATATAATTGCTATTATACCCAATAACAATATAAAAACCTAGATCTGATAAACAAGATAAAAGAGGAGATAAAGATAACGATAACGATAAGAGGTTGGATTTTTAGACTACAAAAATTCTTTAAAAACGTACAAACCGTAGAAAAAATCTACGGTTTGCAGTGATTCTGTGCAAACCGTAGATTTAATATACGGTTTACAGTGGACTGCTGCAGACCGTGGTTTAGAGTGATTTACTGTAAACCGTAGATTAAATCTATGGTCTGCAGCAATTCTGCAGAAATTACACAGTCAGTCCCTTCTTTTCAGAAATTACACAGTCAGTCCATGCGTCAAAAATTACACAGACAGTCCCTTCAAAACAGAATTTCATGTTTTTTTTTTAAAAAACAAATTTTTATACTACACTCTCTCTCTTTCTCTCAAAACCCCACAATTTTCATCCAAAAAAACCACCCAAATCAATCAACCACAATATCTATCAACTTTCTTAACAAAAAACCACAAATCATCAATCAAATTTATCCATAATTCAAGGTATTTCTTTTATTCTCTAATTTATTATTTATTTTGTTTAATTTCAATTTGTAAAATAGGAAAAAATATATAAAATATGCAAATTGATTATTCACTTAGCTATATATTATTGTTTGTTGTTTGTTTATATTAATTATAGAAATTATAATAATTGTTGATATTTGTCCCATTTAATAAAAAAAATTAGGGTTTTTATTCAAATTTGTTTATTTAGATATTTATTACTAATGGTTTTGTCACGCCCCGAAATCCAGATAGCGGACATCAAGGCGTGACCTTTTTTAAACAAAGGGAAATAAAACCTGTTGGTACAAAATTTGAATTTTTAAAAGAAATAGATTACGAGCTAAAGGAACAATTGACAAATAAATAAAAATGTTGCCAAACACGGCTACAAGGCAAGTTTTATAAAAGCTAAGAAAATAACAAACGAATGAATTTGCTCGTAGGCTACAACCTCAAAATATAATCTAAATGAAAAGAAAGCGAAAGCCCCAAACCCATGATGTCGCAAAGCAACAGCTCTTATCCAAACATGCCAACCTAAGTGGTACCTGAAAGACAAAATTGTAACGGTGAGTCCCACGCACATAAATAGACGGGACGGCACCATAAAATACCGTCACTCCATCCCATAAATGCAAGAACCCACAAACAACAACTACGATAATCAACATATAAAAAGAAATACAATAACATCCTACAACGAGATAAATTAAATAACTTCAACACACATCAATAGCATACATGGACCTCTCACGCCACCTACCCCAGTCCCTAAGGTAGGTCATTCCCTATCCCTTCGGCCGTCTTATGCCCCCGAAATTAGGCAGAGACATAGACCATTGCTAACATAAAAGTAGATTTATAGTGCGCACTTGGACCTCTCACCCCACTCGTCCCAGTCCGTAAGACGAGTCATTCCATATCCCTTCGGCCGTCTTATGTCCCCGGAATTTGGGAGAGACATAGACAATTGCTAACAATAAAATAAATATAGTGCACACTGGGACCTCTCACACCACTCGCTCCAGTCCGTAAGACGAGTCATTCTCTATCCCCTCGGCCGTCTTTAGTCACCGGAATTAGGGAGAGACAGAGACCATTGCCACTACAGCTAAATTACAAGGCCTCAGCCAATAATATAAAACCATACAATTAACACATACTCATACGTCACTTCAACGCAAATAAGCATAGGTACTAGATTCACAACTAGCCAACCAACTCTGTCAATATAAAACTCCATTCAGGAATTTTAACAAACACCTTGTATACGCAATATAAAACTCATATTTATTCAACAATAATTTACTCAATTCTATCAACAACCATAACAACACATAATCAATACATAACAATACGCAAACCCATCCATATTCTCATTAATTCGAAATTAATATGGCTAAATTCTCAAATTCTACAATTCAAATAAGGGAGTTAAAAGTACAACAAATAAACCCCAATTAATAATAAAAGCAAAAACCCCCAATCTATAATAAACACAAAACCAAAACCTAACATACACCCTCGTCTAGTCGCAATGGATAACCCCCGTTACCTTAGAGCATAGAGGAGATGCTTCCGGTAAGAACCCGCTAATGGTGGCTTCCACTTCTTCTTCTTCTTCTTTCTTTTTCTCTCTTTTCTCTCTTCTTACTTGTTTTTACTGTTTTTAGGTTTTGAAAGTGGCTGAAAAGTGTTTAGAAAAACTGTTTTGAGATAGTTTGTGGTAACAAACTATTTGGTCCCCAAAGTTCTAAAAGTTAACTCTTAATCCAAAAATATTGTTTTACTACTCAAAAATAACAAAACTATAGAAACAAATCTATTGGGTCCTTTTTGTTTATAAAATTAGTAACAGGTTTTTAGAATACAGTTTTTCGGAAGAGTTTCGGTTTTTGGCTAAAAATTAGTCGAGTGACCGGTTTTTGGTAAAATTTGTATAAAACGTTTTTGGATAAATTAAATCATAAACAAAACCATTTATAAAAATACGGGATGTTACAGGTTTGGTTATGATGTTACATGTTTATGATGGTTATTTGTTTTGATTGAGAAAAATAAAAATAGTTACGCTTTATTAATATTTACCCGTTTTGAAAATTAGGGGCTTTTATAAAATTATGTTTTTTAATTAGTTTGTTTGCCCAAATCACCAATAAAATTTGGGGTTATTGATATTTTTCCCGTTTTATAAAAAAATTAAGTTTTTATTAAAATTTGTTTAATTAGATAATTAGAATAATTGTTTGGTTATCATTAAATGTGTATGTTTCTTATGTTGTTTTTATTGTTAAAAATAAAAATAGTTAGGATGGCAAAGCCAGGTCCATAGATTAAAGGCAGGATGGGTATTTTACGACAGACCGGTCATATTTCAAATCAGACTTGGGATGCTGGAAGAGAAACGGATAGAGGAGATGCTCATAAAATTAGGGTTTATAATTATAGTTGGCAGATACCGACGCCTGACAGAGTAGCTGAAAATATGATTAGGGCTGGTTTTTATGGTATTCACACTATAGGTAATTATAGCGTAGACCGAGGCTTGCTTACAGCCTTAGTTGATAGGTGGCGTGATGAGACGCACTCGTTCCATTTTGTCGGTGGAGAGTTGGGGATATCTTTACAGGATGTAGAGATTATGTTTGGTCTCAGGGTGGATGGTCTTGCTGTTACCCGATCGGAGCGGAATGATAACAGAACGAGCAGGTTAGATATGATAGAGAGTTTGTTGGGTGTTAGACCTGCTGATAATCAAGTGGATACAAACTGTTTGATAGTTAGACTTGATTGGATGTTACACACCTTTGGTGAATTATCCCCCAACCCTAGTGAGGAGCGTTTGCTATATCAGTCTAGGGCTGTCATGTTTTTATTACTGGGGGCACTTGTGTTTTCAGATAAGAGCAGTGATCAGATTCCACTATGGCCTCTACCATTTCTGGAGGATTTTGACACATGTGCAGAGTATAGTTGGGGATCAGCTCTTCTGGCCTGGTTAGAGGCTAATCTATGCAAGTTGGTGCGTGGTAAATCTACCGAAGTAAGCAGGGCGGTGATGTTTCTCGATATGTGGGCGATGACCAGACTACTGCCGGTTAGACCATGTGAAGGGCTTCCGGAAGATATCGAGCCACCTGAGGGCTTGCCTAGGTTCCCCCTCGGTTACAGGTATGATATTATTTAGTTTTTTTTATTGGATTTGTGTATTTTTTATTGTGTCATCTATCATTGACTTATCTTATTTATATTTATTGTTTATCGGGTTTTGTTTGTATATTACAGATGGAAGATTTGGAGGCTTACTAACCTTAAGCCATATGTCTACGGACATAATGTGGTCCACATACATGACCAGTTTGACCATATGTCGTATGAACAGGTAAATTTTAACTTTCTTATTTCGTACATGTAACTTACGTATTATATGTTGTATATGTTTGCATTGGTCTTATGTTCGTAGAATTTATTACTAGTATTTTTAAACCATTGTTTACATATTCTAATAATAATTTTGCTAATTACAGATAGTCTGGCAACCTTACGGAAACCTCGATGACTATCCGGAATACTGCACGCGGGGCCGTGATATATGGCATTGTTCTGTTCCTCTCATTTGTAATGAGAAGATTGAGTTCCACCCCGCGGACAGGTTCATGAGATAGTTCGGTTTTGTTCAGGTTGTGCCTACATATATTTGGAAACCCAGACAAGGTCACGGCAAGGATAGAAGATATGGGGTTGGCCAAAAACACGATTGGCCTGCACTTTTTGAAGAGTTTATAACCGTGTGGAATGACCGCCACAACTGGCTTATTAACGGCGAATTTGGCATGGGGACGTCACCGGATTACATGAGATGGTATAGAGAGAGGACCCGCATCTTTATAAACCCACCTAAACTAGCACTTCCATCTCACGGTTTCCACGAGCATACGGGTTTGCTCAATAAAATGGTAAAAACTAGTTAAAGTTCATTACTATTTCTTTGTTATTTTTTTGTTTGTAAATTTCAATACTAATAAATCATTTTTTATTGTTTTTTTTTAGAAAGCGATGTTGCGCCGCAATTTCAAATCGTTCAAACGGCTGAAATCTAAAATGGACGTGGACTTACTACGTAAGGAGTTCAATGAAATGGGAATGAATTAGTATGTGTTAGGTGATGAACAATCTGATGAAGAGGATGACGATGACGACGATGGTGATGACGATCAAGGTTATGACCCAAGAACTTACGCTAGGGCTTCAAGTTATCGGCATACCGAAAGAGGCAGAGGGGAAGGCGAATCTAGTAGCGGCGGGCATAGCGGGGTTAGAAGGGAGAGTGGAGGTCGACGTCCGACTACAGATCAGGGTGGGAGTTCAAGCGGTCATGGTCGTCGTACTTCTTTTGCTGGGCCGGACTACGTACACGATGATGTTCCGTTCGAGTATCATAGACAATCATTTGGGTTGTACGAGCATCATCCTAGTCAGCAGTCAACCGACAGTTGGGCTCGAGGCTTGACAATTACATCACACGAGCGTGCTCCGCATCCAGAATCGCAGCATCGAGAAAGACGTCGTCCGGAAACCCACGAAATCGAAGAGTCCACTGAGCCGTCATCGCACAGATTAACATCGGCGGGAAAGATGCTCCCTATGTCCAACTTTAAAGGATTTACTCGTGCAAAAAAAAAAAATGTAATGTGTATGTTTGTATGTTTGATGTTGAAGACCAATATTTGATTTGTATGTTTGATTATTATGTTTGATTTTTCTTTAATTTGATAAATGCTTTTTTTGAATTTGATAAATGCTTTTTTTTTTAAGTTACCAATATTCAGTATTTTCATTGATAGGACCAATATTGAGTTTTTACGAAATACAGGGACTGTTCTGCAATTTCTGAAATTATTACATAGAATTACACACAAACCGTACATTTAATGTACGGTTTGTGTGTAATTTCAGAAAAAAATGTAGTAGAATCAGTAAAACTCTTGGTTAATAACCTTACCATTAAAAAAAGCACTGCAAACCGTAAAATTAATATACGGTTTGTAGTGTAAATGACATTGGATACCATATCCATCAAATGCATCCGACAACACTTTATCACTTTTGAATTATTATGAGTTGACAACCCTATCAGAAAATGACTACTCAATGCATTATTAAAGTTTAAAAATGACCCATTAAAAAAAACACTACAAACCGTAAAAGTAATCTACGGTTTGTAGTGTAAATGGCATTGGATACCATATCTATCAAAATAAATTCGACAACACCTTATCACTTTTGAATTATTATGAGTTGACAACCCTATCCGGAAATGACTACTCAATGCATAATTAAAGTTTGAAAATGACTACACCTTGTGGGGTTTCTGAAATTATGTGTATAAATATGGCTCATTTTTGCCAATTCTAACAAACCCTAAAATCAAACACAAACACTTTTCAAAAATCTCTTAAAAAATACTCCTTTCTCCCAAAAAACATATAAACAAACACTTTTCGAAAATGAATTACGACTATGGTTATGACAACAACCAATTGAATAACAACAATGCGAATTCATCCAGTGGCTCAAACGACGAGCTAACTAATTATACAGAGCATTTTGAAGTTGAAGAATTGACTTGGGATACAAGGGATGAAATGCTTGCTGATCTTGCTGATGTGGCCGGAAATTGGGGCTTCATTCTTACGATTCGTAGGTCTGGAGGGGGTTATGGGAGAATAACACCGTATGTTGATATTGTGTGTGATAAATCGGGGGTTTACCAAAAAAAGAAACCATCTTCTGTAAATTCAGGTACAAAGAAAAAAGATTGTCCATTTTTCATTAAGTGTTACGTAGTTAATGGTGAATGGATGTGTCAAGTAGAAAATGGACAACATAACCACCCACCTCCAACTTACCTCCAAGGACAAGCACGACATGCTCGTTTAACCCAAGAGGAAAAAGAAATGGTTAAAAGTTTAAGGCAAAGTAGTTTTAAAGTTAGTGCAATATTAGAGGCCATAAAAAATCGAAATCCTGACAATGTATCAAACACTAAAACGATACATAAATATTTGGCTGGACTGAAATTTAAAGAACGAGATGGTAGAAACCCGATACAGGAACTGTTTAATTTGTTGGATAGACATCACTATAACTTCTACTATAATATGAACCCAACAACTCATTGCCTTGAGAACTTGTTTTTTGCACACCCCGATTCAATAAGGATGTTCAAAGCTTTTCCTGATGTCTTGTTAATGGATTGTACATATAGGACAAACCGTTTTAATATGTCATTTCTAGAAGTCGTAGGAATGACATCAACGAACCAAACATATTGTTTAGGTTTTGTTTTCATGAGTGATGAGACATAGGAAAGTTATATATGGGCTTTGGAAAAATTTAAAGATACATTGGAGGGTTGTATACTACCTAGAGTGTTTGTAACCGACAGAGAAATGGCCTTGATAAATGTTTTATCCGTTGTTTTTCCCGATTATCATCATATTTGTGCACTTTTCATATTGACAAAAATGTTTTGAAAAACTGCCGTAAAAAAATCCAGATGAGGAATGGCAAACGTTTCTAGATGATTGGGGTTTATTGGTTGATTCTGAGTCGATAGAGGAGTACAATTATAACCGAGCTTCTTTCAATTTCTCTTACAAATCGTACCCTGTTGTGCTTAAGTATGTAGACAAGCTGTTAAATGATTATGCTGATAAGTTTGTTGCATGCTATACCAACCATACAACATATCTAGGTAACAGAACTAGCAATCGAGCCGAACAACAACATGCAAAGCTAAAAAGATCTCTCTCCACAAATACTGGCACGCTTGAAAATGTTTGGGTAGAGGTGAATAGAATTCTACAAAAACAGTTTGAGGATATTAAGATGAAGTTGGATAAATGCAAGTCTTATTTTACACATTCTGAACGAACACCTCTATTTATAAATCTTAGGTCGTATATCACACATTATGCCTTTGATTTATTATTTCAAGAACATAAAAAATGTAGTGGCCAGTCTGATTCATCTTGTTCTTGCGGTTTCAAATTGTCTCACGGGTTACCTTGTCATCATATTATGAGTGAACATATTTTATTCGGGAAGCCTCTTCCTCTAGAATATATTCATCCATTCTGGAAAAAATTAGACGTAATTAATGATAATGGGAACACCGATGATTATGGGGTAGAGGATGATCTAGAAGAGTTTAAAAGTGTTTATTCTAGCAAAACTAATGTCAAAAAACGGCGTATGAAAACACAACTCTGAGAGATAACCGTACCATCTAGAACATCCATGAATGATCCCGAAGTGAGACAAACTAGGGGGAGACCTACAAAAGGAGACAATTCTAGTAAGAGAGATAAGTCAGAATGGGAGTGTGGAGGAACAGAGTGCTGGTGCTAGTAGAGACAAGGGCAAAGGTAAGGCGGATGAAACACCGGAGGTATAGGTAAACCCAACTAGGAGGCCGCGAAACCAAACAAATAAACCCACCCCCAATAGGCAAACCTTCCTGTACAGTGACCAAATATGGGTCATGTTACATAATTACATCGAAACGGTTTATGATGTGCGTGGGGATGGTAACTGTGAGTTCCGGGTAATTGAAAATGTGACGGGTAAAGAGCATGGGGAAGATGATTGGTACGCGGTAAGATGTGAGTTGTTTCAAGAGCTGGAGCAAATGAAAGGTGTTTACTATGAGCTATTTGAGAGTCTTGATTTTGAAGGTTACCGGTATGATTATATTTTATCAAGTTTGAATTTTTTTCATCCTACAAATCCCGCCCCTTCTGACAAATGGATGAGATTTCCGTCTTATGATTTTTTTATTGCTTCTCATTATAATATGCCAATTGTATTGTTGTCATTATGGCCAAATAAAAATGGAGAGGTACAAGTATGGAACGCCACTTTTTTACCTCTTTATACTGGTCCGCCTCCTGGAACGACATATTACATCCCTACTGTAATAGTGTACGTCAACAGTTGTCATTATGCTCAAGTTATTCCTAAAGAAGGGATCTTTCCAATACCAAGAATTATAGCACGATGGGAACAAACACGCACTGAGGCTGCTGCGCCATGAAAGTAACTTTTTCGACCAAATTTCAAGTTATATATGGCTCTAGAAAGGCAATCGGGAAAGCAAATTGCAACTGAAGAAGAAGCTATAAACGTATCAAGTCCATAATCAGTTTTTTATTTTTAATTTTATGTAAATTACTCTTTTTTCCAATTTGTTGTAAATTTATATGATGTATCATGTTTAATAAATATGTTTTATGAAATTTAGTTCATGTTTGCGTATTGAGTTAATTTTTTTTATGAAATTTATATAATTTATGATTGTTTCATTCAAGAAAACTGACGATTGACACTAAATTGACGACTTAGTTAATGTTTCCTATTGCGTTATACAAGTGTTAAAAACAAACCAAAAAAACTTCACAAAAATTGATGATTTAGTTAATGTTTCAATAAATATCAACTTATATACTTGACAAAAATATAACATGAACCAAAAACATAAAATTTATCAAATCAACTTTTTTTGTGTAAATTTGTGTAAATTTTGTGTTTATTTTGAGCGATTGTTAGAATTTTGGTAATTTATTTTATGTAAAATTTTAAGAATGAGGCATTTAGTTTTTTTATTGCAAAAATCATGTATAATTTGAAAAAAATATTCAGTATTTTAATTGTTAAATTTATTTTATGTAAAAATTCTGAAAATTGCAGCAAACCGTTGATTTAATCTATGGTTTACAGAAATTCACTGTAAACCGTAGATTAAATCTACGGTCTGCAGAAATCAACTGTAAACCGTAGATTTAATCTACGGTTTGCAGTTAATCACTGTAAACCGTAGATTAAATCTACGGTTTGCACATAACCATTGTAAACCGTAGATTTTTTCTACGGTTTGTGCGTTTTTACAGATTTTTTGTAGTATAAAAATCCAATCTCTAACGATAATAGCATAATAAAAGGTAATAATAAATCCTAACTCCCCATTATTTAAAGTAATTATGAAACCAGCAACAGTTGTCAAAACCACCAATATTGAGGATACAGTCAAACGGGTGAGTTTTGAGCATATGAAAATGATTATGGGCATCATCAATAGAAACAAATTCAGATGAATCATGTCAAAGGGTAACAAAAATACTACGTATGGGATTACATATCAATGTGCATGAAGTTTTACCCATATTAAAAAAATAATCTTTAAACGCACCATCCGAAACCATCTTACAAGAAAATGATATATTTTCAATTTTCCTATTCATTTCTTCCAAACAGAAGAGGGAGTGAAAGAGAATGGATAGAGAGATAAATTGATGGGATTGCTTGCCCTTTTCATATTTGTGTTTGTTTGAAAAAAAATCGGTTACAAACCCTGAAATTCGATGTATAAAAATATTGATTGTCACGTGTACCGGAACCTCGTGTGTAACCCTGAAATCCGATGTATAAAAATATTGATTGTCATGTGTACCGGAACCTAGTGTACTTTCACTCCCTTTGGTCTTCAAAATATTAGGGTTGTGGGCATATATAATTAGTTGGTGATATTTTCATTACTCCTCCTACATTATGTTCCAAAGAAAAAAATTATTCTCTCAAAATCTTATCCAACATACAATGTGTAACATTCTATTTTAAAGAATATTATATATATATATATATATTTATATGTATATATAAATATATGTGTGTACGTATTACAATTTGTTGATTAAAAATAATCATTAATTCATTTACGTGATTATCTACATGAGTAGATGTGTATTGTGAAATAAGAAACTTTATCTTTTTTTTTGAGTCACTAGTTTGACTTTGCTAGATGGCCTTTAATTAAAGGTCTTACTAGTACCACTAAGCATTACTTTGTATGTGCATATATTTAACATATATGTTTACTATTCTAAGTTATAAATAGCAAGAGAAAAATTTACTCGTGTATATCACTTTGACCATTGAGATGAAGTTTATGCTTTTGAATGAAACTGGAGGTTTAGAGTTTGGGACGTTGCATGTTTTCGAAGGACTGTCGATGTTACCCGTAATTTGTTAATATAAGATCGTATAATTCAGTATAACTCGATAACTATGGCGGCATTCCATAACGCGGTTCCTTTTGACCACTTTTACTCGATATCAGTTCGCTCATATATTTGTATTCATTTTATTATGATATTTATTATCATTGATGTTATAGAAGGAGTTGCTTTCGGTTCAAAACTGACGTATATTTGTCCAAAACCGGATCATGCTCGTTAACTAGTATGAGATTCTCTTTACTATAATGTCATGCTTGACTATGTCGGAGGCTAGTACAGTCCTTATAAAATATGTTGGATACAAGTATAATAAAAATTGTTTTATTTTTCTTTATTTAGTTTACTACACCTTGCTAGCTGGCTGTTACAGAATATCCCCAATATAATTCGAGCTTTTGGTTTGACTGACAAATTTTTGTTTCGAGTGACAAATTATACTGCTGGTGGTATCCATAGTTTATGTTAGTCGAACGAATGACTCCATGACAATGGTTAACATTAATCATTTCTATAATTCGATAATATTCAACATTTTAGCACTTAATTAAATATTTATTGGAAATATTATTAATGATAGCATCGCTTAAACAACGGTCGAAACATGCATTTCCCTAAATATTTTACATTTGACTTTTTTAGATCATCACATTTAAAAATAGATTATGATAACTTTTAGACAGTATTTTTTGAGTAATCAACCATTCCTACCCTTCAACTGAAATTCATTTCAATTATCTGGGATAAATATATTTAGTAATTATGAAAATGATGATTTTTTGTCATTTTCCAAATAAAATTAGAAAGTCGATAAAATCCCAAAATTAGCCAATAATACTATAGTGAGGTGGAGAGGTGAGTTGGTAAAAGTTGAAGTAACTTGATCTGGATTTGAATAGAATCAAATCAGATGTTTTAATAGAACAATATTAAAGTGATTATGAAATTTTGTATGAAAAATAATTTTGAGATGTATGATAGACCTTGAAAGCCAGTTCTAGTGCATGATTCCCAGTTCTTAACCTTGAAACTAATAAGGAAGGTCCTTCCTATGGCTTTGCCCGTGTTTTCCATGAGTTCTACTTAAAGGAATCCGTAATAGTGTTATTAAGTCAATTGTTAGATAAAGTTGTTAGCTAATAAACATGTTTTTCTTTCAAAATAGTGTTGTTAACTAACTCATTAAATTTAATGTTATTAACATTGTTGTTATATTTAACAATAAAGTTAACATTGTTAAGTGATAACATGTCAATTTGGTTGACCAACTCATATATTAAATCATACAATAAAGCAAAAATTACACATTCTCTATTTCTTATTTATTTACTATAATATTTTTAATTATCCGAAATCAATTATTTATTATAAATCAATAGATAACGTTGTTAAAAAAATGCAATAATATGACATTTGTATGGTTGTTAAGATTAACATATATATGCTGCATTTAACATGCACATGTGTCAATATTTAACAATAAAAATTTCACACAATTATTGTAAATGCTCTAAACTGAGTATAAGCAGCTAAGATCAAGGCAGAGTTGGTGGTTCTACCACCGTTCACCCTCCTTCGTCTTACGGAGTTGTAAGGAAGAGTGAAGCTCTTATAGTTAAGATTAAATATATGTAGAATTGAATGTAAGTAGGGTTTAATAATTTCCGATATTTAAGTGTATGTCTGATTTCGTATAAGTTCACATTAGTATATCTTCTGAATATTCTCCACTGACTTGATTAACCTAAAGGGTTAATGGTACTGCTACTCGTCATCGAGGGGAGATATTCGAGGTCCATGACACTCTTCGTATATACTTAATTCGGGGGTATTTATTCTCTTCCCCTTATACTCCTGTCTATTCGCATCCACGAATATGCTGGTTCGAGTAGGCCCTGACGTGTACTCCTCGGTCGTAATTAGTTTTCCTTGTCTGATATACATTCCTTTTCATACAAGTAATGTATCTTTCTTGTTTGACTCTATATTTATGGGATATGTCGCGTGTAAATTTAGTGTTATATTTCTTTCTTGAAATATACGATTGATGATCATGTTTTGTCTGTATCTATTTGATATTATCTCGCATTTCAGCTACTCGGGAGAGCGGGCTCAAACCCTAACCCTAACAAGAATTTTGGATAAGAAATTGACTTGTAAAACTTTTGTTCATCAACTAAAACAAACATACTAGTACCGTTGGAGATAAATTTCAATTATTGCTTGATTGTTGGTCGGTAGTTTTGTTTCTCTCTATTTGTTAGCTCCCTTTATAATCTAACTGCTTTATTAAGAAAAGTCACAAGCTACGGGTGACACAACAAATACAACTTTTTAAGTACATGACTAAAATGAAGCGAACGTAACTAAGTTAGCGTGGGGAATGACTGTTTATTTAGTTAGCACAAAGTGCGACAATTTGTCCCGAGTCTGTTTCTTTCTCTGTTGTCTCCTAAAGATAATGGTATATTGCAATACACATAAAATTCTTTATAGTACTTAAATTTTGTTACGACCTTATAGATGGAAAAATTGGTCGAATACTGATACATTTTGGCATCACTATTGAAAAAAGCTCTACCCACAGTATATATATATATGTTAATGTTACTATGACGTTCATCAATTTCATGTTATTCTCTGACTAAATTTGTTCATCTAATTTTGAAAGCTCCATTTCTATTAACTATGTTAATTTAAATCCATTTATATATATGACAATATTTATATAATTGCTTAAGAGGATGACATTAGTGCACCATGCAAATGTAATTTTATATATTTCAGAAAATTGCGGAATGGATGTTAAGAAACGACCCCGTCCTTTTTTAGAATGGGCCTTCCATGCTAGTTATTTTAAAATTAAAATACCAAACCTATGAAACGGACCAAATTTATCATATTTTCCTTAAAATATATGGATTGGTTTTTCAGTTGATGCCAAAAACCATTAACGTAATACTAATTTCCCCCTAACTGTACGTGTGGTTGCATGTCAGATAGGGTTAGTGTCTGGTTGGTATACAAGTGTTATTTAATTGTATTGATATGGATACTCAATCCATCAAAAATCTCACAAGTAACATGTCGACGTGTAAACTTTCATGAACCAATAAAGCATTAAATTTAATTGTTTCTTAAAAGTAAAAAACATTGAAATTGTAATTGATCATGTTTTTCTGGGTATGATTTATTATAAAAAAAAAAAAAAACATTGTCATCTAAGTACAATTTAACTCAACCCAAAAGTAAAGTAACCGGTTTATTTATCAAAATACGAATCACCAATATTTCTTTCCTATGATCAATAGTCATCCGTTCCAAAATATTTACCCACCACGAACCTACATGCAATTTTAACCGGCAAAGAACATATGTAAATTATTAAAACGGAAATTTTCAAAATTTAATCATAAAGTTAAATATTAAACTAGGTGATTAACTTTTCAAAATTTTGATTTCGACAATTTATGTATGAGTTTTTTTATCGGTTAAAGTTGTATGTAATTTGTGGTGGACAAACATTACGAAACCGAGTGACAGTACCACATTCGAAAAAGAACTGCCAAATTATAAATGCGTTACCAAATTCAAATTACAATATCAACATTTATAGCGTCTTCACTTGCTAATTTGAAAACATATACATACATAAACAAATACACTAGTCCAAAAAAGCCTAATTTCTCTAAAATGCATTAAAAATGTTGTGTAATTAATCACAAATACTGTTGTACTGATATACTCTATTTTGGTTTTTTAGTTCCACAGTTTATAAATTAACATAATTTCAGGTTATATATTTATCTTAATTCATTTTTGCATGCATCATACTGTTATTTATAGGGCTGGGCGAAAACCCGAAAAAACCAAACCGGACCGATAACCGAACCGAAAAAGACCGAAACCGAAAAACCAAAAAATTTTCGTGTCGGTTTCGGTTTTCAATAAAACCGAACCGAAAAAGACCGAAACCGAAAAAAACCGAAAAACCGAAACTGGACCGAAAAAAACCAATCCGGTTCGGTCCAAAAAATAAAAAGACCGAAACCGGAAAAAACCGAACCGAAAAATATGTTCAGTTTCTGTTTCGGTTTTGCTAAAAACCGGACCAGACCCAGCCCTAATTATTTATATGAAGATGACGTATCAAATCTTGAAACAATTATGTACAAAAAAAACCTCTTGAATTAATATCAATTCTAAATAAACTCAATATGTGCATAAATAAATATAAATAAGTAACTATCCGTGCACTTTTTCAAATTCAAAATTGTAACGGCAGTGAAATAGCCCACTGCATGACCTCATATTGAAACTGACTCAAATTACTCTTCAACATATTTATCTCTGTACTCCTACGGTTAGTTATTTGATGTATAATAATTTTTTTCTTTATAAACATTTACTTTTTTTTAGATTTGTTGGCAAGTATTTATATTGTTTAGATAAGGTGTTACATCAGGTTACTCGATCACACACGCATGGTGTGTGTTTATATATATATATATGGAGGTTACAACTTATTACGCTTTTGGGTCCGTGCCATGATGGAGGTGAGCTCTGTCTCACTATGTATAAGAATATGCGTGTGTGTGTGTTTGTACTATATATTCATATGCAATATATGGATTTGATATTTTCGAAAGAAAGTTTAGTTTTTAGCCTTTTCAGGATTCCAGAAATCCTCTTTATTCAAGAAATCCTTGATTCAAGAAAATGATAAAGAAACTTATAAAACTATATTTGTCTTTTCGTTACTCTATGAGTGATTAAAATGCAGATCTGTAATTTATTTTGATGATCCTATATTCCGCATGGAGTTTAAGAAGTGGCGTACTATCGATGGCACTATATCTAATAAAATAAGTTGTTAGCAAGAATTCGGTATAACCAGGCTCCCTGTTTGTTGCGGCTTTTAAGCTTAGCTTTTCATTTCTGTGGTCATGAGTTGGCCGTATTTGGTCGACAGATTGAAGCCCAACTTAGTGTTTTTTAGAAGAAAAAGGCCCAGCTTATTATGGTTGAAATCTGCAACCAAACAAGCCCATTACTTAATTCATTACTGTTGACACATCCCCCACATATGGTATACTTTTAAGGCATATAAATTCAAGTTAATTTTTCATTGTCATAGCATTGAGACATGAATCTGATTACTAGGGTAACATGTAAGTCTATATCTCATTGGCAGCAATATGTTATTGTATATTTTTATCTTTAAAATTTGTTATGCTTCTGATCAGACTTGGCTTGTTAGTTTTCTTCATTCTTCAAAGTAATTCATATTTCAATAGTTGGTCGCCTGTTTATGCAAGGGATTTGAGTCCTTAGAATAATCTTGCAAATACTAGTCTGCAACCAAACACTGCTTTTTTATTTTTAACCTTGATATATGATTGATATGACTGCAAAATCAAATTTGAAAATGTGATATATATGGAATTCGTTGGACCCGACAAAGAATGGTGTTCTAGCAGTGCAAACATTGAGGAACAATATAATGTCTTCGACACTTTTGGCCTCAACTGCCATCATGCTTAGCTCGCTCATTGCGGTTCTCATGTCTAATGGCATCTCCTCTGCTGGAAAAATCGTCTATGGTGACCGAAGTGAGCTTGCCTTTTCAGTCAAATATTTTGCCATTTTAGTCTGCTTCTTAGTGGCGTTCTTGTTCAACGTTCAATCAATCAGGTACCGATACTGTTATATGTACAAATATTTTTGTAAGCGATTTTGGCATAAAAACATATAATATCTTTATTTATTTGGTGAAAGTAGAGATCTACCACTGTGTCAACATTATCAGATGAGAATTGAAATTCCAAGGACTTGCTTCCTTGATTTTTTTTCATTTTCATTTTCTTTGAGAAAATTGTATTCAGATGCAAACTAAGTTTTTTAGCCTTTTGACCCATGTTATTTCTTGTCGTAGTAAGCTAGAAATTTTTAAGACGGAATTATATTATAAAAATACGATTTATGTAGGCAACTTTGGCATATACTGTACCACCATTCATTTAAAATGCGTTGAGAGGTCTACCATTATGATCATGTTTGAGACTAGTATTAGGAAGTAAATTCCTAAGGGTTGGTTTGGTAACTTGATTACCTTAACTCGTCGCTATTGTTTGTCTTGTGCATTTGGCAGCTTAGCTTCTTAACCTTCATCTGTTAGCTTTATGGTCTTGATAAGTTGAATTAGCCCAGTAATTTAACAGCGTTTGAAAAGCTTGTTTTATGCCTTAACGACATCCATACAATATCTGTGCGTCCCAGATGTTTTTAAAGCCATGGTTTCTTTCCCTTTTGCAATTATCGATCACAAAGGACAATATATGTTTCAGTACTGGAATCGGCGACTAAAGTGCGCAAACATTGTTCCTATTAGTTCCGAAATCTTATTACTACTCATTTATAACCAATCCAAGAATTATTGGTACATGTTACCTTACTAGTTGGTGCCCACCTAATTCGTATATGACATATATGAACTACAGGCCTTGTACACAACTTCCATTTTTTTTTTATGAATGTTAGACAACTTCTAAATTCTTGTGTTACACTTTACGAAATAAACATTCCTAAAATTTACCGTGTTGCATCAGGTATTATAGCCATGCGAGCATCCTCATCAACGTGCCCTACAATAAGATGTCACTTCATGGTTTTCACAATCAGAAGAAAAAGGGTGGGGATTTGATTGCAGAGTTTGTGGCGAGGACTGTAAATAGGGGAAGCTATTTTTGGTTACTGGGTTTGCATGCGTTTTACTTCTCTTTCCCTCTCTTCTTGTGGATTTTCGGACCGATTCCCATGTTCATTAGTTGTCCTGTTTTGGTTATGTTGCTTTATTTTCTAGATGTAACTTTGGATTTGGGATGGGTTGCTAACGCTTCTGACGATGAGGAAAGTAGCCCAGTATGAGAGAGTAGTCATTTTTTGTCTTCCTTTTGTCACTATCGAGTAAGTAGAACTGTTAACAATTAGCTTTTCTATGCTAGTTAGCTCTAGATGTGCCGAGATTTGAGAATAGATCGAGATAGAGACTGTAAAATACTGTATTTTAATTTCTATTCTTATTTTATTTATTAAATGATTTAGCAATTTAATTCTTGAACAAACGAGTTGGGAGTTATTAATGGTTGGTTTCAAAAGTTGTAAAGTTTGTCTTAATCATATAAATAGTAGTAATGAGGGTATAATAACGTTCAAACTTTAGCAAGGTCATAATTATTAATTTGATGTTATCACAAGCTTGTAAGTAAAATATATAGTACTGTATGTATGGAAAGTTATAAGGTTTTACTCTTGTAATTGTTATGTAGTTTGTAACGTATTACTTATAAGCAATCATTTACCTATAAATTTATTTGAGAATTAAAGAGGAAGAACATATAAGGAATGCATTTAGTGTTGTGTAATTATTTCAAGTAAGTAAACAGTTGAAAGTAACGTGTAACCTATTTGTATTTTCTCTATAACTTTATAAATATTTGTCTTAGAGGAGGATGACTGGATCAACATATATGATATATACATATAAACAAGAACATATATATATATATATATATATATATATATATATATATATATATATATATATATATATATATATATATATAACCTATACTTATTACTATGCTAAATATATATGTATATAACTAGATATGTGTATGTAACGAAAAAGAAACAGATAGGATAGTATCAAGTCAAGGTTTTCAAGCAGTACTGGGGGATTCAACAATGGGTAATGGGATTCAACATATAGAATAGTATCTGCCAAAACATGATGATTATTCAATTGTACATAGTTATTTATCCGTAACATGGATTTTTTTTTTTTAAATAACTGGTAGGGAAAACCCACATTTTTATTATTACAGCTATCTCAATAAACGCCAACAAATAATCATGCAACATTCCAAACTTTGTAGCATCCTTAGCTACAAAATCTCATTAATTTATGCTTCAAGTAGAACAATGGCATATACTAGTGTTTCTGACGTAGCCATGTTGACGGTGCAGAAATACAGAGGAGGACTATAAGAAACATAACATGTCAGGTCACAAAGAATAAGCTAATTTTATTAAATTTTTTTAATCACTTGTAGTGGATGATTCATAGCAGCCAATGTATAAATAGGCATAGATTGAAGAACATGCTTAATCAGTATTAATTTTCCACCCAAATTTAGCCAGTTACCCTTCCAAGTAGACAGCTTACTTCTTACTTTTAGAATACGTTCATGAAAAAGTACAAACTTTTTATGCACAGAATATAATTTGCAGCTAAGATAAGAAAAAGGAGGTTTCTTACTTGTGATATTAAGTTCTTTGCAAATATTTTTTTTTTGTATTGCACTGACACTTTTTGAGAAATAGACAAAGATCTTGTCTAAGATGATTTCTTGACCAGAATCTTTATTATAGCATTGCATGGTGTTGCTTATCTTTATGATAGAATGAAGGTTTGCTGAACTAAAGATTATTAGATCATCAGCAAAAGCAAGGTGAGTGATAATTGTACTTCCAATAGGAGCTTTAAATGATGACCATCTTTTGTTATCAATCAAATCATTTAAATTCCTACTTAAAACTTCAGAGCAGATTATAAATAGACTAGAGGATAGAGGATCCCCCTGTCTAAGGCCATTTTTGGGAGTAAAAAGCTCAGTAGGGCTGCCATTCACCAAAATAGAACTCTAATTTTCATAAATAACCCTCCATACTAAGTCTATAACCTTCTCAGAAAAACCCAATTTGCTTAGTGTAGAAATAAGGAAATGCCAAGATATTCGATCATAAGCTTTTTTCATATCTAGCTTTAAATCTATATTTTTACCACTAGTTTTTTTATTGAGAGTTGAAATAAACTCCTGAGCAAGAAGAATATTGTCCACAATGTCTCTAGATTTAACAAATCCACTTTGATTCTCGGAAATAATATTAGGAAGTATAGTAGCAAATCTAGAAGACATAATTTTTGAAATGATCTTACTGCAGAAAGTACATAAACTGATAGGTCTGAATTCAGCAAAAAAATTTGGCTTAATCTTCTTTGGTATTAGAGCAATAACAGTAGTGGATAGAGATCTAGGGAGTAGATTTCCCATGAAAAAAATATTAATAGCTTTAATAACATCTTCTCCAATAAAATCTCAACAGGATACAAAAAACTGGCCTGTAATCTTAGAATGTATTCCTAGAATGAATTGCTAGGTTTATTATGATGTTAAGTTGCATTAATTTCAGTTCAGCCCATACATATACTAGGTTTTTTTTAATACGATAAATTTTTTCTTCATGGATGCCATATCGGGGACAAACTTTTTGGTCCCTAAAGAGCTTAATTCCTGTAGTGAATGATAACTTCTCAAGAAGAGTTTTATTCACATGATGAAAAAATGAAGAATAGGGATGACATTCTTGGTACACCATATGGCGTAAGGATTAGCAGAGTTTCGAGTAGTACTGCTTTTAGTTGAACAGTTTGTTGCGACAAGAAGATGCTTTTCAAGCAGTCGGGGATTTAACAATAGGTAATGGGAGCTCAACTGCCAACACATGATGATTATTTAACTCTACATACCTAATTTATCCTTAACTTTACTTCAAATTTACCGTTCAAATCAAATTTATGGAGAAAATCGTAGCCAAACTCTGATGGAGGCAATTAAATCGAGAACATTCTGATTATCCCTCGTTCTAGTACTGATGCGTGTTTTGACAAAAAATAAGTCATTTCATATAGCTATTTGCATTAATTTACCGAAAGAGACCAAGCCTTTTAGTTCGTTATTCATTTGTATATTGGACATAAAATTCTAGGAAAATTAGAAGATTTATCCCAAAGATGAAATAGAGAAAACATCAACATGCATATTGTGGACGCTCTCAAAGCTCCGCCGCTCACTCTCAAATCCAATGGCACCAAAGAAGGAGAAGGCACCGCCACCGTCATCCAAGCCTGTGAAATCCGGAGGAGCAAAGCAAAAGAAGAAGAAGTGGAGCAAGGGTAAGCAAAAGGAAAAAGTGAACAACATGGTGCTCTTTGAGAAGGCCACTTATGACAAGCTTCTCTCAGATACCCCTAAATACAAACTCATCACCCCTTCCATTCTCTCCGATCGTACGAGGGTTAACGGCTCGCTGGCGAGAAAGGTGATTAACGATCTGATGGCAAGAGGACTGATCCGCATGGTGTCTACTCATTCAAGCCAGCAGATCTATACCAGGGCCACCAACACCTAGTTTTTCTCATTGTTTCCGTATTATCAAGTTTCTTTTAGAACGACTATGAATTTTGGTACTTGTTTGTTTTCATTTTCTTGCTTCTACTCATTTTGCTGGATTATATTTATGGGTTTTTGTTAATGTGACCGTCTGTTGAATAAAAAAAAAACATGCATATTGTGGACATTATGATATTAAGAATGCAAATATCATGCGTCTTTTGTGACTTTGCAAGGGTATGTTCAAAGAGTTACTGAATTGGAAGAATGGGTATATGAGGAAATTGTGTAAAGTCTAATCTGGAAAATGAGTTAGAAGATTTGCAAAAATAAGTTAAGAAATTGAATGAGGAGAAAAAAGAAAGGATAATTGGTAAGGGGCTCTAGCAAAAAAGATTTTTAGATATTTGGGTCAATTTATGATTTATTATATATAATAACTAGTATTTTTGTGGTTCACCTATGATCCCTATGATTATGGGGATTATGGTAGTTGTTTGGTAATAAGTGTTAGTACGAGATAATAAGTTGTGTTTTAGCTTTTAAGTTTCTTTCCATTTTTAAGTTACATAAAGAGGGAATTAAAAGAGTTTTATCTGAAAATTTCTGAGAATTAGAGATCCGAGGATTGGAGATTGTTCATCATCTACCATGATTGATTTACTCGGGTTCCAATCTAGAAAAAAAAAAAAGAGCACGACGGTCATTATATCGATAGCTATAAATAGGTATATATAAGAGTTTTGAGATAATAGAACATGATATTACATTGAATCAGTTCACCGTCACCATAGTCATGGATTGTTTGATAAGATCAGTACAAATAGATGAAGTTTTAAGAATAAAACAGAGCGACATCTTTTTTCATATCTTTCACAGAGATCAAGCATCACTATCAAGATTGTACAAGAATAAGCAAGGAAGTGGTACTCTCTCTCACTAGGATGAGATGTTTCTAGTTAGCGGTGAATAATAGAGAGTAGAAAGCGAAGAGAAGAGAAAGTGAATAATAGTTTTAAAAGTCAACTACTTTCACAGGGCTTGTATTAATAAGTTATTTCACTCGAGTTCCTTAAGTTTAAATTGGTACAGTTTCAATCCGTTCGTAATTCTTTTATTGTAATAAGGTCGGAGTATCAAATTAAACTCAATATAAATAAAATATGTGGGCATCCACCACTTTTAATTTTTTTTTAAAACTAGTATGTTTGGGGTTTCTAGCTTGGTAGAATATGGGAGGTTGCACTGCTAAATTTTGGTTGGGTTTTGAAGCTATGAAAGGTTAATTTTGTTTGGCCATTAATGTATATTAATGGAGAAGCCCCATGCTGAGAATATATACAAGAAACAATTAATGATTTGAACTTAAATTGATTTTAAAAGAAATCATATCATATTTAAAGACAATAAATTCCTTACCTTATTTTCCACATCATAATTTCTACGATCAATGGAAATATCTCAAATATCTCCGAACATTTAATTGTTTCTCATCATGATAGTATATATAAATACTATTGCCCATATAGACAATAACAAACCAGAAAAGCAAATATTCACAATATAGAAACCGTAAGAACCCGGATTTTCGTAGGAAAATGTCGGTGTTAAGAGAAAGTATTTGTCCCGCATCGGCTAGATATTTGAGTACCTATATGGTGTATAAGTTAAGAAAACCCTCTTTACTATCACCAAGGCCTTTTAAAGTCGTGCGGCCCGAGAAGCGAGGACGAAATCGGGGCAAAGCGGACCGGACAGTATTTGTGGTAATAAGCAGATGGTGGCGGTCTGGTCGGAGGACCGGATCATTACAATTGGTATCAGAGCCGCTATCTAGCCGAAGGTGTGTGAACCACCCATGGAAGGACGACGTGCCCGACGAGGACGTCGTGCCTAAAGGGGGGAAGAGTGTAAGAACTCGGATTTTCGTAGGAAAATGTCGGTGTAAAGATAAAGTATTTGTTATGCATCAGCTAGATATGTGAGTACCTATATGATATATAAGTTAAGAAAATCCTCCTTACTATCACCAAGGCCTTTTAAAGCCGTGCACCGGAGAACCGAGGACGAAATCGGGCCAAAACGGACTGACAATATTGGTGGTAGTAAGCAGATGGTGGCGGTATGGTCGAAGGACCGGGTCGTTACAGAAACCATGTACTCCAATTCTTTGCTTCTATGATACATACATAGCCATGCCCGAAAAGAAGGTTAAAATTGCCTTTATTGAAGATGTTGCCCGAATAAAAGCAGCATACAAGAAAAGAAATAAGGGCTTGCTGAAAAAAGAGGATGAGCTGTCTACCTTATGTGACGTTGACGCGTGTGTGGTCATATATAACCCACATGAGAACTAACCCCAGGTCTGGCCCAATGTTCGAGCGGCACAGAGGGTGATTTCCAGGTTTAGGTGTCATGCCCCAGAATCCATAAACACGGATATCAAGGCATGACCTTTTTAAATAAAAGGAAAACGAAACCTGTTGGTATGAAATTTAAAATTTGAAAAGAAAACATTTGCAAGCTAATGGAATAATTAAATGAATATAATAAACGGTTTGCCAAACGCGGCTACAAGACAGAATTTATAAAAGCTAAAAATAATGAACGAATGAATTTGCCCGTATGCTACAACCTCAAAAACAATTTAAGTAAAAAGAAAGCAAAATCCTGAACCCATGTGATGCCTTGCTAAAGCTCTAAACCATACGCTTCAACCTAAGTTGTACCTAAAATACAAAATTGTAACGGTGAGTCCCACGCACATAACTAGACGGGACGGCACCACAAACACTGTCACTCCATCCCATAAATGCAAGAGCTCACAAATTCTACAACTATGGTAATCGATGTATAAGAAGAAACATAATGACATTCTACAACGGGATAAATTAAATAAATTAGATAACATCAACGCACATATATAGCATACGTGGACCTCTCATGCCACCTACCCCAGTCCGTAAGGTAGGTCATTCCCTATCCCTTCGGCCGTCTTCTGTCCCCGGAATTAGGGAGAGACAGAGACCATTGCAACATAAAAGTAGATTTATAGTGCGCACTTGGACCTCTCACGCCACTCGTCCCAGTCCGTAAGACGAGTCATTCCCTATCCCTTCGGTCGTCTTATGCCCCCGGAATTAGGGAGAGACATAGACCATTGCTAACAAAAAATAAATATAGTGCACACTGAGAGCTCTCACGCCACCTACCCCAGTCCGTAAGGTAGGTCATTCCCTATCCCCTCGGCCGTCTTCTGTCCCCGGAATTAGGGAGAGACAGAGACCATTGCCACTACAGCTAAATCACAAGGCCTCGGCCAATAATAATAAATCATCCAATTAACACAATCTCATAAGTATATATATTAAGACGTCGGCCAATAATATTATACTATTCAAATAACGCCATCTCATACGTCACTCAACGTAATACAACATAACACATAACCACATGTACTAAATTCACAACTAGCCAAACGCTATAACAACATAAAATCACTTTCAGGCATTTTAACAAACACCTTGCATGCATAAACTACAATTCACCATTATTCAACATAAATTTATCCAATTTCATCAATAATTATATAATCGCAATAATCAACGCATAAAACATGCAACCCATCCATAATCTCATTAATCCGAAATTAATATAATTAACTCATCAAATTCTCCCATTCAAATAAGTGAATAAATCATACAGCAATTAAACCCAATTAACAATTTATAAACCTAATTAAGATAAAAAGGCATAAACCCCCAATTTCTAATAAACGCAAAACCAAAACCTAACATACACCCTCGTCTAGTCGCAATGGATAACCCCCGTTACCTTAGCGTGTAGAGGAGATGATTTCGGTAATAATCCCCTAACGTGGTTACTCCTCTTCTTCTTCTTCTTCTTCTTCTTCTTCTTCTTCTTCTTCTTCTCCTCTCTTTTTCTCTCTTGTTTTTAGGTTTACTGTTTTTGAAGAAAAGTGGGCTGATTTGGTTTAGAAAAAACTGTTTTTAGATAGTTTGTGGAAGCGAACTATTTGGTCCCCAAAGCTCTAAAAGCTAACTCTTAATCCAAAAATATTGTTTTACTACTCAAAAATAACAAATCTTTAGAAACAAATCTATTGGGTCCTTTTTATTAGTAAAATTAGTAACAGGTTTTTAAAATAAAGTTTTTCGGAAGAGTTTCGGTTTTTGGCTAAAAATTAGTCGAGTGACCGGTTTTTGGTAAAATTTGAATAAAACGTTTTTGGATAAATTAATTCCTAATAAAAATACGGGATGTTACAACTAACCCTCCTTAAAAGAATTTCGTCCCGAAATTTCCTCTCTAAACAACTATACCCAGAAATGATAAACTTATATAAACAAGGCCATAAAAATTCTAAACGTACAATTCGTGACATAATCAAAATAAAATAAAATACGCAGGGTTCACAACCCGTAACAACTCCATAACATAAACACATGAACATGTAATAATCTCCAATAAGGTAAACACCTATATGCAATATCAATCATAATATTCACAGCCTGTAACAACTCCATAACATAAATACATGAACAACAAGTAATAATCTCAAATAAGGTAAACACCTATATGCAATATCAAACATAATAAAAGACAATTCCGTAAACTCTAGGCATTACAACTAAAATAAACTCCAAACTCTAGGCGTTACAACTCTAGGAGTTACAACCAAAAATAAACTCCAAACTCTAGGCGTTACAACCCTTCCCCGATAAAGAAATTTCGTCCCGAAATTAGAAAACATCTAAACAAACGTACCTAAAGAAAAGTCGAGATTAGGATATTTTCTCTTCATCTCATCCTCGTGTTCTCAAGTTGCCTCCTCGGCCCTGTGGTGTTTCCAAACCACTTTTACCAATCTAATAGTATTTCCTCGAAGTTCCTTCTCTTGCACATCGATAATCCTCATAGGTCCCACTTCGTAGGTCACATCCGCACTAACCTCAATGTCCTCCAAGTCCACCACGTGTGAAGGGTCGTGGTGATACTTTTTCAACATTGACACATGGAAAACCGGGTGAACCCCCGCCAACTTTGGTGGCAAGTCCAACCGGTATGCAACTTCTCCAACTCGATCCACGATCTCAATTAGTCCGATAAATCTCGGGCTCAACTTCCCTTTAGAGCCAAACCTTATAATCCCCTTCCTGGGCGAAACTCGCAAAAATACTTGATCCCCCTTTTCGAACTCCAAAGGTCTCCTCCTCTTATCCGCATAGCTCTTTTGCCTACTTCGAGCCGTCTCAAGCCTTTGTCGAATTAATTTAATCTTTTCTGTCGTTTCTTGAACCAATTGCGGTTCTAACATTTCCGCTTCTCCCACCTCGGTCCAACACACCGGAGACCTACACGGCCGCCCGTATAAAGCCTCGAAAGGTGCCATGCCAATACTAGCTTGAAAGCTATTATTATATGCAAACTCCACTAAGGGTAGATGGCTCTCCCAGCCTCCCTTGAAGTCATTCACACATGCGCGCAACATATCCTCTAGCACTTGGATAGTCCGCTCTGATTGTCCATCTGTTTGGGGATGGAACGCCGTACTCATTGTAAACTTGGTCCCTAAGGCATTTTGCAATGCGCCCCAGAACCTCGACACAAACCTCGCATCTCGATCTGATACTATCGAAATTGGTACCCCATGAAGTCTTACAATTTCCTTGATATACTTTCGTCCCAAGATTTCCACCAAATTCGTCATTTTAATTGCAATGAAGTGTGCGGATTTGGTCAAACGGTCGACCACAACCCACACAGCGTCATTCCCACTTACCGATTTAGGTAAGTTGGTCACAAAATCCATTCCTATTCTTTCCCATTTCCATTCCGCTACCGGTAAGGATTGGAGCATACCCGCCGGCCTTTGGTGTTCCGCTTTCACTTGCTGGCAAGTTAGACACCTGCTAACATATGAAGCTACGTCTCGTTTCATTCCGGGCCACCAAAACTGTCTTTTCGCATCATGGTACATTTTCGTCCTGCTGGGATGAACGGCTAATCGGGAGTGGTGAAACTCCTTTAATACCTCGTTCCTCATGTTTTCTGTCACATAAGTCCTTCCCTTAAAGCGTAGTCCTCCATCGGTTCCTTTCGTCCAACCCTCTAATCCTTCGCTCGAACTTATCTGTTTCTCAAAGTTCTCCACTTTCTCGTCCCCATCTTGAGCTTCCAGAACCCTACTCACAAGTTCCGGTTGTACCACTATTGTGTATAAGGTCCCCACATTAACATGTCCCAACTCCAAGTCGAACTCGTTCACTTTTCCCATCATCCTCCATTCGTCGATCGCCACATGCGCTAAGGTCACATGAGACTTTCGACTCAAAGCATCCGCCACTACATTGGCCTTTCCCGGATGATAGTGCAAGTCGTAGTCATACTGTTCCAAATATTCCATCCATCGTCGTTGTCGCATATTTAGATCACGTTGCGTAAAGATATGCCCTAAGCTCTTGTGATCCGAGAACACTTCGAACTTTTCCCCGAACAAATAATGCCTCTATATCTTCAACGCATGAACTATTGCCGCTAGTTCTAGGTCATGTGTCGGATAATTCTTTTCGTGAATCTTTAGTTGTCGCGAAGCATATGCGATAACCTTTCCATCTTGCTTTAAGACGCAACACAAACCTTCCTTCGAAGCATCGCAATACACTTGGTAACCCTTCCCTTGCTCGGGAATAACTAGTATGGGGGAACTAGTCAACCGTTTCTTGAGCTCTAGGAAAGCTTTCTCGCAAGCCTCACTCCACACGAACTTCAACCCTTTCTTGGTAAGGTAAGTCATTGGAGTCGCTAACTTAGAGAAATCCTTGACGAACCATCGATAGTATCCCGCTAAACCCAAGAAACTTTGAATCTCGAACACATTCTTCGGTTGTGCCCATTTCGAAACTGCTTCAATTTTCGTCGTGTCCACCTTTACCCCTTCTTTCGAGTTCACATGTCCCAGAAATTTCACCTCGTTTAGCCAAAATTCACATTTGCTAAATTTTTCGTAAAGTTGGTGCTCTCTCAACGTGAGGAACGCTAAACGGAGATTCTCCTCGTGTTCCTCTCTTGAACTCGAGTAAATCAAGATATCGTCGACGAAGACCACCACGAACTTGTCGAGATACTCCTTAAAAATCCGGTTCATTAATTCCATAAATGCCGCCGGCGCATTAGTCAACCTGAATGGCATGACCACAAACTCATAGTGACCATATCGAGTCCTAAAGGCCGTTTTTGATATATCATCATCTTTCACCCTCAATTGGTGATAGCCTGATCGTAAGTCGATTTTTTGAAAAGAACGTTGCTCCCTTTAGTTGGTCAAACAAATCGTCAATTCGTGGTAGTGGGTACTTATTCTTAATAGTCACCCTATTTAGTTTTCGATAGTCGATGCACATCCTCATCGATCCATCCTTCTTTTGCATAAATAAGGCCTGTGCCGCCCACGGTGACGTACTCCGCCTAATAAACCCCTTTTCTAGCAGTTCTTCTAACTGCTTACTTAACTCATTCAATTCTGCTGGTGCCAAACGGTACGGGGAAATGGCTATGGGTGCCGTTTCCGGTACCAAGTCGATAGAAAATTCTAACCCTCTCTTCAGTGGTAACCCAGGTAGATCCTTTGGAAATACATCGCGGAAATCGTCCACTACGTGTGGCCACATTTCCACCTCCTCGTCGTTATCCACTATCGAGAGACTACCCAAAAGTCAAGACAGGTTGCCCACAACCCGCTTGGAATAATAAGGAATTGAAGAAACGGTAGCATCCCTTTCCCCACGAAAGAACACCTCATCTCCGGATGAAGTTGTAAGAAAAACCTTTCGTCGAACACAATCGATGAAAGAATTGAAATGAACCAACCAGTCCATTCCAAGTATCACGTCAAATCCCGACATCTCTATAACTACCAAGTCAAATATAAATACGTGGTCCGCGACCACCATCTCACAAGACCGACACACTCGGTCCAACACAACTCGACCCCCAACAGGAGTCTCTACAACAATCGGGTTCTCAAGAACCCCAATTTCTAACGACAAAGACTCAACTAGATGCCTAGCTATAAAAGAACGTGAAGTCCCCATATCGAAAAGAACATGTGCCCAAGATGAGCACACAAGAACCATACCTTGTACATTTGCCGGATCTCCTTGGTTTGGCAACTGTGGCAAGGCAAATAGACGTGCTTGAATTGGTGGGTTTCCTTGCGGTCCTCGAATTCCCCCTTGGTTTCCTCGATTTCCTTGGCCTTGATAGCCTCCTCGGTAGTTCCCACGGTTCCCCCCTCCTTGGTGGTTACCTCGAAACCCTCCCACTTGGTTCCCAGGTAATTGGTGTGGTGGTACGAATCCTGGTCCTCTTGGTGGTGGTGGTGGCAACCTAGGTTGGTTAAACGGTCGGTTGGTGTCGATTCTTCCTTGTCCCCCGGGACAAACCCTTGTCGTATGTCCCATTCGGTTGCATGTCCTACATTGGACCCTAGGGCACTCGAATTGTCGATAGCTCACGTCTCCACAGTGGAAACACGCTCCCCTTATCACGACGTTTGTCGGCGGTGGATTAAAATTCCTCTCTCCTCTTCCCGGTTGTTGAAATCGCGAATTATTCACCATATCCCAAGTCCGATTTTTATCTTCCCTCGGATCATTTCCGGTTTTTGACTTCTCCGAGATTCGCTTGCTATGGAGTAGAGCTCCTTCCACAGCTTGGGCTGATTTTACCAATTCATTATAGTTGACATGTCGAGCCGATGCCAATTGTAACGAGATGGTCGGATTCAACCCCTTCATGAATCTCCTACATCTTTCTGCACCCCCTATAACAGATTCTGGGGCATACCTCGAGAGTGAGGTAAATTTTAGCTGGTATGCTTGAACGGTCATACCCTCTTGATACAGTTCCTCAAAACGCCTCCTCATTTCGTCCTTATAGGAATCTGGAAGAAACTGTTGATTAAACAATTCGATGAACTCATTCCATTCAAAGTTGCTTATGTCGTATGTATCCACAATTCCCAACCACCACTTCCGTGCTTCACCCTTTTGGTGAAACTGAGCCATATTCATCATTTGCTCCCCATTTGCTATTCCTGCACCCGATAAATATTTCTCCATTTCGTCCACCCATCCCTCAGCTATGGATGGTTCACCTACCCCATCGAAGGTCGGAGCCCCCAATCGGGTGAAATTAAGCAATCCATTGTTGCTTGAACTCCCAGCTTGTGCATTTTGCACCATCATTTGCACCACCTTCTGAAGGTCGGTCATCACTTGATTAGCATTAACCGTTTCCGGTTTAGGTGCAAAAGTCTCTTCTTCCGCGTTCACTTCCTCATATTCATTCTCAATCTCGGGTTGCTCAGGTGGTGGGGCATTAGTGTTACCTCTCCCCCCACGACCTCTAGCAGCCCTTCCTCCTTTAGTTGCTCCCCGCCCCCTTGGAGCTCTTCTTCCTCTTCCATTTGTCCTACCTCGGGTGGCCGCACCGCTTGACGGTGATGCGCCCCCGCGTGTAGCTGGTCCCCTTCCACTAGTCCTTGTGGTAATTGCCATTACTACAACAGGTTAAACAGATACTTTAGTTGTCTTACTCGACACTACTATCCATACATGTATAACCATACATGATAAAAGCTCGTTCTACATGTTAATCACTTTACCAAGCTTCCTAAGGTTCAATAACCGATTTTTACGAATTCTCAATTTCGATGATATAACGCTTTGACTTTTCCAAAAATAGAAACTGAAAATTCCGAAATGCCAGAAAGATAGGGTACTGAAAAACGAAGCCAACGGTTCAAGAGGAACTAAAATCGGAGTTAAAACGAAGAAGTTACGAGCTTTCGAAGTATAGAAGAAAAACGGCAAAATTACCATAATTCGACCGGTCGTTTTGGGCAACGGCCGATCGGTTTTTTGGTCCAGTAAGGTCTGAAAAAAATTCTGAAGAATTTTGACCGATCGTTTGGGCAACGACCGATCGTTTTTTGGTCCAGTAGGGTCAGAAAAAAATTCTGAAGAATTTCGACCGATCGTTTGGGCAACGACCGATCATTTTTTTGGTCCAGTAAACTATCGACACAAAAACATAAAATTCCTCAATGCTTATGTATTCTATTCATGGAAAATATCACACAACATCATTCTAATCCATAACATTTATACGAACATCGATTCGCATATAACATTGATTAACACACAAGTTAATAATATGAAAACGCACTACGTAAAATCATCAACTTCACAATTCTCGCACTCTAATAGTTCGCTACTACCAGACATGCAAACTTATACCTCATACACATCATATAAATCTACACACGCATACAAACAACACAAAAAAAAAATGCGAGGGATAACCCATCACGATACGTTATCCTAAAGCACCCGAGCGTCCTCGCATACTCTAGAGTTCCACATCGCAAAGGTATTCCTTCACACAAACAGACAAGAGGTTCACCCACTAGTTTAGCGAGCCGGGATCAACAAGCGTCCTCATTGTCCCCAACTTGCCTCACATGTGGACTTTACTTTCATCAATAACTACTAAATTAAAGCTACATGTCTTAAGCTAAATGCAACCCCCCGTTTTAGAAAAAGTTTGAGTTTTTGGAAAAAGTTTTGTGAAAATGATACGATGGATCTTGGTCCAATGGTTACCCATCTTCCCGTCGTCCCAAAGTATACAAGAACCTAGTTAGCTCTGATACCAACTTGTCATGCCCCAAAATCCATAAACACGGATATCGAGGCATGACCTTTTTAAATAAAAGGAAAACGAAACCTGTTGGTACGAAATTTAAAATTTGAAAAGAAAACATTTGCAAGCTAATGGAACAATTAAATGAATATAATAAACGGTTTGCCAAACGCGGCTACAAGACAGGATTTATAAAAGCTAAAAATAATGAACGAATGAATTTGCCCGTAGGCTACAACCGCAAAAACAATTTAAGTAAAAAGAAAGAAAAAGCCCGAACCCATGTGATGCCTTGCTAAAGCTCTAAACCATACGCTTCAACCTAAGTTGTACCTCAAATACAAAATTGTAACGGTGAGTCCCACGCACATAACTAGACGGGACGGCACCACAAACACTGTCACTCCATCCCATAAATGCAAGAGCTCACAAATACTACAACTACGGTAATCGATGTATAAGAAGAAATATAATGACAGTCTACAACGGGATAAATAAAATAAATTAGATAACATCAACGCACATATATAGCATACATGGACCTCTCACGCTACCTACCCCAGTCCGTAAGGTAGGTCATTCCCTATCCCTTCGGCCGTCTTCTGTCCCCGGAATTAGGAAGAGACAGAGACCATTGCAACATAAAAGTAGATTTATAGTGCGCACTTGGA
Source organism: Primula veris (assembly GCA_963682055.1). Classification (NCBI taxonomy): domain Eukaryota; kingdom Viridiplantae; phylum Streptophyta; class Magnoliopsida; order Ericales; family Primulaceae; genus Primula; species Primula veris. The sequence goes on along the minus strand of OY821750.1, from coordinate 7,542,026 downwards.
CCTCTCACGCCACTCGTCCCAATCCGTAAGACGAGTCATTCCCTATCCCTTCGGCCATCTTATGCCCCCGGAATTAGGGAGAGACATAGACCATTGCTAACATAAAATAAATATAGTGCACACTGGGACCTCTCACGCCACCTACCCCAGTCCGTAAGGTAGGTCATTCCCTATCCCCTCGGCCGTCTTCTGTCCCCGGAATTAGGGAGAGACAGAGACCATTGCCACTACAGCTAAATCACAAGGCCTCGGCCAATAATAATAAATCATCCAATTAACACAATCTCATAAGTATATATATTAAGGCCTCGGCCAATAATATTATACTATTGAAATAACGCCATCTCATACGTCACTCAACGTAATACAACATAACGCATAACCACATGTACTAAATTCACAACTAGCCAAACGCTATAACAACATAAAATCACTTTCAGACATTTTAACAAACACCTTGCATGCATAAACTACAATTCACCATTATTCAACATAAATTTATCCAATTTCATCAATAATTATATAATCGCAATAATCAACGCATAAAACATGCAACCCATCCATAATCTCATTAATCCGAAATTAATATAATTAACTCATCAAATTCACCCATTCAAATAAGTGAATAAATCATACAACAATTAAACCCAATTAACAATTTATAAACCTAATTAAGATAAAAAGGCATAAACCCCCAATTTCTAATAAACGCAAAACCAAAACCTAACATACACCCTCGTCTAGTCGCAATGGATAACCCCCGTTACCTTAGCGTGTAGAGGAGATGATTTCGGTAATAATCCGCTAACGTGGTTACTCTTCTTCTTCTTCTTCTTCTTCTTCTTCTTCTTCTTCTTCTTCTTCTTCTTCTTCTTCTTCTTCTTCTTCTTCTTCTCCTCTCTTTTTCTCTCTTGTTTTTAGGTTTACTGTTTTTGAAGAAAAGTGGGCTGATTTGGTTTAGAAAAAACTGTTTTTAGATAGTTTGTGGAAGCGAACTATTTGGTCCCCAAAGTTCTAAAAGCTAACTCTTAATCCAAAAATATTGTTTTACTACTCAAAAATAACAAATGTTTAGAAACAAATCTATTGGGTCCTTTTTATTAGTAAAATTAGTAACAGGTTTTTAAAATAAATTTTTTCGGAAGAGTTTCGGTTTTTGGTAAAATTTGAATAAAACGTTTTTGGATAAATTAATTCCTAATAAAAATTACTAATAAAAATGCGGGATGTTACATTAGGAGGATGCCAAATTTGAAGTAGAGACAGGAAATGATGGAACAAGAAAGCTTCACTAGGGAACGGATATTGAAAGTGGCCAAAAAGGTAAAAAAAAAAAGTGAGGGAAAAAAACAAGGAGATGGAGATGAAGGAGGTGATGTACCGGATGTGAAGTAAAAAATTTAAGCATGGAAGATCTAGCCCCCCTAGAGATGTTGGTAGATTGACATACGAAGGAGGCTAGTGAAATGGTTGAGAAGTTGGCTAGGGGGGAGGGCTCAAGCAAGATGTGTGAGTTTGGAAGTAGTAACGAAGTTGCACTTATGGAGGAAGAAAATCATAATGAAAATTTTGGCTTGGAAGCAACACAAAGGACACAAGAGTTTACCAAGAATGAAAATGAGCATAAGCTTACGCAGTTAGTTAAGGAGCCCGAGATGCTGCTCATGCCTGTCGGAGATGACAACAATGGAGGTACATCCAATGCTTTATATCATGAGGGATGTGGAGAGACACCTTTTTAGCTGTTGTTTTTTATTACTCATGATTTTCGATGTTTTATCCCTTGCATGTTTAATTAGCGTCTTGTAACTTTTGTTATGTTTTTGTTTTATCTTATTCGTGTTTAAATCCTTTCAGTGGTTTTAGATCTTCTTTATATTTCAAACCCAACTGCTTAATTACATATCCATATACATTGTAACATGTAATCAATAAAAGATGAGTATTTTTTTTATAACGACTCGTTTGTTTAGTTTTTTTCTTAATATAGGAAAACTATGAACAATTAGTTTTAGATAGTAATTAAAGAATATCAAAAGAAAACTCAGAGATACGAGCCAACGTGATTGTTTCATATGATTTTCATATAGCCAATCACAAAGTCTTGGGATTAAGGCATAATTTGATGACAATGATCTTGAAAAATGTCTGAAACTGATAATCATAACAATAATCTTCCTCCCCACCAAATTACCACTATGAATCCTTACTTTGTAGAAACTAATGTGAACACTAGTACTCTACTTGTTTCCTCTTTATTAACTGGCCCCAATTACCATTCTTAGAAAAGAGCTATGGAAATCTCTATAGGAGCTAAATAAAAGCTAGGTTTTGTTAATGGTACTCTATGTTTGGTGCTTGGATTCAATGTAATCTCATTGTTATGAGTTGGATTATTTAAGGTTAATTAATATATTTAGTGGCCCATTAACACACTTGACATTCAACTAATTGTGTGGAGGAGCAGCTATCCCCTCCTCCAGGAGGAATAAATACTTTGTCTCTAAGAACACAAGACGATGTGCGTAAAAGTAAAAAAAAATAGCTTATTTTTCGTGACCTAAGATGTTATGTCTTTTATTGTCCTCTTATGTATTTTCGCATCATCAACTTGGCTACGTAAAAAAATAATAGTATATGCCATTGTTCTTCTTGAAGCATCAATTAATAAGATTCTGTAGCTAAGGATGCTAAAAAGTTATAATGTTGCATGATTCTGTAGTTTTCTATGTGTTGGCGTTTCTTGAGATAGCAATAGTATCGTGTTTAGCTTTCTATGCTTCTAGAACTCCCATTTCCTGATCTTTTTAAATATATTCCAGATTATGTTTCATAATTTAACTGTAGTCCAATTACGATGAAATTTTGTATGGTTGGGGATACTCAATATTTGGATCATAATAGGCTCAAACTAGCTAGATTTAGAACTACAAATAAAAATCAATAATGTTCAAGCCAAGAATCTTTCGATGTTCTGTTCCCAACTTCGTTTTCATTGTGATGGGATTATATGCAATAAAAAAATTTTAGGGAACGGTTTTTTTCATATACAGAACAAATCAAATCAATTGTAACGATGAGTTACCGAAGGTCCGCAAGCTTTGATGAAAATCTTATGAAAGGGGTTGTGATGTAGTTTTTAAACCTAAACCTTAACTTAAACCTAAGCTCTCATGTAACCAAATTACAGGATTGGGATTTTTATAATTGTGTTAGAGTGTAGCAATGAAATTTAAGATCTAGATAATTTAATAGGCCAAAATATAAGGCCACCTTTGTTTGCGTCATAGGATTATTAGTAGCCTATGACAAGATTGGGGATTTTCATAATTGTGGTAGCAGCGTTGCAATGAAATTTAAGCTCTAGATAAATTAATCAGCCAAAATATAAGAGTTATTATTAGTTCCAACAAGGCTAAGTTAAAGAACTTTACACGAGTCATCATTCATTTACAATTTGCATCTTTGTAACTTTGGGTTGGTATAGAAGATGAGATTATTTAGATGCATAGCTTCTGTCACACCCCGGTTTCCATAAAAAGTTATGGCTGAGCTTTTGAAAAGTAGAACATTTTAAATAAGCAATTAAATGTTTTGAAAAATAAAACGGCATTAAGCGTTGTTAAAACAAAAAATTACTGCAACGGAAAAATAACATTTTGAAAGTAGTTTTTAAAATAAACTTGCCCATAGGCTACAACTTTAAAACTCGAATTCAAATAGAAATAGCACAATTGTCTGAAACATAGAAAAACTAAACAACTCAAAAAAAAAGATCCTCTATAAATTTATAAAGATGAAAACATGACAACTGAAATAAAATCACGTCCATGCTATGCACCGCAACAAATGTCCTATTCTGCAATGTCATTTCCTTTGTCTAGACCTGCCACAAATTTATAACGGTAAGCCTCATGCATCAATTTAGATAAGCCGGCACACCCACGGATGTACCGACACACCATCAATGTCTCAACGTGTAACCCACAATATAAATGTGCGAATATAGATGATTATAAAAAAATGTAATAATTGCTACAACTTCTCTTCCTACTTCATACAACAAAGTTAAAAAAGAAATACTTAAATAGTAAATATTTTTTTTAATTAGATTCCACTTTATTTTATTTTTCCTTCGATGTTCATCAACTACCCCATAGTTAGGTACTGTTCCTATCCATTTGTGGCGTCAGTGCCCCCGGATAAGTGATAGAATAAAGCCATTATGAAAAAGTACATATCCTTTTGTGACGCCAGTGTTCCCGACTAAAGAAGGGACAAACGCCAATCAAAATAGTATTTAAGTATTTTCACACCATACCGTATTTTCTTTTTTTTTTAATCTATAAATTGTTATTAATATTCTTCCTTTCTTCTACTCTCTCTACCTTCGGGTAGATATAAATAATTCTAGCCCTTGTCTTGTATTAAAACCCTTCAAAATATACAATCGTAGCTTGTACTACAATACTCCTCTTGTCATATTAAACAAAATAAATAATCATTCATCCACATATGTCAATTCCTTCCAATCAATCACGAATATATGAACGACATTACCATCACAATAAAATATTCATAAACGATCAACTGCACAAATAGGGTCAAAGCAAGGTAATAATCATCATAACAATATTAGCATAAATCGGCAATAACACCAATCCTAATATAAACAACCTACGATTCAAAAATTTAGCAAATAAATAATAAACATATAAGCAAGCATCCTTGTCAACAAGCACGCAATGACTCCCGTTACTTTAAACGTGTGGGCCCTCTCTCTCTCTCCATCTCTCCCTCCCTCCCTCTCATTTAACCATTTAGCTCAAAACTATCTAATTTATCATTGTAGAAAGATACCAAGTTTACAATAATAAAAGTTTCGTTGTCCGTTTACTATAAAACACTTACTAAATAATTAATTAATAAACCGAGTCGTTACAACTTCTGCAAATTTTGAAAATATATTGGACAAATTAATTTTCCCATACAGGTCAATCTTTAAGACAAGCGCCCGACTCACTGTATGGGTGGGGGTGGTGCTCTACACATCTTTCACCAAAATATTATGACTAACAATGCTAGGATGATAATAATATCAATAATACTGTAATTAAGATATTTCTACCAATAGACTAGGCATTAAAAAGTCTGACCAAGTTTTTCACGTTTTGTTTTTTATGACGACATCGTCATTGTCGTCAAATTATGTCTTAATCCCAAGACTTTGTGATTGGCTATATGATAATCATATGAAACAATCACGTTGTCTCGTATCTCTGAGTTTTCTTTTGATATTCTTTAATTACTATCTAAAACTAATTGTTCATAGTTTTCCTATATTAAGAAAAAAACTAAACAAACGAGTCGTTATAAAAAAAAATACTCATCTTTTATTGATTAGATGTTACAATGTATATGGATATGTAATTAAGCAGCTGAGTTTGAAATATAAAGAAGATCTGAAACCATTGAAAGGATATAAACACGAATAAGATAAAACAAAAACATAACAAAAGTTACAAAATGCTAATTAAACATGCAGGGGATAAAACATCGAAAATCATGAGTAATAAAAAACAACAGCTAAAAAGGCGTCTCTCCACATCCCTCATGATATAAAGCATTGGACGTACCTCCATTGTTTTCATCTCCGATAGGCATGAGCAGCATCTCGAGCTCATTAACCAACTGCATAATCTTATGCTCATTTGATTCTTGGTATACTCTTGTGTCCTTTCCGTTGCTTTTAAGCCAAAATTTTCGTTATGATTTTCTTCCACCATAAGTGCAACTTCGTTACTACTTCCAAACTCACCCATCTTGCTTGAGCCCTCCTCCCTAGCCAACTTCTCAACCATTTCACGAGCCTCCTTCGTATATCATTCTACCAACATCTCTAGGTGGGCTAGATCTTCCATGCTTAAATTTTCTACTTCACATCCGGTCAAACACCGGTACATCACCTCCTTCATCTCCATCTCCTTATTTTTTTCCATCACTTTTTTTACTTTTTTGGCCACATTCAATATCCGTTCCCTAGTGAAGCTTTCTTGGTCCATCATTTCCTGCCTCTGCTCCAAATTTGGCATTCTCTTGACCTGGAAATCACCCTCTGTGCTGCTCCAACATTGGGCCAGACCTTGGGTTGGTTCTCTTGTGGGTTATATATGACCACACACATGTCAGCATCACATAAGGTAGAGAGCTCATCCGCTTTTTTTAGCAAGCCCTTATTTCTTTTCTTGTATGCTGCTTTTCTTCGGGCAGCATCTTCTATAAAGGCAATTTTAACCTTCTTTTCGGGCATGGCTACTTACGTATCAAAGAAGCAAAGAATTGGAGTATATGGTTTCTATATTGTGAATATTTGTTTTTCTGGTTTGTTAGTCTATATGGGCAATATTATTTATATATATATACACACTATCATGATGAGAAACAAGTAAATGCTCAGAGATATTTGAGATATTTGAGATATTTCCATTAATTGTAGAAATTATGATGTGGAAATCGTTGCTTGTATATATTATCTGCATGGGGCTTCATCATTAATATACATTAATGGCCAAACAAAATTAAACTTTCATAGCTTCAAAACCCAAACAAAATTCAGCAGAGCACACTCCCATATTCTACCGAGCTAGAAACCCCAAACATACTATTTTTTTTTAATTAAAAGTGGGGGATGCCCACATATTTTATTTATATTGAGTTTAATTTGGTCTCCGACCACAATAAAACAAAAGAAATACGAACGGATTGAAACTGCAACATTTTAAACTTAAGGAGCTCGAGTGAAATAACATAATAATATAAGCCCTATAAAGGTAGTTGATTTTTAAAACTATTATTCTCCTTCTCTTTGCTTTCTACTATGTATTTTTCACCGCTATCCAGAAACATCTCATCCTAGTGAGAGAGAGTAGCCCTTCCTTTCTTATTCTTGCACAATCTTGATAACGATACTTGATCTCTGTGAAAGAGATGAAAAAAAGTGTACCTCTGTTTTATTCTTAAAACTTCATCTATTTGTACCGATCTCATCAAACAATCCATGGCTATGGTGACGTTGAACTGCTTCAATGTAATATCATGTTCTATTATCTCAAAACTCTTATATATACCTATTTATAGCTATCAAAATAATGGCTGTCATTCTATATTTTTTTCCATATTTGAACCCGAGTAAATCAATCATGGTAGATGATGAGCAATCTCCAATCCCCGAATGTCTAATTCTAAGATAATTTAAGATAAAACTCTTTTAATTCCCTCTTTATGTAACTTAAAAAATGAAAAGAAACTTAAAAGCTAAAAACCAACTTATTCTCTCATACTAACGCTTATTACCTAAAAACTATCATAATCCCCATAATCAAAGGGATCATAGCTGAAACACAAACATACTAGTTATTATATATAAGAAAGCATCAATTGACTCAAATATCTAAAACTCTTTTTTGCTATAGGCCGTTACCAATTATCCTTTCTTTTTTTTCCCTCCTTCAATTTCTTAACTTATTTTTGCAAATCTTCTAACTCATTTTCCAAATTAGACCTTACTCAATTTCCCCATATACCCATTCTTCCAATTCATCAACTCTTTGAATATACCCTTGCAAAGTCACAAAAGTCACATGATATTTGCATTCTTAATATGAAAGGAAAATGTTTTTAACGCCAAATAAGTTGGCCTCGTTTATACGAATTTTATTTAAAATTTAATTACTACAACTTTTGGTACCGATCTCAAGTTGAACTTCGTCGGAAGCTGGAAATTGAGGAGTTTCCTAACTTTTATCATCTTTTTTATTCCATTTTTGTTTTTCCTTGTGATCACATTATATATATATATATATATATATATATATATATATATATATATATAGAGAGAGAGAGAGAGAGCCAGTTTTGCATGGCAATTTATTCAAGATGTTCAAATCTTCAAGATGTTCAAGAGACTGCTCCAAGGCTATTTTTCCCTTTCAACGATTTGAAGCAACCACCAAACTCGAGTGATGAAATGGAGCAACATAGAAAGAAAGGAGAGGCTAATGGGTATTGGAGTGGCAAGATGAACGGAGGATCATGGTAAAAATGTGTTAACTATATAATTTTAGGATGCGTATATTAATTTTAATGTGAGGCAACTTGAAGAAAAACTGGTGATTGGTGTTATCTTTGTTTATCTTCTTGTTTTTCCATTTCTATCTCTATTTCTATTGGCGTGCAAATGTTTGGGTTTGATGAGAATTTACATGTAGAATTATATGATCTTTCTCTTGCTTATTTGTTGAAACGGATATGCAACTTGTTGTCCCTTTCCAAATATCCCCTTCTAATTTTTTGATGCCTGTAAGAGTGTAAGTTTTCTTTTATGCTGTCGTAAGTTAATCTATACATTGAATTAATTCATGACATATTGATCGAGGCTAGTCCATCAGTGAGTAGTATTGTGTCATTGTTTTGACTGTTTAGCTCTCAAGCTACAAGTGTATTTTCTAATCATTTCCAAAAAAAACTTTATGTTATATTGATATCCTATTAGCCAACAATATATAGTTACAATACTAGTATATATGGTTACTGGTGATCTATAGTGAGTGTTTTCTCCTTTTGCACAGTATTTCGTTGAATTTGTTGATGTCGAACCATTAGAAAAAGACTAATATGAGCAATCGTTTTACTGGTACAGAGCAATCAGTCCTTCAAATAGTTTGATTTTTGTCCAAGATAAAATCGTACAAATATGTACTATTAATACACCTCCCTCAAGTTAGACTGTGGATTGAAAAAACACCCAACTTGACTAACAAAATTTTAAACATGGATTCACCCAAATGTTTTGTAAAAATATCAGCTAAATTATTGATGGAATAAACATGTAATGGATGAATAATTTTCTGCAAAATCGTTTCCCTAATAAAATGACAGTCCACCTCTATGTGTTTAGATCTTTCATGGTTAATAGGATTATTAGCCAAATCCAGAGCTGATTTACTATCTGTATATAAAATCAATGGTTTTTCATGCTTAATTTTGAAATCTTATAAAAGTTGTAACAACCACATAAATTCAAATAGTATTATGTTTCTTACTCTTCCATGAAACTAAAGAATTTCCAAGAAAAACATAGAAACCAGTCACTGATTTCATAGTATCTATTCACGCTGCCCAATCAGAATAAGTAATAGCTTTTAAATCAAAAATAGAATTAGAAGAAAATAAAATACCTTGGGATGGATTTTGCTTGACATGCCTGAGCACTTTTAAAGCAGCATTATAATGAATCTTAATTGGATTTGCTAAAAACTGACTTAGAGCATTAACTGAAAAAGAGATGTCAAGTCTAGTAATAGTTAAATAAAGCAACTTAGCTATTAATCTTCTATACTTAGTAATATCATCTAGTAAATCTGTATATTTATTAGTTAGCTTTAATTTGGTATCCATGGGAAAAAGAGCAGGTTTAACAGCCAAAAAATCAATATCATCTAATAATTCTAAAGCATACTTTCTTTGACATACATGTATTCCATTTTTATTTCTTTCTATCTCTAAACCCAAAAAATATTTAATTTCTCCCAAATCCTTTAACTGAAACTTTTTATTTAGAAAAACTTTACTTGATTGACCAAATCAAAAAAAGAACTATCCATTAAGATATCATCAACATAAACTAATAAAGCTATAAAAGAATCATTTTTACTGTAAGTAAAAAGAGAATTATCTTCAAATGATTGAATAAGACCAACATCCAAAAAAGAATTACTTAACTTTGCAAACCAGTATCTAGAAGCCTCTTTTAAACCATATAAAGATTTTAGTAACTTGCAAACTAAATTACTATTATTCTGATGAAAAACAGGTGGAATCACCATATACACATCCTCATACAAATCATCATGTAAAAAAGGATTATTCACATCTGTTTGAGATAAAAACCAATTATTTACTGGAGCAGTAGATAAAAAACACCTAACATTAGTTATCTTAGCAACAGGAGAAAAAGTAGCATCATAATCAATTCCTTCAGTTTGTGTATATCACTTAGCAACTAACATAGGCTTGTATCTTTCAATACTACCATCTGACTTATACTTAATCTTATAGACCCACCTAGAACCTATAGTTTGTTTTTCATGTGGTAATTCAATCAAAATCCAAGTTTTATTACTTTCTAAATCTTTAATTTCATTTTGCATAACTTCTTGCCAAAGAGGATTTAAAGAAGTTTGCTTATAAGTATTAGTTTCAACATATGAAGAAATTGCTAGACAAATTTTTTTATGCCTATTAGATATTTTATTATTACCAACATATTCAAATAAAGGGTAAACAACATTATTAGTACCAGAAACTACAGAACCAGAATGATAATTTTGCAAATAAGAAGGTTTTTTTTACTAATCCTATGTCATTTTCTAACATTACTAACAGACTCATTATTGTGATTTTCATTCTCATTATTAGTTTTCATGTTGTTAGTGTCATTATGATTCTTATTATTCATGGTTGTAGCATTATTATCATTCATGTTAATTACATTATCAATATTAATATGGTTAACATCATCATAAAAAGGCATGATATGCTCATAAAAAACAACATCTCTAGAAAGAAAAACTTCTTTAGTACTTAAATCATAAAGTTTATATCCTTTTGTACTTGCACCATAACCAATCGAAACACACTTTTTACTTCTAGAACAAACCTTAGTCCTATTTTTTGTTAAAGAACTAGCAAAATACAAACAACCAAAAACCCTGAGATGACTATATGCAGGTTTTCTATTGAACAAAACTTCAAAAGGAGATTTATTCCCTAAAAGAGGAGTAGGAGTTCTATTAATTAAATATGCAGCTGTTAACGCACAATCTCCCCAAAAATTTAATGATAAATGAGAATGAAATCTTAAAGATCTAGCTACATTAAGAAAATGTTGATTCTTCCTTTCTACTAAACCATTTTGCGGTGGTGTACCTACATAACTTGTTTGATGAATAATACCCTTCTCAGCATTTTATTCATTCTCCGGGGAACTCCTCCTGAAAGTCAATTAGGATACACACCAATTGCTATACAAGTTTTTGGTGGCTGGATTACAGTACAAATAAATGTCTTATTCATAATTTTCCTCTACTCTCAAGTAGCGACCAATGCATTTTCAAAGGCTATCGTATCAAATATCAATCAAAAGTGTAACAAACTAAATGCATCTAGAAGACTGAAGCCACATCATTTTTCATGACTAAAGACGTCAATTTTATGAAACGAAATCATTTAAGAAGAAATTAAGTATTTTTCGTTCCTGGTATTAGACCTGTAACACTTCAACAAATCATAACCCCACAATTACGGAAATTAGCGGAGCCTGTTATCATAGACATATCAACAATTGTAAGTTTAAGATGATAAATCATTGTGATTTTGAATTTTTTAGTAAAATCAACAAATGAACCCGAGAATGGATTAACCCATGCCACGCAAAGAAGAACTTCAACTTGTATCTTAACCAATGTACTAAAAGAAAAAAATTAGGCAAAAGTTGGTCAACTAGCGTCTAATCCCGCCTAATTCCGCTTAATCACCACCTAATCCACCTAATTTCACATAATATGTTAGGCGTCTAGACCCCGCCTAACTTCCGTCTATGTGTGCGTTTTAGAACACCGATCTTAACAGACTACATTAAATATTTACACTCTTAATCATTGGAGCTTTTGTCCATTTTTAATTAAGTGGTAATTTTAATTTTCGATAAGATTTGATACTCTTTTATTTTCTGTTTAAGTGGGATTTCCCCCCACATTTTTATTCCTAAATTAAAATTAAAATTGTGAGTTTCTTCTACCAATATATATATATAAAGATCGAGCTTGTAAATTTTTAAGCTTCAGGGTGCATTTTAATAAAAAAGAATATAATGTGAGTTGTACAAATAAAGTATAAATTGTGTCTAAGCGGGTCTTAAACAAATGATGGAGGATTAGAGTGATGAAATTGTATAAAGTATACATGACATAGAGTATACTTTATTTTTAAATGAATGATGGGGAAAATCCATATTTTTATTTTATTAATAGTAGGGAAAATTAAAAAATGTGGGAGAAAATCCCCACAAAAAATACAAAAGAAAAAGGACCAAAAGTGCCCCTATTCGAAATATGGTCTAACAAAAGAACAAGACTACAACTTATAAAACTAAATGAAAATTTCGTAAATAACTTTAGGGGCTTCTTGCATAATAAACCGCCACTTGGGCCAGATACTATGCGTGTCATCCTGCGCCCAGTTGTCTAAGAATAGCAATCGGTCTACCTTAGAGAGGGTATAAAACTTATCCCAAATAAAAATGGTGAAAAAACTCATCCTCTTAAAATTGGATACAAAGACGAATCCATCTTAAAAATCCCTGTCAGAGTGGGATGGAAATCACAAGCTCTATCGGAGAACATAACATCTCTTTCCTTAGCAAGGAGATCTGCTGCTTTGTTACATTCTCTAAAGGTAAGACCAATTTCCGCCCTTTTCTTATTAACTAATTGTCGAATTTGATAAATAATCGCATAAATAGCCCAAGAACATTTTTCTTTATTAAGAAGAATGTTAATCAACTTTCTGGAGCCTGTCTCAATAATTGCATGTTCATCCTTAATAAGATGTAACCCATGTAGAAAATCTAGCGCCTCCATCTCAATGATAGAAATAGCCTCCTCTATAGTAGAAAAGCCTTTAATAAAATTACTCAGAGAATTTTTCATTAGACCCCCTATACCACTATAGATACCAGACTTAAAGGCTCCATCCACATTAATCTTCACTCTATTAGAGGGAGGTTTAGCCTAATGAAGGATGAGAACTTTCTTAATTTTATTAATATTATTCCCCCATTTATCCTCAGTAAGATTAAACTTTTCCCCAAAATTTTCATCTTTTTTAATAAACAGCAAAAGCTGGCTTCGAACACTTGCTATCACTGTTCATAGCCCTATTATCAAACTTTTAGCTACCTCTGGACTTACAAATACAACATAGAATTATAGAAGGAATAATTTTAATACACTTACCCCTGAGAGAAGAATTTGAGAGTTGCCACATAGTTAGACACCTCCCTCTAATACTTAAATTATTGTAGGTTATTCCCATAAGCCTTCCATATAATGACCAAACTTTCTCTGCTGTAGAACCAATACCAAAGAGATGTTCAATAGATTCATTAGAATTGGAACAACAACTACATATGGAGACCAACTTTATACCCTTACTTTGCACCTTTTCATTAACAGCAACTGCATTTAGGAAAATTTTCCACATGAAACAAGAAACCCTCAAGGGTAGAAACTTATGCCAAATAAGAGTATATATCCAATTAATAATGTTTCTTTTTCTTATCTGGTTCCAAGCAGATTTAACAGTAAATACACCAGGGGAGGTCTCTGTCCAGAAGCACAAGTCCTTATCCTCACTAAGGTTTATCACCTTTTTAAAGTAGTGATGATAATTATTAGGGAAAAGATTAAAAATATCAGTAAAATTCCAATTACTATTGTTTCTCAGATCTTTAAAAGTAATACTAGCAACAATAACCTCATAGTTTATAGGGCCTTCACTAGTCCAGTTGTCCCAATTAATATCAAAATTTCATCTACCAGCTTGCCACAAGATTTTTGTTTCAGCCACACCTCTAAGCTCAAGCATTCTGTTCCAAGTTCCATTTGTAATAGCCCTTTTAGCCATATATGGATGCACTTTTTTACAGTATTTACTTTTCATAAATTTTTCCCATAATGAATTTTGATTTCTAAACTTCCACCATAATTTAATGGCAAAGGCATTTGTTATGTCTTGTAAGTCTCTAATCTCCAAGCCTCCTTCCTCAATAAGATAAGTAATTTTAACCCAAGAGACCCAGTGTAATTTGTTATTTTCCTCATCTTGTCCCATATAAAATTAGCAAAAACCCTTTCAACATCACTAAAGATCATCTTAGGAGGCTGCATTGCTGTAAGAGTATAAATAGGGATGGACTGAAGAGCATGCCTGATTAGAATAACTTTAGATCCCATAGACAACCATTTTGACTTCCAAGTACTCATAGTCTCTCTCACTTTTGTAACCATGCCATGAAAATAAATGCCTTTTTTCCTTCCAGAGTATAAGTTAAAACCCAAATAAACAAAGGGGGGATTTTTTAAAGTAATACATGTTTTTTCTTCAAGAGATTTGCCTTACATATTAGTAACACTTTTAGAGCAATAAATAAAGCTTTTATTATAGTTTACCTCCAGATCTAAATCTCTTTCATATAGCTTTATCACCCTGTGAAGTTCAGTAATAGATCATTTAGTAGTTACTGAAAAAATAATAATGTTATCTGCATAAGCAAGATGAGTGATGATAGGACAGCCAATAGGAGTTTTGAAGCTTTGGTATCTTCCCTTATAGATTAGATTGTTGAGATTTCTTGAGTAGAGGATCCCCATGTCTCAGCCCTTGAGTAGATTTAAAAAAGCCAGTAGCAACTCCATTTACTATCACACTAAAGTGAATATTAGAAATAAGTCTCCAAATCTTATCTATCACCATCTAAGAAACCCCATTTTCCTCAAGACTTTAGTAAAAAATAATCAAGAAACTCTGTCGTAAGCCTTCTTCATATCTAATTTAAGAGCAGCATTTTTTCCTTTACTTTTAGCACCCAGAGTACTTATAAGTTCTTGGGCAAGGAAGAAATTATCAGTGATGTCTCTTCCTTTTATAAAACCACTTTTGTTCTCCACAATAAACTGAGGCAAAATATTAGCAAGTCTAGTAGCCAGAATCTTAGAAATGATCTTATTGCTGAAATTACTTAAACTAATGGGTCTATAATAACCAAAAGTTTTAGGACTTTTGTTTTTAGGGATAAGAGCAATAAGAGTTGTAGTCATTACTTTAAGAAGTTCAGAGCCAGCAAAAAACTGAAGAATGGCTTGATTAATATCATTTTGAATAATAAGCCAGGCTTTAGTTTAAAAATGACCATTAACACCATCTTGGCCAGGAGAACTATTTTTATCTAACCCCCAAATAGCTTCCTTTACTTCATCCATAGTTGGATAATTGTCTAAAATAACATTACCATCATCATTAATCAGCTGAGGAATACAATTTAGGCTAGAAAAGTCCCCTTGCTCTGAAGTATCAGGATCAAAAATAGACTTAAAATAAGAAGTAGCTTCATTTTGAATACCTGCTGCATCTCTAAGAACAACACCATTAGAATCTTTGATGGAGTGAATAATACTTCTCTTTCTTTTCCTTTTTACCTTAGCATGAAAGTATTTAGAATTATTTTCTCCCTCTATAGCCCACTTTAAATTTTCCTTTTCCCTCCAAACTTCCTCCTCAATTTTCTGCTTGTAGGTTAACTCACTATAAGCTTTATGCAGGTTTGCTATTTTCTCAGGAGAAGGATCATCTTCACACTCAAGTTCAAGTTTTAGAACATCATCTTCAGCAACAGAGATAGCTTGAAATATGTCACCAAAGGTGAGTCTATTCCAATCCTGTAAAACCTTTTTGATGACCTTCAAATTGTTGCAAAGAGAATAAATAGCATTGCCCTCTTTATAATTCTTCCAGTTTGCACTTACGATTTTTTTTTAATTCTTTGTGAATCGGCCAATTTTTTTGAAAAATAAACCTTTTTGGATTGTTATCCCAAACAGTGGTTAAGGTGATTAACAAGGCAGCATGATCCGAGGTTCTTTTGTTTAAATGTTTAAGAGAAACTTTGTGAAATAAATCATCAAAAGCACTGTTAGTACACACCTTATCTATTCTTTCCATAATACCCTGATTAGCACATCTCTTATTCCACCAGATATATCTTGACCCTTCATAACCAAGTTCTTGCAGAACAATAGCAACTAAGCAGCTCAGGTAGTCATTTGCAGCTACCATATCCATTGGTAGTCCCCCAACTTTATCTCTTACATCAGAAACTGTATTAAAGTCACCTCCAACCAGCCAAGGATCTTGAGTATAGCTAATCTCTAAAAAGGTCCATAGATCTCTTCTCTCTTCTTTACTGCATTTTGCATAAATAATATTTAGTTGAATCTTGTGAGAAAATAAGGTACTAGTAAGGACAAAATTCATACATTGGTCCATTTCATGAGAAAGAAAAAGCTCAAAATCATCTGAGTAAAAAACCCAGAAGACCTAAACTTCATTTATAAAACTTTCGAGAGGCCTTTACAGAAGACCTTAACTTCATTGTAGATTCTTGAATTTTCTTGCTAATATTTTTATTTTTCGTACCTTTCTTTTCACCTACTGACCAATCTCCATTTTCCTTTTGAATTTCTGGTGGTTTTCTTGATGATAAATTGAGCCTATCTAGAAGACTAGATTCTTGGTGTATGTGCTCAGGTATTTTTGGAGGTAAAACCACCAATTCTTTAGGACGAGAACCATCTTGTTTACATATACTGAGCACTGTAATATTTTGAATGAGAGACATATTATCCACACCTACATTCTCTTCAAAATTTTCAGGTGCTGCCAACTTCTCAGCTTGATAATTCTCATCAACAACATGAACAACTGGTATTTCCCCTTCCTCGATAACAATAACACTTTCCACCAAATTTTGCTGTGCTTTGTCTGAGACTATGTTCCTTTCTTGCTCCATTAGAGTGACCACTGTTTCAGCCCCCATCTCTTTATTTGCAGGTCCAAATTTTCTCGACACCCATTCTCTAGTGGATTCTACCTTTTCATTATTTTTGTGAGTTTGAGTGATTTTTTTGGTATTGTATAAGTTGGCCTTTTGCTCCTTTGGTTTCTACAGTATTTTCTTGCCTGCATGTAATTGCTTTTTTTTTACTTTCCTCTGTCTTGTCTGTTATATTTTTCCCTGTGTCTTCCTCAACACTTTTTTTCTTAAATAGGCAATCTTCCAATTTGTACCCTTGCTTATTGCAGTGGGCACAAAAATTAGACAAATTTTCCATATTGCCAAAAACAACCTTCATCATCGTAACTGTTAGGACCAGATTTCTGGTCTAAATATTTTGTGTTGTCTATTGGTTTTCACTAAATAATCATAACTGTTTGTTAAAAACTAAGACAGTAGTGTTAGGTTTCAAGCAATGTTGCAACCTCTGTTACAACATGCTTAGACAGCGTTGGTGGTTTCAAGTACCTGTTGCAACCTCAGTTGCAACCACAGTTCCAACCTGCTGTTCAGCAGAATTCTGTCAAATTCTGTATTTCTGCATTACTACTCTTAAATGTTAATCATTTGTTTTAAAGTATGCAGGATATATTCTCATATGATCTTAAAGGTTTAATATGTGTTTATTGAGAATATCAAAGTGTTAAGGAAAGATGTTTTTCTAAAAAGTTATAAAGAGATTAGTTTATAAGGTTATGTTTCCTTTTAAATATGTATCTCTATTCTTATGCTTGTCCTTATCACTTGTTTCAATCTTTGATCTTTATATATTAAGTAAAGATACGTTTAAAGATTGATTGTTATATGGAGTTGAATGTTTCATATGTTTATGAAAAGATATTATCTTTAAAAGATATTATCTCTATATGTTTCCTTTCAAAGTAAAAGACTAACTCCTACTTTCAAGCTTGTTACTAAATAGGTATTAACCAATGATGATTGGAGTCAATCCACGCTGAAGAATCACGTAATGCTTAGAAAGATTGAAGCCAATCAACAAAGTCAAAAGCAATCAAAAGATATTGAAGATAGAAGATTGTTTTTACTTGCATATATACTTAGTAATTTTAGCTTGTAAACGTGTGTGTTCTAAATTATGAAGAACCCATTCTTGAAAGAATACACGTGAGCTTTCAAAAGAAAAATAATGGTGGGATGCCATTGATTTATTAAGTGATAGTTATAAGGTAGGAGCAATATAGAGATAGGCAGAAAAACCTAGAGGGAGTCTGAGAGTTTTTCATTAAGACTTGAATCCTATATTATAAGCTTTTATAATATCATAATCTGGGTAAGTGCCCCGGAGACGTAGCCTAGTTAGGTGAACTCCGTTGTTAAATGTGCGTGTGATTTATTTCAAGTACATTTAAACTTTTACAGTTCTGTCCATTAATACACTGGGTTCCAACTATGGTTGCAACTTCACTTAGAACCTAACTGCAAAACTGCAACTAGAACAGCGGATAGGAATTTCAATTGGTATTAGAGCTTCACACTAGATCTTACTTAGTGTGGATCCTGTGTTCTAGTAAAGATGGACTTAATGAGGGAAGGAAACGCTTTCAACAAACCTCCATTGCTTGAAGGAGGAGTAAACTATGGAGTATGGAAAATCAGAATGAGATCCTTCATTAAACAGCAAAATGAACATGCATGGAAAACTGTGATATATGGATGGGAGGCTCCAACTGCCATTGATAGTGAAGGAGAACTGGTTTATATACCTGAAGACAGATGGTCTGCTGATGAAGACAGAAAATCAAGTGCCAACTCAACAGCCATAAACTTGATCTTTGCTGGTGTAACTCTCAGTGTGTTCAGGTATATCTCTCATTGTGAAACTGCCAAAGAGGCATTGGATATTTTTCAAGTAACTTTTGAAGGAACTGTTAAAGTAAAAGCTTTCAAACTCCAATAGTTAACTACTCAGTTTAAAAATTTAAGAATGGAGGAAGATGAAACCATTGAACAATTTAATGGTAGAATCTGCCATATTGCTCATCAAGCTGGAACCTTATGTGAAAAATACAGTGATGCTAAACTTGTTAAGAAAACTCTTAGGTCACTCCCAGAAAGGTTTGAAATTAAGGTTACAGCTATTGAAGAATCAACAGACTTAGATAATCTTAAACTTGAAGAACTTATAGGAAATCTAAGCACTCATGAGCTAAAATTCTTCAAAAATAAGAGACCAGAAAAGGGAATAGCCTTTCAAGCTAAGAAATCTGAACCTAAGGTCTATGAACAAATGAGTGATGAAGAACAGCTAGCCTTCTTTGCTAAAAAGTTTTCCAAGAAAAAACAGGATGATACTGGAACATCCAAAAACTTTCAGAAAAAGGATAATCAGTTTAAGTGAGAATCTAGGTTTAATAATAACTCTACAGGAAAGTGGAATCCAAAAGAGAAGGATAATAAAAATTACAAGCCTAGAGAGATTCAATGTAGAGAATGCAGAGGTTTTGGTCACATTCAGGCTGAGTGTGCAAATACTCTAAAAAGAAACAAAAATGCTTATATAACCACTCATAGTGATAGTGATTCTGAGAGCAACAGTGATGAAGAGGATGATTCTAACTTTGTTAATTTTATGGGAATAATCACTGAAAAAGAACTTACTTATGAAAGTGACTGTGAGTCTGTTTCAACCATAGTTACAACTGCTCTTAAAACCTATAGCAGTGATGAGGAAGAACCTTCTGATGAAAACATTACTCAGCAATATCTTGTCCTTTATGAAATGTATCAATGTCTGAGTAAGCAATCCTTGATCATAAACAAACTAAATGATAATCTTAAGGATGAGGTTAAAATCTTACTGAGCAGATTAAAATACAACTGGCTGAACTTACTGAAACTAAAAGGAAAATAAAAATGCTGAATGTTTCTGCTTCAGAAAAATTAGATAACATGCTATCCTATTCTAGAGGCTCTAAAGATAACAAAGTACATGAAAAACTACCTTTATTAAAGCTGTTGCTAAAGCTGAAACTCATGATTTTGACAATAAGGTTAGAAGCTCAGTTGCAACCAAAACTGCAACTAGGAATAAAACTCATGATGGTGATAATAAGGTTAGAAGCTCAGTTGCAACCAAAGCTGCAACCAGGAATAAAACTCATATTTTTGACAATAAGGTTAGAAGCTCAGTTACAACCAACGTTGCAACCAGGAATAAACTGAATAGCTTTAGGGATAAACCTAACTTTAGGTTGAAACTGTGTAATTTCTGTAAGAAACCTGGTCATTTAGAAATCCAGTGTTATTTAAAAAGGAACAGAAAGTACATTTCTCAGAAAAACTGGTTGGCTTCTGTCAATAAAAAATTGAACTGGATCTGGATAGTTAAAGAAAAATCTACCTTAATTGCTAATAACAAAGCTGTGATTACCTCTTTAAATGTTGTTACTTCTAATGATTGGTATTTTGACAGTGGTTGCTCTAAGCACATGACAGGTACTGCAGGTTTCCTAAAAAATATCATTAATCTTACAGGAAACACTGTTGTGTTTGGAGGTGGAGATACAGGTAAAATTGTTGGTAAAGGTACCTTAAACAAACCTGGAATGCCTAATATTGATGATGTCTTTCTTGTAGATGGTCTAAAAGCTAATCTTATTAGTATTAGTCAACTATGTGACAACAAGATGATTGTTAAATTCAACAAAGATAGGTGTCTAATTACTGATCTTAACAATGATTTAGTCATGACTGGAGTTAGATCAACAAACAGCTACTATGTTTTTGAAAAAGCTGAAAAAGAATTGCCTAAGAATAGGTGTAATCAAGCTATCACTAATAATGTTGATATTTGGCATAAAAGGTTGGGTCATGTAAATTACAAGACTTTAGATAAACTGGTTAAAGAAGAATTGATAAGAGGTATTCCTAAACTTAGTGCTAAAACTCAAAGTGTCTGTGGTGACTGTGCAGTTGGCAAACAAACAAAGAGTATTCACAAAGGTACAAGTCAAATCTACACTAAGAGAGTCCTAGAACTACTTCATATTGACTTAATGGGTCCTACGCAAACTGCTAGTATAGATGGGAAAAAGTACATTCTGTTAGTTGTAGATGATTTCTCTAGATACTCTTGGGTAGTCTTCTTAAAAGATAAATCTGAAACTTTTGATCTCTTTAAAACTCTGTGCTTAAAACTTCAACTTGAAAAAGGTTCAACCAGTGGAAACATTGCTAGGGTCAGAAGTGATCATGGAACAGAATTTGAAAACAGTAAGTTTAGAGAATTTTGCAACTCCTTAGGTATTAGTCATGAGTTCTCTGCACCTAAGACTCCACAGCAAAATGGCATAGTTGAAAGAAAAAATAGAACCATTCAGGAAATGGCTAGAGTCATGCTTAACTCTAAGAAACTTGCCAACACATTTTGGGCTGAAGCTGTTAATATTGCCTGTCATATAGTTAATAGAGTTTACATTACTAAAGGCACTTCCATGATAGCTTATGAAATATGGAAAGGTAGAAAACCCAATGTTAAGTATTTTCAAGTCTTTGGGTGTGTTTGCTACATTCTCAGAGATAGAGAGCATCTTGGTAAATTTGAATCTAAAAGTGATAAAAGGATCTTTCTTGGTTATGCTCAGAATAGTAGAGCTTTTAGAGTCTTTAATCAAAGAACAAACTGTGTTATGGAATCTTATAATGTGTTATTTGATGACTTAAAAGATGTGAATGAGACTACAAGTGATGATGAAGAGTCAGATATGACAGGAAAAGAGATTGAAGAAAGCCAGCAAACAAACAGTCCAACAGTGGTTGGAAGTCCAATTGCAACTGAGGTTGAAACCCAGAATGCTGCTGAGTCTGAAGAAGAAGAAGAAAGCTCTCATGTTCAGTCAACTAGCAAGCCTCGCTATGTAAGGACTCAGAAAAATCATTCTCTTGACAATGTCATAGAAGAAGTAGCTTCAAGTATGAAAACCAGAGGTAAAAGAAATAATGTTGTTCACTTTGCTTGTTATATTTCTCAGTTAGAACCTAAAAATATAAAAGAAGTTTTAGAAGATAGTGAATGGATATTAGCTATGCAAGATGAACTATCCCAATTTGAGAGAAATGATGTATAGACTTTAGTACCCAGACCTTCTAATAAAAATGTTATAGGGACTAAATGGATCTTTAGAAATAAAAGTGATGAGGATGGAGTGATTATCAGGAATAAAGCAAGGTTGGTAGCTCAGGGTTATACACAAATTGAGGGAATTGATTTTGATGAAACCTTTGCTCCTGTTGCTAGAATTGAATCCATTAGAATGTTACTCTCTCTTGCATGTTTGTATGATTTTAAACTGTTTCAACTTGACATAAAGAGTGCTTTTCTTAATGATGTGATTAATGAAGAAGTTTATGTCTGTCAACCTAAGGGATTTGAAGATCCTAACTTTCCTGAACATGTTTATTTGCTGAAAAAGGCCATGTATGGTCTAAAGCAAGCTCATAGAGCTTGGTATGATAGATTAACCAAGTTCTTGATTGAAAAAGGTTTTAACAGAGGGGGAGTTGATGAAACTCTGTTTACTAAGAAAACCACCAAGGATATAATAATTGCTCAAATCTATGTTGATGACATTGTTTTTGGCTCTACTTCCAATAAGAGGATAGAAGAATTCATTTCTGATATGAAGAATGAATTTGAAATGAGTGGTGGAGGTGAATTAACTTACTTTCTAGGATTGCAAGTTAAACAGAATGAGAAAGGCATTTTTCTATGCCAAAGTAAGTATGCAGACAATCTTGTTAAGAAGTTTGGTCTGAGTGAGAGTAAAGAGAAGAGAACCCCTATGAGTACCACTCTTAAACTGTCTAAAAATGATAAAGGTAAAAGTGTCTGTCCCAGTCTTTACAGATCCATGATTGGAAGTTTGCTTTATGTAACTGCTAGTAGACCAGACATTTGCTTAAGTGTAGGAGTTTGTGCCAGGTATCAGGCAAATCCTTTAGAACCTCATCTTCTAGCTGTTAAAAGAATTTTAAGGTATGTAAAAGGAACAATTCACCTAGGCCTATGGTATTCTAAAGATACAAACCATTTCCTAAGTGGCTACTGTGATGCAGATTGGGCAAGAAACATAGATGATAGAAAGAGTACTTCTGGTGGTTGTTTTTATTTTGGAAACAACCTTGTTTCATGGTTTAGTAAAAAACAAAATTGCATTTCTTTATCTACTGCTGAGGCAGAATATATTGCAGCTGGAAGTGGATGTACTCAACTTATTTGGATGAAACAGATGCTAAATGATTATAATGTTAAGCAAGAAATATTAACTTTATTTTGTGATAACAAAAGTGCTATAGATTTAGCAAAGAATCCAGTTCAACATTCCAGAACTAAACACATAGACCGAAGGCATCATTTTATCAGAGAACTAGTTGAAGGAAAAAGCTTAATTTTAGAACATGTTTCAACTGAAAAACAATTAGCTGATATTTTCACAAAGCTCCTTGATACTAATAAATTTGAGGCTTTAAGAAGTGATATAGGGGTATGTCACTATGGATCTAATTGAATACTATTGCTATATATGTCTGTCTTGATTATCTTCAATACTTTTTATTTCTAGAGGTAAGTCTTGATTGAGCTTTGAAGTTTTTATCTTGAAAAGACCGCTTTTTGGTGTCTCAAAAACAGATGTGAGGTAACTTGTCTTAAAACCTCTCTGGTAATAGAGTTGCAAGCACAAAGTGCTAATTTTACATAGTGGTTGCAAGTTCAGTTGCAACCTCAGTTGAAACCTCGTGCTCTTAAATACTGGTTGCAAGCTCAGTTGCAACAACAGTTAAAACCTCATACTCACAATACTGAAAAATTCAGTGAATGTCCAAACACTCTATAATGAGAAAGCCAATACAAAGTCTTGTTATTTTTTTGACATCACTTATACTCTTTCCTTGCTGAGATCATCAAACTAGTTTTTGTGTAGAGATAAAAATGAATTTGCTCAATTTAAGCTCTTAAAATCTAATTTCTATTAAAGTTGTTCTATGACAAACATATCTTCATGAGTAAATTGCTAGATTCCTGTCTTTTAAAAGTGTAAATAACTTCCTGATTTGCTATCTTCCCTTGAAACAAGTCCAAATTTCCTAACTATCCTCAACTACTTCAAATTCAAATTTTTTGGTAAATCTGTTTACAAAGGAATATTTATCTTTATTATTTGCTGGATTTATCTAATTGACAACTGTTTCCTGCGTGATTTAAGTGTGATTTAATTTTCAAATTTCTGTTAATAAGAGATTTCCATATTTTTAGCAAAATCTGTTTCACATTTGATTTGAGTGTATCTTTTTCCAATTACAAAAAGATTTGTCCTTAATTGCTATTTATACTAAACTCTTTTTAATATCCATAATCAATCACAATAATCACAATTACTCTCTCTCTCTTTCTATTAAACCAAAACCTAAGTTCTCAGAAACCCACTACGTAGTTCTAAGTCCGGTTGCAACCATAGTTGAAACCATGTCTACAAACCCAAACCTCAACATTGATGATGATTGTACTCTTAGGGACTTCTTGTCTAAATCCCAAACAAGTCCTAGCTCTACAGCAAAGGTAAGTGTGTCCTCTTCTTCTAAGAAACATAGGACTAAAAAGCGTGCTAGGAGAAATCTAGCTGATGATCATGTTTCTGTTGGTTTTACTTATACTCCTAAGTTTAATGAGGTTGATCCCAGATTCTGGAGTAGGAGAATGTATAGGAGGTTTAGAGCTTTTTCAGGTAGAGAAATTCACAGTGAAAGAAGGCTTAATTTGGTCAGTTATCCACACATACAGGTGTATGTTGAAAAATTGTTGTCTACTGTTGGTTTAGGAAAAACTATTACCTATGGTTATTCCTTTTACCCTGGTATTATTAATGAATTTTATGCTAATTTGAGTAGTAGTGTCTTTGATGAGGGTAATCCTGCGTATGGAAGAGTCTTTTTTAGGGGTGTTACTTTGGACTTTACCTCTAAGTTGATAAATGAAT
Organism: Primula veris; assembly: GCA_963682055.1. NCBI lineage: Eukaryota > Viridiplantae > Streptophyta > Magnoliopsida > Ericales > Primulaceae > Primula > Primula veris. Next base: position 7,517,303 of record OY821750.1, on the reverse strand, counting down.
TCCTGAATGCACCCAATCCTTCTGTGGAAAATGTTGATTATGACATGGAAGTAATTGCTCTGGTTCTAACTGGAAAGAATAATAGATTTGATGGCAATTCTATCAAAACATCCTCTCTCACATTATGTGCTGCTGTATTGCACAAAATTGCTAGGTTTAACTAGACTCCTACCAAACAACCTTCCAAAGTCAACAAAGACATGGCCATATTTCTGTATAAAATCATGTCTTCACTACCCATTAACTTTGGCCATCATGTCTTCAATCTTATAAGAGATTTCAGTGATATAAATTCTCCATCCATTCTGCTACCCTTCCCTTGCTTAATCACTGCATTGATTCTAGGACAAGTTTCATCTATGTCTAGAGATTCTCCTATTAGTATCACTAATGAACCAATCACAGATTGTCCCTCTGCCCTATATATCTCTGCAAAACTGCTAAAAGAAGGGCATGTAAATGACATTTCTGGGGAAAAGGGAAAGGATAAGGAAAAGGAGACCTCTAGTGATCCTTCAGCAAAGAAGAAAGGTGTGAGATGGTATCTACAACAAAAGTTGGCCTACAATCAAGAAAGAAGAGCTGAGCTGGATGCTGATGATTATCAAATCAAGAAGCTACTGGTGAATCTCAAAGAAAGTGAGGATGATGGTGATAGTGATGCTACTCACAGTGATGATGGCCTCTCCATAAGCAGTGAGGAAGAAGATCAACAGGTAGTCAGAGACACACCTCTAAGGGAAAGACCACCTCAGTCAGACATTCCCCGTGACTAGTTTGTCTAGCTTCTGACAAATAGGGGGAGATGAACAAGTTTATAGTTTATGTGTGTTTGTTTTTAAGCTTCAACTTCAATTTCAAGACTTTATGTTGCTGTTTTTAATTTTAATTACAATTGTTGTACTAAGACTATGTTGTGCCATGTTTTGGCCTTAAAATTTCTGCAATTTCCATTTTGAAGTATGCCTGTCTTTAGAATTGAATCTGTGAATGGATATAGTTTGTGCCTATTTGATGCTTGCAATTCTAACTTGCAGGGGGAGCTTAAACAGATTTCTCTTAAGTATTGTTATGAGATATACAGTATAAGACTGTGCTGAAAATGAATTTGTAGGTGGTTGGATGATCTATAAACTTTGATGATTTGTCAAAACCAATGACAAAGGGGGAGATTGTTAGGACCAGATTTCTGGTCTAAATATTTTGTGTTGTCTATTGGTTTTCACTAAATAATCATAACTGTTTGTTAAGAACTAAGACAGTAGTGTTAGGTTTCAAGCAATGTTGCAACCTCAGTTACAACCTACTTAGACAGCGTTGGTGGTTTCAAGTACCTGTTGCAACCTCAGTTGCAACCACAGTTCCAACCTGCTGTTCAGCAGAATTCTGTCAAGTTCTGTATTTTTGCATTACTACTCTTAAATGTTAATCATTTGTTTTAAAGTATGCAGGATATATTATCATATGATCTTAAAGGTTTAATATGTGTTTATTGAGAATATCAAAGTGTTAAGGAAAGATGTTTTTCTAAAAAGTTATAAAGAGATTAGTTTATAAGGTTATGTTTCCTTCTAAATATGTATCTCTATTCTTATGTTTGTCCTTATCACTTGTTTCAATCTTTGATCTTTATATATTCAGTAAAGATACGTTTAAAGATTGATTGTTATATGGAGTTGAATGTTTCATATGTTTATGAAAAGATATTATCTTTAAAAGATATTATCTCTATATGTTTCCTTTCAAAGAAAAAGACTAACTCCTACTTTCAAGTTTGTTACTAAATAGGTATTAACCAATGATGATTGGAGTCAATCCACGCTGAAGAATCACGTAATGCTTAGAAAGATTGAAGCCAATCAACAAAGTCAAAAGCAATCAAAAGATATTGAAGATAGAAGATTGTTTTTACTTGCATATATACTTAGTAATTTTAGCTTGCAAACGTGTGTGTTCTAAATTATAAAGAACCCATTCTTGAGAGAATACACGTGAGCTTTCAAAAGAAAAACAATGGTGGGATGCCATTGATTTATTAAGTGATAGTTATAAGGTAGGAGCAATATAGAGATAGGCAGAAAAACCTAGAGAGAGTCTGAGAGTTTTTCATTAAGACTTGAATCCTATATTGTAAGCTTTTATAATATCATAATCTGGGTAAGTGCCCCGGAGACGTAGCCTAGTTAGGTGAACTCCGTTGTTAAATGTGTGTGTGATTTATTTCAAGTACATTTAACCTTTTACAGTTCTGTCCATTAATACACTGGGTTCCAACTGTGGTTGGAACCTCACTTAGAACCTAACTGCAAAACTGCAACTAGAACAGCGGATAGGAATTTCAGTAACCAATACGAACTCTAGTTAAATGTTGCCTTTTTAAATTAACTTCTACACAAATATGAGCTAGTCCAGGCCTGGTTAGATTAGCAGCAGGCCCATCAACTTTAAGAGGATTGCCAAACGCTTTGGCAATAGAGAAAACAGTAGATGTGTTATACATATGTATTGGTTGCTTTGGCAGCGAAAGCCAAACTGGGAAAATAGAGGATTCCTGATCAGGGTTAAAGTCGTAGGTCCATTTGAATGTTCGCATAGGTTTAGATCCAATATACCAAATGTCTTTTAACCAGAGTCTCAAGTAATCTTCCTCATGAAAACAACGAATAATAATATGATTATGATCAATAATCCCTATACTATAAGCAACTTTTAGGTCAAAGGTATTGAAAACTTTTTAATTGTAGAGATATCCGGCTTACCATGAGAAAATTTTCCAACCACTGTATACTTAAACGGTTCCGATAATATTCGAACATCTTCAGCATTAAAATGTATTAAAGGTTCTCCATCATAAGATTGAATTTCCTTAAGTGCAATTTTTGACTTCATCGATTGAGAGATAACAACCGATGCGAAAGATTTTGTAGGGGGGAGTCAGACTTCATTAGTTAGTCGTTTTTATCTAACGTTCGCGTCTTATCTCTCTCCGGTGTTGAAATAGCATGACCAGGCATGCCGTCGGCGGCTAGGGCTATTCACCCTAGACGTCTCACTCTTTCTCTCTCTAAAATCTAATAATTATTTACATGACATAGAGTATACAAATAGATCATATATATTGATAGTTGGTTTGTAGTTAAATCATATATATAACCCGTGCTCGTGCCCACACAAACCCAATTTATTTTAGGGGCAATGACCGAAACATACAATTAATCAAAATATATTACAAAAACAAACAATTTTAGCGTGCTCTTTTTTTTTTAAATTAAACGTGGGAGACCAACTATTTCATTAATATGGAGTTTTAATTGGCCTACAACCTTATTACAGCACAAAACAAAACAGAAACAGAGAAAAATTAAAAACTAAGTGACCAATTGAAAAACAATAAAAACTCAAGTCATTCTCTTGAATTAGACCAAAATTCCACTTCTTTATCATCCGTCTCTTCTCCATATCTGTGATTAAACACCATTGATGCTAGAAATAGGGCTTTTCAATTCCATAATGGATTTTAAGACAATTTGATGATCTTGAAGACCTTCATTACCAATTCTCTAAGAAACGAATAAGTACTAACGTAGATCCATTCTTCTAGTGTGATTTCATTCGTTTCCATTTCTCTTATTTACTTAGCAACTGCCATAGTCTTCATAATCATGTGGATCGTAATAATTGTTGTTTGACCTTACTTTGTTTCTGTTGTTATAACGATGAGCTTTTACTTTCCTTTTTTCTTTTGAAATTTTAATTTCTTTCCTTATTTTGGCTTGTTTTCTCTTTTTCCCTTCTTCTTCATCTACATCCGTTTACCAATTAGATGAGTATAGATCAACTACCAATTCGCTTTCATTTATATCTATTTGTTTATTGGCGAGTTGACTGTTTTAGCGTGCTCTATTCTTACTATTAGCACTCAAAGATGATATTGTTTTTACTGTTGCATGTTCATTACATTCGTCTTTAACCATATATTCTTTAAGAATCAAACAAAGTTATTTACAAAACATAAACATGGTCATACAGATTGCCTTAAGTTTCAAGTCATACTCAAATACCACAGTAAACTTATTTACAAAACATAAACCGTGGTATCATTAAATTCGAGAATTCCCAAATTTTCTCATTTCTGTTTCATTAACTTGGAGATTGCCATGAGTTTCAAATCATGATTTGATACCACGTTAATGTTTTTTTACAAAACATAAACATTAATTAAACGGTCATATAGATTGCCATGAGTTTCCAATGTCCTAGTTGATTGTGAGATGAAGTTAAACACAGTACATAAATGTATACAAATATAATTGTTATAGACAATATTGACCAAATCAAATAATATATTTTTACAAATAAAATATTATTCACCGTAACAAGTTACATAATATTTTATTCCACAAAACAAGATATAATAAAAAAAATCATAATATATCAATAATATCTTTACAATATATGTCACATGAACATATAATTTTGTTTAAATCCACAATATTCTGATAAATTTTTTGATAATAGTCAAAGTAACTTTCGTAGAGTTGTAAACACGTTACAAGATATTTGCACCAATACCATGCTGAACAGCTGATCCCTCACAAACCTTCTCATTGCTATTCATATATGCTTTTTATTACTAAATTATGTGAGATATACTGATAATAACAAACGCTTAATTTTTTTACTAATTAATAAATAAAAATATACTGAAAAGTTCTATTTTTTCTATCTTTGTCTACTTTCTCATCTAACCTATCAAATCACTCAACGTTTATGCATTGTCATTCACTTTATTGGATTTGAAGATTTTCACTGCTTGTATATTTGAGGGTATAAATAACATTTTAATTTTTACTCTCTAATAAGTTACCAGTTTTATTAACTAATAAATTTATTGTTTTAATATTTTAGTTGAGAAGTGAATTCCAATTTGTTTTTTTTTTAATATAAGATATTTAAATTAAGTATAAGTATAATCAAAATATCCCCAAAATAATAGTAAATTATACAAAAAAATCTCATACAAGAACAAAACAACACCGTCTAATACAATTTTTAATTAGTGTGAAACAAGATCAAACACTCTGTTTCAATCAGCCATGAGATGAAAAAATAAAGTTTCAGGACGTAATGCGCCATAACCTAACGAGCATCCAATATTGTCGGCATAGATCATTTTTATGGTCCATCACATCCATTATGGCATCTCCCCAGAAATCCAGAATTTCTTATTATATGTAACATAAAAAAACTGATTTATGCCGTTTTCAACACTAGAAACAATTGCGATTGAAGTGTATTTTACCGTCCATTTTTCCAAAAACTGACCATATGCTTTTCACAATTGAAAGTAACTCTCACTAAATCGGTAAACAGATTAGACTGCCTATTCTTCTCTACTTTAGTATCGATTTACTTTCATTCATCTATGTACTTTTAGCAACAATTATATCAACTTTCATGTCGGGTAAAAAATCTTTAACGTACGTTAACATCTCGTACATTCACTTTCAAATTTATTTATTTTTGTCATACACAATATCATTGATATGACTTACTGTTCGATCACCTTTTGTAAACAAGACATCTAAGGTTAGTTTTATGTACATCGTAACCTTTTTCGGAAAAATGTAGAAGATACAATGTTGGGAATAAAGCTGAAAAGCGCACCGGTGCAAAGGAGAAAATACACAATAGTATACTATTTGCCTCCAACTCAACACCTCTTGTTTGTGCATATTTTCACAATTTGGGTAGATATTTATCAATTTGGCGAGTTGCAAACCAATATAAATTAAATGTATGAATCAACATCACGACCAAATCCATTTTTTTTTTATCAAAATAGTTCATCAATCCAAGAGAACCAATTCACTCTGTGTAGATTGACTGAACGCAGAAAACATTCCATTGGCAGGCGATCGTGTTTTTCACAGGATTTATCTTTACTCATGTCAACATTCTCACTTATGATATCTTCAGGTGTTGTCACCAATAACATTGACCCCTCTTAGTTGAGACAGGTGATCCTATGGTTGAAGTAGAAATTAATTTAATTCCATCAGAACTACGAGGATCTGGTCATACCTAAAAAATATTCTTTTTTCTTTTTTTTTTTCAATTAATTTCGATCGAATTTCTTTAAGATGAGTTCATAAAGTCGGACCAGTAAATTCTAACCACCACTTTAGTTCTCCAATTTTTTTGAATCTTGATAATATACACGTTCTAATTGTATCTTTAACCACTACTTTTATTAATATATATATATATTGGAAAAACAGACACTTTCTATTATGCTCATTGAAACACATGACATAAATTAGAAATGGATGTAGCAATAAAAAGAGTATTAGGCCTATATATACCCACACATATAATTGCTATTATTTACTAATTGTTATGTGACATATTATCTCACATATATATGTATATAGATATAGAGAGAGAATATAGAGAGAGACAATAACAGGGTCTTTATTAATCAGAATGTATATGAATGAATGTGAAATACAAGACCCCTAACCCTCTTTATATAGATAGAGGTGTAGCGTTATAAGCCCACTTGGGCCCATAAAGTACAAGCCCAATAGTCCAATAATATCCTACAACACTCCCCCTTTGGACGTCTTGAATTCTTCGTCTTCATGCAGTCGAGTTCATTCGCAGTGCTAAACACATAAAAACCTTCAGGACGGAAAACCCAGTGTGGGACAAAACCGGTACCTAAGAGAAACTGTGTAGCCGAATGATATAGGCCGAAATTCTATGTAATTAACTAACCACAAAACAGTGTGCCTCATCAAAACCTTGCCGGAGCAAACCCAATGGGAAAATCTCTTATCGAAGGAAAAAGAGTGCTACAGTGGTAGTAGTAGGGAATCAACCACAAAACAGGTGCCTCATCAAAACCTTGCTAGAGTAAACCCAGTGGGAAAAACCTCTAGTCGAAGGACAAAAGAGTACACAGTGGTAAGAAGTATACAACAGGATACTCCCCCTAATTTCGGCAATCTTAAGTGAGATATAATGGGAACGTGTCTCGCTAAAAACCTTGCCAAGGAAAACCCTGTGGGAAAAAACCTTGGTCTAAGGACAAAAAGAATACACGAGCATGCGACTGGATACTCCCCCTCACTTGCACACGATAGGGTGCGAGGATTTCGGCTAAGTAGTAATTAGTCAATAAGCATTCACCTGGATGCTCCACCTCACTTGCACACGACGAGGTGCAAGGATTTCATATTTCAAGAAAGAGTACGAGCATTCGACAGGATGCTTCATTTACTTGCACACGACTGTATGCAAGAAAATATAACGTGGAATAAAACGAGCATTCGACAGGATGCTCTTAAACTTCATATGTGAAGATTTATTTCGGCAAGAAATGCTAAATAGCATAATCTAGTCATGTCGCTCTTGATCGATAACAACAAGTTGTCCTCAAATAAGGCAAGTGTTTTATCTGAATCGTGAGACAGAGCATATGTAATTCAAATATGGCTAATACGAGCTCGAAACCATATAAACTCTCTAGTCGTCTCATAGAGCACGAGTAGACCAGAGTGATTCGTTTGGAGTCATTCCAAGACCTCCAAGATATTGCCTTATTCCTAATGGTAAAGACAGACCATGTTAGGAATATCCCTTATGCGAGTCTGATAAGTAACCAGCATCGGTATAACCAAAAAAGGGTTGCGTTAATTCGAGTACCGAAGGGGATAGGTACACTCGATGACGCAAAATGGGATAAGACAAGCCCTCGTCCACAATTACCTTAAGGTAATGGGAAAATGTATTTTATGCCATTTCGATGGCAGCATGTTAGCGCGATGCTGTGTCGAGCTATACCATTCACAGCAGACGAGATGTTCGTCCTAGCATATTAGACCAAGTGCAATGATGCGTTTATTGTAATTAGATATGAACATCATGATTCAATATCTCTTCATCGTCTCATTAGGGACGGACTGAGTCTATATCAATGTCTAGTGATCGAACGATCATGGGGGAATCTGACGACTTAGCGTTATGATGACTAAAACGTCATAACACCTTCTTGGTGTAGTTTGAATCATGAACTTAGATTCAATCTTTACGGGACTCGATCATCAGGCCGAGTCACTACCGTTTCTTCCCAAGATCCTTCATCTCGAAGGCAAATCAAAAAGTGGATCGCATAATAAAACACACAAGGGCATAATACTTGTTCAAGTATCCCAAGCTGATCAAGTACTCACTTAGGCGGGTATACCACATCCGCTCGGATTATATTAATCCATATAGTGAACGTCTCATTTAATTGAGATCGTGTTCCGTGGTCAGGAACTACTTGATTAAAACATTATGAAGTCACACAGGGACCTTCATCTATATTGCTTTGTCTAAATCCCCATAGAGATAAAACCGTGACCACATTCATGGCTGCATACTCAGTTTTTCGGAAACTACTAAACTGGTAAAGTAGGGGACTATTATAATGTCCATTTCGAGGAAATCAACCATCTCGTAATCAATTCCAAGGTGTGAGAGAAACCTTACGCTACTAGGCGAGCATTCTACAATCTCATTATTCTCTTCAATTTTCCTTACGAATAACCAAATAAACGAACTCGTTTAACATTGGCGGTGTTGGATCTACAGGTCCGAACACACTTTCGCTAAGGAGTCTACTTGGATTGCAAGTTTCCATTAGTCCAGTCTATTCTACGTTGACTTCAGGCAACGGTACATGGTTCCATGTCATAATTTGTTCATATTATCAGTCGTCACCGAATATATGAACAAGTAATCAATGACAGTCCCGTTTCGCTTCAATATCGTCTAAGATATCATGATCGACAGATATTTCAAGATTCTTAGCATGAGGAGGAAATCACACATCTCCTTGATCCTTTATAATCTCGTGCGACAAACGAGTTTCAGTTCACCACCTCTGGGGCTGAACGAATTAAGAACCGATCAACTTCCTCATATCTTGGGAAGGACGACAGACTGACGGCCGACGACAGCGTCCTTTGCTTGGCAGGTTCGGCCAAAGCAACGTGTTACGACAGGAACACGGTGTCCGACATGGACGTCTATCCTTGCAAGCATTTTGCAGCAGGTATAAATGATCTCGTGACATCTCATAAAGTCATTAAATGCGTTTGGCATTTAGTTAGACTTGAGGGAGTCTATGCACTTACTTATCACTAAGTGCAGTTTTGGGGATCAAGCTAAGACTGAGTGGGTTATGCCATGTTACTTCACGTCGTTTCTTATCAACGGTAACGTTCAAATCTCCCCCTAACGACGGAGAGAACAGTCTTAGCGATGTCACTTTCGCATATCATGCGGTAAAGAGATCGCTTGTCAAGGTTACTCTATCAAATGATAGGTATGGGATTCATAATCGACTTATGTCCCCTTCAGAGGTCCATATTTTGAACGCTATAGCGGCTCAATCAAAATATTAATTAAGCACTCCAAACACGCGTTAATATGAGACTTCTGGCTCATAACCAGTAACCAGCTGGTACGCATATGGTGTTTGAGTGTCTATGGGCCTCATGACGGACCAATGCAGCAAAATAGCATAACCCTACACGGAAATATAAATCTTGGTGCGCAAGACCAAGAAATGCGTGCAATCATTTGCAGTCGCATCATCAAACTTTCCGTGAGTCCATTTGGGTCTGAACATAATCGACAGGATGTTCAATTTGAATTTCCAAACTCAAGTAATTCAAATCGAAATTTCTATTTTTTACTCTTCGAAATTATCAAGTCAACTAGACTTTTCATGATAATCTGGATCATGAGCCATCAACTTAATGATAGGGCTAAAAGTTTGGAAAGTGCTGCATTTATGTGGACAACATTAAAATGTGACCATATTGTCGATGCATCAACCATAACCATTTCTATTTATGGTCCGTCTTATGGTTGGATAAGTCCACAATAACTCCTTCAATTCTTTACAAGAATTCTACGAGTTCATTTCATGATCTTTACACATATTAGTCTTTCAAAGTGAGCATTAGTGGTAAGAATTTCGGATTAATCACGAAATATATTCTCAAAGAGAATCCAAATACGATGCGATTATAAATCAAGCATCGTCTTTTGACCAGGGAATATCTCATCCGGTCAATGCCACAATATCAAAATGCTCTTATCAATCGGCGACAGGCGAATGATAGTATAGACAATCATGTCTTAGCATCTAAATCATTTATCATTTTGAGGACAGGCGAAATGATAAGGTAACTTTAAATGCTTTAAAGAATGTGGTAGCAACCACTTGAAAGACATTTCAACTCCTCTAAAATACGCTTTTAGTCGTATTGAATGGAGGCTATGCAAAGAAATTTCAATTCTTTTATGAGCTATTACCAGATAACACTGGTTTTCTCGAATATTTTATAACTCAACAAGGTACGACAGGACCTATGGGAGTATAACGCCTCATATTTGACAAATCAATTTGGCTTTACCAAAGATTTCGATTTGGAACGACAGGTCCAGAATCGTTGTCACTGAGTACTCTTTTAGGCAAGTAGTTGGTGAAATTATGTGGTACACTGTTACCCACTATTTTCAAAAAAATCAACTAACCCACAAGTATTGCCTAAAATTTCATAATTTAAAATTTGGTCATATTTGTCAAAGTAATTTGCTCAAAACACTTTAAATTATTTCGAGAAATTTCGTAAACAGGCAAACCATAATCCAAAAGTATGTCCAAATGGAAAAATCATAATTCAAATGGAAAACATAATCCAGATGAGCGAAAATATGGCTCAATGATTTATCAAAATCAATAAAGAAAGATATCAAACTCATTTGAGCCACAAAATCGGTGGTCTTAAGAGTTTCCTTTCAGTTAGCTTTAACCACATTAGCATCGGGTTTTTTCACCTTTATAATAGTTGTGAACTATTTAAGGAGTAACCGTGCATGACCTTTGTCTTTATAGCATAGAGTTGCCTCATTGAGCATTATCTCTTGCTTTGTGACAACGGGTCATATTGTTCCTTTCAATAACTGTCTTGCAGCCACAAGTTTTCGATTTTGACGATTGTCTAAAATCTCGCTTGGCTAGGCGATTCATCAGGATCACGACAGTTCGAGACAAATAACACTTGTCTCGGTTCTCGATTCGTGGAAAAAAAATATACACAAAGAGCATTAATATCAGGCAAACAATTCGCCATTGACCCAATAGGATTAAAACTACTCACCGGGGTAATTTTCTTATCCAATAACAGATGGGCGATAAAGGAACATGGTGAATATAAATTCATGATACTGCTTATGGAATGCAATTTCCAAGCTAATATTTTGGTGAAGGATTGCTCCAATATGTCAATTTCAGACATTTGTTCACTATAGACGTCATCACGTCTCAAATGTGGCGGCGGAATAAAATCAACGCCTTAGCATTCATCCTTATGGTAACAACAAATTTGTGTTTTACTCATTAAAGATGGCATCCAAAAAAAATGGTGCATCACATTTTCACACATCAGGGTGAGTAACATGTGGTGACGGATTAAAATCAACATTTAAACAGTCATTTCGCAAGTATGTTTTACGATTTTTCTCATCATAGATGGCATCCAACATGTGTTGGGAGTTCTGGATTATTTATCATATAAAACGACTGGTTTATATTTTTATGGTTTGCACAAGCACAAACTTTTTTTCGAAACGACAGGTTCGAAAACATTAGTTTTGCTTTTCATGTGAATCGGTTCTCATTGATCGAACGACGGGTCGATACTGAAACACCAATTCAGCGAAACATACATCACTATATAAACACACTCGGGGAAATTATTATTTAGTCAACCCCTTTCGGTAGCTCTATTTGAACACGACCAGGAAAGACGGTGAGGGGGTGGGCACGAATGCCTCTTAAAAACCGACCTCATTAGGAGAACGACTTCCGCCTTTATCTTTCCTAGACATCGTATCCAAATAGGTGAGCCTATTTGGGGAAGATTCATAATTTTTCCAATTTAAATGTGAATATATACGATTTTGGCTTTTTATATATGGCAATAATATTAACAATATAGACAATATCTATCTAGATTAACCACATATATATAAACAGGCAGTAAATATATTTTAGGATATATCTAATCATGCAGTAGATTTGATGTTATAAACAAATCAATTTAAGATTATCAATCAATCCATAAAGATTCTAACATATCAAATCAAATCAATTTAATATTATCAATTAGATCTAATCCAATAATTTACTAACATATGTGATATTTATATATATGATAATATCAAAAAGATATGATTATGCTAACAAGATATCAATCAATTATCTATGTTTATCGCCATATTAATAATTCTATACATGGTAGTTTTAACCTGCAAGTTTCATAATCAATAAAAAAATTCACATGATTTTCCGTAATAGAATATTTCAGAGATGGTAATATTATTAAACATCATCTTTTCAGGAAAAAAAAAAATCTGGCAAGTTATAATCATATGTTGGTGTATTTCGTTTTACATACAAACAATTTACTAGACTGTTTCTATCCACACGGTCCATATGTGTATTAACATGGATTAATTCATGCAAGATAGATCATGTTAGACAATAAGGAATAATTTATCATGTAGTGAGATTTTATTCCTAACATGCAGTTTAGCTTTTACACGTGAATTATATATTACGGTATATTTATCATGCTTTATTTATCGATAAAATAATACGTACGATCACATATATGGAATAAATTAAGTTTTGAATTCGGTAGCTTACGTACGGTATGTTGGTGAAGGTCGATATAGCAAAACCCTAAAAAACCCGGATAAACCTCAAGGTTTATAAATACCCAATATCCGTGCGTTTACTAAAAATCTCCAATATCCACGAGCGTATATCCTATTCTCCGCGAACAAAGTGCCGATAACGTGTTGTGTGACATATTAGCTCACATATATATGTATATAGATATAGAGAGAGAATATAGAGAGAGACAACAACAGGGTCTTTATTAATCAGAATGTATATGAATGAATGTGAAATACAAGACCACTAACTCTCTTTATATAGATAAAGGGATAGGGTTATAAGTCCACTTGGGTCCATAAAGTACAAGCCCAATAGTCCAATAATATCCTACAACACTAACAATATAAAAACCTAGATCTGATAAAAAAAAAGATAAAAGAGGAGATAAATAAATCCTAACTTCCCATTATTTAAAGTAATTATGAAACCACCAACAGTTGTCAAAACCACCAATATTGAGGATACAGTCAAACGGGTGAGTTTTCAGCATATGAAAATGATTATGGGCATCATCAATAGAAACAAATTCAGATGAATCATGTCAAAGGGTAACAAAAATACTACGTATGGGATTACATATCAATGTGCATGAAGTTTTACCCATATTAGAATAATAATCTTTAAACGCACCATCCGAAACCATCTTACAAGAAAATGATATATTTTCAATTTTCTTATTCATTTCTTCCAAACAGAAGAGGGAGTGAAAGAGAATGGATAGAGAGATAAATTGATGGGATTACTTGCCCTTTTCATATTTGTGTTTGTTTGAAAAAAAATCGGTTACAAACCCTGAAATCCGATGTATAAAAATATTGATTGTCACGTGTACCGTTACCTCGTGTGTAACCCTGAAATCCGATGTATAAAAATATTGATTGTCACGTGTAGCGGAACCTCGTGTACTTTCACTCCCTTTGGTCTTCAAAATATTAAGGTTGTGGGCATATATAATTAGTTGGTGATATTTTCATTACTCCTCCTACATTATGTTCCAAAGAAAAAAATTATTCTCTCAAAATCTTATCCAACATACAATGTGTAACATTCTATTTTAATGAATATAAATATATATATATATATATATATATATATTACATATATATATATATTTATATGTATATATATATATATTTATATGTATATATATATATTTATATGTGTATATATATGAATATAACTAATAAAAAAACTTTGGATCTCACACGATATAACTAATAAAAAAGCCTATTGATAGATTTTAGCTCAGAAAAAACTTTTTTATTTTGAATTTGCTTGTTCATGGGTGTGATTAAACTTTTGAGTTTTAGGTGTTAGACATGTTTGGATACATTTCTAAAATTACCTTATTGCTATATTTTTGAGATATAAGAAACAAGAATTTTGTATAAGAAATTGACTTGTAAAACATTTGTTCATCAACTAAAACAAACATATTAGTACCGTTGGAGATAAATTTCAATTATTGCTTGATTGTTGGACGGTAGTTTTGTTTCTCTCTATTTGTTAGCTCCCTGCTTTATTGAGAAAAGTCACAAGCTACGGGTGACACAACAAATACAACTTTTTAAGTACATGACTAAAATGAAGTGAACGTAACTAAGTTAACATGAGGAATGACTGTTTATTTAGTTAGCACAAAGTGCGACAATTTGTCCCGACTCTGTTTCTTTCTCTGTTGTCTCCCAAAGATAATGGTATATTGCAATACACATAAAATTCTTTATAGTACTTAAATTTTGTTACGACTTTATAGTACTTAAATTTTGTTACGACTTTATTCACATAAAATTCTTTATACTGATACATTTTGGCATTACTATTGAAAAAAGCTCTACCCACAGTCTATATATGTTAATGTTACTATGACGTTCATCAATTTCATGTTATTCTCTGACTAAATTTGTTCATCTAATTTTGAAAGCTCCATTTCTATTAACTATGTTAATTTAAATCCATTTATATATATGACAATATTTATATAATTGCTTAAGAGGATGACATTAGTGCACCATGCAAATGTAATTTTATATATTTCACAAAATTGCGGAACGGATGTTAAGAAACGACCCCGTCCTTTTTTAAACGGACCTTCCATGCTAGTTATTTTAAAATTAAAATACCAAACCTATGAAACGGACCAAATTTATCATATTTTCCTTAAAATATATGGATTGGTTTTTCAGTTGATGCCAAAAACCATTAACGTAATACTAATTTCCCCCTAACTGTACGTGTGGTTGCATGTCAGATAGGGTTAGTGTCTGGTTGGTATACAAGTGTTATTTAATTGTATTGATATGGATACTCAATCCATCAAAAATCTTACAAGTAACATGTTGACGTGTAAACTTTCATGAACCAATAAAGCATTAAATTTAATTGTTTCTTAAAACTAAAAAACATTGAAAATGTAATTGATCGTGTTTTTCGGGGTATGATTTATTATATAAAAAAAAACATTGTCATCTAAGTACAATTTAACTCAACCCAAAAGTAAAGTACTATTAACCGGTTTATTTATCAAAACATGAATCACCAATATTTCTTTCCTATGATCAATAGTCATCCGTACCAAAAAATTTACCCACCACTAACCTAGATGCAATTTTAACCGGCAAAGAACATATGTAAATTATAAAAACGGAAATTTTCAAAATTTAATCATAAAGTTAAATATTAAACTAGGTGATTAACTTTTTAAAATTTTGATTTCGACTATTTATGTATGAGTTTTTTTATCGGTTAAAGTTGTTTGTAATTTGTGGTGGACAAACATTACGAAACCGAGTGACAGTACCACATTCGAAAAAGAACTGCCAAATTATAAATGCGTTACCAAATTCAAATTACAAAATCAACATTTATAGCGTCTTCACTTGCTAATTTGAAAACATATACATACATAAACAAATACACTAGTCCAAAAAAGCCTAATTTCTCTAAAATGCATTAAAAATGTTGTGTAATTAATCACAAATACTGTTGTACTGAGATAATCTATTTTGGTTTTTTAGTTCCACAGTTTATAAATTAACATAATTTCATGTTTTATATTTATCTTAATTCATTTTTGCATGCATCATACTGTTATTTATAGGGCTGGACGAAAAACCGAAAAAAAACCAAACCGGACCGATAACCGAACCGAAAAAGACCGAAACCGAAAACCGAAAATTTTTGGTGTCGGTTTCGGTTTTCAATAAAACCGAACCGAAAAAGACCGAAACCGAAAAAAACCGAAAAACCAAAACTGGACGGAAAAAATCCTGTCCGGTTCGGTCCAAAAAATAAAAAGACCGAAACCCAAAAAAACCGAACCGAAAAATATGCTCAGTTTCTGTTTCGATTTTGCTAAAAACCGAACCAAACCGGACCGAACCCAGCCCTAATTATTTATATGAAGATGACTTATGAAATCTTGAAACAATTATGTAAAAAAAAACCTCTTGAATTAATATCAATTCTAAATAAACTCAATATGTGCATAAATAAATATAACTAAGTAACTTTCCGTGCACTTTTTCAAATTCAAAATTGTAACGGCAGTGAAATAGCCCACTGCATGACCTCATATTGAAACTGACTCAAATTACTCTTCAACATATTTATCTCTGTACTCCTACGGTTAGTTATTTGATGTATAATAATTTTTTTCTTTATAAACATTTACTTTTTTTTAGATTTGCTGGCAAGTATTTATATTGTTTAGATAAGGTGTTACATCAGGTTACTCGATCACACACGCATGGTGTGTGTGTGTATATATATATATGGAGGTTACAACTTATAACGCTTTTGGGTCCGTGCCATGATGGAGGTGAGCTCTGTCTCACTATGTATATGAATATGCACGTGTGTGTTTGTTCTATATATTCATATGCAATATACGGATTTGATATTTTCGAAAGAAAGTTTAGTTTTTAGCCTTTTCAGGATTCCAGAAATCCTCTTTATTCAAGAAATCCTTGATTCAAGAAAATGATAAAGAAACTTATAAAACTGGTAAGGGCGAACTCTACAGATGTTAAATGAACTTTATTAAATTATATTTGTCTTTTCGTTACTCTATGAGTGATTAAAATGCAGATCTGTAATTTATTTTGATGATCCTATATTCCGCATGGAGTTTAAAAAGTGGCGTACTATCGATGGCACTATATCTAATAAAATAAGTTGTTAGCAAGAATTCGGTATAACCAGGCTCCCTGTTTGTTGCGGCTTTTAAGCTTAGCTTTTCATTTCTGTGGTCATGAGTTGGCCGTATTTGGTCGACCAGCTTGAAGCCCAACTTAGTGTTTATTAGAAGAAAAAGACCCAGCTTATTATGGTTGAAAGCTGCAACCAAACAAGCCCATTACTTAATTCATTACTGTTGACACATCCCCCACTTGTGGTATACTTTTAAGGCATATAAGTTCAAATTAATTTTTCATTGTCATAGCATTGAGACATGAATCTGACTACTAGGGTAACATGTAAGTCTATATCTCATTGGCAGCAATATGTTATTGTATATTTATATCTTGAAAATTTGTTATATTTCTGATCAGACTTGGCTTGTTAGTTTTCTTCATTCTTCAAAGTAATTCATATTTCAATAGTTGGTCGCCTGTTTATGCAAGGGATTTGAGTCCTTAGAATAATCTCGCAAATACTAGTCTGCAACCAAACACTGCTTTTTTATTTTTTACCTTGATATATGATTGGTATGACTGCAAAATCAAATTTGAAAATGTGATATATATGGAATTTGTTGGACTCGTCAAAGAATGGTGTTCTAGGAGTGCAAACATTGAGGAACAATATAATGGCTTCGACACTTTTGGCCTCAACTGCCATCATGCTTAGCTCGCTCATTGCGGTTCTCATGTCTAATGGCACCTCCTCTGCTGGAAAAATCGTCTATGGTGACCGAAGTGAGCTTGCCTTTTCGGTCAAATATTTTGCCATTTTAGTCTGCTTCTTACTGGCGTTCTTGTTCAACGTTCAATCAATCAGGTACCGATACTGTTATATGTACAAATATTTTTGTAAGCGATTTTGGTGAAAGTAGAGATCTACCACTGTGTCAACATTATCAGATGAGAATTGAAGTTCCAAGGACTTGCTTCCTTGATTTTTTTTCATTTTCATTTTCTTTGAGAAAATTGTATTCAGATGCAAACTAAGTTTTTTAGCCTTTTGACCCATGTTATTTCTTGTCGTAGTAAGCTAGAAATTTTTAAGACGGAATTATATTATAAAAATACGATTTATGTAGGCAACTTTGGCATATACTGTACCACCATTCATTTAAAATGCGTTGAGAGGTCTACCATTATGACCATGTTTGAGACTAGTATTAGGAAGTAAATTCCTAAGGGTTGGTTTGGTAACTTGATTACCTTAACTCGTCGCTATTGTTTGTCTTGTGCATTTGGCAGCTTAGCTTCTTAACCTTCATCTGTTAGCTTTATGGTCTTGATAAGTTGAATTAGCCCAGTAATTTAACAGCGTTTGAAAAGCTTGTTTTATGCTTTAACGACATCCATACAATATCTGTGCGTCCCAGATGTTTTTAAAGCCATGGTTTCTTTCCCTTTTGCAATTATCGATCACAAAGGAGAATATATGTTTCAGTACTGGAATCGGCGACTAAAGTGCGCAAACATTGTTCCTATTAGTTCCGAAATCTTATTACTACTCATTTATAACCAATCCAAGAATTATTGGTACATGTTACCTTACTAGTTGGTGCCCACCTAATTCGTATATGACATATATGAACTACAGGTCTTGTACACAACTTCCATTTTTTTTTTATGAATGTTAGGCAACTTCCAAATTCTTGTGTTACACTTTACGAAAGAAACATTCCTAAAATTTACCGTGTTGCATCAGGTATTATAGCCATGCGAGCATCCTCATCAACGTGCCTTACAATAAGATGTCACTAAATCAGAAGAAAAAGGGTGGGGATTCGATTGCAGAGTTTGTGGCGAGGACTGTAAATAGGGGAAGCTATATTTGATTACTGGGTTTGCATGCGTTTTACTTCTCTTTCCCTCTCTTCTTGTGGATTTTCGGACCGATTCCCATGTTCATTAGTTGTCTGTTGTGGTTATGTTGCTTTATTTTCTAGATGTAACTTTGGATTTGGGATGGGTTGCTAACGCTTCTGACGATGAGGAAAGTAGCCCAGTATGAGAGAGTAGTCATTTTTTGTCTTCCTTTTGTCACTATCGAGTAAGTAGAACTGTTAACAATTAGCTTTTCTATGCTAGTTAGCTCTAGATGTGCCGAGATTTGAGAATAGATCGAGATAGAGACTGTAAAATCCTGTATTTTAATTTCTATTCTTATTTTATTTATTAAATGATTTAGCAATTTAATTCTTGAACAAACAAGTTGGGAGTTATTAATGGTTGGTTTCAAAAGTTGTAAAGTTTGTCTTAATCATATAAATAGTAGTAATGAGGGTATAATAACGTTCAAACTTTAGCAAGGTCATAATTATTAATTTGATGTTATCACAAGCTTGTAACTAAAATATATAGTACTGTATGTATGGAAAGTTATAGGTTTTACTCTTGTAATTGTTATGTAGTTTGTGACGTATTACTTATAAGCAATCATTTACCAATTAATTTATTTGAGAATTAAATAGGAAGAACATATAAGGAATATATTTAGTGTTGTGTAATTATTTCAAGTAAGTAAACAGTTGAAAGTAACGTGTAACCTATTTGTATTTTCTCTATAGCTTTATAAATATTTGTCTTAGAGGAGGATGACTGGATAACCATATATGATATATACATATAAATATATATATATATATATATATATATATACATATACAACCTATACTTATTACTATGTAAAATATATATGTATATAACTAGATATGTGTATGTAACGAAAAAGAAACAGATAGGATAGTATCAAGTCAAGGTTTTCAAGCAGTACTGGGGGATTCAACAATGGGTAATGGGAGCTCATCTGCCAAAACATGATGATTATTCAATTGTACATAGTTATTTATCCGTAACATGGTTTTTTTTTTTAAATAACTGGTGGGGAAAACCCACATTTTTATTATTACCGCTATCTGAAGAAACGCCAACAAATAATCATGCAACATTCCAAACTTTGTAGCATCCTTAGCTACAAAATATCATTAATTTATGCTTCAAGTAGAACAATGGCATATACTAGTGTTTCTGACGTAGCCATGTTGACGGTGCGGAAATACAGAAGAGGACTATAAGAAACATAACATGTTAGGTCACAAAGAATAAGCTAATTTTATTACTTTTACTAACAGCGTCTTGTGTTCTTAGAATGTGTTCCTAGAATGAATTGCTAGGTTTATTACGATGTTAAGTTCCATTAATTTCAGTCCAGCTCATACATATACTAGTTTTTTTTTTAATACGATAAATTTTTTCTTCATGGATGCCATATCGGGGACAAACTTTTTGGTCCTTAAAGAGCTTAATTCCTGTAGTGAATGATAACTTCTCAAGAAGAGTTTTATTCACATGATGAAAAAATGAAGAATACGGATGACATTCTTGGTACACCATATGGCGAAAGGATTGGCAGAGTTTCGAGTAGTACTGCTTTTAGTTGAACAGTTTGTTGCGACAAGAAGATGCTTTTCAAGCAGTCGGGGATTTAACTGTCACGCCCCAAAATCCGTAAGGCACAGACATCAAGGCATGACCTTTTTAAACAAAAGGAAAAGAAACCTGCTGGTACAAAATTTACTTTTAAAATAAAAAGACTTGCGAGCTAAAAGAACAATTAAAGAATTAAATAAAAAGTGTTTGCCAAACGCGGCTACAAGACAAGAAGGTTTGAAAAGATTTATAAAAGATAACAAACGAAAATAATTTGTCCGTATACTACAACCTCAAAAACTAGTCTGAGTGAAAAGAAAACAACGGAAAGAAGCCCCGAGCCCATGCGATACTTCGCTAATGCTCCTATCCGAATGTGCCAACCTAAGTCATACCTGAAAGACAAAACTGTAATGGTGAGTCACACGCACATACATAGACGGGACGGCACCTCACAAGACACTGTCACTCCATCCCATAAATGCAAGAACTCACAACAACAACAACGTATAAAAAAGAATGTAATAGCAACATATAACGAATAAATTAAGTAACTCCAACACACAACTATAGCAAACATAGACCTCTCACGCCACCTACCCCAGTCCGTAAGGTAGGTCATTCTCTATACCTCTCGGCCGTCTTATGTCCCCGTTATAGGAAGAGACATAGACCATTTCTAATAAAAATTAGATTTAAAGTTCGCACTTGGACCTCTTCACGCCACTCGCCCCAGTCCGTACGACGAGTCATTCCCTATACCCCTCGGCCGTCTTATATACCCGGTATAGGAAGAGACATAGACCATTGCTAACAAAAATAATAAAAGTGCACACTAGGATCTCTTCACGCCACTCGCCCCAGTCCGTAAGACGAGTCATTCCCTATACCCCTCGGCCGTCTTATGTCTCCGGTATAGGAAGAGGCATATACCATTGCTAACAATAAATAAATCACAAGGCCTCGGCCAATAATACTAAACCATCTAATTATCACACTCTCATATGTCCCTTTAACGTAATTCAACAAAACCCATAAGCATAGGTGCTAGATTCACAACTAGCCAAACAAGTACAACAACATAAATCTCATTAAGGCATTTTAACAAACACCTTGTATGCATAAACTACAATTCATCTTTATTCAACATAAATTTATCCAATTTCATCAACAACTATAATATCTCATAATGAACTCATAAAACACGCAAACCCATCCATACTCTCATTAATTCGAAATTAATAAGTCTAATTTCTCAACTTCTACAATTCAAATATGTGAATTAAAGGTATAACAAATAAAACCCAATTAACAATTTTAAGAACATTATTGAGATAAAGGCAAAAACCCCCAATTTAAAATAAACGCAAGACCTAACCCTAATATACACCCTCGTCTAGTCGCAATGGATAACCCCTGTTAGCTTAGTGCGTAGAGGAGATGCTTCCGGTAAGAATCCGCTAAGGTGGTTTCTTCTTCTTCTTCCTAAGCTTTGGAATCTCTCTTTTCTCTTTTTTGTCTCTTGTTTTTGGTTTTTCTGCTTTGAAAGTGAGCTGAATTGAAGATGTTCAAACTGTTTTGAGAGAGTTTGTGGAAGCGAACTATTTGGTTCCCAAAGTTTTAAAAGTTAACTCATGATCCAAAAATATTATTTTACTACTCAAAAATAACAAATTTTTAGAAACAAATCTATTGGGTCCTTTTTATTTATAAAATTAGTAACATGTTTTTAAAATAAAGTTTTTCGGAAGAGTTTCGATTTTTGGCTAAAAATTAGTCGAGTGACCGGTTTTTGGTAAAATTTGTATAAAACGTTTTTGGATAAATTAAATCATAAATAAAACCATTTATAAAAATACGGGATGTTACAACTAACCCTCCTTAAAAGAATTTCATCCCGAAATTTTCCTCTCTAAAAAACTACACCCAGAAATGATAAACTTTTATAAATAAGACTATAAGAATTTAAACGTACAATTCGTGTCATAATTCAAGAAATAAAATACGCTGGGTCCACAACTGGGTCAACAACTCATAACAACTCCACCATCCATAACTCAAGTAAATGAAAAATATGTAAGAATCTCAATAATGTAACAAAGATGACATGCTTCTAGCTCAACAACTAATATGACATTCTCATACCTCAACAACTCCAAAACGTCTACAAGACTCAAAATACGGGTCTTTCTAGTAAACTAAACTCTAATAAAATAAACTCCAAACTCTAGGCATTACAACCCTTCCCCGATAAAGAAATTTCGTCCCGAAATTAGAAAGCATCTAAGGAAAAGTACCTAAAGAAAAGACGAGGTCAGTATACTTCCTCTTCATCTCATCCTCGCGTTTCCAAATTGCCTCCTCGGCCCCATGGTGTTTCCAAACCACCTTTACCAATCTAATCGTTTTTCCTTGAAGTTCCTTCTCTTGCACATCGATAATCCTCATAAGTCCCACTTCGTAGGTCACATCCACACTAACCTCAATGTCCTCAAAGTCCACCACGTGTGAAGGGTTGTGATGATACTTTTTCAACATTGACACATGGAACACCGGGTGAACCCCCGCCAACTTTGGTGGCAAGTCCAGCAGGTATGCAACTTCTCCAACTCAGTCCACGATCTCAAATGGTCCGATAAATCTCGAGCTCAACTTCTCTTTAGAGCCAAACCTCATAATCCCCTTCCTTGGCGAAACTCGCAAAAATACTCGATCCCCCTTTTCGAACTCCAAAGGTCTCCTCCTCTTATCTGCATAACTCTTTTGCCTGCTCCGAGCCGTCTCAAGCCTTTTGTCGAATTAACTTAATCTTTTCTGTCGTTTCTCGAATCAATTGAGGTCCTAACATTTCCGCTTCTCCCACCTCGGTCCAACACACCGGAGACCTACACGGCCGCCCGTATAAAGCCTCGAAAGGTGTCATGCCAATACTAGCTTGAAAGCTATTATTATACGCAAACTCAACTAGGCAGATGGCTCTCCCAGCCTCCCTTGAAGTCATTCACACATGCGCGCAACATATCCTCTAGCACTTGGATAGTCCGCTCCGATTGTCCATCCGTTTAGGGATGGAATGCCATACTCATTGTTAACTTGGTCCCTAAGACATTTTGCAATGCACCCCAGAACCTCGACACAAAGCTCGCGTCTCAATCCAATACTATCGAAATCGGTACCCCATGAATTCTAACAATTTCCTTTACATACTTTCGTCCTAAGATTTCCACCGAATTCGTCATCTTAATTGCAATGAAGTGTGCGGATTTGGTCAAACGGTCGACCACAACCCACACAGTGTTATTCCCACTTACCGATTTAGGTAAGTTCGTCACAAAATCCATTGCTATCCTTTCCTACTTCCATTCCGCCACCGGTAAGGGTTGGAGCATACCCGTCGGCCTTTGGTGTTCCGCCTTCACTTGCTGGCAAGTTAGGCACTTGCTAACATATGAAGCTACATCTCGTTTCATTCCGGGCCACCAAAATTGTCTCTTCGCATCATGATACATTTTCGTCCCGCCGGGATGAACGGCTAATCGGGAGTGGTGAAACTCCTTTAATACCTCGTTCCTCATGTTTTCCATCACATAAGTCCTTCCCTTAAATTGTAGCCCTCCATCGGTTCCTTTTATCCAACCATCTAATCCTTCGCTCGAACTCATCTATTTCTCATAGTTCTCCACATTCTCGTCCCCATCTTGTGCTTCCAAAACCCTACTCACAAGTTCCGGTTGTACCACTATTGTGTACAAGGTGTCAAAATTAACATGCCCCAACTCTAAATTGAACTCGTTCACTTTTCCCATCATCCTCCATTCCAAATATTTCATCCATCGTCGTTGTCGCATATTTAGATCCCGTTGGGTAAAAATATACCCTAAGCTCTTGTGATCCGAGAACACTTTGAACTTTTCCCCGAACAGATAATGCCTCCACATCTTCAACGCATGAACTATTGCCGCTAGCTCTAGGTCATGTGTCAGATAGTTGTTTTCGTAAACCTTTAGTTTTCGTGAAGCATATGCGATAACCTTTCCGTCCTGCATCAAGACGCAACCCAAACCTTCCTTCGAAGCATCGCAATACAATTGGTAACCCTTCCCCTGCTCGTGAATAACTAGTATGGGGGAACTAGTCAACCGCTTCTTGAGCTCTAGGAAAGCTTTCTCGCAAGCCTCACTCCACACGAACTTCACCCCTTTCTTGGTAAGGTGAGTCATTGGAGTCGCTAACTTCGAGAAATCCTTGACGAACCGTCGATAGTATCCCGCTAAGCCCAAGAAACTCCGAATCTCGAACACATTTTTCGGTTGTGCCCAATTCGAAACCGCCTCAATTTTCGTCGCGTCCACTTTTACCCCTTCTTCTGAGATCACATGTCCAAGAAATTTCACCTCATTTAGCCAAAACTCACATTTACTAAATTTTCCTTAAAGTTGGTGCTCTCTCAACGTGAGCAACGCTAAACGGAGATGCTCCTCGTGTTCCTCTCTTAAACTCGAGTAAATCAAGATATCATCGACGAAGACCACCACGAACTTGTCGAGATACTCCTTAAAGATCTGGTTCATTAACTCCATAAATGTCGCCGATGCATTAGTTAATCCGAATGGCATGACCACAAACTCATAGTGACCATACCGGGTCCTAAAGGCTGTTTTCGAAATATCCTCATCCTTCACCCTCAATTGGTGATAGCTTGATCGCAAGTCGATTTTTAAAAAGAACGTCGCTCCCTTCAGTTGGTCAAACAAATCATCAATTCGAGGTAATGGGTACTTATTCTTAATAGTCACCCTATTTAGCTTCCGATAGTCAATGCACATCCTCATCGATCCATCCTTCTTTTGCATGAATAAGGCCGGTGCAGCCCACGGTGATGTACTCCGCCTAATAAACCCCTTCTCCAAGAGTTCCTCTAACTGCTTACTTAACTCCTTTAACTCTGCCGGTGCCAAACGGTACGGGGAAATGGCTATGGGTGCCGTTCTCGGTACCAAGTCGATAGAAAAATCTAACCCTCTTTTCGGTGGTAACCCCGATAGATCCTTTGGAAACACATATCTAAAATCGTCCACTACGCTTGGCCATATTTCCACTTCCTCGTCATTATCTACTATCGAGAGACTAGCCAAAAGACAAGACAGGTTTCCCACAACCCGCTTGGAATAATAAGGAATAGAAGAAAGGGTAGCATCCATTTCCCCATGAAAGAACACCTCATCTCCGGATGAAATTGTAAGGAAAATTTTTTGTCGAACACAATCGATGAAAGAGTTGAAATAAACCAACCAGTCCATTCCAAGTATCACGTCAAATTCCGACATCTCTATGAAAACTAAATCAAACGTAAATGTGTGGTCCGTGATCATTATCTAACAAGACCGACACACTCGGTCCAACACAACTCGACCCCCAACAGGAGTCTCTACAACAATCGGGTTCTCTAGAACCCTAATTTCTAATGACAAAGACTCAACTATATGCCTAGTTATAAAAGAACGCGAAGATCCCGTATCAAAAAGAACATGTGCCCAAGATGAGCACACAAGAACCATACCTTGTACATTTGTCGGGTCTCCTTGGTTTGGCAACTGTGGCAAGGCATATAGACGAGCTTGAGCTGGTGGGTTTCCTTGCAGTCCTCGATTTCCCCCATTATTTCCTCGGTTCCCCAGGCCTTGATGGCCTCCTCGGTAGTTCCCACGGTTTCCCCCTCCTTGGTGGTTACCTCAAAACCCTCCCCCTTGGTTCCCAGGTAATTGGTGTTATGGCACAAATTCCGGTCCTCTTGGTGGTGGTGGTGGCAACCTAGGTTGGTTAAAGGGTCGGTTGGTGTCGATTCTTCCTTGTCCCCCGGGACAAACCCTTGACATATGTCCAAATCGGTTGCAAGTCCTACATTGGATTCTAGGGCATTCGAATTGTCGATGGTTCGCATCTTCACAGTGGAAACATGCTCTCCTCATCACGACGTTTGTCGGTAGTGGATTAAAACTCCTCTCTCTTCTTCCCTGTTGTGGAAAACACTAATTATTCGCCATATCCCAAGTCCGTTTCTTCTCTTCCCTCGGAGCATTTCCGGTTTTCGACTTCTCTAAGATTCTCTTGCTATGGAGTAGAGCTCCTTCCACAGCTTGAGCCGATTTTACCAACTCATTATAGTTGACATGGCGGGCCGATGCCAATTGCAATGAGATGGTCGGGTTCAGCCCCTTCATGAATCTCCTACATTTTTCTACACCCCCTAAAACTGAGTCTGGGGCATACCTCGAGAGTGAGGTAAACTTTAGCTGGTATGCTTGAACAGTCATACCTCCTTGGTATAGTTCATCGAACCGCCTCCTCATTTCATCATTATAAGAATCGGGAAGAAACTGTCGATTAAACAATTCAATGAACTCATTCCAGTCAATGTTGGTTAAGTCGTAATTATCCACGATCCCCAACCACCACTTCTGTGCTTCACCATTTAGGTGAAACTGAGCCATATTTACCCGTTGTTCCCCATCTACTATCCCCGCTGCGGATAGGTATTTCTCCATTTCGTTCACCCATCCCTCAGCTATGGATGGTTCACCTATCCCATCGAAATTCGGAGCCCCCAATCGGGTGAAGTTAAGTAATCCATTGTTACTTGAACTCCCAGCTTGTGCATTTTGCACCATCATTTGCACCACCTTCTGAAGGTCGGTCATCACTTGGTTAGCGTTTACCGATTTCGGTTCAGGTGAGTAAGTCTCTTTTTCTCCCTCATTCACCTCCTCATTCACATTCTCAGCCTCTACCTCCTCATCGGGTTGCTCAGGTGGTGGGGCACTAGCGTTACTTCTCCCCCCACAACCTCTAGCAGCCCTTCTCCCTCTAGTTGCTCCCCGCCCCCTTGGAGCTCTTCTTCCTCTCCCATTTGCCCCACCTCGGGCAACCGCACCCCTTGATGGTGGTGCACCCCGCGTGTAGCTTTTCCTCGTCCACTAGTCCTTGTGGTAATAGCCATGACTACAAACATTTAAAACCGACACTTTAGTTGTCTCACTCGACACTACTACTCATACATGAATACTCATACATGACAAAACCTCGTTTTACATGTTAATCATTTTATGAATCTTTCTAAGGTTCAAATTCATAGAGTACTAAAATACGAAGCCAACGGTTCAAGCGGAATCAAATTCGGAGTTCAAACGAAGGAGTTACGAGCGTTTGAAGTATAGCGAGAAAACATCAAAATTGTCAGAACACGACCGATCGTTTTGGACAAAACGACCGATCGTTTTGGACAAAACGACCGATCGTTTTGGTCCAAATATTACCCGAGAGGTCAAAAAAATACGACCAGTCGAAATAGGGAATTTGACCAATCGTTTTGGTCTAAATATTACCCGATAGGTCTGAAAAAGTCGACCGGTCGTTTTTGACAAAACGACCGATCGTTTTGGTCAAAATCTAACCAGAGAGGTCTGAAAAATACGACCGATCGAAATAAAACTTTAAAAAAAACGACCATTCATTTTTCTGCAGAAAATTAACGATACAAAAAAGCGTAAAATTCCTCAACACTTGTAAATTCCTTCATGGAACATATCACACCACTACATCATTTTAGTCCACTACATTTTTACGATCAACATCCATACGCATATAATATTCATTACCACACAAGTTAATAATTTGAAAACGCACTACATAAAACCATCAACTTCACAATTCTCGCACTCTAATAGTTCGCTACTACTTGAGATGCAAACTTATACCTCATACACACTATATCAATCTTCACACGCATACAAAGAACACAAAAGTGCGAGGGACAACCCATCACGATATGTTATCCTAAAGCAACCGAGCGTCCTCACATACTCTAGAACTCCACATCGCTAAGGTATTTCTTCACACATACCGATGAGAGGTCCACCCACTAGTTTGGCGAGCCGGGATCAACAAGCGTCCTTATTGTCCCCAACTTGCCTCACATGTGGACTTTCCTTTCACCAACTACTACTAAATTCTAGCTACATGTCTTAAGCTAAATGCAACCCCCCGTTTTAGAAAAAAAAAATTGAATTTTTTTGAAAAAGTTTTGTGAAAATGATACGATGGATCTTGGTCCAATGGTTACCTATCTTCCCGTCATCCCAAAGTATACAAAAACCTGGTTAACTCTGATACCAACTTGTCACGCCCCAAAATTCGTAAGACACAGACATCAAGGCATGACCTTTTTAAACAAAAGGAAAAGAAACCTGCTGGTACAAAATTTACTTTTAAAAGAAAAAGACTTGTGAGCTAAAGGAACAATTAAAGAATTAAATAAAAAGTGTTTGCCAAACGCGGCTACAAGACAAGAAGTTTTGAAAAGATTTATAAAAGATAACAAACGAAAATAATTTGCCCGTAGCATACAACCTCAAAAACTAGTCTAAGTGAAAAGAAAACAACGGAAAGAAGCCCCGAGCCCATGCGATACTTCGCTAATGCTCCTATCCCATGTTCTTGTGGATTTTCGGACCGATTCCCATGTTCATTAGTTGTCCTGTTTTGGTTATGTTGCTTTATTTTCTAGATGTAACTTTGGATTAGGGATGGGTTGCTAACGCTTCTGACGATGAGGAAAGTAGTCCAGTATGAGAGAGTAGTCATTTTTTGTCTTCCTTTTGTCACTATCGAGTAAGTAGAACTGTTAACAATTAGCTTTTCTATGCTAGTTAGCTCTAGATGTGCCGAGATTTGAGAATAGATCGAGATAGAGACCATAAAATCCTGTATTTTAATTTCTATTCTTATTTTATTTATTAAATGATTTAGCAATTTAATTCTTGAACAAACAAGTTGGGAGTTATTAATGGTTGGCTGTAAAGTTTGTCTTAATCATATAAATAGTAGTAATGAGGGTATAATAACGTTCAAACTTTAGAAAGGTCATAATTATTAATTTGATATTATTACAAGCTTGTAACTAAAATATATAGTACTGTATGTATGGAAAGTTATAAGGTTTTACTCTTGTAATTGTTATGTAGTTTGTAACGTATTACTTATAAGCAATCATTTACCAATTAATTTATTTGAGAATTAAAGAGGAAGAACATATAAGTAATGTATTTAGTGTTGTGTAATTATTTCAACTAAGTAAACAGTTGAAAGTAACGTGTAACCTATTTGTATTTTCTCTATAGCTTTATAAATATTTGTCTTAGAGGAGGATGACTGGATAACCATATATGATATATACATATAAACAAGAACATATAAATATAAATATAAATATATATATATATATATATATATATATATATATATATATATATATATATATATATATAACCTATACTTATTACTATGCTAAATATATATGTATATAACTAGATATGTGTATGTAACGAAAAAGAAACAGATAGAATAGTATCAAGTCAAGGTTTTCAAGCAGTACTGGGGGATTCAACAAGGGTAATGGGAGCTCATCTGCCAAAGCATGATGAATATTCAATTGTACATAGTTATTTATCCGTAACATGGTTTTTTTTAAAAAATAACTGGTGGGGAAAACCCACATTTTTATTATTACCGCTATCTGAAGAAACGCCAACAAATAATCATGCAACATTCCAAACTTTGTAGCATCCTTAGCTACAAAATCTCATTAATTTATGCTTCAAGTAGAACAATGGCATATACTAGTGTTTCTGACGTAGGCATGTTGACGGTGCGGAAATACAGAAGAGGACTATAAGAAACATGACATGTTAGGTCACAAATAATAAGCTAATTTTATTACTTTTACTAACAGCGTCTTGTGTTCTTAGAATGTGTTCCTAGAATGAATTGCTAGGTTTATTACGATGTTAAGTTGCATTAATTTCAGTCCAGCCCATACATATACTAGTTTTTTTTTTAATACGATAAATTTTTTCTTCATGGATGCCATATCGGGGACAAACTTTTTGGTCCCTAAAGAGCTTAATTCCTGTAGTGAATGATAACTTCTCAAGAAGAGTTTTATTCACATGATGAAAAAATGAAGAATACGGATGACATTCTTAGTACACCATATGGCGTAAGGATTAGCAGAGTTTCGAGTAGTACTGCTTTTAGTTGAACAGTTTGTTGCGACAAGAAGATGCTTTTCAAGCAGTCGGGGATTTAACTGTCACGCCCCAAAATCCGTAAGACACAGACATTAAGGCGACCTTTTTAAACAAAAGGAAAAGGAACCTGCTGGTACAAAATTTACTTTTAAAAGAAAAATACTTGCGAGTTAAAGGAACAATTAAAGAATTAAATAAAAAGTGTTTGTCGAACGCGGCTACAAGACAAGAAGGTTTGAAAAGATTTATAAAAGATAACAAACGAAAGTAATTTGCCCGTAGACTACAACCTCAAAAACTAGTCTAAGTGAAAAGAAAACAACGAAAAGAAGCACCGAACCCATGCGATACTTCGCTAATGCTCCTATCCGAATGTGCCAACCTAAGTCGTACCTGAAAAACAAAACTGTAACGGTGAGTACCACGCACATACATAGACGGGACGACACCTCACAAGACACCGTCACTCCATCCCATAAATGCAAAAACTCACAACAACAACAACGTATAAAAAGGAATGTAATAGCAACATATAACGAATAAATTAAGTAACTCCAACACACAACTATAGCAAACATGGACCTCTCACGCCACCTATCCCAGTCCGTAAGGTAGGTCATTCCCTATACCTCTCAGCCGTCTTAGGTCCCCGGTATAGGAAGAGACATAGACCATTGCTAATAAAAATTAGATTTAAAGTGCGCACTTGGACCTCTTCACGCTACTCGTCCCAGTCCGTACGATGAGTCATTCCCTATACCCCTCGGCCGTCTTATGTCCCCGGTATAGGAAGAGACATAGACCATTGCTAACAAAAATAATAAAAGTGCACACTAGGATCTCTTCACGCCACTCGCCCCAATCCGTAAGACGAGTCATTCCCTATACCACTCGGCCGTCTTATGTCCCCGGTATAGGAAAAGACATAGACCATTGCTAACAATAAATAAATCACAAGGCCTCGGCCAATAATAATACTAAACCATCTAATTATCACACTCTCATACGTCCCTTTAACGTAATTCAACAAAACCCATAAGCATAGGTGCTAAATTCACAACTAGCCAAACAAATCCAACAACATAAATCTCATTCAGACATTTTAACAAACACATTGTATGCATAAACTACAATTCATCTTTATTCAACATAAATTTATCCAATTTCATCAACAACTATAATATCCTATAATCAACTCATAAAACACGCAAACCCATCCATAATCTCATTAATTCGAAATTAATAAGTCTAATTTCTCAACTTCTACAATTCAAATAAGTGAATTAAAGGTATAACAAATAAAACTCAATTAACAACTTTAACAACATAATTGAGATAAAAGCAAAAACCCCCAATTTAAAATAAACGCAAGACCTAATCCTAACATACACCCTCGTCTAGTCGCAATGGATAACCCCCGTTACCTTAGTGCGTAGAGGAGATGCTTCCGGTAAGAATCCGCTAACGTGGTTTCTTCTTCTTCTTCCTAAGATTTGGAATCTCTCTTTTCTCTCTTGTTTTTGGTTTTTCTGCTTTGAAAGTGGGCTGAATTGAAGATATTCAAACTGTTTTGAGAGAGTTTGTGGAAGCGAACTATTTGTTCTCCAAAGTTTTAAAAGTTAACTCATGATCCAAAAATATTATTTTACTACTCAAAAATAACGAATTTTTAGAAACAAATTTATTGGGTCCTTTTTATTTATTAAAATAGTAACAGATTTTTAAAATAAAGTTTTTCGGAAGAGTTTCGGTTTTTGGCTAAAAATTAGTCGAGTGACCGGTTTTTGGTAAAATTTGTATAAAACGTTTTTGGATAAATTAAATTATAAATAAAATCATTTATAAAAATACGGGATGTTACATTAACAATGGGTAATGGGAGCTCAACTGCAAACACATGATGATTATTTAAGTGAACATACCTAATTTATCCTTAACTTTACTTCAAATTTACTGTTCACATCAAATTTATGGAGAAAATCGTAGCCAAACTCTGATGGAGGCAATTAAATCGAGAACATTCTGATTATCCCTCGTTCTAGTACTGATGCGTGTTTTGACAAAAAATAAGTCATTTCATATAACTATTTCCATTAATTTACCGAAAGAGACCAAGCCTTTTAGTTCGTTATTCATTTGTATATTGGACATAAAATTCTAGGAAAATTAGAAGATTTATATCAAAGATGAAATAGAGAAAACATCAACATGCATATTGTGGACGCTCTCAAAGCTCCGCCGCTCACTCTCAAATCCAATGGCACCGAAGAAGGAGAAGGCACCGCCACCGTCATCCAAGCCCGCGAAATCTGGAGGAGGAAAGCAAAAGAAGAAGAAGTGGAGCAAGGGTAAGCAAAAGGAAAAGGTGAACAACATGGTGCTCTTTGACAAGGCCACTTATGACAAGCTTCTCTCAGAGACCCCTAAATACAAACTCATCACCCCTTCCATTCTCTCCGATCGTACGAGGGTTAACGCCTCACTGGCGAGAAAGGCGATTAACGATCTGATGGCAAGAGGACTGATCCGCATGGTGTCTACTCATTCAAGCCAGCAGATCTATACCAGGGCCATCAACACCTAGTTTTTCTCATTGATTCCGTATTATCAAGTTTCTTTTAGAATGATTATGAATTTTGGTACTTGTTTGTTTTCATTTTCTTGCTTCTACTCATTTTGCTGGATTATATTTATGGGTTTTTGTTAATGTGACCGTCTGTTGAATCAAAAAAAAAAAAACATGCATATTGTGGACATTATGATATTAAGAATGCAAATATCATGTGTCTTTTGTGACTTTGCAAGGGTATGTTCAAAGAGTTGCTGAATTGGAAGAATGGGTATATGGGGAAATTGTGTAAAGTCTAATCTGGAAAATGAGTTAGAAGATTTGCAAAAATAAGTTAAGAAATTGAAGGAGGAGAAAAAAGAAAGGATAATTGGTAAGGGGCTCTAGCAAAAAAGATTTTTAGATATTTGGGTAAATTTATGATTTATTATATATAATAACTAGTATTTTTGTGTTTCACCTATGATCCCTATGATTATTGTAACATCCCGTATTTTTATAAGTGATTTTATTTATGATTTAATTTATCCAAAAACGTTTTATTCAAATTTTACCAAAAACCGGTCACTCGACTAATTTTTAGCCAAAAACCGAAACTCTTCCGAAAAACTTTATTTTAAAAACATGTTACTAATTTTACTAATAAAAAGGACCCAATAGATTTGTTTCTAAAAAAATGTTATTTTTGGGTAGTAAAACAATATTTTTGGATTAAGAGTTAACTTTTAGAACTTTGGGGACCAAATAGTTCGCTTCCACAAACTTTCTCAAAGCAGTTTTTTCTAAACCTCTTTTCAAAACCTTAAACCTAAAACCAGCCAAATACAAGAGAGAAAAGAGAGAAAAAGAGAGATTCCAAAACTTAGGAAGAAAAAGAAGAAACCACATTAGCGGGTTATTACCGGAAGCATCTCCTCTACACGCTAAGGTAACGGGGGTTATCCATTGCGACTAGACGAGGGTGTATGTTAGGTTTTGGTTTTGTGTTTATTATAAATTAGGGGTTTTTGCCTTTATTATTAATTATGTTCTTAAATTATTAATTGGGGTTTATTTGTTGTAATTTTAATTCCATTGTTTGAATTTTAGAAGTTGAGACTTGAGACATATTAATTTCGAATTAATGAGATTATGAACGGGTTTGCATGATTTAGGAGTTGATTATGTGATTATATAGTTGTTGATGAAATTGGGTAAATTTATGTTGAATAAAGATGAATTGTAGTTTATGCATACAAGCTGTTTGTTAAAATGCCTGAATGAGATTTTATGTTATTGGAGTTGTTTGGCTAGTTGTGAATCTAGCACCTATGATTATGGATTATATTGAATTACGTTAGAGTGACGTACGTGAATGTGTTAATTGAATGGTTTTATATTATTGGCCGAGGCCTTGTGATTTAGAATAGTGGCAATGGTCTATGTCTCTCCCTAATTCCGGGGACATAAGACAGCCGAAGGGATAGGAAATGACTCGTCTTACGGACTGGGACGAGTGGCGTGAGAGGTCCAAGTGCGCACTATAAATCTATTTTTATGTTAGCAATGGTCTATGTCTCTCCCTAATTCCGGGGACATAAGACGGCCGAAGGGATAGGGAATGACCTACCTTACGGACTGGGATAGGTGGCGTGATAGGTCCATGTATGCTATAGATGTGTGTTGTAGTTATTTAAGGTATCTCGTTGTAGGATGTTATTATATTTCTTTTTATATGTTGATTATCGTAGTTGTCGTTTGTGAGTTCTTGCATTTATGGGATGGAGTGACGGTATTTTGTGGTGTCGTCCCGTCTATGTATGTGTATGGGACTCACCATTACAGTTTTGTCTTTCAGGTACAACTTAGGTTGGCACGTTTGGATAAGAGCATTAGCGCAGTATCGCATGGGCTCGGGGCATCTTTCAGTTGGTTTATTTTTATTTAGACTAGTTTTTATTTGAGGTTGTAGCCTACGGGCAAATTACATTTGTTCATTTCTTTTTATATAATTTTGTTAAAACCATTTGTCTTGTAGCCGCGTTTGGCAAACTTTATATTTATTCATTTAATTGTTCCTTTAGCTCGCAAGTGTTTTCTTTTAAAATTTTAATTTTGTACCAACAGGTTCCTTTTTCCTTTTGTTTAAAAAGGTCACGCCTTGATGTCCGTGTTTTCCGGATTTTGGGATGTGACAATTATGGGGATTATGGTAGTTGTTTGGTAATAAGTGTTAGTACGAGATAATAACTTGAGTTTTATTAGCTTTTAAGTTTCTTTTCATTTTTAAGTTACATAAAGAGGGAATTAAAAGAGTTCTATCTGAAATTTTCTGAGAATTAGAAATCCGAGGATTGGAGATTGCTCATCATCTACCATGATTGATTTACTCGGGTTCCAATCTAGAAAAAAAAAAAAGAGCACGAAGATCATTATATCGATAGCTATAAATAGGTATATATAAGAGTTTTGGGATAATAGAACATGATATTACATTGAATCAGTTCACCGTCACCATAGCCATGGACTGTTTGATAAGATCAGTACAAATAGATGATGTTTTAAGAATAAAACAGAGCGACACATTTTTTCATATCTTTCACAGTGATCAAGCATCGCTATCAAGAATGTGCAAGAATAAGCAAGGAAGTGGTACTCTCTCTCACTAGGATGAGATGTTTCTGGTTAGCGGTGAATAATACATAGTAGAAAGTGAAGAGAAGAGAAAGAGAATAACAGTTTTAAAAGTCAACTACTTTCACATGGCTTGTATTAATAAGTTATTTCACTCGAGTTCCTTAAGTTTAAAATGTTACAGTTTCAATTCGTTCGTATTTCTTTTATTGTAATAAGGTCGGAGTATCAAATTAAACTCAATATAAATTAAATATGTGGGCATCCACCACTTTTAATTTTTTAAAAAAACTAGTATGTTTGGGGTTTCTAGCTTGGTAGAATATGGGAGGTTGCACTGCTAAATTTTGGTTGGATTT
The DNA here is from genome assembly GCA_963682055.1 of Primula veris. NCBI lineage: Eukaryota > Viridiplantae > Streptophyta > Magnoliopsida > Ericales > Primulaceae > Primula > Primula veris. The sequence goes on along the minus strand of OY821750.1, from coordinate 7,481,265 downwards.
TGAAGCTATGAAAGGTTAATTTTGTTTGGCCATTAATGTATATTAATGGAGAAGCCCCATCCTGAGAATATATAGAAGAAACAATTAATGACTTGAACCTAAATTGATTTTAAAAGAAATCATATCATATTTAAAGACAATAAATTTCTTACCTTATTTTCCACATCATAATTTCTAAAATTAATGTAAATATCTCAAATATCTCCGAGCATTTACTTGTTTCTCATCATGATAGTGTGTATATATAAATACTATTGCCCATATAGACTAACAAACCAGAAAAACAAATATTCACAATATAGAAACCATATACTCCAATTCTTTGCTTCTTTTCCACATCATAATTTCTACTATCAATGGAAATATCTCAAATATCTCCGAGAATTTAATTGTTTCTCATCATGATAGTATATATAAATAATATTGCCCATATAGATAATAACAAACCAGAAAAGCAAATATTCACAATGTAGAAACCGTAAGAACCCGGATTTTCGTAGGAAATGCCGGTGTAAAGAGAAAGTATTTGTCCCGCATCGGCTAGATATGTGAGTACCTATATGGTATATAAGTTAAAAAAAACCCTCCTTACTATCACCAAGGCCTTTTAAAGTCGTGCGGTCCGAGAAGCGATGACGAAATCGGACCAAATCGGACCGGACAGTATTGGTGGTAATAAGCAGATGGTGGCGGTCTGGTCGGAGGACCGGGTCATTACAATTGGTATCAGAGCCACTATCTAGCCGATGATGCGTGAACCACCCCTGGAAGGACGACGTGCCCGACGAGGACGTCGTGCCTGAAGGGGGGAAGAGTGTAATAACTCGGATTTTCGTAGGAAAATGCTGGTGTAAAGAGAAAGTATTTGTTCCGCATCGGCTATATATGTGAGTACCTATATGATATATAAGTTAAGAAAATCCTCCTTACTATCACCAAGACCTTTTAAAGTCGTGCGCCCAAGAACCGAGGACGAAATCGGGCCAAAACGGACGGACAGTATTAGTGGTAGTAATCAGATGGTGGCGGTCTGGTCGAAGAACCGGGTCGTTACAGAAACCATATACTCCAATTCTTTGCTTCTATGATACATATGTAGCCATGCCCGAAAAGAAGGTTAAAATTGCATTATTGAAGATGTTGCCCGAATAAATGCAGCATACAAGAACAGAAATAAGGGCTTGCTGAAAAAAGAGCATGAGCTCTCTACCTTATGATTATCAGTTTGGTGGGGAGGAAGATTATTGTTATGATTATCAGTTTCATACATTTTTCAAGATCATTGTCGTCAAATTATGTCTTAATCCCAAGACTTTGTGATTGGCTATATGAAAATCATATGAAACAATCACGTTGGCTCGTATCTCTGAGTTTTCTTTTGATATTCTTTAATTACTATCTAAAACTAATTGTTCATAGTTTTCCTATATTAAGAAAAAAAAACTAAACAAATGAGTCGTTATAAAAAAAATACTCATCTTTTATTGATTACATGTTACAATGTATATGGATATGTAATTAAGCAGCTGGGTTTGAAATATAAAGAAGATCTGAAACCACTGAAAGTATATAAAAACGAATAAGATAAAACAAAAACATAACAAAAGTTACAAGATGCTAATTAAACATGCAAGGGATAAAACATCGAAAATCATGAGTAATAAAAAACAAATGCTAAAAAGGTGTCTCTCCACATCACTCATAATATAAAGCATTGGACATACCTCCATTGTTGTCATCTCCGACAGGCATGATCAGCATCTCGAGCTCATTAACCAACTGCATAATCTTATGCTCATTTTGATTCTCGGTAAACTCTTGTGTCCTTTCCGTTGCTTTTAAGCCAAAATTTTCGTTATGATTTTCTTCCACCATAAGTGCAACTTCGTTACTACTTCCAAACTCACCCATCTTGCTTGAGCCCTCCTCCCTAGCCAACTTCTCAACCATTTCACGAGCCTCCTTCGTATATCGTTCTACCGGTACATCACCCCCTTCATCTCCATCTCCTTGTTTTTTTCCATCACTTTTTTTACTTTTTTGGCCACTTTCAATATCTGTTCCCTAGTGAAGCTTTCTTGGTTCGTCATTTCCTGCCTCTGCTCCAAATCTGGCATTCTCTTGAACCTAGAAATCACCCTCTGTGCTGCTCGAACATTGGGCCAGACCTCGGGTTGGTTCTCGTGTGGGTTATATATGACCACACACATGTCAGCATCACATAAGGTAGAGATCTCATTCGCTTTTTTTAACAAGCCCTTATTTCTTTTCTTGTATGCTGCTTTTCTTCGGGCAGCATCTTCTATAAAGGCAATTTTAACCTTCTTTTCGGACATGGCTACTTACGTATCAAAGAAGGAAAGAATTGGAGTATATGTTTTCTATATTGTGAATGTTTATTTTTCTGGTTTGTTAGTCTATATGGGCAATAGTATTTATATATATATATATACTATCATTATGAGAAACAAGTAAATGCTCGAAGATATTTGAGATATTTCCATTAATTGTAGAAATTATGATGTGGAAAATAAGGTAAGGAATTTATTGTCTTTAAATATGATATGATTTCTTTTAAAATCAATTTAGGTTCAAGTCATTAATCATTGCTTGTATATATTATCTACATGGGGCTTCTCCATTAATATACATTAATGGCCAAACAAAATTAAACTTCCGTAGCTTCAAAACCCAAACAAAATTCATCAGAGCAACCTCCCATATTCTACCGAGCTAGAAACCCCAAACATACTAGTTTTTTTTTAATTAAAAGTGGGGGATGCCCACATATTTTATTTATATTGAGTTTAATTTGGTCTCCGACCTTATAAAAACAAAAGAAATACGAACGGATTGAAACTGCAACATTTTAAACTTAAGGAGCTCGAGTGAAATAACATAATAATACAAGCTCTATAAAAGTAGTTGATTTTTAAAACTATTATTCTCCTTCTCTTTGCTTTCTACTATGTATTTTTCACCGCTATCCAGAAACATCTCATCCTAGTGAGAGAGAGTAGCCCTTCCTTTCTTATTCTTGCACAATCTTGATAGCGATGCTTGATCTCTGTGAAAGAGATGAAAAAAGGTCTAGCTCTGTTTTATTCTTAAAACTTCATCTATTTGTACTAATCTCATCAAACAATCCATGGCTATGGTGACGGTGAACTGCTTCAATGTAATATCATGTTCTATTATCTCAAAACTCTTATATATACCTATTTATAGCTATCAAAATAATGACTGTCGTACTATTTTTTTTCCATATTGGAACCCGAGTAAATCAATCATGAGCAATCTCCAATCCCCGGATCTCTAATTCTAAGGTAATTTAAGATAAAACTCTTTTAATTCCCTCTTTATGTAACTTAAAAATGAAAAGAAACTTAAAAGCTAAAACCCAACTTATTCTCTCATACTAACACTTATTACCTAACAACTATTATAATCCCCATAATCAAATGGATCATAGCTTAAACACAAACATACTAGTTACTATATATAAGAAATCATCAATTGACTCAAATATCTAAAACTCTTTTTTGCTAGAGGCCGTTACCAATTATCCTTTCTTTTTTTTCCCTCCTTCAATTTCTTAACTTATTTTTGCAAATCTTCTAACTCATTTTCCAAATTAGACCTTACTCAATTTCCCCATATACCCATTCTTCCAATTCAGCAACTCTTTGAATATACCCTTGCAAAGTCACAAAAGACACATGATATTTGCATTCTTAATATCAAAGGAAAATGTTTTTAACGTCAAATAAGTTGGCCTCGTTTATACGAATTTTATTTAAAATTTAATTACTGCAACTTTTGGTACCGATCTCAAGTTGAACCCCATCGGAAGCTGGAAATTGAGGAGTTTCCTAACTTTTATCATCTTTTTTATTCCATTTTTTTTTCCTTGTGATCACATTATATATATATATAGAGCCAGTTTTGCATGGCAATTTATTTCTTAGTTATAACACCTATAATTTGACATTTTATATTTTATATCATTTTTCAGAAATGGAGCTTCTGAAGCCTGGATCAATCTCCTCAATGGAACTCAATCCCTTAATGTTGCCAATGTCGGGATCTGGTCCAAACCCAATGTTTTCACATGAATATCCTCTCCAAGAGTTTAAGCCAACACTTAATTTCTCCTTAAATGGAATATATCAAAATGGGTATTCAAATCTTCAAGATGTTCAAGAGACTGCTCCAAGGCTATTTTTCCTTTTCAACGATTTGAAACAACCACCAAACTCGAGCGATGAAATGGAGCAACATAGAAAGCAAGGAGGGGCTAATGGGTATTGGAGTGGCAAGTTGAATGGAGGATCGTGGTAAAAATATGTTCACTATATAATTTTAGGATGCGTATATTAATTTTAATGTGAGGCAACTTGAAGAAAAACTGGTGATTGGTGTTATCTTTGTTTATCTTCTTGTATTTCCATTTCTATCTCTATTTCTATTGGCGTGCAAATGTTTGGATTTGATGAGAATTTACATGTAGAATTATATGATCTTTCTTTTTGTTGAGATTTGGTTGTTGACTTAGTATAAAGATAATATTTGTATTTCTATAAAGACAAGATTAGGAAAATCAGTTCCACTAATTAAGGAGAAATTATAGTGATACACCTGTATAAATATCCTAGTTGGTTGTGAATAATATTTATTCTTTTCTCTGCATATCTTTTTTACTGCCTTCCTTTCATGATACCAGAGCAGTGTACGATACCCTGACCTTTTTACGAATTCTTTTCTCTGTGCCAGACAGTTCTACCCTTTGTGCTGCACCATATTCTTTTGTTTAAAACTTCCTCCAGCTTCTTTGTTTCCTTTGTTCCATATTTCTAAACATGGTAGACACAATCCCAGAAAACCTTATTTTGGCTGACTCAAGCCGCAATGATGTGACCAACCCTTTCTACCTTCATCATTCCGATAATCCGGGTCTGGTCCTCGTATCCAAACCACTTGTTGGTGACAACTATGCATCGTGGCATAGATCAATGTCCAAATCGCTCAACGCCAAGAACAAGCTTGGCTTCGTCAACGGCACAATCAAAGTGCCTTCTTCCATCGACGATCCCGACAAATATGCGTTGTGGTCACGTTGCAACGATTTAGTCCATTCTTGGCTCGTGAACTCACTTGCTTCAGATATTGCGGACAGCGTAGTCTATTACGTTACGGCCCGCAAAGTGTGGGAGGATCTACGCGAGCGTTTCTCCCAAAGCAATGCCCCTCGGATTTATGAAATCCAACGAGATATAGCATACCTTAGGCAGGACCAACTGTCCGTCGCTGCTTATTACACGAAACTCAAAGGGCTTTGGGATGAGCTCGCGTGATATGCTGAATCGTGCCAATGCGGGGCACAGCTAGATCAGCAAAAGCTAATGCAATTTCTGATGGGTCTTAACGACTCGTACGCGGCAGTACGAGGTCAAGTGCTACTAATGAATCCTCTTCCATCGGTACGCCAAGCATATTATTCCATAGCCCAAGAAGAAAGACAAAGAGCACTTACCCATAGTGCTCCTCAAGCTTCGGAGATGTCCGCCGCCATGGCGGTCCTCAACGGTCGACAAAATCGAGGTGGGGATCAGACCCACCGTGGTGATCATTCAGATCAGGTCCATCGTGCGGACCAATCGGTGTATCAGTTGAACCACTGTGGGAATCAGACCCACCGTGGTGAACAAGGTTTCCGGCGACAGAACAACGGAGGGAACGGGCGGCGCCCTCACTGCGTGCATTGTGATACACCGAGGCACTACATCGATACTTTCTATCAACTTCATGGTTTTCCTCAGGGGCATCCAAAATACAGAGATCGAAAATCGAGGACAGGTGGAGTAGCAAGAACAGCAGCGAACCTTGTTTCTGAAAGTGAAGGGGCAACGGCTGCAAATCAAGCCCTAAATGGACTCTCTGACATATAGCTCCAACAAATAATGTCAATCATAAATCAAAAGGGTAATGGGGAAATAAATTCCCAGGCTAATGTTGTTAATACCATACCAGGTTCATTCGATATGCAAACTTCTCGTTGGATAATTGATAGTGGTGCAACGGATCATATAGTATCATCATCAAAAATGCTTAAGTGTTATGATAAGCGTCATTCATTATCACCTGTTTTGTTACCTAATGGAGAAAAGGCATCAATTAATTTTGTGGGATCTATACCTTTAAATTCATCTTATAATTTGGAAAATGTTTTATGTGTTCCGAAATTTAAAGTGGATTTAATGTCGGTCAGCAAGATGACGAATGATTTGAGATGTTCAGTAACATTTTATCCCTCTTTGTGTGTCTTGCAGGATCTGGCTACGAGGAAGACGATTGGTTTGGGTAGACAACGTGACGGTTTATATTATTTGGCCGGACTTGCAACAAACTCCAAACCTCTTCAACCTCGTTGGAATGCGACGACAACTTCTACCGATCTTTGGCATCATCGTCTTGGCCACGTTTCATCTGCGCGTTTAGGTTTCATTGCTAAGAATTTTTTGAATATTCCAGTAGTTATGAATAAAGTTTGCAATATATGTCCTTTAGCCAAGAAAACTCGTCTTCCTTTTAGTACGAGTAGTACTTCATCTATGAAAATTTTTGAACTTATTCATTGTGACATTTGGGGGTCGTATCGACATCCTTCTACTTCTGGTGCTCATTATTTTCTCACAATTGTGGATGATTATTCTCATTTTACGTGGATTTTTTTGATGAAGCATAAAAATGAAACGCAATCATTATTGAAACAATTTTTCTCATTTGCTTCCAATCAATTTAATTCGTCTGTCAAAATTATTCGTAGTGATAACGGGGAGAATTTCACTCACTTCAACAGTTTTTCAATGAAAATGGCATCTTGCTACAAACATCTTGCGTTGACACTTCCCAACAAAACGGATTAGTAGAGCGTAAACACCGCCATATTCTTGAGGTTGCACGAGGGCTACGTTTTCACTCTAACCTACCAATAAAATTCTGGGGAGAATGTGTTTTAACCGCGGTACATATTATTAATCGATTACCTACACCTATTTTGTCTCTAAAAACTCCATTCGAACGTTTTTTTTCTAAACGTCCCTCTTTCAATCATCTTCGAGTTTTTGGTTGCCTAGCATTTGCTAAAAATAATCGTATTACACATAAATTTGCTCCACGCTCCACTCGATGCATCTTCATTGGTTACCCCGTAGGCCAAAAAGCTTATAAATTATATGATTTGTCTACACATAGAATCTTTACTAGCCGAGACGTAATTTTTTATGAAAATTGTTTCCCTTACGAAGAGAGCATTCCAAAACTTTCGGCTCAATCTGCCCCTCGCATCCCAGTGGGCTTACCAAGTCAAGAAGCCCAACAACATTCTAACCCTAACCCAATTATTCCTCCCAGTTCCTATTCGGGTTCCATGCCCGAAAACCCTACTCACCCACCTCCTTCCCCTGTAACAGATGTAAGTACCCCACCAAACCTTACCTCCCCTCCCCATTTCGAGAACACAACCCAGTCAAGCACCGAAACCAATTCTCCCATTCCAATCCAACCCATTTCCACACACGAACACCAGCCCGGTCCCTCACCCAATCGTCGCCGCTCACAACGGCAAATCGTTCCGCCGGCCAAATTGAATGATTACTCATGGAAACCGATCACCTCTCTCAGCTCACAACCATCGTCTTCGTCGCCTCCAGGTCACAGCACAGCCACGAGGTATCCATTGAGTAATTACATCTCTTATCATCGTTTTACACCTTCAAATAAGTTTTTCATAGCAAATGTTGATCAAGGGCACGAGCCTCAATCTTATGCAGAGGCTGCTGTTATACCAGAATGGAAACAAGCAATGGACTCAGAATTGCAGGCTCTAACAGAAAATCGGACCTGGTCGCTTACCCCTCTGCCACCCGGAAAGAAACCCATCGGCTGTCGTTGGGTGTACAAAATTAAGCATCGGTCAGACGGTACTATCGAACGGTATAAAGCTCGGTTAGTTGCAAAAGGCTTCACTCAAATGGAAGGTATCGATTATCATGACACTTTCTCTCCTACTGCTAAAATTATTTCTGTCCGTTGTCTTTTGGCACTAGCTGCAGCTAAGCATTGGTCTATTCATCAATTAGACGTAAATAATGCCTTTTTACATGGGGAACTCGACGAAGAAATTTATATGTCTCCTCCTCCTGGTCTCCGGCGATAGGGGGAGAATCTCGTATGTCGCCTACATAAATCCTTATATGGCCTAAAACAGGCTTCTCGCCAGTGGTTTGCAAAGTTTTCTATTGCTATTCAGTCTGTAGGATACACTCAGTCAAAAGCAGATTATTCATTATTTACTCGAAAACAAGGAACTTCTTTCACAGCCCTTTTGATCTATGTCGACGATATATTAATTACCGGGAATGATCCCGCTAGCATACGAGCACTAAAAAGTTTCCTTCATGGCCGTTTTCGCATAAAAGAGCTTGGAGACCTAAAATATTTTCTAGGCATAGAAGTATCGCGTTCAGCCAATGGCATCTTTATTTCACAACGCAAGTATGCGTTAGATATCATCGGCGATGCAGGATTATTAGGGGGAGCTCCGGTTAGTCATCCAATGGAGAGTGGCATAAAAGTATCTGATAAAGGGGATTTGTTGAAGGACCCCGCACGTTATCGACGATTAATAGGAAGATTAATATATTTGACCATTTCGAGGCCAGATATAATGTATTCTGTACATGTGTTGAGTAGGTTTATGCATGAACCGCGTAAACCTCACATGGAAGTTGCACTCCGCGTTGTACGTTATCTCAAAGGTGCGCCTGGAAAAGGCCTTTTCTTCTCTTCGTTTAGCGATCTCAGGTTACGAGCATACAGCGATTCGGATTGGACCGGTTGTCCACTTACCCGGAGATCTACTACTGGTTATTGCATTTTCTTTGGTTCCTCTTTGATTTCTTGGAGGTCGAAGAGGCAAACGACCGTTTCACTATCTTCCGCCGAGGCAGAATATCGAGCCATGACAGGGACATGTTGCGAGTTGACTTGGCTACGCCATCTCCTCACAGATTTGGGCGTAGATCATCCAAAGCCGGCCTTACTCTATTGTGACAATAAGTCCGCTCTACACATTGCCGCTAATCCTGTGTTCCACGAAAGAACGAGACATATTGAAATGGACTGCCATTTCATAAGAGAAAAAATTCAAGAGGGTATTGTTGCTACTAAGCATGTCACTTCATCGAATCAATTGGCAGACGTTCTTACGAAGGCTTTGGGAAAAGATTCTTTTTCCTCCATGATCAACAAGTTGGGAGTTCGAGATATTCACTCTCCAACTTGAGGGGGAGTGTTGAGATTTGGTTGTTGACTTAGTATAAAGATAATATTTGTATTTCTATAAAGACAAGATTAGGGAAATCAGTTCCACTAATTAAGGAGAAATTATAGTGATACACCTGTATAAATATCCTAGTTGGTTGTGAATAATATTTATTCTTTTCTCTGCATATCTTTTTTACTGCCTTCCTTTCACTTTTACGTATTTGTTGAAACGGATATGCAACTTGTTGTCCCTTTCCAAATATCCCCTTCTAATTTTTTGCTGCCTGTAAGAGTGTAAGTTTTCTTTTATGCTGCCATAAGTTAATCTATACATTGAATTAATTCATGACATATTGATCGAGGCTAGTCCATCAGTGAGTAGTATTGTGTCATTGTTTTGACTGTTGAGCTCTCAAGCTACAAGTGTATTTCCTAATCATTCCCAAAAAAAACTTTATGTTATATTGATATCCTATTAGCCAACAATATATAGTTACAATACTAGTATATATGGTTACTGGTGATCTATAGTGAGTGTTTTCTCCTTTTGCACAGTATTTCGTTGAAATTGTTAATGTCGAACCATTAGAAAAAGACTAAATATGAGCAATCTTTTTACTGGTACAGAGCAATCAGTCCTTCAAATGGTTTGATTTTAGTCCAAGATAAAATCGTACAAATATGTACTGTTAATACACCTCCCTTAAGTTGGACTGTGGATTGAAAAAACACCCAACTTGACTAACAAATTTTTAAACATGGATTCACCCAAATGTTTTGTAAAAATATCAGCTAAATTATTGATAGAATAAACATGTAATGGATGAATAATTTTCTGTAAAATCGTTTCCCTAATAAAATGACAGTCCACCTCTATGTGTTTAGATCTTTCATGGTTAATAGGATTATTAGCCAAATCCAGAGCTGATTTACTATCTGTATATAAAATCAATGATTTTTCATGCTTAATTTTGAAATCTTATAACAGTTGTAACAACCACATAAATTCACAAGTTGTATTTGCCATAGCTCTACACTCAGCTTCAGCTGAGCTCCTAGAAATAGTATTATGTTTCTTACTCTTCCATGAAACTAAAGAATTTCCAAGAAGAACATAGAAACCAGTCACTGATTTCATAGTATCTATTCACGCTGCCCAATCAGAATAAGTAATAGCTTTTAAATCAAAAATAGAATTAGAAGAAAATAAAATACCTTGAAATGGATTTTGCTTGACATGCCTGAGCACTTTTAAAGCAGCATTATAATGAATCTTAATTGGATTTGCTAAAAACTGACTTAGAGCATTAACTGAAAAAGAGATGTCAGGTCTAGTAATAGTTAAATAAAGCAACTTAGCTATTAATCTTCTATACTTAGTAATATCATCTAGTAAATCTGTATATTTATTAGTTAGCTTTAATTTGGTATCATGGGAAAAAGAGCAGGTTTAACAGCCAAAAAATCAATATCATATAATAATTCTAAAGCATACTTTCTTTGACATACATGTATTCCATTTTTATTTATTCCTATCTCTAAACCCATAAAATATTTAATTTCTCCCAAATACTTTAACTGAAACTTTTTATTTAGAAAAACTTTACTTGATTGACCAAATTAGAAAAAGAACTACCCATTAAGATATCATCAACATAAACTAATAAACCTATAAAAGAATCATTTTTACTGTAAGTAAAAAAGTGAATTATCTTCAAATGATTGAATAAGACCAAAATCCAAAAGAGAATTACTTAACTTTGCAAACCACCATCTAGAAGCCTATTTTAAACCATATAAAGATTTTTGTAACTTGCAAACTAAATTACTATTATTCTGATGAAAACCAGGTGGAATCACCATATACACATCCTCATACAAATCATCATGTAAAAAAAGATTATTCACATTTATTTGAGATAAAAACCAATTATTTACTGGAGCAGTAGATAAAAAACACCTAACAGTAGTTATCTTAGCAACAGGAGAAAAAGTAGCATCATAATCAATTCCTTCAGTTTGTGTATATCACTTAGCAACTAACATAGGCTTGTATCATTCAATACTACCATCTGACTTATACTTAATCTTATAGACCCACTTAGAACCTATAGTTTGTTTTTCATGTGGTAATTTAGTCAAAATCCAAGTTTTATTTCTTTCTAAATCTTTAATTTCATTTTGTATAGCTTCTTGCCAAAGAGGATTTAAAGAAGTTTGCTTATAAGTATTAGGTTCAACATCAGAAGAAATTGCTAGACAATTTTTTTTATCCCTATTTGATATTTTATTATAACCAACATATTCTGATAAAGGGTAAACAACATTATTAGTACCAGAAACTACAGAACCAGAATGAAAATTTTGGAAATAAGAAGGTTTTTTTTCTAATCCTATGTGATTTTCTAACATTACTAACAGACTCATTATTGTGATTTTCATTCTCCGGCTTACCATGAGAAAATTTTCCAACCACTGTATACTTAAACGGTTCCGATAATATTCGAACATCTTCAGCATTAAAATGTATTAAAGGTTCTCCATCATAAGATTGAATTTCCTTAAGTGCAATTTTTGACTTCATCGGTTGAGAGATAACAACCGATGCGAAAGATTTTGTAGGGAGGGAGTCAGACTTCATTAGTTGGTCATTTTTATCTAACGTTCACATCTTATCTCTCTCCGGTGTTGAAATAGCATGACCGGGCATGCTGTCGGCGGCTAGGACTATTCACCCTAGACGTCTCACTCTTTCTCTCTCTAAAATCTAATAATTATTTACATGACATAGAGTATACAAATAGATCATATATATTGATAGTTGGTTTGTCGTTAAATCATATATATAACCCGTGCACGTGCCCACACAAACCCAATTTATTTTAGAGGCAATGACCGAAACATACAATTAATCAAAATATATTACAAAAACATACAATTTTAGCGTGCTCTTTTTTTTTTTAATTAAACGTGGGAGACCCACTATTTCATTAATATGGAATTTTAATTGGCCTATGACCTTATTACAGCACAAAACAAAACAGAAACAGAGAAAAATTAAAAACTAAGTGACCAATTGAAAAACAATAAAAACTCAAGTCCTTCTCTTGAATTAGACCAAAATTCCACCTCTTTATCATCCGTCTCTTCTCCATATCTGGATTAAACACCATTGATGCTAGAAACGGGGCTTTTCAATTCCATAATGGATTTTAAGAAAATTTGATGATCTTGAAGACCTTCATTACCAATTCTCTAAGAAACAAATAAGTACTGACGTAGATCCATTCTTCTAGTGTGATTTCATTCGTTTCCATTTCTCTTATTTACTTAGCAACTGCCATAGTCTTCATAATCATGTGGATCTTATTCTCCAATCTTATGGTATTACCTATATTCTTAAATAAACGTTTATTGTATAAAGTAGCACAAACTTTACCAAAAAATTTAGTTCGAATTTTTTCTTGAGATAAAAAGCGCATCGGTGCAAAGGAGAAAATACACAATAGTATACTATTTGTGTCACACCCCAAAACATGTAGGTGACACGGCCGAATACCACGCTTATAAGTACGTGGTACACGTAAGCCCAAACATGCCAATTGACACTTAGTTAGAAAAGAAACGATATCAAATCATAGCAGCAGAATATATAACATAGAATAAACTTCAAAAAAAATAAAATAATGAGTCGTAGACTCTTATTTAATATCACAGAAAAACAATGAATACTCCCATGGTATAGAATAAAAGACTCATTCTGAGAAATAATTTAGAATACGACAATAGAAATAACTGTGATCGTCCGAAATAGAACTGAATCCCAATAAAAATAACAATAAAATACTATGTAAACGCCTAAAGGAGGTCAAGGTCCGGTACATAACGAGTCTAACACATAGCTCAATCACAAACCTGAAAAGATTAAAATTTGAGAGGGTAAGCCAAATGAGCTTAGTGAATGATAATAAATACCTATAAGAAATGGGGTGGAGTTTACTGTGTAAGAAAAATATGACGCTAAAATGCATCCTTTAAATCTTTTCAGTTTTAGAAAGAAAAAAAAATGGATTTACTTTAGTTACAAAAAAAAAAATTATACATAGCTAAACATATAATTCAGAAATAAAACTTATACATCCATTATCCATTATCATATCAAATATACATCAAAACGAAGGGGAACGTAGTAATAAAATTCATTGCCATTAATTCATTTCTCTGGGTAATAAACCCGTTGGATCCAACTATCGTACTCAAAAGTCACTTAGGTTGGCGACCTAAGATTTTATTTTAAAACGATCCAGTTAAGGTCACCGCCTTTAAGAGGCTTGTTACAAAACTGTTGAGAAAACTAGAGTCACTCCAAGCCACCACAGTCACCCCACTTAAGAGGCTTGTTCCTTGGATTTTTAAGTCATTCAAGTATCATCCCAAAAATAAAATCAATCAAAATCATAAATTCAAATCATAGCAAATTATTTTGATTTATTAATCAACAACTCAAAAATATACCCAAATCACAAAACTTGAACATCATAAAATCCTTTGGTTCCTGTAACTCAAAATATATGTGTACAATGTCTACTTAACTATTTTATAATACTTTCATATAAGAAAATAATGATCACCACTTAAATAAATTACAAATTAACCTCGAAAAACCATTTAAGTGTACGTAAGGTAAGAAACCACTCACCTGGACCGAATTCGCACAACTCGGGCTCTTTCTACTACCAATAAGCTACTGACCTGAAATTATATTTAAACACCATAAATAACTATAGAACCCGGTATTTTATAGTAAAAATAATGAAAACCTAGAGTATATTAACAAGGTTAATATGATTTTTATCTACTTCATATTCCATATAGGTGTATTATATCTGTCAAACTTTCATCTTCATTTGATTACGTCAACCTTTAGAAACTTAGGATTCTAGGACTTAATCCCAACTACCCGACATAGATACCACTAAATTGAAATTTGATTAGTTCTATTAGTCAAAGAACACTAAACCCTTCCTAGTTGAAGTTGTTACCCCCTTTCTGTTCACCTCCAGACCGATCTCATGAAGTGGGAAAAATTAAGACTAAAAGTATAGCATACTAGCCAAAGATGGTTACCTTAACGATGATCAAAATCAAGTTTTTCTTTGTCCTTCGTCCTTCCCGTATTAGTTGTTGCACCCTTGTTCTCTCTCTAGTCAGTTATGTTTTTGAAAACTAAAAGACTCTAATACTTATCTGATTATTTGAACGTGCATCTAGAAATGAGGGAGTGTAATTAATTTGTTTGCACCTATAGTTATAACTAATTAGTATACTCACCCTGAAATATTATTTTCGACCAGTTTTAACTTCATAAATCATAATATCAACCCGATAATATATATAAATAATACTATTTTTAAAGAATTTTTTATAATGTGATTTACGGGTTTCACAATTTGCCTCCAATTCAACACCTCTTGTTTGTGCATATTTTCACAATTTGGGTTGATATTTATCAATTTGACGAGTTGCAAACCAATATCAATTAAATGTATGAATCAACATCACGACCAAATCCATTTTTTTTTATCAAAACAGTTCATCAATCCAAGAGAACCAGTTCACTCTGTGTAGATTGACTGAACGCAGAAAACATTCCACTGGCAGGCGATCGTGTTTTTCACAGGATTTATCGTTACTCATGTCAACATTCTCACTTATGATATCTCCAGGTGTTGTCACCAATAACATTGACCCCTCTTAGTTGAGACAGGTAATCCTATGGTTGAAGTAGAAATTAATTTAATTCCATCAGACCTATGAGGATCAGGTCATACCTAAAAAATGTTTTTTTTTCAATTAATTTCGATCGAATTTCTGTAAGATGAGTTCATAAAGTCGGACCAGTAAATTCTAACCACCACTTTAGTTCCCCAATTTTTTTGAATCTTGCTAATATACATGTTCTAATTGTATCTTTAACCACTACTTTTATATATATATATTGGAAAAACATACACTTTCTATTATGCTCATATTGAAACACATGACATAAATTAGGGATGGATGTAGCAATAAAAAGAGTATTAGGCCTATATATACCCACATATAATTGCTATTATTTACTAACAATATAAAAAGTGTTGTGAGTGTTATTAGCTCAGTATATATATTATATAGGAGACATAGAGAGAACATAGAGAGAGGAAACAGTAGCTATTTATTAATCAGAATGTATGTGAATAAATATGAAATAAAAGACCCCTAACATTCTTTATATAAATAGAGGGGTAGAGTTACAAGCTCACTTGGACCCATAAAAATAAAAAAGATAAAAGAGGAGATAAAGATAACGATAACGATAATATCATAATAAAAGGTAATAATAAATCCTAACTTCCCATTATTTAAAGTAATTATGAAACCACCAACAGTTGTCAAAACCACCAATATTGAGGATACAGTCAAACGGGTGAGTTTTCAGCATATGAAAATGATTATGGGCATCATCAATAGAAACAAATTCAGATGAATCATGTCAAAGGGTAACAAAAATACTACGTAGGGGGATTACATATCAATGTGCATGAAGTTTTACCCATATTAAAATAATAATATTTAAACGCACCATCCGAAACCATCTTACAAGAAAATGATATATTTTCAATTTTCCCATTCATTTCTTCCAAACATAAGAGGGAGTGAAAGAGAATGGATAGAGAGATAAATTGATGGGATTGCTTGCCCTTTTCATATTTGTGTTTGTTTGAAAAAAAATCGGTTACAAACCCTGAAATCCGATGTATAAAAATATTGATTGTCATGTGTACCGGAACCTCGTGTACTTTCACTCCCTTTGGTCTTCAAAATATTAGGGTTGTGGACATATATAATTAGTTGGTGATATTTTCATTACGCCTCCTACATTATGTTCCAAAGAAAAAAATTATTCTCTCAAAATCTTATCCAACATACAATGTGTAACATTCTATTTTAAAGAATATTACACATATATATATATATATATATGTGTGTGTGTACTTATTACAATTTGTTGATTAAAAATAATCATTAATTCATTTACGTGATTATCTACATGAGTAGATGTGTATTGTGAAATAAGAAACTTTATATTTTTTTTTGAGTCACTAGTTTGACTTTGCTAGCTGGCCTTTAATTAAAGGTCTTACTAGTACCACTAAGCATTACTTTGTATGTGCATATATTTAACATATATGTTTACTATTCTAAGTTATAAATAGCAAGAGAAAAATTTACTCGTATATATCACCTTGACCATTAAGATGAAGTTTATGCTTTTGAATGAAACTGGAGGTTTAGAGTTTGGGACGTTGCATGTTTTCGAAGGACTGTCGATGTTACCCATAATTTGTTAATATAAGATCGTATAATTCAGTATAACTCGATAACTATGGCAATCCATAACGCGGTTCCTTTTGACCACTTTTACTCGATATCAGTTCGCTCATATATTTGTATTCGTTTTATTATGATATTTATTATCATTGATGTTATAGAAGGAGTTGCTTTTGGTTCAAAACTGACCTATATTTGTCCAAAACCGGATCATGCTCGTTAACGAGTATGAGATTCTGTTTACTATAATGTCATGCTTGACTATGCCGGAGGCTAGTACAGTCCTTATAAATTATGTTGGATACAAGTATAATAAAAATTGTTATATTTTTCTTTATTTAGTTTACTGCACCTTGTTATATTTTTCTTTATTTAGTTTACTGCACCTTGACTAGCTGGCTGTTACACAATATTCCCAATATAATTCGAGCTTTTGGTTTGACTGACAAATTTTTGTTTCGAGTGACAAATTATATTTGCTGGTGGTATCCATAATTTATGTTAGTCGAACGAATGACTCCATCACAATGGTTAACATTAAGCATTTCTATAATTCGATAATATTCAACATTTTAGCACTTAATTAAATATTTATTGGAAATATTATTAATGATAGCATCGCTTAAACAACGGTCGAAACATGCATTTCCCTAAATATTTTACATTTGACTTTTTTAAATCATCACATTTAAAAATAGATTATGATAACTTTTAGACAGTATTTTTTGAGTAATCAACCATTCCTACCCTTCAACTGAAATTCATTTCAATTATCTGGGATAAATATATTTAGTAATTATGAAAATGATGATTTTTTGTCATTTTCCAAATAAAATTAGAAAGTCGATAAAATCCCAAAATTAGCCAATAATACTATAGTGAGGTGGAGAGGTGAGTTGGTAAAAGTTGAAGTAACTTGATCTGGATTTGAACAGAATCAAATCAGATGTTTTAATAGAACAATATTAAAGTGATTATGAAATTTTGTATGAAAATTAATTTTGAGATGTATGATAGACCTTAAAAGCCAGTTCTAGTGCATGATTCCCAGTTCTTAACCTTGAAACTAATAAGGAAGGTCCTTTTTATGGCTTTGCCCGTGTTTTCCATGAGTTCTACTTAATCTGGGTACAAGCAGCTAAGATCAAGGGAGAGTTGGTGGTTCTATCACCGTTCACCCTCCTTCGTTTTACGGAGTTGTAAGAAGGAGTGAAACTCTTCTGGTTGAGATAAAATATATGTAGAATTGAATGTAAGTAGGGTTTAATAATTCCCGACTTGATTAACCTGAATGGTTAACGGTACTGCTCCTTGTCATCGAGGGGAGATATTCGAGGTCCATAACACTCTTCGTATATACTTCGGGGGTATCTATTCTCTTCCCCTTATACTCAAGTCTATTCGCATCCACGAATATGCTGGCTCGAGTAGGCCCTGACGTGTACTCCTTAGTCGCAATCAGTTTTCACTTGACTGGTATACATTCCTTTTCGTACAAGTAATGTATCTTTCTTGTTTGACTCTATATTTATGTGATATGTCGCGTGTAAATTTGGTGTTATATTTCCTTCTTGGAATATACGAATGATGATCATGTTTTGTCTGTATCTATTTGATATTATCTCGCATTTCAGCTACTCGGGAGAGCGGGATCAAACCCTAACTTGCTCCCCTCGCAAGGCTGATTAATTGCCCATTTATTACTTGGTTAAATATTAGGTCATGTCCTATTTATTTCATTCAATACGGGAAGTATGCCATATATTTTAACCTCCGTCAATGTAAGTAAAGACGAGTTTCTTAACATGTGGAGTTTTCACTTGTTCCGGAACAAGGAATGAAGTAGAACGTATAAAAGAATTAAAGGAAAAAGATAACATCTTTAATATCCCAATAGCCTCACTACTAGGGTACATTTTTGCTGGCATATTTTTTGACACATTACTTAATTTATTACTGTTGACACATCCCCCACTTGTGGTATACTTTTAAAGCATATAAGTTCAAATTAATTTTTCATTATCATAGCATTGAGACATGAATCTGACTACTAGGGTAACATGTAAGTCTATTTCTCATTGCCAGTAATATGTTATTGTATATTTATATCTTGAAAATTTGTTATGTTTCTGATCGGACTTGACTCTTGTTAGTTTTCTTCATTCTTCAAAGTAATTCATATTTCAATAGTTGGTCGCCTGTTTATGCAAGGGATTTGAGTCCTTAGAATAATCTGGAAAATACTAGTCTGCAACCAAACACTGCTTTTTTATTTTTAACCTTGATATATGATTTGTATGACTGCAAAATCAAATTTGAAAATGTGATATATATGGAATTCGTAGGACCCGTCAAAGAATGGTGTTCTAGCAGTGCAAACATTGAGAAACAATATAATGGCTTCGACACTTTTGGCCTCAATTAACTGCCATCATGCTTAGCTCGCTCATTGCGGTTCTCATATCTAATGGCACCTCCTCTGCTGGAAAAATCGTCTACGATGACCGAAGTGAGCTTGCCTTTTCGGTCAAATATTTGCCATATTAGTCTGCTTCTTAGTGGCCTTCTTGTTCAACGTTCAATCAATCAGGTACAGATAGTACTGTTATATGTACAAATATTTTTGTAAGCGATTTTGGCATAAAAACATATAATATCTTTATTTATTTGGTGAAAGTAGAGATCTACCACTGTGTTAACATTATCAGATGAGAATTGAAGTTCCAAGGACTTACTTGCTTGATTTTTTTTCATTTTCATTTTCTTTGAGAAAATTGTATTCAGATGCAAACTAAGTTTTTTAGCCTTTTGACCCTTGTTATTTCTCGTCATAGTAAGCTAGAAATTTTTAAGACGGAATAATATTATAAAATTACGATTTATGTTGGCAACTTTAGCCTATACTGTACCACCATTCACTTAAAATGCGTTGAGAGGTCTACCATTATGACCATGTTTGAGACTAGTATTAGGAAGTAAATTCCTAAGGGTTTGTTTGGTAACTTGATTACCTCAACTCATCGCTATTGTTTGTCTTGTGCATTTGGCAGCTTAGCTTCTTAACCTTCATCTGTTAGCTTTATGGTCTTGATAAGTTGAATTAGCCCAGTAATTTAACAGCGTTTGAAAAGCTTGTTTTATGCCTTAACGACATCCATACAATATCTGTGCGTCCCAGATGTTTTTAAAGCCATGGATTCTTTCCCTTTTGCAATTATCGATCACAAAGGAGAATATATGTTTCAGTACTGGTATCTGCGACTAAAGTGCGCAAACATTGTTCCTATTAGTTCCGAAATCTTATTACTACTCATTTATAACCAATCCAAGAATTATTGGTACATGTTACCTTACTAGTTGGTGCCCACCTAATTCGTATATGACATATATGAACTACAGGTCTTGTACACAACTTCCATTTTTTTTTAATGAATGTTAGACAACTTCCAAATTCTTGTGTTACACTTTACGAAAGAAACATTCCTAAAATTTACCGTGTTGCATCTGGTATTATAGCCACGCGAGCATCCTCATCAACATGCCTTATAATAAGATGTCACTTCATGGTTTTCAAAATCAGAAGAAAAAGGGTGGGGATTCGATTGAAGAGTTTGTGGCGAGGACTGTAAATAGGGGAAGCTATTTTTGGTCACTGGGTTTGCATGCGTTTTACTTCTCTTTCCCTCTCTTCTTGTGGATTTTCGGACCGATTCCCATGTTCATTAGTTGTCCTGTTTTGGTTATGTTGCTTTATTTTCTAGATGTAACTTTGGATTTGGGATGGGTTGCTAACGCTTCCGACGATGAGGAAAATAGCCCAGTATGAGAGAGTAGTCATTTTTTGTCTTCCTTTTGTCACTATCGAGTAAGTAGAACTGTTAACAATTAGCTTTTCTATGCTAGTTAGCTCTAGATGTGCCGAGATTTGAGAATAGATCGAGATAGAGACAGTAATGTACTGGGATTCAACTCAAGTTGAAACTAGTTGCTTATCATCTCTCGAGTCTTATGCAATAATTTTTTGAGTCGATAATCTTTCCACAGCTTTCTTTTATCGCAATTCTTGTACTCCTCTGCTTACTTTAGTAATCTGCTCTTTTCAGACTTGTATTTCTATGTATTTATCCTTTTGTAAAAATAACGAACAAAGTCTTAAGGACTTTTGGTTCACAATATTCAGGGTCTTTTCTGTTGTATCTCAACGTCTGGGATCATACGATGCTATGTTCCGGATTTGAAGCATGGTTAATTTGGTGACTGAAGCTCTTCTTAATGATCCTGAGACATCTAGAAGGTACTTTTTTGTTAGGAAATCAGTCGAGCACAAAGAAAGACAGAAGTATTAAAACCGAGCACACACACACACTTTGATAACGGAGTTCACCCAAATTGGCTACGTCTCCGGGCCGCTACACGTGGCACTTAATATATATATATAGAGGATTACAAACGTAATCTAGCTAAACACAAATCTATGGTTCTCTCGCAAATAGAACTCTCTCTTTATAATATAGAGGTGTTTGTGTAGGTGTAATTAAAATACAAGATATTGGGGCATATAAATAGAACCCTTAGTGGGTCATATTACAATTCTAGACGATGTGGGATAATTAGAAAACATGGCCAAATCTCATTTGGCTCCACAACTCAACAATCTCCCACTTGGAGTCAAATGTCGAGTGTTTCAAAAGAACTCCAATTATCCCCGACCACCGAACTCACTGTGCTCCACCGAGCAGAATGCTCCCATCGGTATCCTTGTATAGTATTTGATACTCTGCCGTCATCGGCGAGTTACTCAATTCTTCCAGTGTAGCGGCGACCCTGAGCCTCAAGCTCGGAGCCCTACTGAGGTTGCACACAGCCTCAGTTTGTCGATTGTAACAGTCTTCGTTAGCATATCGGCGGGGTTCTTAGCGCCCTCAATCTTTTCTAGCGCGAAGATTCCATCTTCTAGAACAGCCCGGATAAAGTGGTAACGAATCTGTATGTGCTTTGTGCGTGAATGGAATACAGGATTCTTGGCTAGCTGAACTGCACTTTGACTATCACAGTGCAGAACTCCCTTGTCGG
The DNA here is from genome assembly GCA_963682055.1 of Primula veris. Lineage (NCBI taxonomy): Eukaryota > Viridiplantae > Streptophyta > Magnoliopsida > Ericales > Primulaceae > Primula > Primula veris. Next base: position 7,459,494 of record OY821750.1, on the reverse strand, counting down.
TTTTCTGACCGAGCTCCTTCAAGAAACCTTGCAACCAAATCATCTCTTTGCTTGCTTCCGTCACCGCGACGTACTCAGCCTCTGTGGTCGACAATGCAACAATCTTTTACAACTTAGATGTCCAACTCACAGCAGTACCACCGTAGGTACAAACACATCCCGTTGTGCTCTTTCGGCTGTCCAGATCACCGGCCATGTCAGCATCCACATAGCCGTGCAGGCCTTCCGAGGTCTTTCGGAAACATAATGCCAAACTCACGGTACCCGAGAGATATCTCAATATCCACTTCACAGCTTCCCAATGGTGCTTTCCTGGGCTACTCATGTAACGACTGACAACTCCCACTGCATGGGCAATGTCCGGTCTTGTACACACCATAGCGTACATCAAGCTACCAATTGTTGAAGCGTAGGGTATGTTCGACATACGATCCTTTCCTTCCTCGTCTGAGGGTGATTGTTTCTTCGACAAGCTAAAGTGTGCGGCTAGTGGTGAGCCTACAGCCTTGGCATCACTCATGCTAAACCGTACCAACACTTTCTTCACATACTCGGCTTGCGACAGAAACAAAGACCCATCCCTTCCTCGGGAAATCCTCATACCTAGGATCTGATTTGTGGCACCCAAATCTTTCATCTCGAACTATTTCACCAACTGTTGCTTCACCTTGTTAATCTCAACAAGGCTCGACCCGGCGAGCAACATGTCATCTACATACAAAAGTAGTATGACATACGAAGAGTTCGCAAATCTCTTCACGAAACAGCAGTGATCACTATCACTTCTTTCGAACCCGGTATCTACCATGAAACTGTCAAACTTCTTATACCACTGTCGTGGTGCTTGTTTTAGCCCGTACAAGCTCTTCCTCAGTTTGCAGACCAGTTTCTCTTTTCCCTTTTTGGCAAACCCTTCAGGTTGGAGCATGTAAATTTCTTCTTCTAGATCTCCATGGAGAAAGGCAGTTTTCACATCTAACTGCTCAAGATGAAGATTCGCATTTACAACAATGCTCAACAATAGCCGAATAGTCGTCATCTTTACGACTGGTGAAAAGATCTCGGTGTAGTCAATTCCTGCCTTTTGCTGAAATCCTTTGACTACTAATCGTGCCTTATACCGTTTCGAGCCATCTTGTTCCTCCTTTAGATGGAACACCCATTTGTTGCTCAGTGCCCTTTTCCCCTTGGGCAGTTCGGCTAACTGCCAAGTCACATTCTTCTCAAGTGACTTCATTTCATCCTTCATCGCGAGCTCCCACTTGCTCGAGTCTTTCAGCTCCAGATCTTCCTCTCTACTTTCGGGCTCGCCTGCATCACTGAGCAATATGTAATGCAGGGAAGGAGAGTACCGGGCAGGAGGTCTCCTCTCACGATGACCTTGGCCCAATTCAGGTCGGGGAGTTTGGGGCAGCTCCTCGTCCTCTTCAGCATCTGCTGGAGGGTTGTCGAGCACCACTGGCTCATCTTCAGTGTCATTTTCCAACTCTCTTGGAAACACATTCATGTCGACCATACCACTTTCCTCGGACGGGAGCGCATCTTCTTCCACTACTGCACTTTGTCGATCTTTGTGCAAAATGCCTTCGTTGAAGATGACATCCTTACTGCGAATGATCCTCTTTGTTTGACCATCCCAGAAGCGATATCCGAACTCAGCTCCACCGTACCCCACAAAGTAACACACTTTGGATTTCGAGTCAAGCTTGGTACGATCATTTATGTCGACATGGATATATGACAGACAACCGAACACTCGCAGGTGTTCATACGAGATAGGCTTTCCTATCCAGACTTTCTCGGGAATTCTCTTTTCCATTGGCACTGAGGGTCCGCGGTTAATGAGGTAAACCACCGTGCTTACTGCATGTGCCCACAAGGCTTTGGGCAACCCACTTTGCAGTCTCATACTCCTAGCACGCTCATTGATTGTTCGGTTCATTCGCTCGGCCACGCCATTCTGCTGTGGCGTTCTTCGGATGGTCTTCTCCATTCGAATGCCTTTCTGAGCACAGAACTCTACGAACTTCGCATCAATGTACTCTCCGCCGTTGTCGGACCTCAAACACTTGAGCTTATTCCCGGTCTCTAGTTCGACCATGGCCTTCCATTCTTGGAATTTCTTAAACACCTCAGACTTGTGTTTCAAGAAGTAGACCCATGTTTTCCTCGTCGAATCATCGATGAAGGTCACATAGTATTGAGCTCCTCCCAGTGAGGTTACTGGAGATGGTTCCCATACATCTAAGTGGACCAGTGCTAGCTTCTCCTCCTTGGGAGCTTTTCCACCCTTCCAGAAGCTTACTTTCTTCTGCTTCCCGAAGATGCAACCTTCGCACATGTCGAGGTTGACAGACTTCAAGCCTGGAAGTTTGCTGTCCTTCGCTAACACCTTCATCCCCTTCTCACTCATGTGACCCAACCGTCGATGTCATAGTTCCGAGCAGTTTTGCGACACAACTGCCGCAATTGTACGCTCCTCATCGGTCGTCATGTACAATGTACCGACCTTACTCCCTCGGGCTATCACCATAGCTCCTCGTGAAACTTTCCAAGCTCCACAGCTAAACGAAATGGAGTGCCTTTCGGCATCGAGTTGACCTACTGAAATCAGATTCTTGGTCAACCTCGGGACATGCCTTACTTTCGTTAGCTTCCATACCGACCCGTTTGGAATGCGATTTTCACATCGCCCATTCCAACAACATCCAACGCTTCTCCGTCGGCTAGATACACTTTACCGAAATTACCCGCAATGTAATTTTCGAGTAAATCCTTCTGAGCGGTCGTGTGAAATGATGCCCCAGAGTCTAGAATCCACGAATCTATATCTCTCTGCACGGAAAGCATTAGACAGTCACCCGAATCCTCGTCGCTCGCAGTATTAGCCCCGTGATCACGGCCAGTACTCTTCTTCGGCTGCTTGCACTCATGACTGAAGTGCCCCATACCCTGGCAGTTATAGCACCGAAGATTCTTCTTACTTCGGTCGCTATCTTTGCCTCCTCGGCTTAGCTCTCTTATATCTCGGGATTGTGAACGTCCTCTAACGTCCCATACCCTGGCTTTACCCCGGTCTCTTGAACCCATGTTCAGGGCTGCTCCATCATTTGATCATTCACCCATATCTAATCTCCTGAGTTCCTCAGCGAGTATTTGATCTCGGATGCCGTTGTAAGTCAGTTTCTCCTTTCCAATTGAGTTGCTAACAGCAGCTCGCATGAATTCCCAACTGTTCGGTAGAGATGCTAGCAGTATAAGGGCTCTCACTTCGTCTTCAAAAGTTATCTCCACCGCATCCAACTGATTTACGGTGTCGATGAACTTGTTCACGTGACTCGCGACAGGTGTCCCCTCAGCCATGCGTAGGTTGAACAACTTACGCATGAGATGTACCTTGTTGTTCGCGGATGGTTTCTCATACATGTCGGTGAGGATCTTCATCATCCCCATCGTCGTCGTCTCTCTTGCGACGTTATGTACTACACTCCTAGATAGTGTTAGGCGGATCACTCACAACACTTGTCGGTCTAAGAGTTTCCACGCCTCCTCGGTGGTCGTGGTCGGCCTTTCCTCAAGGAGAAGTGGCTGATGCATCTTCCTTCCATAAAGGTAGTCCTCTATTTGCATTCTCCAGAATGCGAAGTCCTTCCCGTCGAACTTCTCGATCCCGTGTGCAGTCCTGTCTTCTTTCGCCATCGATCTTACTCTCGGTCTTCGACCTTAGTTCTGCGAACCTCGGGCTCTGATACCACTTGTTAGGAAATCAGTCGAGCACAAAGAAAGACAGAAGTATTAAAACCGAGCACACACACACACTTTGATAACGGAGTTCACCCAAATTGGCTACGTCTCCGGGCCGCTACACGTGGCACTTAATATATATATATAGAGGATTACAAACGTAATCTAGCTAAACACAAATCTATGGTTCTCTCGCAAATAGAACTCTCTCTTTATAATATAGAGGTGTTTGTGTAGGTGTAATTAAAATACAAGATATTTGGGCATATAAATAGAACCCTTAGTGAGTCATATTACAATTCTAGACGATGTGAGATAATTAGAAAACATGGCCAAATCTCATTTGGCTCCACAACTCAACATTTTTACCCTCTTTGCACTTGTTAAGGAAACCCCAGTCTGTATCATATGAGTTGATACACTGAACCCAAATAAGGTTTGTTTTCAAAGCTTTTACTTTTCCATCGCGTTCTCAAATAAGGTTTTTTTTCAAAGTTTTTACTTTTCCATCGCGTTCTTACTTTTGCTAGTGTATCGCCACTTTAGGGACTGAAAAAGTAAGAAAAAAAGTACCTATTAGTTCCCTTTTCTTTGTTAAGTTATGTAGTACGTATTATTAGAGGAATTTAGGACTATCCGTCTCTTTTTAAACCAAGATACCAAACATGCTGTTTATGTAGTGTACAAATCGCAAACAGTTTCGAAATGTTGGCAGAATTGAGACTCCTAATCTTGAAACAAAATGTGGATTTGACACACTATGTTACAAATACCAAGTATTTACTATACACATGCATTTCTCTAAAAGATTGATTCTAATGTCGTGCTAAGCTTTTGTGAGTTACGTAATCAATCATTTATCTTTTAACTTACCAAGTATTTACGTAATGTCCGTCAAAGTTTTTAGTTTTCCATCTTGCTCTTTCTTTGGTAATGTGTGTCCCTACTTCAGGGACTGAAAAACTAAGAAAAAGAGCTCCGATCAGTTCCATTTTCTTTGTTAGATTTGTATTATTTAGAGGAATTTCAGGATCATCTCTCTTTTTAAAGCACGATACCAAACATACTGTTTAAGTTAGTGTACAATATCAATAAACAGTTTTCGAAATATTAGCAGAAATGAGACTTCTAATCTTGAAACAAGATGTGGATTTGACACCATCTTTCAAATACTAAGAACTTACTATACACATAGGCATTTCTCTAAAAGATTGATTTCAATGTCTTGCTATGTTTTTGGGAGTACCTAATCAATCATTGATCTAATCATGGCTTTTCCTTATATGTGTTTTATTCTTAATCGCTTTCCTGTTTCCAATTTGGTCTTTGACTACGACTACTATAAAAATGTGCTCTCAGCAGTTTCGATCTTCATGGCTGTTAATGATGAAATATAGTAAAATAACGAGAAGGGTTCCAAGAAGGCTGTTTGGCTCGTCGAGTTGTAATCAATGATTCATAATACTTTTATTTAGTCTATGGTATCCCTAAATTTTCAAGGAGAAACTATGGTTAGCATTTGGACAACAATTTAGGGATTATTGAGTTACACTAAAATTGAAATTGAATACTATAAATGTGCTCGTCGAGATCTTGTATGTTCAATGAACAAATATTAATCATAAAACAGGTGGTGTAGTCACCATCATCTCCTTAAAATTGAAATTGAACTCTTTTTAGTAGTGTTATGAAATTATCAATTTTCGAAGTAAATTACAAAGGATAATTTCAACAAAAGTCTTCTCCGGTCTTTGATACATAGAAAAGCATAGTATCAAATGAAAGATATTTAGCCCCTGAGGATTTATAATTCACGTGACATTTTAAGGTTTAAAGTGATAAAGTGACTTGTCTTCCTTTATATAGTTTTATCTCACGTGTTAATTAGGTCTACGAAGTAGGATACACTATCAAAATAAAACAATAAGATATATTCTTTAACACCACTAAATAAATTATAGCTTGGCCACTTGAAACGTTATCACTAATTATTACTCAATGAAAATTAGTAACAACCAACTGCATCATTTGATGAAAAGTTAAAACTTGTGGACTGGTAATTAAAACTTATGTCACGTAGTACATAATTCCGTAACTTACGCAAGTGAAATTAAAATTTGTGTTTGAAGTTTGAACGGTTTTTAAGTTGTGAGTTGTGACGGTCAATTTAATAAATGATAACTTAATTACTCAAGTGAAACTAAATTTTGTGCTTGAAGTTTGAACGATTTTTAAGTTGTGACGGTCAATTAGTAAATAATTAATGGTATAACTTGGTCACGAACGAGTGCCTTAACACAACGATTCCCAAAAAATTTATCTAAATAAATATACACAAAAATCCCTCGAATCATCACATCTACTCGCAATTATGGTTTTGCATACTCCAAAAGGAAAATCTGATTTACATAACCAATTAACCAATTCAAACATCAAATACTAATATATACTTCCTACATTGATTAGAAAATAAAATAAAAATCAAATCGCTAAAAAGATGCCATAATCCAGAGTCAAAATCTTGTACCTCATAATTTGTATCTCATTCCGTGCCTCCCTTAGCTATTTTTGCTCAAATTTTGAAATTTTAGATTTTATCTTGTGTTTATAAACTCTACTAGCGTATTCTATACACATTTCATAATATTGGAACATATTGTTGAGTTACATAATTTATTTAGGATTTTATATTTAATTTACTCTAATTCTTAATTAATTCCAAAATAAAATATATTTAAATTTTCCGTAAGAAAAAAAATTTATTGGAATGTATTTTTACATGTCTAATTGTAGTTGTAGTATTTTTTTTTTATATATTAATCAAATATTTCCGATTTAAAAATCGATCGGACACGAAATGAGATATAAAATAGAGGGTGGAAGATTTGGAAGTATTTTGCAAAAATCCGTTACAAATTCTGAACATTTAAAATTAACGCCCAGAAGCCACTATTAATTTTAAAGAGATACATTCTGATTTCTCCAGATAATTTATTTTTGTTATTATATCTATCTTGTAAATATCTTTAATCCTTAAGCAAATAAAATGTGGAGTGACATTTTTGTAGTAAGAACTATATATATTTTATTTTTGTATAAGTCTTTTAGCGTAAATTTCTCATGCATGCCTAACTACAGTATGTATGTGCACATATATTCACGGACGGCCCAGGCCGAAAACAAGGAGTAAATAATTTTCTAAAACTGTAGACAAGTGATTCCCTTTTTAAAATGGTCATGAGAGTTAATTTGCATTATTTAACTAGTTATGTGGGTAATTTTTAAAGGTTTCTTAGTTAATGTGGGTTATTGCAAAAAAAAAAAAAACTACTAATTTATGGGGCTAACTACAGTTTTATCATTTATGTGAACATATATTGGCAAATACATTATACAAATAATAAAAATTTCTAAAACAGACACCACTGGCACAATGTTGTTTCCCTTTTAAAAATGGTCATGAGTTAATTGCATTATGTATCTAGTTTATGGGGGCTAATTTAAAACTTTCATAGCTTATGTGGTTTATGGGGATTATTTATAGTTTACCCTAGGATATAAACATACTAGTAATCGTGCCCCACGCGTTGCGTGTGTGACGCGTAATGCAATTAAAATATAAAAAATAAGTGTAGTTATGATACAAATACGTGGATAATACAAAAAAAAAATAGTATAAGACTTAAAAGAATGTTTGGTTGTTAAAGAGGGACACATAGTGTTATTAGTTTTTATTTTATTTTTATTTTTTTAATATGAGGATGGTATTATTGTAATTAATAAAACAATATAGGGGTATTTTTGAAAAAAATGGGTAAAATTGAGCAGCCTCAATTCTCTTAGGTTGGCTTATTATAATAGAATGATATAAATAACAAAGGCAGGCAATTTTTTCCTCTCTTTTTCCATGGCTAGCCAACCCATGGAAACATTCTCTCCAACCTTCTCCCTCCTCCTCTCTCTCCTCCTAGCCGTCTCCCTCGCAGGAGCCCAACAAATATGTAACAATAAAAAGGCATCGCCAGAGTTGTGTCCTGTAAAATGTTTTCGTACGGACCCTGTATGTGGCGTAAATGGTGTTACATACTGGTGCGGATGCGGTGAAGCAAAATGTGCAAAAGTAGAGGTGGCGAAGACGGGTTTTTGTGATGTGGGAAGTGGGGGTGGTGGGGGCTCGTTCTCAGGCCAGGCTTTGTTGTTGGTGCACATTGCTTGGCTTGTTTTGATTGGATTCTCCATCATTTTTGGCCTCCTTTGAATTAATATATTTATAAATAATTTGTTATTTACTCCTGTTTTGCATGCATTTAGTTTCGAAATAATGATCAAGTGAGTGCGGATAAAAATAGAATGGTATAAAATTAATTTTTTGCATGTTTCATTTCTCTCTCATAAGACGTGCTAAATGAAATGAGTATAGTACAATTATTTTGAACCTCAACTTACGATGTTTACAAGTATGAAAAATCCTCCTTAAAATTAATATATATACCAAAACACTGATCCTTATGAAATGTTTGTTATGACCACATGGAAACATTTTTAATATAATTCATTAAACAAAGTAGAAAGTATATGTTTACTGAAGTATAACTTGGTAAAGATTATGTGATTCCAAAATAGCAAACTATACAGTTCAAAACTTATGTATGAATGAGTTCGTCATCAATTAATCTTTTATAGTCAAAACTCAAAAGACTCAAAACAATACAAATTGGTGCTTATCTAAAAATGTAGAGATTGACTCATAGAAAACTGGAATGGGAAAGATCACACGAATAAACAAACTACTTATCTTCCTATTAAAATGTACAAATTACAATAAAAAATACGTGTAATTTTAACTGATCAGTTTCGTATTTTTTTTTATAGTTTAACTAGATTTTGAAAATTTGCTTCTCAGCAATTACACGTAATTTAATTATGTGTAATCCCTCCCTTTCTTTACATATTTATCAATATCATTTGATGGAGATATGCTTTAGAAACATATTCCATCTATTTTCCCCTTAATATTTCCGTAAATTGAGAAAAGAAAGTTGGGACAACACAAGCAACTGGTTTTGTTTTGTTTTCAATGCAAAATTGGCAACACTACTCTGGAATAAAGCAAATTATGATATATTATAAGCGTGTTACATAGTATTACTCTATAATATATGGTCCTATAATTTGATAAGGACCGTGTGGGTATCATTTTGTAAAGTGTTTGAGATTCTGAAACAGGGCAGGTCGGGGTTAAAAATGACTTAACAGAAAATTACAAAATCTCGAATTTACAAAGAACTTTAAACATTGAAAAAGAACGCCATGACCGATTGCTAATGTACCATGCAAACAATCAAGTAGAATTTCTGTTTAATATTCTGAGGTCTAAAATCTGACCAAGTCTTTGCAACCTTTACGGAAATTATATATGCACAGGCATGTTTCGGATCTAAGTAAAAATTAATGAAGGTAAGAATCACCATATCATAAACATCAAGTGCGTAACTAAAGACGCAACCATAGTCTAAATAATCTCACTAGTACCAAAATTCTTAATTTTTTTACCTAACTCGGATACATGGAAAATAGATTAGATAGAATGGATCCACTAAATTAGCGGGAGACCCAAAGTAGCCTTAGATTTTAAAAATGGATATATTACTCAATGAGGACTATTGCTCTTTTTTTGGGGTCTGTAGAGAGAAAGTCGTTACGCCTGAATCATCGCCGTCATCACTTGCTTTAGGTTTAGAACTACTTTTTGAATTACCAGAAGATGACTCATCCTTGACATTTTCTGTGAATTGGGAACGAGCAGTTTGTTCGCTGTCATTTAGAGGATAAGAATTCATCATGTTCTTGTATATACCCATAGCTTGAGCCATCATGCTTGCTGGGTTCGCAGTATTAGCAGGGAGTAGAATAGTGTTGCCCTAAGGAAAAAGAGAAAATAAGTAAACTAGGGGACCTTAAATTTCAGAATCTTATAATCATATTTTATAACATTGTTTGCTTACCTTTTTAGCAAGCTCGCGGAAAGCGTGGATATACTCCTCAGCGACCTTTAGACTTACAGCCTGAAAACCCCAAAACAATTATCATAATTTAGATTTAACAAACAAGTAACATCGGAAGTAACTATTCAGCTCGGACGAATGTAAGAATAAGACATATTTCATGTCTAAAGAGCTTCACAAATTCGCGAGGTTATCAAATCTAAGCATGTGTAAGCTCATTTTAAAGAGACTATTGGATTGTTCTTTTACATAGAAACACTATCACCATGTGAATAGTCAAATGAAAATGGGCTCACAATCGCATGATTATCACACACAAAATTTGAATACAAAGTGAGAAAACTTGTTCAAGAAACTCAAGTATCCTGGAGAATTAAAGCTAAATGCATTTCGCAGTATAGTAAAGTACCAAAAAGATCAATATTTCTAGTAGTAGTTATTTCTATAATCAAGAGATAAATGAACGTTTATAGAATAAAAAAAAAGGCGTCAAAACCGCATAACAGACAATCAAGAACAACTTCATTTTCTTGGTCTGATACATCATCAAAATCTCTAAATAGTTTCTACCTAAAACCAAAGGAATACCTCCAAGCTTTAGTCTCTACTACCCTGATACCTATTTAAGTTGTAGTGTTGAACATACCACATCACATGGTAGTGGGTTTTTCAATAACCAACTTTATAACTCAAGGCTTAGTAGCAACAGAAACTTGCTAGTTACAAGATTCAGGAAAAGTGAAAACAAACAAGAAAAGGACCACCAGAAATCACTGGTAGTATTTTAAAGTCTAAAATAAAAATCTTGGAAGTAGTTTGTTCAGCTCAGACGAATGTATGAACAAGAAATATTTCATGTCTTAAGGAGCTTCACAAATTCGAAAGCTTACCAAATCTAAGCATGTGTAAGCTCATTTTAAGGAGACTACTGGATTGTTCTTTTCCATAGAAACACTATCACCATGTGAATAGTCAAACTAAAATCAACTCACTGTGGCATGCTTGTTACAACAAGAATTAGTATTCAAAGTGAGGAAAGTGGTCCAAGAAACTAAAGTATGAATTTACCAATGCCATAGACAAGATCTTATAGAATTAAAGCTAAATGTATTTTACAGTAGAGTAGAATCCCAAAAGATCAATATTTCTAGAAGTAGTTCTTTCTATAATCAACCTCAATAAATGAACATTTATAGAATTAAAAGAAAAAAGGCATCACAACCGCATAACAGACACTCAAGAACTACTTTGTTTTCTTGGTCCGAGACTTCATCAATTTCTCTAAATAATTTCTACCTAAAACTATAGGACTACTTCCAAGCTTTACTTCCTGCAACCTTGATACCTATTTAAGTTGTAGTATTAAACATAGGAAATGGTAGTGGGTTTTGCAATGATCAAATTTTCAATTCAAGGCTTTAGTAGCAACAGAAAACTTGCAACTCAAATTTTCAAGATTCAGGAAAACTAAAAAACAAACAAGAAAAGGACCGCCAGAAATCAATGAGTAGGATTTTGAAATCTAAAATAAAAAGCTCCCTACTGCTTATGATGGGAAGATTCAGCATGGATGTCATCTTATTTTTGAATAATTTTGCCTTTCCCACTTCTTTTTTGTATGCCGTTGTGAAGGTTGATATACTTTTCATACATGCAAGCTGTTGTTCAATTATGCATTCTTTAAAGTTTCAGTAGACAATGTTTTGATGTTTAATTTATAGAATTTGGCTCATAATGCATAACTATGCACTACAAACTACATGTCCGGAAAAGAGAAAATGTATTCCACACCTCAACTCCTCCGTATCCTTTGACAGCATCAGAGACTTTTTTAATTCCTTCAGCAGTTGCTTGTGCTCTGACAAGAATTGCTTCAGCTTCTCCTGATAAAACAAAATTAGGTAAATTAGAAAAGTAACTAAGGTCTAAGGGTGACTTTAATAAATTTCCATCACGAGTTAGTTTAACTTAAAGGAATGTATACCTCCAAAAAGAGTAAAGACTGGTTCTTATACGTAATGTTGTACTTGCTTCCAGAAAAAAACTCAAGAAACAACAATTATAACTATCGTGACTTTTAGACATAAATTACAAGGTTTCCAATATGACGATATGAATTTAGAAAAAGAAGATTACCACTAAATATGGTGCTGGTCATAGTACTGATTTATATACACACAAACATACAATCACATAAAAAGGCTTTGCATCTATCTGTCATTTTACCACCAGGCACTAAAGAGAAAAAAAAGTTAAGTATCATTCTTATCTTCATTGACTGAAGGCATAATCGATGACATTCACTTACCAAGGAACAGAAATTGCAAGTTAAACTTAATAAGAGTATCCCATGAAAACTCACCATGTGCTCTGTTAACCTGGTCCATCTTTGCAGCTTCTGATGCAAGGATAACTGAACTTTTCTTACCATCGGCAATATTTATGTTTGCTTGCCTCTCTCCTGTCATTACACAAACAGGTTTATGAGGAAGACATATAGGCTCCGTTTGTTTCATAGTAAAAGTTTTACATGGGAAAAATATATCCATGGAAAAGTTTTACACTGAAAACTTTTGTTTGTTTTTCATTTACACGCAGTTGGTGCATAAAAAGTTTTCCACCTAAAATTTTATACAAACTCAAGTTTTTTTTACAAATTGATTTTTTAACAAATAATTAGTAAAAATCTCAACATGTATAGAAAACTTAAGCTAAACACATATTTCATTTCATATACGTCACTTATAATAACTTATAAATTTTCAACCTATAAACTCATAAAATTATAAGTATAAAAGATATTATTGCCTTTTTTAACTTTTTCAAATTTTCTTGGGTTTTTTAGATTTTTCAAAAAAATTTATTTCATTTTTTGTTATTTTTTTAGATTTTTTCCTTTTTTTTTTTATATTTTTATTGGTTAATTAGATTTTAGCTTTTTCAAATTTTCCTGGGTTTTTTAGATTTTTCGGTTTTTTTTTTTTATAGAAATTTTCCTTTTTTTGTTGGTTAGTAGATGGAATTGGACTAATTATTAAATAATTTTGAAAGAGTAGACCTATAATTAATAATACTTATAATACTAGTATTAGAAAGAATATAGAGAGACGCTTCGTAAACCGTTTACAACTTTATTTGCAGGGTAATCGTTTCCCCCAATTTTACTGGATATGTGAAAAAAGTTTTCCAAAAAAAAAATGTTTTACGGTAAAGCAATCACCCGGAAAATCTATTTTACCCGTAAATGTTTGTTTACACCCATTTTACAACAAAACAAACAGAGCCATAATGATGTAAGTAATAAGGGAAAGAGGGAAAGACATGTATTGGGCCCTATGTACTAATCAAACAGATCGGAGTAGCCAGCTTTTACTTGTTCTAAGTCACAAATAAACTTTCGCTGAACAAATAAGCATGCCACCTAAAACTACACCTTCACGAGTAACAAGCTTATACATTGCTGGCGAAGGTTCAATAGATGAAATCATATCGTTAATGCCAAGGTGTTAAAATTAACCTTCTACCTAAAATAACATCATACTGATGATATCTAAAAGATCAGTGATCGAAATATTTGCAAAGTCTGCTTTTCGTTTGCTTACCATCATGAGCTTCATGCAAATTTCGTGTAAAAATGCTATAAACTTGGCACTTTTTCTGACCTTTAACTATTCAAAGTTTTAATTTCTCTACATGAATTTGTACATTCTGCTTTGAACAGAGTTGCAAAGATTACAATGGTTATTATGGTAAAATGACTATCGGTACAAACCTTATATACTTACCTAAAAAGTATCGAATCTATTCTCGGACGTTTCAATGTCCTTCAAGTATTTCTCTTTAACTTGGTAGTAATTAGATCCCACTTTTGAGTTGATTTAGACTTAGGAAATATGATTTACGGACGTTACAAATATGATTTACGGACGTTACAAATATGATTTAGACAGATGGGAACTTTTCTCTACCAAAACAATACCCATCGACTTTAATGACTATCACGGCAACATGATTAATCAGACAATACACAGAAATATTTACGGCTTCTTGATATTCCTTCATTAATACTAATCAAATCCCACTTCCTACCTGGATTAGACTTGGAAAAATGATTTGGTGAAGTTACAAGTTGCATTTAAGCTTCCTTACAATGTTAAGATGCTAAAGCAATAACCAATAAGATATTCTCTTTCCAAAAGGATTAAGAAAAGAGAAAGAGATTATGAATTTATTTCCTATCACCTTTACCAGAATTAGCCACCGTGCCGCTCAATAACAAAAGCTAGTACATGGAGTTTAACAAAAAATAAACCCTTGATCTAATTGAAAGCTTCTAATTACCTTCCGACTCAAGAATCTGGGCTCTCTTTTTCCTTTCGGCTTCTGCCTGCATCTCCATAGCTACCTTCACTCCGCGGGGAGGAGATATATCCCCTTGAAAGAAAACACAAACACAATTCTGAAGCTTATTTACAAGAAATACTCAAATACAAACAAGGTAAGAACGTCATAAGGATAGCAAAGACACTCACTTATTTCATAGCGGAGACACTTTAATCCCCAATCTTTAGCAGCGTCATTGATAGCCAACTGTAACAAAAAGTGTGATTTTAGAGTCATGTGAGAGAGAGAATGTTTCCTTAGCTACAGAAATCTTGTATAGGGCATCCTAACTACAGTGGTCTGCATAATAAAGGATACATATATTTGCTTAAGAGCATTGTCAGAATCTTATTCAAAAGTAAAATAAAATTGGATATCCGCTGACCACCAAACAGGATCAAGTAAAAGACAACATAAAATGTAAGGCAAAAGTAGAAGGCCTATATTACACATACTATACTAGCATAGAAGGTAACTGTCAGCACGATAGATATTGTATGTATATTTTTATTCGATTATGCCACCACAGGTGAAGAAGTAAAAAAAAAATCTCATTTTAAAAAAAAACTTCAATACTCTTATCCATAGGTGTCCTCATTTCTAGAAATCATGGGTACATGAAAGACCGTTGAGTTATACGCTAAAATTCAAATCAATGGAAAAGATGGAAACATGTCTTCTTTCAACTTATGCTTTCATGTTTAAACAGTCTCTTCAATGGAAGTATCAGTTCAGCAATTGGCAAACAATTGCTAGAGAACGTGAAACACTCAAAACTAACGATACCAAAAGAATAAGATCCTTCTCCAAAGCTTAAAAAATCGTATTGAATAGTTTTATAAAAGAAGTTCAGGATATTCAAGGTACTACATTTACAGTTCTCTAATATTTAAATAGCCAGTAACGTATATATATTTCCAGACACTCATAATTTGCATAGTTGATAGTCTAACTCTCTTAACTCTATATTACAATGCCATAAATCATCACCACTATACCCGAACCAAAAACACACATCCAAACAACAGATTAAACAATCGAAACCTAAAGCCATCATAAGTTGCAAACCTCCAAACAGGGTGTATCTTTCCATCCTTTAAAATAGAAGAAAGTGAACTAACAAAATATCATAAAACATTTTTCCAGAGCGATAAAGCTGGTCAATGTTACCATACATGACAACTAATACACTACTTAAACAGTAGTTGAGAGTAAGGGTGCAAATCAATAATGTCTTACCACTATCTTTTCGTTAAGTGTATCTCTCTCCTCAAATGTCTTATCCAAGGTGATTTTTCCAATCTCACTACGCATCGTGGTTTGAGCTAGCTGCATAACGGCATACAAGGGGTTCTCAACGCCATACGAAGCAAGGCGAGGATCTACAATCTGCAATTACTAAATAAGATATAACACCCTCAAGGAAGAGCCAATGAAATAGGGTTAACTACTTAATTCCTTTTTAGTCCCAATTCCCTTGAGTTTTCCGTTGATATTATAGAGATATTTTATACCCAGTAAAGAGTTTTTATGCATCTTAATCATATCTTCTTTCCATACTCCATGACTGAATTCTATTCGAAAATGAGTAAATAAAATATTTATCCTCTTAGAAGTGTATAATACTCCTTTATTTAACGACAACAATAACATGATTAGGTTTAGGGACGGAAAAAGCACAATTCATAAAGTTCAGGGGCTAAACTACGTAATGCAAATGTACAGAAACATAAGTGAGACATAGACTAAAGTAGGACGCAGAAAACCTTTAAAGACAAACAAAGAGAAGAAAGAGTCTGGTACCTTTACA
This sequence comes from Primula veris, assembly GCA_963682055.1. Classification (NCBI taxonomy): domain Eukaryota; kingdom Viridiplantae; phylum Streptophyta; class Magnoliopsida; order Ericales; family Primulaceae; genus Primula; species Primula veris. The sequence continues at coordinate 7,443,552 of OY821750.1, read as the reverse complement.
TAGAGAACTCCATCAATTAAGATGCTAACATTATCTTTGGTTATAGCAGATTGGTCTGGAATTGGAATCGCCTCCTCCTTGAGAGTATGCACATATGCAATTCGATCGACTAATGGAACGAGCAGGTGAATACCCGGAGTAAGGGTTTTAACATATCGTCCAAATCTTTCTATAACAAAAGCTTTCTTCTCAGGTACTATGCGGATACCCCAATTAATAGGTGGAGGAATATCATGCCTAAAACACAAAGATAACAACACAAACACATTATTATCTTCCATTCTATTATCTGAAAAAACATATACAAGCCAATAAAACAGACTACCGACCAAGAAAACACATTCTGAAACTGCATATACAAGCCAATAAAACTGATATCTGTTTCTTCAAAATTCGCCCCAAACTATTTTTTCTTCTTTTCCACTGTCATTGTTAATCTCCAGACAAAGAAGAATCTAAAATTAAGTTCTTAGTCATACATATGCAAGTAAAAGATCGTATAAATCTGCACGAGTGTCGTTTTCAAAATGATGAGCATAAATACAACACTCATGGGATTGACTACATAAATACAAGCACATGTCACATAAAATCACATCTGTTAAAATGGGAAAACAAACTACCAGCAGTCATCGAATCTACAAATCCTGCAGTCTACATGTAGCAACATAGATACGAGTTATGGGTAAGGGATTATTCGGCTACAACTTTTTTAAACAAAGCCGGTAGTTTTGAGGTCCCCAAATAAACATTCTTCAAGTTAAATTTTGTAGGTTTCCCAGGCCAAAAGAACAAAAACAAAAAAATTACCAAATGCACTGTAAGTTACAAAAATAGGGGAGTCGAGATCAAAGACGCAACCAAACAAATCCCAAGTATATGATAATCCTCTCTCTATGACAAAATAACTATGAAGAATCAGAAACATTCTAGCAATTGCCTGCTCTGCTTGTGTGTGTGAGAGAGAGAGAAAACTCAAAGCAATTGTGTACTTGAATTTCATGAATTCAACTTCATATAGCAAGAATTTGCATCCGAGACAAATGAACTTTGAAGAATCAGTAGAATTAACAATACCACAAGTTGCTACTTAAATATCAGAAAGTTATGAAACAAATTTGCATCAACGACAAATGAGTTATGAGAACTCGGTAGAAATCCAACAATTCTGCTTTTTGTGCGAGTATGTGTTTGGAAACTAAAAGGCAATCCTTGCCTTATCTAAAAGGATACAGAAATACAACAAAACAATTTTATATGTTGCATCTGAAACAAATAAACTTGGAGGAATTTAGGAGAATTGTAACAATTACAAATGTAGCTACATACATATGAGTAGGATACGAAATAAATTTGGGACTTTGACGAATTAACTATCCATTATCAGTAGAAATACAATCTTAGTTTATATTTTTTTCTGCAAACCTATACAACAAGAATTTGCATATTAGACAAAAGTTCACAAACCACCTTTATCAAGCGTTATAACAATCACAGCCTCAGTTACATACAAGTAAATCGAATCTCAGAACATTTTTGCATCAATAGTAACAATAACAATTGCAGCTACAGATGTATAAATAAGATGTCACATAAATTTGAGATTTGAACACATTAACCAACGATAATCAGTAGAAATAAACAAATGTGTTCTTATTTTATAATTTTCATGCAACCTTATATATCAATATATTTGGATCTTAGACACACGAACTTCACCTGGTCAGCATAATTATAAGTTTATAAAAATCAAAACCTTAGTTTACATACACGTAACCAAATCACAAAACATTTTTACATCAATTATTTTTGTAACAAAACTAATTGCAGCAATATATATATATAACAAAGATATCACATAAATTTGTGACTTTGACAAATTGACTATAAAAAAATAGTAAACAAACAATTGTTTGCTTAATTTTACAACCATAAATTTGCATCACAGAGAAACACAACTTCGCATAAAAACCTCAACAAATAAGTTTACACGACAAAGTTTTGCTATTTTAGAATGCAAAATTTGTGTACCTAAATTGTCAAAAGTTAATCACGGAGTTATGCAGTGAAACTACATGATTAAGTTTTGAAAATTTAGGTACAAAGATTTTGTATTCTAAAATAGCCTTAAAATTGAATACTATTTTTGCATCCTTTAACAAAAAACCAATCAGTTTCGGAAACAATATTTTCAACGTAGCTGCATATATACGAGTAACTGAGCAAGATATCAGATAAATAAACCCATGAATTTGGCAAATTAACTTTCAATAATCACTATACCACAAGAAATTTGCTTTTTGGACGATCGAACTTCACCAAGTCAGCTTAATTATACGTTTATATTTATAACAATCACAATCTTAATCATATACACGTTACCAACTCTCATACTCCCTTCGTCCGGTACAGAAAATTAGGGCTATTTTAGAATGCCAAATTTTTTATAACAATATTGCTTAAATGACCAATTTCAAAATGTAATCAAATCACTAGGTCCACCATGAAAAACGAGACCTATTTTAGTACGCAAAATTTCTATAGTGAAATTGTCAAAATGACCAATTACAAAAGTTAATCAACAAATTAGCTCCCTCAGCAAAAAAAAAAAAAAAAAAAAAAAAAAAAAAAAAGAACTATTTTAGTATGCAAAATGTCTATAGCTAAATAGTCAAAATCACCAATTTCAAAAGGTAATCAAATAATTAGACCTTAATGACTATACAGTTGACTTTCAAAATTAGTCATTTTGATGATTTAGATATAAAAAATCAGGCAATCCAAAATAACCTTAAGATTTCGCACAAGACCATTTCTATGTGACTGATGGAATAATCTATTTGCATCTATTATTACACAAAACAAATACCTGACACACTAATAATCCTGTAAATAGCTTCACAAACTGTTTATATTATTATTTACATACATATACATAGATACATGTAAAGATACACACAAACACACAAACACATATATTATATGCATATCTACATGTGACTGATAAAACAAACTATTTACATCTATTAAACACAAATCAATCACCAGAAACACGAAGAATCCTGTTATTAGCTTCACAAAATGCATTACACACATGCGCACACACACACCTGGAGGCAGGGGATCACGAGAGCTCCGGAAATAACGGACCAAAATCAGAGCAGGGTGATGACGTGGCAATACAGAAAAATCTCCACCGCTGATAATAGACGGTTGAGATAAGAGGATGCTAGGGGTTTAACACACCTCGATTTGGGGATAATATTCATCCTATTTGGTATTAATTTGTTTGTTTGGGGGAAAATTTGTGCTTAATTAGTAGTTTCCGTCGAGTTTATATTATATTATATTATATATATAGAGAGAGAGGGGGGGTTTTACTAGCTGCTCAAAATCCAGATGTTTAATTGTTTATTTCACATTTTTATACGATACGAATACCAAAAAATATTCAAAAAAGAAGGAAAAAGTTGACTAGTGGAATAATCTATTTACATCAATTGAACACAGATCAATTACCAGACACACTAACAATCCAGTTATTAGCTTCACATATAATGTAATATATATATATATATATAATTACCTGGAGGCAGGATCACGAGAGCTCCGAAAATAACGGACCGAAATCGGAGCGGGGTGATGACGTGGCAATACATAAAAATATCCACCGCCGAGAATAGACGGTTGAGATAAAAGCTTAAACGAAGAAGACGCTAGAGTTTTAACACACCTCGATTTGGAGATAATATTCATCCTAATTATATTATATATATATATATATATAGAGAGAGAGAGAGAGAGAGAGAGAGGGTTTTGCTAGCTTGGGCAAAATCCCTCTCTGAAATAGTAGTATAAGAAAATGAATTAAGGCACCAGATGAAATGGTAATTTTTGGAGTTAATTTATGTGAAATGTATTTATCTATTAAGGCATCTCGATTTATTATAGTTAACTATAATTTTTTTTAATTAGTGTATTATACTTATATATTTGTCTAAATTAGTATATCTTCAGCGACATAACTCATTTTACGGGGAACACGTGCTCTTAAACGTGTTCTTAAACGTGCTCACGTGACCTGATTCTGAAATAACTTAAGGGCAAAACAGTCATTTCATAAAAACTTATCACTTTTCACATATTAATATTAACATTATTTACCATAAATCCAAACACACCACACCATCTTACTCACATAGGAGTTCTCTCTCAAAACAAATTCATAATTCCCAAAATTAATGATATGTTTGGCTTAATTAGGGTTCGATCAAGGATAACTAGATGTTTCTGGTGTGATTTTTGAATTAATTGAGCGTTGGCGAGCTCTCAGAATTCTCGAAATCCATCCATTATTAACATAACTCGAGTACTAAAATGGAAGTAAGGAAAGAGGTTGACAATGCTCCACAATACTGTAAGTGTCGAAATCCCTCTATTTTAATTGTATTTAATTGCATGTAACTCAATCTAGGTTAATATAAATAGGTAAATTTGACAATATAGCTTTATTACATTTAACAATAGGTAAATTTGAAAATATAGCTTTACTGCAATTAACAATATGTAAATTTGAAAATATAGATTTATTGGATTTAACAATTGGTAAATTTGAAAATATAGCTTTATTGCATTTAACAATATGTCATTTTTATTGCAGCTACGAACACATGTCTTTTTACTATCAAGTTTTATCATGGAGGTAAATTTCAATGGGATAACAAAAAAAAGGGCCCAATTGGTTATGGGGTAGATTAGTAGACTATATTGACTTTTGTGACCCCCAAGAAATCAATTGTCTATCTCTTTTTGGCATGGCTGCTCATTTAGGGTGGTTGGAAGTTAATTTATTATATTTCAAAAGGGTTTGTTCTGATTTTAGAACTGATATTGTGAAAATGACTTTTGTGACCCCCAAGAAATCAATTATCTATCTCTTTTTGGCATGGCTGCTCATTTAGGGTGGTTGGAAGTTAATTTATTATATTTTAAAAGGGTTTGTTCTGATTTTAGAACTGATATTGTGAAAATGGATTATGATAGTGATTCTAAATCGCTAGGAAAGTTTGTTGATGAGAATAAAGTTGTTGAAGTATATTGTGAGGGGTCTTCTAGTGATGACAACAATGAAATAGATGATAGTAGTTCTGATGATAATGATTGGTCTGCTGAAGGAGATGAATTATACTCTAGTGATGATCATATGTTAGATTTTGTTGATAGTGATGGACAAGAAGTAGGAAAAGAAACTGAGATACTTGTGGATATGGGCGTTGATTATGGACCTGTATTTGAAAATAGTTCTTATGTAGGAAATAGTTCTAGAAAGAATTTGTTATGCCAACCACAATGAAAGGTTTGTATATGATGACAATGTAGATATGGATGTTTTGAATGATGGTCATGTAGATTCTGATCACTTTAGTGAAAAAGAATTTACCGATGAAGATGAAATAGGTGAGTTTTCCAAGTGTACTACTCCTATTTTTGGCAGGTCTGACTTAGGCAAAGTGACACTAAAACTGGGCATGAAATTTGCAACTGCTAAAGATTTCAAAGATGATATCAAAGAGTAATTTATACAACAAGATAAGTGCATTAAATATAAGGTTCAAGTAAGGGAAAAAATGTACTTGTATTGTGCAAATTCTAATGAGCAGGGAAAGATTTGTCCATGGAGAATGTATTGTGGAAAACTACCTCAAGAAGCAATTGTACAGATTAAAACCTATTTAGACAATCATAGTTGTACCAGGGCATTTAAAAATTGTGCTGTGAAACCTAGATATATTGCCAAAAAATTCCTTGATATCATAAGAATGACACCTAAGTGGCATGTTATAGATTTTAAGACCTATGTGGTAATGCATTGAAAGCTGAGGTGACTATGTCGATGAGTTATAGATCAATGAAGGTAGCTAGAGCAATGCTACAAGGTACATCATGTCAACAGTTTGAGCTTTTGTGGGATTATGTTGAAGAAATAAAAAGATCCAACTCTGGATCAACTGTGGTGATGAAAGTGAAAAAGAATGGTGGGCCTAATGGTGAGTGTATTTAGAAGTATATATATATATGTTGAGCTGCTCTCAAGAGATGATTTTTAGAGGGTTGTAGACCTCTAATTGGAATAGATGGGTGTCATTTGAGTGGTCCCCATAGGGGGGTAATGCTAACAGCTGTGGCAATTGACCCTAACAACTGCATATATCCATTTGCATATGCCGTTGTATGGAAAGAAAACACAAAGGCATGCAAATGGTTCATCAAACTGGTGGTGAAGGATATCAATATTGATAGGGCACATAAATATTTATGGATTTCAGACAAGCAAAAGGTACATTTATTACCATATTTATTTTATAAAATTTTATTTTCTAGATACTTTGATAATATAAGCATTAATCATCATATATAACATGTGATTGCAGGGTATAATTGCTACAATGGAGCGAGTCTTGCCTTGTGTTGAACACATATTTTGTGTTTGGCATTTATACAACAATTTCAAGTTGTTGCATAAAGGGATTGTTTTGAAAATTTTGATGTGGAAATGTGCTAGAGCCACTACAAAACTCAACTTTTTGGCTGCATTAGAGGAGGTAAGAGAACTTGACCCATTAGCTTATGAATGGTTAGTGTTGAACATAGAGTTCAATAATGATTTTGATTATTACTTTGATTATGCGTTTAATGATTTTACGATTTCGATGATATAACTATTGTCTTGTCCAAAAATAGAAAACGTATATTTCAGGTCTTTAAATGATAGAGCATTCGATAACGAAGCCATAGGTTCAAGCGGAACCAAAATCGGAGCTAAAACGAAGGAGTTATGAGCATTCGAAGATTTACGGGACCAGGATTACAGTCGACCGATCGACTGGACAAAAACGACTGATCGTTTTTGGTCCAATTTCTTCCAGTGAGTCCAGTATAAAAACGACCGATCGTTTTCAGAAAACGACCGATCGTTTTCTGTAAAACGACCGATCGACTGTAGAAAACGACCGATCGTTTTCTGCAGTTTTCGAAAACAGCTTTTCAGCTTATTCTGGAAAAGAGCTGTTATATCTTCAACGGTCATAACCCAGAAAAACAGACTTTGCTGTTATATAAACCACCCCAATCTCTCTCCTAAATCACCAATTACAATATCTATTAACATCCTTCAACCTCTCTCATAAAAACCCTAAAATCACCATTTTGGTGAATATATTCGAGAAAGAGGGAAATCAAAGAAAAGGAGATTCAAGCTCGATCATCATCAACAACTCACCAATTAGCTTTTTAAGAAGCAATTAGAATCGTGAGCGAAGTTACATTTTTGTAACTAAATTTGTATCGAGTGTTTTATAAACTCAATTGTGAGCGAGTGAACGGGTAGAGGCTTTGTAAGCAAGTGAAGCTTAAAAGCTCTAGGTCTTTCATTTCGGGACACTCATAAAGTGAGGGGGAGCTTAATCGTTCGATTAGCTCATTAGGATTGTAATATCCGGGAAAAGAATTTTTAGTGAAATACTCGGTAGTACCGAGGAGAGGACGTAGGCGCGTTTTGCCGAACCTCTATAAATCACGGTGTCATCTTCTTCCCTTAAACTTTTATTTTCCGCAAATATTTATTCTTGCTTGCTTGCGTTTGAATTTATTAACGATTATTAACGCGTAAGCTTAGAATTGCGTAAGTTGGGGTGTTAGTTGCACTTAAGTTTTAATTAGGCGAAAATCGACATAAACCTTATTCACCCCCCCCCCCCCTCTAAGGTTTAGCCGCACACGGGCCAACAGTTAGCTTCAAAACCTGGGTCATAATGGAGCAAATCAAACTTCTCAACTCATCCTAAGTGTGATTTGCTATTAAACAACCTATGTGAAAGTTTTAACTCTGCTATTAACGATGCTAGGACTAAAAACATAATTAATATATAGAAACCATTAGGTTATACCTCATGAATACAGTTCTGAAAAAGAAATTTGTCATTGAGAGGGTTCAAACGATGTCAACTCTCTGCCCTAAAATTGAAAAAAAATATGAGATAAGGGCTTCAAGGTCATATGGTTATATATTATTCAATAATGGGTTGCACCACTTTGAGGTGAAAGAGACTTACTCAGATTATGTAGTGGATATTAGGACACAAATTTGTTCTTGCAGCAGTTGGCATCTGAGTGGCATTCCTTGCCCACATGTCATTGCTTGTTTGAATTACTTTGGTAGGGATATACAATCAGGGGTGCATTTATGCTACACTAAAGAATGGTATAAGAAGACATATTCTAACTGTATGATGCCCATGAATGGGAGGGATTTATGGAAAAAACTGAGAATCCTAAACTGTTACCACCAGTGGTTCATATTTCTAGTGGTAGGCCTAAGAAAAATAGGAAAAATAGAGTTGATGAGCCAATGAAAAGTGGAATTAAGTTATCTAGGAAAGGTGTTGTTATCAAGTGTACAAATTGTAAAAAACCAGGCCATAATTCTAGGACCTGTGGGAGGGAACAAACAACCAGAAGAGGAAAAAAAATTCCTACTAATGAGACTGAAAATGGGGAACAACTTGTTGATGAGTCAGATAGTGATGAAGGTGATGAATTTGATGAACAAAATGTGGTTGAAAAACCTACCGAGTTAGTGGATGTTGACGTTCAAAATGATATTGAACAACCTGGTGAGTAAATGGATATTGAAGTTGAATGTGTGGTTGAGGAATCTAGTGAGCAAGTGGATATTGAAATTGAAAATGTGGTGGACCGGCAGCATGCAGAGGAGGAACAAAATGAGCCTCATAATATTTTTTATGAATACGAGCATTATATAGAAAGACAAGATTTTGAGGAGTTGAACTTTGGAACACAAGCAAGTGGTGTGGCATTGATTAATTAACCACTAAGAGAGGACACGACTCATAAAGAGAAAAAGTTGCCTGTAAGTATTTTTGTTGGGTTCTTTACATGTTATTTTATTATGTACACTACTTTTGATGATTAAACACTAATAATAATTGTTGCTTATGTTATTTTTTTTAATTATGCCGGTTAGAAATAAAGCAAGATTGGAGAATGATGATGAAGCTAGTCCACTAAGAGAGGACACACTCCATAATAAGAGAAAGCTGCCTGTTAGTAATATTTTTACATTTTTATTTACATGTTATTTTATTCTGTACACTACTTTTGATGGTTAAACACTAAAAATAATTGTGGTTTATGCTAATTTTCTTAATTATGTAGGTTAGAAAAAGTGCAAGACTAATGTTTTCACCTAACAAAAGATCAAACATAGTCTCTCTTGTTGATTTAATAAAGGAGGATGAGGGTCCAAGTGAGGAAAGAATGCATGCTGGTATCATGAAAGGAATGGAGAAAAATAAAACATTAGGAAAGGGACTAATAGTAAAAGGAGGAAAAATGTATACTTCAATAGACGCTCTCCGAGTTGCTGCTAAACATGCAAGGATGAAACTAGAAGAGGAATGCAGAGAAAACAATATTTAGAGTTGATGTTTTAAGCTATTTAGGTTAGCGTATTTAATTGGTGAACCTTGTTTGATGTTGATGTTTAGAGCTAATGGTGATGTTTAGATTACTTTGTGAAGCTTGTTTTGTTAAGATTTTGTTGGTGATGGATCTGAAATTATGTTTTGTAAAGATTTTGTTGGTGATGGATCTGAAATTATGTTTTGTAAAGATTTTGTGAAGTTTGTACTATGTAACAATGAATTATGATATGAAATTATGTTATTATGTTATGTTTTGAGTTTTATGAATGAGTTTTACTGGGTACCATATTTAATTTTTCAGTTTTAGCGCAGTTCATAATTTTCAGCTTTTAGTATTAGTATTAGTATTACTGTGTACCATGTTTTGCCGGTCATATGAATGGGTTTTTACTGTGTACCATGTTTTGCATGTCATTGATGAGTACTTTTAGTATTAGTTTTTGCAGTTCATTGATGAGTAGTTGCGAAAGTCATTTATGAGTGCTTGCAGGTCATTTCTTCTTGATTAGTTGCAGGTTTAAGAGTGTAGATGATTAAGTAAATAAACAAGTGTGATTTGCAGGTCATTGGGATGAGTTTGGATGAATTAAAGTGTGGTTTTTGTGCTTGTGCTTGTTACCATTGTTTTGCTGGTTTTAGAATGCACTTTGTTGTCATCAGAATTGATCATTTTGTTATCAGAATTGGTCATTTTGTTATCAAAATGGGTCACATTGTCATCAGAATTTTTTAAGGCTAGACTATCAGAATTAATTCACAAATAGCTAAACAACAGGCAAATATTTACATAGATTAATTCACAAATACACATGACAACAAGATTACATAGAAAAGAAAACATCAAACAAATCATTTAATTCCACATTAATTCATAACAGGATTACATAGTTCTACAAGTTTCACTTTTTTCAATCCAAACACACCAAGAAAATTGCAATTAATTACTACAACAACAAAGAAAATTAAAAAACGCCAATTAAAACTTTTCTTCACTTTGCAGTTACATTCAGCCCATGTCTCTATTGTTGTCTCAACCATTGTCTTCGATCTCAATTGTCCAATCAGCAATTCAAGTTTGTTTTTTCATACTCCAATTCCAGAATTTTTTTCTCAAGTTTGTTGCGATTTTTTAGTAAACCAAGAATTATTTGAATGGAACGATCACACATTGGTGGATCAAACCATTCAAATTAATTACAAACATTAGCGTGGGAGGTATAGAACCTCCTACCTGGATTAGTGTTCTTCCAACATGTGCATAAAAAGGCCCTGTTTCGACAAAAACATAACACATTATTTTGTGTTGACATACAGAGCAATGGGAGAGGGAAAAAGAAAGTAAGAGAGAGAGAGGTGATACATTCAGATAGATACATGTATATGTATATATCAGAGAGAGAGGGTTTATAATTTTGGCGGGAAAAATTGTGCTGTTTTGCTTGTTTTTGGAGGAAAAGTAATGGGTACAATGGTCATTTGTTTGTTTTCATGAGTTTAGTCGCCAAAGATATACTAATTCAGACAAATATATAAGCACAGTACGCTAATTAAAAAAAGCTACAATTGAGTATACTAAATCGAAATGTGTCAATAGTTAAATACACTTAACATAAATTAACTCCGAATTTTTGTAAACATAGAGGCTAAATCGCTAATTAATACTATACTATATTATATTATATTATGGGTTGAACCATAAGCAAAATAATTGATTTTGATTATACGTGTCATTATTTATTAATGATTTTATGATTTATCTATTCGATTATTTAATACTTGACATTTTCCAAAAAGAGAGAATGTATATTTCAGGATTTGAAATGATTGAGCAGTTAATAACGCAGTCAACGGTTCGAACGGAAGTCGATTCGGAGTCCGACGAGTAAATTAGTACTAACTCACCCGTGGGTCTTACAGACCCACTTGTGGTTCAAGTGGACAGAACAAATAGGATTTTTCCCAGACACCACCCACCAGTGGGTTATACAGAACCCACCAGTGTCAAAGTTCCAGAACCGAGCAAGTTTTCACCCACCAATGGATCAGAAGACACTCACCGGTGGGTCAAAATGTAGATCACAAAAAAACAGGTTTTTAACTTTTTCAAAAAGTCAGTTTAACCATTGGATAAAATCTTAACTAACTCAAATTAGAGATCCAATAAACATTTTTTTTTGTACAAAACAACCCCAAATCATCTCATAAATACATCAATCACACACCCAATCTATATAGAAATTCAATAAAAGATCAAAGCAACAAAAGGTTTCATACTACATATTTCTCACTTGTAATCTTATAAATTCTTGAGTGTGCTCTTATTGTAATCTTATAAACACTTCAAGAATATTTGTGTGTGAGCGATACACTTTCGATTCAATTGTAAAGTGAATTATAAATTCATTTGTGAGCGAGTGATCGAGTAGAGCCTTTGTAAGTGAGTGTTGCTTAAAAGCTCTAGTTATTTTCATTCGGGATACTCATAGAGTGAGAGTGAGGTTAATCCATGGATTGGCTCGTTAGCTTGTAATCTTGGAAAGAAGATTATAGTGATAATACCCGGTAAAAATAATTCCGGAGAGAGAACGTAGCGGGTTTGCTGAACCTCTATACATCGTGTGTCAACTTCTTTCCTTACTATTTACTTTACGCATTTGCTTTCATTACTTATTATTGTTAGTGTAAAGTAATTTAGTCGATTATTGCTAGCTCTATTTGCATTTACTCTTAGTTTGGCGCTAGTTGGGTTGTCATTTGCTTTAGATTTTAATTCCGTAAAAATTATACGTAAAGCTTATTCACCCCATCTAAGATTTAGCAGCTTACGGGCCAACATTATGCCTACAGTATGTATAAATATATTAGAGTTAATTTATGTGTAATATTTTCAACTATCAACTCATTTTATTTTACATTTTTATACTGTCGTTTTTTTTAGTTAGTCTACTAATATTTAGTAAAAAAAACGTTTCAAATGAGACTACGAATTACTAGTACTGGTAGAAAACGCACAAACGCATAGATGAAATGGTAATTTTGGTAAAGATTAAACCGCTATTTTTTTTATAAAAGGGAGACTGAAACGCTAATTTTTATAAATGGTATGTTGAAATGCTGATTTTGTAAATGGGAGGCTAAAACGTTAATTTAAGAAAAATTGAATCAGGAATCATATGGAAAAAAATGTATTTCGTTTACTTTTACGGAAAATTATAGTTTTGTACACCCAGTCATTGATGGTTAAGAAACTGCATATCCACGTTTCAACATTAATAATTTGCATAACCACCTATATGATTTCATCTAATCAACACAGCTTACCTAACTTCCGTTAATAAACTTCTATTCAATCAGATCATGTGTGATCACACGTGTGTTTTTCAAGGACAAATCAATCATTTTACAAATTGGATCAGAGTGATTACATGTGAAGTTTATATATTTTTGTTTTTTTTGTTAACGGCGGTATGTTGATTGATTGGCGTGTACTAGCTGGCTATGCAATTTGTTAATGTTATATCTTCCCAATACGTAATTGACTTAAAAATAAATATTATTAGGAGAACTAAAAAAATATTTTATCTTTCAAATTTTTTTACTGTTTTATATTCCGAATAATTGCAAAATTACCATAAATTTATTATAAAGTAAAGTGCCACTATATTCAAAAATTCTTCCTGATAACACCTACCCAAACTTTTTTCTTCCACTTAACTGCTTATGTTTCGACTCATTAACCCATTACACTTTCTCTATCTTTAGAAATTAGGTCTACTACGACCCCAATTGCTTCATCGGAAAAAACAATCTCCGTCACCGTCACCGCCACCGACGGAGTCAGAACTCAACGATAGACTGGCCTCACTCTATCTTCCTTGTTGCTTGTGTCAATGTCTACCTCTCTATCCATATGCGACTCTCTCTATATATATCCATATGTATATATCAATCTAGATCTAGCTGTGATCTCCGTCGCTCGGTGAGATCTCTTTGTTCTCTGACAATAACGTTATGGCGACCTTCGTTCTACTTTCTCTACTACTCTATCGCTATATATATCTATACTATTAATGTATGAAAAGTGAAAAATTGAAAGTTACAATACATGTGTCATCTTTTCCTTCAATTCATAGATCTACCCATGTTCAATTTTTTGTATGTAAATCAAATTTTGAGTTTCAATTTAAATATTTTTGAAATTGAAAACTGTCGTCAAAGTATTTCTAGCTTGGGTATTAGACTATTACTAATAAGAGCGAAAGCACCACGATTTATTTCTTATCCGATACTCCTCAAAAAGTAAACACTAGCTAGAAAGCGGGTTTTATACCTTCGTATCTTCACTTTTTTCTCTTTTATACCTTCATTTCTTAATTTTTCTTTTTTCTATCTTGTTTTCTACTTTTTTTCCTTTTTGGTCAATTTTGACTAGTTTTGACTTTTTTTTCCAAACTCTTAGAAAACCCATAGCATAAAAGCCACGTGTTCAAGTTTCGGCGATTGAAAATTAAACCAAAAAAGAAAAAAAAAAGTTAAAAATAAGAAACCAAGGTAAATATAAATAAATTAAGAAACCAATCTCCAAAAGAGAAACAAGTGAAGAAAAAAGGTACAAAATATAATAAACCCCTAGAAAGTTGTAGTCTCCTTAATTCATCGCCACCCCCTGCTCATAATTAACTATTAGTACTGGGTAGTGATGTGAGCTCTCATTTACTATTCATTACCTTTATTCTTTGTAGGTAAATTGCTCATAATATTCAAAGTGTACTGTCACGCCCCAAAATCCAAAAAACGGATATAAAGGCGTGACTTTTTGAACAAAAAGAAAAAAAAAAACCTGTTGGTACAAAATTTAACTTTTAAAAGAAAAACAACTTGCGAGGTAAAATAACAATTAAACGAATAAATAAAAATGTTTGTCAAACACGGCTACAAGACGAGATGGTTTTAACAAAGTTATATAAAAAGAAAACAAACGAAAGTAATTTGCCCGTAGGCTACAAATCAAAAATAGTCTAAGTAAAAGAAAACGATTCAAAGAAGTCCCGAACCCAAACTCAAAAATAGTCTAAGTAAAAGAAAACGATTCAAAGAAGCTCCGAACCCATGCGATACTTTGCTAATTCTCATATCCAAACGCCTCAACCTAAGTTGTACCTGAAAGACAAAACTGTAACGGTGAGTCCCATGCACATACATAGACGGGACGGCACCACACAAGATACCGTCACTCCATCCCATAAATGCAAGAACTCGCAAACAACAACTACGATAACAACGTATAAAAAGAAATACAATAACATCGTACAACGAAATAAATTAAGTAACTCCAATACACATCTATAGCAAACATGGACCTCTCACGTCACTCGCCCCAGTCCGTAAGACGAGTCATTTCCTATACCCCTCGTCTCGTCTTATGTCCCCGGTATAGGAAGAGACATAGACCATTGCCAACATATAAAATAACACACATGGACCTCTCACGTCACCTACCCCAATCAGTATGGTAGGTCATTCTCTATACCCCTCTGCTCGTCTTATGCCCCCGGTATAGGAAGAGAAATAGACCATTGCCAACAAATAAATATTTAAAGTGCGCACTTGAAGCTCTTCACGCCACTCGCCCCACTCCGTAGGACGAGTCATTTCCTATACCACTCGGCTCGTCTTATGTCCCCGGTATAGGAAGAGAAATACACCATTGTCAATAAATAAATCACAAGGCCTCAGCCAATAATATTAAACCATTCAATTATCACATTCTCAACAAAATCACATTCTCAAATACTAGCATTCTCAAACGTCACTTTAACGTAATACAATAAAACACATAAGCATAGGTGCTAGATTCACAACTAGCCAAACAACTCCAACAACATAAAATCTCATTTAGCCATTTTAACAAACACCTTATATGCGTAAAGTACAACTCATCTTTATTCAACAATAATTTACCAAATTTAATCAACAACTATAATATCACATAATCAACTCATAAAAACACGCAAACCCAACCATATTATCATTAATTCGAAATTAATATTTCTAAATTCTCAACTTCTCCAATTCAAATAAGTGAATTAAAAGTGCAACAAATAAAACTCAATTAACAATTTAAGAACATAATTGAGATAAAAGGAAAAACCCCCAAATTTAAAATAAACGCAAGACATAACCCTAACATACACCCTCGTCTAGTCGCAATGGATAACCCCCGTTAACTTAGTGCGTAGAGGAGATGTTTCCGATAAAAACCCGCCAAAGTGGTTTCTTTTTCTTATTCGTAAGCTTTGGAATCTCTCCTCTCTCTCTTTTCTCTCTTTGTTTTTGGTGGTTTTAGGTTTACTGTTTTAAAAAATGGGCTGAAAAGAGGTTTAGCAAACTGTTTTGAGAGAGTTTGGGAAAGCGAACTATTTGGTCCCCGAAATTCTAAAAGTTAACTAAAAATCAAAACTATTATTTTACGGCTCAAAATAACAAATGTTTAGAAACAAAACTATTGGGTCATTTTTATTTATAAAATTAGTAACAAGTTTTTAAAATAAAGTTTTTCGGAAGAGTTTCAGTTTTTGGCTAAAAATTGTATAAAACGTTTTTTGGATTAATTAAATCATAAATAAAACCATTTATAAAAATCCGGAATGGTACATGTAAATCCAACATTAATTGTACGAAAAATACGTGGAACTAACAAGAGAGTGTGTATCATGGTGATCAAGACTTCACATCTTTACCATGCAATTTTATCTTTTTGTATCATATATATCTAGCTAACCTAAAGAAGAAACAAAATTTGACATGCACGTTATTAAACTTCTTCCTCTCTCCACATAAAAGAGGATACCATTATTAATTTGAATCTTATACATTGGCACATTGCACGTCGAAGTTAAAGTTGATGAATTTAAACCCATTGTTTACCCTTTAGATTAATATACCATGTAAAACAGCAGTGTAGCTGAAATTACAACTTTAAATTGGTTTAAAACACATTTCCTTAATTGTAATTTTATCAAAACTAATATTAGACCGTTTGTACGTATATGGGTTTACGAGGTAATAGTTTTTAAAAGCAATGTCCTTTAACTATAATACGAAGCACGTATTCAGATAAGTAATAGTCTAATACATAATCCAATCATTGTAGGCAAAACAATACTTTATTGGCAATTCTTATCCATATCACCATTTGCTGTAACTCATTTGTTTGATTATTTTTACCTTTAAATCATAACTGGAAGTGGTCATGTGGTCACACGTGACCAAAATTCTCTTAAAAAGTTAACATAAATCAACTAAAATATGTTGATTTATAGATCTCTTATAAATGAGTATGTAAATTATTAATTTTGTAAGGTGAGCATACAAATTCTTAACCACCAATAGATTGGTGTAGTAAACAATAATTTTCTCTTTTTTCAT
Source organism: Primula veris (assembly GCA_963682055.1). Lineage (NCBI taxonomy): Eukaryota > Viridiplantae > Streptophyta > Magnoliopsida > Ericales > Primulaceae > Primula > Primula veris. Next base: position 7,426,621 of record OY821750.1, on the reverse strand, counting down.
TGCGTAGCCATAAAAATTTCATGAGGCGGATACACTTGTCATGTTGGTTGTCGGAGACACTTTGATTAACGGTTTAGAACAAAAACCCTTAATCTCGACCGATCATCTCCTACTCTCTCTAGATCGATCCTCTCTCTCGACCGTGACAGCGGAGAGAGGTGTATGGTCGGCCTCCAATGAGGCCACACTTAGTACCACGATGGCTTAGGGTGGCGGATTGGGTTGACACTACAATAAAAGTATTGGATAAAGTTTGATCTGTGGGTTTATGAACATGTAAGATAAAAGTTTGTAAGGAGTCCTCTGGTATTATGTTAAACGAATCATCCAAGAAACTGATGATTGTGGCTGTTGGTTAGATTAGTATTTTGTTGAAAATTATCAGTTACTAAGTAATTGAAAAATAGTTGTATGATATTTGTAATTGTAGCTACGTTTTGCACTTGGTTTGAAGGGTTTTAATTTGAACGCTATATATGATGATGGTCAATTTTATAGCGACTGAGTTTATGTTCATTACTTTTTGATATTATGTCCATGACATAGTTTATTACATATTTTTATGATTCAAATTAATACAGTTACCGGACAATGTTGCTTTTACTTAATTAGCACCAATACTCGCACTATAAGAAAAAATTCAGATATATACCAAATGTTTTGAAAAAGTAAATTATTGTTATCTAAACGTTGTCACCTTACTTGCTTCTGCTAAATTTTTATTGTCAATAGTTATTAGTTAGGAATTCATTATTGAGGAGTAGAACGTAATGTTTTATACATTTAGATGTAACTTGTCAAATCAACTGTAAAGTTGTTTGGCTATGTACTTACGGTTTATTTGGTTGCTTTTTTTAATAACTAATTAAAAATTAGATTGAATAAATATAGTAGCATGTCGTAGATCAAAATGTGCACGCACCTAGCGATTGTGAAGATTTGTACGCTTGAAATGGTAAAAATTCTTGCAGGGCTTTAGGTGGGTAATGCAGTGGTTGGAATCCATCCGGGTCTCTACTATTGCATATGCTATTGAACTATGCTTGTCAAATCAACTGTAAGGTTGTTTTGTTTGGCTATGTACGTATGGTCTCTAGAACTTATGCATATGTCCTTTTGATCGGACTATATCCTTATGCACTTACATAGGAGGTGACTTTTAAGAATGGTATGAGAGTTTGCACCAAAACCGAGGGTGGTTCTTATCAAGACGGATTTGAAATTCTTTTTTCAATTTAAGAATTCTTGAAAAATCTCACATCAAACCATTTGGAGAGCACTCATCTTCGGGTGGGCTTACTACTTAGATGCTTTTAGCAGTTATCCGCTCCACACTTGGCAAGTAAATATATAAACGTGAACTATGGTGGTTTTTTTAGTTTAAAGTTAACTTTTTTGCATTTTAACCTGAAGTATATGGAGTTTAGACGCAGCACTATGCATTATGTACTGAGCTATAGTCAATTTTATGTTAGTATTATATGGTGAGCTATAGCCACTTTCAGTTGATTTATATACATGAATCACCTTATAATAACTTTTCTGCATGTATAATTTATTCCGGTTTTGTTTTATTGATAAAAAAAAAAACTTTTGTCTAATAGACCAATATTAAGTGACAAAACTTATCTTTAATAGACCAAATTGAAAAGTGATATTTTTATTTTCATTTTTGGGTTAAGTAAGGACGATTTTGTAATTTAGTTGAAGTTTAAAAACTGTGTCTAATTAGGGAACGTAAGATGGCACTATGACTTATTGTCTATTAAGTATAATAAGTGTGACTATAGGAAATTACCGCTATCATTAACCATCATTTTGACGATTAAGCGACAAATTCACAACAAAAAGAGAGTGCACATATATCAATCTATGAGAGAGAGTGTAAAAGATATCTCTCCATTATGTTATGCTTTTAGTAAAATCGCTAAAGCTTAGTTCTAAAATTCCTTAATTTTTTTTGTTACATTTTCTTTGGTCTGGAGTAACTTTTTTATTGTGTTAATATCAAATAAGGGTTGGAAAAAAAACATATCAAGTTAATTGGTAATAAATTGGATTTGATTTGTAATAGAATTTTTAATGGTGATATAGATATTTAGTTATTAGTATGTAGCAAAAAGAAAGCAAAAAAAAAAAGAGTTAAATACCGCTTTTTTTTTATAACATGGATGTTCAATAAAGTTGAAAAAAAACATAGAAGAGACACCATTTATTTTCATTTAGTGTTAATCTGATGTACCGCTATTTGTATATAGAGTCTACGAAAGACCAAAATGCGATCGGGACAATGGACTACTACTTGTGAACACCATATTTACAAATTTGGTCTTCAATTTTGTGCATCATGAACAAAAGTTTGTGAATACGTTTGGGGAAGAAGTAAACAATATATTTAATTTTGGATCGGGTGTTACTTACGGGTAAATAAAGAAATTAAACGGCCGGCCAATCCGAGTACATATTGATTGTTTGCACTTAAAGATCAAAATGGATGTTTCAAGTATGCTTAAGAACCTCCTTAACTATTAGTTATTGTAATCTATATAAATGTTCTTCCTTCTTTCTGTAAGTTACTTGGAAGATTTGGTAACACATTAATATAGCTAATAGTGATGTTGGCCCCATTGTTATATAATATTCTCTTTCATTTCCATGTACTGTTTGTGTTGCTAACCCTAATTCATGGAGACGAAATTCCAGAATCAAAAATATATGTTTTTGGAGATTCTAATTTTCAAAGTGGTTTTAAATCAAGTGATCAAGATTCATGGATGAGTGCTGGTCATTTTCCATACGGTTCATCTTGCCAGCATATCAAGGATCCTAGATTCACAAATGGAAAAACAATTCCAGAACTTTTTGGTCAGTTTTCAAGCTTACTTGAGGTTTTGAGGTCTTGATTTGATTCATATTAAAACCAAGATTATTCCCTTGCCTATGAATATGATGCATGTATGATTTTTCATTCTCTATTAAGTCTTTTGAAAAATCATACTTTTTTCAGTACACATTATAAAGGCTAAATACGATCGTACATAGAAAAAAATGCTTGTGATTTTAGTTTTGATGAGACGAATTCTACTTTTAATTTATTTGCTTGGGGGTTAATTAATTAAAGAAACAAATCCTAATATTTCTAGTGAAAAATGTGTGTTATTCTATTAAATTTGCCAACGTTTTTTTATTTTGCATCTAAATTCCCTTATAATATATTTCTTACATATTGGCCCTTCAAATTGTTATTGAGTCAGATGATAACTTGATTTTTTTAGGTTTTGAAATGATTCATGTTAGAACCTAGATCATTCCCTTCCCTATGAATTATATATGATGCATATAGGCTTGTTTCTCTATTCTTGACTGAAGTCACGTCATCATGTAGGTCGATCACTCAATCTCACTGGGTTCGGAGCTAATTTTGCATCTGCCTCAGCCGGTATCATCCCAGAAACAGGAACTGCGTTTGTAAGAATAAGCATATACTATTTTTATTTTTATAAAATGCATGTATAAAGAATGTAGACATATTGATATATATGTGTGTATATATTGTCTGTTCTGAAATCATATAATTAAACAACCTCAAAGTTATTTGATGTAATCAAGATGCATAAAATTTGAAAATATTAAAACTTCCGAAAACAAAAGATGCATAAAAAAGAGGTAAAAACATCCCTCAAGTGTGGAAAGATTTCATTAGATCCAGTGGTAGGAAGCGATCTACGATCCTTTTTGAAATTTCATGCACGTGCTGTCAAAATAGGCGATGGTTTTGTTGGGTGACCCATTGCTAGGTCTAATAACCTTATATTCGGTTAAGAAATTTAACAAAAGAAAAAAAAATTGACCTCGTTATCAGCATGATCCTAGTAAGGGCCCAACTTTATTCGTAGGATTGCTTAATATCATAACTTCTTTGGTTGTTTTTTATTATGAAGTGTCAATCATTTTGCAGGGTAAGAACTTCTGTTTCAAAAACCAAATCAGAGCTTTCAAGGAATACGTGCAGAAGGACTTGAACGAGAGATACCCAGCCAAAGAAAAACTAGCAAAACATTTGTCGAAATCGATATTTCTAATAAATATTGGGTCAAGTGACTACATTCACAACTATCTCCAGCCTGATTATTATAACACAAGCAATCGCTACAATGGTGATGAATTTTCCGCTCTTCTTGTTGATCAATACGGTGACTATCTAAAGGTAAGTACGTCCCAATCAAGTCTCCTTAATGCTCGACATTTACAAAATGGCTTACGTCTAACTTTAACCTGGACATATTCTAATATTTATTTTAGGAATTACAAAAGCTCGGTGCAAGAAAAATGGTAATTTTCCAGATTGGTCCATTGGGTTGCTTTCCATATGTGATCGAGAAACTGAAACCAAGAGGCAGATGCGCAGAAAATATAAACGACATGGTTTCAAAATTTAACAACAAGCTGGAAGTCAAGCTCAAGGAATTAAGAAAGGAGCTCGACGGTTCACAACTTATTACTGCAAGAGTATTTTCTCTCATTAAGAACATGATTAAGACTCCAGCTAATTATGGTTAGTCTAGCTTTAGTTTCAATCTCTACCTCTACATCTCTACTATTTTGTATTGAACATAAAATAATCATTGTTCATTTGTTCTTTGGCCCTCTAAGTTAATTTTCAAGGCAATTAAGTTTATGCTGAAAACTTGTACTGTAATTATAGATTAGAAGATTGTTGCAATTAAAATTTTAGAAAAGCGTTTTGCGCCTTTAAGATGTTCATGGGTCTTCTATTTCAGTTAGCTAAAATCATTTGAGGTAAAAGAATTGCATTTCCGTCCTTAAGAATTGTCTTTACTACTTGCTAAAAAGAAACCAGTAGACGAAGAATTAGTATAAATAGTCTCCATGTTATAGGGCCACATTGTTTGGTACTTGCTAAGAAAATTACCACCAGATCATGAAGAATTAATATCAGTATGTACTCTCCAGGTAAGTGACTATTTTATAGGTAGATGTAGCATTAGTTTTAAAGATAAGGCCACAAAGTTCAAATATGCTCATCAGTTATTATCTTACGGGTTTTGAGGAACGAACCTAATTGTATCGATTCCTATTTATAACATCAGGTTTTGAAGAAACAAGATGGCCATGTTGTCCAACTGAGAAAAATGGGACCGGGTTGTGCAAAGACTACTATAAATGGCGAGTGGTTTCCCAATCAGAATCTGATAAAAGAACACGGGCAGAGACTGAGGAAGGTGGATGGGTATGGTTCAACAATTATACGTGTGAAGAAAATCCTATGCCTGAATACTTGAAAAAATTAAAGAAATGGACAGGACCAAACAAGGAACGTGTTTGTTCGTATAAGCGGTTATACTTATTCTTTGATGGACTTCATTTAACTCAGGATGCAAACAGGATCATTGTGGAACGATGCCTTGATGGTAGAAGCTAAACTTGCTCTCCTTTTGGAATCAATTTACTTACCCAAGCATAAAAGTCATTAAAATCAATTATTATATATGCAGAGATATGTTTTTAATTATGAATATATTTTTTCCCACACGATATTACATCCCATAGAGTGGTCAAGAAAAAAAAACATACAGCAATACAAATTATGATTATGAAATTATTGTTTCATTTCCTGTCATTTTATTACGTTCCTAGAAAGCAATGAACAAGTAACTAACAATATAATGGTAGTCTTCTTGGGACTTTAGATATTGAGAAGATAACATGTTGTATACATAAAGTTACCTGGTACCGGTGTGCTATATTTTGGGCTCGACTGGTATCTTATTTGAAACTGACTCCTTAAACTTGGATAATTGGAGAAATTGAATTACAAATGTAGAATTTCTATATAGTAATGCTCGGCAGAATGTTACTAATTCTGTTCAATTTTCAGATAGGATTTAATCTCATTTGCAAAGAACAATAGAAGCTGACTTGATTTCTTGTAAAAAAGCACAAGGGGTGAATTTTTTTCTTGAAAGGCACCAAGGGGGTACATTGCTCTTACTTGAATGATCTCTCACTCCCTGTATTGTGTATGAAGCGCATACAATGTTTTACTATGAAATTATCTCGGTTTTGACTGAATGGCCGAGTTTAAACCAAATTGCAGCAAAAATAAAAGAAACGGTGTAGTTTTATGATACAGGCAAGAGATCTATTTGGTTCACCCTAAGTTTCGATAGATCCATCTCATTACAGACTGCATCAAAATCTAGTCTGCGATGAGCCAGAGTGGCGAGCTGAGTCCAATTAAGTACCAATAGGCCTCCACACCTTGTTCACTAGTGGCGAGCTGAGTCAAATCAGAAGGAGATGATCACTATATATAGGGTTGTAGATAAAACGAAACGAACCGAACAATACCTTGTTCATATTCAGTTCATGAACTAAAGCCCTTCTTCATGTTCAGTTCATGAACTAAAACCCTTGTTTATGTTCGGTTCATGTTCATTTAAATACGAACGTACATTTGACGAGCCGAACACGAGTTGTTCGTGAAAATCTAATTTTTTTCAAAGCATTCAATAATTGAACAAATTAATATTTTTCTTTCTTTTTAAAATATATTTTAATTTTATCATATATTACTACTTTGTTAACTATGATAAATTAGTTTATATATAACTTTAAGTTTATATATTATATAATTTTTTTACATACTTATGATTATTTTAACGAGTTAAACACTTAACGATAAAATCGGTGACTGTATATATAGTATGATGATATAAATTATCATAATAAGTTCAAAATAATACAAATATATCATTTGTATTATTATAGCATAAATAAGTTTATTAATTGTGTAGTGATTTTAGTTTTTGTTACATCGTTAATAAATTTAGTTTTTTATTTTATCAAACTTTATATATAGTTACACGAACACGAGTTTAAACAAACTGAATAGATGCATGTTCGTGTTCAGTTTACTTAATAGACGAACACTATATTATTTTTCATTATCGTTTTCATTTATAAATGAAATAACATCAACTTAGTTTTTAAGTACATTCAGTTAGCAAACTTAGTTTCAAGTTGGCATCTCTGGTCAAATTCTGGGTATAAAAGAAATGGCTTTGTATTTATCATATGAAATGTCATCAAGTGAAGTAGTTTATTGGGTCTATTTGAAACATAGAAATTGCAATTAATAAGGGCCTTTATAAAATTGACAAAATATTGGGTTTTTAATGAAAAAACTAGTTATTAAAAAATATTTATAGCTAATTAGGTGTAATATTAAGAGCGAAAGCAATGCAATTTATTTCTTACCCGATGGAAGTAAACACTAAAAAGCTGTAGCTAGTCACTTTATTTCATACCCAGTACTCACTGCTCATACTAACTATTAGTATTGGGTAGATAATTCATGTAAGCTCTCTTTTACTATATATTACTTTTATCATTTGTTAATAAAAATTGCTCATAATATTCAAAGTGTATATTCAACATTAATTGTACGAAAACTACGTGCAACTAACAATAGTTTTTATCATGGTGATCAAGACTTCAAATCTTTACCATGCAATTTATCTTTTTGTATCATATATATCTAGCTAACCAAAAGAAGCAAATAAAATTTGACATGCACGTTATTCAACTTCTCCCTCTCTTCACAAAAGGAGGACACCATTATTAATTTGAATCTATATATATACATTGCACGTTTTATGAAGTTAAATTTGATGAATTTAACCCATTATATACCCTTTAGATTAATATACCATGTAAAACAGTAGTATAGCTGAAATTATTTTGATCCTAAAACAATATCCCCTTGTAAAATTAAGAACTGGACCGTTTGTAAATGGGTTTACGAGGTAGTAGGGGCGGCTCGATGTTTTTAGTTGCCCAATGCTTACGAGTTTTGTTTTGCTCTAGAGGAGTTAAAATTAAAGGAAAAAGTGAAATAAAAATGCTGAGTAATAGTTTTAAACCTTGTACCAATACAATAATTATCAAAATAGTTTATACTAATCTGTACCGTTAGACTTCAAACTTCATTTGATACATATATATATATATATATATATATATATATATATATATATATATATAATACTTAATAAAGAGTTAGTTTGATCTGTCGGGGGTTACCCGAAAAATTATTTACATCTCATTTTGTCTAGGCTCCGGCCTTAGTGAGTTTGGGCTTGGACGGGGTAGCTAGTAGTTTCCAAAGCAATGTCTATGACTAAAATACGAAGCACATAATCAGATAAGAATAGTGTATTACATCATCTGACGATTGCAGGCAAAACTACTTTATTAGCAACCCTTCACCATATCCCCAGTCGCTTGGGTTAATCATCTAAAATAATTATTGTTTTCTTTTTTGGTACATATAGGCAGGGGAAGATAAGTGGGGACGATCGGATGCCACGGCACCCCCCCATAATTTTAGAAATCTCAAGTGACGTAATTTTTTTTTAGTACAATTTCTTTTTATGTTTAGATTTGGCACCCCCATAAAAATATGTTACTTGTACATATATTTTGGCACCTCCCATTTACACATCATGGCTTCGCCCCTGCCTATAGGGATAACAATTAGCTGGGGTCATTTAAAACCCGACTTAATCCAGGTACAAAGTTGTATTTTTATATTTTTGACCCGACCCGATCTATTTGACCCATTTTTTTATAGCACTTTTTTTTTTCATTTGAAAAATAAATCTCATCAATGTTAAGATTTGAAAGAGAATTTGTTAAAAACTCATATGTTAAAGTAAAAAAATATTTGATTTAGAAATATAATATATAAATACTAGTGTGATATTAAATACCCTTTTATATTCATTTAGTTATTTAATTTTTGTAATCTTATTTTTGACATTTTCATGTTTATTGAATTAATTTGACCTCGTTAACTTCGTCAACTAAAATATTGCTATATGTAAAAATGTAATAAAAATGTATATGATTGATTTGATGATTTATTTTTCGTAAATTCTTCTAAAAATAATGACGATAATGTATCACTAAATTCATTAATTAACACATTAATATTTACCATAAATATCATTAATTAACGTATACAAGATTTATTTAGTAAATCATCGGAAAAAAAAAAAAAAAATATATATATATATATATATGCATTACTATAGCATTACCATAGAATAAGGAGAGAAACTAATGTAGTCGAGAGAGATAAAGGAGAGACAGAGTATTAAGTTGTGTAACTTTGTATTTTTATCCAATTTAACCCAATCCGACCCGATTTAACCCAAATAAAGTTGTACTTTTACCCGACCCGTAGCAGGTCGGATCGGGTCAAAATTCAAAAAATTGCCATTTATAGCCATCAAAAAAGAAGGGGTTGGGTTTTTCTCCATAGAAGAAAGAAGCTGCTAGAGAGACAAACAGTGTGTTGGTAATAGTATAAGTGGAAGACTGCTGGTTCAGCTATTGGAACTTTATTACGAGGACCAAATTTATTTATTATTTTTTATTTTTTAAAGTCTGTGTATTTAAGTTTTGCTATATTATTTCCCTTTTTCGCACTTTTCCCGTTTGGGATGAACCTTGTGCATTTGTTTTGTAGGCTTTTTCAACCACATTTTTATTTTCACAAAATTAATAAATAAAAATGTGTGTTTTCTTCACCATTTAAATAAAAAAAAAAGTATGTATAGCTTAATATTTTGATGTGGCAGAGATACCAATCATGTTAGTTGTCGATACACGTTTATAAATGGTTTAGAACGCCCTTCAATATATCATAGTTATTGCTAGGGAAATCGAGTAGTAACATTACACACTATAAAAAAATGTATGTTTTAAAGTGATTATCGCTAAATTTAGCAACATAATAATAATAATAAAAACAGATTTTCTTGCTAAACTGTTGTTAAAGTTAGCGACGCTCATCTTAACATCACAATATGAACACAGTGGCTCTTGTTATCCTTACAATTTTGTGTAGTGACATCTTTCAATATATAGCTTTGTGTTATTTATATTTTTGTCCTCTATCGTCTTTTTTCTTTGTTCTTTTTTCTTATCATTTGGGAGGGTACATTGCCTCCTAATTTAGGTTTGTGTAGCTTTTGTGTTCATTCTTCATATAGAACTTATTTTATGATTTTTTTTAGAATGACATTTTGTCCTTCAAAACTAAGATTGGTAGTAAATTAATAATGCTTTATGCACAAAATTTCGCTTGTTTTGGAATTAAACCTTTCTCCAATAATATTTGTATATCTTTTTTTTTTTTTTGGATTTTGGACTACACATTTCCTAGCTAATCGTTCATCCTCATACCATTTTCGCTATTCGTGTAAAATAAGTGATTCAAACAAATAAGGGTGTTTTGAGTGAAGCACAATATCTAAATTACATATTAATTAGATTGATTATATTGTACCAAATATCACGGAACTTATATTTCATACATCAAATATGCATTGATTAAAACATTTAATTCACCCAATACCAAGGAATCATTGTGATTACTTATGTGCGAGCTTATACAAATTATATACAAACCTTGTGCACAAAACATGACAAGTCAGGGGTCACGTAAAAAGTAGGTCGATCTACCCATCAATTTATATATTTTAGAAAAAAAGGTGTCATGTAAAAAGAGTGCACGTGTGTCCAATGCACAAACCCGTTGTACTGTTGTAAGGGAACAAACTAACCTGTCGCCTCGTTGGCAACTCTGGAATCGGCCAATCCGATCTCAAGAGCTCGGTCACCTCATCCATAATGGGCCGACCTTTATTCTCGTTCAAAGTACACAACAAACCGATTTCCAAAACCCGAATTGCTTGAGCAATATTCCCACCCGAACCCATCCTCTTATCCACCACTTTCTCCTTCTCACCGCTCTTGTATCTCGCCCATGCCTAGTCAAGTAGATGATTTCTCCCAGGCTGGACCTATTTGGAAAATAAAATAAAAAATACAAATCATTACCCCTAACTCTTCAAAGTCCTTAATTAGTGGATTTTGCAACTTAACATCATATCATATATTAAGAACATAGGTAACAGTTTAAGAAAAAGAAGATGCATCAATCAAACTAGTATCAACAAAAGGAAGATAATTAGATATTTACTAAACGTTCAAGGGCACCCTAAAAATGGAACAGTTTAAATAAATCCGGCTACCAGGCATGTGCATGCAGTGTTTAAAAAGTAAAATCTTAGATAAAGCGTTTTTGCAAGCGCTATATTATAATCGTGAAACGCGTACGTTTTTAGCGGCCTAAAAAGACAAGTTTTTTAAGATTTGAATCAAGTTTTGTGGAAATCTCAGTGATCTTGGAAGTAATTATTAGAAATATCAACACATGTTAAAATGAGAAAAATATTATAGTGACATCTTAAGAATCAACATAGATTATTATGCCAATATTATGTAATTATGAATTATTATTTGTTTACTTATTCACTCATGTTAGTGTAGTATAAATAGAGAGTGTAAATACTGATTTGGTTATTAAGAAATAATGCATTATCTTTTTTATTGGTCTTCTCTGAATCAACATAGTATCAGAGCGGGATTAAAATCTTTCCATCACACTCGGAAAAAAAAAAAAAACTAGAAACCTGAGTTTTTTTTTTCTCAAACTAATTCAGAGCGATCAATTGAGGATTCTCAGTCGTCTCTGAAAATCGACCATGACCAGAACCTTATCGACACAAGCCGGAGGAGAAACAACACGTGCAGCCTACGTGCCTCGTCCCTCTACTTTTTAGTCAAAAGTTGACTAATCTCTTGGTTGATTAGCCAATATCATCCTCTTTCCCAGGTGTATCGAATTCTATGTTTTTTACATTCGTGCTATAACTGATTCAGAGTTACGAAAAGTTATTTTATTTTGAAACATTTGGTTCAGTATGCCCAAATTAATGGGAGAATCCACATCCGCTAATTAAGTAGCTTATAAAGACAATTTTTTAAACACCTTAAGTGCAACCTCTAAAATAAAAGTTCCCTGCAACATATATTCAGGTGCGTCAGATCACATGACTGACGCTTATAACTTATTCTCCTCATACACACCGTGTGCTGGTAACTTAGAAGTGAAAATAGCGGACGGGTCATTCTCTTCTGTCACAGGGAAATATGTTGTTAGGTTATCTGAGAATATAATTCTCGAATCCATAATTCATGTTCCTAATATACACCGTTTGCTGGTAACTTGAAAGTGAAAATAGCGGAAGGGTCATTCTCTTATGTCGCAGGGAAAGAGGTTGTTAGGTTATCTGAGAATATAATTCTCGAATCCATACTTCATGTTCCTAAACTGTCCTACAACCTTTTATCTATTAGCAAATTAACAAGAGATTCAAACTGTTTTGCTATATTCCTACCATCCTATTGCGTTTTTCAGGATCTACCATCGGGAAAGACGATTGGAAGTGCTAAAGAATGCGAGGGGCTCTACTACTTTGACGAGACCAGCGTGAGTAAACAATATCAAATTGCGAATTTTAATTCTAAATCTATCCTGACAAGTAATGAAATCGTGTTATGTCATTATAGGATGGGTCAGCCAAACTATCAATACCTAAAACGTTTATTTTCATCGTTTTCCACTAGTAAACACACTCACAATTTTCAATGTGAGATATGTGAACTTGTCAAACACCAACGAACCTCTTTTCCAAAATCTCAATACAAACCAAAAAAACCAGTTGCCATGATTCATAGCGACGTATGGGGCCCATCTCGAATCTCTAATCGAACCCAAACAAAATGGTTTGTCACCTTTATTGATGATCGTACTCGACTATCTTGGGTTTATTTGTTAAAAGAAAATTCTGATATCTGAAATGTTTTTATCAATTTTCATTCCATGATTCACACACAATTCCAAAAAAAATCCAATTTTTTCGGACCGATAATAGTAGAGAATACTTTAATGAAGTATTGGGAGATTTTTTACAAAAATAAGAGATTATTCATCAAAGTTCTTGCGTTGACACTCCACACAAAATGGGGTTGTGGAACGTAAAAATAAACATCTCATTGAAGTTGCTCGAGATTTATTATTCACCACAAACATGCCAAAACTGTTTTGGCCGGATGCAATTCTTACTGCCATTTATCTCATTAACAGGATGCCAAGTCGTATTATCATGTTTGAAACACCTCTGCATAAGTTCCAACAATTATTTCCGAACTCTCATCTTGGCTCTATCCTAACCTTCCAAGTGTTTGGCTGTACCGCATTTGTTCATATCCATTCTCACAATTGGACCAAATTAGATCCAAGAGCAATTAAAAGTGTTTTTATTGGTTATTCTCCCACTCAAATAGGTTACAATTGGTATGACTCGTCTACTAAAAAGACTTTTGTTAGCCTTAGTGTTAATATTTTTTAAAATACACTTTTTTATTCGAAAAGCTCACTTCAGGGGGAGAATTCAAACGAAGTTCGCTCATTTAGCCAATTCTTAAACATCGACCACATGTTATCCAACTTTGATTTCGCTCCTGTCACTCCTAAAACATCGACCCCATGTGAAAGTTTGAATCACGGATCATATGAAAAAAAATGTATTTCGTTTATTTTTAAGGAAAATTATAGTCTTGCATACCGACCTATTGGTGGTTAATAAACTTCATATCCACGTTTCAACATTAACAATTTGTATAACCAGCTATATGATTTCATCCAAACAACACACCTTACCTAACTTCAGTTAGTGAACTTCTATTCAACCAGATCATGTGTGATCACACGTGCGTTTTTTAAGGACAAATCAATCATTTTGCAAATTGGATTAGAGTGATCACATGTGAAGTTTATATATTTCTGTTTTTTTTAACGGCGATATGTTGATTGATTGGCGTGTATTAGCTGGTTATACAAATTGTTAATGTTATATCTTTCCATTACGTAGTTGACTTAAAAATAAATATTATTAGGGGAACTAAAAAATATTTTATCTTCATAAACTTTTACTATTTTATGTTCCCAATGATTGCAAAATTACCATAAATTTATTATAAAGGAAAGTACCATTATTCAAACATTATTTCATTCTTTATCATAACATCCGCCCAAACTTTTTTCTTCCTCTTAACTGCTTATGTTTCGACTCATTAACCCATTACACTTTCTCTATCTTTAGAAATTAGGTCTCTTACGACCCCAATTGCTTCAGCAGAAAAAACAACCTCCGTCACCGTCACCGCCACCGACAGAGTCACAACTCAACGACGGACTGGTCTGACTTTATCTTCCTAGTTGCTCGTGTCAATGTCTACCTCTCTATCCATATGCAACTCTCTCTCTCTCTAACCATATGTATATATCGATTTAGATCTAATGGTGATATGCGTCGCTCGACGAGATCTCTTTGTTTTCTGACAATAGCGTTATGGCGATCTTCGTTCTACTTTCTCTATTACTCCATCTCTTATCTATCTATACTATTAATATATGAAAAGTGAAAAATTGAAAGTTACAGTACACGTGTCATCTTTTCCTTCAATTCACAAATCTACCATGTTCGAATTTTTTTTATGTAAATCAAATTTTGAGTTTCAATTTAAACATTTTTTTAATTGAAAACTGCCATGAAAGTATTTCTAGCTTGGGTATTACTATTACTAATAAGAGCGAAAGCAATACGATTTATTTCTTATCCGATACTCCTCAAGAAATAAACACTAGCTAGAATGCGGGTTTTATACCTTTTGATACCTTCGCATCTTCATTTTTTTCTCTTTTATAGCTTGTTTTCTTAATTTTTCTTTTTTATACCTTGGTTTCTGGTTTTTTTTTTTCCTTTTTGGTCAATTTTGATTTTTTTTTCCAAAACTTTTAGAAAACCAACAACATAAAAGGCACGTGTCTAAGTTTCGGCGATTGAAAATTGATCCAAAAAAGAAAAAAAAAGTAGAAACCAATGTAAATTTAAGAAAAAGTAAGAAACAAATGTTAAAAAAAAAAGCTAAAAATAAGAAAACAAGGTAAATACAAATAAATTAAGAACCAATCTACAAGGGAGAAAAAAAGTGAAGAAACAAGGTACAAAATATAATAAACCCCTAGAAAGCTGTAGTCCCCCTAATTCATCGCCACCCCCTGCTCATAATTAACTATTAGTACTGGGTAGTGATGTGAGCTCTCATTTACTATTCATTACCTTTATTCTTTGTAGGTAAAAATTGCTCATAATATTCAAAGTGTACATCCAACATTAATTGTACGAAAAATACGTGGAACTAACAAGAGAGTAATGTGTATCATGGTGATCAAGACTTCACATCTTTACCATGCAATTTTATCTTTTTGTATCATATATATCTAGCTAACCTAAAGAAGAAACAAAATTTGACATGCACGTTATTAAACTTCTTCCTCTCTCCACATAAAAGATGATACCATTATTAATTTGAATCTTATACATTGGCACATTGCACGTCGAAGTTAAAGTTGATGAATTTAAACCCATTGTTTACCCTTTAGATTAATATACCATGTAAAACAGCAGTGTAGCTGAAATTACAACTTTTTGTTATTAAAAAATATCTATAGCTAATTAGGTGTAATATTAAGAGCGAAAGCAATGCAATTTATTTCTTACCCGATGGAAGTAAACACTAGAAAGCTATAGCTAGTCGCTTTATTTCATAGCCAGTACCCACTGCTCATATTAACTATTAGTATTGGGTAGATAATTCATGTAAGCTCTCTTTTACTATATATTACTTTTATCATTTGTTGATCAAGATTGCTCATAATATTCAACATTAATTGTACGAAAACTACGTGCAACTAACAATAGTTTTTATCATGGTGATCAAGACTTCAAATCTTTACCATGCAATTTTTCTTTTTTATATGTATTTCTAACCAAAAGAAGCAAATAAAATTTGACATGCACGTTATTCAACTTCTCCCTCTCTTCACAAAAGGAGGACACCATTATTAATTTGAATCTATATATATACATTGCACGTTTTATGAAGTTAGATTTGATAAATTTAAACCCATTATATATACCCTTTAGATTAATATACCATGTAAAACAGTAGTATAGCTGAAATTATTTTAGTCTTAAAACAATATCCCCTTGTAAAATTAAGAACTGGACCGTTTGTAAATGGGTTTACGAGGTAGTTAGTAGTTTCCAAAGCAATTTCCGTAACTAAAATACGAAGCACATAATCAGATAAGAATAATCTATAATTACATCATCCGACGATTGTGTTAATCATCTAAAATAATTATTGTTTGCTTTTTTGGTATGCATGGCTTAATATTTTGATGTGGCAGAAACGCCAATCATGATAGTTGTCGAGACACTTTTATAAATGTTTTACAACACCCTTCAATATATCATACTTATTGCTAGGGTCCTAGGGAAATCGAGTAGTAACATTACACATTACAAAAAAAAAAAATTATTATGTTGTAAAGTGATTAATTATCGCTAAATTTAGCAACATAATAATAAAAAAAATAACAAATGTTTTTGTTAAACTGTTGTTAAAGTTAACGACACTCATTTTAACATCAGAATATGAACACATTGTCTCTTGTTATCCTTACAATTTTTTGTAGTGACATCTTTCAATATATAGCTTTGTGTTCTTTATATTTTTTGTCCTCTATCGTCTTTTTTCTTTGTTCTTTTTTCTTATCATTTGCGAGGGTACATTTGTTGGTTTCCGTGTACGAAATAACAATTAACAATAATAAAAGGACTAAACAATAATTAAACAAAACCAGTGTAATCTTTATTAATTTCCAATTGGAATAGAAATTACTGATTACAACATGTAGGTACTGAAAAGTAATTAAAGCAAACGTTATCAGATTATTATTAATTAATAATCTGATGTACTGAATTGCAATAAATAGAAACTGCCGGACTGGAAAGTATAAACTTAACAGCCGGACTTGTCACGCCCCAAAAATCCAAAAGACGACGGATATCGAGGCATGACCTTTTAAAAGGAAAGAAAAGAGAACCTGTTGGCACGAATTTAAAATTTTAAAAGAAACCATTTGCAAGCTAAAGGAACAATTAAACGATAAATAAAAGTATGCCAAACGCGGCTACACGACCAAAAGGTTTTGACAAAATTATAAAAGAAAAGAAACGAATGTAAATCGCCCGTAGGCTACAACCTCAAAATGAACTAACTAAAAAGAAAGTGACTAAAGAAGCCCCGAACCCATGCAATACCGTGCTAATGCACCTAGCCAACGCCTCAAGCTAATTTGTACCTGAAAGACAAAAATTGTAACGGTGAGTCCCACGCACATAACTAGACGGGACGGCACCACAGACACCGTCACTCCATCCCATAAATGCAAGAACTCACAAATTCTACAACTACGATAACGACGTGTTGGTCCGTAGGAGTCTAAACCTTAGAGAGGGGGGGGGGGGTGAATAAGATTTTCGTACGTTTTTCGCGGAATTAAATCTATGGGTATTTAACTAAGTTAATTAGTGGTATTTATAACCTAAACTCTTTTGTTACCAAATTAACGCTAAATTGATCTAAGCAAGCAATAAATATAAGCGATAAATAAATACGAAAAGCAAAAGTTAAGGGAAAGAAATAACGCAAGATTTATAGAGGTTCGGCAAACCGCGCCTACGTCCTCTCCTCGGTATTTTCACTACCGAGTGTTTCACTAAAAATCTTCGTTTCAAGGTTACACCTTAACGAGCTTAATCAACCGATTACGCTCCCCCTCACTATATGAGTATCCCGAATAAATGACCTAGAGCTTTTAAGCTACACTTGCTTAAAAGCCTCTACCCAATTCACTCGCTCACTAATGAGTTTATAAAATACTCTTTTACAAGTTTGATTTCGAATCACTCACTAACAAATATTATCTCGATGTTTATAAGATTACAATGAGAATATACTCGAGAATATTTTTGATTACAAGTGAGAAATAAGTAGTATAAGCTTGAAGGATTTTCTTGTAAGAATTGCTTAAAAGTTGTGAATGCTTGGATACCTTTCTTCAAAGTATTTTGGGGCTTTTGTAGAGTCACAAAGGTGCAGCAATAAATTTCAGACCGTTGCTGGTTGGTGAGTTCATTCAATGCTGTTTTTGCAGCAGTTCGCCCCATTTTCAGGAATAGCTTAAAAGCTGGATTTTGAAATTCTACAGAAACGATCGGTCGTTTCTGAAAAACGATCGGTCGATTTTCAATTGGACTCACTGGACAAAATGCGCACTGAAACGATCGGTCGTTTCAGATTTATGATCGGTCGTTTTTGCTGAGTGCTCACTGGTCAAAATTTGTACTGAAAACGATCGGTCGTTTCCTCTTGGCGATCGGTCGTTTTTACGTTGTGCTCACTGGAAGAAAATTTCTCTAAAATGATCGATCGTTTCCTTATGGATCAGTCGTTTTTGTTCTAGGCTTGTTTTCGGTTTTCTCGACAAACTTCAAAACCCCGTAACTAATTCGTTTCGAATCCGATATTGGTTCCGCTTGAACCATTGGCTTCGTAATTACGCATTCTATCATTTTGAACCTTTAATAAACTCGATAAATGATTAGTACGCAAAACGAGCTTTTATAATGTTTTACAAATATTGTTATCATCAAAATAATCGATTAGAAGAATCAACGTTCAACAATCTCTCCCTTTTTGATGATGACAAAATATTGACTTCAACATACTATAAGCTCTTTTTGCTTAAAAGAGAATATCCGATATGTGTAGATGACGCTTTACTTGGACAAAAGTTTTAGTTTTGAAAAGCACCAAGTAAATGTCATAACATTCGATTTTAATAATACGCTAAAACAAAACTAAATGAATAGGGATTACGAAGAACTATATGTAAGCAAAAATTTGGCCATAGTTTTGCCTAATAATGGTCAATCGCCACAAATTAAAAGCAAATACAAATAGCCCATTCAACTAGCAATTATGAGCATAAATCTTAATAGCAATTATAACCACGCATATACACAAATCTCACAATACATAAGCACTTATAAAAAGCAACATAATAACGATTCATAAAATAAAACGTTTTTCTAGTTATTACATCAAAAACCAACGTAGTTCGTAGAGCGGAAAAGAAATACAACTTAAAAACAAAAGAGAGAGGTATTTCTCCCCCTTTGACATCATCAAAAAAATATCCGCCTAGTCACGGTGGGAGGTCGCATCATCCTCGTCGTCATCGTTGTCATCGTTGTTTGGAAAGAATTCATGAAATTGTGCCCTTTGCTCGGCGCTTTCACGATCAAGTCGGTCTAGCTCTTCTTGTCCCGGATTCATGAATCGAAACATTCGACGAGTCATTTGTGCATTGTGGTATTGGTTGATGTAGAGAGAGTCATAGAACTTGTCGGAGCACGGGATACGAGAAGAAGATCCCGCCTGAGCTTTTCCTTGTCGTCGAGAGGGACGAGAAGATGTAGGGATATCGACGGGGGGAATGGAATCAGAGGAGATAGCGACGTCCTCATGAGTGGCACGCGGTGTGGCCTTGGGGCCAACATACTCTTCCTCTTCGGGGGAAAGAGGAGCATAGTTGGGGCCGGATACCCGCTTACCGGACCATGTAATGGTTTTATCGGCATTGTGGAATTTAATGGACATTTGGGAAAGATATGAAGTGTCCCAAATATGTTTGTCCTTATTTTTGAATAAGGTTCCACCGGGAACGAGATTGAGGTCATTTAAGATGGCCGAAATTAGAGCACCGTAGGGTAACCCATTTTTGGATTTCGTTTTAAGAGAATCCATCTTAAAAAATATGAGAGTCGCGAAGTCAAGTTTGACTTTGCGATGGATGCATCCTAGTAGAAAGATGTATTCATTCGTAACATCCGTAAAATTTGAAGTATGGGGTAGGACGATATGCGATAGGATGTGATTGGCTAATTTGTTGCGGAATAAGAGGCCATGGGCTTTGTTGGATTGATTGTTATGGACGGGATGAAAAATTTCGGATTTGAGATCGTTGAAGTTATCGATCTCAAGAGTCTCACAAAGTTCCTCACTCGACTCATGGATACCGTCATTATCTAGGCGTAATAAATGTCGTAAACGGTCTATACCGTAAACGAATGGTTGGCCGTGAAATGATGAACGCAAACGAAGTGCGTCATCGGAATCCCTATCTAGAGCTAGGTTGTGATAAAATTCGTATACGTTTTCAATGAAGAATGGCATTTTTAGAGTGAGAATGGTATCGAGTTTTTGAAAACTTAAATCGAGCATAAGAGCGGGAAATCGTTCACGGAAGAGAGACATATCTAGAGTGAAATTTGACAAAATACCTCTTTTATCCATCGTGGGTGGATAGAGAGGAGGACGAGAGCCGGATGAGGCACCGGGGCCCGATGGCGGAGCGGTGGAGGAGGCGGTTCGACGACCGCGAGGAATACGAGGACGAGGGGACGGAGGCACATAGGCTTCGTCATCTTCATCCACGAGTGAAGTTCTTTTAGTGCGAACCATATTGGATTGATTTCGGATGTAAAGTGGGATATTTGACAAGTTTTGAAGAGAGGGGACGAATATAGAGAGAGAGTTGGCTGTGAAATAGTGAATGAGTTTGAAAAATTTTATTAGGGTTTCAAGGATTTATGCTGAAAAACACAAAAACGATCGGTCGTTTTGTGTGTCGATCGGTCGAATTTGGAACAAAAAGTTCCAGTGAGTAAGACTAAAAAACGATCGGTCGTTTTGTAGAACGATCGGTCGTCTGTAGCAAAACGATCGGTCGTTTTATATGACGATCGATCGACTGTAAATGAGGTACAGAACAGAAATTTTGGCACATTTCGACACAGATTTGGCAAGAAAAAAATATGCAAAAATACTAAAATAGATTAAATTAATCAAATACATGTATATATGTATATTTCACACAACAAACATGCCTAACTCTCGTCGAATAAAACAAAATTGTTCCTCATTAAGGGGTTTAGTGAAAATATCGGCTAATTGCCTATCGGTACTTATATATTCAAGTGTAATATCCCCTTTTTGGACATGATCCCGTAAAAAGTGATGACGTAAATTAATATGTTTAGTGCGAGAGTGTTGGATCGGATTTTTCGAAAGGTTTATAGCACTAGTATTATCACACAATATAGGTACACTATTAAATGATAATTCAAAGTCGTTGAGTTGTTGACGCATCCAAAGGATTTGTGCGCAACAACTACCCGCGGCGACATATTCCGCCTCCGCCGTGGAAAGCGCAACCGAGTTTTGTTTCTTGCTATGCCAAGAGACTAAAGCGTTTCCTAAGAAATGGCAAGTGCCACTAGTACTCTTTTTATCTAATCGACAACCGGCAAAGTCGGCGTCGGAATAGCCAAGCAATTCAAAAGAAGTATCATGCGGATAAAACAATCCTAAGTTGCATGTACCTACTAGATATCTAAAAATGCGCTTAACGGCTATAACATGCGATTCTTTAGGGCAAGATTGATACCTAGCACACAAGCAAACACTAAACATGATATCGGGTCTACTTGCGGTTAAATATAAGAGGGATCCAATCATACCTCTATAGAGCTTTTGGTCCACGCTTTTACCCGATTCATCCTTGTCTAGTTTCGTTGCCGGACTCATCGGAGTTCCTAGCGGCTTTGCATCGCTCATGTTGAACCGTTTGAGCAAGTCCCTCGTGTATTTGGCTTGATTGACGAAAATTCCGTCCTTTGTTTGTTTGATTTGCAATCCAAGAAAGTATGTGAGTTCACCCATCATGCTCATCTCGAATTCACCTTGCATACACTTAGAAAACTCCTCGCACATGCGAGCATTAGTAGCACCGAAAATAATATCATCAACATATATTTGAATTAAAAGCATATCTTTTCCATCCTTTTTAATAAAAAGAGTAGTGTCTAAAGTACCACGAGAAAAACCTTTTGCAATCAAAAATTTACTTAGTCTTTCATACCAAGCCCGGGGTGCTTGTTTTAAACCATAAAGTGCTTTACGAAGTTTGTAAACATGATCGGGAAATGCGTGATTTTCAAAGCCGGGTGGTTGTTTAACATAAACTTCCTCATTTATAAAGCCGTTTAAAAATGCACTTTTAACATCCATTTGAAATAATTTAAAACGTTTAAAAGAAGCATAAGCAAGCAACATTCTAATGGCTTCTAGTCTTGCTACGGGTGCGTAAGTTTCATCGAAATTGATGCCCTCTTCTTGATTATACCCTTGAGCTACTAGTCTAGCCTTATTTCTAATAACTACCCCGGATTCATCCATCTTATTTCGAAATATCCATTTCGTACCTATAATGGTTTTCTCACGCGGTCTAGGTACTAAGGTCCATACGTTACTACGCTCGAATTGATTTAATTCGTCATGCATAGCTAATACCCAACTCTCATCGAGTTCCGCTTCATGAATGTTCTTGGGCTCTAATTGAGACAAGAATGCAACATGATTAACTATATTTCTTAATGATGAACGTGTATGCACTCTTTCTCCCGGGTTACCCAAAATTAAATCTTGCGGATGGTGATTGGCAAAACGTCATTCTTGAGGCAAATCCTCATGAATATGTACGCTAGTTTCTAAGTCCTTTTGAAGTCTCTCTATAGTGACTTCTTCATTAACGGGTTCAACCTCTATGCTAGGCGTTGACTCTAAGCTAGATGTAACATGATTTGAAGAAGATGCTTTATGAAAAATATCATCATTAATATTATGAACAATTAAAGGCTTATCAATTGTCGGCAAATTTTCATCAAACGAGACATGTACCGACTCTTCCACCAATAAAGTTCTTTTATTAAAAATACGATAAGCTTTACTCGATATAGCATATCCAACAAAAATTCCTTCGTCGGACTTAGCATCGAATTTTCCTAGATTATCCTTACCATTATTATGAACATAGCATTTACAACCAAATGCACGTAAATGAGAAATATTGGGCTTTCGCTCATTCCATAATTCGTAAGGTGTCTTTTTTAATATGGGCCTAATTAAGGCTCTATTTAAAATATAACAAGCGGAATTTACGGCTTCGGCCCAAAAATACTTTGGCAAATTATTTTCGCAAAGCATGGTCCGTGCCATTTCCTCTAGGGTTCTATTCTTTCTCTCTACTACCCCATTTTGTTGGGGCGTACGAGGAGCCGAAAAATTATGATCAATACCATTTTCATCACAATAAGTTTGAAATGGAGTATTCTCAAATTCCTTACCATGGTCGGTTCGGATACGTTTGATCATATAACCCTTTCGTGTTTGGAGCTTTTTGCAAATAATAGAGAATTCTCTAAATGCTTCATGCTTATGAGTTAAAAACAACACCCACGTAAAGCGACTAAAATCGTCAACCA
Source organism: Primula veris (assembly GCA_963682055.1). Lineage (NCBI taxonomy): Eukaryota > Viridiplantae > Streptophyta > Magnoliopsida > Ericales > Primulaceae > Primula > Primula veris. The sequence continues at coordinate 7,403,321 of OY821750.1, read as the reverse complement.
TGACGAAGGCATATGCACGCCCGCCAAGACTAAGTGTCCGGGAGGGGCCAACTAAGTCCATATGAATGAGCTCCAAACAACGAGTAGTAGAAATAATATTTTTAGACTTAAAAGAAATCTTTGTTTGTTTGCCTAATTGGCAAGCGTGACAAAGTTTGTCCTTTATATAAGGAGCTTTTGGTAAACCTATTACCAATTCTTTACTAGAAAGTTTAGCAAGTAAATCAAGACTTGCATGACCAAGTCGTCTATGCCACAACCAACCATTGTCGTTGATAGTAACAAGACACTTAACTTCATTTTTCACCGAACTATTCAAATCAATCATATAGACATTATTTTGTCTTTGACCCATGAGAATAGTTTTATTATTTGAAATACAATGAATGATGCAATGAGATTTTTCAAAAATGACTTTGTGACCCAAATCACAAAGTTGACTTATACTAAGCAAGTTGTGTTTGAGACCATCCACAAGCAATACATTATCGATAACAACATTAGATGGTTTAGAGATACTACCAATACCGATAATTTTGCCCTTGCTATTATCTCCGAATGTCACAAAGCCTCCGTCTTTAGGTGCAAGAGTGGTGAATTTTGTTTTGTCTCCCATCATATGTCTTGAGCATCCACTATCCAAGAACCACTTGTCCTCGTTGATTTTTGACCTCAAGCATACCTACAAGACAAAACGATCATTGGTACCCTAATCCATTTTTGGGTCCTTGAGGGTTAGAGTCTCGACCCTTTGGAATCCAAACCAAATCATTTCTATTAACCTTATACCTATTAGGGCAATATATGTAATCTTCATAGTGATCACTACGGTTGCAAGTAATACATTTAACATGTGATATGGGTTTAACAAAACGATTATAAACTAAGTTCTTTTTATACGAGTTGTTTTTATGAGAGTGATTTGGTTGTCTACTTTCATTTTTAGCCGTTTGTTTGGTGAATAGGTTTTTATGCTTAGCCGTTAAGAGTGGGTTGTAACCTACACCGGTTTTATCATACGCGCCTTGTTGAGAAGCTAATATAGTACTTAGCATTTTACTACCTTTAGTGAACTTAGAGAGAGTAAGTTCGGCGCTATCCGCCTTAAGTTTACATGACTTAAGGTCATCAACTAACTTATCATTTTCTAGGGTGAGTTCGGTATTTTTAACATCAGAATATGAACACATTGTCTCTTGTTATCCTTACAATTTTTTGTAGTGACATCTTTCAATATATAGCTTTGTGTTCTTTATATTTTTTGTCCTCTATCGTCTTTTTTCTTTGTTCTTTTTTCTTATCATTTGTGAGGGTACATTTGTTGGTTTCCGTGTACGAAATAACAATTAACAATAATAAAAGGACTAAACAATAATTAAACAAAACCAGTGTAATCTTTATTAATTTCCAATTGGAATAGAAATTACTGATTACAACATGTAGGTACTGAAAAGTAATTAAAGCAAACGTTATCAGATTATTATTAATTAATAATCTGATGTACTGAATTGCAATAAATAGAAACTGCCGGACTGGAAAGTATAAACTTAACAGCCGGACTTGTCACGCCCCAAAAATCCAAAAGACGACGGATATCGAGGCATGACCTTTTAAAAGGAAAGAAAAGAGAACCTGTTGGCACGAATTTAAAATTTTAAAAGAAACCATTTGCAAGCTAAAGGAACAATTAAACGATAAATAAAAGTATGCCAAACGCGGCTACACGACCAAAAGGTTTTGACAAAATTATAAAAGAAAAGAAACGAATGTAAATCGCCCGTAGGCTACAACCTCAAAATGAACTAACTAAAAAGAAAGTGACTAAAGAAGCCCCGAACCCATGCAATACCGTGCTAATGCACCTAGCCAACGCCTCAAGCTAATTTGTACCTGAAAGACAAAAATTGTAACGGTGAGTCCCACGCACATAACTAGACGGGACGGCACCACAGACACCGTCACTCCATCCCATAAATGCAAGAACTCACAAATTCTACAACTACGATAACGACGTGTTGGTCCGTAGGAGTCTAAACCTTAGAGGGGGGGGGGGGGGGGGTGAATAAGGTTTTCGTACGTTTTTCGCGGAATTAAATCTATGGGTATTTAACTAAGTTAATTAGTGGTATTTATAACCTAAACTCTTTTGTTACCAAATTAACGCTAAATTGATCTAAGCAAGCAATAAATATAAGCGATAAATAAATACGAAAAGCAAAAGTTAAGGGAAAGAAATAACGCAAGATTTATAGAGGTTCGGCAAACCGCGCCTACGTCCTCTCCTCGGTATTTTCACTACCGAGTGTTTCACTAAAAATCTTCGTTTCAAGGTTACACCTTAACGAGCTTAATCAACCGATTACGCTCCCCCTCACTATATGAGTATCCCGAATAAATGACCTAGAGCTTTTAAGCTACACTTGCTTAAAAGCCTCTACCCAATTCACTCGCTCACTAATGAGTTTATAAAATACTCTTTTACAAGTTTGATTTCGAATCACTCACTAACAAATATTATCTCGATGTTTATAAGATTACAATGAGAATATACTCGAGAATATTTTTGATTACAAGTGAGAAATAAGTAGTATAAGCTTGAAGGATTTTCTTGTAAGAATTGCTTAAAAGTTGTGAATGCTTGGATACCTTTCTTCAAAGTATTTTGGGGCTTTTGTAGAGTCACAAAGGTGCAGCAATAAATTTCAGACCGTTGCTGGTTGGTGAGTTCATTCAATGCTGTTTTTGCAGCAGTTCGCCCCATTTTCAGGAATAGCTTAAAAGCTGGATTTTGAAATTCTACAGAAACGATCGGTCGTTTCTGAAAAACGATCGGTTGATTTTCAATTGGACTCACTGGACAAAATGCGCACTGAAACGATCGGTCGTTTCAGATTTATGATCGGTCGTTTTTGCTGAGTGCTCACTGGTCAAAATTTGTACTGAAAACGATCGGTCGTTTCCTCTTGGCGATCGGTCGTTTTTACGTTGTGCTCACTGGAAGAAAATTTCTCTAAAATGATCGATCGTTTCCTTATGGATCAGTCGTTTTTGTTCTAGGCTTGTTTTCGGTTTTCTCGACAAACTTCGAAACCCCGTAACTAATTCGTTTCGAATCCGATATTGGTTCCGTTTGAACCATTGGCTTCGTAATTACGCATTCTATCATTTTGAACCTTTAATAAACTCGATAAATGATTAGTACGCAAAACGAGCTTTTATCATGTTTTACAAATATTGTTATCATCAAAATAATCGATTAGAAGAATCAACGTTCAACACGACGTATAAAAAAGAAATATAATGACATTCTACACCTACGGTAATCTACGAATAAAAAGAATATAACGACATTCTACAACTACGATAAATTAAATAAATTAACTAACATCAACACACATTTAAAGCATACATGGACCTCTCACGCCACCTACCCCGGTCCGTAAGGTAGGTCATTCCCTATCCTTCGGCCGTCATATGTCCCCGAAATTAGGGAAAGACATAGACCATTGCAACATAAAAGTAGATTTATAGTGCGCACTTGAACCTCTCACGCCACTCGCCCCAATCCGTAAGACGAGTCATTCCCTATCCCTTCGGCCGTCATATGTCCCCGGAATTAGGAAGAGACATAGACCATTGCTAACATAAAAGTAAATAGTGCACACTGGGACCTCTCACGCCACCTACCCCGGTCCGTAAGGTATGTCATTCCCTATCCCCTCGGCCGTCTTCTGTCCCCGGAATTAGGGAGAGACAGAGACCATTGCCACTACAGCTAAAACACAAGGCCTCGGCCAATAATATAAAATTATCCAATTAACACAATCTCATATGTATAAATATTAAGGCCTCGGCCAATAATATTATACAAATCAAATAACACCATCTCGTATGCCATTTAACGTAATACAACATATCATATAACCATATGTACTAAATTCGCAATAAGCCAAACAACTCCAATAACGTAAAATCTCATTCGGGCATTTTAACAAACACCTTGTAAGCATAAACTACAATTCACCATTATTCAACATAAATTCATCCAATACCATCAATAATTATATAATCGCATAATCAACGCATAAAACATGCAAACCCATCCATAATCTCATTAATCCGAAATTAATATATCTAACTCATCAATTTCCCCCATTCAAATAAGCGAATAAAACATTCAACAAATAAACCCAATTAACAATTTATAAACCTAATTGAGATAAAAGGCGTAAACCCCCAATTTCTCATAAACACAAAACCAAATCCTAACATACACCCTCATCTAGTCGCAATGGATAACTCCCGTTACCTTAGCGTGTAGAAGAGATGCTCTCGGTAAAAACCCGCTAACGTGGTTTCTCTTCTTCTTCTTCTCTTTCTTCTCTTTTCTCTCTTCTTACTCTTTCTCTCTCTTGCTTACTAGTTTACTGAATCTTATCTGTAGAAAGTGGCTGAAAATAGTTTATAAAAGCTGTTTTGATAAAGTTTGAGGTAACGAACTATTTGGTCCCCAAAGTTCTAAAAGTTAACTCTTAATCCAAAAATATAGTTTTACTACTCAAAAATAACAAATCTTTAGAAACAAAACTATTGGGTCCTTTTTTATAAGTAAAATTAGTAACAGGTTTTAAAAATAAAGCTTTTCGGAAGAGTTTCGGTTTTTGGCTAAAAATTAGTCGAGTGACCGGGTTTTGGTAAAATTTTAAATAAAACGCTTCTGGATAAATTAAATCATAATAAAAACCATTTATAAAAATACGGGATGTTACAAGACTGTTCTGTTTGAAATTGAAATTACAGGACTGAATTGAAACTATTCTAATTACAGAATTAAATTACAGAATAGTAATTACATCAAAAAAAATAGAACTTTAAAGAAATTACAGAAAGGTACAAACAGAATTAAAAGCTACAGTTAAGGACAGCAATTGAAATATTGAAATAAAAAAGGACAGAATTGAAATACATAAATGAAATGGACAGAATTAAAAGGCGTAAATGAAATGGACAGAATAGAAATAAAATAAGACGAGGCTACTGTTAACAGTATGCCCTTAACCGATATTCGTCCAACTACCTTGATGTTTCTGGTTGCGTTGGCGCTTCGATCTCAATGTACAACGTCTCGGATGACTTGCCGGAAACTGGCGACGAGTCAAGGTCGAGCTGTTGGTGGGTGGTTCTCTCTGGTTTCTAAAATGCTATGTAGAAAAAATATATGTTGCTGGTTTAGAGAGAAGAGAGATGATTTTCGTGTATTGGAATGTGAGGGGATGGCTGCCTCTTTATAGAGAAATTCTGAAACCGCAGAATTAATGTGGTCTTTTAATTCTGGGAGTTACATCCACAGAATCCGCCTCCATTACTGCTGGAGTTTCAAACTTTCTGGAACTCTAGGGACTGCTCTTGCAAATATGCAAAAGTCCCTTTTTACGGCCCGCGTATGCTGCTGGTTTAGAGAGAAGAGGGATGATTTTCGTGTATTGGAATGTGAGGGGATGGCTGCCTCTTTATAGAGGAATTCTGAAATCGCAGAATTAATGTGGTCTTTTAATTCTGGGAGTTACATCCCCAGAATCCGCCTCCATTACTGCTGGAGTTTCAAACTTTCTGGAACTCTAGGGACTGCTCTTGCAAATATGCAAAAGTCCCTTTTCACGGCCCGCGTATGTTGCTGGTTTAGAGAGAAGAGAGATGATTTTCGTGTATTGGAATGTGAGGAGATGGCTGCCTCTTTATAGAGGAATTCTGAAACCGCATAATTAATGTGGTCTTTTAATTCTGGGAGTTACATCCCCAGAATCGGCCTCCATTACTGCTGGAGTTTCAAACTTTTTGGAACTCTAGGGACTGCTCTTGCAAATATTCAAAAGTCTCTTTTCAATTTAGTACAAGACCCAAGACCCAAGACATTCCCCAAATCCCGCGTCCCGAGTCTCGACGAGCGCGCGCGTGTATAGTACACACTAACCCACTCATGGGTATGTGGACTTGATTAGTTTACCAACTACATGGGATGGACTTGTATATATAGTGTAAAAATCAACCTTGATTTTACAATGTGAGATAACCCTCATGGGTTAATCCCACTCTCTTTTTCATTTTCCAGATTTCGGTTTTTTTCCTCTTTGAGTACCAACCTTCGAATCAAATTATCATTCACACCTTTCCTCCGAATAGGTCATGCGATATACCGTTGCGAAGCTCGTCGTACGAGCTACTCAAACACTTTGAGTATGGCCTCATAAAAACTGAGTAGTTGCATCGAAAATTGACTCAAATATGGTCTCTGACCACTTGAAACAACCATTTTTAAAACATGTTTTTCTACAATTTTTCCAACAACATTGCCTCCTAATTTATGTTTGTGTAGCTTTTGGGTTCATTTTTCATATAGAATTTATTTTATGATTTCTTTTAGAATGACATTTTGTCCTTCAAAATTAAGATTGGGAGTAAATTAATAATGCTTTATGCACAAAGCTTTGCTTGTTTTGGAACTAAACCTTTCTCCAATAATATTTGTATTCTTTTTCCTTCTATTTTTGGATTTTGGAATAACACATTTCCTAGCTAATCGTTCATCCTCATAGCACTTTAGCTATTTGTGTAAAATTAAATGTTACAAACTGATAATGGTGTTTTGAGTGAAATATAGTAATTAAATTACATATTAATTAGATTGATTATATTGTACCGTAAGTGTCAGAATATCAGGGAAATATATATTTCATGGATCGAGATCACAATATACTCGGTTACAATTTTTACATAGTAAATTGTACTTTTACTCAACTAAATTTTAACACATTTATTAGGTTAACCATCCACATACTTTCTCAGTAGCTACAAAGATTTTCTTTTAGACCAATTCACTAAACTAATTTCATGTCTATCCAAAACATGTGATGTAAAAAATGTACTCCATAACAGTTTATATCTTTTAGAAATCACGATAATAGAGACAAAAAATCATTTGTTTAACCTACACTTATGTACTTGGAAAGTAGTTGGACCGAAACAATTTTGAAAAGAATATATTAAAAAATTGATATAGTGACACTATTTTTAAACTAAGCTTTGTGAAAGTGCATGTTTTATTTCCATTTGGCTATTTTTAAATTTTTTATATAGTATTTTATTTTCGCATTTGAACTTGTAGGAGATGTTTGTAACTAGTGATAAAGTATAAGATGGTTAATGTAATAATTGTGTTCAAATTCAATGAGTAAAATGACTATTTATAATAGACGTACAATTTGTTAGTCTATTGTTATACTGCAGAGGATCTCGATCCATATTTCATCCATATTTGTAGCATTAAAACATTTGATTCATCCAAAACCAATAAGTGATTGTGCACTTATTTGCTAGCTTATACAAATTATATACAGATATATTGTGCCCAAAATATGACAGGTTGAGTGTCACGTAAAAAGAGTGCACGTGTGTCCAATGCACAAACCCGTGGTACTGTTGTAGGGGAACAAACTAACCGGTCGCCTCGTTGGCAACTCTGGAATTGCCCAATCCGATCTCAAGAGCTCGGACACCTCATCCATAATGGGCCGACCCTTATTCTCGTTCAAAGTACACAACAAACCGATTTCCAAAACCCGAATTGCTTGAGCAATATTCACACCCAATCCCATCCTCTTATCCACTAATTTCTCCTTCTCACCGCTCTCGTGCCTCGCCCACGCCAAGTCAAGTAGATCCATTTCTCCTGAGTTAGACCTATTTGGAAAGAATAAATAAAAAAATACAAACTATTACCCTTAGGCCTTTAACTCTTCAAAGTCCATAATTAATTAGTGGATTTTCTAACTTGACATCATATCATATATTGAGATTTGATAACATAGGAAATAGTTTAAGGAAAGGAAGATACATTAATCAAACTAGTATCAACAAAAGGAAGATAATTATATCTAAACTTGCAAGGGAACCCTAAAAATTGAACTGTTTTAAATAAATCCGGCTTTCAGGTAACCGCAGTGTTTAAAAAGCGAAATTTTTGCTAAAGCGTTTTTTACAAAGCTACGATAAAAGCCTAACAAGCGTAAGATTTTAGCGGCCTAAAAATGTAAAAGCAAGCTTTTAAAGCTTTTTTAAAATTTGAATCGAGTTTTTTTTTAATAGGAAGCCTGCTTTTTAAAAGAGTGTGCAAGTGTGTTTAACAGTAATTAAAAGGTTATCGCTACTAACAGTTCGAGCTTTTTGTAGCAGATTAGCTTAGCATACCTTTTCCTCTGCCCGCCCACCACTTCCAACAAAAATACACCGAAATCGAACACGTCAGCTTTTTGACTCACTGTCGACTCAAACTTTTTCGATTCTGCGAAGTCGAGCACGAGCCCAAAATCGCCAACAGTAGCTCTAAAACTCATGTCCAAAAATACACTAGTCGTCTTCACGTTCTTGTGTGCAAGTTGCTTAGAGTGGAGGTAGCTCAGCGCCTCTGCCACGTGCTTTATGACCTTGAACCTGCGATAACATTGTTTAACATCATTTGGGCTTGAAACCCCAATCGAAAAAATTAGAACTTTCGTCTATATATACATATATCCGAAATTCCTTATATAGCTTCTCTTTACAAAGCAATGTTAGCTTTTATATCCTTATATTGGATATATTTTTAAAAAATAGTTTTACATAGATTATCTCTTCAAGATATCCAGGAAAATGAATATTGCCACATTATTAAGTAATTCTTTATTTTCTTTCCTTAGCTAGATTATTGCTAAAACGAAGTTAACTTGTATACTTATTGGCTTTATTTGGAAGTTACGTTCGGTGTAGTTTCTTTTCATTTTTTGCTATACACAATTTATAATTTGAGGCCTTTCGAATTTGGCAGCACCAAGTAACTGCTTTATTTGCTTCATACATTGCTTAGAATAAAACTGACCTGCGAGTCCATGGGAGAACGCCCACACCAAATAGCCACCTATCGAGGCTACCGTTAGGAAGGTAATCGTATACAACAATGGCTTCTTTGTGGTCGAAGCACCATCCTCGGATCGGTACAAGGTTCGGATGGCGAATTTTGCTAATGGCAATGGTTTCTTTTGCTAGGCGTCGTTTTTCAAGGCCAGGTGTATTGAGGAACTGAGCTGAGAATCGCTTCACTGCTACTTGGCATCCATTTGAAATCGTACCTAGAGACATAAATAAAGGGAAAAGTTTACACACGAATAGTGTTACTAACTGCTTATTTGGTTGCAACTTTTGAGCAAATAAGCTGGCTTTTATGTTCAGAGAAAAACTCGGTACATCAGATAAGTTCTTCAAAAATTTTCAAGCCAAATATCTAGAAAATTGGAGCTTTAAAGCTGGTCAACCAAATCCAGTCCAGTTTTAAGTGAGGAAATAAAAGAAAAGAGCTAAATAAATGTAGCTCTTAAGCAAAAAAGCAGGCTTACACGTGGTTTAAAGTTTAAGACCAAAACTAAAATAGACCGGTAAACAAAAGAAACCGAGATAAGTTATTGTAACCCAAGGACCAACAGTTTATAAGATAGTTAAATTGACCTAAAATCTGCAACCAATAAGCTTTATATTTGTGAAATAATTGTGCTGAGCAATGATGTGCAAACGTGACGAATAATCATAGTAACTGACCAAATAAGGCCGTCAATTTAACAAATTATGTGGACCATAAACTGGTAACATCAGGGTTGCTATCATTATTTACACCATATAACAATTTTTCCAAGCTTAAACTAATCAAAATTCTAGAAGTAAATGAAAAATGCCGAAGTTATTAGTACCTTTGTATGTAATTCCTCGCATATCTCTACCCAATTCCTGTAACTCACTGAAGTATCGAGTAGCTGTCTGAATCTCGACGATAGTCAAACGCCGCGGCTTGTTTGGTGGCCTTGGACGAAGCTTTACCTCAGGAAGGACCATCGGGCTTTCGACTGTTTTCTTTTTCCGTTTTCGGTTAATATATAAATTAAACATAACCATGAGAACTAGTACAACCACAGCCAAAAATATTAAGAAGCTAGACGGAGTTTTCGAATGAGCTATCCTTCTTTTTTCCATAATAATCCTATTTTCACATGTCTCACTTGTAGGAACAAGAAGAATAGCATCGCTAACTGAGGTGAAATTCCAAGACAATATATTATGAATTTGTGAGAAATTTCCAGTCGAAGCTGAAAATCCCACAAACATATACTCTTTCAGGAAAGGGGATAAATCGACAACACCAGAAAACGCAGGTTTTGATGGATAAGTACTGTTATCACGACTTATACGTATATCCATATTCTTGCTCTTACCATCGTATTTTATCCAAGCTCGGTGGATTAAGCCATCTTTAAGATAAACACCGAGATCAGAGGCATCAATTGTTTTAGTCGAAATGATGCTTGCTAAATTAATCCCAACATGATTATCATTCGGGTCACCAAATTCTGGATTTTTTCGAGTATCGAATTCGATAGCAATAGCTTTATAATCCTCATCGCAGACATCGTTTAACATACCTAGCCATGGTCCAGGTCGGCCCACGGTGAACTCGTCTGGGACTATGATGAAACTAAGCCCACTTCCCCCCTCGGAACCTTGGGTAGTGTTGATTTGGAAAGTGAAACTGGTTTCGAAAAACGCAGTGTTTTTGGAGATGGGATCGAATAAACGAACCGGGCTAGAGTAAATCGCTCTTCCAGCTAGATGTTTGATATCGGTTTTCACAGATATATCAGGGATTTGAATCGAATTTTTTTCACGAGAAAACACTGTGCTACCTAAAAGCTTTACTTCTTCGTAAATTCGAGAGGTGTTTGGATCAAAATTGGGAAAAGAGAGGTGTTTGGTTACCGTGGTAGTTGGTCGGTTCGGTACCTTGTTTTTAGCAGAATTGGAGGGGAGGAGAATGAGACAAAAAAGTAAAATTGCTAAGGTAAAAAAAGGATTTAAGCAATCCATGAAAAAGGAGATGCCAAAGAAAGAAACTTGATTGTAAATGGAATTTTCAAGATTTTCTTATAAACAAGAATTGTTGTACTGAGTGATAACATAAGGGCTACAATTGTTTGGTAGTCATTTTTAGGGACCCTCAAGCTTGGCTGGAATTAACCTTATCTTGTATGATGATAAAAGCCAATTTATGCAGTAAGAGAAGATTTATTCCTAGCTCTTTTGTTGTGTTTGATCTTTTTCTTTTTAGTACTTATCATGAACATCCTCCATGGTACTTACAGCGTCACCCTAAAATTCTATGTATGTACATAATTTAGTTTGTAAATATATTGGCAATCATTACAAAAGAAGACATTGATGAAATGGCTGATAATTGTCAAGTGACGTAAAACCAAAACTATTGTTAGCAATGTTGTTACAATTTACAACTCTGCAACTCTTGGTTTTTTCCGTAACTTTCAAAAAAAGAAGTCACCAAGTGATATAAGAAATGTTGTCAATCAGAGCGTTGAATTCAGTTCTCGCGATATATTCTTAAAATTATCGTTTACTGGAAAAGACTCCAAGAGGGAACAAAGATCAGGTCTAAACCGACCCACATATATGCTCCAGGACATTGAAAAGTTTCAAGATAAACTCAATGATCCAAATCCATTGGTTTAGACTGGTTTAAGACGTAATGACGTTAAGATAACACCATCGTCGCTATCATCAGACAAGTAATTACGCTATGCACTTACGTGTGATGAAGCGATGTCAATAATTGCAGGTTTACATGTGCTTCTAAAAGTTTCAAGTGAAAAAATAAACAACTGTGATGTCCTCTCACTTCACATTATCCAGCACATTTCAACAGCAAAAATTGGAAACACGTTTTAAATTCGTAAAATATCAAGAAAGCTAAAATTTCTTTAAAAAAAAAAAAAAAAAAACTAGCATTTCTTCATCTAGAGATTCCAGTTTTTACTAAATTTTAGTAGTCATATGCCTTGTTGGACATGTATAGTTATTTGTAAACGGAATATGAACTCAACGGCTGACTTTTTGCTTGCATCCAAGTTTTTAACACCTCAAACACATCACGGTACAATCTGAAATTTTAAAGTCTAATAGAAAAATTCAGTACATACATCTAATTTAAATAATTAATGATTCGATCCTACTTAGAACCACATTGTAAAACAATTTCTAGGGAAGAAATTTCATTTCAGATAACCTACCTTGTAGTAATTAACAACTACTCTATGAATCATTCCTAAATGATACACTAAAATCATGATCAGAACAAAAGAATGTTTTTCAACTTTCTTGATTTACACCAGAAGGTTGATCGAATCATCACAAACGTTTATTAGTACTTTTTTGCAAATTCCTTTCCCGTCTTGCGGGCGGAGCAAGTGTATGGAATTTAAACTATTACTATTGGAGATGTAATTATTTACTAAAGTATTGTATACTCCAGTGGTTGAGTGTTGAATTTAAAAGCTTTCTAATCCGGTTAGTTGTAGAGGTTACGAAATACGATTAGAATACCTGTTGGTTTTGTTTTATTATTTTCGTTTTTATGAGATTTTATATTGACAATATGTTATTTGTTTTATTTATTAATGCGTAAATAAGTATCTAATATTATAATTTGTATATAGTCTAGTGTGTAAAGTACGGGTTACACACGAAAGATTAGACTATCGGTTCTTATATAATATAATTAAATTATTTACAACTTTTGATGAAAATGGACAGACCATCGGTACAGTTGTAGTGTATAATTTTAGTAGGTCTGTCTTGACTACATGTAATGGAGTATTCCAACTTTATACAACAATACAATTATTTTTGTACTGACTAGATAAAATAATTAATGCCTTGAGTTATAAAATTTGTTTAAACTCTTAATTCTGATTTTATTAATTAAGCATGTACGAGAAATGATAATCGTTTTAATTCATAAAAGAGTGTCATTCTTTACGAGTCATAAACTCATTGAGTTGGACGGTGACGTTTCAAATATAGTGTTTATTAGTAAATAAAGAAATCCATGTCCCGGTATTATGATTGATGATGCACCCTTAAAATCTTATAAATATTTTTGTATGAAACCCTGCAGGTGGATTTATTAATCCGATACATTAATTAAGTTAAGTGGTATTTATTAAGCAATAAAATATGATTACTAAATATAAATCGTCAGTGATTTAAATTGGTAAGTGAGTGTCTGTTTAATCTTAACGTGAGGATGATTTAAACATATATAATGACATGCAACGAATTATTTTATAGAAGATTCGGAATATAAGAGAGAGATTTCAGTTAGAGTTTTTTAGTGGAATGGATTATAACTTAATCAGATGAGAAAAGATTTATTTTGATGAGTTTAAGTTCGAATTTGATTATGATAAGTTATTCTTTATTCAGCCTATCAGGTACCTAACGTAACTTATATAAACATGATTCGTATCACTATGAAAATACATATTTCATAATATACGTTTTCTAGTGAGAGAGAGTCCACTCTCTTACCAGAAGCAATATGTTTTTTTATGAATACGTTAGAAGACCCGATTCATTCAGAAAGACAAGGTCAGCATCACTGTAAGTTTTTACACACAAATGGTAAAATAATAACAGATTTAGATAGTATTGTACACAACTTAATAAGCTTTTTGGGCATTTTTTCCGTTGCTATAAAACTTTGAGTGGGTTTAAATTCCCCATAACCGATTTTTTGGCCGAATTTATATTTTTAGCTTCCAAATGAGTTTATGCTTATATAACAATTTAGTTTTATATTTTAACAATAATATAATTGTTCTAAAAATGTTGTATAGTTTCTCAAAAATGCAATTGAAAAAATGTGTACAATATAATCAATCAATGGAGGTAGGAAACATTATTTGCAATACGCTTATATCATATCTAGAAAATTAATATATATAATCAATCAACGTATGTATGTATAAATATATCATTATTTTGTTCTTCCAATCAACCAAAATTCTGGCTCCGTCCTACCTCTTGGTATTGGTTCAGGGTTCCTCCTGTCCTTGTTTGCATCATTTTTTGGAAGTATGGGATTTTCAATTCGTGTATTAGGAATGAGATAAAAGCGAGAGATATAACAATTGTATGGAATATACATGGTGCTTGTGTAAGTAAATTCGAAAGATACATAATGACGTGTCTAGCTACTAATAAGTATAATTTTGTCTTACTGTATTTTTCGTACAGACAAAATCTTATGAAAGAATTGAAAGTGTGATTTTTTCTACATTAAGAATGTTTTGATGTACCACTCAATGGTTTTCCCCAGAAACAAATACATTTCACAGTACTATACCAATTTGCAAAAAAAAAAAAACTAGCCCCAACTATATAATTTCCTTTTTTTTAAAAAAAATCAGCAACCAAACTCTACCCTTTTTGTGAATGAATATCAACTTAGTTGTAATCATTGTGCCTGATATCGATCAAAACTTACATTAAACGTTTCTACAAGTCCTAAACTTGCAAATATGTTGTTTAATATGGTATTACAATGTTTGAATTTGTTCATTTTAGTTCCTGAAGATTTATATAGTGTAGGAATAAAGTAGCTAACAAGGTGCAGAACACCGAACACTGCTTGGTAATTTGACGGCTTTTCAGATAATATCATATGACTCTTGATCGCTTGAGGTTTGCATATTTTAGTTTTGCGATAAAAAAAATCCGAAATCCCAGTATATCTCAAATTATTTCCTACTAGATTCTCTCGTTTCACTCGTTATTATTTCTCTTCTGAACTACTTGTATTTTTTAGCACAATTATTCCCCTTTATCAGTAAGTCATGTAACCGATTTTTAAGACAAGTTTGAACGTGAAATTATTTACTATGATAGGGTTGGATCTTGACTCAAGTCCTATTAGACGTTTGGGCACAAAGTATAGAATCTTGACTCAAGTACTAACAGATTCAAACATTTGGACGAAAAAAAATTGTTTAGTGGCATTGTCCTATTGTATTCTCCTATGATCGTAGTACCTGTATTTAAGTTTTACCAATTTGGTTTGTTACCTCCATTTTTTGTCCAACTAAGGTCCAACAACAATAAATTAACGAAATTACAGTCAATGTTGTAGTAATTGCATTTACTATGTGATATGTGAGAGAATTCCGTCATTTTGTCTAACAGCAGCCCATTAATCGAACAAAAATTAATAAGCCGGTACCCAAATTGAGAAAATTTTAAGTTTGAATACTAAAATGTAAACTATAACTATATAACGAAGTGAGGCAGAGAATGGTAATTTTGGTAAACATGTAGGCTGAAACTCTATATTTTTTTTGTAAATGGATGGTTGGAAGGCTGATTTTTGTAAATAGAGAGGCTAACTCGCTAATTAATATCTTATATTATGCATATGTATAAATATATTAGAGTTAATTCATGTGCCGTATATTCAACTATCAACCCATTTAGTTTCAGTATTTACTATCACGTTTTTTAGTCAGTATATTGATTTTTTAGTAAACAAAACGTTTGCGATGAGACTACCAAATACTAGTAGAAAACGCACCCATGAAATGGTAATTTTGGTAAACTTGTAGGCTGAAACCGCTATTTTTTGTAAATGGGAGACTGAAACGCTAATTTTTACATGGTATGCTGAAACGCTGATTTTTGTAAACGGGGAGACTGAAACGCTGATTTTTGTAAACGGGAGGTCGAAACGTTAATTTTTTTAAAAATTTTGAATCACGAACCATATGGAAAAAAATGTATTTCATTTATTTTTAACAAAATAGGGGGACGTAGAAATCGATTGTATCCATTTAGTTACTTCCATGCATGGAGGGGTAAAAACATGGGAAAAACTACGGGATGGAATGTTTTTGACAAATTTGTCTAAACAATATCTTTTTGTTGGGGTTTAGGATTACATATTACCCTTCATTTTGTTATTTTTCTATGAAATTTCATGCAAATTTAGGAAAAAAAGCGGACACATTATTTATCAAAATGATTTGACTTTTTGATTAATGTATGGTTTAAGACTTAAACTATATGGTCTAACTTATGAATTTCAATGTCGACACCTGTATACGAGTTTCTCGCACGTCAAGGTTGCATGATTAAGTTGTACCCTAAGAGAGTACAAAATATAAGTGACGTAATATTATACTAAACGTAAGTCAAAACTGTCTAATTGATTATAAGTATAAACTTTTGATATTCACCAACAATATCGTTAGTCTTAACTATAGTGGAACTCTATTCGTCGCATCACACACGCTGTCGTTTATTGCTGTCTTCCCTTCATTCTCGTTGTAGCTCAACCACCAATGTAGATACACTCCCCGACTTGAGTTGTTCGGTGCTGTGCTACCCCAATATGAATGAGGGTATTTTTACTAGATTTTTCAGATTTCAAAAACTCAAGTAAAACCGCACATATAAGCTAGTTCTTAACGACATTTGCTTTTATGGTAACGCAAAATCTTGATTTAAAAAGTGAGAATAATCCATTTTATCACAATTCAAAAACTTATTGTGATAATTAACATCATTAGCAATGATCTAAGCATAAGAAACACACGTGCCCATAATCACACTAATACATACTGAATATGGACATGAAAATAAAGGATTCATACAATAATGAACACAACAAACAAAAGTATTTAATGTTGCATATATATTTCAGATGCGTTTAAAATATATTCAAATATAGATGTAGAGTGGTTAAAAAATCAATATCAAAAGGTAGGTTGAGATGTTTGAATAGTGATTTTTAATTAAGTAGTTAATCACAAGGTACCTTTTGCTAAACATATGGTTCCACTAAAGCAACTATTCGCAAAAATACTACTAGCTAATTGGCTAGTGTGAACTTTGTCGAAATAGATGAATGAATATGTTGATCGTCACAACACATGCTTGTAGTATTTGTAACCCCTACAAGCAACTAAATGTAGCGGATGTGGACTTCAAAACAAATGCTAAACAGAGAAAAAAATAGTGAATTAGTATGTATATTTTGAAAATGAGATGTATGAAGAGTAGAAAGAATAAAAATTTATAAAAATAATAGTAAGTAAGATAAATTCGTTCTCGTTACATCGTGTTTCATAAGTAACAAGTTATCGAAGTATGGATAGTCAAATATGGGTAGGGGCGGATCCAGCATTTTATATTTGGTGGGGTACAATTTCAATATGAATCAATCAGATAGTTAAATCGAGTAAAATATATAGAACACAAAAAAATAAATAACATACAAAAAAAATGAACAAATCAAATAGTTAATAACATACATACACTACATCTACAACCGCTTACAAATAAAAATAGAATAATTTTTTTCAAAATATTTTTATTAAATATTCATAAGTTTGATTTTTATCCCCACACATATGCTCGTATCACCAACAATATATTTATATGAATCTTATTGTTTAGTCTCCACAAAATACTAAAAATTAGATTTTTAATTTTTTTTTGAATATAAATAAAAAATTCAAACAATTGAACAATATACCTTGCACAAATAAAATAAAAATGATAATATTAAAGAAAATCGTCAAATTTCAGCATATGTTCAATAAAAAAATTGAAGAATAAAACCTAAATTACTTGATGACGCAATAGCTCTTAAGTTGGACGGAGTGAAAAGTCGAGGCGGAGACATGTGGTGGGCAAAATAGTTGAGAGATAAATAACTATTAGTACCATTACTATAGCAGTTGAAAATTTTACAATTCGTCACTTCTGTATGTTAATTTAGAGAAAAAATACAAAATATAGTTTTTTTTTTTTTATAGTTTATATACTAAAGTTTTTTTTTAATTAATTATATATTACCACAGTGCTATTTTCGTAATTTCACAGAGTAAAAATTTGAGAGGCACGTGACCCCTCATGTCCCTAACTGTATCCGCCCCTGAATATGAATAAGGTCTTATCCATGTCATGACGCGTGGTTGGTAACGAATTTACCGTGTCGTTGCAAATTTCTAAGTCATTGTGATGAAAAATAGGCATACAACCCATCGGCCAAATATTGTTGAACAGTAACTTACATGTAACTATTCGATACAATGTCTTCAACATACAAATTTTAAGAAGTAGTTGTATATGGTTCTCATATTTAGAAAAAATTCTTGTGATACAACTTTTTTGTGAATCAATGTTGCAACCGATGAATCACCTACGAACCATGTGTCGATAATCGTGTGTAACCATTCAAAAACTCTAGCATATTAACGGGAGTATATTCAACATTAATATCATAGTATAAATAATATTTGGAACAATTAATGTATAAGAATAGATATTCTTAACTTTTTTTCAAATGAAATCTGAAACTGTAAGTCCATTCGTACAATGGGATGCTAAAGAAGAATCGTGGTTGATTGCATTAGGGTTTATGGATGGGGTAAATGGTTTCCCATATCCACAGTTGAATCGCCAAAGATGTACAATGCTGGTACATCTTTGGAGCCATGGACACAAGAGGTAACTAGTATGGAAAACAATATGAAACAAAAAAAAATCATACTAGAATATGGGTTAGAATGTGGAGATATCGTATGTTAAGATAGTTATGGTGACTTTTTAAAGTAGAAAATTAAGACACACGTTGAACTTTTAAGTCATGTGAAATGCTCTTAAGTCTCATTTCAGTGAGTTAGTTTTATTTAGAAATAATGTTACTACAAAAGATACTTGTATTGTTGAATGTTATTTTATTTAGTTGCATATGTAAAACTTGATTGTTTGAACGGAAGGTTTCAACTTAATTTTATGAAAATTTATAAGTACTTTTGTATATAGTCTTCTTATTTTAAGATATGTTGTTTGCGGGAAAAAAAATTGCCGAAAATAAAGGATTAACTATTTTTGTATTCACCATATACGAAAGAATTAGAGGAAAAAAATAGTATTATTTTAGACCTATAAAAAGAGAAGTCTAATCTTCTAAAAATGCCACGAACACTCTAGTGTTATTAAAAATTACAGATTTAGATATATTTGTAATTTGTTTTGCGTTAGTAAACCTAAAAGGAAATCTGAAAGAAAACCCGAAAGTAGAAGATGTCTTATAGCATTTCCACGTAATGTTCTTCCAAAATATCATGTTTATTATCAAGTCACAATTTTGTCGTTTCTACAACAATTTGATTTGAACTATAAATTTACTTAACCATTTATAGTTTCATTTCACATTTTTCCAAAAAATAAATCAGCAGTAAGTTTTACCAAAGAAGACTACGTCTCTGCAAATATTTTCAGAGTCGGTACACAAATCTATTTCAACCATAATCCAATCGTCAACTAATGGCAAATTGTCATAAGCTCTATCTTTTTTTAGGCTTTATCGAATACATTTTTGTCAAAAACAAAACGATATAAAGTTTTAGGATGCCCACATAAAGGCACAACGAAGTGATTTTGATATTCATTAATATGCACCAATGACTCACCATACTATTAGTCTGGCCTTTTAGTATGAATACGAGTTAAAATGCGGACCGCCCCTTAACGTGATGATAAGTCGAATTCCACCGCGTTTGGACATCGACTAAGCTGTGATGGCTTCAAACTTCTATATCTCGATTATGTCACACTACAAAATACACAACTTAAGTATAATTTTTTCAAATTTATCACCAACAAATGTTAACCCTTTTTAATAGTAAGATTAAGTACATAAGCCAATAAATAACGTGCAATAATTTTTCATCTAATAGAAATGAATCTTTCAGTAGTTCAATCGTAATCCTGCTATCATAACATTTTCTTTTGTAATTTCGATCATACACCGATATTTGGAATATATGGTTTATGTTAAAACATGTGATGATACTAGTTTGTTATGTGGAATTGATACATATTAAGAAGTCAGTTTTGTAAAAGTCATTTATTCTAAACAAACTTGGTCGTAAGTTCGATAAAAATTTCTTTGTTGACTTTGCTGACCATATATCAAAAATAATTGATACTTTAGGAAACATATTAAAAAATGTGTTGTTCGCCTGCAAGCAATATGGTTGTCGTGGAAAGTGATGAAAAAGTAAGTGAACGTTCAACTAGCATATCTAATATGAATCTTTTCACTTTGTTAAAGACAGTTGTTACAATTAACATTAAAAGAGAGATCTTTGCAGTTAATGGGTTTCCATAAATTCCTTAATTGACTGACCGTTATATATTCTCTGGATATTAATCACAGTATGAGTATCATTCTAAAATCATAGATAGCAGAATTATGGGCTGAATATATGGCTGTAATCAAGTGTAAATCAGTATATAAAGGAGGGAAGCCACTGAGTAAAGGGGAAACTTTTTCGGTTGATAAAACAGGTGTGTTATCTTTGTCATGGTATCAGAGCTATGCTCTAATATTATTTGTTGATTCATTTTTTTTTAAGCCTCATTTTCTTGTGATCCAGTTCTCATTCCTAAATTTATTTTTTTCGATATTGGTCGCCCTCCTTATTTGATTTTGATCTCTGCTGGATATTTTATAGAGATATTTTGGGACATTTTTTTGTCATTTGTTCAAATCTGTTCAACCCTCGTTTTGTTTCCAGTAGCATCTCATTTTGTCCATTGAGATGTCTTTTGAAAAATCTGATTTTCTTTCGATCCGTTTGTCGGGGAAGAACTATTTTGCATGGGAATTTCAGTTCCATCTCTATGTTAAAGGCAAAGAGCTCTGGGGTCATCTTGAAAGGTCTAATCCGAAGCCTACGGATGTTACCAAAGTAGCACAATGGGAAGTGAAGGACGCACGTGTCATGAGTTGGATGTTGTGCACAGTTGATGCAAACATAGTGTTGAATCTTCGCTCACACAAGACAGCCAAAGCCATGTGGGATTACCTAAAACTTATCTATAATCAAAATAACGATGCCCGACGATTTCAATTGGAATTCGATATTGCCAAGTGCGTTCAGGGAAGTTGGTCCGTCCAAGAGTTCTACTCTGAATTCCTGAACTTGTGGACTGAATACACAGACATTGTGTATGCTACAGTTCCTGCGAATTCTTTGGCGAGTATTCAAAAAGTTCATGAAACTAGTAAACGAGACCAGTTCCTAATGAAACTTCGTCATGATTTTGAGAATCTTCTATCCAGCTTGATGAGTCGAGTCCCTTCACCGTCCCTGGAGACATGCTTTCATGAACTTATGCGGGATGAGCAGCGTCGTTCTACTCAAACAGTCTTGGATAATCAAGAAAATCCTGGTGGACCTTCCAATGTGGCATTTGCAACTCATGTGAAGCCCAGGGGTAGAGACATGAAAAATATTCACTGTCACAGCTGTAAGGAGTTTGGCCACTATCAATCCCAATGTAACAAGAAATTTTGCAACTATTGCAAAGAGAAGGGGCATATAATTACAACATGTCGCAAGCGTCCTCAAAATCAGCATCTAGGAGGATATCATGCTCCTGATAACGGTCAAGGACATACCAGGGGGAGGTTCTTTCGACCACCTATCCCGAATGTTGTTGCTCCAGTTTTTCGTGCCACAACTGAAGCACCCATTCAAACTGCACCTGCAGTTGTAACTCCTGAAATGGTTCAACAAATGATTGTATCTGCATTTTCTTCTTTGGGGATTACAGGTAAAGATAATTCTAATCTTTGGATTTTTGATTCGGGAGCATCCAATCATATGACGAACTCAGCCGATTATTTATCAAATGTGAAAATTTATAAAGGAGATCTTAAAATACAAACAGCTAATGGGAGTTCTCTCCCGATTACTTCCATTGGAGATGTCTCCCCCTTGCTAAAAAGTGTCTTTATTGCACCTCGGTTATCCACTAATCTTATCTCTGTTGGTCAACTAGTGGATAATAATTGTAATGTCCAATTTTCTTCGTCTGGTTGTGTTGTGCAGGATCAGGTATCGGGGAAAGTGATCGTGAAGGGGCCTAAATGTGGACGACTTTTTACTATACACGTACCAAAACCCCTTGTTCAAGATTCAAGCTTGTTTTCTTTGTCTTCCGTTGTTTTGAACAATAAGAGCCAATTGTGGCATAATCGATTAGGACACCCTAACTCTAAGATTCTGCTTCATATGTTAAAGTCTGGTCTAATTGAAAATAAAACACATTGTTCTGTGAAAGATTTGGAGTTTAATTGTTTCAGTTGTAAATTAGGAAAAAGCAAAGTACTTCCTTTTCCTAATCAAGCAACTATATCTAATAATCGTTTTGATCTCATTCATAGCGATGTTTGGGGAGTCTCACCTGCCATTTCTCATGCTCAATACAAGTATTATGTTACTTTTATTTACGATTATACTTGTTTCACTTGGGTGTATTTTCTCCGTTCAAAAGATGAAGTATTTGATGTGTTTAAAAAGTTTTTAGCCCTTATTGAAAATCAGTTTTCTACCGTTATAAAAATATTTAGATCAGATTCAGGAGGAGAGTATATGTCTAATGAGTTTCAGAATTTTATTCAACAAAAAGGCATTATTTCTCAAAGGTCTTGTCCATATACTCCTCAACAAAACGGTGTAGCTGAGAGAAAACACCGTCATCTTCTTGACATGGTTCGAACTTTGCTTCTCGAATCATCTGTGCCATCTAAATTCTGGGTTGAAGCTCTTTCTACTGCTGTTTACTTAATAAACCGTCTTCCATCTTCGAAGTTTCAGTTTCAGTCACCATATTTTCGCTTATATCAACAATTTCCTAAATATTCCCAACTTCATACATTTGGTTGTGTTTGTTTTGTACATCTTCCGCCCCACGAACGTACCAAACTTTCAGCTCAATCTACTAAATGTATATTTCTAGGGTATGCGTCCAATCAAAAAGGGTTCATGTGCTATGATCCCAATAGTAGAAGAATGAGGGTCTCTAGAAATGTCATTTTCTTAGAAAACGTATTCTATTTTCGGTTAAAACCAGAGCAGACCTTATCAATGAAATACATTTTACCAGGTTTTTCAAATGACTCACCATCAGATGATACTAATTCACCCTCTTCATTTGGGGTTGTGTATGAAAGACGTCGTTCACAACAAACTGATGTGCCCTTACAAAATCACACTCCGGCACCTGAGTCTGCACATAACCCTCAACGTAAGTCTACGCGTACATCACGACCCCCGGATATGTTTGGTTATTCTAATGCTTTAGTTGCCACCTTGAACTCAATTTCAGTTCCTTCTTGTTATTCACAAGGTGCACAGATTGAGTGTTGGCAGAAAGCAATGCAGGAAGAGTTAAATGCTCTCCACATAAATCAAACGTGGGAAGTGGTTCCACGTCCAGCTTCAATTAAACCCATTGGATGCAAATGGGTTTACTCTATTAAGTTACATTCGGATGGTTCACTGGACCGATATAAGGCAAGGCTTGTAGCTATGGGAAATCGGCAAGAATATGGTCTTGACTATGAAGAAACATTTGCCCCTGTCGCTAAAATGACAACTGTTCGTACCATTTTAGCAATAACGGCATCCCAGTCATGGTCTCTACAACAAATAGACGTTAAAAATGCATTTCTTCATGGAACTCTTAAGGAAAAAATATATATGCGTCTTCCTCCGGGCTTACAAAGCTCTATTGGTGATATCGTATGCCTATTGAAAAGGTCTTTATATGGATTGAAACAAGCGTCTCGTGCTTGGTTTGAAAAGTTTTGTGAAACAATCCTTCAACTCTCTTTTAAGCAAAGTCAGTATGATCCTTCATTATTTCTTCACAAGGCATCTACAGGTATTGTCATACTTCTTATATATGTGGATGACATCATTATAACATGAACCGATTCTATATTAATCAGACAAGTTCAAAGCTCTCTAAGTAATGTGTTTCACATGAAAGATCTCGGATCTCTTACATATTTCTTGGGTTTAGAAGTGCACTCAACTGCCAAAAGTCTATTCATTAATCAACAAAAATATATCAAAGACATTATTTTGTTGGCTGGTTTACAAAACTCATCATCGGTTGATACACCCCTTGAGGTAAATGTCAAACTGCGTCAAGATGAGGGGGATCCCCTTCATGATCCTACTATGTATCGAAAGCTTGTTGGCAGTCTCGTTTACTTGACTATAACCCGACCTGATATTTCTTTTGCGGTGCATCAAGTAAGTCAATTTATGTCGTCTCCAAGGCACCTTCACATGGCGGCTGTCCGTAGAATCATTCGGTATCTCATTGGTTCGCCGAAACGGGGATTATTTTATCCATCAGGTTCCACACTCAGACTTGATGCGTATAGCGATTCAGATTGGGTGGGATGTCCTGATACATGCCGATCCACAACGGGTTGGTGTATGTATCTAGGTGACGCATTAATTTCGTGGAAATGCAAAAAGTAAGATCGAGTTTCAAAATCTTCAATAGAAGCTGAATATCGAGCTATGTCCGCTGCCAGTTCGGAAATTATTTGGTTGAGGGGTCTACTCTCTGAACTTGGCTTTGCTCAGCCAAATCCCACACCTCTTCATGCTGATAACACCAGTGCCATTCAGATAGCAACAAATCCGGTTTACCATGAGCGAACCAAACATATTGAAGTGGATTGTCATTCGATTCGTGAAGCTTTCGACAACCATGTCCTTTCCCTTCCTCACATCTCTACCAATCTTCAGGTGGCCGATATTCTTACCAAGGCTTTAACTCATCAACGACATGAGTTTTTCGTAAACAAATTGTTGTTGGTTGATGAACCGACATCAATTTGAGGGGGGATGTTAAAGACAGCTGTTACAATTAACATTAAAAGAGAGATCTTTGCAGTTAATGGGTTTCCATAAATTCCTTAATTGACTGACCGTTATATATTCTCTGGATATTAATCACAGTATGAGTATCATTCTAAAACCATAGATAGCAGAATTATGGGCTGAATATATGGCTGTAATCAAGTGTAAATCAGTATATAAAGGAGGGAAGCCACTGAGTAAATGAGAACCTTTTTCGGTTGATAAAACAGGTGTGTTATCTTTGTCACACTTCTCATGTTTTACTCCCTAATTCCTTGGTAATGCATTGACATTTTAGTATTTTGTACTTATTACACATATAAATAGTTTAATTTTATAATTTATTTGTTGTTTGTTTCGTTTTACTTTGCGGTACTTTTTAGTTTGTGATGTAAAAGATTTCAGATTACATTAGATTTTTATTTTATTTTCAGGATTTATCTTACATTAAGGATTTCACGTCAATCTTGAAAGCGTGTATTATTGGAGATATATACGCCGTTTATAAATGTTTGAAAATAGATGACAATTTCTTGTGTACGTGCATTTGTATTGCCGGGTCTCAGATTTATCTTGCATTTGTTGGAAAACATGTTTTTACACTGGTTTTGATTATTTCTTTCTAGTCCTTTAATTATTGTTTAATTGTTATTTTATACACGGAAACCAACAACATTAAGGATTTTACGTCAATATTGAAAGCTTGTACTATTAGAGATATATATGCCGCTTATAAATTTTCGAAAATAGACGACAGTTTCTTGTGTACGTGCATTTGTATTGCCGTATCTCAGATTTATCTTGCATTAAATATTTCACGTCAATCTTGAAAGTTTGTACTATTGAAGATATATATCCGCTTATAAATGTTTGAAAATAGACGACATTTTCGTGTGTACATGCATTTGTATTGCCGGGTCTCAGATCGGGGAATTTTAATACAATTGAATTTTATTGTGTATTACTAATGAAATCACCAATCACTAGAACAAGAATTTTGCTTTTCTAAAAAGAGAAATGATGGGGAAACAAACAAACAATGCAAAATCATTTACACATATATACGTGGAGACATAGAACAAGGTGGTGGAACTCTTGGTATTGATAAAACTAGTATTGCCACATCAATTTGGGTCGGACTTGTTTTTTGTAACTTGTTCAATTGCTTATTTCGTTCGTCTGATGGAACTGAAAATATTCAATGATTTTTCAAGAGCTATTAAAAAAAATTATTTCATGTTTTCCCGAAAACGTGTTTCGGAGATGGATACGCTACTCTTTTAAAAAATTTAGGAGGAACATCTTGGAAACATTTCGAAAACTGAAGCGAAACCTTATAAAATCTTGAATAATATTTCTCGAAAACTTTAATAAACAATTAGGAAAATTTTCATATTCTATTTTTATTTTTATTTTTGAAAAAAAGTTTAAAAGATTCATTTAGAAATATGATTAAATCAAGTTACTAAAATATCATACATGATATATTGATAAATTATCTCTTGCTACTCAGCTAATTAGCTATATATCTCTTAAAGTATAAGATTTTAATTATTTCTTCGCATTATTATTATGGAACTCAAAATATCGAGAGAGTTTTATAATAACATATGTTCTATATTTGTTAGGACCATATTTCTGGCCTATTAACTCTTGGTTATCAATTGGTTATCAATTGATTTGAACAAAATAATCCTAGTTAATTGTTAAGAATTAAGACAGTATAATGTTTACCGGTGAGGTTGAAAACTCAGTTGCAACTACAGTTCGAACCTACCAATACGCAGATTTCTGTCTAATTCTGTCTAACTGCATTTACTCGATATTTAAAGTCTTTTATGTGAATTAGAGTATGCAGGATATATTCTCATATGTTTAAAAAGATTCACTCTATATTTATTAAGAATATTAAAGCGATAAAGAATGAGAGTTGTTTAAAAGATATATGGAGATTAGTTTAAGAAGATAATGTTCCTTTTATTGTGGAAACTAAATCTCTTTTATTATGCAATATATTTATCTCTTTATTCATCTATGTGTCTCCAAATCACCAATGATCTAATTAGATTGAATATATAGAGTTATGGATTCACGTTATATTAAGATTGTATCTCTAAAAAGATATTGTTTTACATGTTACTTGTATAAGGAAATAGTAACTCCTATTGTCAAGTTAGTATATTAACAGGTATTAACATGAAGATTGAGCTCAATCAATTGCAGCATTATCTCGTACAAATATGAGAAGATTGAGATCAATTAGAATAGTCCAAATCAATCAATAAGTTCTTGAAAAAAGAAGATTGTTTTTCTCTTTAAATAGTTAATAGTGTTGCTTGTAAAAAGTGTGCGTTCTAAATTATAAAAAACTCAACTTTGAGAGAATACACAATAAGCTTTTAAAACGAAAAATAATAGTGGGATACCATTGATCTTTTGAGTAATAGTTATAAGATATGAGCAATATAGAGATAGGCAGAAAAACCTAGAGCGAGTCTGAGAGTTTTTCATTAAAACTTGAATCCTATATTTTAAGCTATTATAATA
Organism: Primula veris; assembly: GCA_963682055.1. Taxonomy (NCBI): domain Eukaryota; kingdom Viridiplantae; phylum Streptophyta; class Magnoliopsida; order Ericales; family Primulaceae; genus Primula; species Primula veris. The sequence goes on along the minus strand of OY821750.1, from coordinate 7,376,109 downwards.
TCATTCATCTGGGTGAGTGGCTCGGAGACGTAGCCTAGTTGGGTGAACTCCGTTGTTAAATGTGCGTGTGATTTAATTCAAGTACATTTAATAATCCAGTTTTGTCCACCATTATACTTAGCATCCAACCTCAGTTGCAACTATACTAGGAACCTAACTGAATAACTGCAACTAGAACAACGGATAGGAATTTCAATATTTTTTCTAAATTTTTAAGTATGCCGGTGGTTTCCCTTTCCATTAAGTTTTATCTTTCGTTTTCCGTATAGTTTCCCGATTTATAGTAACTTTAGCAACTATGTTGGCATTGACATAATGGCAACTCAGATAGGAGATGGGAGGAGCGAAGATACAACGACGCTCACTTGATTTAGGTTATGTTTGTTTAACATATTTTTTGGTCAAAAATCAAATTTTAAAAACCTGTTTTAAGAATCAATTGAAAAGATATATTTTAAAATTTTGGATTTTTTAAATTTTTGAGCCAAAAAATCATAATTTTAGAAAAATAATAATATGTCTTGCCAATCAACTACAAATTTTTAAAATCTAAAATTTAAAAATCAACTAAAAAATTTGTTGCCAAACGGACCCCTTGATGAGAGAAAGTATGCAAGCGTAACGAGCAAAAATAGAATAGATCACTCATTATAAACTTCGTTTTTTTTTTTATAAACAAGTAGTAAATTTTAAAAACTTCGGCTTTATAGTAAACAAATTCTAAAATACCTACTAAATTGACATTTACTCATCTTTTAATTAATTAATGGATAAATTAACAAAACATACTACTTTTAAAACTAAATTAACAAAAAAATACCAAAAAAATTCTAATTAACAAAAACATACCCAAAAGTGCATACCCTAATTTGTATATTTCATACGCTTATTCCAAAAGTTCATACCCTTATTTCAAAAGTTCATACACTAATTTATATATTTTTATACATTTATTCCAAAAGTTCATACACTTATTTTAAAAGTTTATACCCTAATTCGTAAAGTTCATACCCCAATTTACAGAATTCATATGACCTATAATTCATATGCATAATTTTGAACTTCATACTCTTAATTCACGGAGTCCATACACTTATTTTTCAAGATTATACACTAATTAACAAATTCAATCATTATCCGTCATTCGATCTTCAACTTTCACGTCGTCGTCGTGGGCCTATTCTTCGACGAGCGCATCTCCGTCGGCATCAAACTCGAGTTTTCAATCTCGCTCTACACTATCGCCGCATACTCTGACGGATGCCTTCGTCTCAATTTCCACTGAATAGAGAGATCGAAGAGAGAGAGAGATCGAAAAAATAGAAGGAAAAGTGAGATCAGAAAGAGAGATAAATGATGAGAGATCGGAGGGAGAAAATGATGATGAGAGAGAGATCGGAGAAAAAAAGAAATAGAAGGAGAGAGATCGAAGAGATAAAGAAGAAGGATGAGAGAGAAAATAGATAAGAGTAATTAACGATATTTTTTGTTTTTTTATTAATTAAAGTTATAGCTTTGATAATATAATATTTGATGGTATATTTTTGTTGATATAATATGTGTAGGGTATGTTTATGTTTCTCTTTAATTAATTAATCACTAAGAGTACTCGCATCGGTTCCCTTATATCATTAATTTAGTAGATTGTTCTAAAATTGTATACGCATCAGTTTTTTTATCCATTACTTTAAATATACATTAACTCAAATATAAGAGATCAAGACGTTCACTTATAATTAAAATAATAATTTTTCTCTCTTATTTTTTTTTTTATTTTCTCTCATTTATTTGTATTTTTCACATGTAAATTAATAAAATAACAAAAGTATGAGTTGTATAGTTGTGATAGATAAATTTATAAAAAAGCTGATAAATTGTATAAAACAAAACGTTTTCTTATAAGTTGTAAAAATGTAATTTTTACTTTAAATATGAGAAAACTTGTAAGTTATTTAATGTGCTTGCTCTAGTAAATTAATTTGGATTGAAAAATAAAATATATTAATATTTAGTTATGATAATAAATTTGATAAGAAAAATAAAAAATATATAAAATTAAATTGTTATCGTAAAAATATAATATTGAATTAAGCAAATATGAAAGCGTGGCTCTTGGGCGGGTTAGCCTCTAAATAAATAAATATCACACTCTTTTTGTGGAAAATTGAATGCAAATTCTAACTAACATAAGCTTGAAAGTCAAAATAAGATAAGAATGAAACTTACATGAAAAATAAAGCGTAATTTACTGTAGTTACATTTCTATTTTCAATAAACTAAGCATATGTGCTAGAAATAAAAAGACAAAAAATATATAAAAGCAAAAAAAAGAAAGATCACTTGCCAAAAGTCACACACATTATTATTATTATTATTATTATTATTATTATTATTATTATATATAGAGAGAGAGAGAATCGGCTATTCAACTTCATCGCTTTTGATAATCGGTAATAAAATTTTCTTTTCAATTTTGTGTTTTTGATTGCTTGTTTAAATCTATGTTTTGTTTGTGCTTCATTACACCTATGCATGTGTAAGTACTCCTTTTTTTTGGATGAATTTATTTGCTGTTGATCATTTATTTAATCCAAATTTGTGTATGTTTTACAAATTTAAACATTTATTTGGTAATTAATTATGGGTTTTTGCTAATTGGGTGTTTGATGGTTAAAAATGTAATCTTTAGCTCACCTATTAACCCTAGTTTGATGAAATTGCTATTGATCACTTTGATTATCCAAATTTGTGGATTGTTACAGTTTTTGATCAATTTTAGGCATAATTAATGATGGTTTTTTGCTAAATTGGTGTTTGATGGTTAAAAATGTAATTTTTAGCTCACCCATTAACCCCTAGTCTGATGATATTGCTATTGATCACTCTGATTATCCTGATTTAAACGTTTTTAGTTTTTAATTAATGATGAATTTTTGCTAATTGGGTATTTAATGGTTAAAAACGTAATCTTTAGCTGGCCTGTTAACCCTAGTTTGATGAAATTGCTGTTTGGTCACTTTGATTATCCAAATTTGCGGTTTGTTACAAGTTTTGATCAATTTTTTTGTAATTAATGATGTGTTTTTGCTAATTGGGTGTTTGATGGTTAAAGATGTGATCTTTAGCTCACCCATTAACCCCAGTTTGATGATATTGCTGTTTGGCCACTTTGATTATCCAAATTTGTGGGTTGTTACAATTTTTGATCATTTTAAGCATAATTAATGATGGGTTTTTGCTAATTGGGTGTTTGATGGTTAAAAATGCAATATTTAGCTCGCTTATTAACCCTAATTTGATGATATTGCTATTTGGTGACTTTGATTATTCAAATTTGTGCGTGTTTTACAAATTTAAACATTTTTGTTGTAATTAATGATGGGTTTTTGCTAATTGGGTGTTTGATGGTTAAAAATGTAATCTTTAGCTCACCCCATTAAGCCTAGTTTGATGATATTGCTATTAGTCACTTTGATTATCCAAATCTGTGGGCTGTTAAAATTTGTTATCAATTTTTTTTTTTGTAATTAGTGACGGTTTTTGGCTAATTCAGTGCTTGATGGTTAAAAATGTAATTTTTAGCTCACCCATTAACCCTAGTTTGATGGCATTGCTACTGATCACTTTGATTATCCAAATTTGTGGGCTGTTACAATTTTTTATAAATTTAAGCATAATTAATGATGGGTTTTTGCTTATTTGAGGTTTGGTGGTTAGAAATGTAATCTTTAGCTCAGCCATTAACCCTAGTTTGATGATTTTGCTATTTGGTCACTTTGATTATCTAAATTTCTCGGTTGTTACAACATTTTACCATTTTTGTTGTAATTAATGATGGGTGTTTGCTAATTGGGTGTTTGCTAATTGGGTGTTTGATGGTTAAAAATGCAATATTTAGCTGACTTATTAACCCTAGTTTGATGATATTGCTATCACTTTGATTATCCAAATTTGTGTTTTTAACAATTTTTGATCATTTATTCTGTAATTATTGATGGGTTTTGCCAATTGGGTGTTTGATGGTTCAAAATAGTCTTTAGCTCACTCATTAACCTTAGTTTGATGGTATTGTTATTGATCAATTTGATTATCCAAATTTATGTGTTGTTACAATTTTGGATCTTTTTTTTTTTGTAATTATTGATGGGTTTGTGCTAATTGGAAGTTTGATGGTTAAAAATGTAATCTTTAGCTCATCCATCAACCCTGGTATTGTTATTGGTCACTTTGATTATCCAAATTTATGAGTTGTTACAATTTTTTTATCATTTTTTTTTTTTTGTAATTATTGATGGGTTTGTGCTAATTGGGAGTTTGATGGTTAAATATGTAATCTTTAGCTCATCCATCAACCCTGGTTTGGAAAAATAAGACCCAAATGTATGAAGTACTTGCTTTTGATGATTATTGCTAATGATCTCTTTGATTATCCGAATTTTTGGGCTGTTTCAAATTTTGACTGTTTTTAAGCACAATTAATGATGTGTTTTTGCTAATTGGGTGTTTGACTGTCCAAAATGCAGTTTTTAACTCACCCATTAACCCTAGTTTGTAAAAATAAAACCTAAAAATATTCAGTACTTGTATTTGAGGATTATTGCTAATGATCGCTTTGCTTATTTAGTTTTTTGGGGCTGTTACAACTTTTGATTATTTTTTAGCATCATTAATGATGGGTCTTTGACTTTTTTCTAATTGAGGGTTTGATTAACTAAATGCAGTCTTTAGCTCCCCCATTAACCCAAGTCTGTTAATAAAATTGTCAGAAAATTAAGTACTCTTTTTTTAAATAATGCCATTGATAACTATATTTATCCAAAATTTGTGGAGTATGTTACAGTTTTAATATTTTTTTATGCATAATTTATGATTTGTGTATGCTAATTGGGGGATTGATCATCTAAATCATAGTCTTTAGCACACGCAGTAACCCTAGTTTTTACTTTGTAAAGATCCCCAAAGTTAAAATTCTAGTTTAATTGTAGGATTTATGGTCGAGATAGTCATCTTTTGCTTATGTATATGCCCTAGATAGTTTGTAAGTGACAAATTACTGTTCAATTGTAATATGGTTCAAAAGTCGTCTTTAGTTCATAATAACCTTATATTGTGTGGCAATAGTTTGCTTACTTAATCAAGCTGTTGATTGTACCTCATGTAAACATTTTTTTTATGATTATTGCTATTGATCATTTTCTGTTGCTATTTGGATTATTTTCCATACATAAACAATAATGTTTTTTTGCTAACTATGGGTTTGATGGTCCAAAAATATAAGCCTACCTTATTCATTTGTTTGTTTATTTCATTAATCTTAAGTTTATACTTCAATACCTATGCATGTGTAAGTACTCAATTTTGATGAATATTCTTATTGATCTGAATTTGCAGTTTGTATTTTGTTTTTATCATTTTTCCATACATAATTAATGTTTTTTTTTTCTTAATTGTGGTTTGATCGTCCAGAATGTATCTGTGTGATAACCCTAGTTCGTTACAAAAGTTCCTATAAAAATTTGTACTTGTTAATCATTTTGCATACATAACTATTGATGGGTTTTTGCTAATTGTAGGTTTTACGGTCTAAAATGCAGTCTTCAGCTTACCCAACCCCTTGTTTGTAAAGAAAAATTCTTATAATATCAGGTACTCATTTTCTAGGATTATTGCTATTGATCACTTTGTTTATCCAAATTTTTGGGGATGCTACGGTTTCCGACTATTCTTCATACATAATTAATAATTTGCTTTTGCCAATTGGGTGTTTGATGGACGAAAATGTAATCTTCAGCTTACCCACTGGCCCTACTTTTTAAAGAACATCGATGTCAAAAAACATTGGGTACTCGTTTTTTTATGATTATTGATATTGATCACTTTCGTATCCAAAATGTACTTTTTAGTTAACTCGTTAACCCATAGTTTATAAAAGATCCCAGAAAATATACTTCTAGTTGCAATGTAGGATTTAGCATCCAAGAAATTATTTTTAAGCTCATCTGTCTACCGTGTATTGGTCAAAGTCCCTAATACCACTTGTAATTGCTAATTAGGGTTTGATCATTGCTATTGATAACTTTGTTTATCCAAATATATGGATTTTCATACATAAGTCATGATGAGTTTAAACTGATTGGGAGTCTGATGGTCCAAAATATAATCTTGCTCACACATTAACCCCGGTTTGTTTAGAAGTTCCAAAAATATGCGTTTCTTTTCAATAGAAGATTTTATGGTCCAAATTGTCATCAGTTCACATATAAATTGTGAACTGTTCAACAAGCCATATTAAACTAAATTCTGGTGTTTGGATTTGAGTCGCATGTTCTTTTAAAATATATAGCTATTTAGTCCAAACATCTAGACGTGGTTTCAGGTTTGAGCTCTCGTGGTTGATGAATTCGTGACTAATTCACCTTCTTAAGCCTTGAAGACTTTTTGAGACGTATCGATAATATTATATTCACACGGAATTGTCATGTTTCTAGTTGCATACTTGTGCTGTTATTGTTGATGATCAAGTCACACTTTTTACTTATGCTTTGCAGATTTTTTACCCCTATTGTTAAAATTTTCATACAAAGAAATTCAGAGTTTTGCTTGTTTGATGTTACCTGTCAAAATATGAGCTTTAACTAATCCATTAATCCCAGTCTGCTGAACTACTTAATACAATACTATAGTTTGGTAGTTAATACGAAATGATCATTGGTCATCTCATATCAAATTTCATGTGACAATTTGGTCGATTTAGTCTTGAGTTATGTGACCTTCTAGTTTGAGCTGTGTTTTGTCAAAGCTTTACAGTAGTTCATGTACCCTTGCATATCTTCTCATTTTGTTGCATGTATAAGTTCATATTGTATATTATCATCGCTCCTACATCGCCTTTTTGAGTCAAATTTGAGGAAATCTGCACCTGTGTTCTATTAGCTTTACGTTTTCTCTATATTTGAGGGTTTCATGTCTATTTTATCAGCATCCAGTCCGTTCATCAACCCTAGATCACTTGACGTTCACAATTTTAACAATGCTCTGGTATTGGGGTTTCAGTTGTAAATTTTTTTAAAGGATGTAGATTGTTAATCACAATCACTTTCATGTACTTGTCGATCAACCTACCATTTTCAGAGCAATCAATGATGAAATTTAGCTGTTTGGTTTTTCGCCCGCTTTTCCAACTCATGTTTTAAGAAATTGTACCTTTTCTTCATTATTACCTTGTTTATTTAGTATCTCATTATTTGCAATCGATATTAACTCAACATCTACTAACAATTTACATGATTGTGGATCAGTCAATCATATTTTGCAGACTATACAATGATGGATTTCGGCTATTTGGGTTCATCATCCAATCTATCACCTTTAGCCCCTCCATTTACCTTGGATCGCACTTTTCCCAAACCTAGTACTGAAAACTATGTGAACTTCACTGATTCTACACCTGCCATGCCCTTTTCTTCTCCTGTATCAAGTTGGCAACATTCACCCTCCTCAACTTCTAACCCTAATTTTTATCCCAAATCGAATGTCGATTCAGGACTCGACTCAGTTCGGACAACTTATGCCTCTTCTGATAATTATTATCCTTATTTTGGAGCTCCATCTATTACTTCACCCAATACTCAAACGCCTCAACTGAATGCTAGTTTTACTACCACACCCGAACCTTTCGCTTTTTCTAAATATTCAAGTGAAGTATCAACAAGTCATGTTGCAGATGATGTCCCTCTAGTGGCGGCCTTAAGTAAGCCCAACTATGATTTGTTATCAACTTCGAATATGACCACCCCCTTGGATGGATCTTCTCAAGCTGATTATCATCAAAGCTTCTCTGGTTTGAATTATAAGCCACAATGGGGTAGCTACTGGGATAGGATTGACAGGTTGGCTGATGGAGGAGAGAGAGACAAAAAGGTAGATTTTAATGCTGCTTGTGTTTATGCGGTCCAGAGCTATACACAAGGTATTGCCACTTATACCTGATGAGTTTCTTTTACTTATTTGTACACTAACCTGTCGTTTTTATAACCCAACATAGATAGACCAATTAAATTAACTCTATTTAAATTAACAAAATAACCCATGTTTTTTATAGTCATTTTTGTACCCCTAACGTTTTGGTAAATATAACTTATGTATACTCAATTAAGATATGCTAAGATAACTTGGCGTATACCAATTGAGCAATAAATGCCAAGTGTACTTGTTACAAAATATTGCAAGTTGGTGTACAAAATTGTCAAGGATGGTGCAGAGAACAGTTAAGAAAACCATTAAAAAAAGTTTTGATATGTTTCACAAATTTCAGTTTATGACTGGGAGATTGTTTCATGCTTTTCATGCTATCCAATTATTGGGTTAGCGGAATTTCTAAAACACTTAAGATATGCTTTGGCATGTTCTGTTTATCTTTTTTCATTTTTGCGAGGCAAGATTGCATTTTTAGCATTTCAATTTTGTCTCATGTCCTTGGTTGAATGGGATTGATTTAATTGTGGGGTAAATGTGAAAGAAATAGAGTACAATCATCATCAGTTTATAACTGAGGGGTCTTAATATAAACTATTGAAAGCAGAGACCTTTTACCATTTCTAGCATGACTCGTTGACATGATTGCAGTAGCATATATAGGAGTGTTAATACATTAGTGCCTTAATACCAGTTATGGTATTATGTGAAGCACGATATTATATTTCGTTTTGATATTTTCAGATTTAGTTATTTAACTTCACTACTTTACTTTCAGCCAGTTTAGTCCTTTTCTTAGTGTTCTCAATCAAGAAATACACTATAAACTATCCCCAATTAACGACAGTCGCTGGTCGATTGAGGTTCTGTTAAAATGACGTCTCAGAATTCTATTGGTTGAAACTATTATCTGGTTCACTATGTTGAAAGTTTTGCTGTTAGCTTCCAAAGGATCAGACTCTAACAGGCTAATTTAAAGCAGTAGTTCTGTGCAAAAAGATTATGCTATTTTTTTGGACACATTTAAAACAAGTTATTTTTCTGTATGCAGCTGCTTCTATAGCTGAAGGCTTTAGCATGAGCAAAGACTCTTCTACAGTTCCACATTTAACTTCTCTTAATCTTTTGGGAGGAGAAAGCCAAATTCCAACTCCAGTCACCAGTGCAATGGATTATAGACAGTTTTCGACTCAAGGGTCCAGTTTTACGCCATATACATTTCCGAAATCTCAAGCAAATGGGACACCTTTCGAAACATTTCTAAATCACAATCTTTCCCATGCATTGCAAGATCAAAGCTTTCCATCGTTCAATATCGGCAAAGTTGGGTCTGTAACTATCAAAAGACCTTCCCCTTCTCTTGTGATAAGATCACCTTCTTCTAAATCAAATTCGTCTAATATAAAAAGAGATTTCCCTAACAAGCCTGTGACTGAAAAACTTGAAGGATATATGTCCAAATCTGGATTGGAACCTCAAATCGCTGTTATGAATGCCCCTCCTTATAGCTTCATTTCAACATCTGATGCTAATAGTGTATCTTCAGTTGAGGGTCCTTTGGAGAGCTTAGACAGAAATTATTCAGCTCTTGATTCCCCTTGCTGGAAAGGATCGTCATCTTTTAATTTTTCTCCATATGAAAACAATGCAGCTGTTACTTCAGACCATCTTGTTAAGAAACCAGAATCACTTAGTGGTTTAAAACTTCAGCAGAATCACGTCTTCACTCCTTTTGAAGAGAATGCAAAAACTTCTGGTCAGAAAGCTAAAGAGACCCACCAGGAAAATGGATATGTCGAACTTGGTTCATTGCTTTGTCCTGTGAAGGTGGATAATTCAATTCGTGAAGGTGAAGTAGATAATGTGAAAATGAGCAGCAAGAAAATAGATCCATTTTCCAATAATATTGACAAGTTGACCAAGGATTTTGGCACCCCCAATGACTTAAAAAGTTGCAAACAAGCAGAATTCGAAAAAGATCTCGAATTGGGATTTGGTGTCGCTGGAACTGGGTTAAATTGCGCTACTGCATCTTCAGAATTAAATGTTCAGAAACTAGTTGATACCATACATAACCTTTCGGAATTGCTTCTTTTACAATGTCCCGGGGACATGCCAGCTTTGTCAGTTGTAGGTCACGAGACTTTGAAGCTTGCGATAAAGAATCTTGATGCATTTGTTTCTAAGATTGTAGCCAAACCGGCAGAAGAAATGAATCATTACAAGGCAAGTTTCGTCTTAAGCTTATTGATATTCTACTTGTTATCACATTTTAAATGTTTTTAAGCTTTATTATTTATTGCAATCTTGCTTCTTTCTTTGACTTTCACATTGGAGCTAACCCTTCATTCTTACAATGTGTTTAATTATCTCGTCAATTATCTCGTCAAATTTTCTTTAAAATGCCAGGGGCATGTGTTATTAATCATACCACTAAACATGAAAAGGCAATTGCATTTATTGGAAAGCAATGACATGGTTATTTTAAAAGTTAACAATTAGGTTGGAATTGGTGTAAAAGGTAGTGCACAAAAACTTAAGATTCCCTTTCTATCGGCGAGTAATTTTTATTTTCTGAACGACTTAGACGACATGTCTTGCTCTGTTATTTCTTGGGTCATATGTTATTCATCATGCTTCATCTATTATTTTTTAAGAACTTGCATTTAGGGACATTTTATATCCCTGTCTTGCTGTTTCTTTTTTGTTTATCATTTGTGAAAATCATAAATCTGCATTAGTCGGGATGCTATCAATGACACTGTATTCTGAATAGCCTCTCTTGAACTAAGCACTTGTTTTTCCAGAGTGTTGTATCAGGTAAACTTCAAGTAACAAAGGAAGCTAGTTCCCATCCCGGGTTCGATAATCCGCCTTCACAAAAGAGTTCAAAGAATACCGAACTCATTGAGAAAGAAGTTAAGAAATTCACTAATATGTTTTCTGCAAGGGTGAATGAGGACTTTGACAAAGATGATAAAGTGACCAGGGTATATCTCTATTTCACAGCTTCTGCATTTAATAGCAGGAATTATGTGAAGGACAGTAAAATGTACAATGAGAAGGATTTGTGTTGGGATTGGTTATTCTTGTTGCATAAGTTCAATGTTACTTTCCACATAAAATGCAAACTTTTGTGTTTGGAAAAATAATAATATTTTAATACCATTGAAACTGAAGTTTGGCAATGGGACCCAATAGAACTTTATTTGGTTTCATTATGCCTGCAGGGTATAAAGAAAGTCCTTGAGGAAAACTTTATCACCGATGAAGAAAACCAATCAGAAACTCTCTTGTATAAAAACCTTTGGCTTGAGGCAGAAGCAGCCCTTTGTTCCGTCAGTTTCAGAGCTCGCTATGATCATATGAAAAAAGAGATGGATAACTACAAGTCACCCAAGACAGAAGGTTACATTTTTTTTTCTCTATCAGCTTAATTTTCATATTTTTCTACACTTGGTTATTTTCCCTTTATGTGCCTCAGTATGATTGCTTCATATAATTACAAAAAGTATACTTTTACGGTGGTGGTGTAAAACTAATACTTTAAAACAGGACTTAATAATTCGTTTGAATGAAGAGGAATTTTTTTTTTAATTTTAACTGTAAATTTCTGATAGTACTTAGTAGTGAATGAAAAGTATACTTTATGAAGATTGTAATAGAACTTGTATATTTACAAAATGGGAATTAAACGAACATAAGCATTTACTTTCATTGGTGTAACCAGACGTCGTAATTCAGTCTTGTACTTCAAAGTGCAAAAGTATGAAAACAAGACCAGAGAATATTCTCTAAAATTGATCTCTTCTTTTTTACTTTTCCTTTTGTATTAAATACATTGGTAACATGAGTTTTTATTCAATAAAAGTAGCAGAACCGGTGAAGACTTTTAAGGAACTATATAACGAGGTTTTCCCTGATCCAAGTAGCCCTGGAAAAGGCAACCCTTTGATAGAAGCTTTTAAAGTGTTGCATAAGTCTTCTCAGGACCCCTCTGCTTCTGAAGCGAATGAGAATGTTAATGATGCTTCTATTGAATCACGATTGGACATACTCAACAACAGGGTACGAAGTCGAAACTCTGTAAGTGAAGAAGATCAAACAGATGAAGAAGCTGATGCTGCTTTCGCAGGTTAGGAAAATTATTGGCAATTCTGTAAAAAACCGTGGGTATGATTTTCAAATTTGTTTTACTTCGAATTGATAGTGTATCTGGACAGGGAGTCTGGCTAATTGGTGTGTTTTTAACAGTTTGTGCGTCTTTGTAAACGCCACATATTTAAAATGAAATTCAGACTAAAAAAATGTTTAGTTTTTGGAAGTTGGTTTGAAAAGTTTAAATGTTGCACTAGACGAAATCCAATGCAGTGTAAGCACATAGCAGTTTCTTAAAAAAAAAATCGTAGAGCTTTTTGTTTGTGAATCCTTTTCTGTTAAAGTTCCATGTGTCCGGTAATTTTTGGGTAAGTTAATAAAAATCACAAGCCAGAATATTTTAGTTTTTCATTTTCGTTGTCTAATCTGAGGGCTCCTTTGGTTGCAGCTAATAAGAAAAATAAGCTGGATCTTTTAAGGTTGAGTTTAAAAAATCTGGGGTCATCCTGTTTAGAACCTCGAAGCTTTTTTGTGGCCAAAAAACCAGAAAACCTCAACTTTTAAGCTACTCCAGTTAACTAATAATTGCCCGGATTTTAATCAATAATAAAAATAAATGTGAGCTTAAAATTGCAGTTAACCAAATCCTTTATTAAGTCACCCTTTTTTTGTTATGAATGTGGCAGAAACAGTAAAGACTGTTGAGAAGCTACTTAGCTCTGAGGATGCGGACGATTGGACCCCAAAAGGATCAATTCATGCTAAAGGCAAGCTTGACGATGATGCTGAGGCTAGAGTTATGGCTAGATTCCAACTCCTTAAAAGTAGGGAGTCTAATGGAATTTCTGAAAATTCAGGACAAGCTTCCAAACAAACAGTTGGTTCTGAAATTTCAAGAGAGGCAAACCCTTGGCGTTTCAATGGGCCATTTTCACAAATTTCCAAGGTTCCCGAGAACAAACAGGTATCCCGTCCTTCCTCTTTTTTTTTACCAAAATGCCCCTAATGTCTTTAGTGTTATTAAATCGATTTAAAGAATAATTAATAGATGGGTATGTAAATAAAAGTGTTTGCATATATTTTTGTTCTAGGGCCTTGTTTGGTAACCATACTTAATAAGTTCATATACTTTTGACTTATAAGTCCTATAAGTAAAATTGATCGTTTTGCCGACATCGGAAAAATATACTTATTTTTAAGTAATTTCCTACTTTTCCCAATACTTTTCAACAATCATACATTACTACCAACTACTTTTCAGTTTCACTACTCCCAATATACTTTTTATGCACTTACTAAACGAGCATACAAATTATTGCACTTTTGTTAATAAGTATACTTTTGGACCTCCATCAAAAAATATACTTTTGTACCTTATAAGACGCAAACTATTCTAACCTATCCTTTCTTGATCTCTATGAAAATAACTTTAGGACTATCTTCGCAAGGCAGAGGGAGTAAAAGATGTTTATGTAAGAGAACTCTCATCAGGGTGGTGTGATGGCTCTCTATCTGAGTGGGAAGATGTCTTGAAGGATGATCATTGCCGTTAAATATTTTCCACGTCAGCACATGATATGACTGCGGGCTGATGTGGTTAGTGATTGTCACCATATGCATGTGTGTTTAGCATCCTCGTATTCGGTAAATAAGTCTCCTCTTTTTGGGGTCTGTAAATCGTGTTGACCGTTGTATATATTGTAGTGTCGATGGGATTTTAAAATTGCTAAAATGTTTGGATGTTTTATGCACCATTATGCTTGTGGTACACTTTGCATATTATCTAATTAACTTGTTTCCCCTTTCTGAATTCTGATGCTGTTTTGTGATTTTTAGATTGCAGCTACAGTTTCTCTTTTTCTTTTTTGCTGTAGTTAGACCATACTAAATTCCGTAACAATTTTCAGATTGATTTCACAGAGATGCATAGACCTTATTAAGGTTTCATAAAATTAAACTAAGGCTGATTTTTGTAGGTGCGTCCAAGAGATCTAAGCTTTGAAATAACGCCCTCCAAAACTCTTTATATAAAAGAGTTGTGTCGCAGATACGCTATGTGTATATACTACTGCACCAGCTTTCATACGAGATACTACTTTCCCATGCTATTTTGTACTTGTATTATTCATTAAAAACTATGGATACGTGTATTATAACCTTGTAAAAGATCAGTAATTGTGTAGCTTAAACGATATATCAGGACTACTTAAAAATGTTTGAATAGTTAAAATGCCCCAATAGTGGTATTTTAGAAATTAAGCGGATCAAGTTAAACAACCACCCTTCTTCCCTGTTTGTCACTCACTTTTCGTGTCTCTTTGAAAAAATTCCTAAAAGCAACCCAAGCCTACTTCTGTCTCATCGGTTTTCCTTTAAAATCGTTTAATCGGTGGCGTGGTAAGTGAAGAGTAGTCAGAGAATGACGTATGAGATGGGGTCGAAGCTCATTCTGAACAGACAACAAAGACCGAAGGGAATAAATTAATAAAACAAAAAATATCCGATAAATCTCAACTTTCAACCCCAATTCTCACAAGTTATCTAGCAAAATTTGGATCCCCTTAGTATCACTTTCTCGGGGTATGTACAACTATATACTCTCATCTTTTCGGTGCTCTTCTTTCTCTCTCTATAGTTGCGAACTTCCACTCTCTAAATAGCTATGTATCTGTCCACCATTTTATGAAAAAATACATGTTTCTTAAAAAGTTTCATGCAACTACTAAATTATCAGAAAATATGGGAAAGTAAAATTCTTCACTTGTATGTTTTCCAGTAAAATAATTTTTAACATAAAATATTTTGTGATAAACAAACAGAGTCTTGAGCGAGGCACTAAGTGGAGACAATCGGGGCCGCGACCCCCTCATTTTGGATCAAAATCTTCGAAATTAAGCTTCCCCCTATTTTACGGGAAACAAATTATTCAGATAACGTATGAACTTTTTTATATAGAATACTATTTGAAAACGTAAATTTGTTCTATGTATCTTGATCAAAATGTATTAAGATAACGTATGATTTTTTATATAGAATATTAGTTATGGACATGTTCTTTAATGGACCAATGATTAATGTTTAATCAATGGCGGAAAATTTAAAAATTAACTTCAATGCGAGAGAAAGAAGCTCTCGACATAAAATATCTTATTTACCCAATGAAAAAAAGGAAATTTAATACAATCAAAACAACTTCAATTGGAGTAAAACAAGCTCTCGACACACGTACCCATTGTCAAACCGTCCAAGCTAAGAAATCGACTCTCTAATCGTTTGATACCTAACACCATCAATAGGCCGGGATTTATTTATTTAACCATCATTTTTTGTGTAAGTCAAAAGAAACGGCACATTCAAATTTACACAAAATCTGCTAGAATTCCTTTTTTCGCAAAACGTCCAAAAATGACAACAAAGCAACAACAAAAAATCCCTGCAAAACTTTCCCTCCGGAAAATATTTTATTGCAAAACAAGCAGAAGTGTTGAAAGTACATACAATTTGACTTACAAATATTCGCATTCAAATTGTTAAAATGAAAATAAAATAAAATAAAATTCCACCACACAGTTGAGTTACTTTTAAAAATTTCCATTTAGTCAATCTTGATGCGAAAATTATTTGAGTCAAACTTGCACTTATTTTCACGGAGGACACTTATTTAAGGACGGATCTCCTACTTCATTCGTCTCATCTAGATAAGTGTTTTTACGAGAATACATGCAAGTTTCATTGTAAATTTTTGGTATCTAAATCAATTATAAAGTTTACCATGTAGTTTTGAACTGTGTGATAAACTGTCAGGAAATTTCATTTCGGCAATTTAAATACGAAAATTTTAAGAGTCAATATTGATCGTCTTTTCGTATTGAACAATTATCTATAGAGAAATGCAGTAAATTCAGTTAAGAGAATGTTTTTGGGTAGTGTTCAGATACAATATCTAAAAAAAGTAAAAGAGGGAACGGCTTGTGTTGTTCACACTGACAGCGGAATTTTCAGGAGTAGAGAATGTAATCCACATAATTTCGAAAGATTATGAAATAGGATAAACAAAACAGTTTATTCAGAGAAATTTATTCTGGCTAACAGTCTGGCTTTTGCAGAAAAGCATAAAGCAGGTTTGCACTGGTGAACCTTAGAGATAATGATCTCCAAACAAGTTCGATCCGTGAACCAATTAAACTGCAAAAAACCTGAAAAAGATGTGAGCATGTTTATGAAATGTTCTGCTTATAATAATCCTTCACAATTATATTAAACTGTTTTCTCTTTTTTAAGTGTTTTTTCGACATTTCTCTAGATTATGGCTACGATTTCTTTTTGGGTAGGCTATACAAAACGTAGTTTTCTTGGTTACACTGAATAAATGTTTGATTTGTATGGTAATACTGATAAATTTTTAGTATAGGAATCCGAGAAAGGATGAGTACTGCTTGTTGTGCCCTTCGTCAAATTCATATATGACACAAACACTTTTCGTAGGGTTAACCGGTAAACCTTACTCAAATGCATCTGGCATGATGCTCTAATTTCAACTTGTGATTGTAAATTCCTTTCTTTAAGGAAAAAAGGTTTTTATTCCAACTGGAATCGCGTCACTATTGCCTGAAAGGTTACCTTGGCTTCTATCATCTATGATCAGGAAACTTTGTACTTCTCCAGAAACTGTCTTGGATATGGAAACTCTCGTTTTCGAAGCTTAAAAATACTTCTAGGATTTTTCTCCCATTACAATGAAACTCACAAAAGGAAACAATCATTAGTTTTTAGTACTGATGTGATTTAAAAGACGGTCTTCTGTTCGGAAAGTTTGTATTTATTTTTATTCTTTAAAAAATGCAGTGCATCGGAGGGGTAACAACTAACATGCATGTTTCACTGCTGTTGATAGTTTTATTTTTTACATATATAATCTTTTACGGTACCTTTAACGTACGTAGAATTAATTTAGTGTAAAAAGAAATTCAAGATTTGTATATAAAAAGCTCCTTAGTGTTTTGTTAGAAAGTGAATGACGGCATAATTAGATGATAGACAAATACTAAGACTAATAGGAGAGTTTTATATTAGTATATAAGAATTAGATAAGATCAGAAAAAGATTAGTTGTTATAATTTTATTTAAATTCAGAAACTACATCCCTATTCCTTTTGTAACATGTTATAAGAAGGTTTATGCAAAATAAGATTCTTACAACAATTGAAACAAGAAACAGTTATTATTAGGTTTTGCTCATTAGCTTTCTACTCTTCTAAATATTGTTCTGTTTACAGAAG
Source organism: Primula veris (assembly GCA_963682055.1). Taxonomy (NCBI): domain Eukaryota; kingdom Viridiplantae; phylum Streptophyta; class Magnoliopsida; order Ericales; family Primulaceae; genus Primula; species Primula veris. The sequence continues at coordinate 7,358,758 of OY821750.1, read as the reverse complement.
TTGGAGAGTTTTTCTTGGGTTACACATTAACATTCACTTTGATCAGAAATATATATATGGCAAAAGCCGAGTTGCCACCGTGGTTTGTGTTTGATCCAACAGACACCGAACTTGTTACATATTACCTTCTTCCGAGGGTGACTAATTACGAGCCATTACCTGTCCAAGGAACGATTCAAGATTGTAATTTGTACGGAAATAAACATCCATGGGATATATTCAAAGGAAAAAAAAGTGAGGAAACGGCGTATGTCTTCACTAAGCTGAAAAGGAAAAGCCCGACGGCTAAGGTTGCTATCCGGACCGTAGGAGATAAGGCGAATGGTGGTGGCACGTGGAAACTGCAAGCGAAGGGTACCCATGTGGAGGACGACCAAGGTAAAATTATTGGCAAAAAGAGCTCTCTGTCATATTTGTGCAAAGGAAAGTGCGGATACGGAATGGAGATGGGTAGATGGACTATGAATGAGTACTCTCTCGATGGTATTCTTTCTGGCTCTGCGTTGCCAGAGCTTAGAGATATTGTTTTGTGTCGAATAAAGAATTATCCTGATATTAAAGGAAAAACAAATCAGGAGACCGAGTTTGGAACTACTAGTAGTACTGTCTATGATCAAGACCCAACATATATTCAATCTACAGCAATGGATTTTCCAGAGAATATCAAAGTGTATAATCCAACTACTGATTTTGAAGTACCACAGCAACATCAAGAAGATGACTTTCTTTTGGAGGGTAATAATGGGTTTGCGATGAGCAATGGGTATGATATGATCCAAGAACCGAATATGGAGGGTCATGGTGGATTTAGTCATGGAGAAGCTTTAAACAATGATCCATTCTTATGCATCGACAATGGTTCTGGTGTGGCAGTCTTTCAAGAATTTGAAATCACAAATCCAATGATGCCTCTACCCATGGAGTATCAAGTATCGACACAACCAGAAAAAGTGTTTACGGGTGATAGTTTGGAAGCTCTCTCACAATGCTGGTTAGGAGATATTGAAAAATCATCTGTTGCTCAAGAACCTGATATTGAATAATGAATATCAACTACTACCTTCACAACAGGAACAACAAGATGATTTTGATTTTTTTACGGGAACTTTATTCGATGATCTTGATAACCCACCTCCGATGGATGGACTAGCAGATCCTGGGGAACCTCTTCATGTAGATTGGTTTGGGTCTGTATATATGCCTGATGTTCAAGAGATAACGGATGACAAGACAGATCAGTCAAGGAAACGAGCTTATGTCTTTGATCAAGAAGATGACGAAGTGCACATAAACAACAAGAAGATACGGGAAAAGAAAGAAGACGAAGACGCAGAAGATGGTTGGTTTCTTTTGTAAATCAAAATAGCAGTATGACAAGTAAAGTAGATCAGTTATCAGATGCTAGATAAACTTGTACAGCTATGCACTCTTTTTCCTCTTTTGAGTTTTTTCCTTTATGGTTTTGCTCACTAGAGGTTTTAAAGAGACATAGCTTTAGGATACTTATGTTTTATGTATCCGTACCCTTTGTGCTTTGGATTAAAATTCTGTATTTGGCTCGGATGAAGGCTTCTGGTTTAGGGTGCCAACCTAGTTGGGATGCTTTTCCAAATGCTTGACGTAGCCTTTCTTTATTTGTAAATATGATTATCAATGAAAATATTGTTCGTCGCTTAAATTTGTTGAATTTTCTGGGTGACATATGTAATACTCATAATTATTCGAGTCTGATCTCTTTAATAAGTTTTTCCGTTTTTCTGTTCCTAAGTAGTTTCTACGGTGTCAATTAACTATCAGTACTTGAACATTACTTTCCATCAGATTATCATCCATCCACAGAACTCTAGAAAGACATATTATGGTGACGAATAGAGGCAGATTTGCATTCCGGAAAATTATGGAATTGCATAGATGCTCACAAATAAATATAAGTACACTCAATGAATCTGTCTTCGGCCTCTTTAATCCTACGATTAGGTCAGATGAATCACGACCATGACATATATTGGTATTACAGATACAAAGAATTACTACTCTTAGAAAGTTGAATTTAACATACAAGTATTAGCTCAATCACGAAAAGTCAACTTAGTTTCTTCACAACACTACAACTTCAGATCAATAGGGCTATAAATTGTGATCTTGCAGAGTTCAAATCGACCTGCAATATGTATAGTTTAAGTGGAAATGGTAGTGGTGTTCAATTTGCACTAAAAAAGTTTTTGTGAATAGCCAAATTTCTAAAAAATTGGTTAAGTTGGGAAAAAAACATTGATGCCTCATGCCTACATTGTTGCTAAATGTATCAGCAACTCGCTTATGAAGTAATATGACCTCTGTGTCGTTGCTTTTCAAGGCTATGCATTTCCGGAGTTTCCTGATCATATTTTATTTAACGAATACACAAGCTAGTAACTATAGGAAACTAAATCACCGACAAGCAATAAGCTATTACCTTTTTTCCAAGATCAAGGAATGTATTACCAATCTTCAAATATTGAACCGAATATTGCAGGTAATGCTAATGATATCAATGTATATGATCCAACGACTAATCTTGAAATAGTATAAACAGATGTGCGGTTTATAGATATTTCCTACAGTAGAAAAGGGTCGTATTTTATCCACTTTAGGCACTGGTATTCGTAATGCCAGTACTTCTCTAATGGTTGCGGTCTCTGAATTATTCCAGTACAAATATTCATGTAATATATATAATAACCAATGTGAGCGCCTACATAATTTCTCTGCGAAAAGTTGTGATGCTGCTGTTCCTAAATTTACAACTACTCGAGCTACATGGACTGATTCCCTAATGAATCATTATGCTGAAGACTGTTCGTTTCTGTTATTATCGTTTATTACATAAAAGCTTTCTGGACATTTTACACACTCACAAAGCAAGGATATTCTGTTTCTCGTCATCGCTATATATAGATCTATAAAGAAAGGACTAATTAATCTCTCTTTACCTCTTATTTCTCTTTACAATAACCAACTTGTACATTTTTACACCTTAGTCATCGAGCATGGTCTGCACACATGAGCCGATGTGGTTAATCATGGTCGATCGCCAGATCATTGTGGTTAGTGTCTCGTAGTAGGTAAATAAGTCGAGTCATTTTGGGGTTTGTAATTCGTATTGATGTTGTACATATAGTCGTGCAAGTGTTGTCTGTATGAGCTCATATTCCTCAAACTGCAAAAACCTGGAAAAAAAAACTGAGCATGTTTATGAAATGTTCTGCTTATAATTAATAATCCTCCATGATCATATTAAACTGTTTTCCCTTTTTGATGTGTTTTTTCAACATTTCTCTAGATTATGGGTACGATTTCTTTTTGGTTAGGCTATACAAAACGTGGTTTTTTGGTTACACTGAATAAATGTTTGATTTGTAATTTTATTCCAACTGTAATTTTCTCACTGTTGCCTGGAATTTTGTGATCATGAAACTTTGTACTTCTCCAAAAACTGGCTTGGTCCTCTTGGATATGGAAATTCTCATTGTCGAAACTCATAAATACTTATTGGAATTTCCTCCCTTGTTCAGTTGTTCTCCCATTACAACGAAACTTACAAAAGGAAACAATCATTAATTTTTAATACTGATGTGATATAGAAGATGGCCTTCTGTTTGGAAAGTTTGTATATTTTTTTATAGTAAAAATATATATATGCGGTGCATCCTAGGGGTAACATGCATGTTTCAACGTTGTTGAATAGTATTATTTTTTACATATATAATATTTTTTATCATACCTTTAACGTACGTACGTACAATTAAATTGGTGTAAAAATAAATTGAAGACTTGTATAGTTGTATATAATTAAAAAAAAAAAACTGTGCTATTACAGTTGTACTCTAATAATATTACAAATTATTGTTGTATTGCCGTGTTAATCATATACTTTGATGTTCTTGAATTGTATATAAAAATGTTACTAAAATGATTGAAGGTCGAAATGTTTAGCTAACATCCAGACTTTTGAGTGGGACCTAGTAGGATAAAATTCCAAAAAGAAAAGTATATCTATAGTAGTAGTATGACAATTTCAAAATTTAATCCCATACTATTGTCCTTTTTCTCTTCTGCAAGCCAATTTTTTTTACTCTTCTTTTTAAATATAACATTGGTTGATAGCGTGTTTTGTCCCTATATAAAGCTAATGAATGTTAGCCATTCATGCATAACAAGGATTTTGAAAAACATACCCAAAAAATTGGTTATAAATTTTTTTAATTAAAATGAGTTCAATGAAGTGTTCTTCTGTTAGTATAGTTATCCTTTTGGTACTGTGTCAATGTGTTTGGTTAGAAGCTCATCTTGAAGTGGGATATTACGCAAGTTCATGTGCCAAAGCTGAGAATATTGTTAATCGAGAGGTTAAAAAAGCGTTCTCCAAAAATGGAGGAGTGGCTGCTGGCCTGGTTAGACTGCATTTTCATGATTGTTTTGTTAGGGTAAGTATATCCTTTCCGAACTCGTTTAGCTCGAAATACAATTCCATACAGAAAATCCAAGTACACAAAACTCGTACTAAACTTGTTTTTCGATAAGTTTCCTAGCTGCTAGAAAACTCAAAAGGAAAAAAAGAAAGGCATGTTTGTTGATTCATTTCTATAATCAGTGTGATACTCGTACTGTCATACATATATATTTTGTAGTTACTGTTTTTTTTTTCCAGGTTAAGTCACACCTAATTAGTTGATTGTTTACAATGTACTCGTTTATCACATTCCTTATACTTTCATATCCGTGTTTTCGATCATGCTTTTTCCCTTTTGTAATGTATCCGTCTGCATTATGAAATCCTGCGACTATGTCTCCGATAGAACTAGCATGGTATCCCAGGATATACTAAACTGACAACTTGGCAGAAATTTCATGATGATTCATTATTCATATATCTTACGATTTGTGTGTGTCTATGTATTAGGGTTGTGATGCTTCAGTTCTCATCGACTCAACCCCTTCAAATATAGCAGAGAAAGACTCTCCTGCAAACAATCCTAGCCTTCGAGGATTTGAGGTGATTGATAAGGCAAAAGCATCTCTTGAAGCTATATGTCCGGGAGTAGTATCTTGTGCAGATATAATTGCATTTGCCGCTAGAGATAGCGTTAAAATGGTAATTTAAAACTTACTCATTGAAATATAACATACCAAACATAAACTCTTAGGACCGAAACTGATATCTTGTGTGGAATTAAATTCAGCAACCAGCTCGTTACAAGTGTTTTATACTATACCTAATAATCCACTGGCTATAAGTTTTTTTCCAAAAACATCAAAATTAGTCCCTGTAGTTGGAATTTCTTTCGTTAATGATTTAAAAATTGTATGTATTTTGCAGACTGGAGGGGTTCGTTATGATGTACCCTCCGGAAGAAGAGACGGGCGAGTTTCATTGATTCAGGACACCAAAGATCTTCCCCCTCCGACTTTCAATGTGAATCAACTTACTCGGTTGTTTTCAAGCAAAGGACTCACTCAAAAAGAGATGGTCACTCTTTCTGGTTAGACCAAGTAGATTATTATTATTATCATTACCATCATCATCCTTCTTACCATTGTAATTATTTTAAGAGATTACTTTCAGTTTTTATACGGATTTTAAAAAGTAAGAACCAGAAGTATATATTATAGTTATTAAAACAAATCTTTTTTTTACCATCGATAAATTTGTCGTAAAGCTTGTTTGGTGGTTAAAACTCCTTTTTTTTTTAGAAGTTGCCATGTAATGATGCATTTAGTTGGTATAGTTGAAGAAATTGAAAATCCTTGCTGGAATGTTATATTTTCATAGGGGCGCACTCAATAGGAAGATCTCACTGCACAACGATCGTCCCGAGGCTATACAATTTCACTGCAACCATATATCAGGACCCAAGCATAGACCCTAAATACGCTAAAATGTTAAAACAACAATGTCCACCGACAAGTGGCGTTAACATGGTTATTCCGATGAACCCTTCTACTCCAAACATCATGGACACCAGTTACTATAAGGATGTGGTGAATAATCGCGGGTTGCTCGGTTCAGATCATGCTCTGAAACTTAGTCCTTTTACTAAGAAACTTGTTCGGAAACATCTCAAAAGTCCTGTCCTATGGAGTAACGAATTTGCAGCGGCGATGGTGAAGATGGGCGGGATTGATGTTTTAACGGGTCGAAAAGGAGAGATTCGAACAAATTGTAGAAAAATCAACTGATGGCATTTTTTGTCATTTCTTTTTGTTGTATCGATCACCTAAGGTTGCTACTTGTTAATTTGTTAATTATCTTAATTGCTATTAATGTGTGCATGGTGTGCTGTAATGTGTCAAAATTGTGATACAAGAAATAAGATTTAAATTACTATCAAATAGTTCACAAGTTAGCGTCAGCGACCACCAAATAGTACTATTGAATATTAAGAAATGCCAACTTACGAAAAATAATACTGTGAATGCCAGCTTTGGTCACCCATGTAGAAACCTTGACCTGGTCACATATATGGTTATAATTAGTAGTAATTTTTATCCGGTGACGGATTTTTGGACAATTTTCACGTCAGATGCGAAATACCAACACGAATATAATATTCCACGAATCGATGTTGCTACTTTCTACAACTTCCCGCGGTAAAATTGGATCCTTAGTTAACTCACAGGAACGTGGGTAATCAAAGCAATTGAGGGAGAGGAAAGAAAGTACAAGAAATAAGAGAGAGAGAAGCTGATAATGGAGCAAATGTAATGTAGTATAAATGTACATTGAATATATATTGATTATGTATACGTAAAAATGTACTAGCTTCTCTATCTCTTTGCTACAACTATAAGGGGTATGTATGATGGCAAGTATAGTAAGGTTCTTATGGAAACAATATCCGAGAAGCTCCGGAAGAAACAGAAAGCAATTCTACCAGCTCCTTCGAAATCTGACTAGCTTAAAAAAGAGAATACAATTCAGGATGGTAGCTTTCGAACTGATATTCAAAAGATGGATTCCATGCTGCTACGTAAAACAGATGGGCATAACTTTTAAAGAAAAACAATCAACTGCAATGCAAATAAGTAGTGTAGTATCTAGAAATTTATCACCAAAAAATCATAAGACCGTGATAGCAGCCAGTGTGAGGAGGGAAACGATACGGTAAAAATAACATGGAAAAGAATAGAGTGATGATACTAATCTCAGAAACTCACCGATGATCTACCTTTATACTCCCTCCGTTCCCATTTAATTATCCATAACGAAACTACGTGCAATTTTGACCGGCCAAGAACTTGTATTAAAATTATCGGAATAAAAAATTTAAAAAGTTAATCATATAGTTCAAATATTAAATTTTATGATTAGATTTAAAAAAAAAATCATTTTGACAATTTTGATACAAGTTATAAACCGGTCAAAATTGCACGTAATTTCGTAATGGACAATTAAATGGAAACAGATGGAATGATATAACTAATCAAAATAACTGATTCCAAAAATCCATGCAAGATAAAACTTAACCATGGCAATCACTTCTTCATCAACTAATCATATAACTGAATCCAAAAAGTCCAATCAATGTAACTTACGTAAGAGTGAAAGTCTAATAGATAGACAAGGCTTCTAAAGGGAAAATATACCTTATTTAGGGAATTTATCCCCATAAGTAACGGTCCAACAATGATAACTTGCAGATACGCAGGCTTATAACAGGAAAATGCATTTGTTTAGGAATTAATCCACATAAATAAAATTCACGATAGGCTGCAGCCACCGAGTGGTCGAGCATTGTGATGAGAAATGACGATACAAGTTTCAAACAAAACATATTAATCTAATTAAATCATCAATTAGCTACTCAATCTAGTCAACAGATACGCAGGGCTTCTAACAGAAGAATGTGATATTTTAAGAATATATTCTCATAGAATAAAAAAAATGATAAATCAAGCCACTGAGTGGTCCAACATTGTGATAAAAAATGAGGATACAAGTCCCAAACAGAACATATTCATTTAATAAAAACGTAATTAGCTACTCAATCTGATCAACAGAACCAACTTAGGTAGTGAGCTCCATAATAGCACTAACGATATCTCCGTCATTGGTCTTGAGGGCCCTCACAGCCTTGCTTTTAGATACACCTGCTTGTGTCATGACCAAATCGATATCTTTGGGCTCAACACCAGTTTCATCAATGTCATCATCATCTTCTTCCTCTATCTGTTCCTCGATAGTAGGAATGGAAGCGTCTGTTTTTCCCATCAAAGACCCAATATCTGGCATTCTAAATTGCTGAGCAGCTTGAGTTTGCAGCCGAGAACTCAAGTCCTCCATTTTAGCTTCTCCGAATATGACGTATGTCTCAGAGTGTGGGCTTTTGAACACATCAGGTTTCGAAATAAAGAACAGATCCTGTATATATAAGAAAATGGTTTGTGAGATTAGTTGTTAAAAGAAATACCTAGTGAAATAGGTATAGTAGATTGTATTTCATTGACCAGCTTGAAAGCTTGGATTTTCCGATTATTTGACCAGAATAAGAAGCTTCAAACTAGATGAACGTAAAGAATTCAGCTTATTTTCTTAAAGGTTGCAACCAAACACTCAGACAAAGGTGGCTTACGTTTTTGGTTCTCTTGATTGTGACCCTGCTAACACCTGTTACGGGCTTCATCCCTAGCTTCAGCATTGCTTTGCGGGCTTTCTTTTCACTTCTACTCTGCTTTGAACCATCAGGTCCAGCTGCAAATGATTTCGTTTCATTTTGTCAAGACAATACCAAGAAAGTTATTTTGAAAAGAGACAGATGTATCTTGAGTTCTGTACTTTTTACAGGACTTTAACCCCAACAATACGATCTTTGATATGGATAACTTGTATGCTAAAATGGTAGAACAACAAGTGTACATTGCAACTTGCAAGAGAACACTAAAAGATGCAACGGCTATCTTAACCAATGAGACAAAAAAACAGTTTGAGAGAGGAGAGAGGGAGGAGAAGAGAGGAGTGTCTTTAGAATCACAGCTATATATATCACGTACACTGAAAGAGTAAACTGTTCAGCAAGTAAGTATGTGTCTTATCGCTCATGCAAAAGCCTGTTCTGATGGCCATAATTTATAAACCACTTGGATTTTGAACACAGTGAACATAAAAAATGTGAACCTTCAGAAAGGAAAGTTGGCAAATGAAGATTACAAAAATTAAATTGCCAAAATAAACTCTATCTTTTTTTATTACCAGTAAGAAATGGTCCAAGATTGTAGCACAAAACTTATAAATGATGTCAAGTATAACAGTGTTGTATTCACTACACATGGAATGAAACCTTTAGGACTATATCTTTATTAAAGGAGAAAAGGAAAAGAATGTATACGGGGACAGATGTATATAAGGGCGGTCCTTATCACAGACAAGTCAGATAAGGCTCGAGTGCGCTGTTCAGGCGAGGGCGCAAAAAAAAATCCAGCAGTCTATACACACACACACACAAATATACATATATACATATATATATATATATATATATATATCTTTATTTGTATACAATTTTATATAACAAGTCAATTTCATGTACATACTCGGCGTGTGGTCAAGTGCTTTCAGACTTGCATTATATTATCACCGCTTCATCAGTCGGCAGTTCGACTCCTCCGCCTCTCAAATTTGTCTAGTTTTGTACTTTCTTCTAAAGAAATAGGTAAAAAATCCAAACAGAGGGTTCAAACTCAAGACCTGAACCTCCTTAATGATCCTCTCTACTGACTAAGCTACCAGAATAGTTCCATGTATCATTTGCATTAAGTATCTTATATATTTTAGAATTAAAACTTGCCAAATTATTATTATTTTTAATAAAAGGGTGGATTTTAATTATTAAAAAAAACTTCCTAGGGCGCGGTTACCCATAGGGCCGCCCCTGAACGTATACAGTATATGCATGGCAAATACAAAGAGGTCAGCACGTTCAGTTTAGTGCTGTTCATATTATTTTATACTTTTTAAAACCAACAAAGTTAAAATATTTTATTTGCCTTGTAAATTGTAAGAAAAACAAAGTCTTCAAGCATAGCACATCAATTGTCTTAAACCTTTTTGAATCAGCAACATTAATTGTGAAAAAGCAGTATACTCGGAATAGTGGTTCCACGTAGCACAAAAAAACTTAGTCCAAAAATGATATACATGTCTTGAATGGAAATACGGTATGTAATTCATAGTCTAGACTCTGGAGTACCCAATTAAAAAAAACATGTGACAAATTTTAAATGTGCCATGCAGCCACGTAATAAGCAGAAAAATTTAATTGTACCATAATTACAATTTACGTCATATGGGTCGACTGCAAAAGAAAAAGGGTAGCTAACTCATATTTCTTCAAAAATTGATATACACAAAAGCTTGGAAAACTCAAGTTAAAATGACCAAAAGGTGGCTGTTTTATTTTAAGGTCAACAAAATTTATGAGTTTTAAATTTTATGAATTCAGATAAATTCTCAATCTCAAGCAAGTCGGCTTAGTTGCTAAAACCTGTAATCTAATAAAACATGAGGAAGTCCGAAATCGAAAACTTAAGAAACCAAGTAATACGTGAAAAATCAAATATAAAAACTCAGTCAAGAGAAATAAAACACACTTTTCCCCACCAAATAATCATCAACCATGTTAATCTAGAAATTAATATTTACTAAACTACTCCTAATACTTGGATGTACCCTAAATAATTGTTCAATTGTCAATTTAGTAGTTGAAACACGGAAAATTCCACTTTTGTTCTTTCATTTGGACAACAAAAACTGAATTAAGGTAGATGCTCGTAATGGGAGATATGGTCTTGCTCGTGAAGGTAATGAAATAATCAATACTTTTACGTTATGGAGTGCTATTCATTGATAAAAACGCAATCTTTATTGAATTTTTAGACAGTGGGATTACCTATAAGGCTATAATAGAAGACCTAATAACGCAAAAACTAAGTTTTAAGTTATTATCACGATGACAGTGGCAAAAGCTACGAGTTGTTTTTTAGAACCCTCCTTTTTTGTTCTCGCCCTCAAAGAAGCACTTATTTTTTAGAAGACTTCAACAGAACAAGAATACATGCATATACATAATTATCGTTAGAAAAAAGGTGAGCTAATTCTTCAAAAACTTAACACACCCAATCAAAACCATAAACACAAGTGACAATTCCCCAGTCATGTCGTAAGCTCAGGGTTTTACTTAATTTTACTTTAGAACCTAGGTTCATTCGGTTTATCAGCTTAAAATATCTGGTTGTTGACCAGAAATAGCTAGAACCTTTCAGAAAGAGGAGCCCACAGTTTTTCACAACCTAAAAAAAGTCCGAATCCAGCTTGGGGCTTTGACTTGTTTTACTATATAACTGGAGTTTATTTGGTCTATCAACTTGAAAGCTCTGCTATATGGCCAAAAACACTTGGAAGCTAAAAAGTGAACCTGGACTTTTTCACATCACAAACTTAAAGATTCTGCCTTTGTACTTTACAAGATACAACCAAAAAAGCTATAAGATAGTCCCAATTTCGGTCTCATAACCAAAGCTAAACACAATATACACATGAAACATAAAAAAAAAAAGTATATTTAAAATAGATTAAACAAGTAATGGTAGTTTTTCTTGGCCGAAACTAGCTATAAGACCTTTAAAGAAGTGTGAACCTGGATTTTTTCACAAATCACAACCTTAAAAGATGCAACCAAACAAGCATTAAAATAGACTTGAACTCCAGCCTGAATAACCCAAACTATACACACAAAATATATAAACAAATCAAACAATCCCTCAAATAATCTGAAACCCAGCCTCAATAACCCAGACTATAAGCAAAAAAACGCATTAAAACATAAACAATAATATTTAAAAATTGGTTAAACACATGCGCATTAAATTGGAGATTGAGAAGGGATTACCAAGAACACCGTCATCCTCTTCATCATCAGAATCATCCTCGTGATCGTCCTCTTCCTTCACATCTTCGATTATAGGCTCGTCATTCTACAAACCAAATTACAAGGTCATACATAACTAAACATGTGAGACCATCGAATGCCATAGCAAACCCAACAATAATTTCAAAAACCGCATAAGGCAATTTTTTCATTACAAAATTTTCAAAAAAATAAATTTGGCACCCCCTATAAAAAAAATCACCTTTCTACCTTCACACCTTTAATTATAGGCTCGTCATTCTACAAACCAAATTCATAAGTGCTTACATAACTATACAAGCGAGACCATCGAATGCCATAGCAAACCCAACAATAATTTAAAAAACCACACTGAGCGCAATTCTTTCATTACAAATTTTTTAAACCTTGAATTTGGCACTTCCCATACAAAAATAAATTTTTTTCCGTCACATCTTCAATTATACGCTCGTCATTCTACAAACCAAATCATAAGTTCATAAATAACTATACTGGCAAGGCCATCAAATACCACAGCAAACCCAACAATAATTTTAAAAACCGCACCAACGCAATTTTTTCATTCCAATTTTTCAAAAAATAAACTTGGCACCTCCCATAAAAAAATATCACCTTTCTTCCTCCACATATTCGACTCCACATATTCGATTATATGCTCGTAGTTCTACAAACCAAATTATAAGTCATACAAAACTATGCAGGCAAGGCTATCGAATAGCATAGCGCTCAAGAATTTCAAAAAACGCAACTTATTAAGTAAACTTTTCAAATATTAAATTTGGCAACTAGCGTAAAAAAAAATCACCCATTTATTCTTTAATTAGCATATATCCACCTAAACTCTCTATACAATTGATAATAAATATAAATACTAGTAGTAACCTCTTTTTACTAAACCTATTTATTCATTCCCATAAAACAATAAATAACTCAATAGTATAATTTAAATATCTATTGCACTTCAATTTTAACACCCATATAATTAAATCCCAGCTTCATCACTGCAACTATACATACACGTATATATATATAAATATATAATCAAATTCAATAGAGAAAAAAGTAGAATACATATAAATATATATATAAAATAAGTACCTTGAGCTTCATCTCAGCTTCTGTTTGCTCAATAACGGGTCCTGGCATAATTATATATATAAATATATATATATGTGTGTGTATATATATATATATATATAGAGAGAGAGAGAGCGAGATTGTTATATTGCGCAGCTATGAAGATAAACCTTATTTAATGAGAGGGACAGAATGGGCCTTTTATGTGGGCTTAGGGCTCTTCATCATAGTGGACCCATGCTAGATTTACTTTCGAGAATTTACGTTCTGGTGTGTCGGTAAAAACTTGTTTACGAAATAGTTTTGGCTATATACTAAATACCTTATCACTCTAATTTAGTATCGAGAATTTTTCGTTTGGTAATGTCGGTAGAAACTTATTTACGAAACTGTCTTGGATAAAAAAAACTTGACCACTCTAACTAACTGTCCGGAATTTACCGTATGGTGATGTCGGTAAAAGCTTGTTTACGAAATAGTCTCGAGTAAACAAATTGATCACTTTGTTGTTATTTGAGAGTTAACCGTCGAGCCCGACCTTCAATGGAGCGTCATGTTGCGGGGGTATTGGTGTGGCTGGCGACCGGTAAGATAGTTGAAATTATTGGAGACGGACAATATAAGAGGGAGCGGTGGAGCTGAATGAGGGAGTAAGTTTTTTTTTATTAAAATCGATTAATAATGGGCCTTTATTTGAGCCTAGGGGTAGTATCATATGGCCTAAATATGACTTATAGTTGGCCCATATTATAATTTACTTACCAAAAGTTACCATAGGGCATGGAGTCCTTTTCGTGTCCACTTGACTTTTAAACCCAAAATATTTGTTAAAAAAATCTACAATTACGATTATACTAATATCTATACACTCCAACAATTATTTTTAAGAAAAAAAATTCACACAATTTAATTTGATATAAATGAAAAAACTAATATAAATTAATTAGTGAAATTAAAAAAAAAATTACATAGAATATATTATAAAAGTCTATAAAAGTACGAATCAAGTTGTAAAATTTGGGTGAAAATAAGCAAGAGGCACGAAATGGGACAAGGAGTAGGGGACAGAGGATTCGGACTCTATGGTATGTTGGTAAAAACTTATTTACGAAATAGTGTTGGGTAAAAACTTGATCACTCTAATTTACTATCGAGAATTTACCCGTATGGTAATGTCGGTAAAAACTTATTTACGAAATAGTCTTGGCTAAAAGTTAATCACTCTAATTACTATCGAGAATTTACCCGTATGGTAATGTCGGTAAAACTTGTTTACGAAATAGTGTTGGCTAAAAACTTAATCACTTTAATTTACTATCCATAATTCACCGTATGATAATGTCGTTAAAAACTTATTTACGAAATAGTTTTGGGTAAAAACTTTATCACTCTAATTTACAATTAAGAATTTACCGTATGTTAATCTTGGTAAAAACTTATTTACGAAATAGTCTTTGGTAAATACTTAATCATTCCGTTATTTGGGAATTAACCGAAATCTGGCCTTTAGTGGAGTGTCGGATGTGGCTAGCGGCCGGGAAGCTTGTTGTAATGATTTGAAATTTGCAATTTTTGAGGGAGAGGCATAGTTGAATGACGGAGCAAGTTTTTACCAACGGAGGATTATCGTGCGAGTAGATCAATAGGAAAGAGAGAGATAAAGATGAATGAAAAAACTTGATTTGTCGAATATGTAATTGGAGCTCGAGTTTCCGAGAAGATGGCAGTCATTGGAGGCCAATCGTCAACGTGGCATTGGCGGGGGTAGTGCGTAGTCGTTGTTGTAACGATGGCTTAGTACATTTAATATAAGTGATGATGGTTTTTTGGAACAGTGTTAAGAAAGGTAAAAAGAGAACGGGTCTCATGCGCTCACATATTTAATATATGAGTGAAATGGATCTATCTGTCATAAGAGAAATGATATATGCACAGAGTGAATTGCAGAACATATGCTAAAAAATGGTATGTGCAATGCAATTATAGATGATATGTAAATAGTTGCTTTTAGTCATTCTGTACAGGTGTCTTTTTATTCTGTGCATATCTTATTATTACTCATATCATACTATTAATATAATCCAACCTAAGAGAAATGAAACTGTCAATTTTTGCCAATTTTTTCCAAAAATGTCATATTCTAATTTACTAATTACTTATATAACATAATGCAATTCAAATAAATAAATAAATATGCTCTTATTCTTACACATCAATTCATCTTCCAAACTATACTTCTATAACAATAAAACATCATATTACTACTTATATACGATTATTAATTTACTATATTCATTTCAATATTTTTTCATTTTTTTAAAAATTTTAAATTCATTTGTTCGGAATCATATTTATATGCGTATCGCACACATAACACGTGTGTTACGATTATTAGTGTTATAATAAGTAAACTCAAAAATTGGGTGAGGATGCTAAAGATCATGTTTTATTTTTGTTAATAGCTCATTGCCCTAATTTAATCACACTTTCTTTAATCCAAATTTATATTATGTACTAATAACTATTTTATGTGTGTTCATCACAATAAGTGTCGTCCACCCAATGCATACGGTTTACTACTATACTCAATAATGGAATTTCAAGCTAAAATAAATGATGAAAAATATATCAAGTTACATCTCATCTGTGTCTTCACATACCAAGTCACATAAATAAAATCGGGACACTTTTTGGGGAACACTAAATCCATTTATCATTCAATTCGGTAAATATATTCAGGCTAATGTTTGTGTACCTAACTGTATAACCACTAAGTTGATATTACATATTTGGGCTAACCGAAAAACAGAACCAAACCGATAACCGAACCAAAAAAGTTAGGAAAAAACCGAAAAAACCCGAAATTGGACCGAAAAAACCGGTCCGGTTCGGTCCAAAATATAAAAAGACCGAAACCGGAAAAAAAACAAATCGAAAAATCTGCTCGGCTTTGGTTTTGCCAAAAACCGAACCGGACCGAACTCAGCCCTATCAAAAACTATTTATCATGGTTTTTTTAATAAATTATCAATGAAAGTTCTTATAAGAAGTATAAACCGACTAAACCTAATTGTACTAAACCTATTATGGTTGGTCTGATTTGTTTTGGTTTCGTTTACCAAACTAAACTTCACTTAACTTCTGATTTTGTATTTCCTGAAAGAAAAAAAATCACTGCTCACCCCTACATCTATGTAATAAAGACTGATATGGGTTATAAAGAATATACAGTCTTATATTCTTATTAATTGAATTTCATTTTCTGCCAAAAGGAGTAGTACCTAGATTTATTCAGCTTAAAACTTCTGGCTTACCGTAAACAAAAGCACATTTTTTAAACTCGACAACTAAGTGAAGTTCAGGTTTTAAGCAAACCCCAAAATCCGAGCTTGCAAACTACAACAAAAAAAAACATGTTGTCGGGATTACTGTCACTTAAGCAATCTGTCTTTGTATATAGCAAATCTCCTCTTGCTCATTCCTTCGTTGAGTACTGTTTACCGTTTTATGTGTACATTTTAACACCTCGATTTAAAAGTTTATAAAGCAAAAGGTGTTCCCGTATTTGTCAGATGAACTCGTATAATTCCATATTAAGTTATGTCTGCGATACTTTTTACTGCACAAACGTATAGAGTTGCAGAAAATGCATTGCAACATTTTAGACTAAAGGCTCTCATATTTTCATTACCATGACTGGCCAAGGCAGAGTCTTCTCTTAATTTGATCTTTAAAAAAACTGTCACTAAACACTCAACTGTTACACAGTGTTGGCGAATTTTGAGAAAAATACCCTATTGTATCAGTCGCTCAAGGATTTTCAAGACTTGTACACGATGACAGGACAAGGTATTTCAGTATTTTTTTATACAGAAGCTATACAGTTTATGGGGAAAAAGATGCTGAAGTTAAGTCATAACAATCAAAATTCAAACCATCCTTGATTGTATATTGGAGTAATTTCTCTGACCTAAAAAAGTACAACTCACAGAACAAGCAGCTCAACTTCTTACAGAATTAGGAATCAATGCAGTTGGCTAAATTCACATAACAAACACATAGTAACTTGTTCTTATGAGAAAGAACTAGATTCATACAACTTCTAAGTTCTTGCGTTTCGATCAGTGTGACAAAAATCTCTGTTATAAAGCAGCAAACTATGCATTGCGTTACAAGCTAAAGACATATCAAACTTAAACCTGCAACGAATATAGGAATTATGATAACTCATTGCAAGTCGCATCTACCGTAACTTGCAAACAAATGCAACCTATAACAAATTGAAAATATCAGTTGCAACCTATAATCAAATAAAAGTCTCTTGAGCACCACAAGAGACTTTTATTTGATTATGCAGTCAAATAACAATGAGATGAACTAAATTTGACAGTAATGGAGTATCTATCTACTACAAGCGAAATTTCCGGAACAAATCTGCAATCCATGACGAACTCAACCAAATTCATTCTTTTTTACAGTGTTGTCCTCAAAACTTTAACCAAATTGCCACCAATGAAACCAAAGACATTCAAGTCCAGTGAAGGTGTTGGGGAAACCAGCTACCAAAATTAGCCATTCGTTTAGAATACTCTCGAAGGATTAATCCTTCACATTGACAGCTAAAAAACACCTAATTTATTTGATTAGAGTAAAATATTCCGAAAACAACTACTCAGGATTAGAATTTAGAACCCTCCATAACGGAGATACAAAATTCATCTAATTCATTACTGGTGCATTCATCAAATAAAAAATATTCACAAATCAGGGGAAATTAATTGATTTTCCCCATCTCACAACATTGTACTTGCTATTTCTGGCCACAGCTTGACAAGTATCTCAAATTACTTTTTCTCGAGTTAGAAGGTTTTCGTTCGAGCTCATTTTTTTGTCCTGGCATGTTTCCTAACTGACTTCCAAGCCTCATTGTCGAAGGCATGGCAATGATTTCTGGTCCACCAATTGCAAGGGGCTGCCTTGTCACATACGAAACAGTAGCACTGCAATTAGGAAATTTTAACATGTCAAACCTTTAATTTAAATTCCCTTTTAACAGGCCAAATAGCCAAGATAAATAAACTGAAAGATTAAACAGAAAAATTACTAGTTGGCAATAAAGATCATGTGCGGTTCTATCAAATTGGTTCTTCACACATAGATGCCGTGGATGAGGATAATCTCTACAAGCCACCTATACAAGATCGATTTTCGTTAGTCACGTAAGTACATGTAAATGTAATTGACATAGTGTGTAATAACTTCATTAAGCAAGGTGAAAGAATAATCTCAAGATGGTTTTAAATTTTTTTACTTTAAAATTTAGCGGAAAGCAGAAAATTATTTTTGAATCACACATTGGGGTTTCTTATGCAATGAAGGTTCAGGCTTTACATAGACTATTCCAGTGATAAAATAGACATCAAGGTATTACATTTATTACGATAAACTGTATAATCACATTGAGTCTAGTATGAGAGAAAACCCCTCTTTTCGAACTAGGATATTCTAAACAAAACTAAATCCAGAGTTTTACATTGGTTTTAGTAAGAGAAACAAATTGATCCCAAAATCAAAAGATTCATCAACATTTCTTTTAAGTTGAGTTCTCAACAAAATATACTTCCATTGCTTAAAAATGCTGCAGCCACTGCAGTGTTTGCCGAGACATAAAAGTATCACATACCTTTCAGAACAGAAATGTTTGTCTTATACTATGGTTTTCGTAATAGATATAAATTGGTCACAGAATCAAATTATATATATATATATATATATGTATAATTTGCCATAGTATTTATTTTTTTATACAGAAGCTATACAATAGGAAAAGGGATGGGGGCGGTGGACAGTGGTGGTGGGGCGGCGACGATGGGTGTGTATGTACATATCTATATATATATATATATATATATATATATATATATATATATGGGAAATGTTATATGAACATCATGAAAAACACCCAACTAGACATTTTTTCGTAAAAACGCTCCAAATCAAGATTTGGTTAATGCAAATCTCAATGGTTTCACGACGGGAACACAAATATGCGTCTTCCTATATATATATATATATATATATATATATATATATATACATATATGTATGTATATATATATGTATATATATATATGTATGTATATATGTATAAAAGTATTAAGTTATTGTTTTATTTTTATTGTTAAAAATATATAGATTAGCGAAATGACATTTTTACCCTTGATGTTAACGAAAGTTGATGACGTGGCACCGCTGACGTCGTCAATTATTAACGTTCATGTACTAAATTATTGGTTTTCGTAAAACCTCAGGGTAGTAATCATTACTCGCACAAACCACATGGTACTAATTGGGCATTAACCCTATTTTTATTGATAATTCATTGGCCACCTATTTTAACTTATAATTGAATTGTACATTTACAAACACATTCTATTCAAAAAAATTATTATTATTGGATAATTTAATGTGTAAAAGCTAAAAAAAAACCCGCAAATTCCTAATGCTTTTGAGCTTTTTTGACTCAAAGTTAGCTTTTTAAAAGCTAGAAAAGATGACATATCAAACATCCATGATTTTTTTAATCAAAAAGCTAAAAAAAAGCTTTTGCCAAACATACACCAAGTGAAGTGTACTACAGAACCCTAAATAACCCATATCGAAAAGAAACAGTAGGAGACAATTAAACAAACCCACATCAGATTAGGGATTTAAATTTGAAAAACAAACAAAGAAATAAAGGGATTCACAAATTTCTTGTCTTTTTTTAGAAATAACATAAATATCAACATCATCACAGGATCAAAGTCCAATATATATTATACAAACCGATTTAAATTGCAGCAACTTAACACAATATATCTTAGTTTATTAACCAACCCCAAACAAGGAAAAATTAAAAGGAGTTTAAAATTTAACTGAATGTAATTAAGAACTCTAAAAACCAATATCCAAAAGAAATAAGTGACAATCAAACAAACCCACATAAGATAAAGGGGATTTTAAATTTGAAAAACAAAAATTAAGGGGTTAAAAACTTACCTGTCCCTTTTCAGAAATAACTCAACATCATCACAAATTCACAACCTTTATTAACAACATTAACTTATAACAGTAAATCTAGCTTATTAACCAAACCAACATAAGGAAAAGTTAAAAAGGTTAAAAATTTAAGTAAAGGGTACTAAATTGAGAACCCCATATAAGAATTGGAATTTAAATTCTAAAAACATAATTAAAAAAAGGGATTAAAAAATTACCTGTCCTTTTTCAGAAAATAACAAGTATATCAAGATCATCAAGTAATTCACAGGTCTTATTAACAACACCAACTTATAACAGTAAATCTAGCTAATTATCCAAACCCACATAAGGAAAAATTAAAAGGGGCATAAAATTCAAGTAAAGTGTACTAAGAACCCTAAAAACTCTAAAATAGGAGACAACAAAACAAACCCACATAAGATTAGGGATTGAAACCTGAAAAACAACAAAATTAAAAAAATGGATTAAAAATTTATCTGTCCTTTTTCAGAAAATAACAAGTATATCAACATCATCAAGTAATTCACAAGTCTTATTAACAACACCAACTTATAACAGTAAATCTAGCTAATTATCCAAACCCACATAAGGAAAAATTAAAAGGGGCATAAAATTTAAGTAAAGTGTACTAAAGAACCCAAAAAACTCTAAAATAGGAGACAATTAAACAATCCCACATAAGATTAGGGATTGAAATCTGAAAAACAACAAAATAATAAAAAAAGGTTAAAAAAATTACCTGTCCTTTTTCAGAAATAACAGAAATATCAGCATCATCACACCCCTTATTAACAACATCATCACAAGGATCAAAATCAAGAATAAAGCAATCCTCTTTTTTCTCAATTTCCCTCATATTACTAGCTTTTCTTTTCAAGCAAAAAACAGCCCTTATTGGTGTCTCATTTATGTCTCTCTGTTGTATATCTATCACCACTGGACTATTTTCATTATTCATTGTTTTTGTATTCAAAAGCTAGCTTTTTAATTCAAAGGCTAGCTTTTTTTATTCAAAAGCTTAGCTTATCAAACACCCATGAATTTTTATAATCAAACAGCTAAAAAAAGCAGTTGCCAAACATGCCCTAAGTGAAGTGTACTAAAGAACCCTAAAATCCCATATCCAAAAGGAATAGTAGGAGACAATTTAACAAACCCACATAAGATTAAGCATTTAAATTTGAAAAAAAAAAAGATTAAAGATTTACCTGTCCTTTTTCACAACTTATAAACATTAAATCTAGCTTACAAACCAAACCAAACCACACCTCAAATAAGGAAAGGTATAAAATTTAAGTAAAATGTACTAAAAAACCCTAAAAACTCTAAAATAGGATACAATTAATCAAACCCAATCTAAATTTAAAAAAAAAAAAGCAACTACAAAAAAAGGGATTAAAAAGTACCTGTCCTTTTTAAAAAATAACAGAAATATCAGCATCATCACACCCCTTATTAACAAGGGTCACTTATAAACATTAAATCTAGCTTACAAACCACACCCAAATAAAGAGAAAATTAAAAAATATATATACAAAGTTGAAGTAAATTGTACTAAATAACCCTAAAAACAGGAGACAATTAATCAAACCCAATCTAAATTTAAAAAAAAAAACAGCAAGTACAACAAAAAAAAGGGATGAAAAAAGTACCTGTCCTTTTTCAGAAATAACAGAAATATCAGCATTATCACACCCCTTATTAACAACAGCATCATCACAAGGATCAAAATCAAGAATAAAGCAATCCTCTTTATTTTCAATCTCTCTCATATTATTAGATTTTCTTTTCAAGCAAAAAACAGCCCTAATTGGTGTCTCATTAATATCTCTCTCTGTTGAAGATTGTATATCTATAGTTACAGGACTATTATCATCATCATCATTATTATTATTATTCATGGGTTTCTTTTTTGTGGGTTTGGATGTTTTTGCTCTTTTTGTCACACTCTTCCTATTCATATCTTGTAAATATATTTATGGATTATATTATATAATGTGTGTGTGTGTGTGTGTGTGTGAGAAAGTGTGTGTTTGTGTGTGTGATTTGAAGGAAGGGAGTGTAATAGCCGTTGGGTAGGTTGGAGAGAATAAATGACGATTCGAAATTAAAAGAGTTTTTGGATGAAGAGAGAAGGGGAAGAGAGAGAGATAGAGAGATGTTTGATAGGGGGCAGAGTCTTTTGTAGGACCGAATTTACAATGGATACCATGTTATTTTTATTTATTTTTTTAATTCATTACACTTAATTTCATTATAAAATAAATAACTCTAACACCAATTCATTACATCTTATTACACTTCGTTTATTTGCAAAATAAATAAATTTACTCACTCTATTAATTTATATTTTACACTTTTTTATCTATTAATTTTGTTACTTCCGAATAAATAATTAAATTGTCCTCAAAAACCCTACACGTCATTATTTTCTTCCACATTTACCTACCCACATTTAACCGGGTTAATTTGAAAGTGGTGTTAACCTGAGATGTTTAACTCTATAAATAAATGTTTAACTACCCACATTTTTTTAAAATGTAATAATAGAATTTAACATTTGAAGTATATGTTTAACTTTTGAAAATTTTCATTCCGACAATTTTGATAAAAGTTTTTAGCCAGTCAAAATTGCACGTAGTTTCGTAATAGACAATTAAATCGGAACGGAGGGAGTATTGAAATATGTTGTAAAAAGCGAGTTATCGTAGATTAGACGAAGAGTAGATGGTAGGCGGAGCTTAGATAGATACTACGTGGAGCCTAATAACCTAGATGATTAATCGGGATTAAACTGGTTAGTTTGTTACTGAGTGAAATTTGGCGTTGTTTTCTAAAAAGCAAGTTGTTCAAAACTAGACGGATCTTAGGTGTTAGGAGTTTAGATGATACGTTGGAGCTTGAAAATCTAGCTGATTAATCGGGACTAGGCGGATTAGTTTGTGGCTGTAGAATTAGGTGCTGCTCCTAAAAAGCGAGTTGTACAAAACTAGACGAAGATTAGATACTAGGAGTTTAGATAATACGTGGAGTCTGAAAATCTAGCTGATTAATCGGGACGAGACGATTTAGTTTGTGATTGAGTGAAATTAGGTGTTGCTTCTAAAAAGTGAGTTGTCGTAAATTAGAGAAACCATAGACGTTATACGGTGATTAGATGTTATGCGGAGCCTAAAACTTAGCAGATTATGCCGGATTAAGTGGAATTAGGCGGTAGTTATAAAAGGTGAACAGTCGGAAATTAGACATGGCCAAGACGCTAGGCGGGGCTTAGATACAACACGGAGCTTCGATACTACATGGAGGTTAAAAAGGTAGTAAATGAGGCGAGATTAAACGAGATTAGGTGTTGATTAAGCGGAATTAGCCGCTAGTTGATCAATTTATGAGACGAACCCCAGACGTTAAGTGGATGTTAAATGCTATGTGGAGCCTAAAAACCTAACATATTAATCGGGAGATTAGCTATATGGTGATTGAGAGAATTAGGCGGTCGTCGACCAATTACCGAAATGAAACATAGTCGCTACGCAGAGCTTAAATGCTCACGTAGGCTAGAAACCCAGCTAATCAGTTGAGATTAGGCAGGTTATGTGGTTATTAAGCGTAGTTAAGCACTAGTCAGACCAATTTTTCGAGACGCATCCTAGACGTTAGGCGGAGCTTAGATTCTACGAGCCCGGAAACTTAACAGATTATTCGGGATTTGGCATATTGGTGGTGATTAAGCGGATTTAGGTGCTACTTTTAAAAAAGCGATAAACCGAAAATTAGATGAAGCCTACACTCGGATCCTAGAAACCTAACAGATTAGTCGGGTTCATGCGGATTTGGTGGTGATTATGCAGAATAGGCACCAGTCGACTAAATTTTGCATAAAACCTGCCTTAAACCTTTTAGAACATTACATTGAATAAAACATGAATATTTATAATTAAAAACAAGAAAATTATAAAATGATAAAGGTAATGTTACAAGCTAAAGCAGCTAGGAGACCGATGAAATCAGAAAGAAAACGGAAAGCAGTTAGTGAAATTCGAACAATGTTATCGAGTTGAAGGTAAGCTATTATCTGCTGAAACCATCAGCCATTGTCTTGACGGCAGAGAAAACAAGTAGTTGATAATAGAATTAGAGGTTAAAGAGTGAGATGGGTTCCTCCTCGGCACGGTTACCAAAAAAAGATGGAAACGACATTTACTAAAATGATGAGTTTGCTTTTTGATTTTGTTCTATGTATGCTTCCCGTTGCTGATTTTCCTTTATGAGTTTTAATAATTTGATTACGAAAGTAAAATATAACGAGGTTAACTGGTTTTGTATTATGAAGAAATAATGTTGAAGTCAATTGTTTCTTCTGATACCTAGTCCATGATTAAAAATGTGACATGAATTAAGTCAGACTGACCAAACCTCTTTGCTCATCATGTAAAGAGCTAGTGTTGCTTCAGTTAAACATAAACTGAAGTGGTGAAATGAGTTCAAAATAGAGGTCTCATTCATCAAGACAAAGCAAAGCACACAACAGCCATAACACCAAAACAGAGATCAATGTGCATAAACTTATATAGTGAGGGGATTTTCTTCAACTGATTAAATTCAGAGGATGCAGCAAAGAACTCGTATTCATGGAACAAAAAGAAAAAAGAAAATAGGGGCAAAGCTCTGATAAAGGAAACATTTTCTCAATCGCTTCTCCATAAATATAGATAGCTCACTCTCAAAACTTACAACCCTATGGTCTGTACAAATACATGATTCTACAGACTATGTAGAACAAAAACAAGCAAGTGATGTTAGGCATCTACAAACAAGTTTTTCCTAATCTCTACATCTCCAATTGGATAGCCTGTCTTCAAAAATACATGAGTTTCATAATGAATGTACAAAGTTATACAAATCTATTTGTATACTTCTCCAAGAAAATAACCAACCAACTACCTAGTAGCCGCATTTGTTAGTTTCTAGTTTCTACAGAAGCTGGTGCTTGTCTAACAAACTGTCCTTTCACACGAGGACGCTGCTCTGCAAGTTTTTTCCTGCTCTCGTATCGGACCTGTGAAAAGAAAATAAGATTAATAAGCTTTGGTAAGATAAGTGATTAGCGTGATTATAACTGTTATACCTCACAGAAACACTCACTTTTAATTTTTAAATAACCAATGTCTATGTTGCCAGTTCTATAATATTGTTATACATTCTATCTGACAGGAGGTGTGCCTTGGGATAATGTCAACGAAATAATACCATTTAAGACTGAAGCATTAACCAGTGTGAGCAGTGGTTTTGGTATAATCAAGAATTGGAGATAACCAAAAAAATTCTTAGTTCTTACGATCCTTATTTGAGAAATGATAGGTTTAAAAGAAAAAATTGTAAATATAAAAGATGCCATAAAACACACCTTCTTATCAAAACATCTCTCTTTCCTTTTCAATCGAAACTTGTTCAGAGCTGCTTCTCTCTGTACATTTCGTTGGTAGTTCGTATAGAACACACCATGACCTTCTTTTTCCCCACTTTCTTCAACGGAACCACCAAAAGCTGTTTGATCAACACTACCGTTGTTTCCATTACAGAAACTGCTAGTAGCACTCTGATCATTTACAGAAGAAATATGCCTTGGTTCGTCTGACATGTCTGCTTTACCCTTCTGATAATTTTCAGCTTGTTTTTCAGAGTTGTTACAACTTTGATCCATCAAACTAGTGAATTGCTGAAAAAAACTTTTGTCGGCAATTAATTGGTGATGACCTGAACCTGGAATTTGTACAGGTGAAAGCTCGGCTTTTTTTGCTCTGACTGGGAGTGGGAGTGAAATAACTTTCTGTTGCCGGCTAGGGAAAGTAACTTCTACTTGTGGAGAACTACCAGTGGCTGATGAGGGAATGTTTTTCTGAGAATTTAATAGGGAACTATGAGTGTCGGAGTTGTAATTTAAGGAGTGGTCATAAAACTGCCTTTCTGAATTATTTCCGTGATCTCCCTGTTGGTTACAGGTGCTTGCCGGTGAATTGAAAGGTTGTGCTACCCTGTTGATATACCTGGATTAGATACTAAATTAGATCAAGCCGGCACAAATTTCAATATTTGAGCGATACCTACAAAATAAAAAGCATAGAGGGCATTTTTGTCATGAAAAACTAACCTTGAGAAGGCTGAAACATCAGAATGATTAAGCGCCTGCTTATCGTCGCTGGCTTGATTTACAGATCTACTCTGATGAGATCTCCTCAATGAAAGATCCAACATCAGTGATGAGTCAAATTTGGTGTTATTAGTTACAACGGAGCTTATGATGTTGCCGTTCGAGTGATCATTAAATGTTCCTATGAAATCAATTGCCTCTCTAGAAGTGTTGGCACACTCCTTTTTCACGTCTGTTGCCACGTCTGTTGCCACGTCATCGTCCTCGTCCTCGATTGTTACATAAAAACTTTCACCATGAGCTGGATTGGCAAGTATTTTACCAGTTCGATTATTGTCGTGATTTTTTCGACTTGATTTAACACATTCTTTTGCCTCCTGCATGTTTGTGTCAATCTCAGGAGAGTTTATCTTCATATGTGAGAGGCTGTGAGGATTATCGCCATGTACCATCTCCACTTCCATATCTGGTTTTGTACAAGAACTCTGAAAAGGGTCAAGGCACAGTGTCCATGTTACTATCCATTAAGCCATAAGAAAACAGGTTTCGATACTTTACATCTAAGTTTCATACTTGTCATAATAAACCACAAACATCTAAATTCTTCTAATTGCCTCCATCATGGCAAAATGAATGTAAAAACTTTAATATAAATTTAAAGTCGATGTGTACTGAGGAAATTAACCTCAGAGAGCCCACAACTAGTACTTCATTAAATGACAAAAGATTGAAAGGTATAAATTCCATTAACAGGAAAAAACAATCAAATTTGTCTTCAATTCTAGATTCAATGCTAAATTGAGTAAACAATTAACTCTCGACTATTTTCCACTATAATCAGATAAGAGAATAAAGCTCTACCTGAGCATCACTCCCTTTCTCTATACACTCCTTGTTCCTCTGTACACAAGCCACATAGCTGCTTGAAGGAGTACTAACGGAATTATTTTCAGCTGTGGCTTCCATTTTTTGTTGAGCCACACTCTCATCTTGGGGTCCATTTGTTCCCAACTGTCAGAATATCCAAAAATCATTATCTATCAGATCGCCTAATTTTCAAATTAACAATATTTTTATTATTATGGAGAACACGGTATTAATCGAACTTACAGCTTGTCTCCTCCAAACATGCTGCCACAAGTTCCTCAGCTCGTTTATTCTTACGGGCTTAACCAAAAAGTCCGCAGCTCCTCTCAGCATACATTTATATACCGTGCTAACAGAATCTTGGGAGGACATCACTGCAAGATCAAAATCGAAAACAATAAAATTAGTTTTTTATTTTTGGTAATTCTAAATGACGACATAGTGAAGCCAACGATATACAGATTCAAGTAATATGTTGAAGAGTCGTCTTACTTATTACTGGGGTGTTTTTGTAAATGGCGTGCTCCTTAACTAATGACAGAAGTGCATATCCAGATATGGATGGTAGATCGACTTCCGTTAGTATGAGGTCTATGTTCTGGGGTTTTCCTTTCAAAAACTCCCATGCCTTTAATCCATCACCAACTGCAACAACTGTAAAAGAGAAAATACAGTTCCATTTTAGTTTTAAGATGACTACTTCAAGATTAACAGCAGTAAATAGGCGATACAGGTTCAACTTCCTCAAGATTAACATAAATAAAACTAGATCTAGAACTTCCTGTGGTAACTACTAAATTGATTCAAGAGTTTTTAGTTAACAAAAAAACTTCCCGCTTGATGATGCCCTCACTCCTCTATTTGGCAAATGAGACTTCTATGGGTGCTAAATTGATTATTTGGGCTGTTTTCTCAGAACTACTGAGTACTTGCTAACCATAATCAGGAGACACGCATTACATACTCTGTAAACATTCTTATAAAATTCTTATACCTACTAGGTAAAAGGCTCTCTATTCTAACTAAATAGATACAATCTCACTCTTAATTGTGGGCTAATCTGGTTGCAAGAAAAAGGAGCTGTTTAACCAAACGCATTTACACCTTACAAGCATAAAAGCAAATAAGTTAATTTTATGATCTAAGTTAATTAGCTTAAAACCCAACCTTCTTCGGCCATTATTCTTAAAACAACTACAAATTTCAACGAAAATATTATACCCAACTTCTAAAAAAAATTTAAACCAACATTCAGTTGCAGTAGCTCTAAGAATATACATACAGGCCTTGATTGCCCTTTATTTTACCTCAGTTTGTTTAGGCTATAAGTTAGTCCTAACTTGGTTAATCAGCTTAAAAGCTAAGCTTTTTTGTAAGGGTAATTTTTTCCTGCTACAAATTTCAAGCTGAACAGCTTTATTTGTATTCAACCAAAATAATCCATCTCCTTTTCTAAAAGGCTACAACCAAACAAGCCTACCAATCTCCATATATCGCCTAGTTAATTATCTTAAAACCCAAGCTTTTCCGGATACTTTTCCTAAAAAAACTACAAGTTTCAACCAAAATATCATTTTTGTAACCAAATATACCGATCTCATTTTTTTCCTGCAACAAATTTCAAGCTGAACAGCTGAGATTCATTTCTTGTAACCAAGCAAGCCTAACATCTCCTAAGTCAAAGTTGGAAATTGTTTCGACAATTTATATACAAGAAATTTCTAAGTCAAAGTTGCATGCAGTTTCGTACTGATTAATTACGTAGAGACAAAAGAAGTATTAAATTAAATTATATAAATATAAGTACCTTTGTAGCTACATTTCCTAAGAAGGGCGGTGATGATATGTCGAGTAGAATCATCGGATTCAACGAGAAGGACTCGTAGCACCATTTTCGGAAGAAACTTCTCCCACCGCACGACCGTAGCCGCAGCGTCTTCCACCTTCTTCTCCGCCTCTCTCTCTCTCCTTCCTTCTCCCATTTTCTCTCTGTATCTATTTCTCTTTCTCTCTCTAAAAGTAAGTGAGTGAAATGTATGTATGTAAGTAATCTGTGTGCTTGGCTTTGGTTGGAATTGTAATGGCGGTCTCATCCTTTTATTAACTTATTATTAAAATAAATTATTGTGAATTGTCACCTTCAAGTAATGATGTCTTATAAATTACCCCATACACTATGATAACATGTAAAAAATATGTGTGCATATATATATGTATGAAAATAGTCCATTCTTATAAGTCAAGTCGAGTTTAACAAGTCTGGTTTGGATCATTAGAGTTTAACGAATCTAATGATTATGAGAACGAGCTTTTCAAATAAGCCATAACCCAAGTTTGAGCTTGTTTCTTTAGGCTTGTCATGACTAATGAGTCTGAGATGAGTGTGATCCCATTTGAGCAAACAAGCCGAGTCTAAGCCCACTTGAGCTCATTCAGTTCATTTGGAGCTCTACTTATCACCATTAGTGGTCATGCTTCTATTGTTGGTGAATTAGATGATACACAAAATCATCGCATATTATGAATACATGATCCACTACAAAAAAAAAAAAGTTAAATTTATGGATGACCAACTCTGTTAGAAATTTATCGCTAAATGAAAATATCTAAAATTGAAATCCGTTGTCATACCGTACCCGAATAGGACGTTAAAAATAAAAATCTGTCACTAATTTCGTCTGTAATCTAAACTTTTTTTGTAGTGATCGTTATATCATAATAATATAGTTTTTGTCAAGGATTCGATCATTCGTATAAATACATTGGACGTTTGCATCTCTGTAACAAACTGGTCTAACTATGATAAGTGCGATGATACATTACGCCATTCTAATTTAATAGCGTCACATCGTCGCTACTTCTAAAAATACTACGTATGTTACTTTGAAAAATGAAAACTAAACCTTATAAACTATCTATGTATTGCAATTAGCCTTCATGACCCGTCCTAAAACGGGATAGATTTGTGTATGTTGGCATCTTTAAACGATTGTTGTTTTCATACTTGTAATTTTTAATATAATTCATTTAAAATATTAATTATATAAAAAAACATACATAACGATCGACTACAAAAAAAAGGTTAGAAAGATTAATTGTCAGTAAATCTGTGGTTGAAGTAAATAAATGTATTATTATACTAAAGATTGCTTGTCACTTACTTTCAGATTATATATGTTAACAACATAAAAATGATAAGAAAATAACTATTTAAAACAGAATAATTTACTTGTGACATTTTTTAGTTCATTGCGATTTGGGGATATTATTTGCAAAACCTAATAGATTATGAGGACTAATGAAAAACAAAATTCAAAGTCTATGGTGTTGTTTACAAAACTTATATACTTTATGGGGGTTAGGTATAGTTTTTATTTGAAAAATGCAAGTGGAAGAAAATATCTAGAAACGAGTGGCCACTAGAAAAATGGACGGCTGAGATGGGATGATCGTACGGTTGTAGTGCACTGACCGGTTAAGAGGTCTTATTAGATTTCGTGAAAGGATATGTTGAAAAAGAAAAATATCTATGCCAAGTGAGTGGCTCAAATTAGCCACGTCAAATAGTATTTATTTTTTTTAAAATCATTACTTGTTTTTTGATTGGTGTGGTGGTATTATGGAGAAATTATTTGAGATGTGGATTATTGGTATGATATGGAAGTTTAATATTAGTATTGTATTTTGGAAATAATTACTTGTTTTTTTGATTGGTGGGGTTGGATTTGAGATGTGAATTATTAGTATGATATGAAAGTTTAATAATATTATTGTCTAATGCTATTAAATTCATATCCCACCTAATCAAAACATTTTGTGGTTTACGTTTTTTTTAATGAGATATATGCTACGACATAACAATATGATTTATGATAAATTGATAGGTGATGTTGAATTTTTAATCAAACGCTATTAGTGACGACGTAATGCTGATTAAGCTATTGAATTGTTTTTCACTTTGTTATTATGGTTTTTTAAACCAACGAAATATCTAACTTTTAAAATAAAGCAAGCTGTCAAAAGTCGCTAGACGGACTAAAAACGAGAGGTGTGGCATTTGGGCCTAAATGAATAAGAGAGGCCTAAGCGGAAAAATCATAATTTAACATTTTGTTGGGATATTTTTGAATTTCACTTGGCATATATGTTGTAATTTTATTAACAATCTAAATTAAACCCTTATACATCATTAGTTTATCAGTATATTATCAAAAATTCAACAAAATGTATGTAAATAGTATATGTACAGTCGAGAATAAACCAAAATAAATATAAAAATATATTCAAACACAAGTTTTAAGTGTAAATTTTGATTGATTATCAATATGTTTTTTGGACTAAGCATTTATTAAAGTTTTTTATATAAAAAAAAATCACATATTTCGACCGGTTTGACTCGGGTTTGAACATATCAAAACGTCTGATATTAATCGAATCATCATACTGGGGCTGTCATCTAGGTGGGGATTAAGCGAAGCAAGACGGAGACTTTTGAAACAGATAAACAAAGTATATTTTTATTATAGTCTTGTATAGTTAATTTTTTTTCCATTCTCATGTTCTCACGGTTGTTGACAACCATTCACGTTTTGTGTAATACGTTAGCAGTCAAGTTTAGATTTATAAAACGTGATATTAAGGTCTATACTGAAACAAATTACATATTTAACCACAATCTAATTTTTTTTAGCAAGATGAACAAAAAAGTTTGAACTTTTGAGTTACATGAATATCATATTGTATATTTGATTTTTCGTTGTAAACAATCTTGAGTAGTTTATCACATATACTAGCTCCAAAATTTAGGTATTGTGGTTTAACTATCTAAAGTTGGATTTCATGTTTACAACTTATTATATTTGGTATTTCGCCTTTTTATTTAGCAAAAAATAGGTATTTATAAAAAGTGAATATAAAAGCCATTGGGCATATGGTCCCACAAGAGATAGATATTTTTCATGGAGTTTGAATTCCATGGATTAAAATATGACACGTGGATAAGCTTTGCTTTGCAATCTTTTTGATTTTTGTGGCTTTAATGTCTTCAATATAAAACTTGGAAATCTCTCTGTGTTGCACAATTATGCCACGAGTGAGAATCATTACGCTCTGCCCCATTTGTTTAATTAGCCTCTGTTATATTTGAATTACCAATATTCTGTATCACGATCCATATAAAATACTTGTCTTATTTAAAGACAACTTATTATTATCGATCAAAAGAAACATGACTAGATTATACTATTAAACATTTCTTGCCGAAATGAATTTTCACATATGAAGTTTAAGAGCATCTAGTTTAATGCTCGTTCTATTACACGTTAGATTTTCTTGCATCCAGCCGTGTGCAAGTAAATGAAGCATCAAGTCGAATGCTCGTACTCTTTCTTAAAATTTGAAATCCTTGCACCCAGTCGTGTGCAAGTGAGTGGAAGCATGCAGGTGAATGCTTACTGCACTAATTACTACTTAGTCGAAATCCTCGCACCCTGTCGTGTGCAAGTGAGGGGGAGCATCCACTCGCATGCTCGTGTACTCTTTTTGTCTTTAGACTAAGGTTTTTTTCCACTGGGTTTTTCTTGGCAAGATTTTTAGCGAGACACGTTCCCATCTTATCTCACTTAAAATTGCCGAAATTAGGGAAAATATCATGTTGTATACTTATTACCACTGTGTACTATTTTGTCATTCGACTAGAGATTTTTTTCATTGTGTTTACTCTAGCAAGGTTTTAATGAGGCACCTGTTTTGTGGTTAGTTACTTACATGATATTTCAGCATATATCATTTGGCTACACAGTTTCTCCTAGGTACCGGTTTTGTCCCACACTGGGTTTTTCGGCTCTAAGGTTTTTATGTGTATAGCACTGCGAATGAACTCGACTCACATCGACAGCATAAAGACGAATAAATCAAGACGTCTACAGAGGAGTGTTGTATGATATTATTGGCCATCTTGGACTTTACTCTATTGGTCATATCTTGAGCTTTCCTATCATATGTAACTCTATCATCTATTATATAAAAAGGGTCAGTGGTCTCTTAATGTATCGTCCCGTATACTCGAATAAACACTTCGTCTGTTGTCTCTCATACCTCTCTCTATATTTATACATATCTCTATATATATTTATAACGAGCACAAAACAATATTTAAGTTTTTTTTTTTTTTTCATAATAGCCTACTTCGCCATAACAAATGCTTAAATGACACAACTTGAACATATATTTTTGAAATATTGGCCTCTAGGTTAATTGGTCTCTGGTTAAATTTACACTCTTATGATCGAAAAGCCAGTTTTTTTTGTTCTGTCTAACATTATTTTATATGATATTTGACAAGTATAAAAGACAAAGTATAAGAAAGAATGTAGTTAAAAATAGTATTATTTTATTAACATGAAGTTAAAGAAGTCTCCTTACTTTTGTGGATGAAGAAACTTTGCATAGTGTTTCTTACTTTTGTTATGTGAAGATTTGTCTAAAAGAAATATCCACAAATCTCAATTGAAAAAAGACTACGAAAAAACAAAGGAATGTTCTTATATAATAGAAAACACAGCTTGGGATTATTTTGTTTATAACTTTTGGTAACACACGGTAAATATATATTCATTAGCGTAACACTCCTTCTTACACTACTTGTTAGAACAGTGAGAACAAAATTTACAGTTTTATCCTATAGTGTTTTTGTCTTCACTCCTATCACAAGTAATGTAATGAGGAGTGTTAGAGCAGTGAACGTAGCATTAATCGGTAACGTAGCCCAATATATGGTGTACAGACAATTGATAGCCTTAATCGGTAACGCAACCCAATTGATGTACAAACAATTGATATACATGTTGTTTGTATTTTGTATCGTCTTATCGTAATCAACTATTCATGGATCATCGTTATTTCTTCTTACTATCCGTGTAGTTGTGTGTATACTCATTCCCATTTTTCACTCCATCGTTTTTTTTCTTACCAAAACAACTTGATATGGTCTATAAATTATGTAAACATAGATCTTATTGGTAGGCACTAGATATTAGAGAATGGTTTACATGAAAATTAAACATTTATCTTATTATGGTGGCTTCAAATAGTTCCACTAAATTGAGAACATTCAATAGACTCGTTAAGTTTAATAAGTATTTTGCTATATGTTTAAGGGAAAAGATAATCACTGACCCCATGGTATTGGTTAAATACATAAAATTGGTAATATTATAAGAGCATTCTCATCAGTGCTCCTATATTATTTAAGGTTATAGAGTTTTATAAGGGACACGTGTGATATAAACTTAAATGATGCACATTAGTTTTATCTAAGCTTTTTATCTAATTAAAATAATATAATGTTTTATAATTCTTTATTTGTTACTCCTTCCACTGGTGTAAACGATAATCGTTTATCACCATCACCCCCTTCCCGTTATTTGCAATTAATCAACAATCAACGAGATAGAAAATCGAATCGACAAATTTTCGTGAAGAAATCGAAGGAAAAGAAAAGATGGAGAAAAAAGACCAATTTAGGATGTATAACCCTAACCCAATGTGGTTTGAAAAATCGAGATTGAACATAAATAGGATAGATGAAGAGGAAATAAAATGAAGAATAGAGGTTAAAGTGGCTAGCAAGGTGTAATTGCGATAAATTTTTTGGAAATCAGGTGCAACATCCGAAGACATGGTCTAGAAAAGGTGAGGAAATTAGAAGAGATGAAATAGAGAGAGAAAGGGAAAAGATAAAATGAGAAAAAAATAATGCAGTAAAATATTTTAACTGCTGGGGTCCATATAAAATATTCTGAAAATAATTTTAACTATATACATGTATGTTGATGTATATAGTGACTGATGAACACCTATATTTTCAAATTATGTATAAGTCTATAGATATAGTGTTTTTGTTGAGAATGCTCTAATGTAATGGTATAAATGCAATGATATTTGTATTCAGGGAAGGAACCATAATGATTTTTTTTTGAAGGGGGGTGTGGTGTAAAAAATATATCGAATAGATGATAAAATAAATAAGATCTAATATAAAAATAAAGAATTTTTTCTATGTTTAACATAGTATAAAATAAATATGAAGTTGAAACAAATGGTGTTTAACAGCAAGATAATTTTTTTTAGTAATCTTTGTTTGAAAAAATACAATTGTCATTTACGAAATTTAGTAATTTTAAGGTAACAAACAGAATTTTTTAGAAAAAAACAACTAACATTATTTGAACTCATAACCTCCGACTACCTTAAAGTCAATTTTACCACTACACCAACAAATATTTTGCTTTATTATGGTGAGTCATCAATATAAATATATTAAAACATTTTAAATTACATATATAAAAAAAATAAAAATCACCTCCGGGGTCGGTGGGTCCCTGGGTCCGCCCTGTTTGTATTAAACTTAACTTAAATTAAAAAAAAAGTAATTTAATTATTAAATAATGTTTCGAATCCACTGGTTAACCAAACCGTGTTTTAACAACCAAGGAGACTAATTGAAAAACAAGTATTAGCATTTCATTCTATACTTGTGTGGTTGATCAATGTGACGAGTTGCCAAGTTGTAGATATTCTAAGTTCAAACTACAAAGAATAAAATATATATAAGGTGGATGAAATTAAAGTAGTACTAGTAATAGTATATGGTTGGCACTTGGCATATCTTTTTCTTCAATCTAATGACTTTTAGCTTTTGTTTGGATGGATGGTATTAACTCACGTCGCTTATTAAGATGGGATAGCCAGTTAACACCACTATGGAAGCACCAACCAAATTTTAAAAAAACTTGTCCATTTATACCCAGACACTTGTCCTCACTTGCCTGCCACATTGTGCTTAGTACAAGATAAATATCTTCACCCTAAAAATATTCCACTTTTTTTTTTTATTTAAAAAATAAAATCAAACGCATTTAAGAGTCTCGATAGCGATACTAGGGGCAACAATGAACACGATATAAGTCGTTTTCAGTTCATCATGTGGTTTGAAGTTTGAAACAGTAGATAGATAAATTGATTTCATCCTATTCATAATTTTGTTAAGACTTCAAAATATAGTTCGTGATGTGATCACTCAAAGTATGTATTCGAGTCACAAAACGGACACATGCCCTTCCATCACTAGTTTGATAAATAAATAAACAAACCAAAAATATATTTAATTCACACAAAGTTCACATAACATACCTCAACGCATATTCTATTGCTACTTTTACCAGTATCTTCTTATTTATTTGTTCATATGCGAATTCATATTTTACAGCAATATATAAAAATGTAAGTTATTGAGTGATGAAACAATTATTTGGGTCGAGAAGATATGAAAACTCATTTCACAGTTGTCATTTTATTAAGAGGAAGAAATAGGGACTAAGTCTAGACTATTATAACTAAAAAAATTCCAAATGAAAATATATTTGATCGATAGTAGGTTTAAATATATGAAACGATTGGAAGTCAGCAATCCAATTGTTCAACTTCTGGGATACACTCTCATATTATTTCTTTTGAAATAGTGCCACATCCATTCCTACTACACTTATTCTTACACTTCCTTTCGACTTTTGAGAATGGTGAGGACGAAAAACGGTAAAACACAAAACTGCAGTTTTATACTCACAATCTCGTAAAAAGTGTAAGCATGACTTATATAGAATTAGGTTCCTATGGATCTTGCACCCGCTACTTTTATTCTTTGATGTGCTCATCTTGCTATGGAAATTTTCGAAATTATGAGAATATAAAAGAAAAGATCCTAAAAGATCCTAACAAAGTTAGTGTTCACGTGAAATTTCCCAATAAGATTGCTGTATTAGATTGCAAATAAAGGAACCTATAAACGTGATGGTACGAAATGCTAAGGTACACTTTGAATTTGTACCACACATTGTTCATGTGTCTTTACATGTTGCTTCTATTATAGGTCAAAGATATTTTTTGATATTTTCTCTGCAACTATTACTCTTGTGGATTAAATGATGGGCAAGGTGTACTACTTGTCACTCACTCGTGGACTGGCCCATGTGTTGTGTCATTACATACTGACTTCGTCTAGACACTGAACCAATTACAAAACATGGTTTTTATTTTTGAGAATACAAAAAATTTGGTTTACATATATCATGATTTTATCTAGACACTATAGTATAGACTTTGAGCCAAATTTTAAAAAAGAGAAAATTAAGAATGACACCATAAAAACAAAACTATTTAAAAATTGGTTCGGCTATAAAATTTATTTAAAAATTGGTCCGTTATTTCTAAAACTAATTAAGGATCGGTCCATTACTCATTAAATATAAAAGCTCTCTTAATTCTATTTATTTCATTTATCACTCTCTCTCTAGAAAAAAAAACCCCACATAAAACTACCACCACAACCTCTCATCCGCCACCGCCTCCACCTCCGCCGCTGCCGCCTCCCCCCTTCCGTCGTCTCCGGACGCTGTCTCCACCGCCACATGTCTTCTATCTCTCCCACTCTCTCTCTCTATATATATATATATACATATATATGTATATGTATATATATATATATGTATGTATATATGTATATATCTATACAGCGTTGCTGGAGTAAACAAATGGAGTAAACAAATCCAACATATTTATACAGTCTGCAACAATGGAGTAAACAAATCCAACAGCGTTGCTGGAGTTTTGGAATCTTGAAGTATTTTTCAGACTGTTTATTTTTCAGACTGTTTTTTAATTAAATTATTTTTCAGACTGTTTTTTAATTAATTTATTTTTCAGACTGTTTTTTTTAGACTGTTTTTTTCAGACTGTTTTTTTTAGACTGTTTTTTTCAGACTGTTTTTTTTCAGCCTGTTTTTTTTAGATTGTTTTTTTCAGACTGTTTTTTTTTTCAGACTGTTTTTTTCAGACAGTTTTTTTTTTTTTGCGTTTTTGGATTTTTGTTGATTTTTTTGGTATTTTTTTTGGTTTTTTGGGATTTTAAAAAAAAAATCATGTTTTTTCGGAATTTTGCCTCTTATTTTATTTTGGATTTTTTCATATTTTTTTCATTTTTTCATTTTTGCATTTTTATTTTCTGGAATTTTTTCATTTTTTCTGATTTTTTACATTTTTATTGGTTAATGAGGGAAAATGGATCAATTCTTAATTAGTTTCAGTTTCATGGACCAATCCTTAAATACTTTTGTTTTCATGGTTCAATCTAAAATTTACCCTTTAAAAAAAAGTAAAAACCTCCATCTTATGAGCATATAATGGGGTTGGAAGCCAAAACTATATGAGCTTTGAAATGTAAATAGTTGTCTTGATTCTTGAACTATGAATTGAGTAATGAGAAATGAAATTGAAAGTCGGGGAACATGGGTGTACGAACACCGAACATAACACCATTGGAAAGTTTATACAACACAAGTACACTGTGTGTTTAATTCCTTGCCGCAAATTCTCACTGTTATTTTCTCTTACCGTTCAATGTGAGCTTCGGAAACACTGTGAGTTAGTCTTAGTTATAAGGTTCTCTATACATCTCTACTACAATATATAAAACACTGGACTGTAAACACTGCCTGTTAAATTTGGTCCGTCAATTTTGGGTTGCTACACTCACATCTATATGATTCATAGATCATAAACAACATCACATATACATTTACATACATACAGAGACACGAGAGAAAAAGAGAATGAATAAGTTTTTGCTTTTAATCGGGGCCTGTTGGCTAAACTGTTGGGTACGATATAATTAAATACAATAATTTCTACGAAAAAGAATAGATAAATAAACAGAAAAGTAATTTACTCAAATAAATATATATCAATTACAACCTTAAAAAATAAGAGTATGTAAATGATACCGAAATGGACTAAAGTCCGAGACGAGCTAACTACAAATAATTCTTCTTAAACGATATTTGCCCTGTCACATCTACTTCTGGCTGAATAGGACACTTCGTTCCCAAGGTACAACGTCTATTACATGTGATTCGACGGAAATGGTAACGATGTACAGTCGGACCGTTATTGTTGTGGTACTCTCTCTTATATGTATGCATATGTGAATTTGTGTGATTATGTATGTGTCATGTATGTATTTCTTATTTCTTGTTGTGAAAAGCTAGACACATCTATGTTTTTATACCAAAAAACAAGTTGTAAGTTAAATGTTTTCAATGCCATGAATGAGGGGAAATAAGCTACAATATTAAATTGCATCCACAGCTTAAAACCGTTACGGTTTTTTCAACATAAACATTGGCGACTAATGAATAATTATGATAATTTATGGACCCGAGTAATAAAACGCTTTACTTTCCAAATGTTAGTTGTATGGATGCTTCTAAAGCCAGAAAGGCATCGCGAATTTGGTCAAGTTTGGTCGAATGGAAAAAACTACTTAGTAAGAGGTTCTGATGGTGTATTATGAGCAGAGAGAGAGAGTAAATTTGTAGGGAGACAATTGGCTCCCAAACAATTCTTCTTTTAAAGTACTTGAAACAAGGCCAATGGACTGTACAAATGTCCACCACGTAGCTGATTTTAATTCACTATATAAGACATGAAATTGATACTGCATAACATGAAATTGATACTGCATGTATTAGAGAGTATGGAAGTGAAAATTTGGCTGGAAAAAATTACACTATTCAGACAAAATACATCGACGTCATAAGACAAACTTATTTGGCACTTCTCGCGCGATGGATAATATTCGGCTAAGTCGGGTTATCGTATTGCGATTGCTGAGGAGGACAACGCTGACCTCTGACGAGCCTAGCTGGTCGTTTGCTATTGATCATACCACCTGAAAATGTATTTGGAATGCGAGTACATCTCCAAGAGTGAAGCAATTTTTATTTTTTTTCTGGAGGACGATATCAAACACTATAGTAACAAAAGAGAATATGACTAGATGAAAATGTGGAGAGAGCCCGTTATGCCCTGTTTGTTTAGCACCGGAAACTAATGAACATGTACTCCTCCAATTGGTTGGACACGAAATGTATGGGTTGGGAGCCCTCTTAATTTTCGTATAAACACAGATTACATTACGACCTTGACAGCTTGGTTTGAGCAAACTACAAAAATGATGAAATTTCTTAACCATAATAAGCTCATTTTAAATATTGGATGGTAAGTCTGGAGAGAAAGAGAGGAATGATTTTGCTTTTAATGGCGTTAAACCAAGACCCGAGTTAGTCATCAAGAGGTCAATGAACTTGTTTTTCGATTTTTTGAACGACATATTTATGCCCAGAGTTCCATTAATAATTCAAAACTCGACTTTTGATACATTTTGGTCGAAACCTTCAATAGGCTATTTAAAAATCATTGTGGATGACGCTATTAAATTGCATAATAATAGGTGGTGACTTGATAGCAGTGCTGGCCCGGTATATCGTAATGTCTAAGATTTGATTTTTTTTTTTTGCTCGATAACTACAAATCAAAATAAAAACAAAATTAAATTGTAATTTACAAGTTACGAACTCATGATCTCCTGTGTTGAATTCCAAACTACTCTACCATTTGAGCTATTGTAACACATTTTAAATCAATTGATGTTTAATATTTTTATTTTAACTACCCAATATATTAAAACATTGGTCCCCATGTCATATTCCAAATTTGATACTTGAGAATTGGTAAAGTTGTGTTCAAATAATTTGAAACAATGTCAAGGGGAGATTGCGACCATGTTGAAGATATAAGATCCATACCTAATGTAAGGATTGAACTTTTTCCTAAATTTTTCAAAAGATTAACATATCGATAAACGTCTAGCTACTTGTGCCAAAAATTGATAACTCTTCTGATTGGCTAGAGAATTTATATTCCTGTATTATTAATGACTTGTAGCTTAGTTATTATAAAATTCTAAAAAAAAAACTATATTAAAAAAAAGATACGAGATAAATAGATTAAGACGCGAAGAAGGGATACCACACTCCAACCGTTGGGGAGTCATCGTAACACTTTCTCCGTTTTCTGTATTCGAAATTATTTCCCAGGTTTCATTTTTCAAATTAACGTATCATTTCATTTGTACATTGTTCGTTCAAAAAAATCTGTAAAATTTGTCCAATTCATATATATTTTTCATATTTTTTGTATTTCGGCTCTATAAAATGCTAAATAAACAATTTAACATCAAAAAAATATATAAATGTTCAAAATTAACAAATTATTTTTGACCAAACCCTTTACATGTAAATTAAAACTTGATTTGAAAAAATGAAACCTAAAAAATAATTCCCAATATTGAAAAATAAATAGTGTCACAAGGTGACAAATTCACTCCTCCATTAGAAACCCACCGCTCAACCTTCACACTGTTACACTCCCTTACAACGTAATAATTTCCCCCATTATTAACTGAAAATGAAATTTAAATTTGATTGCTCTATACCGCTTTTTACTCATATTTCATCATTCAATTTTCTGTAAGAAGTAGTTTTTTTTTTTTTTTTTAATTATAGACATGTACTTCAAGTGCTTGATGAAATGCCTAAATAAGTTCTTAGTTGATTTAGCGGTTATTAAAATAGTATCTTTGTTTGATAGAATAAGTCAGGTAATTACATATGCCATTTTACTTATTGGTAATTTCATTTAATTATTCTCACTTTCATTTATTTAATTTTCCCAAACAAACATAGAGTTATTGTTTTCCCCCCTCTTTTAGTGACATAGTACAATCTTGCTTTAGCAGAAATGCACATAGAGATTACACAATATAGTGTTTGTTTATTTTTCCTTAAATAGGATTTAGGAGGATTCACATATATGATTTCACCGTTAATTTACCGAAAACATGCGGATTATATCGTTTTAGCCTCTGTAGGATAAAATGATATAACAAAAAAGTACGCTTCATCTGTCCCCTTTAATGTAAAATGGTTTCCTTTTTAATCCATATTTTGAGGATCACATTGATTATAAATGTAAAATAGTTTTCTTTTGACGAAATTGATTTGATTTAGAATTATATTCTTTTGCCAGTTTTATACAACTTGGTGTTGTGTTTGCACACCAACTGTTAAATAAATTGTTTGTAAGGAGATATAGATTGTCACTAGCTACATACATGATCAAATTGCTGAAGAAAATTAGCAACCGATTTGTCTTATTAATCCTGAAATCCATGTTATTTACCATCAATTATAACATCTTAAAGATGGCAAGTCAATAATAGAGTTGAAGTATTTGAAAGTGAGAGACTATATTGGCTCCATATCAAAGTTGTTTCCTGCACTAAAGCTCATATTTTGTTAACTTAATGACAGTTACATGACTTTCGAATTGTTTGGAATTACTTTGTGTTGGTTCTCCTGCTAAATTCTTCCTTTCGCTTAGATAAACTAAAAAGTAGAAAAATAAAAAATAGGGTAGCTGTTATTTTTCGTGAATGTAGAAGTGTTATGTAAAATTAAGAAAAGTGTAGTCTTTTCTTAAATTTGGGGAAAGTAAATAGGAAGCTGCGGTGCTTGCCCCTCCCATATAAATATCATGGTTCCGCCGCTTAGAGGAATTACTGTTATACCCTTGTAACTGTTTTTTAACTTCTTTTTGGGAACTTGTATTATAAATATAGAAAAACATATTGACGGTGTTTTTAGGTAGAGCATCTCTTCGTTTAAATTTTTGGAATGCGCTCATTGTATTATATTAGTTTATGCGTGGAACCTCCCAAAACGTGGCTTTTAGGTAGAAGCTAGGGTAATGCGAAGTAGAGGTACAAGAAAAGCGAAAAGTTCCCCTTTTTCTCGAGTCTACATAGCTTTGTAAAGAAAAAAAAAAAAAACGAAGCGAAACTACAACCTGCTAAAAAATTGTTAGTCACTTAAAAACCTGCAAAAAATGAATTTGTTCCCTTGACAGAAAAATACACATGTACAACCTGGACTGTGTTTGAGAATGGAGTATTTATATATTGTATATATATGCATTTATACTTCCCTGTTGTTTTTGTAGGAATTCGTGCCCTCTTTCTGAGACAAACACCTGGCATCTCTCACTGATTAATAAGAAGTCGAATATAGTTTTTGGCCCTGCTACCACTTTCGATCAAGCTCATTTCGGATCAAGGATTTAGTCTCCCGTGTCATTACTATTAATTAAACTAGCATATAAGTTTCCTGAATTTGATATAAAGGGAGCATGAGTGGTGGTGGTGGACTCCTTTTAAAAAGGTTGGTGGTTAGTGAGAATGTCCACTTCCTTAAAGATTGGTTCTTTAAACGGTACCTAAACACGAGAAGCACAGGGAGTAGTAGTAGCCCAAGCCTGTCGATATGGAGGAGAAAGAAAGAGATGGGAAAAGAAGGACTTATCATTGCTAAACAGCTCAAGAGGCTTCAATCGGATCCAATCCGTTTCGATCGTTTCATTAACTCACATCACATCTCCCGCCTCCTAAAGTCTGACCTCCTTGCTGTCCTTGCCGAGTTCCACCGACAGAATCTTGTCTTCCTCTCCATGAAGGTATTTTACTATATCTCATTGTTAAAATTAAGTAATTTGCTTCTGTAATGGTTTAATCATCTATGATTCTGTATTGAATATTGCTTTGTCACTGGGACAAGCAGGACCACATCCTTTGGTAAAGCCTAAACAGCTGGCCAGCTAGGGCGCTATAAATTCTCTTTTGTTTTTATTTTGAAACAAGGACGCCGTGTTGACAGATTAGGGTGATGGTGAAACTGATTAGATATAATGGACTTTCGTGTAGATTTATTTGAGTAGTTTTTGGTTGTTTAGATAAAGGGATAGTATTCGGTTTTCTGAGTTTTTTACAGGAGAAAAACATTGAGAAAGAAGAACAGGGAAACTACGTCCATGGGTTTCGTGTTACATGACCGAAGTTTTGGAAATTTGAAACTTTCAATTGAAAGTGAAATATTTGGTCTTTTTGCTGTTAAAAAGCACATAGGCCATTATTAAATATTTGCTAGTAAAAGAACGTACATGTATGCACATTTAGTTTTTT
Source organism: Primula veris (assembly GCA_963682055.1). Taxonomy (NCBI): domain Eukaryota; kingdom Viridiplantae; phylum Streptophyta; class Magnoliopsida; order Ericales; family Primulaceae; genus Primula; species Primula veris. The sequence goes on along the minus strand of OY821750.1, from coordinate 7,314,711 downwards.
TTTTTTTGAAAATCTGCCTTTGTCATTTTTTTAGTAACTTCAAAAGGGAGCAAAAATTTATGGTCGGCTTGAGTGCCGATGAATTAAGGTGGGTCCTGACTGTGAGAGTAGGGTTTTACACTAACACAAATATTTAATTTTTTGACTTGGTATCATAGAAGCCACGAATCTCAACCTCCAAACAACCAAACCCTAATCATTCCAATTGTTTTAGCCAATTGAATCTACCAACTCAACCTGTCATTGAATTCTATTATGTTAGTAATCGAATCTACCAACTCAACCAGACCCCCCCCCCCCCCCCCCCCCCCCCCCCCCCCCCCCCCCCCCCACCACCACCACCACCACCACCACCACCAATATTTACTTTTACGTATTTTTTCTGGCCGCATTAAAAGTAATTATGTGCCAATGTCAATTCAATGAACCGAGTCTTGGGTATTGCCTAAGCACTGGACCAATTTATTTACGCATGGTCTGGACTATTTTACTTCACGGCGAGCTCTATCAACCTTTGACATAGTCAAAACTTCGGTAATATAAGAGAGGAGATGGAGATAGACCAGAGGATAGGGGAGGTTTAACCGACCAGAAAATAGCTAAGGCGATGAAGAGAAAGAGACTGTTTTGAAATCGGTGTACAGTTGGTTCATAGAAAGTCGGTGTTTAGGTTATTGTTCATAAATGTACTTTACCTTCATTGTCATCATAAGCTGATACTATATATAAATGGAGCTATTTTTTTTTTTAAATTAGTAATTCAAAAGTACAGTTAAGAATTAAAGTAAATCACGACAAATCTTTGTTACATAGTTTGGAATTTGGGAGATCATCACCTAGTGTATGAAGGTACTCTACATTCCTCTTCAGTCTACATCGTCTGTTGCTGTTTAACTTTCTCAAACAAATGCCAATCCCATTGTTATAATTAGGATATTTTGTAATATATTGTTTATTTTTGTAACTGCTTTCTAACTTGACTATCTGATAGGAGTATTTGAGTTTTCCTTCTAACACAATCCACCTATCCCAAGCTTAGGTTTGGTATCAGAGCAGACATAAACCTAACTCCCATGTGGGTAAATACCACTCCTACAGTCTTCCCCACACTCTCTGTGAAAGGGAAAACAAGTGGGTGTATGAGTCTTCTTGAGTACACGTTTGACACTCTACTTTGCTCGTAACCCATTTTGTGTTAGTGGCAACACAAATCTGTGTACAAGGACCAACTAAGCTTCTCATTTGATTATATTCCAATACTTGAGTATTTTCTTTCATTTGTTTGTAAAGAAAACTTTAGTTGGTACTATTAATTGAAAGTATTTTATGGAAAACCATTATGAGCTGACATCAAATGAAAGTAGATGTTTTTGTCCAGATATGAGATGCTCCAAATCAGAATAATCCTGATATTTAAGAAACCTAGTGATTGTACTTGAAGATTGCAAAAATATCCTCAACTTAATTGATCAGGTCATGCTAAATGCTTGTAATACTTAATAAGAAATCTTGGGAAAGGTGGATAATCATTTAGGAGCATGAGATGGAGTAATATTTCAGGGAAGGATGGTGTGTTGTGTATGATGTTCTAATTTTCGGTTATTATACTTGATAACATTAGAAGGTTTTATGGAAATGAATAAGAGTTTCTTGACAGCGTGGCTTCATGTGACACGTTATTGTTGTAGTTCTGCATATGCTTACATGGTAATTTGTATATGATCTGCAGTTGTATGATGTTGTGCGTAAGGAGATTTGGTACCGTCCAGATATGTACTTCTACAGAGATACGCTAATGATGCTTGCAAGGAACAAGGAAGCAGATGAAGCAAAACGAGTATGGGAAGATATCAGACATGAACAAGTTTTATTCGATCAACATACATTTGGGGATCTTGTTAGGGCCTTCTTGGATGGTGGGCTTTTAACCGAGGCAATGCATATATATGATGAGATGAGGAGATCTCCAGAACCCCCACTCTCTTTGCCTTATAGAGTTATGCTGAAAGGGTTTATTCCGTACCCGGAAGTTAGAGAGAAGGTTAAGGATGACTTCTTGGAGCTTTTCCCAGATATGATTATATATGATCCGCCTGAAGATCTTTTTGATCAAGATGAATGCAAAAGAAGAAGTGAGTGTGAAGAAGAGGATTACACATAACTTTCTTGTACTAACTTATGTTTTCACACCACATTGGTGGTTAACGAGAAGGTATGTGTTCCATTTCCTTTGTGATGTTTACACTTTCTATCAAGATTTTGTTTGTTTGTTCGGCATTCCTCTAGGTAATATACAGAAACATACATACTAGAAATAAAAATCACAAGAAGAATAGGTTTCCCTCTTAAGTTTTTTATATAGATATTGGTAGAAAGGTGTTTGAGATATTTTTGCTTCTATGATACCTAGCAACTTGCTGATCCAATTCTTGCTTGAAAAATTTAAGCTCTTCGTATAACTTTCTGGTAATAAGACATCTGTTCCACAGAAATACACCTCAAACTTTCTGGGTTTATGATAGGCTTTTAATTAGTACTATTTGTTTAGAAAGCTGTTATTTTTGTCCTCTGGGAGAAAGCATGTGTTCTTGTTTTTTCCAGTTACATGGTCAACTATCAAGAGGTCTCCTCTTCTGGGGAAAAATTGGACATTGCATTTTCCCTGTTTATTTGTTTGCCTATTTTTACTTTTTTTAGTAGCTTTTATATCTACGAAGATATATACTTCCTCCATTGTATTTAACTTGATTTTTTTTTGTCAAGAAAATTAGTGAACAAATGTCTCTTGCTATTTACTTTTGCCCTATGGGCTTCATAAACAGAATGTAGTTAAGCCCCATGAAAGACAAGCTCGTAAAGTAACAGAAAACAATGCAATCATTGTATCCACCTCAAAATTAGTACTCACCATACCATAGTGGAAAAACAAAATGAAACGATGGAGTAACGCATATTGAGAAAAGCATTGATCTTTTTTTTTATTCTTGGTGGACGGAGGGCGACTCCAAGGGAGGGAGTATAACAGGCTGGGATTGAATCATTATATCGCATGTTTTAAAATGTGTTGTACTTCTTATTTTCCACAAACTAAGAAAAAGAAAAATGTAGACCTTTCTTCATAAAAAAAATTGGTAAAGGTCTATTGATAGTTTCCTTTTTCATTTATCGTGTTTATATACCAATTATGTTTTTCAATGATATATTTGACCAAGGTCAGTTGTAATCTCGTATTGCAGGTTTCTGGGAAAACTGGTCAGCAAGCTGCACTTTTGAAAAGAGGCCAACAAGATGCAAAATAATGGTAAAAAAATGTTTGCAAGGGATAAAAGTTCATAAGTTGATGATGTTCGGTGTGTTTTGAAATATCAACCAGGTTGAGCCTCGTTTTAATGTCGATATATTTCGGCCATTTCAATGATTTAGGATGTGTTTATATCCTGCAGGCTATGGTTCTGCAGTGAGGCTACTGATCACTTATGTGCTATGTTATTGCATTTGTAGATATATGTTATGGATAGTCAAACTTGCATTTTTGTACGTTCACTTTTGGCTGAATACTAGTTCAGAACTTTTCTTATAGCGCCTTACGGGGATTTCACTTTGTTATTCGTGATCGAATTGTAAGGTCTGGACATTTAGCATTTGGTAAGCTGTATTAGTTGCAAATAAAGGAGCAGATATTTTATTGATGTTCGAATGCAAATGAGCACTGGGAATTAGCTTCAAATAATAAATTTTCATCAAACGAATAAAGTTATAGATAACTTACTATAGGCAAACTATTTAACAAATTATACTGGTCTGTCTAAAATGTGACAACTAATTGTATCTACGTTTCGATAAGGACTCATCATCGATTTGTTTAGAATTCTATGAATTTAGACATCCTATTTTTTTTTTTGTTGTTGTAAATTTTCTTCAATTAAACTATGATGAAGGCCGTTGTTAGATATACATTTGGAAGAATAGATTCAAAATAAAAAAGATGTACATTTGGAGGAGGTGGACTGGTCCAGAGACATGCTCAATAGACAATACTTATCCACTTAACCTTGTCGTACTCTTTTTCTGTATCTTTCAATTTTGGGGATGGTGTCAAATTGAATCAAGGGTAATTACATAAATAGGGCATATAGTTTCCTGGTCGCCATTAAAGTACTGTTATTTGTCTTCAAGAACGGGAACCTTTATAGATTCGGATATAGGATCAAACGTTTTATGGACGAAAGTTATTGAATCAATCGTATTTTTTATGAAATAAGTAAACATTTCATCCGTGTTTGATTTTGATCAAAATATATAATTTGTTTTTTGTATCTATTTATTTTGGTAATTGTCCGTTACTATAACTACGATAGTAGAAAACTAGAAATCAATAAAAAAGAAGATATAAGGCATACATCGATCACCCTTTTCCAAATTTGATTCTAATTCACAACTTTATTTTAAAAGTGATATAATTAACAGAGGTTTTGGTTTTTTGAAATTATTCAGCAAATTTTCTAATTAAAACTTTATTTTGCAAATTGTTTGATATTGTTCGGCTGAAAGTCCAAACGACAAAAAGAAACCACACGGTTGACCCCTTCCCCTCTATGCTGCCACAAGACATAAGACGATGACCAATGACTAGACTGCAAAGTTCGGCACCTTTGTAAGTCTCTTCGATGGTCTCTTATAGTTTTCTGTAGGCATGCACAATTTTCTCCAACGAGTTCGTACGACTACGATGGGTTCTCGATGAGCTGTCACAGCCGGCATGTGAATCCGAAGTTCTTTGATTCTTTAATTTGACCACATTTGGACAAAAGTTTCCGAATAACTTCAAACCTCAATCCAGTTTTTGACTTACAAAGCGGTCAAAAATTACTATCCTTATGCCTTGTTTGATTGTGGGATTTGGTCATGTGATTGAACATCAAATGTTTCGGAGTCTACAAAATCCATATTTGGTTGAACATCAAATGATCCAGGTTGGATGAAATGCCATTGGAGTGTGATATTATTAGCCCCGGGACTAATAATCTGAGCATCATTTCAAAACCACTCATATATGTATGAGATTGTTAATCTTGAAACTAATAGACCTACAACCAAACGAGGCATTTCGAGTCTTAGACTAATAAAGTAGTAACAACCCAAAACCATTCCAAAATATGAAGACCATTAAATGTCTAAATTGAAAATATAAGGAGCAAATAAAGTAATATACATGCCACCTATGGGAGACAAATGGACAATGACCATTTATCCTTAAATTAGTGATATTATCTATTAAATAATATAGATAAATAAAAACATCACACTAGTGCTCTGCTACTAAAAATAAAATAAAAAGAAACTAGTAAAAAAGTAAAACCCTTGAAATAATTTATTTTTTCACAATGGTGGTTATGTTATCTCCTTGTAATTATAACACCCAAATCTCAGCTTTAGCTTCACAAAGGTCCAGTTTTGTAAACCCATGTTTGTTTAGGCAAAATAGTAAAGTTTCTGTAATAAATAAAAAGAATGGGAATATTAATAAAAGTGGCCTGCTTGCTGTGAAAATGGCATGGAATGGTCCTCTTTCTTCTGTCAAATTGATCCTCCAAGGAAAACATCTTCAGGTACTACTGTGTGTGTGTGTGTGTGTGTGTGTGTGTGTGTGTAACTATGGGTGGTGATGAAATACTATAATTGTCAAATTTTCAGTAAAATACATGAATTTTTTTGTGTGTTTTTCGTGATATGGGGTGGGTGGGGGGGGGGGGGGGGGTGATGTCGCCTTGGATATTAGTGTTTGGGAATAAACAATTGCGCTATGGTCCCGTCCCTTCTTTGAACAGGAGTTACAGGACCCCTTTTAACTTTAAGATGACTGTTCATATTTAGTAGTAATTATCTTCAGATGGTTCGTATCGCAGCAGTCATTTAATTACAACCAACAGTGCCGGTTTTAAATGAAAAAAGCAATTTGGAGCGGAGCCTAAAAGTTAGGTTTTGTGCCATCTCACAATAGGGCAGTTTCTTAGTATAAGCCGTTGAAATGGTTAGGAAAATTACTGATGCTAGATGTGTATGTGAACGAATTTGCACTTATTGTTTATTGAATATTGAAAAGCAATAAATGTCACTGATCGGCATTTTTGTTCACAACCAGGAACTTTCGTTTGAAAATTTGGTGAGCAAAAGCATTTCTCATAAAAGTAGCTTTAAGGATAACAGGATATCGATATATCCAATGTTTAACTTTTCACTATAAACTCTGGTTTTCAGAGCACAAAGATAAGTTGAAGTAGTTACTGAGGAAAGTACAAGTACTTGTGGCTTAGTTTTGTGTTACTGTTTCAACTTGCTTTTGAGAGAGCTTTAGAATCAGGACGTAATCGCAATTACTTTTTTTGTTACCAAAAACTGATAAGCTCTTTAATGGTTTGTTCCATATTACTGTTACTTTCATATTAGAAGAATCTGCTTTGAAAAGTGCTACATATAGGATTTATTGTATCAATTGTCGTATTCAAGTGTTTGGCATAATAATGGTTTTAAAAAAAATCCTTTGAAAATGTTTCCGTCTTTGGTAAACTATAGATTGCTCATCTTTAATTAAGAAATAGTTAAGTTTGTATATGTTGAGAATAAGATAAATTTATTGAGGGTATTATCGTAGACAGTGTCCTAAATAAAACCGGAAACAGCTTCATGAACAACACCACAATATCAGTAAAAGCACGCTAAAAAAGCAGAATACGCTGACTTTTGGTTTACTGAAACCACTCTTTTGTATGGGGAAAAAGAGAAATCAAGCTCAACTCTACAATCAACCCAAGTGAGTTTTCAGAGCATTATATTAAACATGAGTAGTTGATTGGAAGCAACTAGTTTTGTTTGCCAAACACCATTAAATTCTTCTCCTTGGGGATAAGGTAGAACCAACCGATAATTTTTTTTATTTTTTACCAAACTCAGCCTAAGTTGGCTTTTAGAGCACCAAAATTAGCATGAGTAGTTGTTGGCAAGCAAACTAGTTCTTGTTCATCAAACTTGATTTTATGTTTCTCCTTGCGAATAAAAGTAGAACCCACCAATACGAACCATATCAAACTCATCCTAATTCTCCCAGTATCGTTTAGCTTCAAATTTGAAATACGGATTCTACGAGCAGTATTTTAGGCTCCTATTAATTAGAATAAAATAAACTACTGCACCCTTATGCTTTTATTGACGCATGATAGTTATTAGAATTTGATGTTGCCTAACATCTATGTTTTTGCGTTTTTGGAAGTCTAGTACATTCAGAAGAAAACACCTTTAGGAGCGCAAGTTGTGGCATTCTTTAATCTCATGCGGATTATAAACGTAATTGCCAGTTTTAACAACTCTGGACAAATAAATTAGTCGTACTCCTAGTAGAAAGTGTATTTTCTTGGATATAAATTTGTTTTAGTTATAGGGATACCTTTGTTTATGTTTATTGAAGCAGAGTAACTGCATAAAATGCATTTGGCGGATTGGTTTCAAACACAATTTTTTGGAGAAATTTCGAAACCTGACTATTTGTGATTTCATGACATTAAATGTTGCTTGGACTGTGAAATTATATCTGTAATTGGTCTAGCATGTAAGCCAAGAAACGGAAATGAAAACAAAATCGCATTAATACTAAATGGAATCAAATTGTAAAAAGTATTGAAGGGGCTAAATCTCAATGCAATTTTGACACATATATTAGGCTTTAATCACCTGACAGAACTAACTTTTGGATTTTGGTCTTTTCCTCTTCGTAAAAGTTAAGTGATTCAGTGAAGTTGCACGCTGAAGACAAGGTCGGAAAAGCTATTCATAAACACACCCATTTAGTGAGAGAAGTCGACGTGAGATTGTCTGTTCGTGGAGGAGAATTTGGGAAAGGCCCCAGAATTGCTCGATGTGAGGTGCCAAACCCAAAACTACAATATCATTAATGCATTCCAGTGATTGTATTTCACATGTTCTATGCAATTTCTAATCTTTGGAGTTAATGTTTTTTAAGGTGACTCTTTTTACCAAAAAACATGGAGTAGTTCGGGCTGAAGAAGATGCTGATACGCTACATGGGAGTATCGATCTAGTGTCATCAGTCCTACAGAGAAAGTTGAGGAAGATTAAGGAGAAAGATTCTGACCATGGTCGTCACATGAAGGGGTTCAATAGGTTACATATGAAGGACGGGGGTTCGCCTTTGGTAAAAAATGATTCAGCGTATGTATCTGTACCAGCTGATGAAGAAAAAGAAGAACAAGGAGACGTAGATTACGTTAATGAGGTCGTTTCTGTTCTTATCTTTGCTTCTCATGTTTAATTCTTGTGTTTTACTTTTTTTATGCATTATCTTATTACAGTCAATACTATGTGGGTAGATTTAGGTTTCTGAAGAATATGAACGGCTAGAAGGAGAATATAAGAAAGTGTGGTGTTTGGAGCGAGAATTATCGATTCTAGTGTAGATTTGGAAGATGGAATGCAAGGAACTATATATATATTTTTTCATAATACAAAACGAATAATAAACCTTAGTCAAGATAATTTGTGGTGGGAAAAAAATTAGGTGCTTATCTTCGTTTCTCATTTTCTATCCCCATTCTATATATCTTATGCATTACCCCAGTTAATTATCGATAAAGTCATTACTCAATACCCTGGCTTTGTTTAGCACTTCGTTAAAAGTTTTTTTTGGTTAAGAGCTGGATTGCTTTTGGCAACCAGATTGAAAGTTGAGCTTTCTTCAGGTTTGACCTGAAAAAGCTAGACATTATCGAATTGATGAGCCATGTTGGAGACGATATGAAACATATTTGGAGAGAACAAAATATGGTTGCGGATAGATTGGTCAATTGGGGTTTGAGAAACAATTTTTGCATTTTCAGAATTAACGAACTCCCTTTAAAAGTTTATGGCGCCTTTTCTGGGGATAAGATGGGGCTGATTAGCTTTAGAAGAAAATAATGGTGGTTGATTGGGAACAATATAGAGGGTACTCTTGAGTTTCTTATTCTAAAATTGTAGAGCTATGCTTTTCTGAATTCTCTAATCAAAATGAGGGTGTCCCCCTTGAGATTGGATGTTTAGAAAATTCATAGTGTTTCTGCAGGTATCTCATATGGCGGGATTTCAAAATGAGGTTGTTCCTTGAGATTGAAAGTCATTTTGAATTTACTTGTGTATATGTTTAGTTCAAAATGAGGGGGTTCCCTTGAGGACTGGTTTCTGCAGATTGAAAACTAGCTGACTGGTTACTGATGTTCAATATTTTGGCCAAGAAGAGTCTACTATAAGACTGGGCTGGAGAATGAGAACTCGGTACTATTTTTAGTCTAACTAGAGACTGTGAATGTAAGGTTGTCATATAAACCCAATGGTGATCAGTTCTTTTGTGTAGTTTGGCATTGCTGTATAAGCAAGCACGTTGGTTGTAACTAGCTGCGATTTTTGTAAAAAAAAAAAAAAAAGTATACTAATTAAAATAAAAAAGACCTGAAAAAGCTAGAAATGGAAGCTGGGATAATCCAAGGTTTTATCTGAAGCTAAAAAAATGGGATTCTAAAGCCAAAAATATCTTCCTTTTGTTGATATGGAAAATGAAAATATAAGAAATAGTGAAATACTATATATTTGTCAAGATAATTAACTTATCTGGCGAACTTAGGGTCTGACTTAATATTGACGTGTTTGTGCTTCTAAATTGTAGCAAACAGGGGCAATGGCACGGCACACCCCTTAACTTCAAAAAATATAATTTTTTCAATTTTTAACATGCATTTTTACTAAAGTTTGTAAAAAAGGATAATTTGACCCCCGGTGATTTATAATTAAACTTAACATTAGTTTTTATACAATTCAGCACCCCACATCTATGGTTCCTGGCTTCGTCACTACATCCTCTGACCTGGTTTTGATATTTCAGCCATACATTGCTATTCTACAGAAATGAGTCTCTCAGGCTTAGAACACTTCTAAACTTGCCATTTCTTAATCTTATGTTAGAAAAATGTGGGACAGGTTTTAAATCTTTGAGCAAGACTGGACTTCATTAAGTAATATATGTAGCTACTGCCAATTTTATATCATACTTCAACCGAGTATAAAATAATGTCCAAAAAAGACTCTGAACGAAAATCATAGTAATTTTTTTATATATTTAATTGGATGATTTGGTCGTTTCATATACATATAAGTATGCAGAAGTTAACATGTGAACATACTTGAACATACTTGTCAATAATTTGATGCCCCTTCTTCACATGTTAACTTCTGCATACTTATTTGTATATGAAACGACCAAATCATCCCAATTAAATATATAAAAAATGACTATGATTTTCGTTCAAAGTCTCTTTTGGACATTATTTTATACTCGGATATTTGGACAAACCTAGAAACATGTAGGAATCAACTAGGAACCTGAAATGAAAAACAGTTAATTTTTTTTAATACTAGTTTTTTTTTTTTTTTTTCATTTTGTCATAAGTAAACTTAAACAGTCCACACATACTGGGGTATTTTCCACCAATCTTTCTTAACCTTTATGTGAGTTATATCCATTTAGCTTTACTAATTGTATAATTTTTTTGGGCATAATAATAGGTATACAAATTGTTCACTTCGCATACTAACCTACTTTTAATTTTTCTGGGCATAATAAAAGGTACTAATCGTTTAATAAGTAGCCAATGTCATGTTTATATCACACTTCCACCGAATTACTTAAATTTAATAGCAATTTTGTCCTTCCTCTGACCTTTCCTCTGTCACATTATATGTCAATTTGGTGCGAGTACCACCGAGGGCTTGTTTGGTTGCATCTTATAAGTTTGGACCATCGAGTTAAAAAATTTGATTTCTTTAGGCCAAGGGATTAGAATGCTCAATTTCTAAGCTAGCCAAACGAAGGACTGGAACTTATAGGCAAAAAAATTCTAAAAAGCTGCAATTAAACAGCACTTATCTTGATTCAGCAACAAAATACCTACTTTTGTTTCCATGACAGAAAACTGCACGCTTACTGGTTCTGAAGATTACAGAAATCTTTTTTCTTTTTTCAGATTGTTCGCACAAAACACTTTGAAATGCCGCCTTTGACTGTTACTGAAGCCATTGAGCAGCTGGAAAATGTTGATCACGACTTCTATGGATTTCGGAATGAAGAAACTGGTAATTACTTACTACCTTTCATTTCTTTCCGTGTTTTTCATCATTGTAATAGCCTATTTATCGTATCTTTTTTATAAAACTAATTGTAGGTGAGGTAAATATCCTGTACAAGAGGGAAGCCGGAGGCTATGGGTTAATTATCCCTAAAGGAAATGGTGAAATGAGTGAATTGGAGCACAAGGATGTTGAACTTGCTAAAGAAACCTGATTGGCACTATATCTGGTCTTAGGTGATTTTGTTTTTCTCTTGTCACGATATGGATGGGGAAAAAAAAATGAGGACTAATATGACAAAGAAGAAAAAATCAAAGTGTATAAAGGAGTTGTTTCCATCGATGGTAGTTTTTGAAAAATGAGAGGCACGATACCGACTCCCAAGATGTAAACCGTATTTTGTATCAACAGCATTTGCTTCACTTATCTACTTATATCCTAATTATCGCTCTTGCTTCTTTATTCTTCTAGTGCTTACTGCATAGTTTACTGTTTTCTCTTTTACTCGTCCTTTTTATTAACTTTGTTATAATCTTCCAAGTTTTTTTTCAAAAAAAAAGTTCGTCAAGTTCAGATTCTTGTCAATAGTTTGATATTACTCCTTCACTTTGCTATGGAAATATGTTACTGCAGTAGTGGTATTGTACATGCGCGTATCTTAGTGTGAGGATTGATTTTTTTTAAGGCTACAAATAAACTAAAAGGGATGATTCTTTGCAATGGAAGTATGTTAATGCTGCTTGAACGGCAGTTAATGTTCTGCCCGTGTTTGTTATAAGACGATATAAACCCAAGTCATGAGCGTTTTGCTTGCTGTATTTTGAAGCGAGAAGCATATAACATATGCATTAGTATATTTAAAATTGTTAACCATCAATACTCAAATAGTATAATTATTTTTTACGACATTAGTCTGATAGGTAACCTAATCTAGCTAATACTTTTCAAGGTCCATTTTAATCTCCCTAAAAAATGAACCCTAAAAAATGAACTCAACAGCATTGACTTTTATTGGACATGAACTAAACACACAAGCACATTACAACATGTAACAAGCAGAAAAGAAGAACAAATCACCAATCATTTGCCACTGCTGAGGCATTAAATGAAAACATTACAATGAGAAAAAATTATAGAAAATTTGAAATTTATTATAGAAGTTAAACCGAAACTTTCTGATTAGCGTTGTTTGCACCTTCGTTGGTGGCTCCTCCTTTTTGGTGGCTTCTTTCTTATTTTTGGCAACACCTTGCTTGTTTTTTGTGACGTTGTCCTTATTTTTTACGGCCGTCTTCCTTGTTTTTGGCATCTTCTATGTCCTTGGCTTCTTGCTTCTTTCTGGCGTCTTTCTTATTTTTTTTCCAAGTCTGTTTTTGGCTTCTTGCTTCTTTCTCGCCTCTTCTCTGATTCTGGCATCTACTCGGTCCTTGGCTTCTTGCTTCTTTCTCTCGCCTCTTCTCTGATTCTGGCATCTACTCGGTCCTTGGCTTCTTGCTTCTTTCTCGCCTCTTCTCTGATTCTGGCATCTACTCGGTCCTTGGCTTCTTGCTTCTTTCTCGCCTCTTCTCTGATTCTGGCATCTTCTCGGTCTTTGGCTTCTTGCTTCTTTCTCGCCTCTTCTCTTTTTCTGGCATTTTCTCGGTCTTTGGCTTCTTGCTTCTTTCTCGTCTCTTCCAAGTCTCTGACATCTACCCTTCTTCTAGTGTCTGGTATGTTTTTCAGTGCTTGCTCCCCGGGAGTTAAGTCATGAAGATGGTTACCTTGTGTTACGATATCGCGATTTCCAAGGGAGTTGTTCATCCCCATAATGAAAGCGCATTTTGGACAAAGAAGATCGAAGCCACTACCGAGAGGTCTTCTGATTTTGATACCCCTCCATGGAACCACGCTGTATGTAACTTGTGGTGGAACTTTAATAGGGAAAAGAAACGGTCGAACGTTTGGTTTCTGCAATATACGACAATTCTCTACGTGCACGCCTGTTAAAAGGATGGTATAAGTCTCACTAAATGCGTTACCGTAAGACTGATTTGCTTTTCCACAATTGAATGTGCAACGGGGACAAATGATTTTCCAGTGGCCATTAATAAAAGCGACGGGCCGTCCAGATATATGACCGACATGCATCGGTCCAGAAACAGGAGCCATTTCTGTGTTCTCTCTTTTGTGGATACAACGTGCATAAATTGAATGGTTTGATAATAACACATACAAACATTCATATATATATATAGAGATGAAGTATTGTCATTGATGAGACGAAAGCCAAATGATAATATCACCAAGTATGGTCATATATTATGCCATTACTAAATAATTGATACATAGTTCAAACTAGGTGTGCTTTGCTTAACCTAATCTTGTTTGATAGCAATATAAAATATTGTTGAAAGGTATTTTCTAAAAAAATATGCATATTTAAAGACCAATCGTCCATACAATAACATACATAATGACTTACATTTTTTCTTGTTAGTAAATATCCGGCTCATCCTTTTACTATACAACTGTATATATATAGAAGGATTTCGATTATCTAGTCACACAAAAATAAAATATAGTGGACACATGGGCGTGAAACTACGACGAAACCCAAATGAAAGAGCCAAATTCATCTACAAAAGTTTAGAAGTTGACAACTTACAAATTTTCATCATATTTAAGCTATATATTTGTGTTGTCACATGAAAACAATAAACATTTGGATAATGATAATTGAGCAAACGCGTAAATACATACTTCATTATATTATCTTTTCAGCAGGAATTTAGGAGGATATTAAGTAAAAAAATTGCAAAACTGTTTTTTTTATTAAGTAAAAACTAATTATTAGTGCAAATAACTGGCCAAAATACAGATTTCAGGTGCTCCTGGAACAGACTCCAAGTGACTTAATAAAGAATGCCTAATAAAAAACCATTTAGAGTGTCGGAAAGGCTCCTACTCATGTACTAACGCCCAAACATCTTAGATAAAACAAAATACACCAAAAGAGAGAAAAATACACACTTAAATCATCTAAATTATCAAACTAAAAAGGTTCGAAGCAGAGAATGATCAAATAAACTAAGTATAGCATGCAGACCATAATTGGTTGTTTAATGTTGCGAGAACATGAACATGTCGTTCGTTTACCCTAAAAAAAACATGAACAGGCCCCGCTCAACACCGATGTTTGTTTTCAAGACATATCCACAGTGAGGGTATCCCTGAAATAATTAAGGTGAATTATTATATTAAAATTTTATCGTATTTTTTGTTATCAATTTATTTGTGGCGTACTGTAGTCAAGGTTAAATTTTTACCAATATTCATGTGCAATAAAATTTTAAAAAATTAACCGTGCCTAAACATCGACTCCATCACTATATGTTCTAAATTTAGTTTTACTTCTGATTAGCTTTCACGATCTTGTATGTCTCATAAAAAGAAATTGGTAATTATTTTCTATATTTCATTTCTTTCCGATTTATTATTTTTTTTTTTTGAAAATTAAGCATACTATATCACCAAACCGAATAAAATCTCAGCTAGTCACACATTGAGTAATCAGAGAATAGAGAGTCATAGCCAGGGGCGAAGCCAGGATGTGTAAATAGGGGGTGCCAAAATATATGTACAAGTAACATATTTTTATGGGGGTGCCAAATCTACACCTAAAAAGAAATTGTACTAAAAAAAAATTGCGTCACTTGGGATTTCTAAAATTATGGGGGGTGCCGTGGCACCCGATCGTTCCCACTTAGCTTCCCCCTGGTCATAGCTCGAAGAGTTTTACAAAGAGCATTGCTTCCTTATACAAAACTAGTTATATACTAAAATAAAAATAGTTACATTAACCGCTCTTCGCTTCCAGTTTTTTCTCATAACAGTTAGAGGATTACAAAATAATAATAAATATATATTTTCAGTTTCATAGCACCTCATGTAAATGATATTCTTCTTGTCAGCATTTCAAAAATTTCAAAATCACCAAGTAAGCATCACCACATATATAGCGCATAACCTCGGTATAAATATTAGATAGATCACTGTTTGATTATTCATCCGCTATTCCTTTTGTCCACTGATATGCTTTTTGCTTGAAGGAAAATATATAATCACCAAAAAGTAACCAATTCTTGGCATTAAAATTGTCATAACAGGACCAGTCATTCTCAGAATTTTGACAAAAGAGAGTTTAAGCTTTCAAAGCAAAGTCTCCACTCTATGGGTTAAATATCGCTAAAGGGGATGGTGAAATGAATAAATTAGAGCACAAGGATTAACTTGCTAAAGAAACCTGATTGGCACCATATATAGCTAGTCATTGGTGATTTTGTTTCTTTCTTGTCACAATATGGATGGGAAAAAATAAAATTAGGACTGATATGACAAAGAAAACAAAATTCTGAGTGTAGAAAGGAGTTGTTTCCATCGATCGTAGTTTTTGAAAAATGTGAGGCACGACTCAGACTCCCAAGATGTAAAAACTGTATTTGGCATCAACAACGTTAACATATGCTTTTTTATTTATTTATATAAATTGTGGGGTAAAACCCACTCTTTTATTAATTAATAAGAATGAAATAATTAGTATCACAAAATGACACTAAAATTACAAGAAATGAAAATTAGAAAATTAAAACAATGAACTTTACAAATTAATAGACTTATATATAATTAAACTAAAACTTAAGGGTCTAAATTAACACTGGACTATGTAAATAGTACACAGACCAGGTATACGTGTAATGAAACCCCCAAATATTATCTGAGAATTGAAATCGTCTCACTGAGGAGAGAGAATTCTCCTCTTCTTCGCCAAACTGATCCACTGAAAATTCCATATTCTTCATTTCCCTTAACAAAACCTTAGGTTTGGGAGCCCTTTGGCTTCCAAATCAATTATGTTCCTCATTTTTGCTGTTAGTTCTTCTTTTCCAAAGTATTCTTTGAATCCTTTCTTGCATCCACAGTTCGCTAAAGTATCTGCAGCACAGTTTGCTTCTCTTACTACATGCTTCACCAGGTAATCTTTACCCTTTAATCTGCTTTTGATCTCATCTATAACATATCTAATTAACCAAGGAGCTGCTGTACTTTTTGTTATAATATTTACCAATTGTAGCGAATCAGTTTCTAGAATAAAGGCTTTCATATTCGATAGTTGAAGCATAATTAAAATTGCCTTAGCTTCTCATTCTATAGCTGATAAACTTGTAACCTTACCTTGAAACCCATAAATAAAGTTACCATTAGGGCCCCTGATTAAACCACCAACACCACTAGAATTCGAAGAAGTTTTATACCACCCATCAGTGTTGATTTTCACATACCCAGTTGGGGGATTTAGCCATTTCACTATTGAAACCTTTTTGATTTTTGCAGCCTTTTCTTTTATTGATATATCATTAATATTCCATACCATAGGAAATTTTTTATTATTTTTGGAACATAAATATAATATACCAGTGACTTGGGAGCAAATGACAGTAGCTTTCATCTCTTTGTTATTGAATTTGTAGTTGTACCTACCTTTCCAGATCTCCCAAACAATAATAGATGGTAGCAACTTCTGCATAAATGAAGTAATTTTATTTTTTTCCTCTTTTGATGTTGACCACCACTTTATAAACCTTCCTTTAATACTAACATTGGTATTAATAATACCCAGCAAACCATCAAAATAGTTCCACACTTCCTTTGCAATTTTCCCTGTACTAAACAAATGTTCACTATCTTCTTCTTTTACACCATAGCACTCACACTTCGAAGCTAACTGAATTCCAAATTTCCTTACTGCAGATTCTAGAGGTAGAGAATTGTTGAAAAGCTTCCATACAAAACAAGTGATCTTAAGATGTAATGCTTTATCCCATTTATACTGATAAAACCAACTAGCTTCATACTTAAGTCTTGTGTCTTCCCAAGCTGACCTAATAGAGAAATGTCCTAGCTTCTCCTTATTCCAGACTATTTCATCTTTACCATATTTGTTGACTTTTAAATCTTCTTTAAACAGATGTCTGAGGTGAATAGGGATTTGCTCTTGAATAATCTGACTGTCCCAGGTACCATTTTGCAGCAAATCTTTAATACTTAGACCATTGTTAATACTGTCATCATTAATTTTTCCTGTGCCCAACCAATTGTCTAAGTTTACAGAAACATTACCATCTCCAACTAGCCATTGCATACTCTCTTCTGCTTTATTTCTTACTAGATGCATTCTACTCCATTTGTTATTTCCTTTTTTAGCTTTAGCCTCTACATAATGAACATTTTTGCAATATTTGGCTTTCATAAATCTAGCCCACAAAGAATTGGAAGTTCTAAACTTCCACCACAGTTTCATAGAATAAGCAGCAGCAATGTCTTGTATTCTTCTTAAACCCAATCCATCTTCTTCCTCTGTTCTGCAAATTTTTCCCCACTTTACCCAATGGGTGCTTGTTTTTCCCATCTTTTTCCCCCCACAGAAAATTTGCCATAATTTTTTCTATTTCCTTTATTACTTGTAAAGGAGGGTTCATTACTGCTATTGTATATATATGAATAGAACTTAGCACATGCTTTATAAGAATTAACTTTCCACCCATATTAAGAAACTGAACTTTCCACCCAGATAACTTCTTTCTAACTTTCAAGATTAGTTCATGAAAAAAGATGCATTTTTTCCTTCCAGAATATATTTTGCAACCCAAATAAGAAAATGGAGGTTTTTTTTACACTTTATACCCAGTAGCTTGCTCACACTTTCTTTCTGCCTTTTACCCACTCCTTTAGAAATATAAACAAAACTCTTATCAATGCTAATTTCTTGCCCAGAGTCTTTATTATACTTGTCCAACACACTTTTCACACATTTAACTGAATTACTATTTGCTGCTGAGAAAATAATGATGTCATCTGCAAATGCTAAATGAGTGATAATTGGGCTTCCAACTGGTGCTTTAAACCCTTTCTACCTTTTATTATTGACTAACTCATTTAAATTTCTTGACAGAACCTCAGAGCATATTATGAAGAGGCTAGAAGATAATGGATCACCTTGCCTTAAGCCATTGGTAGGAGAAAAATATCCTGTTGTTGCCCCATTGACCATTACAGTTACTCCATTACCAGAGATAAGTCTCCAAACTCTATCTATCCAAACTTCTGCAAATCCCATCTTCCTTAGAGTAGAAACTAAAAAATGCCAAGAAATTTTATCATAGGCTTTTTTCATATCTAGCTTAACAGCTAAACTACTACCACTACTTTTATTATCCAAATTACAAATAAGTTCTTGAGAGAGAAGAATATTGTCTATTATATCTCTTTTTTTAACAAATCCACTTTGATTTTCTGAAATAATAATAGGCAGAATATCTGATAAACGAGTACACATAATTTTGGAAATGACCTTGTTGAAAAAGGTGCACAAACTTATAGGTCTGAAATCAGCAAAAGAGATTGGATCATTCTTTTTGGGAATGAGAGCAATAACTGTAGTTGTCATAGCTTTTGGCAAAGTATTTCCAGAGAAAAACTGTAAAACAGCTTGGAAAATATCTTCACTTATAATATCCCAACAAACAGTGAAAAAATGACCATTACAGCCATCAATACCTGGGGCACTATTCTTATTTAACCCCCAAATAGCTCTTTTAACTTCTTCAAAAGTAGGATCTTTTGTGAGAAATTCATTATCATCATCATTTATAACCTTAGTCACACATTCCAAACTTTTGTAATTAAAACTATTGGGAGAATAGTTGGCAGCAAGAAGACTTCTGAAAAAATTGACTGCTTTTTCTTGTATTTTCTTTTTTTTTTCTGTCAAAATCACTCCCTGAGAATCTGTTATAAAGGAAATAATACTTTTGTTTCTTCTCTTTTTAACAACTCCATGAAAAAATTTGGTATTGGCATCCCCTTCTTTAGCCCATCTAAGATTGGCATTTTGAGCCCAGAATTCTTCTTCTATTTTCACTCTGTTTATTAAATTAGCTTTGGCTTCCATTAACAAAGCTCTGTTTGCAGGACTTGGGTCATCTTCAAAGAGTTTTTTCACTCTTAAAGACTCATCTTCAGCATCAATCACTTGTTGAAAAATATTCCCAAAGGTACTTTTATTCCAGCTTATTAGAGTTTTTTTTTAAAACTTTGAGATTGTTTACCAAAGAATATAAGGCATTCCCCTTAGTAAACAATTTCCAATTCATACTGACTACTTTAAGAAAGTTAGGATGTTTAATCCAAAATTTTTGAAAGATGAACCTTCTAGGATTATTATCAAACTCTGTCTTTAGGGTTAGAAAAAGAGGGCTGTGATCAGAATTTGTTTTACTCAAATGCTCCAGAGTGGCATTAGTGAATAAGTTGGCAACTGCATTATTTAGACAAACTTTATCAATTCTCTCAAATATAGTACCATCTCCACTTCTTTTGTTCCACCATGTAAACTTTGACCCACTAGCTTTAAGTTCTGAAACCCCAATACAATCCATACAATGTAAATAATCATTGGCAGCTCTAATATTTATAGGTAGACCTCCTACTTTGTCTTCTTTCTTAGAAACAGTATTAAAATCCCCTGTGACAAACCAAGGATGTAAAGTAAAATTCTGCCTCAGAAAATCCCATAAATCTACTCTTTCCCCCATAGTACACTTAGCATACACCACACTTAGAAACATAGGACTATTTTGCCATATTATTTCCATATGCATACACTGTTCCATCTGCCCCACCATTTTCATCTCCAAACCATGATTATAAAAGATCCAAATTTTGTTGTTCCCATGGCCCAAAGCATTATCAAACCCAAACTTAATTTTGTACATTTCCAACTTTTCACAACTCACCATAGGTTCTATACAAATGAGAAGCATAATATTATTCACCAAACATAGCTTTTTAATTCTTCTTGAAGTGGCCACATTTCCTACCCCTCTAACATTCCATATTAAGGACTTAATCATTTATTATACCTTTTTCTTTCCCCCACATTAGAGGATGATCTTAAGCTCATCTGTTCCTTCTGTTTTATTTTTGCAGATTCTTTATTTTTAAGTTTCTTTTTCTGACTCTTGGATAAGGATTCTGTCCACATTTCTTCTTTTTCTTTAATTTCTATAGTAGATTCTAACAAATCTTCTTCTATTTCTTCTTTGTTTTCCTCAATTTCAGTAATAACCAGAATTTTACTTAGTGGTTGCACCCTCTTTTCTGTATATATGACCAGAGATAGGTCTTGGTCTAATTGATTATAATCTTTAGTTTTTATACAACTTTCTTCTCCTTCTTTCTCTTCTAATATAACTTCAACTTTTTTAATATTATCACAGATAATTTCTTCATCTATTCTTTCTTCTCTTGTTTCTGTCTCACAGATGACCACATACTTTGTAAGAGCTGCTATTTTGGTGCTAAGGGACTTGCTTGGACCACCAATTGGTTCCTTTGGATCTTTTTCAGCTTTGTTAAAAGTTCTGGCAACCCAATCCTTAGTACTTTCTTTCTTCCTGCCAGTATTTTTATATAGTTGTGGACTTATTTTTTTTTTTTTTTCCTATTTTGCTCTTTAGTTTTTTTTTTCCTTTATCTCTTCCTCAGCTCTTCTTTCCTTTTCATTCTTGAATTTGCACAAATTTATCTTATGGCCTTGCTTATAACAATAATTGCAGTAATTCGGTAAGTCTTCATATTCACAATATTGCCAAAACCCCATTTCATTGTCATCACCATAGCCTATCCGAACCCTCTGAACTAGTTCCTCACTTAAGTCCACCTCTACACATATTCTAGCTAGATTTGGCCTTGTTAATTTTGACGTAGGTTCATCTACCCTTAAGGGATTTCCAAAAGCTCTTGCTATCGAAAAAATGCTAGAAGTATTATATAAATGTATGGGCAGCTTAGGTAGATTAATCCAAACTGGAGCAATAGGGGTCTCAAAATCGGGATCAAAGTCATATGTCCACTTAAAAACACGCATAGGGAAGTGTTCTATATACCAGATTTTTTTAAGCCAAATTCTTGTGAAATCTTCCTCGTGAAAACATCTAATCAATATATGTTTGTAATCTAACACACCAATATTATAATTTGCTTTTAAATCGAGCTTTTCGAACAATTTTCTTATAACTTCCACATCTGGCCTTCCTTGAGTAAATTTACCTGCTAATGTATACTTAAAAGGCTCCGATAACTGCTTAACGTCATCCATAGAGAAATGGATTAATGGTTCACCTTTGTAGCTTCCGACTTCTTTCAAAGCTATTTTTTTCTTTGGTTGAGAACTTACTATAGATGCGAAGGACTTCATAGGGGGTGGATCCGGGGACATGCATTGGGGATTTCGTATAATTGATGTGGGCTTATTTCTAGTCGGCGGGGCAGAAATATCTGCCATAGTTGCGGGGCTAGGGTTATTCACCCTAGTCGTCTCTCTCTTTCTCTCTCTAGGTTATTAATCAGGCACTATTTACGTTAACATATGCTTAATTAATTTATCTACTTATATTCTAATTATCTTTCTCTTGCTTCTTTCTTCTTCTTGTGCTTGCTGTATAGTTCACCGTTTTCTCTTTTACTTGTTCTTTATATATGTATTAACATTGTTACAATCTTAAAGTTCTTTTTCCAAAAAAAAAAAAAGTTCTTCAAGTTCAGATTCTTGTCCATAATTTGATATTCCTTCTTCAGTTTTGCTATGGATGTATGTTAATGCAGTGTGGATTGATTCTTTTTCAAGGCTATAAATGAACTAAAAGGGATGATTTTTTTTCTGTTCGATTCATAAGCTTGAATGGCTTGTTTATGTTCCATTCGTGTTTGTTTTAAAACGACGGACATAAACCTAAGCCATGAGAAGAATGTCGCATTTGCTTTCTGTATTTTGAAGTGATAAGCTTAGAACATATGCATGTATATTTAGAATTATTAGTTTCCTTAACTATTAGTACTATCTGTTAGAACATGGTTCTGATTGATAACCCAATCTAGCTAATACGTACCATTTCAAGGTTCCTAAACATGAAATAAACTCAACATAAACGACCAAAGAGGAATGTTATTAAATATAAATTTAAAGAAGAACACAACATCAACTTTAATTGAATATTGACTCAATATAAGCACATTACAAAATTAAGCAGAAGATGAAAAAATATTAGAATCATATTTAGCGACTGGTGAGGAACAAAACCCTGAGAACAAAACAAGCAATTTTAGAGGACTTTTGGACATTTATTATAAAAGTTACTGATTAGCGTTGTTTGGACCTCCCTCGGTGGTGCGTCCTGCGTTGGCCGTCCCTATGGTTATATTCACATCTTCTTTTCCTTCAAGATCTATTCGGGCCACACCAATGTTATTAGCCACCAACTTATCAGATTTTGCAGCGTTAGCAATATTAGGAACTTCAATCTTTAAATCAATTTTCCCTCCTTTAATCTTTATATCTTCCACCCCAACATTACCGATCATGGCCTTTGTCTTTTTTGCCCTTTCCCCAGCATCTTCCTTCTTTTCTAAGAAAATAAAATACCAAATGGACACGATTCATTTGAATTAGGTTTTTTTCTTAACCATTTAACATTAATATAGAATAAATATAGATATGAGTGAGTGACTAGTATGGGGTATTAGACCAAGATCATAGTAATTAGTAAGGATTTCTGTCACTAGTTGAACAATCATTTTGTAATAATTTTTTCTATCTTCTTTGGTTACATCTTCTTTATTAGTGGTTTCAGATTTATCCTCTTTGGTGTCATCTTCCTTGGCGGGGATTGCTGCATGATATATATGTTTACCTTGCAATACAATATTAAATTTATCTTTTGAACGATCATTCCCGAGCCAGTAGGCGCAACGACAACAAAGAATGTCGTAATCTATATATGTAACATCCTAAAACTAAATATGATGTTACACGGCCGACTAACACGTGGCTTGATACGTGCTAGACGAAGGCCTATAACTTAAAGATAATAAAATAAATAATATAGACTCTAAAATAATAACTTCAAACATTCGTTCTTATTTCTGAATATCCCACCAACCTAAGATCAAATTCACATATCGATAGGAACTTATTTAAAAAGGTCTTGTAATACTAAAGAAACATGAATTGAAAATTATAATCTTGGAACTTTATTAGCAGCGGAAATAAAACAGAATCCTATGAAGGTCTGACTGATTCCCAACTAACTTAACTCTGACTCCTTAGAACGACTCCTTAGAACCTGTATACCTGAAAACATTTCAAAAAGCGAGGGGTAAGCTAAAAGGCTTAGTGAGCGATAAACCTTGCAATACAATATAGGGTCGAAAATATATTTTAATTCTTTAATCATTTTCCTTCAAAAAAATCAATATTTTTAACTTTACAAAATTCCCAAAGCATAATGTAATATAATTGTAATTTTTGGTGTGATCAGTACGATAATATAAATGAAAAATTAAGCTCGATTGGCCTTTCCAATCTCCTAGGTGGGTTCATACTTCCTGATCCTCTTTTATTCGTTGGATCCAGACTCCCTGGATCTCTTTTATTCGTTGGATTCAGACTTCCTGAATCTCTTTTATTCGTTGGATTTGGACTTCCCAAATCTCTTTTATTCTATAACTTAATGCCAAATATAAATCATAGAGATCACCAAAATAAAATAAACTTTCTTGAAAATCTCATACGTTTATCAACGCCTATAAACATTTCACTTTACTTACGTTCATCAACGTACACAAATAACCTTCCTGTTTTGAAACCTGCAACTTTGCAATGATATATACATATATAATTTGATACTTTTCAAAATATAAATTGATCTTGCAACACTTGTTAGAAAATGCAATGGGATTTTATAATAGCAAGTAAGAAAACCACTCACTCAAATACCGGATTGAAAATAGCTCGGGACACCGAAAATCTGGAAATATAATTATCAACTACTTGTCAATATACCGTACAGAACCCCTAACTATTTTACTTGAACTCTAAATAACTCGACTATTCCCAGCCTCCAGAACAATTAAGTTCTATATAAGTCGCAAAGTAATTTTTGTTCTGTACCTAAAATAAACAAAAACTAAGCATAATCAATCAGCTAAGGTATAACTAGGTTGGGTAAGATTATAAACCATGTCAATATTAAGGACACTTAAACTAAGTAACTTATGGGAGAACAAACATGTCACATACATACACATACATAGACTAGCTACTGGTGTTACAATTAATCGTTTTGTTTCCTTTCTTGATTACTTAACCATTTTAGTTATCCTATAGAATTGCAGTTAATGTATGATGAACAAGATAGGTTCAGTTTAAGTTAAATAACCTAATTAGTATCGACTTAGCTAACATGAACTTCTACCGAAATCTCTACCCAGAGCTTGATAACATAACTTTACAGCTATAGATTCAATTCTTATCAGTGTTTGTGTGAGTTAAACCTGTAATCATAGTTTCAAAGCTGAGCACAACAAGAAAGAAATACACATGCTAACATACTATATATATTCAGGATCATATATTCATCGGCAATTAATTACACAACTGTAACAAGTGTGCTAAATCTAGCATATTATCCCTAATCATATTCCCATTTTACAAATTAGCCAACAACTGCACATGGAAGGTCTATTCACTTAAAGTCGCCTAGAGTAGGAAAATTGGAGGACTGCAAGTTAATTCATGTGTGATCAATTTAATTTAATCTATCTACATGTGTACTGAGAAATACAAGGCTATTGTTGATAAACATACAGAGGTATAACGAAACGATTTCCAATTCACTTGAGCTACAACCTAGTACCAGTACATGTTCCTTTTCCTTTTCTTTCCTAGTTGAATCACAAGTTTAAGCCCTAGTTCTAGATTGTCAACAAGATATAGCAGTAGAATGAACATCCAACTCTTACCTACATACTCATTTCATTGATTATTGCTTGATTAAATATGTGATCAATCACTCTGTGACGATTCATTTAGTAACTATATGAAAAGTCTATTTAAAGTCTGCCTCTTCGAGCTTAAACCTCTTTAAAATAAATAAATCCATTTAATTAGAAATCCGAGATAGAAAAAAATTATTTTGTGGAATGAATCTGATCTATTATTGATGTTTGCCCATCGAAAACGATAATAAGCTGCTTATTTTATTTTATTTTAATTACTACAACATCCAAACATAAAATTCAAAGGCCAACAAACTCATAACACTTATTTAGTATCAAAGGCGACCTACCGACAAACTCATAACACTTATTTAGTATCAAAGGCGACCTAATTAATCTATATATTTTGATTACTTCCAGATTATTTAGCAAAGCGTACTCTATTATAACGGATTTACTTGTACTGCCATCCAATTCTATAGTTTAACAATCCACAACACTTTGCAAGATAAGTACTATGTAATCATGTGACTGGTATACCAATTTCAATTCCAATTTCTAGTTCTATGTTAGTATTACTTAAACCAATAAAGCAACTTGTAGCAGCTATAATATAAAAGAAAATATAAGCGAGTTGTTACCTTGATGAAGAAACCAGGACCTTGATTGACCCCTAGCTTCCTCCCTCTCTAACTTTTGATTTACTGTATTTTATTAATCTATGCTACTGATTTCCTTCCTCTCTTTCTCTCATGTTTATACAGGGCATAAACAAAACGGTAAGTAGCTTAAAAGTTGTAACTCTCTCCCCTCTATGCGTTATAACTTATAAAAATTTAAGTACGGTTTTGATTACCTATTTAATCCTATTCACTAAACCATTAGGAGAATTACTCAATTTAGACCTTATATTTTTACATAATTACATGCTACTCTCAATAGTTGCTGCTATATTTAACTTGCCCCTTAATATAAGAAAAATTAATAACTAGTACCTCTATTTAAATTATTAATAAATAAATAAATAAAAAAACGGGTTATAACAATATATAGGAAACAACTCTAGATAATGGTTTAATACTCGGTTTCTCAAGTTCTTTTCCGTTCTCCTGCTATAAGGATACGATAGCTCTCTATATATTTGGAGTCGGATTCCCTAGTTGCTTTTCCGACATTAAAACAGCAAGCAGGACAGGTCATATCAAAATCGACAGCACCAAGACCAATACTCCGACCAGATGTATGATCGAGATGCATCGGCCCTAAAGCAACAAGAGGAGCCATAGATTTACTTTTCTCTCTATGGTTGTGAAAGTAAGAAATAGTATGTTTTTTTAAGAGGAAACCACCATTAGCGGGTTCTTACCGAAAGTATCTCCTCTACGCTTTAAGGTAACGGGGGTTATCCATTGCGACTAGACGAGTGTGTATGTTAGGATTAGGTTTTACGTTTAGTATAAATTGGGGGTTTTTGCCTTTTATATTAATTATGTTCTTAAATTGTTAATTGAGGTTTAGTTGTTATATTTTTAATTCACTTATTTGATTTGGATTAGTTGTGGATTTAATCTTTTGATTTCGGATTAATGACAATATTAATGGGTTGCGTGTTATATGCGTTGATTATGTATTATTATGGTTGTTGATAGAATTGGGTAAATTATTATTGAAATAAAGATGAATTGTAGTTTATGCATACAAGGTGTTTGTTAAAATGGCTGAATGAGTTTTTATGTTGTTGAAGTGATTGGCTAGTTGTGAATCTAGCACCTATGATTATGGTTTATGTTGAATTACGTTAGAGTGACGTATGAGATTGTGTTATTTGAATAGTATAATATTACTGGTCGAGGCCTTAATATTTATACGTATGAGATTGTGTTATATGAATAGTATAATATTTTTGGCCGAGGCCTTAATATTTATACATTAGCAATGGTCTCTGTCTCTTCCTAATTCCGGGGACAGAAGACGGCCGTGGGGATAGGGAATGACTCGTCTTACGGACTGTGGCGAGTGGCATGAGAGGTCCTAGTGTGCACTATATTTACTTTTATGTTAGCAATGGTCTCTGTCTCTTCCTAATTCCAGGGACAGTAGACGGCCGTGGGGATAGGGAATGACTCATCTTATGGACTGGGACGAGTGGCATGAGAGGTACAAGTGCGCACTTTAAATCTACTTTTATGTTAGCAATGGTCTCTGTCTCTTCCTAATTCCGGGGATAGAAGACGGCCGAGGGGATAGGGAATGACCTACCTTACGGACTGGGGTAGTGGCATGAGAGGTCCATGTTTGCTATAGATTTGTGTTGACGTTATTTGATTTATTTAATTTATTCCGTTGTAGAATGTTATCTTATTTCTTTTTATACGTTGATTATCATAGTTGTAGAATGTTATCATATTTCTTTTTATACGTCGATTATCGTAGTTGTAGAATGTTATCATATTTCTTTTTATATGTCAATTATCGTAGTTGTAGAATTTGTGAGCTCTTGCATTTATGGGATGGAGTGACGGTATTTGGTGGTGCCGTCCCGTCTAGTTATGTGCGTGGGACTCACCGTTACAATTTTGTATTTCAGGTACCACTTAGGTTGACATGTTTGGATAAGAGCTGTTGCATTGCAACATCATGGGCTTGGGGATTCCGCTTTCTTTTCATTTATTTTATATTTTGAGGTTGTAGCCTACGGGCAAATTGGATTTGTTTAGTTCTTCTTCTATAATTTTGTTAAAACCTTTTGGTCGTGTAGCCGCGTTTGGCAAACACTTTATTTATTGTTTAATTGTTCCTTTAGCTCGCAAGTCTTTTTCTTTTAATTTTTTTTTAATTTTGTACCAACAGGTTCTATTTCCTTTTGTTTTAAAAAGGTCATGCCTCGATATCCGTGTCTTTTGGATTTTGGGGCGTGACAGGTATCTTCCAGAAAATAACAAGCTTACAAAATCTATCTACACAACCAAAAAATTGTTGAAACCATTTGATCTTGGATATGAAAAGATTCATGCCTGCCCAAACGATTGTTGTCTATTCTGGAAGGACCTTCGAGACTTAGACTCATGTCCAAAGTGTGGTTCATCAAGATGGAAGGTCGACAAACTCACTAAAAAAGTTCATAAAGGAGTTCCTGAAAAAGTCCTACGATATTTTCCTGTGATACCTAGGTTTAAAAGGATGTTTAATTCAGAAGAATTGGCGGAAGACTTGGTTTGGCACTCGAACCACAAAAGCAAGAATAATAAGATGCGTCATCCAGTTGACTCTGTAGCATGGGATATAGTAAACCAAAAGTGTCATGATTTTGCTTCAGATCCTAGAAATATCCGCCTTGGTCTTGCAACAGACGGGTTTAATCCATTTGGTGAACGTAGCTCTAGTTATAGTTGTTGGCTGGTTATTTTGGTCAATTACAATCTTCCTCCGTGGATATGCATGGCAAAGAAAAATCTTATGCTCACTTTACTAATCCCAGGGCCGAAGCAACCTGGGAACGATATAGATGTATATTTGGAACCCCTTGTGGAGGATTTGACAGAGTTGTGGGAAAAAGGTGTGGAGGCGTATGATGCATTTAGCAAGACATTCTTTAATCTTAAAGCTCTTTTGATGTGGACGATCAATGATTTTCCAGCTTATGGAAATCTTGCTGGATGTACCACTAGAGGAAAAGTCGCATGTCCTATATGTGGTGACGGCAGATGCTCCATGTGGCTTAAATACATCAAAAAAAATGCATACTTGGGACATAGGAGATTTCTTGCTCGTGGCCATCCATATTGACAGAAAAAGAAGTGGTTTGATGGAAAGATGGAAGAAAAAGGAAAGCCTAGACCTTTATCAGGATTAGAAATTCTCACTGCAGTGAAAGACATAAAAAAGAACTGGGGTAAAAAACAAATTTGCAAGCCTTTAAAGTCTAAGAAAAGGAATCAGAAGAAGCAAGGAAGTAGTTTGAAAACGGCACATGAATCTGTTCAAATGTGGAAGAAGAATTCAATTTTTTTTGACTTGCCATACTGGAGTGTAAGCTATTCCCCATTCTTTTGAATGCCTTTAGTATAATTGTTACTTTTTTCTTATGATTTATTTGGTATCTAACTATTACTTTTGTATATCCTCATGGTTATTTTAGGGGCTTTTGCTACGTCACAACTTGGATGTCATGCATGTTGAAAAGAATGTATGTGAGAATATTATTGGCACGCTGTTAAAATTGAAGAAAAAATCAAAGGATGGTGTTAATGCTCTTATAGATTTGGTGGATTTGAATATTCGAAAAGAATTACATCCTCATAAAAAAGGTGAAAACGTATATCACTTGCCTGCTGCTCCTTACACTTTGTCGAAGAAAGAAATTGATCTATTTTGCACTAGGTTGAAGCAAATAAAGTTACCTGATGGCTATAGCTCAAATATTGGTAATTGTGTTTCTTTAGAATAACGTAAACTAATTGGGCTTAAATCTCATGATTGCCATGTTTTAATGCAACAATTTCTCTCTATTGCATTGAGGGGACTTTTAGCAAAAGGGTCACGTAATGCTATATTTATGCTCAGTGTATATTACAATGAATTATGCCAAAGAGTTATGGACATGAATCTTTTAGAACAAATTGAAGATAGTATCGCTGAAAATCTATGCATGTTGGAAAGGTACTTTCCACCTTCAATTTTTACCATCTCAGTTCATTTGACCATTCATTTGGCAAGAGAGGCTCGTTTGTGTGGGCCAGTTCAGTTCCGTTGGATGTATCCATTCGAAAGGTAATATATGCTGATATATGTATTCTACCATTTTATTAAATTTAGTAAATCTGATTTTGTTATGGACATTTCTTCATTTGAACTTTATTTTTGATTTAGATTTATGAAAATACTCGAAGGGTATGTGAAAAATTGAGCTAAGCTAGAAGGTTACATAGCGGAGGGTTATCTTGCAGATGAACGGATGCGGTTTGTTAGTAGTTATTTAAAAGAAACTGCTAATATTAGTGTTCACTCTAGTCGAAATGAGGATCATGAGAATTCCTTGGTGCAAGAAGACCGCCCAATATCTCACGGAAAAGATAAGTCTTTGGATGAGAATATATGGCAAATTGCACATAGATATGTGTTGTTCAATACCGCTGAAGTTGAACCCTATTTAAAGTGAGTATTGTTAATTGCAGTATCTTAAATGTCTATGTTTTGCATTTTGAATCATTTTTTGATTTATTTTTAACCGAAACGTTGCTTTGATTCATGAGAATTTGTGTTCCAGATTTTTTTTCCAGTCATGTTCTTTTTAAGGAGGTTGATGTTTATTTTCTTTAGATTTTACCCTTCTATGTATCTTTTTAAAAATTAATCACTGTATTTCCATGTGATAAACCCTTAATCCTTAATATTTGGTTGGATATTAGTTCTTGTTTTATGGACACCCACTCGGTTAACATTATTTATGGAGAAGTTCAAACTAAAAATTTCACTAATAGTCATTTTTACTCATGTTTCAGTTCAAACTAAAATATTGTAATCGATCTCATTTTGTTTATTTAATTGGAAACATTTGCAGTATTTGAAGAATTTTATTGAGCCAAGTGTTGTTTGGTTTCACATCTACTAAATATCCGACTTTATTCAAATCTAAATATTCACCTTATTAGCTACAGAGTTGCGCAATTTAGTTGTTTACGTGATTCTTATTTCTGCAAACTTGAATTTTGATTAGTCCTAGAGGAAGATCGACACAATGGGTCTAAATTTTTACTCCGCCGACACAATGGGTCTAAATTTTACTCATACATCTCTATTTTCTTTTGCTCATTTAGACTAGACTAGATTCTATACACAGTGGTCCGAAATAGAAATGAAGAATTTGTATTTATTGAAAGAAAAATCAGTATCTAAAATGTCTACTAAATTAACCATTTTGCATAATCTAATATTATTGTTGACTTTTATAGGATGCATATTGAGGAGCTTTAAGAAGCAGACAATCAGTTTGCACGTAATGAAGCATTATTACAAAGGGAACATATGGAAAACTTTCCTAAATGGTTTTCAGAAAATGTTCTTGATAATTCGTCTACACGAATTAAATGGCTAGGAAATGGTCCAAGAAAACATGTTGTATCATACACGCGGTACATCATTAACGGATATCGTTTTCACATAATTGATGTCGGAAGGTCGACACAAGATAGTGGTGTTTCTATTGAAGCCGACACTGTTAGTCAGTCTACTATTATTGACAATTTCCATACTAATGGAAGACTATCGTACTATGGGATTATTCAGGATATTGTTATATTAGACTACTATACATTCAAAGTGCCTGTTTTTAGGTGTGATTGAGCCAATCCTACAACTGGTATCAAAATAGATGAGGGTTTTATCTAATTTTGTGTTGTCTGAAACTCAAGAAGAAAAATAGTACCGCAGATGCAATAGTTTCAAGGTCCAAAGTGTGGGTGAAAGCTCACGAGAATAATGGAAAACCTAGTATCCAAGGTGTTGTGGTAAGAAACCAGTCGTGTAAAACAGGAAATTTTTATTTACTCTACCATGCTTATGAAATTATGTTGGGACTTGGGGTCATAACAAATTTTACTCTATAAATTGGGTAAAAATACAGTGCAATGTGCAGGAAGTAAAAAAGTAAAGAACTTTATTTCAAAGTAAAAAGTAAATGAAGTATTTCTTTGGTTGACTGCCAAACAAGCCCTTTGAAACCATGTAATTATTTGACACTTTTTTTATTTAATTGATCTAGAAGAAATTTCTTTTCACAAAGAATAAGTCATTTTTTAGGGAAAAAGATACATAGAAGAACTTAAAACATCATGCAAGTACCAAAATTTACTAGTGTAATAATAAGAATTGTCCTAATTAAGTTGCTGTATAATAATAATACCATCTAGAACAAGAAGTAATCAGTTCTGGTACAATAGCTATATCATTTGATAAAGGTTTCATAGGGCATAAATGTCACCTCACTTGTACATTTTTCTATCAGCAATTGTTGCTTCATAAATGTTGTGGTAAGAAACATTGTTAGTATTTTTCTACATTTGTTATGCTTTCATTAAATTACCCATTCCGTGTTATTTACAGAAAGAGATTTTAGCATGCGCACCCGATTTGCAAAATACAACTAATATTAGAGATGATGCCTTGAGACATGTACTTGGTCCGGAGATTCAATAAAATGCAACTGTTAAACAACTTCAAGGCTCGGTGCAGGAGATTCAAAAAACTTTGGCTACGTTATTTGAAATGATTCAAAATAAAAAATCAGAATAGGTTAGTAAAAAGCAGAAAAATGAAGAAAAAAAAAATGGTGCACTGGTATTCCTAGATTTACACCACTATTTCTATGAATTTTTCTTCTTTGTTAAACCAGATAGCGAGTGGCGGTGTAGTTAGTGGTACCGGGAATACCATTAATAGTAGTCATAATGACAATATTGCCAATCAAAATAATGGGAGTAAAGTTAATGAATTTGTGGCAACACCACATGTTGGTGGTTACTACCTTGAACTAATGTGCTATTTACATCACTAAGTTATCATCACAGGTTCGAGGATTTATATGTTTGTATTCCTTATATGCAGTCAAATCAGGGACTCGACAATCCTGACACTATTCCAGAGAATGCATCATGTAAGCTACTTCACCGTAATGGTGATGGAATAGTTGTTGCTGAGGGACGAATTGCGTCCATAGATCCCAAAGCGAAGGTTCATCACATTTCTTTTGGTCGATCATGCTGGAAAGTTTGGGTTGACAATGTAATTGTGAAAAATGTGGACTTGATATGACCAAATGAGGAAATGTCTACCCTTGATGAAGCATTAGGTAGCACGGTTGCTTGGTGGCCCAAACTAATCGTCTTGGACGATTAGTTAATAGATTATATGAAGGTAATACATGTTTATAAAATGTGGTTGCTTGAGTTTTAAATTAGTTTATTTAGCATAATTGTTGATCTGAAAAAGGTCAGTTTGCATAGTTTTTCATATTTTAGTGTTGTACTTCTGACGTGATATTCGATTTTGTTCTTCAAATCATAAGTGTTGAACTAATGATTTCTGATGTTTGAGTACTATTTTCAGAGTGCATTTCTAAACCTAATTTCAGTATTTGGACATTTCGGTTGCTATTTTCAATTTTCGTTGTACTTTTGGTATCAACAATAGTTTTCGATTTTATTTTCTTCAGGTTTCTATTACTGAAAATTTGGAATTATTGAAACTTACTTTTGGATTTGAAATTTAGTTGCTATTTGTGTTCTAGGTATCAAGTGGGTTGTTGTGTTAAAATTCTTTTTAGTTTAGTTTCTTATTTCAGGGATAAGACTATAATAATATCGATCTGTAGTGACGTTCTTATGTCGCATAGGATAGTTTCTTGTGTTTTTGCTTGATGGTACGTGACTCCTAAAGTTTGTTTATTTCTTGAGTTTTCTGTGCAGGTTGAGGAATTTTTGGTGTCTATGAACGAGAATCGCATTATATATACAAGTGCTCTATTAAAGCTCGACAAAGACCGTGTTTTGTTTCGAAACTATGTTTTGAAGCGTATTTTGGTTTGTTGTAAATTGCAGAACCTTTTGAAGCTTAATTTGGTTTGTGTTAAAAGGATGTACTCTTTTTTAAGAGAGTTTCAAATTGAAATGGACTTTAATTTATGAAGATTTAAAAGTGTTTGTGTTTTAATTTTATTATATATATATATATATGTATATGCGTGTGACGCGTGTGCGCTAGTATGATAGCACATAAGACGTCCTGTTATAAAACATCTACAGCGATCCATGTGAGCTACTAATAGATAATCTATAGTCCGCTTTGGAAGCTGTTAATAAACTAATAACAACTTTTGGCAGCGCACTAAACAGCCTGTTAATAAGAAGATTTTGGCAGCGCACTACACGCGCTGTTAATAAGCAGTTTCTGACAGCGCATAACACGCGTTGTTAATATTGAGTTTTTGGCAGTGCACTACACGCGCTGTTAATATTGAGTTTTTTGCAGTGCGCTTTGTAAGCTGCGAATGACATCAAGCAAAGGGTGCACGAATGGCGTTTTTGCACGCTGCAAAAGGGCATTTTTGTTGTTGTGCTGGTATAAGTAACGCTATAACGTGTAATACAAAATGTTTATCTAAACACAAATGTAACAAAATTTTCAATAGTTAGTAATATGGACATTAACTTTGCCCGTTTCCCTAACTGATGACTAGTTATTATCACTAATTTTATAATGCAATAAAAGCATTTAAAAGGTCTGAACTTATTACCAGCATGAGCATTTACCAAATCTCCATCTCCGTTAATATACTAGTAAGTACTAACACCTTACACATGGCAAAATGCCAATAAACCAAAATAAATATCCAGTTTCCAAAATTCAACCGGTGCCAACACAGTGAACAAGTAAATTGCGTTACTAACTTACTACTAATTAACTTATTAGCATTCATGTTACGTAACCGATCGAGGTGAAAAACGACAACAGATCATGCCCTTATAATCATATATACAATCAAATAACAATTATTAAAAACCAGAAGTTTGAACAACCAAGTACAAGCAATTTACTATCTTAATTTTACAAAATTGTCTTATAGAATTAATTAAAGACAAAGTAAAACAATGTCTTTAATATATACAACAACTTACTACTAATAAAAATAGCAATTCTGAAGATCTTTGAAGTCTTATAACAAATATATAAAGACATCATACTATGTATATCAAGAACAACTGTACAACAGAGACTAAGTTCATTAATTTAACATAAAATACATCTAAGCATGTTTGTACACAAATATACACAAAACATGGACGGTTTAAAACCGTAAAAGTGATTTTCACAAAACCCCCAAACAAGGTCAAACAAATGCAAAACGCATTCGACAATTTAACCGGAAATATCAAATTGTTAAAACCAAAGCTTGTTAGAAAATGATTTTCTAAAAAATGTCTTAACCACATAAATATTTTTCTGTTTATCCAAACACCAAAATTATTGTATTAATGTACGAAACCTGAAAAAAATATCGTTTAAGACTCTTGTACATGTTGTAAATAAACACAATAATTTTTACGGAAAAGAAAAGAACAAATAAACATAAAAGTAATTTTTTCAAATAAATATATATCAATTACAACATTCAAAAATAAGAATATGTAAATGATAACGAAATCAACTAAAATCCGAGACGAGCTAACTGTAAGCAGTTTCTCTTAAACGATATTAGCCCCGCTAACTCTGATTATGGCTAAATGGGTCACTTCGTTCCCATGTTACAACGTCTATCACATGTGACTCGACGGAAACGGCACCGAGCTACGGTCGAGGCATTGGTGATGTAGTACTCTCTCTTTATATGTATGCATATGTGAATGCATGTGTGTATGTGTATATGTCAAGTATTTTATTTATAATGGGAAAAACCTCATGAAAAAGGTATTGAAAAATGATGAAATACCATCATATTTAAACATTCTTTTGTAAGTCATAAAATTCATCAATAAGGGGATATAAATGTTTTGAAACTCACATAATTTAATTGCATTTAAAACAAAAACTTACAAGTTTTCCAACACTTTCCGCTATTTTTTTTATCTCTATGTGAGTGAAAACATGGTATAAATTATGTAAAAATGTAATGAAGTTTGAAATAGGCCATGAAGTGAGGGTTTGTTTGATGCATCTTATAAGAGTACACCATCTGTTTAGGCCAGGGGAATCTGAAAACTCAAATTCTAAGCTAGCCAAACGAATGCCCTGGAATTTATAAACAAAAAGAATCTTAAAAGCTGCAATTAAACAACACTTATTTTGATTCTGCAACAAAATTCCTACTTTTGTTTCCATGACCGAAAAATGCCTGCCTACTGGTTCTTAAGACTTACAGATTTATTTTTTATTTCCAGATTGTTCGCACGAAACACTTTGAAATGCCGCCTTTGACTGTTACTGAAGCCATTGAGCAGCTGGAAAATGTTGACCACGACTCCTATGGATTTCGGAATGAAGAAACTGGTAATTATTTACTACCTTTCATTTCTTTCTTACTCATTCATCATTGTGATATCCTATTTATGGTATCTTTTTTATAAACTAATTGTAGGAGAGGTAAATATCATTTACAAGTGGGAAGCTGGAGGCTATGGGTTGATTTTTCCTAAAGGAAATGGTGAAATCAATGAGTTAGAGCACAAGGATGCTGAACTTGCAAAAGAAACCTTATTGTTTCTCATTCAACATTGTGATATCCCATTTCTACCACCAATATTATTCGCTTTGATCCAATTTTGTTATCGTTTCTTCGGCCGCACGACTTTAAAAGGTGTTGGTAATAAAAAAGAGGATACTCATAACTTATATAATATATAGATACTACATCTATAGGTGATGTACGATAACTCACTTCTTTTTACATATACATAAACGGAGAACACAACCTTGACTTTTTGGTCATTCAACAAACTAAGAACATTACAAAACGTTGCACACAACACATGGAAAGAAATCATGCATCATTATTTGCGACACCGCGGAGGCATTGAATAAAAATAACATCAGATTAATCACCAAACAAACAATATTTGTAGTACTTATTATTTATTTTTTAATATTCCTTAGTCAGAAAAAATCTGGTTGGTATTGTTTACATCGTTGTTGGTGGATTCTCTTTCCCTATAACGACTTTCACCTTTCCGGTTCCTTCGATATCGATTCCTGCCACACCATGGTTATTAATCACAACGTCATCAGCATCTTTAGGAGCAATCAGAGGACTTGATGTTGTGGGGTTTGCATTATTAGCGGGCAGGCTTTCAATTTCCAAATCGACATCCCCTCCTTTGATTTTAATTCCTGCCACCCCATCATTACCCATCACGGCCGTTTTCCTTTCTCCACTCACTTCCGTCTCTCCTTTTTTTCCTGAAAAATTAACAAATGGATTTTGATTATTTTGAACGAGGTTTTATTCAACATGTATAAACAGTAACATTAATACAATACTACAAAATTTTATACACATAAACGAGGGAGGATGGAGGATTTTACCGATGTCATAATTAATATTTGTGTCTGTCAGACAGTTGAACAAATATTCTCTTTGAGCTCATTTTTCTCACTTAAAAACAGGCTAATTTCACTAGATCAGGTCTGCTCCTTTTTTCATAATTTTCTAGCTATAGGCTCATCTTAATGTAGATGATTTCAGCTAGGTCTAGGCTGTAAATGAACCAAGACTTGAATGTGCAGTCTCGCGTTCGGCTCATTGAAGACTCGGCTCATCTTCCTTCATTTACTAATAAACCGAGCATAAATAAAAATTCAAGGCCCGTGCTAAGACTCAGACTCGTTTAATTATTTCAATATGCATTTTTTAAATAAATATTCATGCTTATATATATATTTAGATATGTAAAAAGTTATAAAATATAATGTTGATGATCGATAAATATTATTCATCTTATATAATAAATTTGTTTCTTCAAAACTAAATCAATTTATATTAAACTCACAATACTTATTTGTATTATTAATTATTTTAGCTAACTAATTTTTTTTAACCGAAACGATATTAAATCATGTACGAAAAACATGTTCAATTGGGTTCGCTAACAGGCTCAACTTGAGCTAGTTGGTAAACGAGCGGAGTCCTAAAAAGTTTTTTAGACTCATTTAGTAAACGAGGGGCTTGCCTCATTTACAGCCCAATTTCAGCATTGATTTTACCTATTATGTTAGCAAATTCGAATTAGCTAGTTTTTTCTTCATGGGGCATGTCCCATAATTAACTTGTTTGACATTTTGTTTCAGAGTGAGAGGTAGTTTCACTAAATAAAAAGGAATAAATATTTTGTCAGAGCTTATAGTTTACCTTCTTTTGTAGAATCTTCTTTGTCAGTGGTGTTCGTCGATGCATCTTCCTTGACAGGGGTTGTCACATGTAAATGTTTACCTTCTATTATAATGTTGTAATTTTCAATGGAAGGGTTTTTTCCTAGTACGTACGTAAGCACAATAAGGACAAACAACATCAAAACCGCTATCGAAAGGGCTCCTAATTTAATACTCCGGCCAACAAGCATACCTTGAGAAGCCATTGTAATAGAGATAGGTAAAGGTTTAATATTAGGGTGCTCGAAGATACCTTTATTTTCTACATGTAAGCCTTTATAAACGATATCCAAACTCGCTTGTTGTTTTGATTCCTTGACGGCTTTACCGATATCAAGAGAGCAACCAGGACAAATAACTTCGTAACCGCCATCACCTAGAATGATACACCGTCCTGATATATGAACAACATGCATTGGCCCAGAAGCAAAAGCAGGAGGAACCATTTCTATATCTTTCTTTATGTGGTATAAGAAAATTGTTTCTAAGGAGGGAGTTTTCAATTGATGTGTATACGATAGTTTGAAAACTTACATACACATGTACTTATTATATAGGTGAAGATGACGTGCTTATGAATGATAAGATGAACATCTTACACCATAAAAAATGTAAGTATATCAACAACAGTATGTTTTTATTGAGATGGTAAAGTGAATGTAAGCAACGAACCAGTTGGTGTTTTGTCGCTAAATTTAATGACAGTCAACTTAATTAGCAACAAAACATTCGGATATAGTATCCTGGCATTGTAATACTGATGATTATAAGGACACATATAATGTATTATATTATTAATTATTAATTGATACAACTCATTGTTAATGTGCAACAACATGTTCGCTTGGCTTGCCTAACATTATTTGGAGAGAATATTAAAATCAGTAACTAAGGTATTTTGACAAGTTATCCAGATATATATGTGTAAATCATACGATTAAAAATGACCTTGACTTTTGTTTAAGGTCTAGTTTAAAATTTCTGAACAATGAGGAAAGTATATTTCACTAAACAAAGAAATATATCTAATGTTTTATTGTTTTTATTTTATTTATTTTAAACAAAAAAAGGATGTTTACTCCGAAATTTAATTTCACAAAATAGACCTAATCCGGTTTTACATACACACATCATCGGAAATTACTTCATACAACAAATAAGACAACTTAAAAGATGCTTTGCCAAAACAAACCCTTTTCACTCAACTTATATATTTCATTGTTACAAAATATCATTCTGCGTACTACCCCATTCTATTACAACTACAATTACTAAAAGTGATTTTAAAACAACTTTTAATCAAACTACCTTAAGCCACAAACAAACCGGAGCTTGTAGCTCTCTAATACATTGGCTTTACTTGTAAAAACAGTTTGCATATCACTCTCCATTCAAATCCTTCAAAGCTTTAATTCGTACTTCTATTGCACATCTTCTGCCATTACCACACCTTCATTCTTACTTGCTTCTAAATCTGCATGTGCTTTCTCTAGATTCAACTCCAATAATTTTATTTTTCATTCCTTAGCTTGATTTAGAGCGAGACTTTGATGTTCCACTTCTCTCTCACAAATAATGCTAACGGGATATATATCTGCATCTTTAACTCCAAACTTTTGCCCCTATAACACACAATCTACATGCATAGACTTTCATCTAATCGATGATAAATTTGCAGTCCAAGTGGCCATTTGTCCCCCATGGTTTAGCACAAAAACCAGAGAAATGACATAATTTCAAGATTTAGATTTTCCGTAAGCTTCTTTCCTATCTTGTAATAACTTACCACTATAGAAAAGATATCGAAATATCTACGGGATTAGTAACGGTATTTTTTATGAAAAAATTATTATGTACGATAATTGTGACGAGTTTGTGATAAGTTTTTGAATTAGTGAATGCTTATGACAGTTTTTCACTCTCACTAAATCAATATTATTTTATAGTATTATATTAATCACGACTTCCAAAGTCTTTGACCATTCGTTTAGAAACACAATACCGTTATTAGGAAAAAAAGAGTGAATACTACGTGTTTTTTCATAGTTGCGGAATTCCCAACGATATTGGTGAAGTTATACTTTTCTTTCCCTCTTTATTGTTGTATCTCTTGTTTATTATCTAGCTTTTCCTTAAATCCGAATTATAGTAAGCTAAATTGTGAACCTGACTCTGTAATTCTCTTGCTAGATGAATATAGGATTGATATCCTAGTAATATATATATTTTTAATAATTGGTGGAAAAATCCTTATTTTTTTTATATTAATTATGAGAAAATAAAAAATACGGGGAAAAAACCCAACAAAAAGAAAAACGAGTATCATTACAGCAAGGTCTCTAAAATGTGAGACCAAAAAGAACAAAGGTGAAACTTTCTAAACGAATTACAAATAAAACACAGAACTTTAAAACATTGGTCTTCAATTGCAAGATTGATAGAAACTTTAGGGACTGTATGTGCAAATAGCTGTAATAAGCCATCCTAGCAATATACTAGTTGTTTTAGTAGTAAGAATTCTATAAATTGAACATGGTTTCAACCATTGTGACTTGTTTGTTTATTATATAAGCTGAGTCAGGTGGTAAATGTTAAAATTCTCCACGACTTACATGTAGTCCTATGATTAGGATTGAGAACTATAAAATTCAAAATGTTAAATTTTTTTAGATTCTTTCAAAACTCAATCTTGTAGGAAAAAAATAATTCGTAAAATGTGACAGTTTTAGCCATTAACGAATCACCAAATTGATTAAAGTCTCGACGTATTTAAAAACATTCGAGAACCAAATCTACCCCAAGCATAAAATCGTCCAGGATTTGAGCCCTAGTATATTATCAATTTATTTGCTGTATTTGCTCTCGTATA
Source organism: Primula veris (assembly GCA_963682055.1). NCBI lineage: Eukaryota > Viridiplantae > Streptophyta > Magnoliopsida > Ericales > Primulaceae > Primula > Primula veris. The sequence continues at coordinate 7,273,889 of OY821750.1, read as the reverse complement.
AGTTGGCTGTATTTGCCCTCGTGCCACTGTAAGATATCTATGCATATTAAATACACGTTCTGAAGACCATCACTCTATCAACACATAAGTATTTTCCCATATGTTGTGCAATGTTCCTCAGAAAAGACGGATTACACATATTCGAAGGTAATCTATGTTTTGGTTTTGTACTATATCGAAAAACAATAATTGAAAAGACAATAATTGAAAGGACAGAGACTAAATAGAAATAACAATTTTATTTCTCACAATTGGAATATAAATTACAATTCCTGACTCGTACAAAATTAAATTACACTAATTAAACTCCAGACAGATTTAATATAAATTATTAAACTGCTGGATTGAATTGTAATTGTTTGAAACTGTCAGACAGAATAGTATAATTACTAAACTGCTCGACTGTTTAACAATTAAAAGACACTGTCAGACAGAATAGTATGTTTACTAAATGTCTGGACTGTTTCTGTAAATAAAAGAAATTACAGAACTGAAATATAAATTACAGAATGTAAATTACAGAATAGAAAGGACTGAAAAGTAAATACAGAAAAGTAAACAGTACTGAAATGAAAAATACAGAAAAGTAAACAGTACATAATTAAAAGGACTAGAATGTAAATTACAGAATTAAAACAGTACTGAAATGAAAGAACAGAATTTAAAAGGACTGAAATAAAAGAAGAGGCAATGTTAGTTTAACAACTACATGAGTTGGTTTTGTATATATATTGTAAAATTAACTCTTAATCTTTCCAATATGAGATTATCCTCAATGGTTTTTTCATTTTCCATTTCATTTTCCAGCATTGAGTTTTGAGAGCCCAACTTTGAAGCCGATTATTATTCACACTCATTCTCCGAATAGGTCATGCGATATACCGTTATGAAGCTCGTCATACGAGCTACTCAATCGCGTTGAGTACGGTATTAACAACTCAGCGTTGTCATATGTAATATCGACTCGAAGTTGGTCCAGCGACCATTCGGAAACACGCATGTAAAAACATGTTTTTCCAACAATATATGGGTAAATTCATCTAACCAGGCACAATTTTAGATTTCCTGAAAAAGGAGAAATCTCTAATCCATTTGGACGATCTAAAATTAGGGGTGGGCAAGGGGCGTATTTTTTTCAATCCTAACCCACCTGTAAAATTAATGGCGGGACGGATTGGGGCGGATTGATGAAATTTAAATTTCAACCCAACCCAATCCAACCCGTTACAATTAAAACTTCAACCCAACCCAATCCAACCCGCAAAATAAATTGCGGGTTGGGACGGGTTGGGTTTAGATTGATTCTTAAATTTTTATTTTGGTCCTTCATTTTTCATAGTTTGCATAATCAACCTAAATTTTAAAATAAATTGAATATTTCAAACAGAAATATAAATTAAACTCAATCAAAGTACGTTTATAACATTCACGAACAAGTAATAAAACTAAAATTTAACAATAATCAAAGTAGTTTGCGGGTTGAAACGGATTGGGACGGATTAACTCGCGGTTTGTGAACCTCAACCTTAACCCAACCCGCAAAATATATAGCGGATTGAGACGGGACGGATTGATTTTTTTTGGACATTCAACCCATCCCAACCCGCCTCAATCCATAGGGTTGGGTTACGAGACGGATTTACGGATTTTTTGTCCACCACTACCTAAAATAGAAGCCTACCATTAAAGCCAACTATCAACATGAACATCATGAAGTCGGCATAATTATAAATTAATTGATATAAATTTCAAAGTTGGTTTGGCATGATTAATTTGCTCCCCGTTACTCTGTTTAAAGATTTTTTTTAGAGGTTTTTATAGTAAGGATGCATATGACCAAAGACCTAACCAGTACCCGTCTTTAATATTGAAAATGCTCATGATTATAGATGACTTGTGGAAAGTCTTTTTCTAAACATTGTTTGATCAATCATGCAAACATGATTTATAAAATGTAACATAAATTAGTAATACCATAATATTAAATGTTTAAAATCTTTTTTAAACTTAATTGTTTTATCACTCATGTAGTCATGTGCTATAACTCATTATATGTGACCCAAAATTAGTTTTAAAAAATGGGTTTGTTAAAAGTCTTATCTAAACATTGTTTCATCAATCATTCATCATGAATCATAATCAAAAGAAACATAAATAATAATTCTTCAAAGTCTTTTTTAAAATTTGGCTCCGTACTCAACATTTAAGACCCAAAATGTGAAATTACCACTAGAAAATATTGCTGATTTTGTAAGGGTAAAAAACTGTCACAAACCAATCACTATTTTAAAATATTGTCATAAAACTGTAATTATTTCAAAAAACCGTCATATAAGTTATAGCTAATAAACTAGTAACAAAAAATCTGTCACAATTCATGTTAATGTTTTAACATTTTTTGTAAATAGAAATAATGCATTAATTATATATAATACCAAGATGATATAAAAAGAATGTCTCCCAAACTCAGTATTCCATTATTTTGGACACCGGACTCCTGTAATACATCTAGGACACCCAAATGAAAATGTCAATGATTATAGATGACTTTTTGAAAGTCTTTTTCTAATTATTGTTTTATCAATCAGGCGTCGTGATTTATTATATGTTCCACAAATTAGGAATAACAAAAAAATGTGTGAAGTCTTTTTCTAACTTTGTTCATCATTCATGTGTTACTTATCATGGTAACACAAAATTGATTAAAAAAATAATGGTTTGTTAGAAGTCTGTTTTAAACATTCTTTCATCAATCACCATGCGTCATGGATCATAATTAATAGATATACATAAATAAAAATTCTTCAAAGTCTTTTTTAAAAATTGTCTTCCTTGTCAACATTTAACACACAAAAGTGGGAGGCAACTAATTAACAGATAGAAATAATGCATTAAGTATAATACGAAAATGATTAAAAAACAATTGCTACTTAAAGTTTTTTAAAGAATGCCTCCCAACTCAGTGTTTTCGATACCGAGTAATACAACTAGGAAATTCAATGAAAAGAAGCCGAATCCATCTTCAACTTTCCGTATAATTAGGCTTATATAAAAAGAAATAATTATATTGATAAGTTACTTGAATGACAATATGAAATAAACAACATTGTGTATCGTCATGTCGAGAGTGCAAAATCGTCATATATTGATCTCTTATTTCTTACACGGTAAATTGTAAGTGTAACGCTATACCAGTTCTTCAAAGTTTGTCTTGTTTTGGTAATTGAGGTATGGTTGTATTAATTAGAAGTTGACATGCAAGTAACTGAGATCGTGGTTAGATTCTTTTGGTCAACTGAAATTTGTTTATACAAAGAGGTAAGAGAAATGTTAGGGTTACTCGTCATTGAACTTATTTATTCGTCTAAGCTGCTATTACTTGCATACATTATATTTTCAAAGAACCCATAACAGCACCAGAGAGGCTAACTAGCTAGTACCCTTTGACATGAGGTTGGTATGCTTTAAATTATGGGAGGTGACAGTAATCGCTCAATCTCCCGCCTGTCCTCCCACCGCTCCGTTGTCGTCGTCCTCCTCCGCTGCCACATCATTTAGTCTCCTTGCGGTTGTTATGTGTTCTGTCCATATTCGTAACTATAGTGTGTGTGGTTTGTATATATATAAATATGTATGTATATAGGTTTAACGCTTAAAAAAAATGTCAGGCAACAATTTATTTTTTAAAACTATTCATAAACTGATTGTCGTTAAATTTTGTTAACAATTTAGCCACGTAGTTATCTGTTATCATGCTGCTAAAATTTAGTAAAACAACTTTATTAATAAAAAATTAAGAAGTAAATTGTTTTTATCCTGGTATTTTCTTATAGTTAAGAGAAACTGTTTCCTCTGGTTTGATAAATGTAATAAACCCGAGATCTTTTTTCGGGTGTATTTGTGTTAAATCTCCTCAATTTAGGGGATTTCAACAGCATGATAGTCACGAACTTCTTAGATGTTTACTTGATGGGTTGATACGGAAGAGTTGAAAGCGAATAAACAGAAATTTCGGGAAAATGGAATTGCAAATCAGGACCCTACTTTTGTAGATGCAGTTTGTGGAGGACAATTATCTAGTACAGTTTCTTGTTTGGATTGTGGGCATTTATATATATATTGATTAGTAAGTAGGTGATAAAACATTAATTTTGATCGAGTAAATTAAGCTAAATAAAACGTTAATTTTGGTCGGTTTAGTTAAACTTCTCAACAATAAAGATATAAATTGACGATGTGAAATATTTAGACGAGATATTGTTTTTTTTTATTGATCGGCGAATTTTCTTGATCGAAATTACAGTTTTTATTCTACTTATGCTCGGTTTAATAACTTGATCTTAATATTCGGTCTTTTATTTTGTCTCGGTGCTCGGTTTTTGACTTGATTTCTATATGCGTACTTTCTGGTGAGATAAGTTCTGAAAAGTCTCTGTGTACTTTTCCTTTTGTGCTGAGAAGTCAGATCCTTTTTCCAGTACTGATACTTGACTATTTATCGGGGTCCGTGCGCCACAGGATGTTGACAACCGTCACTCTCATCTGTCAACTCATGAGCTTTTTAACTGTTGGACCTGGGTTTGGATGCCAATGGATAATTACTTTTATCTTTAAGTAGTGAGAAGACCATTATATCCCGGACCCTATTATAATTGTGTTGGATATCCGTTAATAATGTATGAGTCAGTTCGTATCCGAATAAATATATCCGAGTTTGATTTTTATGTTCTATCAGGGAAAAGTAGTACAATGTAACTTGAAAAAAAATATTAATCTTGAGACAGTGTTTTAGTTTTATTGTTTATAATTAGTAACAAGTTTCGTTTTGATATTACAATTGGTTTTTATGTATTTTTCTCGATTGTATATCTACTTTTCTAGATTTTATACATTTTTATAGATTGTGAATATGCACTTTTCTGACTAACGTATTCATTTTTTTGAGTTGTGTATGAAATTTTCTGGATGTTTATTCAATTTTCTTTATGTGCATGCATTTCGTCAGACATCTGACAAGCTCGTAGGAGCTCAGAACGACCATCGCCGCCACAAACCCATAGACAAGTGGTGGGTGGGATAGTGACAGAGTCAAAACTTAGTGTCAGCGTGGTTATAATTTCATTATAAAATCAGTCAATAAAAACAAATATCACACATAATATAAATATCATTCTTGAACAATTTTTTTTAAGTAATATGAAAAACATTTAATTTTTAGTATTAAATACATATGAAAACCACCGATTAGACATTCACATAGTTCGTTATATTTTACTTATTAATTGATGAGATTATTACACTAATATACCACACCGTCATTCATAATTAAAATTTATATCAAGTGTTTGAATATGTGACATATTTGGGCTCAAAGACATTTTTGATGTATCATATAAATTTACTAATTATAGATAAACGTGGGGGTATAGTTATTTTTTCTATCCTTTATGGTTTTTTGAACAACTATCATTTATGTTTATATATCATTTTTAACCTTAATATTTAGTGGGTGTAATTTTCTTAAATGTTGGGTAACAATGGACGCGAAATCAAAACTAAAAAGACAATGAAGAATTTAAATTAAAACCAGTGAGGACCATATTGTAGTCAATTCTATTCATACATGGCACACGAGCACTTGTCATTCCATTTACCAAGCAAATAATAAAAAAAAACCTAATTAATGTGCCTCTCTTATTTACCATCTCCTCCATTTCTCTGCGTCACAAACAGAAACCTCATAATCTTCAAACTCAAGTTACAAGGGTAATATAGTAACTGGCTACATAAGTTCAGGAGAGTCACGTGAGCCCTTTAGACCCTATGTGGCTCCGCCCCTGGGTGGAGGTAGGAGAAAACCTTTTTATGATTTGAGATTATTTTCCGTGATTGTTAATGCATTTTACAATCGTGTATGCGGTTAATTGGAGTTCTGCAAATGTCGTTGGGGCTTCGGCTAGTCACGACTGTCATCACCAACCCATGAGAAAGTGGTGTGTCCGAATTGGGGACAAACTCTATTTTAATTTGAAATTGAGTAGCGATTGACGGTGACAGTGGTGCTCCATCATATATCCAACAGTCCAATCTTATTTCAAAAAATAGACAAGTGTCAAATAAATATGACATTTAAATTATGCATGACAAGAACTGGCTAGGGATAAATAGCTAGCTTTGAAGCTTGTACGTATTAGTTTAGCTAGGGTGATACTCGTCTGCTGAGGCAATACGTTTTAGATTAAACTAACAAATTATAACTAGCTTTCCTTTATATCGAGCTACTTGTGACTGCTCTAATAGTGGTACGGCTAAACTTCTCTAGTGTTTTTGGACACGAGATAAACGTTTGATCTTGCTTCGGACCTGCAGATCGGTAGTTAAAATTCACCGGAGCAAGAAAAAAAGAAATTTGTAGACAGTCAACAATATAAAAAAATGTCGTGATACCATCGGAAGAATGTCTTTTCTAAAATATGTGTCCCTCAATTTAGCAATGAAATAACAACAAAAACAACTGATTTTGTTGCCGCAATTTTAGTAAATTTAACGACACTCAATTAACTACTAGAATAACAATATAGTGTTTTTTACTATCCTGAAATTTTTTTAGTGCCAAGTCGTTAACAAGTTAAACACAAAATTGTTGGAAAAAACCAAATGGTTTTATTTAAATGAATTCTATTAACTTTGTGGTTATAAAAAACATTTATTCTCCCATTTATGTGGGTCTTTTTATTTTGTAAAAGGAGTTATAAAGACAAGATTAAATACAAATGGTCTTGTTATTTTTTGGAATACTTTTTCAAGACAAGAAAAGTAGAAACAAACACATGGCATATACACATTCACACACATTCACATAAAAACACATATGCATACATATAGAGAGAGTACCACACCACCAACGGCCCGACCGTGGCTCGGTGCCGTTTCCGCCGAGTCACATGTGATAGACGTTGTACCTTGGGAACGAAGTGTTTCATTTAGCCAGAAGCAGAGGTGGCGGGGCAAATATCATTTAAGGGAAACTGCTTTTAGTTATCTCGTCTCGGACTTTAGTCCATTTCAGTATCATTTACATTATTTTATGTTAAATCTTGTATTTGATAACTATAAATTTGAGGAAACCATTTTCTATTTATTTGTCTATTTGTTTTCCGTAGAAATTATTGTGTTTATTTACAACGTAGCCAACAATCTTAAATGATATTTTTTATGTTTTGTACGTTAATGCAATAATTTCGGTGTATGGATTTACAGAAAATTATTTCCGTTGCTTAGACAGTTCTTTGGAAAATCATTTTCGAACAAAACTTGGTTTTAAGAAATTTGTGTTTCCGGTTGAATTGTCGAAAGGATTTTGTAACTTGTTTATGTATATTGTTATACATAATATTTGAATTTTGGTGCATGTTTTAGAGCTACTGCCCTTTAGGAATTGCTTCATGTATGTTTAATTCATGTATGTTTAAACGTATAGAATTCGGTTTAATGGATATAATGTTATTTATGTTTAGTGGGTAATAATGTGTAACATGGCAGCTTATTTTGCAAAGAGGTGTTATGCACCTGATTGGTTTTATGGTTTGTGAAAAAACCAGTTTATTTTGGTGGTGTATATGCATGTATCATGCATGTTTCGATGACACATGTTGTCCATATATGATTAGTTTAATGTGTATGTCAAATTTCTGAAACGTGTGTATACGTACATTTATTTATATGTGCACTCATGTATGTCAAATTTCTGAAACGTGTGTATACGTACATTTATTTATATGTGCACTCATGTATAAGCAGCATATTCACTATATACTTGCTAAATGGTTATGGGTAATTATACGTGAACAGTAGATGTAAACGTTACTTGTGTAGAAGATTTACATGTGAAATTGAATTAGATTTTTGTCTTTATGTTAATTTCAATTGTAGCAAATGGTTAGTATTACATTACTGACTAGTGTAACGTAAGGTACTATACTTATTTGGCTAGAAATTATCATGTGTAAGAAACCAATAGTGTGTGTCTGGTCTGTGGTATTTGAAACGTATAAGCTAGATTTTGATTTAATGTGCTTTTGAGTTTCAAACCGTCTTTAGAACATTGTTATATAATAAATCATGTGGATTATTTTAGTAACGACTTATTACAATTATATATGAGATTATGGATTTTGATATGAAACGCATGAAATGGAGAAGTGACGATTCCAAACTCGAGAGTACGTTTGGGTTATGGAATGAGAATTAGTTGGTTTTAAATTTGGTTTGTGAAACCGTATATATTCTGGAAATTTTATTTTGAGATATCTAGTTAGAGACTAGATTATTTTGTTAGTTTATTTATGCATGTTTATTGTTTTCATGTTAATAAAATTACTAACAATTTCCATTGAGTTTTTTATGTAGACATGGATCTCTACATGGAATTGGAAGATTGGTGATTATTCGAAACAGTTCTAGTAAAAGCCATTAAATTGGGGATTACGATAGAACTGGTTTCGAAATAGTTCTTGTAAAACCATTTTCTGATTTTCAGAATTTGGGGCTTACGACAGAACTTGTTGAATTCTGAGATTGTTCTGTGTAAAAATTAGATTTATCTGGTGTTTACGGATGAATAAATTTTTCAGAATTTGATGATCTTTTTCGGTAATGAACTAAAATACTCTTGCAAAATCAGTTTCTTAAAACCATGCGTGGTTATAGAAATTTGATATTTGCGAATGAGGAGTTTTAGTTTCATTTTCCGAAATTAGATTGTGCGTGTTTGTTATTTGAGATAACAAACAGTTTTCTGCAGGAAATGTCCGGAACACAGTGGGTGCTGTAACTGACTAGAACATTGTGGGTGCCGGTGTAACCCCTATTAATTTTGCATGAGTGCATATTAATGACGGGGGTTACAAATTCGAAATCACCATTATTAAAAAAACACTAATGTGGTGATATAATGGTTGGTGTCCTTATTAATTGTGATTTATTGTAATTTAATTTGGAGGGTTACAAAATTTGTAACGGTAATCATTAATGAGATTAATGATGAGTATTTATAACTTCTTATTAATTGTGATTAATCGCAATTTAATTTAGAGAGTTATAAATTATTGTAACGACCGTTATTGTTGACATTTATGGAGAGATTTATTAGCTAACTACGAATTGCAATGACGAGTCGGTTACTTATTTGGATGAAAGGTTATTTAATAACCAACTTTGTTCATCCAAGAGCAAATAATTTGATGATTAAACAAATTATAAATGGCCGTTGAGTTTTATTTTAATAATAAACAAATATCGGCTAATTTATTATTTGTTGAAATATTATCTTATTAATTTGCTGAAAGAACATTTAATAATTTGTTGAAATTAACATCTTATTTATTTCTTGGAAAAACATTTAATAATTTGTTGAAATAACATATTATTAATTTGTCAGTAAAATATATTGTGAATATGTTGAGCTTGCTATTATTGAGAATAATAATTTAGTAATATTATATTACTATTATTGGGGGAGAACCCCGAGGGTGCCACAAATATGGGGGTAACCCGTCGATCATGTAGATTGAGAATCTAAACGTACCCAAAAGCGCCTACAGGCGAGTGGGAGAAAACCTAACGGTTCAGTGGTATGGACTTAAAACGTCTGAAATAAATGATATCGTTTCATTTACCACATTGAAATCGATTAAGTTTCTCTATGACAGTGTGCATGTTCTGAGTGAGGACAAAAGGGAATGCACGAACTGTGGGGGCGTTAATGTGTGGAAACATTTTAAACATTTGGAAATCCACTAATAAGTGCAAGCATACAAATCTGAATCATGACTAGTGGTTTTGAAACCTAAAGGGCAGTAGCCTTTCGGTAGCCAAAACACTAGGATCAAATTGTGATAAGCTTGCTTGTTTGTGGCAATACATGAGTGACTATTTATTCAAAATGAACATTTTAGTCGATACTCTTGTGGTCAATAATGACATGTTGAATTATTCAACCAAGTCACTGATTTGACATGATATAGTAGGTGATGAAAATATAAAAGTTTAAATGTTTTATTTTTCTAAATCTATTATTTAAATTGAAACACAAATATGAGTTTGTGTTTGAAGCAATGTATTGCTAAGTCTTCAGTTCGAAGTTTTCGAATGGAGTACATAACCAAATGGTTCAATGCATTTGAGATGAGTGCAAAACCAAGAAGGGTTTAAAAGATATTTTCTCAATTTATTGATGGATGTATTAAACACTGATATGTCTACTTGATGAGAAGTAAAGATAAATCAGTCGAGATATTCATTCAAGTAAGAATGAATACGTGAATTCTATTGTTGAGGATTAAAGCTTGTCAGAAAACATGTTTAATCATGGGTGTTCTGTTGTGTTAATCTAACAATTTTAATCCAATGATTAAGTGTTAATCATTAAATGATAGACTATTTTTGGAAGTGTTAGATATTGTCTAACTAGTTCGGAAATGGTATATTCACATGGATATGAATAGATGATCAGTGTGATTGAAACGGTGAATATGAGACACCGTTCACATAATTGTGTTGATGGAATGACACCAATCGTTAAAGAACGACTTATAATGCTCTCGAGCAAAATGTAGTTCTTAAACGATGATTATCATGTTGATAAGTTCAGGATTAAACTCTGAATTTGTACGGGAAGTGAGCTTTCCGCAAGCTATGTGTTGAACAAACTATCGCTTAGGAAGTTGGACCAAACAGTTAGAATTATAGAAGGCATGGTGCCTGACTATAAGTTCGTGAAAGTTTGGTGCTACCTAAGAAAGGTCTCAATCTTGTTCCTTGAAGGATTTGGATAGGATCAAAAATGGTAGATTGTGTGTCCATCGGATAAGTACAAAATATAGTGCTGATCGGTTTCTAGTGCATAAGTCAGATGACTTTAAGGTGCATATAGAGTTCTATGTCCGAGAAACATATTTTCTAAAAGAGAAGCTCTCCCGTAAAAATTCTAACGCCTGGCGAGTGTGATCAATACGTTGAGAGTTCAAAGCATTACGCTATCCAAGACAAGTGAACACTCAAACGGTGCTGGAAAAATGGGAAAAGTGAATCTTTTAAGTAAGATGAAGTTCATCAGCATGGTAAAAGGGTAAGTAATGAAACTTACTTTGTCCATTGACCTTCATGAGTGAAGGTGAATCGACGATATTGAAATAATCAATGTTATCCATATAATGTGTATATGGGAAGATGCCATCAACAATGAGGTTGATAGGCACGTGAGAAATAAAGTCAATTACTTTAAGTAAAACTGTCGGTTTTGATAATTTTAATGTCCATACTCTAATCTCTATAAAAAGGACGGATCATTAATTAATGAGAACATGTGTTTTATAAATGGAGATCTGGAGAATTAGGAACAACCCATTGGGTCGTGGTTCCGTGTAAAGTAAGCCAAGGTGCGAAAACTTGTTAAGTCGTTATATGGACTAAAACAAACACCTAACTTATCATAGGTAGTCTCTTGTGCATCAAGAACTGCACTAAACCAGTTATAGCCAACTCAGTGAGCAGACTCAGTAGGTTTGCCAATGAGGCTTCTCAGATACATGAGGTATACTGCCCATCATGAACTGCATTATACGAGATGTCCAAAATGTTTGGAGGGTATTTAGATATCAAGTGTATCTCGAACTTTAACAGTACAAGGTACATTAGTGGATATGTTTGTACTTAAAGAGGTTGCAGTCTTATGGAGGTCTGTAAAATAGACCTGCATAGTTGCAGAAACTGTAGAGTTAGAATTCATAACGTTGAATCAAGCTACAGAAGAGGCAGATTGGCTGAGAAGTCTTGGGAGGTATTCCAAGTGGCCAAAATCTGTTCCCACAATAAACGTGTACTGCTGCAGTCAGTCAGTTATTAAACAGGATCAGAATAATTTGTATAATGGAAAGTCCCGACAAAGTCATGACATATTCGTCGGAGACACAAATCCGTAAGAGGAATTGCTAGCAAAATTGTGGAATCCATAGACTTTGCAAGGTCTAAGGATAATAATGCGGATCCATATACAAAATGCTTGACTCGTGGAGGAGTTGGAGCATCATCGAGGGAAATGGGGTTTGAAGCCTAATAAATTGAAAACCTTCACATAAGCTACCCAACCTGTACTGGAAACTCCAGTCTCAGGTTCAATGGGAAAACTGAACTGTGCGGGTGACTGAACAAAGCACTCAAGAACATAAGTTCTCATCCCATTTCTATGATGAAAGAGTGATAGACTTGTACCATTTTAAGGGTGAGCATGAGGCTCTTAATGAATCAAGTATCTCGAAGGTCGAGTGGGGTGAGTCAGGACACCCTTGACTTGAAAATCACCTATAACGAGTGTGTATGGCCTATACTATGTGATGATATAGGGCTAAATCACTAGAGCACTCGGTTGAATTTGCTAAGGCAGTCCAGGGCCAAATATGGACAACAACCAAAGGGCTTACTAAGTGGTGTAGAGAGGACACTGTGTGAGTATTACCCTGATATGCACAAACGCTAAAGGGTTCAAGGCTTTAAGGCTACCCAATAGTAGCATATCAGATTTTACATCACTATGGCAGGTTCAAGGCGCGCGCTACCTGTCCTTATGCAGTAAATTCTCGTGGTTCCCTCGATTGCATTTAGTTGCACGTTGCATGTTTTAGATCGCATTCATGTGGGGGATTGTTGGAAAAAACCAAGTGGTTTTATTTAAATGAATACTATTAACTTTGTGGTTATAAAAAACATTTATTCCCCCATTTATGTGGGTCTTTTTATTTTGTAAAATGAGTTACAAAGACAAGATTAAATACAAATGGTCTTGTTATTTTTTGGAATACTTTTTCAAGACAAGAAAAGTAGAAACAAACACATGGCAAATACACATTCACACACATTCACACAAAAACACATATGCATACATATAGAGAGAGAGTACCGCACCACCAATGGCCCGACCGTGGCTCGGTGCCGTTTCCGTCGAGTCACATGTGATAGACGTTGTACATTGGGAACGAAGTGCCTCATTTAGCCAGAAACAGAGGTGGCGGGGCAAATATTGTTTAAGAGAAACTGCTTGCAGTGATCTCGTCTCGGACTTTAGTCCATTTCGGTATCATTTACATTATTTTATGTTAAATCTTGTATTTGATAATTATATATTTGAGAAAACCATTTTCTGTTTATTTGTCCATTTCTTTTCCGTAGAAATTATTGTGTTTATTTACAACGTATCCAACAAAAATAAGATAAAGCTATTAACCATTGCGAATTGACCAAAAGTTGTCAGCAAAGTCGAAACAGCCGGTTTTGGTTTTCTTGGTTATTTGGTTTGGTAACTGAGTAGACCAATATTGTTGTGTTAAACAATTGTTGATCCGTTTTTGTTCTAACATATATTTGTAGTCATTTGTTGTCAGGGGTGATATCAACAATATTGGTCTTCTGACCGTAGCTAGAACTGTCAATATTGAGATCGGGCAAAAGTGAGTTGTTAAGTTATAATAAAGGTTAATCAACTGAAATACCAAAAAATCTTCGTACAATTAAGGATGGCTAATTTACTAAGTAATATCGTGAAAAAAACTTGTCCTCAAATTGTCGTTGAGGGTGTAAATTTAAAGAGGTAGTAAGTTACAAAAATTTCCAGAGCCGACTATTGCTACCTGGTTTTCGTTTGGATAGTATATATTTTTGGAAAATTTAGGTTCACTCTCCTCTATTTTAAGTTGATGAAAGTTGTACTCACTAGTGGTGTCACAACACCATGTAGGTTACAGTCATTACAGAATAACGTTTGATTTAGTGAGAGTCAAAAGTTGTCATAAAATTGTCGCTAATTTAAAAAATTGTCACAAATCTGTCGCAAATTGACTAAACTGTCACAAAGTCGTCACAAAAACCGTCGCTAATAAGCTCGTAACAAAAAATATCGTCAATAATCCTGTCGCTATTTGGGTATTTTTTTGTAGTGAGTATACTAGAATAACTCGCAAGGAGGTCCCCGCATAGAATAACTTGCAAGGAGGTCCTCGCATTGTGCGAGATTTAAAACAAGGTGAAACGAAATAGAATAAGAATATAGTGATAAGTACTTACACCGGTAGATGGTAGAATAGAACATGTAATTTTCATAAATTTATTCCTTCAAATTACACAAATAAATAAGTTGGAATATAATGCCATTATTTACTTGTGTACTTGAAGCGAGTCCCTTATTATCTTTCATCAACTCGAAAGGTGAGATGTTGGTTGTTGTTGTGTGTGTCTTCCTCTCAGGGCGGCCTCCATTTCCGAATTTCCATTCTAAGTAATCATTTCCAACCAAACTACTAAGAAACAAATAAAAATATCCTTAAAAATTTAAGATTCTCACACCTTATATTATGTGGTAAAAAGCAATAATAATGGATGAGCTCAACTCAAGACCAACATAAACTCTCCATTCCTCAGATTTAGACCGTACACATCTCATAGGAACAAAATCAATGGTCCATAAATATTTAATCCATACAAAGAAATTAGGAAAATAGGAAACATATTTCTTTCCATCTGTCCCTTCAGCATTTCTCCGATGCTTTGTTGGGTACGCTATGATAAAACACAATAATTTATACGAAAAAAATAAATGTACAAACAAAAATAGAATAATTTTTTCAAATATATTTAAATATCAAATACAAACTTGACATAAAAAGAATGTAAATGATACCAAAAGGACTAAAGTCCATAAACGAGTCAATTGTGAGGCAATTTTCCATTAAACGATATTTGCCTTGTTACCCCTGCTTCTCACTGAATATGACACTTTATTCTCAAATTACAACGTCTTTCACATGTGACTCGACGAAAGAGATATTGAGGCACGGTCGAGCGGTTGGTGATGTGATTCTCTCTCTATATGTATACATATGTGAGTGTGTGAATATGTGTAAAATGTCATGTATGCATTATGTTCATTCTTGTTTTTCATCTTGAAAAAGGCCATGCACATATGTTTTTATACCAAAAACATGTCAAGGGTTACATGTCATTAAAGCCATGAAGGGAGTAAAAAAAAGTGTAAGTTACACAAATAAATTGCATTTACTCACAAAAATCGTTACGATTTTTCTAACAATACCTCATATGAATGAAATCAACTGATATGTAACGTGCATTGTAAATACAATCGAGAGAATCACGAGAATTCACAGCATAAGGTTATGTAACGCGCGCCTTGAACCTGCCATATCGAAATATCTTTCAGATATACTTGTCTTAGCTCGCATAATGTTTTGAACCCATAGCGTTTTGTGTATACCAAAATAATATCCACACAATGTATTCTCTACACCACTTAGTAGGCCCTTTAGTTTTTGTTCATATTTGGCTCTAGACTGCCTTGGCAAAATTCAACCGAGTGATCTAGCGATTTAGCCCTAGCACATCACATAGTACCGGCCCTACACACTCGTTATAGGTGATTTTCAAGTCAAGTGTGCCCTGACTCACCCTACTCGATCTTCGAGATACTTGATTCATTAAAAGCCTCACGCTCACCATTACAATGGTACATGTCTATCACTCTTTCATCATAAAAATGGGCTGAGAACTTATAGTACTGAGTGTTTTGTTCGGTCACCCTCACATTCAATTTTCCCATTGAATCCAAGACTGGAGTTTTCAGTTCAGGTTAGGTAGCCTATGTGAAGATTTTCAATTTATTGGGTTTCAAAACCCATATCATTCGATGATGCTCCGACTCCTTCGTGAGTCAAACATTTTATATATGGATCCGCATTATTATCTTTAAATCTTGCAAAGTCTATGAATATCACAATGTTTGATAGCAATTCACTTTACGGATTTGTGTCTCCAATGACCATGTCATGGCTTTGTAGGGACTTTCTATTATACAAATTACTCTAATCCCTTTCAATAACTCACTGAATATATTAGTGCATGCTTATTACAGGAACAAATTTTGGCCACTTGGGAACACCTCCCAAAGCTTCTAAGGCAATCTTCCTTTTCATTAGCTAGATCTCACGTTATGATCAATTCTTATTCCATAGGCTCTCCAACTATGCAGGTCTATTCAAAAGATCTCCATGAGAATGCACCTCCTACAAGTACAAGACATATCCACTCATGCACTTTGTACAGTTGGAGTCCGAGATCCAATTAATATCTCACTGAGTTGAAGATATTTTATCTAGTGCAATTCATGATGTACATAAGACTGTCTATGATACAAAATATACCAATTGTCTCACACATTCATTTCGAAGTGTTATGACAATAGCATTGATATTATCATCGCTAACCATTATGATCATGTATCTATGTAAAGGCAAACTACCGCGTAGTTCTTTCCATTACTTTTACATAAACACACTTGCCACATTAATTTAATTTATATGAGAAACTATTTGATAATATCATTCTATAAATTTTCCTCTTGCCATAAGTTAGTGGTTTGTTTTAGTCCATATAATGACTTTACAATTTTTTACCTTAGCGTACTTTACATGGAATCATAATCCCACTGGATTGTTCCTAATTCTCTAGATTTCCATTCATGGAACATATTTCTTATGATGTGTATTTCCATGGAAATTAAAGTATAGAAATTGAAATAATCAACGCCGCCAAATTACTTATAGTCATTGACTATATGTCTCACGTGTCTATCAAGCTCATTATTGATGGCCTCTTCCCATATAACTATTATATGAATAACATTGATTGATTCAATATCGTCATTTCTCCTTCACTCATAAAGGTCAAGGGTCGAAGGAAATTTCCTTTCTCACCCTTTTACTATGCCGTGACACTTCTTCTTTATTACAAGATTCACTTGTCCCCACATTTACAACATCGGTTGAGTGTTCACTTGTCTTGAGTGGCGTAATGCTTTGAACCCTCAACGTATTATGCACATTCTCCATGCGTTAGAGTTTTGCGGGAAAGTTTCTATTTAAGAAAATATGCTTCTCGGGATTAGTAACTAATTCAACCTAGAAACTATCATATTCTGACCTTAATTGTAGTATTAAATACAACTTTATATTGCGTAAATAGGTGTTATTATATTATTTTACTATTTTATTGTATTTTGAAGACCATTTATCTATTATTTGTTAAAATTGCCCGTTTTAGATGTATTTATGTGAAGATTGGAGATGAAAAGACTCAAATTACAAGTTAGAGAAGCTAAATGACCTAAAAGAAGAAGAGATTAAAGTTAAATTCGGTCAAAAGATTTAAAATTGGCGAACAAGTAAAATATCAAACCAGGAAGGAAATAAAGATCTGTTCTTCGCCATGTGATCCGAATCAGACACCCTCCACCGCCATAAATTAATGACGTCGCACAATCTGATTGGTCAACAGATCCTGATTCGAATCAGACACCTCTTATTCGAATCAGAGTATTTTAGAAATTAACTTCTAATTTTTTTTGATTTGAACACTATAAATACAAGTGATATAAAGCTATTTTTGTAGGCTCTGTCTCCGGGTAGAAACCTCCCTTTAATATAATTCTCACTCTAAGATTGTATTATTGGTCTTTCCTTATTCACTTACGATGTCTCACCCTAATGAGCATCTTTCTTCTCCCTTTTACTGAGGTTAATAGGTGCGTTTGCATTTTCGGTAACTTATCATTCTTCCCTATTTATTTATATTGCATGTTTATATTTTTTTTATCGCATTTTATTATTGTTTCTAGATTAGGTTTTATTTGGAGAATAACTAAAGATAGGGATTGACAACCCTTATTGATGCGTTGTTCTTATGTTTATTTAGTTTATATTAAACGACCATAGCGCGAGCTTAATCGTTATAAAAAAAATTAGAAAAAATTCTCTTCAAATATATTATTATTGTTTTACTTAATCTCATGGGAGAACTCGTACTTGCTACGATTTATAAATTTTATTACTACGATTGACCCTAGTGCCCTTCCTTGGTAAAAAAGAAGATTTTATTTTATAAATACGTTTTTAAGCCGATCAAGATTTTGGCGCCACTGCCGAGGATTATTGTTAAAATAATTGTAGTATATTTATACACACAAAAAATAGTTCCATGGTTGATGTAAATTGTTTATTTAGTTTAGTTAATTTTACTTTGTGTTTATTAAGGTTTGGAATTGCGAATTCGATTAAATTGTTATTGCAAGTATTCTAGAATCAGCCTGATTCGGATTAGACTCTCTCTGATTCGGATCCGCCTGCTATTTTTCTGATTCAGATTTCTCCATTTATCTGGATCATCTTTCTTTATTTTCAGATTATTTGTATTTTATATTCCTTTGTTTAATTTACTTAAATTAGTTTTAATTTAATTAAATAGATTTACACATGAAAAAATATTCCTATTTTATGCTGATTTAAAGAATCAGTTTATAAAAAAAAAACGATTTTTTTTTATCTTTTAATATTTTATTCGCTATGTTTTTAAAAATCCTGTTTTGGTGAAGAATTTATTTTTAGTAAGGGTGTATTACAAAAATCCGAATTATATATATAATGTTTGTTATGATATTTTGGTAGATATAGTTGCCTTTTAAGTATGTATTATTTTGGAGATATAGGGAAGATTTGATCTTTTCCAATTATTTTCTTATTTTATTGAATATTTGCAAACTACTATATATTTGGAAGATAAAATCTTTTATAAAAACTATATTTTTCTGATTTGAAGAATCAGATTTAAAAAGAAGAAGATAAATTTCGAAAAAAAAAGTTTTTTAGTTAATTATTAATTATTATTTATTTTGTAATTAATAATATTTTATTAATTAAAAAAGAAAACGAAAAAATTAAAAATTATTTTTCCTGGTTTACAGGATCAGCTATTTATCCTATTTTTTTATATTACTTATTATTTATTAAATAAATAAAAATTAGAAAAATTCAGAAAAGATTTGAAAGTCAAACTGAATCTCAGTTAGTTTTTCAAATGAAAAAAAATAATATTTTTTCATTATTAAATTATTATTTGTTTTTTTATATATTATTAGTTAACTATTTATTAATTAATTAAAATAGATTCAAAAAAAGCTTTTTGAAAGTAAAGCTGAATCTTAGTTTGTTTCTGAAAGAATTTTTTTTTTTTATTTAATTATGATTATTTTTTATTTAATTATTATATTTAAAAAAAGGAAAAACAAACTTTTTCATAATTTTAAGAATAAGAGTTTCCTTCTTTAAAAGAGGAAGTAAAATTTAAAAATATTTTATTTGTTTTTATTTTATTAATTTTTAATTAGTTTTTTAAGAGCTTTTAAAATACCAAAAAAATACCTAAACTTAACTATTTTAGAAAAGACCCATTCTGAAATTCAAACTTAAAAGAGTTAATAAACCCGTAGAGCTCTTTGTTGGTAGCGCTAATACGAAAATGATGGAGGAAATTCGAAAAGTGAAAGAGGAGTAAGACGTTGTACCCTTTTCTCACCCTTATTTTTTATGTTTCCATAAATTCCGACATACCCATAGTTATCCTTCCTTTGATCATAAAGACCGCACCCTTACCTATATAAACCAACTTTTAGGCTATTTAATTTAACCCAAAGCCACAATCAACTATCATACGTATAGAATCGCATCTCCAATCAAAGAGATAGAGCTCAAAGAAGGGGAATTATTCGAAAACCATCGATGGTCGCAGATTACGTTAGTGAGGTCATTTTTATTCTTATCTCTGCTTCTCATATTTAGATTTAGGATCCTGAAGAATATGAACGGCTAGAAGGAGAATATAAGAAAATATGGTGTTTGGTCGCTCAAACTAAAAGAACGGTGAAAACAATAGAGAAACCAACAAAGGATGGGAATTTCAAGGATGAGTATGAGGAAAAGATAGTACTTAAAGAGTAGTTCAAGGAATAACCCTTGGTTAGAGTTGTTAAGGAGCTTAAAGGATTGTTTGAGGCGAATGAAGATTATTTGGTAGGACCTGACGTAAATAAGGACGTTAAAGTGGAGATTGAGGATAAGCGCATAATTAGAGTTGTGGAGGAGCTCGTGGATTTGAAAGAGTATGAGTCATGTATCACCAAGATACAGTTTGACAAGAGTGATTATGGAATGGACCTTGAGTCCGCTTGGGGATTTTTTGTGCTACCTTGCCATGAAAAGTGGTTGAGCATTCAAATTTTAAATATGAAAGAGTCGTGTTTTGTGAAGCTAAGCAAGTGCAGTTTTTATCCTCGACCCCTATAAAACCCTCTTATCGGAAAAAGAGGCAAAATTAGTCGAAGAAGAGGTAAGATAAAAGTCATTGATTAAAAAACTCGGCTGTTTTGTAACTGTTTGGTGCGCTATAAACAATCGGCCGTTCGACCATCGAAAGAAGCTCAAGAGACCTTTTGAGGATAATGAAGCGAGATCATAACCACCGCCTATGGAATGATCAAGTGTCCAAATTGTTGAGGAAGAAAGGGTGGCGAAACTTGTTTAGTCTACCGCCTGATAGTGGTCAGTAAAGTTGGTGTTCCTAATCGTTTATATTTTAAAAAAGCCAACTATTTGTTTTTTGTTTCATTTATCTTTTATATTTTCATTTTTTACTGTGTAGTTTTGTGTTTAAGTCTGCATGTAGTTTTTAGTTTTTTACGTGCCATCAACGTTGATTTACTTTGATCTCTGCAGTCAGTGAGGACACTGTCCTCCGAGCTAGTTGGTGGGGGGGGGGGGGGGGGGGGGATACATCACCGTTGATTGCATGTTAATTAGGGAGAATTTTCAAAAAATTAATTATTATTTTTGTCAAAAAGAACCCTATATTTATTTATTTATTTATTTATTTCTCATTTAAGAGAGTTTTTAAGGAGTTAATATTATTCAATATGGATTTCTTCCACAAATGCGTTTCATGTTTTTTGTGAATTGTTCTTTTAGACAGTTCATTATGAAGAATACAATCAAAATCGCAAGAAAGATAGCAGTGGAATGCAAGGAATGAAGATAGAGTTTAGTTAGCGTTATATTTCAAAAGTAGTTGTTGTTTAATGCGACATTGCACACTAAACTGTATTCATTCTATAACTCAAGCTTTTATTATTTTTGTACATATTTTTCGTGTTTTAAGCAATTTTTGATTAGTTGTATATATTCATGTTATGATTGCATGTGTCACATTTTGCATGATTAAAAGAAAATGAAAAAAACAGGAAACCTATTCTTATACGTGAACATGTGGCAATTGATTGACTGCACAAAAAGAAAAGCCGTTAATTAGTATTTGTTATTATTAAGGTGTTAGATTTTACTTAGTTTCAGAAATTTTGGTTATGCTATGTCTTTTAAAGATATATAGTTATATATATGTTGTAACTTAACTTTAATAGTCCATTCATTCAAATCTACAATCTACTTAAATTTAGGAGTAGTTGGAACTAAACTTATAATATTTATACATATTAAGTGATTTGTGATTTATTTTGTCAAATGACACAAATTTCATTCTTTAAAGTACGGATATGAGACAATGATATCTAATAGCGGTGTTTGCATTAAGTATTTCACCAACTTTGTTAATAAGTCATCATCGAACAATTACTACAATATTATAACGGACATACTAACATCGTTGAACTGGAGTAAACAAGGCAACCGGTTTTGTTCAAGTGGCGAAGCCAGGATGTGTAAATGGGGGGTGCCAAAATATACCAAAAAAAAAAAGCAACTTAAAATAATAATTTTTCATACTCACCTATAATCTATATACCCCATTTAAGTGTTGTTGAACAAATACCAAAGCATAAACACAAAAATTATTGCAAATAACTAACATGATACCTGATAAAATCAAAAGAAATGAACCCGACGGCTGCTCGTATTCGCAAATGCATCAATGATAGTTTCCGTGCTAATTGTTGGTCCGTGGGTGTCTAAACCTTAGAGGGGGGGTGAATAAGGTTTTCGTACGTTTTTCGCGGAATGAAATCTATGGGTTATTAACTAAGTTAATTAGCGGTTTTTATAACCTAAACTCTTTCGTTAACTAATTATCGCTAAATTAATCTAAGTAAGCAATAAATATCAGCGATAAATGAATACGAAAAGTAAAAGATAAGGGAAAGAAATAACGCAAGATTTATAGAGGTTCGGCAAAATGCGCCTACGTCCTCTCCTCGGTATTTTCACTACCGAGTGTTTCACTAAAATCTTCGATCCAAGGTTACACCTTAACGAGCTTAATCAACCGATTTCGCTCCCCCTCACTATATGAGTATCCCGAATAAATGACCTAGAGCTTTTAAGCTACACTTGCTTAAAAGCCTCTACCCAATTCACTCGCTCACAAATGAGTTTATAAAATTACTCTTTTACAAGTTTGATCACTCACTAACAAATAATATCTCGAATTTTATAGAATTACAAGAATAATACTCTCGAGAATATTTAATAATACAAGTGAGATTTTGGTAGTATATGCTTGAAGAATGGCTTTGTAAGAATTGCTTATAAGTTGGTATACTTGGATGATTTTTCTTCAAAGACTTTTTGGGGCTTTTGTAGAGTGAAAAGGTTCAGCATTTAATTTCAGACCGTTGCTGGTTGTTGAGTTCATTCAATGCTGTTTTCGCAGTTGTTCGCCCAATTTTCAGGAGAAGCTTAAAAACTGAATTTGAATTTCTAAAGAAACGATCGGTCGTTTCTGAAAAACGATCGGTCGTTTTTCAATTGAACTCACTGGACAAAATACGCACTAAAACGATCGGTCGTTTCTTGATATGATCGGTCGTTTTTGCGTTGTGCTCACTGGACAAAATTGACCTTAAAACGATCGGTCGATTCTTCATAACGATCGGTCGTTTTTACGTTGTGCTCACTGGACAAAATTGATTCATAAATGATCGGTCGTTTCTGGTTACGAGAGGTCGTTTTTGCCTTAGTAGATTTTTCGGTTTTCTCGACATCGTTCGAAAGCTTGTAACTTGTTCGATTTAATTCCGATTGACGTTCCGCTTGATCCGTTGACTTCGTATTTGCGTATTCTATCATTTTGACCCTTTGACACGCTAGATAAATGATTAGTACGAAAAACGAGCTTTTATCATGTTTTACAAATATTGTTATCATCAAAATAATCGATTTGAAGAATCAACGTTCAACACTAAATTTTGAAGCAATATCTTTCTCAATATACATCATCATACAATCTTCAAGATAATCGGCTTCCATTTTATTACGAATACTAGTTTTGATGATATTCATAGCTGAAAATGATCTTTCTGCGGTGGCGGTAGAAACGAGAAGAGTAAGCACGAGAACCACAATTCTATAAACAAGCTGATATGTTATAGACCATTTTGTTTCTACCAACCATTGACAAAGCTCGGAAATCAATGATAAATTCTTGTATTCAGGAAGAGAAATAACACAATTCTCGTAATGTCGAAGTTCCAATTTCAAGTTACTTTTCTCAAACTCCGTAAAGTCCTCCGGATAAAATTTGTCAACAAGTAGACAAATATCATCAATTTTGAATATTGAAGAGTAACAATTAGGATTCAAAGTAGAACTAAGAACTAACAATTCCATTACTTGCTCATCAAAGCGACGATTTAGTTCTTGAATTTGAGAATCTATAGCACGATAGAAAATATCAACTCTATAGCGGTCAAGTACTGAAAAGTTATCACGAGTGGGATCATACCTCGAAGAATATTTTGCATTCAAGTTTAGGATATCAATGTTGCGTGATTCACAAAAGAGTTTGACGGTAGCAACCAAATCATCGAATTCATCATCTCTAAGATTTTGAAGAACGCTTTTAGTAGATAAAACCATTGAAGTAGCCTTAAGAATGTCTTGAGTTTTAGATTGCAAAGCTAGACAAAGAGAATTCGTGATTCCTAACATTGACTTCATAAGATGAAGTATGAAGGCAAATTCAAAGGAAGTTAACGCATTATGTGTTGAACGAGCTTCTCCCTTTAGAGAAGTAGGTCCATCTTCATAAATATTAAGTAAAACCATGCAAGCAGCACTATACATTTTTATCAAGCTAGAAACAGACTTTAGGTGAGAACTCCAGCGAGTATCACCAGGTCGTTGCAGATTACCAATTTGATTTAATCCTCTTCCAGTCTCAAGCTCTTCAATGGAAATTAAGAAAGCAATATCATCGGCATGGTCATCTTTCAACTCATCATTTCTCTTGCATGATGCACTAACAATATTCACGATCCGAAGCAATTTAGCAAAAAATCGGTCGACTGGAAGCACTTCTTTTGCTGATGCCACTAATGCTAATTGTAATCGATGTGCGAAGCAGTGAACATAATAAGCATATGGGCAATCACTTAATATCAAAGCTTGTAGTCCATGAAACTCACCCCGCATGTTACTTGCACCGTCAAATCCTTGTCCCCGAATATTCCGAATATCGAGATTGTGGTGATTGAGAACTGAGCATATGCTATCTTTTAGTGTCACTGCCATAGTGTTGGGAACATGAACAATACCAAAAAAACGCTCCCGTAAAACACCATTTTTATCAACAAATCTTATAACTACTGCCATCTGCTCCTTTTTTGACGCATCTCGAGCTTCGTCCACTATAATGCAGAATTTAGCATGTCCAATTTCTTCTCGAATCGCCTCTTTCACTTTTATAGAAAAGATATGTAAAATTTCTTTTTGAATATCAGACGACTTGTAAGTGGCATTCTTTGGAACATTTATCAATGATTTGGTGGCTTCTTCATTATATGATGCTAATAAATCATAAAACTCAAGGAAATTACCACGGTTGTTTGATATTGATTTCTCATCATGCACTCTGAAAGGCATAGCTTGAAAGGCCAATCTTCGAACCAAGTCAATAGAAATTTTTAAGCGAATGCGATTGTTAAAAACTTGTTCGGCAGAAAATTTTACAATCACGCTTTCAATATTTTGAGTTGGGTTTTGTATTTCCTTCCATTTATGTTCAGCGGTTCGATGACAAGAATCGGAATTAACACCTTCATGCAAACGAAAAGAACAAGTTTTCCCGCTATTGACCTTCCTCCAACCATCAAAACCTTCAACAACAAATGCACTATGTCCTGCAAAACTAGACCCATCCGGAGGCGCAAAAAGGAAACAAGGAAAACAGAAAGCCTTGTTCTTGGCCACTGAATATTCCAACCACGAAAATAAAAGCAAACCACGGAGCTTGAAATCTTCGAGGACGAGCCTTGGCGGATACAAGAGTATACGGATATTTTTTTCCTAAATCGGGACGATTTGGACCATGTAGAGTTATGTAAGCCCTACGAACTTCGTCACGCCTATTAACAGGATACTCCCAAATTTTTCTACGTAATCCAGGATCACGCTCTAGCGAATTAATATCAAATTCTACTGTGTCGATTCTTTGAATTTTTGTTGGAGGACTAGGCGTATCGATTGTCACGTGATCAACACTACTACCAACATTCTCTTCCGTCGGAGAAACATTAGCTCTCTTAAAGAACGAATTTATTTTAGGTGTCTTTCCCATTTTATACTCGATAAAAATATTAGCGATGCCAGATCTGCAGATTAAAACTCTAAGAGTTAATAGCCTATTTTTTTCCCCTTTGAGTACTTTAATCAAACACCTATGGTGCAACATAACATCAATACATATAATAAAAAGAAGCATATTAAAGGAAAAAATAAATAGAAGAGTATACCTTGCCGAGCCAGAAGGATAGAATTGTTGATGTTTTTTTAATTAAATCTAACCCCAATCAATGCGGTGCACAGCAGCACAGAGGAGTGGAGTTTTTCTTTTTTCAACTTTGTTTTTTATTTTGATACACACGCTGACACGCACGAAGAGAAGTGTTGTTGATGTTATTTTTTTTTTAATTAAATCTTAAAGAGTCCAATATCAAAGAAAAATATAATTGGGTCTTTCGGCCCAAATTTAATTATTGTGTTTTGGGTTCAAACATTAGCTATAAATATATGTACAAGTAACATATTTTTATGGGGGTGCCAAATCTACACCTAAAAAGAAATTGTACTAAAAAAAAATTGCGTCACTTGGGATTTCTAAAATTATGGGGGGTGCCGTGGCATCCGATCGTCCCCACTTAGCTTCCCCCAACACTGTGTTAGTGGTTTGAACATAGTCGAAAAAGAAAGAAAATACATACACGATACAATATTGTCGATGTTAACATAAAATAAAGTTAACCGAAACATGATTCATATGTTTTGATTATGAAAGCAATTCAAATATCTGACATCCTTATACGAGACTGTCGATAAAGAATAATAATTAAATTGGTATGAGGAAAAAGAAAACAAACAAGAGAGATAAGAATTGTTGGTGTGTATGTAAGGTTAAAAATAGACTAGTCATTGTTTAACATTCCATTATTGAAGTAGTAGCAGAAGCATTTCAACATGATGAAATAATTGGGCACCGAACTACAAACTCGGAATAAATCAATTGTGGGACAGTAAACGTTATTGATCTCGAAACGACCTCAAAGCCATATAGTCGAAATGAAGAAGAAACAATTTAACTAACAAGCTCCTTGGATTCAAGTAACGAAGATGAATGATGAACTTAAAATGCATTTAGTTTGTTCTAATATTTTAATAATGGATCTTGTATTAAGAAATATTGTGTGGCTCGCTAATAATTTTTTATATATTAATTTTTTGCTTAATGGTAGTTTCCTCTCGTTTTTTTTTAAGATTTAGCATATCATTTTTGTTTACCCTTTGTTTTCCCTCCTTCATATGTTTGTTCTAGATTATTGAAATATAATTTTACAGCATGTATGAACTTATGTGTTGATCTATTTAACATCTCTCTCAAATCTCTTTCTCTTTACATATCTATTTGTATGTATGTATGGGTTTCAATAATTTGAATTCATTAAATTTGTATGAATTAATTTGGCTAATTATCAATTGGGTATATAAAGAATTTAAGTGAATTAGAATTCATGTATGTAGTTGTCTTGCTTTTGGCTTTTTTGTAAATTAGAATTCATGACATGGGTATTGGTTAGTTTGGCTACTTATTAATTGGTAATTTGGGTTAAAAAGTCACTATTATTCCGTAACTTTTTTTTTTAGATTTTCTTATTTAGGTGTTGTGTTCTTTTATATCCAAAATCTCAAACTTGCCCCCAAAATTTAAAATATTGAGTTATTAGATCTAACTTTTTATTATATTGAAAAATCCATGTATAATTGTCTTTATACTGTTACAAAAAGGTGATTATGCCACCTAAAGTTTGATATACCTAGTTGTTTACTAAACTTAAAAAATCTAAGTGACTTTGTGAAAAGGTAAAACCGAACAAAACCAATATGTTTTCTAGGAATTCATCAACATATTTGTGTGGTTATGTATACCCCTATACATAGAGTAGTTTAGTAAGTAAAGTACGGATTTTGATTTCACCTGTTAAAATGGACACATAATCTATGCATAGTATGTTTTTTTCCACATATGTATGTGTGTAGTTTGAGTATAAATGTTATTAAGCTGAATTAGAGACAATAATGAATAATGATCTCCTTGATAATGTATCACATGTTTATATATGTTTAAGGGTATAATATTTTTGGAAGATGTGTTAAAGGGTCTAACATATCACCAGTGTATGTGTTTTTCATTTTTAGTCGACTGTAGCATGAAAAACATATATTGGTAAGGCTCATCTAATGCATATGCGAACAATTAATACTTGTATAAGCGATTTTCATTTCTAATTTAATTCTGTAAAATAAAAACTCCTCTCAGGTCATGTTAAAATGTGCAAACTTTAGATAATCATTTCCCCTAAATCTTTTGATTTGTCTGTAAGGTTGTGGGAATAATCCCTTCAGTTGATGGCGGTTCTAATGTGTGCGGCTCTGGTGCTTGTGGTTCAGTTGGGCATGGATCTGGCAATCGCAACCCTTACACACATGGTACACCAGTGACAGTTCCAATGGCGTATCAACCACCTGTTACGCCAAACACTTTGGGGAAGAATTTAAGGTATACCGTTATGTTTAAGACTTCAATAAGTTAATGTTTATTCATTTGGTTTCATAGTTAAATATTATTCTTAATGAAGATGCCCATGTATTTGGTTTCAATTGAGTATCCATTGTTGTGCAATTAGGTGTGTTACATACTTATATTACATGTTACTAGTACATATAGTTGTATATGTAGTGTGCTTGGCATGTTGCTTTTGTTCTAAGGTGTGGGAGTGTTAGGAGTTTCAAAGTCGTGAACCTAACTTTGTTTTTTGTTTTAAGTGTTTTCCAGCAAAGCTTATCAAACAGTTTAACCAATCATGAAATGAATGTATAAGTTTAAAATGGTTTGTAAGTGTCCTTCGACAACATTAGATGTGAGAGTTTGATATTCAGATCTGTTGATTTTTGTCAATGACTATGTGTTCTAAGCGGGTGTGCTTATTTTGGAGGATTTGACAGAAGGAAGTCTAATGCTAGTTGATAATAAAATCATAGTTTGTGAATGTTAAAAGTGTCTTTTCTATACTTTTTCCTTTTTTTGACAAGTAACATATGACTCAAATGAATGATGCAACTAAAAATATGGAACTTAATTGTATAATGCCGGACTCCAAAACATAAGTTGTCAAGCCCCAAATTCCATAAACACGGATATCGAGGCATGACCTTTTTTAAAACAAAAGAAAGTAGAACCTGTTGGTACGAAATTAAAAATTTTAAAAGAAAACACTTACGAGCTAAAGGAACAATTAACGGATAAATTAAATCATAAATAAAATTACTTATAAAAATTCGGGATGTTACAACTAACCCTCCTTAAAAGAATTTCGTCCCGAAATTTCCTCTCTAAACAACTATACCCAGAAATAATAAACGTACAATAAGACCATAAGAATTTAAACGCTCGTGTCATAATAAAAATAAAATAAAATACGCAGGGTTCACAACCCGTAACAACTCCACAATTCATAACTCAAGTACATGAACAACATGTAAGAATCTCAAATAAGGTAAACACTTATATATAATATTAAACAGGATAAAAGACAACTACTCAACAACTCCAAAACGTCCCCAAGACTCAAAGTACGGGTCTTTCTAGCAAACTAAACTCTAATAAAATAAACTCTCAACCCAGACCCGGGGGTGTCACACGGCTGAATAACACGTGTGGCGGCACATGCTAAACAAAGCCTAAATGAAATAATTATTAAACACTCGCTAAATAACTCATTAAATTAGCTCAAATTTCTAGCAAAAGTTTCATTAAATAGAATCTCGAAAATTACGTTAATTACAAGAAGTTAATCTCTTACAACTAAAATTAAAAATGTAATCACAGCGGAATTTAACACATAATCTTAAAGGTCTGTCTGGTCCTCAAACTGACTCGATATCAACCCTACTTAACTGAAGCCTCACAATATATTATACGGGTCGAAAATAAGATTTTTCCCTTTCAGTTTCTTGGAACATAATAACTTGTTTAATAAAAATTCCCAATGCATAAGTATTTAGAAATTACTTGAATATAAAAGATAAATAAACTTTTCACTTTTCTTTCATCAAAATTAAATCCATCGCAATAGTAATAACCAAATCTTTTTCTTTCTTTTTATGATAAAAGCAAAATGATAACATGTATATCTTAGAGTACCAAGCCCGATTGACTTCCTCAATCTCTTTACCGTCGATCTTTTTCTAAGGTGTATAAACCATACGTGCACTACGTAATTAAGGTCACCACAACATGACGGCTGGGTCTATTCCTTAAAACGTTCCGTTTAACAAAACTATGTACAATTGCTAAGTTAACCGTTGAGAACTAAACTCTTTCGTTTAGTTGCCAACGTCACCCCACTTTCCTCTTCCCCTTATTCGGGATTCTCCGTTGTACTTATTCTCATGGTCCCAAATACAAATCATAAGCAAATTATAAAATAATAAATTTAGAAACCTTATACAGATACACTGTATATAACCTTTATCTTTATAAGATACAAACTAGTTCTCTTTATACAGATCCATTGTATATAAATCACTTCTTCTTTTTCATTCTTTTCTTTCTTTTATTCACTTTGTTTTCGTAACAATATAAAAACAAGGTTTCCATATATAATTAGTACTTGAAAAATAATACTCACGAGCCTGTAAAATATTATCAAAAGTTGCAACGGAATATTTATAATAGCAAGACCAAACCCACTCACCTAATATTAATCCGAAAGAACAGAAACATTTCTACAACGAATAATCTAGTGCTTAGCTTTCCACTAAACCTTTTCCCTTGCTCAACATAGGACTTTAATTCTCTCATCTTTGTATACTTTCGTTACATACATATAATTTTAATACAGTAAAGGAGTATAGAATCTAATCAGAGAAATGCTACCTAGCTTTCTTTCTTTATTTGCACTAGTGTATATATCTATATTAACAAGGAAGAATTCATTATAGGGGCGTGTATATGGCATGACAATTGGCTTAGCATTTATACTACAATTCTATACCAATTTATTACTTCCGTCTCAATTTCTCATGCAAGGTTACCTCCTTAATAAATTACTAGCAACAGAAACTCTTTGAATACATGTAACATTATTTCTCCTTAAATATTCCACGCATAGTAGTTATAGGAATAAATACAAACATCTCGTTATAGAAACCTCAAGATAATATTTACTATTCTTAATTGACATTTACTCTTCAGGCAAGGCATCAGTTTTATATATGAATACAATCAAATCATGTCATTAATTATCTTAGTGAGGCATTCAAAGACCTATAACTTACACCATTATTCCTAATCATACGTTTATACATTTCAATATTTCTAACCGAAGTAAATTACATAATTACTAGGCCCAATTCTTACCAGCTAATCCCTAAAAGTACTACCACGTATCAATCCATGGTAAATCCAATTAAATACCTTTAAATCCTTTAAAACTCTATAGCTTTGATAACATGTAACCGTAAGGTCCTTAAATCACTTAAACAACTAAACATTAGTATTCTTACTTATGAAAACTAAATAGTCACATGAGTAATTATTTAGAAGAATAAATATTCAAAATAAAAAAAATTAAATTGCGGGATTTTACACTCTCCACCACTTAAAGAAGTTTCGTCCCGAAACTTTATTTCTTTAATAACTTGAAAGAAAAAAAAAAAGGATAATGTTTCTGAATAATATTATATATGCTTTTTTTTTGACGTGATTAAATCAGCTCACATAATTTTTTTTTTAATCAACCGGTCTCCAAAACAGTTACTTGTGTGTGCATGTAGCATAAACTATATAAAAGAAGTATAATAAAAGGTATCTTGGAAACTCATTTGAGATTAAAATTACTAATAATAATATCATCATTATCCTTGTGAAACTTGAAAATTTATGATGGAAAAATACTAACGTAAATTCCTAAGGTCAAACTTTTACCACTTCCGATCGTTTATTATCTCATTACTTACCAAATTCTATAACTCCCATCAATCATAATTCCAAAACTCTATAACTCCTGTCTAGATAATTCTTAGTCCAAATTCTGATTTTAGTCATCATCAATGCTAATAACAAAGTGTACACCATGAAAGCAAAACACATGATGTAAGCTAATCTTTTAATTGGTAAAAATAAGTAAATAAATTTGTTTCTACCATGTTTTTCCTTGAACTGATAATTAACCTCTGGGATGGTTCAAATCCAAGCAACTATTATTGATATTGATACCGTAAGATAACCAAACCTATTCCAAAACTTGTTTCCATATCGTTTTCCGAAACATTTATTACTTATACATCTATATCTATTTCATGTGTTTCCGCTGCACGCTCTGATAAAATAATAATAATAATGGTGTTAACCGGCCTAACATTGCATTTTGTTTCTAATTTATCAAACAATCCAGTTTTAGCATCTAGACCACCACCCAAAAATAATACCAATCTCCCTTTATACCATGTTCTCTTAAACAAAACAATCTTTAATTAATAAGAAGCGCAAAACCTAATAATTTATATATAGTCCCAAAATACCACTCCAAATTCACATGTAATACATGCTCTCAATCAAAGTGCAAGACCTGTTGAAACTTTGCAACTAATCCGACCAAAGAGATTTACTTGAAATAACTAGGACAACTATAATGCTAGTTCACTTATTATTAGAACACTGTAAACACAAATTAAATCTCAAGTTTGGATCCTAATTATAGCTTAAACATCTTTTACAGTGGTCAAACGAATTGAAAATAACCTAACGTATCATTTCATTGAAACTCTAAGCAAAAGTCGGCACTGAAAGGTAATCCATGGACAACATTAAATTACAAAAATTAGAAGAAACAACCATAATCGAGGTTCTCTTATAGTTGCCGAAAGCTTCAAAATAAATAAATATATCCTATCATGCACTTTTGTTTGTTAGTTACAAACCGCCGCAATAGTTAACTACATTTTTATTTATATATACCAAACCAGTGACTTCATTAACGTACAAACCATTAATAGACATAATAAGAAAATGTTTTAAAAACTTTGTCTCACCTATAATAGTTTACAAACTCAAACATTTCAACTTGTACAGGGGCATGCTACACCAGAAATATTTCTTAAGTTTTCAATAGTTAATCTTATAAAAATAAGATCTATTAAAATTCCCTTATATCGACCTTGAATTTAGTACATATGAAATTAACTGTGTGTAATTCCTCTTAAATATGGACACCAAACCAACTCAACTAAATTAACTCTTACATTATAGTATAGTCTTACATTATACAGTATCAAACGAGATTCTTCATGTAGGGACAATTAACTTAGAACCTAAAATATCTAAGTCCACAGTTATCATTCTATCGAGTGAAGGAAAATAGTTGCTAAATGTGAAACATATATACAAAACACTAGCTTACAATCTAACCAAGAAAAATTTATAGTCAATGTCTAAAAGAATAGAATCATGTTGTAAGGAAGAAATAAGTGCACAAACGACTTATAAAACTAATGAATTTAGGACACGACCTCACAAAACGTAATTAAACATTCATGTTTTCCAACTTATAAAATCTAACCAAATTTGCAAAGGCATCAAATTCCGCTAATCATACAATACAACATTCCGCACATTACGTGATAATCACAAAACATGTAAATCATGATAAAAGCTCGTTTTTCATGGTAATCATTTTATCAAGATTTCTAAGTTTCATAATTATAGAGCACTGAAATACGAAGCCAACGCTTCAAGCGGAATCAAATTCGGAGTAAAAACGAAGGAGTTACGAGCGTTTGAAGTTTAGCGAAAAACCGCAAAATTTGCCAGAAAACGACCAATCGTTTTTGACAAAACGACAGGTCGTTTTTTGGTCCAGTAGGGTCTGAAAAATTCGACCGATCGTTTTAAGAAACGACCGATCGTTTTTTGGTCCAGTAGGGTCTGAAAAATTCGACCGATCGTTTTTCTGCAGAAACTTATCGATACAAAAGCGTAAAATTACTCAATACTTGTAAATCCCTTACAAGGAACATAGAACGCAACTACATCATTTTAGTCCACAACATTATTACAATCAACATCCATTCGCATAAAATGCTCATTAACACACAAGTTAATAATATGAAAACGCACTACGTAAAATCATCAACAACACAATTTTCACACTCTAATAGTACGCTACTACACACGTATGCAAACTTATACCTCATACACATCATATAAATCTACACATGCATACAATCAACACAAAAATACGAGGGATAACCCATCACGATACGTTATCCTAAAGTACCCGAGCGTCCTCGCATACTCTAGAATTCCACATCGCTAAGGTATTCCTTCACACATACCGACGAGAGGTCTACCCACTAGTTTAGCGAGCCA
Source organism: Primula veris (assembly GCA_963682055.1). Taxonomy (NCBI): domain Eukaryota; kingdom Viridiplantae; phylum Streptophyta; class Magnoliopsida; order Ericales; family Primulaceae; genus Primula; species Primula veris. The sequence goes on along the minus strand of OY821750.1, from coordinate 7,240,016 downwards.
GGATCAACGAGCGTCCTCATTGTCCCCAACTTGCCTCACATGTGGACTTTCCTTTCATCAACTACTACTAAATTATAGCTACATGGCTTAAGCTAAATGCAACCCCCCGTTTTAGAAAAAGTTTGAGTTTTTGGAAAAAGTTTTTGAAAAAAGCTACGATGGATCTTGGTCCAATGGTTACCCATCTTCCCGTCGTCCCAAAGTATACAAGAACCTAGTTAGCTCTGATACCAACTTGTCAAGCCCCAAATTCCATAAACACGGATATCGAGGCATGACCTTTTTTAAAACAAAAGAAAGTAGAACCTGTTGGTACGAAATTAAAAATTTTAAAAGAAAACACTTACGAGCTAAAGGAACAATTAACGGATAAATTAAATCATAAATAAAATTACTTATAAAAATTCGGGATGTTACATAAGTTGCAACCATTACGTTGGGCTCTTTTGTGAGGACATGGTATAACTAGAGCTTCGGTAAAAATCGTTGCATTCAGATGAAGAATTAGAGAATGAGGCAGAACACGAAGATGGGGACTTAGGAGAAGGCGATCTCAACAATGATTAGATTAGTAGTGGTGGCTACGGTGATTAGTAAACAGCGCATTAACTTGTTATATAGTGTATGCTAATTTTGTATGCTAAACAGTTGTAATATTTCCGTTAACTTGTTAATTAGCTAATGTTATCTTTGTTATGTCAAACTTTTGTTTCATTATATATATATATATATATATATATATATATATATATATATATTAAAATTGCTAGGAATTGAATTGTAACAGATTTTAGTAACAAAATAGCAACATATTATAAACTTTTTGTAAAACAAATAATATAAATAGTAAAATAACACTAACAATAATAGCTACAACCTTTAAAAATTAAAAGAAGATTGTTGACAATCTGTAACAAATTTCTGACAACAAAAATTTGTGTTACAAAAGTATTGCTTTTTATGTTCAAAAAATCCATCAAGTAGCAACATACAAAATATGATACAATTCTATTAAGAATATAGCAACATAAAAAGCATGTTACTATTATATTACTGATGATAAACGTATGCTGCTAATTCAGTTATTGAAATCTGCAACAAGACAAACAATAACATACTGTTTTTTGTTACAAAATTGTTGCTAATGTAGTTAGCAATATAAGGATTATTTCTTGTAGTGAAAGCATCCAGCGATATAATAAATGACTTTGATTTTTGTACAAAGTCTTCTTTGAACATTACTTGATACTTGGCTATTTGGACAAAACTAGATTGTAGACACATATTGGAAAACTAGGAACCTGAAATGGAAAATAGTCAATTTTATCTAATACTAGTTTAGTTTTTTTTTTTTAAGTAATCTAAGAACGTAAATGTTTCATAAATTATTGGGGTACTTTCCACCATTATTATGTTTGTGCAAGGTTTTTTCCAATCCGAAGTTGTGTCGTATAAATAAAATTATTCGCCAAAGGATACAGTTTTTGTAACATCCCGGATTTTATAAATGATTTTATTTATGATTTAATCTAGTCCTAAAACGTTTTATACAACTTTTAGTCAAAAACCGAAACTCTTTCGAAAAACTTTATTTTTAAAACTTGTTACTAATTTTATAAATAAAAAGGACCCAATAGCTTTGTTTCTAAAGATTGGTTATTTTTGAGCAGTAAAATAATAATTTTGATTAAGAGTTAATTTTTAAAAATTTGGGGACCAAATAGTTCGTTTTCCCAAACTCTCTCAAAATAGTTTGCTAAACCTCTTTTCAGCTCACTTTTTAAAACAGTAAACTTAAGAAACCCAAAAAAAAAGAAAAAAAAAAGAGAGATTCCAAAACTTAGAAAGAAAATAAGAAACCAATTTGGCGGGTTTTTATCGGAAGCATCTGCTCTACGCGCTAAGATAACGGGAGTTATCCATTGCGACTAGACGAGGGTGTATGTTAGGGTTAGGTCTTGCGTTTATTTTCAATTTGAGGGTTTTTTTCCTTTTATCTCAATTATGTTCTTAAATTGTTAATTAGCTTTTATTTGTTGCACTTTTATTTCACTTATTTGAATTGGAGAAGTTGAGAATTTAGACATATTAATTTCGAATTAATGAGAATATGGATGAGTTTGCGTGTTTTTATGTGTTGATTATGTGATATTATAGTTGTTGATGAAATTGGATAAATTATTGTTGAATAAAGATGAGCCGTAGTTTACACATACAAGGTGTTTGTTAAAATGCCCGAATGAGATTTTGTGTTGTTGGACTTGTTTGGCTAGTTGTGAATCTAGCACCTATGTTTATGTGTTTTGTAGAATTGCGTTAAAATGATGAATGAGAATGTGATAATTGAATGGTTGAATATTATCGGCCGAGGCCTTGTGATTTATTTATTTGTTAGCAATGGTTTATGTCTCTTTCTATACCGGGGACATAAGACGGCCGAGTGGTATAGGAAATGACTCATCGTACGGACTGAGGCGAGTGGCGTGAAGAGGTTCAAGTGCGCACTTTAAATCTTTATTTTGTTAGCAATGGTCTATGTCTCTTCCTATACCGGAAACATAAGACGGCCGAGTGGTATAGGGAATGACCTACCTTACGGACTGTGGTAGGTGGCGTGAGAGGTCCATATTTGTTGTAGATGTGTGTTGGAGTTATTTGATTTATTTCGTTGTACGAAATTATTATATTTCTTTTTATACGTTGTTATTTTAGTTGTTGTTTGTGAGTTATTGCATATATGAGATTGAGTGACGGTATATTGTGGTGCCGTCCCGTCTATGTATGTGCGTGAGACTCACCGTTACAGTTTTGTCTTTCAGGTACGACTTAGTTTGGCACATTCGGATATGAGCATTAACAATGTATCGCATGGCTCGGGGCTTCTTTCAGTTGCTTTCTTTTTACTTAGATTATATTTTTGAGGTTGTAACATACGGGCAAATTACATTCGTTTGTTATCCTTTTATAAATCTTTTCAAACCTTCTTGTTTTGTAGCCGCGTTTGACAAACTTTTTTATTTAATTGTTTAATTGTTCATTTAGCTCGCAAGTTTTTTTCTTGTAAAACTTAAATTTTGTACCAGTAGGTTCTTTTTCCTTTTGTTTAAAAAGATCACGCATTGTGTTCGTGTTTTCGGAATTCGGGACGTGACAGTTTTAGCCACTAATGAACCTCCCTGCATTGATAAAAGTGTTAACATATTGAAATCTTTAGAAAACAAATCTAATCCAAGCATAAAACCCGTCAAGGATTCGAGCTCTCGTATATTACGGGATTATTTAGTGCACACCTCTGTGCGTATTGAAAACACATTCTGATGGTAGTCGGTATCAACAGTAAAGTTCTCTCCTTAGGCCCTTGAATATCCATAAAAACAAATGGATTACAGATAATCAAAGGTGATAAGGTAAACTCATCCAATTAAATTGATATAAATTTAGAATTTGGCTTGGCATAATTAATTTTCCTCCCTTTTTTGTTTAATAGATATTTTTTAGAGGTCTTTATAGTACCGATGTATATGCATACATCATATGACCAAAGACCTAAGCAGTAGCCGTCTATAATATTGAAAATGTCCATGATTATAGATGACTTGTGGAAAGTCTTTTTCTAAACATTGTTTGATCAATCATGCGTCGTGATTTATAAAATGCAACATAAATTAATTAGTTATACCATAATAGTAAATGATTGAAGTTTTTTTTTAACTTTAATTTGTTTCATCACTCATGTGCACTCATTATATATAACACATAAATTATTATTTTTTAAATGGTTTGTTAAAAGTATTTTCTAAACAATATTGTTTCATCAATCATTCATCATGCATCATAATCAATAGATACATAAATAAGAATTCTTCAAAGTCTTTTTTAAAATTTGTCTCCCTACTCAACATTTAAGACGCAAAAATGTGAAACAACTGGGAAACAGAAATAATGCATCAAGTATAGTACCAAAATGACACAAAAATAATATAGCCGGTTAAATTTAAAATAAAATAAAATTTGACATCGGGTCCGAGTAATACAACTAGGAAACCCAAAGGAAAAGGAGCCCAATCTATCTCTTCAACTTTCCGCAAAAATAAGGGTAACCTATACAAAAATATTTATATGATAAGTCACTTAAATGACAAATAAACAACATTTTGTACATTCATGTCGAGAGTACAAAATCATCATAAATTGATCTCTAATTTTTTATAACCGTTAATTGTAATTGACGCTATACCAGTCCTTGAGATGTAATTAATTCAGAATTTATTCTGAAATATGCTCTTGGAAAGATAAAAATGCCCCATAGACTTGTGCTAAAATTTTCATTTTTTCTCCCACTTTATTATTTGTCAAAAAGCGGGTTTTCTCACTACAAAATTTTTTTATTTAGCATTTTAAAACTTTTTGAGTTATGTTGTTAAAATAGTTGTGGCTAAATTTTAGCAACAGCTTAGCAACAGATAGCAACATAATTTGTTGTTAAAATTTAGCCACAACCATTTTAGCAACATAAACAAAAAAAAATTATGATACTAAATGAATTTTTTCTTGTAGTGTCTAGTATGGAATGTTTGGAGTTAGATAACTATAATATGCCGTTCTTTCATCTCATTCTTGTTTGAGTTGCTCTAGCTTTCTTTTAAACGACTTGATTTCTTTGCGATAATAAGCAATTAAGTCAACCAACACGTCGCATTTACAAGTTGTGTAAGCTTTAACAGAGGGTTCGGTTTTTGAAAAACGAGATGCACGTTTCAGACTCCTAAGATGTAAACAATATTTTGTATCAACAACATATGCTTAATTAATCTACTTACATTCTAATTATCTTTCTTTCTCTTGTTTCTTTCGTCGTCCAGTGTTTACTGCATAGTTTACCGTTTTCTCTTTACCTTAGTTTGCACCTCCCTCGGTGGCGCCTCCTGTGTTGGCCTTGCCTATTGTTGTATCAACATTCGGTTCCTTCGAGATCTATTCGGGCCACACCAATGTTATTAGCCACGGACTTATCTTTTAAACTACACAAGTAAATTCATCTTTTAGTTTTTTATTTATTTATCACAGACAACAATATTTACCCTCTATATTTAACATGCAAAATGTAAATGTAAATCGGTATTTTACAATAAAAAACTATAAACCAAACACCCAAAATCATTACAATTTCAAAACTACAAACCAAACTCTACAGAGAATGAACTTACCCAATTGGTCAGTTCTACTTCATTGTGCATGAAGACGTCGTGTGTGTGTGTAACACTTTTACTCATAAAACAACAAAAAGTACATTCCAAATTGATACATATTCTCAATGTAAAAAAAAACATACAAAATTGTGATTCACTATAAAAATGTCAGTTTACCATCAGAGCTTCTGTTGCTAAACTAATGGTAAACTGAGTGTTGTCAAATTTAGCAACAATTTTTGTTGCTAAAATTTAGCGACACTGAATTTATCAACAGTTTTTAAAAAGTAAATTGTTGTTATTTTAATTTTGCTTATACTGATTTAGAAATTGAATATGTTTTAATGAGATAATTCATTCAAACAATTTTACAAACACCTCCAGCACATCATTTTCTTCTCCGTAAACTATTACAAATACAAAATCAAGGTTATGATCTATCATTCGGAAAAATAACCTAGTCGACTCGTGTGTACTTCTGTACAGCAGTTGGTGTGCTTGTATAGTTGTATAAACCAAATTATTTGTATGACTTGGAACCACTAATTAATCTTCTTGGTTCTCCCGTTTTCTTTTGGCGAAGATATAAGGATTTGGTCGGAAATAATCTATGTATATCCATGGCAATTAATTTATCGTGGTAAATTCACGACTGCTTGTTTTGGTGTAGTGATGACAGTAACGATAGTAGTAATATTTTTAGAAAAATGATATTGCTACCCAAAAACCATATCCGCTGACGTGGCGTATTATGTGTACCAATTAGTTTTGTTTTGATATTGAAAACATATTTTTATTTAAATTACAATCAGTACACATAATACGTCAAGATTTTCGGGTGACTATAACAATACTCATATTTTTAACAACATTAATCCGATTGGTTACCCAATCTAGCTAGCTAATGCCATCAGCTCCATTTCAATCTCCCTAAACATGCATGAACTAAACTCAATAAAAACAACCAAACAAGAATCTTATTAGACATTGATATAAAAGAAGTCCACAACATTGACTTTTATTGAACATTAACTCACCATTAGCAGATTACATGTAACAAGCAGGAAACAAAACAAAATAAAATTACAACCATTTGGGACTGTTGAGGCATTAAATAAAAATAACATCACACTGGAATAAAATAAATTTTGCTTGGAGTAATTTTGACATCCATGAAGAAAATACGCCGAAACTCTCTGATTACCGCTGTTTGCACCGAAACTTTCTGATTAGTGCTGTTTGCACCTTACTTGGTAGCGCCGGCGCCTGTGTTGGCCTTCCCTATGGTAAAATTAACATCTTCTTTTCCTTCGAGATCGATTCCGGCCACACCAATGTTATTAGCCACCAACTCATCAGCGTTTATTGGAGTAACTGGTGTACCAGGTTTTGCAGGGTTTGCAAAATCAGTAGCTTCAATCTTTAGATCAATTTTCCCTCCTTTAATCTTTATCCCTGCCACCCCAACATTACCGATCACGGCCTTTGTCTTCTTTCCACTTTCCCCTGCCTCTCCCGTTTTCTCTGCAAAACATAGAATACAAAATGAACTCAGTCCATTAACAATTTATTCAACTGAATTGGACATAAATATAGTATAAAGTTTCATACAATGATACATTTACGACTAACGGAGGGAATACAGAGAAATAGACGAACAACATAATAAGGATGTATGCCACATAATTGAATTAAACTTGAACTGAGATTTTGGTATTGAATTGGACATAAATATAGTATAAAGCTTCTTACCTTCTTTGGTTGCATCTTCCTTGTCACTGGTGGTTCCTGATTTATCCTCTTTGGTTTCATCTTCCTTGGCGGGGAGTTCTGGATGGGCTATATGTTTACCTTGCATTATAATATTCATATTTTCAATTGTAGGGTTGTACCCAAGGTAGAAAGCGCAATGAGAACACAAAATGTCGAAACCACTACCAGAAGGACTCCTAATGCCAATACTCCGCCCAGCAACCTGAGCGTAATTATTTATTGTAACAACAGCCGATAACGGTTTAATATCCGGTTTCTCAAGTTCTTTTCCGTTCTCTACGTGTACACCTTTCATAACGATATTCCAACTCTCTGTATGTTTGCCTTCCCTTTGTGCTTTCCCGACGTTAAAAGAGCAAGAAGGACAGGTAATTTCAAAATTGACAGCACCGAGACCAATACTCCGACCAGATGTATGATCAAGATGCATTATCCCAGAAGCAACAAAAGGAGCCATTAATACAACTTTCTCTCTATGGTGGTATATAAAGTAAGAAATATGTTTTTTGAGAGGGATTTTCTAATGAATGTTTATAGGATAGATTGATAACATACAAGCATACATATTAACATATATATATAGATGAAGAAAATTGATAAGATGAACATTACACAATTGATACGGGCAACCGGCACAATTAATTTAATAGTTTTTCCATGACTAAATGCTTCAAATTTAAAAGTTTTTGTACCGTAGCATGTTTGCTTTACCTAACATTGTAAAAGAGACAAATTTCACATGTCTAATTAGTTGTATTTTCTCTGGCTAAATATTTGTTAAGTATGTTCACATCATGTTAAACATACAGTCCGACTCCACAAATTGTCAAGGCTCAAATTATTCAGTTGAACCATGTTGTCTCAACTTTTTTTTTACTGGACTTTAATAAACTGAGCTTTACTATTTTTATGTTAGGCTAAACTATGTTGCCATTTTTTTTTATTTTTTTTTTCTGCCCAATTACTTGATTTGGGTCTGGCCGTCCCTTAATGCATGCTTATATATATATATATATATATACTAGTAATTGTGTCTCACATATTGCATGTGTAGCGCGTAATGCAATAAAAATATATAAAATATGTATAGTTATGATATATATAAATACGTGGATATTAAAAAATATATATAATTTAAAATTTAAAAGAATGTTTGGTTGTTAAAGAGTGATAATTTATATTTCTGTGTGAGTATGATATTATTGTAATTAATATAAAAGTGTAGGAGTATTTTTGAAAAAAAAATGCTAAATTGGGCAGTCTCATTTGACTTGGATTGACTTATTATAATATAATATATATATATTAGTAAAAGTTACCCACCCATTGCGTGTAAGATGCGTAATGACATAAATAATATATTTTATTTTGAACATAATATTCAGATTTTATATAATTTATTGTAGTTATGCAGGTTAAAACGAATTATTAATTAATTTAGCCTGCATCCGTAATTAGTAAAATATATTGAATACAAATTGTTAATTAATTAGATTAGGTATATTGGTAATTATTAAAACATAGTGAGGGTATTTTTGGAAAAGATTGGGTAAAATTAAACAGACTCATTTCTTTTAGATTGACTTATTATAATAGAATGATATATATATTAAACGACCAAATCATCCAATTAAATATATATAAAAATAACTTTGATTTTTATCCAATTGTTGTTTTGGATTTTTGGATTTTTGTCCAATCATCCAATTGTTGTTTTGGATTTTTGTCACTTAAATGAAATTTATGCAATTCAAAAAACGAATTCCACAGATTTTGCTTGTTTTTAATATTGATTTTAAAAAATATATACTACGACAATTAACTGTCGTTAATATAGTTGATGCTTTGTAAGATGATACATTAGGTATGGGAAAAGACTATCCTAAGACGGTAGCTAATCCACCATTAGATGGTTGCGATCCATCCTCAGTATACTTGCCAACCTCTTCGGAAAGTCTCATGCCTCCTCAGATATCTGATTTAGCCCACTCTTTCCCATGAAATCGCCATTCCCTTCCCTAAATAGTACAAGGATATTTTTCTTTGTTGGCTATAATATTAACCAATTTCTGAGAATCACTTTCAATAATGAAATTATCTTCCTCTATAATTAATAATTCTTTTAAGATAGCAAGGGCCTCAACTTTTATAATAGAATCCACATGAACAATAAGAGAGAACCCCTTTAAAAAAACATCCATGTAATCTCTCAGCACACCTCATATAGCTGAAAAATGAGGATCTTGTTTAAAAGTAGCATCAACATTAATTTTAATTTTATATCTAGGTGGCCTTGACCAATAAACCAAAATAGCATTTTTCTTCACAACATGAGTAATAACCGTATTAGAGTCAGAAAAAATATCATAATCAACAACATAGGATTTATCTCGCTGAATGAACTGATACAGTTGAGTAATAATATTTTGAATAATCTTCTCTTTTATCATTTTAACACCTTCATATCTGCTTGAGCATCTTACTATCCAAATACCCCAAATAATAACAGAAGGAATTACCTTAATGCATTTACCATGTAGAGAAGAGTTTGACTGCAACCATCAACTCATACATCTTCCCCTAATACAAAATTTATTGCCGAAATGTGCCCAAATTGACTGAGCAATTAGACCATACCCAAACAGATGTTCTAACTCTTCTTCACTTTGATTACAACAGTCACATTTAGAAACAAGCTCAATAACTTTGCTCTGAATTTTTTTTTATCAATAGGCACTATCTTTAATAAAATCTCCACATGAAACAAGATACTCTAGGTGGAAAACATTATCTCAAATGAGAGAAAGAACCAAACTGATATTACTTTTGTTTCTCACCAGGTTCCAAACTGTTTTAACCGAAAAATCCCATGTGGCGGTCTCCTTCCAAACCATAATAGCATTGCTACAGGTATGTTCTCTCAACTTTGCACCAAAAAAATGATGCATGTTATCAGGGAAAAGTGTGTTAATTCTATCTCTTTTCCGTTCACCATTGACTCTGATGTCCTTTAATAAAACAGTGTCTTGGACATTCAAACATTTGATTGGACCAGTCACCCTCAAATTATCACAGTTCACATTAATATTTCCTTACCCCACAAGCCACACAATACTATTTTCAGCTACTTCTCTATTTTCTAACATTCTATTCCAAGTACCATTATAGATAGCCTTCTTTGCTTGATTAGGATGGATTTTCTTGCAATATTTGGTTTTCATAAATAATGATCACAAAGATTTTTGTTGTCTAAATTTCCACCAGAGGTTAATAGAGAGTGCATTTGAAATATCAGTCAAGCTTCTTACACCCAAGCCCCCTTCTTCTATAGGAGAAGTAACTTTATTCCAAGATGTCCAATGAAATTTATTTTTTTCCTCATCCTAACCCCAGAAAAAAATTAGCAAAGACCCTTTCAATCGCAGTAATAGTACATTTTGGAGGCTGCATTACAGATAAAATATATATAGGAATGGCCTGCAAGACAAATTTAATAAGAGTAATCTTAAACCCCATAGATAGCCATTTGGACATCCAGTTATTTAATATCTCCCTCACCTTTTCCACCAAAAAATAAAAATAAATAGCTTTTTTTCTTCCAGTATAAAGATTACACCCCAAATAAATAAAAGATGGCTTTTTAAAAACAATTCACATCTTTTCCTCCAATATCTTATCTTGAGCAATAGGCACATGACTTGAACAATATAAGAAACTTTTATCATAGTTTACCTCCTGTCCAGAGTCTTTTTCCTATTGAATAATCAATTTCTTCACTTCATTTACTTATTTTCCATTAGCACCAGAAAAAATAATAATAACATCAGCATGTGTTAAATGAGTAATTTAAGGACATCCAATAGGAACCTTGAAGTGTGTATATCTGCTATTAGTCACCAGTCTATTAAGATTTCTAGAAAATAGTTATGAACAAATCACAAATAGTCCTAAAGATAAAGGATCCCCTTGCCTTAACCCTTGAGTAGATTTAAAAAAACCAGTGGCAACATCATTAATAAGAACACTAAAGTAAATATTAGAAATTAACCTCCAAACTCTATCAATGAAAACCTCAGAAAAACCCAATTTTCTCAAAACTTTTGTGAGAAAAAGCCAAGACACCTTGTCATAAGCCTTTTTCATATCCAATTTAATTGTTGTATTTTTTCCTTTACTTTTTAGCATTTAGAGTACTGGCCATTTCTTGAGCCAAATGGATATTATCAGCAATAACCTTACCTTTAATAAACCCACTTTGATTCTCAACAATAAAGTTAGGAAGAAGAACAACAAGTCTGGTAGAAAGAATCTTTGAAATAATCTTATTACAAAAATTACTCAAACTTATGGGCCTATAATCATCAAACGTTCTAGGATTCTTAAATTTGGGAAGCAAAGCTAACAGGGTTGTAGTCATCACTTTAGGTAATTTAGAACCAGCAAAAAAACGTCTAATAGGTTGAAAAATATCATTGTTAATAATATGACAACACTTAGTGAAGAAATACACAGTGAAACCATCTTGACCTGTGGAACTGTTTTTATCTAAGCTCCAAATAGCATTCTTAACCTCCTCCATAGTGGGTTAAGCATCCAAAAACTCCACATCAGCCTCACCAATAACCTTAGAAATAGCATTAATACTGTGAAAATCCCCCCATCTTTTTGGACTAGGACTAAAAACAGATTGAAAGTACCTATTTGCTTCTTCTTTGATTTCACTTGCTTCACTAATAATATTCCCCTCATCACTTTTAATACTGTGAATTACACTTTTTTTCCTTTTTTTTCTAACCACTGCATGAAAATATTTAGTGTTACTATTGCCCATTTAACAATGGCTTTTGGCCTCCAAAAATCCTCTTCAATCTTCTAATTATAATTTAAATCACCATAAGCTTTATTCAATTTAGCTCTATTTGCAGGGGAAGGATCGTCTTCAAACTCAGCCTCATATTTGATAACATCATCATCAGCATCTACCAAACTTTGAAACATGTCACCAAAGGTATCTTTCTTCGACACTTGCAGTACCTTCTTTATAGATTTTAAATTATAGCATAAGTAATTTATAGCAGTACCTTCTTTATAGATTTTAAATTATAGCATAAGTAATTTATAGATTTTAAAAGGCCTCCAATTATCTGTGATAATTTTTTCAAAATCTTTATGAGCAGCCCAAATTTTTTAAAAGATAAGCCTTTTTGGATTGAAATCCCACTATGTACAAAGAGATACCAAAAGAGGGGCATGATCTGATGATCTCTTATTAAGATGCTTCAAAGAAACCTTTTTAAAAAGATCATTAAAAGAATTATTAGTACTTTGACTGCCTGCTCTTTTGTTTCACCGGGTAAATCTAGACCCTTCAAAACATAGCTCAAGAAGATAATTCCCATCAATACACTCGAGGTACTCATTAGCAGCATTAACATCAATATCAAGACCCCCAATTTTGTCCATCTCTTCTGTTACTGTATTGAAGTCACCCCCAATAATCTATGGATCATGTGTGTAAATACTGGTTAAATAATCTCATAGAGTCCTTCTTTCTTCCCTAGTACATTTAACATAGATAATACTAAATTGAATTTGTTGACCAAACACATTGCTGGAGATAGACAAATTAATACATTGATTAATCTCACTTTCAAGATTAAGCTCAATTTCTTCAGAATAGAAAACTTAAATCTTATTAAAAGAATGAACCAGCACCTTATCAAAACCAAACTTTCTTCTAAAACCTTCTGCTTGATCAGATGAAACCATAGGCTCTAGACAAACTAGAATTGGAAATTTATACTGAAAACAAATCCTTTTCAATTTTCTAATTGTAGCTTTAGTTGAGATCGCTCTCAAATTCCAAATAAGAAGATTAATCATTTATAAAACTTTCTAGTGGTGTTCACAGAAGACCTAAGTGCCATTTGATTATACCTTTTTTCTTTGAGCTAATTCTTCTTTTTAGGATTTTTATTTTGTACCACTGACCATTCTTTTTTGTCATGTTGCAATTGTGGTGATTTTCTTGGAGATAAGTTGAGCTTGTCTTGAATGGTGAATTCAGTGAAAGCGTACTCCTCAAATCTTGGTAAACATACTACCAATTGTCTGTCATTAACTTTTTCTATTCCTATAGTATCTTCATTATCATTTTTTTTTACAATTTCCTCATCAATTTTCAGTACCAGAACTGGAAATACTTGTACTTGCTGTGATAGGAAGCTCACCATCCTCTATATCCACATGTTTATATTCTTCTACTATTGCAGCATTGTCACTTATCCCAGTTTCATCTTCTTTATCAACAATCTCTATATTTTCAACTTGAATATACTCATTATTCACTTTTTTTTTGTACTGTCTTCTCTATTTTCTGCAGGCTTGGCAAAAGTCTTTCTCACCCATTCTTTAGTACTTTCTACCTCATTTTTTTTTCAATTTGGAGAGGGGGAGGATTTGCTTTGGTTCTGCATAATTTGGCATGTGGAAAAGTTCCTTTTTGATTATGTATTTGGTGCCTTTGCTTTGTTGGGTTTTCTTTTTGCTTTTCTGAATTTTTGCCTTTTTTTTTTCCCTATTATCCCCTTTATCTTTTTCTTTTTCTTCAGCCTTTTCTTTAAACAAGTATTTGTCTTTTTTATGCCCCAGTTTTGAACAATATAGACAATAATTAGGCAGGTCTTCATACTCATCATACTGTCAGAAACCCTCCTTCTCCCTATACCCTATATGAACTCTCTCCACTAGGTCTTTAGTCAGGTACAGTTCCACACAAATACGAGCCTTTCCCGGCCTTAAAAGCTTAGAGGTCATTTCATCTACCCTTAAAGAAGCTCCAAAAGTACTAACAATAGAAAAAATACTTGTCATATTATAAAGATATAGAGGGAGTTTAGGTAAAGTAATCCACACTGGCGCAACTGGTGATTCATAGTCTGGATCAAAATCGTAGAACCACTTAAACGTTCTCATAGGTAATTGGTCTATATACCACAGATTTCTCATTCAAAGTCTCTGAAAATCATCCTCGTGGAAGCATCTTATCATTATATGTTTATTATCAAAATGTCCTATGTTGAAATTAGCATGCACTTCCAATTTAGTCAGAAATTTTTTGATACCGTCAATATGAGGCTTACCATGCGAAATTTTTCCAACAATAGTGTATTTGAAAGGCTCCAATAAGGTTTTAACATCGTCCATAAAAAATTGAATTAGAGGTTCTCCTTGATAGGACCCCAAGTCTTTTAGTTCGATTTTAGGTTTAACTGGGATATTACTTACTATAGAGGCAAATGATTTTTTAGGAGAGTCCGGCTTAGGAAACTGAGTATATAGTGGCTTATCCCTCTCCGGTGAGGGGATATTGTTATTAGACATGTCGGCGTCTCGGGTTATTCACCCTAAACGTCTCTTTATTTCTCTCTCTAAAAATAACAAAAGACGGTTGGTTGTAAGCATGTAACAAAATATTCATTTCAAAGACATATTTACCATAAATCACTCCCTAATTAATATTAACATATTTAGTTTCCGTTTTTTGAATGATATTTCATAACTAAGACCTAATTTATTATAAATCACTCCCTAATTAATAATAGAATTATTTAGTAGCATATGTAGTATAATCATTTATTATCATATATAGTAGCATCATGTAGAGTACGTAGTAACATCTTGTATCATATGTAGTATAATAGTAACACCATGTAGTGTGTGTATTAACATATTATAGCATATTTAGTTGCTCATGAAACATATGTAGTAGAATCATTTAGTAGCATATATAGTAGGTCCATGTCGTATATGTAGTAACATATTGTATGTTATGTAATAGCATCATGTAGCGTGTGCAGTAGCATATTATAACATATGTATTAGCATCATGTTGTATATGTAGTAGCATCATGAAACATATTTATTAGAATCATATAGTGACATCATGTATTATGTGTTGTAACATCGTGTATCGTATGTAGTAGCATCATGTAACATATGTAGTAGATTCATGTATTAGCAAATATAGCAGCATCGTGTATATTACGTAGGAGCATCATGTACTATATGTACTAGTATCGCGTAACGTGTGTAATAATATCATGTGATAAATGTAGCATAAAACTAATTAATTATCAGATTCTCCAATTACAAAAAAAAATAATACAAAATCCTTGTTTTAAACAAAAATTTCATCAACATACTTAATCAAACAATACCCAAATGATAATTCAAAACATGTTTGAGTTTGAATAGATGCTGAGTTTTGAATCAATAACACCATAACAATCGAATAAACATGAATCATTAGGCAAAAAATTGTTAAAACTTACGAATAATAGATGTTAGTTTTTACCAAATTAGATTTTTAATCAATAACTCGATTGCTCTTTTTTCTCTCTAAAATTTTCATTGTGATGAAATAATTCAAACTAAATCAAAGTGGGAATTAGAATCATAATTAACTTACTATGTTTATGTCTTAAAATATGCTAAGTTTTTATGTTTTATTTAAATCCAATTTTTCCTAAAAATTGTACGTTTTTATTATGAATGTGTACATGAAGAGAGAGATGATAGTTCAAAGTGTATAATATGTATATGATAAGTAAGATGTACCTATATTTATGAGTGTGTTTATGTATGAACATTTCTCTAATTTTACATGTGTCTATTGATCATTTTCTCTTGTTAATTTTCAAGTTAATAAATAGGGGTAAAAAAAGAAAATTTGTGATAAAATGGAAACCAGACTCTTATTTTGATACGGAGTGAATATTTTATATTTACATTCCTTATTTGTATGACATGTACAAATTTACATCATTATTACCCGAAATTTTTAATCAATTACATAGATAACCATGTACAAACAATACAAAATTGTCACAAATAAATGCAAATATGAAGCACGTATTAAATACAACAATCATTTCTCAACTTGGAATCTCAAATGAAATGCAGTCAATTTTTTCTAATAGTACTAGTTTGTATCAGTTTTTTAAAGTAAACGTGGAAGGTAGATATTTCACAAAATATCGAGTAGTTTCCACCAATTTTGTTCGTTATCTATATCAGTTATTCTTTTTTGCTTAATTATTCAATCTTTTGGAAATTTAAAAATAATATAAAAATGACTTTGTTTTTAATTTGGTCAGAAGTCTTTAAAAACATTTGAACAGCTAAGAAACAGCTAGCAACTTTAACATTTGAACATAGGCATATAAATAAGGAAGCTTAAAAATGTAATATATGTTCCATGTTCCATTGTATTTTTTATACCAATACATTTCAAATGATACCGGACAGCACAATTAGTGTATATTAAAAGACCAAAGCATCCAATATAATCAATGTCTTTCATTTTTGTAAAAAGTCTTTTTTTAACATTATTTGATACTTGGCTTTTGAACAAAGCGTGAGACATATTGGAAACAACTAGGAAACTGAAATGAAAAACAGTAAAAAACAAAATTCCTAATACTAGTTTGTTTTCAATTTTTAATAGTCAACGAAGGTAAATATTTCACAAAATATTGAGTACTTTCCACCAATTTTGTTCGTTATCTATGAGAGTTATTCCTTTTTGCTTAATTATTAAATCTTTTGGAAATTTAAAAATAATATGAAAATTGTTGTAATACACTATTAGCTACGTATATAGGGAGACAGAAGTAGAAAGAGGGGAGAACAATATGATCTTTATTAATGAAGGAATATGAATGTATGTGAAGTACAAAACCCATATCCCTCTTTATATAGATAGAGGGGTAGGGTTACAAGACCTACATGGGCCAATAAAGTATAAGCCCAATAGTCCAATTATCTTACAACACTCCCCCTTTGGACGTCTTGAATTCTTCGTCTTCATGCAGTCGATCTGAGTCGAGTTCATTCGCAGTGCTAAACACATAAAGGCCTTAGGGCCGGAAAACCCGGTGTGGGACAAAACCGGTACCTAAGAGAAATTGTGTAACCGAATGATATATGCCAAAATACTATGTAAGTAACTAACCACAAAACAATGTGCCTCATCAAAACCTTGCCAGAGCAAACCCAATGGGAAAATCTCTGATCGAAGGAAAAAGAGTGCAACAGTGGTAGTAGTGGGGGATCAACCACAAAACAGTTGCCTCATCAAAACCTTGCCAGAGTAAACCCAGTGGGAAAAAACTCTGGTCGAAGGACAAAAGAGTACACAGTGGTAAGAAGTATACGACAGGATACTCACCCTGATTTCGGCAATCCTTAGTGAGTTATAACAGGTAACGTGTCTCGCTAAAAACCTTGTCAAGGAAAACCCAGTGGGAAAAACCTTGTAGTAAGGACAAAAAGAGTACACATGCATACAACAGGATGCTCACCCTCACTTGCACACGACAGGGTGCGAGGATTTCGACTCCGACATAAAATGTCGCTCTAAGGTAGCTCAGATAGCCTACGTAGGCCAATCGCCCGTACGTGCTTCTGAAAAGAATGCTTTGGCAGTGACTTGGTGAACAAGTCAGCGTGGTTATTCTCTGAACCAATATGCTTCACTTCAATCTTTTGAAGCATTTGTTGTTCATGTGTGAAGAACAACTTTGGCGAGATATGCTTAGTGGCATCACCTTTGATATAACCATGTTTCGCTTGATCAATCACAGCGGTGTTGTCCTCATAAATAACAACTGGTTCATCATGATCGTAAGCTAGATCACAGGTGCTTCGAATATGGCCAATAACTGCTCGAAGCCAGACACACTCTCTAGTCGCCTCATAGAGCGCGAGTAGCTCAGAGTGATTAGTCGAAGTGGCCACTAGAGTCTGTTTACGAGACCTCCAGGATATCGCCGTGTTCCCAATGGTAAAGACATAACCAGATTGGGAACGTCCCTTGTGTGGGTCTGATAAGAAACCAGCATCGGCATAGCCGACAAGGGTTGCGTTATTTCGAGGATCAATGGAGCTAGATCCACTCGACGCAAAGGGATAGAATAAGCCCATGTCCGTAGTACCTCTAAGGTAACGGAAAATGTCTTTTATGCCAGTCCACTGGCGGTGTGTTGGCGCAGTGCTGTGTCGAGCTAGACAATTCATAGCAAACGAGATGTCCGGTCTAGTACATTGGGCCAAGTACAATAGTGCGCCTATTGCACCCAGATATGAACACTCAGGGCTCAATATCTCTTCATCGTCCTCCTTTGGACAGAAGGGGTCCTTATTAATGTCTAGAGAGCGGACGACCATGGGAGTAGAGGACGGCTTAGCATCACTATGACTAAAGCGTCTCAACACCTTTTGGGTGTAACTTTCTTGATGGACTAAAATTCCATCTGTACGGTGCTCGATCTGCAGGCCGAGGCAATACCGTGTCTTCCCAAGATCTTTCATCTCGAATTCCTTCTTCAGAATTTCAGCAGTTTCGAACAACTCTTTCGAGGTTCCTATGAGATTCATATCATCTACATATACTGCGATAATCGCATATCCTGAAGTGGATTTCTTTATGAACACGCATGAGCATAGTTCATTATTAACATATCCCACGCCGATCAAGTATTCACTTAGACGGTTATACCACATCCGTCCGGATTGTTTCAATCCATATAGTGATCGTCTCAGTCTAATCGAGAACGTGTTCCGTGGCCAGGAACTACTTGATTCAGGCAACTTAAGTCCATCAGGGACTCTCATGTAAATCTCTGTGTCCAGATCCCCGTAGAGATACGCTGTGACCACATCCATGAGCTGCATATTCAGTTTTTCAGAAACTACTAAACTGATTAAGTAGCGGAAAGTTATAACGTCCATTACGGGAGAATACGTCTCATCGTAATCAATTCCAGGGCGTTGAGAGAAACCTTGCGCCACAAGGCGAGCTTTGTATCTAACAATCTCATTATTCTCATCACGCTTCCTTACGAAAACCCATTTATGACCAACTGGTCTAACATTGGGCGGTGTTGGAGCGACAGGTCCAAACACCCTTCGTTTCGTTAAGGAATCCAATTCATCCTGGATTGCTTGTTTCCATTGAGGCCAGTCCGTTCTTCGCTGACACTCAACAACGGTACGAGGTTCCATGTCATCATTGTTCATAATGTCAGTGGCCACTGCTTATATGAACACATCATCGATGACAGTCTCGTTTCGCTTCAAAATATCGTCTAAACTAGTATAATCGACATATATTTCGAGGTTATCGTGATGATTAGGAACTGGTGTTTCATCTGGAACACACTCCTCTAATACATCACCGTGATCCTTAATGATCTCGTGTGGCAAAACAGATGCGACAGGATTTCTCCTCTTTCGGGCAGAACATCCTTGGAACCGGACGGCCTTCCTCTTTTTTTCGGAAGGGCGGCGGACTGGACGGCCGACGGCAGCGTCCTTTGCTCGGTGGGTACAACCGGAGCAACGTGTTCAAACGGAACATGGCGTCTCACTGGGACGTCTATCCTTGCAGGCACATTTGCAGCAGGTATATGTGATCTCGTGACATTTGCTAGGTCATTAAATGCGTCTGGCATTTGATTTGCAACATTTTGCAGGCCTAGGATTCTCTGCATTTCCTTATCACTATGTGCAGTTGGGGGATCTAGATGAGACATAGTGGGTACATGCCACGTTAATTCACGTCGTTCCTTATCAACGTTAACGTGCATTTCTCCCCCTAACGACGGGAAGAATGTCTCATCAAAGTCACAATCCGCATGTCTAGCGGTAAAGAGATCGCCTGTCAAGGGCTCTAAATAGCATATTATGGACGGGGATTCATAACCGACATATATGCCCCGTCGTTTCTGAGGTCCAAATTTGGAACGCTTAGGCGGCTCAATTGGAACATTGACTAAACACCCAAACACGCGTAAATGTAAGACATCGGGCTCATATCCAGTTACCAACTGGTACGCAGATAGTGGTTGGGTGGCCATGGGCCTCAGACGGACCAGCGCAGCAGCATGCAAAATGGCATAGCCCCACGCAGAAATAGGAAGTTTGGTGCGCATAACCAAAGTCCTAGCAATCATTTGCAATCGCTTAATGAAAGCTTCTGCAAGGCCGTTTTGGGTATGAACATACGCAACTGGGTGTTCAAGATTAATTCCCAAAGTCATGTAATAGTCATCGAAAGTTTTCGATGTAAACTCCGCGGCATTATCAAGTCTAATAGACTTTATCGGATAATCCGGATGATAAGCCCTCAATTTAATGATCTGGGCTAAGAGTTTTGGAAACGCTGCGTTTCTTGTGGACAACAAAGCTACGTGTGACCATCTTGTCGATGCATCAACCAAAACCATGAAATATTTAAATGGTCCGCATGTTGGTTGGATAGGTCCACAAATATCTCCTTGAATTCTTTCAAGGAATTGGGAAACCAATTTCGTAGGTTTCACACGAATTGGTTTGAGATTAGTCTTTCCAATCGAGCATGCTTGGCATAGGCTTTTCGGATTAATCACGAAATTCTTTCCTCCAAGAGGATGCCCATGAGATGCGTTCATCGTTCGAAGCATCGTATTTTGACCCGGGTGTCCCAGCCGGTCATGCCATAGCATAAAAGTGCTCTCATCAATCGGCGCCCGCCGAATGATTAGATTGCTTTCAAAGTTTTGGATTGTAGTAACATACAAACCACTTGAAAGACATCTCAACTTCTCCAGAATACGCTTTTGGTCGTATTGAGTGGAGGTAATGTGAAGGTATTCAATACCATTTTCACGAGCAGTTTCAAGATGAAACTTATTTTCTCGGATATCCTTAAAGCTCAACAAGGTACGACTAGACCTTGGAGAATATAAGGCCTCAGATACTTCAACAGGAGTACCATTTGACAACGTGAATTTAGCTTTACCAAAGCCTTCAACAAGGGTCGACGGGCCCGAAATTGTTGTCACTGAGGTTACTTTAGGCGTAAAGTTGATAAAAAAATGATTTATCTTTTAAGATAGTGTGCGTAGTGCCACTATCAACCAGACAATCAACTGCCCCACAATACATGCCTAAAAGTAAAATAATTTAAAGTCGGTCACACGAATAAAAGGAATTGCTCAATGAAATAACTTTAAATTATACGAGAAATGTTCAAAACATTATCCATAAAACAAACCATAATCCAAAAGAAATGAACAATATCCAAAGGAAAAAACATAATCCGAAATGGAATTGAAATAACATAATCCAGGAGCAAAACAACTCAATTATTAAAAGAAACGAAGAAAAAAAACTTTATTCTTCCATGTGAGCCTCAAAGTCAGGGGTCTCAAGAGTTTCTTTTGCACTAGCTTCAATCATGTTGGTTTCGACCCTTCTACCCTTGTGGTAGTTTTCGACTTCTTGGGGAGTTGCCCTACAAGTCCTTTGCATATGACCATTTCCACCACATTTATAGCACAGAGTTGGCATAGCGGCCGGATCTCTTGCTTTGGGACGACTGGCCCGATTGTTCCTACCACCACGAGACTGCTTAGGAGGAGCCACAGGTCCTCGGTTCGGACGATTGTCCAAACCTCGCTTGGCTGGACGAGCATTACGCTCATCCCTGTTCCTTGGCTGACGGGACGACTGGCCCTTTTCTCATTTCCCATATCGTGGACGAGGTCCACGAATAGCATTAGCATCAGGCATTGGAATTGCCTTTGAACCAGCAGGACGAGAATTACTGTTCATCATTAAAATGAGACTATTCTTCTCGTCCAATAACAACTGGGTGATGAGCTCGGGAAATTTGGTGAATTTAGACTGACGATATTGCTTTTGGAGCAAGATGTCAGAACTAGGAAATGTGGTGTACGTTTTCTCCAATAAGTCACTGTCGGTGAGTGTTTCACCACAGTATTGGAGAGTAGCACGAATTCTGCATACTTCAGCGTTATATTTTTCAACGCTTTCAAAGTCCTGAAATCGCAGATTCAGCCAATCACGGCGGGCTTCAGGAAGCCAAATGGTCTTTTGGTGGTCGAAACGCTCTTTCAGAGAGTCCCATAATGCCTTTGGTGAGGTGGTCGCTATGAACTCAAATTTCATGGCGTTTGATAAGTGGCGGCGAAACAGAATCATCGCCCGAGCACTCATTTCACGCGTTACTTCCATTTCACGCTCCTCCTCATCATATATGACATCCAATAAGCCTTGGGCATCTAAATGGTTTTGGATATCCTGACTCCAATCCAAGTAGTTCTTGCCGGCAGCATCCAAAATTGGAAAGTCAAGCTTAATTGACATTTTTCTACAACAGGAGAAAAGAAAATAAAGACTGGATTAGTCATCATATAAAACAACGGGTTTATATGTTTATGGTTTGTATAAGCACAAACTTTATTTTGAAACGACAGGTTCGAAAAACAAGTTTTGCTTTTAAGTGAAGAGGTTCTCTTTGATCGAACGACAGGTCGATCCTGAGACACCAATTCGGCGAATACATATCTATATAGACACATTCGGGGAAATTATTATTTACTCAACCCCTTTCGGTAGCTCTATTTGAACACGACCAGGAAAGACGGTGAGGGGGGTGGGCACGAATGCCTCTTAAAAACCGACCTCATTAGGAGAACGACTTCCGCCTTTATCTTTCCTAGACATCGTATCCAAATAGGTGAGCCTATTTGGGGAAGATTCATAATTTTTCCAACTTAAATGTGAATATATACGATTTTCGCATTTTATATATGGCAATATTATTAAACATAGAGAATATCTATCTAGATTAATTACACATATATAAACATGCAGTAAATATATTTTAGAATCTATCTAATCATGCAGTAGATTTGGTGTTATAAACAAATCAATTTAAGATTATCAATCAATCTATAAAAATTCTAACATATCAAATCAAATCAATTTAAGATTATCAATCAATCCATGAAGATTCTAATATATCAAATCAAATCAATTTATGATTATCAATCAATCCATGAAGATTCTAACATATCAAATCAAATCAATTTATGATTATCAATCAATCCATGAAGATTCTAACATATCAAATCAAATCAATTTAATTCAATTAACATGCAATTTTTATTCGCTTGCCTTTTAATAAATTATATGCATGTGTGTGTATATTTACCAAATATTGTATCTTTATCAACCATATATACTGTTTTCGTATAAGTATTATACTACAGGACCATGCGTGTAATTTCAGCAAACTATATATCTATTTACAGCATTATTACATATACAGTCCAAAATTTCAGACAAGTTTCAGTTTAGTCCTTGAGTAATTTTACAGCTTTCAGAGAATTACAATTCAGTACATACGTTTCAGTTTGTTGCAGATTTAATCCGACAGATTAATACATGTTTTACAATTACATGATTTTTGATTTACAATTCGGTTATACATATAATAAGTACACAACTTTTTTTTTCTTCATGTAGTAAGTTAACATACATACCATACCAAGACATATACTATTTGGACAAAAATAAACTTTTTTGTTTATACATACATGGTAACAAACGTGTGTATTATCATGATTAACATGCAATATTTTGTTATCAAACCAATTGAGTAAACATGCATACACTATTCACAACATATTCATGATACACAGTAAGAGTTTTTTTTTTTTTTTTTTTTTGTTTTTTTGTTTTTTGTTTTAAAAAAAAAACATACGCAGGAATGATGGCAGTAGTAGCATAAGGTTTAAGTATGTATGTACTCAGTACCAGTACCAATAGCATAAGGTTTTAAAACCTACGCAGGGAATTGATGAGCAGTAGCATAATATTTTAATTTCAATTTTCAAATGGCAGTAGCATGCAAACATGTACAGTAACATGCTATAGTAATATGGCAGTAGCATACAAAACATGCTATAGTAATATGGCAGTGAAGTCATCATCACATATAACATATAAACATGCAGCATTAAAGTCATATAAACATGCTGATGTGTACGGTTAAAAAAAAATTATATCCGGGTACCTTACGCACGGTATGTTGGTGAATGTCGATATAGCAATAACCCTAAAATCCGGATAGACCTCAAGGTTTATTGAACCCAGAATTTGTAACATCTCAGAACCTAAGGGTGCTACACGGCCGACTAACACGTGGCCTGACACGTGCTAGACGAAGGCCTATAACTTAAAGATAAATAAAAAAAAAATTAATTTAGACTCTAAAACAATAACTTCAAACATTCGTTCTTATTTCTGAATATCTCAAAAGCTAAAATCAAATTCAAATATCGGTAGGAACTTATTTAAAAGAAAATCTTGTAATACTAAAGAAACATGAATTGAAATTATAATCTTGAAACTTTATTAGCAGCGGAAATAAAACGGAATCCTATGAAGGTCTGGCTGATTCCCAACTAACTTAACTCTGACTCCTTAGAACGACTCCTTAGAACCTGTATACCTGAAAACATTTCAAAAACGAGGGGTAAGCTAAAAGGCTTAGTGAGCGATAAACCTTGCAATACAATATAGGGTCGAAAATAGATTTTAATCCTTTAATCAATTTCCTTCGAAAAATCAATACTTTTAACTTTACAAAATTTCCAAAGCATAGTGTAATATAAAATGTTTATTGAAAACTGAAACATTCTCGAATTAATAAAAATATTAAATATTTTAAAAGGTGTGATCAATACGATAATACAAATTAGATATTTATCTAGATTGGACTTCCCAATCCTAGGTGTATGCTAGAGATCTCTTTTATTCATTGAATTCATACTTTCCGAATATCCTTTCTATGATTGGACTTCTCAATCCTACGTGGACTCTATAGGTCTCTTTTTATTCATTGTACCGGTACTTCTCAAATATCTTTATATCATTTCTTTTTCTCAACTTAGATCTTAAATATAATATCATAATGATCACAAAAATAAAATAAACTTTCTTTCAAAATCTTATACGTTCATCAACGTATATAAACATTTCACTTTCTTTACGTTCATCATCGTACACAAACAACCCTGCTCTTTTGAACCTGCAATTTGCAATGATATATATACATATATAATTTTGATACCTTCAAAATATAATTTCAAAATGCAAATACTTGTTAAAAATGAAATGGAATTTTATAATAGCAAGTAAGAAAAACCACTCACCTCAAAACGTATCAGAAAATCAAATAATTTTTACTACAAATAAGCCACCGCAAAGGAATAATCTTCTCCATTAACATTTCCTCTTGATCGACACAAACTTGTAATTTCTCTCATATATTGCTCACTGACTTCCATCATTATATATACACATATATTTATTTAGTATAATATTTAAGTATGAAATAGTAATAACCTCAGGAAGTAGAATGTTACACTAGCTAGTAGGTTCCTATCTCTGTGAACTTGGACGAAATATAAGGGCACTGTACCATCTACCAACGAAGTACTGCTGTTATAAATATAATCACTATGAAACACTCCGTATAGTTTACTATGCGACACTCATTAATCATTATAGTTTATTATAAAAATGTATGCTCTTATATTTACATAAATATATATATATATAGGTCCTGGATGGTAATATGAGATATAATGTACATTCTTTCCTTATGTACTTGTTACACTTATATATATATATATATATATATATATATATATATATATATATATGCAGTGAGGCATATGAATACAAAGGGATAAGAAAACAAATAATTAAAACCTCAACGAATCACATTAAATCCCCACATGCATGTATACGTTACTAATCGGTATATATAGATTTCTAAATAATTATAGTATTATTTTTTTTTTTTTAAAAGCTGTCAACAATGTGACATAAATTCCCCTACAATGAAAACAATCCAAGCATGTTATTACTGCTCTAGTGCTGTTCAAAACTCCATAACTCATGGGAGTTATTGTAATCAATTTAGCACTAACATTATTATATTACTAGCTAGCAATAGAACTCTTTAACATATGAAACGTTCTTCTTTTTTTTTTTTCCTTTATTCAAAAAAAATATGAAAAACAATAAATGCAGAATGACTAATAGTATTACCATGTACGTAACT
Source organism: Primula veris (assembly GCA_963682055.1). Lineage (NCBI taxonomy): Eukaryota > Viridiplantae > Streptophyta > Magnoliopsida > Ericales > Primulaceae > Primula > Primula veris. The sequence goes on along the minus strand of OY821750.1, from coordinate 7,214,069 downwards.
TCTCTACCAATTAGAAGCTCTATAGGCAATGTATGTAATGTGTTGGAGAAATAAATGTGGATATTTGATATATATATTTTTTTTTCTTTATGAATCAATTTGTTTTTTGGTATTTATGTATTGTAATTAGCAACTTTCTCATGTAGAGTAATTATTAAAACAATCGGCCAACTTGTCCAAATTATAGTGTTAAACTAATTAAAGGAATTATTGAAAGATTAATAGCTAAAATAAAATGAAACAAAATACGGGATTTTACACTCTTCCCCACTAAAAAAAAGTTTCGTCCTCGAAACTTACCTCAACGCAAAACAAACTAATTGGATCTTTGAGCCGTATCTTCCGGCTTCTGACCTTCGTTCACATTTCCGCCACGGGCCTGAAACTTCAGACCTGGTTGTTGAGCTTGAGAACCAGATGGGCACTGATGTTGCAAATGGCCAATTCTTCCACAGCTGAAGCATTGGCGAGGGTACCCGTCACATCGAAATGAGTATGGGTGCACGCGATTACACTTAGGGCAACGTCGTTGGAATGGTTGTTTCGATTCCCTGTGAGGTTGATCGGATAAGTTCTGAACCTTATTAGAGGACCCTTCACCAACAGCTTCTCTATCTCTTTTGGTACCTTGTTGTCGCAGTTTTTCAATCTCCAGTCCGTCCTCTGCTAGGGTGGCCTTTCTGATAGATTCACCATAAGTTTGGGGTTCCACCATTTGCACCTTGCTTAGTATTTCAGGCCGTAAACCTCTCTGGAACATAAACATCCGGTCTTCTTCCTTAGCAACTTGATTTGGCGCAAAACGGTACAATTCAACAAACTTTGTTTCGTAATCAATCACTGACATGTTTCCTTGCTCGAGGCTATGAAATTCCATCTGTTTCTTTCGCCGAATGTTTGCTGGATAGTACTTATCGTTGAACAGTTCACGAAACTTCTCCCAGGTAAGCTCGTTCTCTCTCCCTTCAAATTGTCGCTTAATCATACGCCACCAATTCTCCGCAGCACCTTGTAACTTATACTCCGCAAATCTAACCTTTTGCTCGCTTGAACAGTCGAGTATAGTAAAAATCTTCTCAATCTTATTCAACCATAAATCTGCCGCCACCGAATCATTTGGGTCACTCAGCTCTAGGGGATTTCCTTTAAGAAATTTGTCGAATAAAGAACCTTTGTCTAGAGATATTGCTCCTGGCTCGGAAGTAGAGGCCGGTGCAGGTTGCGACATTAACTTAGTAAGAAGGCTCTGAAATGCTTGTGCTACTCCATCATCTATCTCAGGGGTTGACGAAGAGGTAACTAGTGCTTCATTAGAAATTTGTGGAATCCCAGTCATCCTAAAGGCATATCAAGTAACATAAATAACTAAAAACAATGTAGCAGAATATATAACCTAACCTAAAACCTATCAGACTTTGGGAACCAGACCTTATCTATATTAACCAAGTTCTTGAAGAAACAGTCCTAGGACCTTCAGCTCTGATACCAAAAAATGTAACATCCCAGAACCTAAGGGTGCTACACGGCCGACTAACACGTGGCCTGACACGTGCTATACGAAGGCCTATAACTTAAAAAAAAAAAAAAAAAAAAATTAATTTAGACTCTAAAACAATAACTTCAAACATTCGTTCTTATTTCTGAATATCTCAAAAGCTAAAATCAAATTCAAATATCGGTAGGAACTTATTTAAAAGAAAATCTTGTAATACTAAAGAAACATGAATTGAAATTATAATCTTGAAACTTTATTAGCAGCGGAAATAAAACGGAATCCTATGAAGGTCTGGCTGATTCCCAACTAACTTAACTCTGACTCCTTAGAACGACTCCTTAGAACCTGTATACCTGAAAACATTTCAAAAACGAGGGGTAAGCTAAAAGGCTTAGTGAGCGATAAACCTTGCAATACAATATAGGGTCGAAAATAGATTTTAATCCTTTAATCAATTTCCTTCGAAAAATCAATACTTTTAACTTACAAAATTTCCAAAGCATAGTGTAATATAAAATGTTTATTGAAAACTGAAACATTCTCGAATTAATAAAAATATTAAATATTTTAAAAGGTGTGATCAATACGATAATACAAATTAGATATTTATCTAGATTGGACTTCCCAATCCTAGGTGGATGCTAGAGATCTCTTTTATTCATTGAATTCATACTTTCCGAATATCCTTTCTATGATTGGACTTCCCAATCCTACGTGGACTCTATAGGTCTCTTTTTATTCATTGTACCGGTACTTCTCAAATATCTTTATATCATTTCTTTTTCTCAACTTAGATCTTAAATATAATATCATAATGATCACAAAAATAAAATAAACTTTCTTTCAAAATCTTATACGTTCATCAACGTATATAAACATTTCACTTTCTTTACGTTCATCATCGTACACAAACAACCCTGCTCTTTTGAACCTGCAATTTGCAATGATATATATACATATATAATTTTGATACCTTCAAAATATAATTTCAAAATGCAAATACTTGTTAAAAATGAAATGGAATTTTATAATAGCAAGTAAGAAAAACCACTCACCTCAAAACGTATCAGAAAATCAAATAATTTTTACTACAAATAAGCCACCGCAAAGGAATAATCTTCTCCATTAACATTTCCTCTTGATCGACACAAACTTGTAATTTCTCTCATATATTGCTCACTGACTTCCATCATTATATATACACATATATTTATTTAGTATAATATTTAAGTATGAAATAGTAATAACCTCAGGAAGTAGAATGTTACACTAGCTAGTAGGTTCCTATCTCTGTGAACTTGGACGAAATATAAGGGCACTGTACCATCTACCAACGAAGTACTGCTGTTATAAATATAATCACTATGAAACACTCCGTATAGTTTACTATGCGACACTCATTAATCATTATAGTTTATTATAAAAATGTATGCTCTTATATTTACATAAATATATATATATATATAGGTCATGGATGGTAATATGAGATATAATGTACATTCTTTCCTTATGTACTTGTTACACTTATATATATATATATATATATATATATATATATGCAGTGAGGCATATGAATACAAAGGGATAAGAAAACAAATAATTAAAACCTCAACGAATCACATTAAATCCCCACATGCATGTATACGTTACTAATCGGTATATACAGATTTCTAAATAATTATAGTATTATTTTATTTTTTTTAAAAGCTGTCAACAATGTGACATAAATTCCCCTACAATGAAAACAATCCAAGCATGTTATTACTGCTCTAGTGCTGTTCAAAACTCCATAACTCATGGGAGTTATTGTAATCAATTTAGCACTAACATTATTATATTACTAGCTAGCAATAGAACTCTTTAACATATGAAACGTTCTTCTTCTTTTTTTTCCTTTATTCAAAAAAAATATGAAAAACAATAAATGCAGAATGACTAATAGTATTACCATGTACGTAACTTCTCTACCAATTAGAAGCTCTATAGGCAATGTATGTAATGTGTTGGAGAAATAAATGTGGATATTTGATATATATATATTTTTTTTTTCTTTATGAATCAATTTGTTTTTTGGTATTTATGTATTGTAATTAGCAACTTTCTCATGTAGAGTAATTATTAAAACAATCGGCCAACTTGTCCAAATTATAGTGTTAAACTAATTAAAGGAATTATTGATAGATTAATAGCTAAAATAAAATGAAACAAAATACGGGATTTTACAGAATTCGTACTCCAATCTCCGAGAGCAGTGCTGATAACGTGTTGTAATACACTATTAGCTACGTATATAGGGAGACAGAAGTAGAAAGAGGGGAGAACAGTATGATCTTTATTAATGAAGGAATATGAATGTATGTGAAGTACAAGACCCCTATCCCTCTTTATATAGATAGAGGGGTAGGGTTACAAGACCTACATGGGCCAATAAAGTATAAGCCCAATAGTCCAATTATCTTACAACAAAAATGACTTTGTTTTTAATTTGTTCAGAAGTGTTTAAAAATATTCTCGCAACTTAACATTTGAACATAGGCATATAAATAAGGAAACAGCTAGGAAGCTTAATAATGTAATACATGTTCCATTCTATTTTTTATACCTATATATTCAAATTATACCGGCTAACACAATTAGTGTATATTAAAAGACCAAAGCATCCAATATAATCAATGTCTTTCATTTTTGTAAAAAGTCTTTTTTTAACATTATTTGATACTTGGCTTTTGAACAAAGCGTGAGATATATTGGAAACAACTAGGAAACTGAAATGAAAAACAGTCATTTTTTTTGTCGTAATACTAGTTTGTTTTCAATTTTTAATAGTCAACGAAGGTAAATATTTCACAAAATATTGAGTATTTTCCACCAATTTTGTTCGTTATCTATGAGAGTTATTCCTTTTTGCTTAGTTATTCAATCTTTTGGAAATTTAAAAATAATATGAAAATGACTTTGTTTTTAATTTGTTCCGAAGTCTTTAAAAATATTCTCGCAACTTAACATTTGAACATAGGCATATAAATAAGGAAACAGCTAGGAAGCTTAATAATGTAATACATGTTCCATTCTATTTTTTATACCTATACATTCAAATTATACCGGCTAACACAATTAGTGTATATTAAAAGACCAAAGCATCCAATATAATCAATGTCTTTCATTTTTGTAAAAAGTCTTTTTTTAACATTATTTGATACTTGGCTTTTGAACAAAGCGTGAGATATATTGGAAACAACTAGGAAACTGAAATGAAAAACAGTCATTTTTTTTTCCTAATACTAGTTTGTTTTCAATTTTTAATAGTCAACGAAGGTAAATATTTTACAAAATATTGAGTACTTTCCACCAATTTTGTTCGTTATCTATGAGAGTTATTCCTTTTTGCTTAATTATTCAATCTTTTGGAAATTTAAAAATAATATGAAAATGACTTTGTTTTTAATTTGTTCAGAAGTGTTTAAAAATATTCTCGCAACTTAACATTTGAACATAGGCATATAAATAAGGAAACAGCTAGGAAGCTTAATAATGTAATACATGTTCCATTCTATTTTTTATACCTATACATTCAAATTATACCGGCTAACACAATTAGTGTATATTAAAAGACCAAAGCATCCAATATAATCAAAGTCTTTCATTTTTGTAAAAAGTCTTTTTTTTAACATTATTTGATACTTGGCTCTTGAACAAAGCGTGAGACATATTGGAAACAACTAGGAAACTGAAATGAAAAACAGTCATTTTTTTTTTTCCTAATACTATTTTGTTTTCAATTTTTAATAGTAAACGAAGGTAAATATTTCACAAAATATTGGGGTACTTTCCACCATTTTTTATTATTATCCCTATGAGAGTTATATAATTTTTTTCTTAATTATTCAGTCTTTGGTAATTTTCTTAAAATAGACTCAATATTGTTATATGTGTAGTCTCCTGAGGTTTGAGAATTCAATTATATGAATTATTCGAAGTTTTATGCCCCTCTCTTACTTCTCTTTGGTAATTCCTTAACTTACCAATAAAATGAGAACATATATGTGATGATGGTGTTTTTGGGAGATATTTATTAGGGCCGGCCCTAATGTGAGCGAAAACACATTTATTTTGTTTAGAGCCAACCAAACGAAATGCGTTGAAAAAACAAAGCAATTTTTTTAATTAATTGTTAGGACAATGAAAAAAAAAAAATTCAATCAAGGTCAAATATTACTAAAAATTACTAATTCAAATATTTTATTCCATTTATTTACTATTTTATATTTTTGGGTATAATTTTTTATTTTGTCTTTCTGTCTTCTTATTTAAAAACCATCACATTCTATTTCAACTTTCTTTCCTCAATTAGAGTTTGAACCTATACTCCGACCCACCATTTGCGCATGGGTTGGCGGAGGCAGTGGTGGTACGTCGGAGCTTCGGCGAGATTGCCGAACCTCCGATGGACCGTCGTCATCGCCACCAACCTCCACTCAAAAAAATTTTAAAAAACAAAAAAAAAATTGAAATTCAAAAAATACATATATATATTTTAAAAATTATTAAAAACTCCAAAAAATAAAAAATAAAAACCCAAAAAACCAAAAAAAAAATCAAAACAAAGAAATTGAGAAAAAAAATGTATACACAATCGCGAAAAGTTTCATAGACAATCTAAAAAATGTGCATACACAATCTTCAATCTCATCTCAAAAAAATAAAAAAACAACTCAAAATAAATAAATCAATAAAAATGCATAAATAATTCAAAAAATCTACATACACAATCGCGAAAGGATGTATACAAAATATAAAAAAATATGCATACACAATTTACAACCTTCACTCAAAAATTGGGAAAAAAATAGGTTTACTACCCCCAACTAGCCGTCATTAACAAAATGTAGACCAAACTACTGACATTAATAATTGAGTAACCCAACTATATATTTTTTCATAAACTGTGAACCTCCGTCAATTTAATTGGATAGAACTAAAATTTAAATTTCATTTCAATCCCAAATTTTATAAAATATATGAATTTAACCCGAAAAGTTTATAATTTACATTTTTTTACATACTCATAAAAAAATATTTACATATACATACTCATACATATACATAGCCTATAAAAAAATACAAAAAATACACAATTTATATATATATATATATATATATATATATACACACACACATATAAATATAACGTTTTATAATCAAAGTTAACTTTTTTTAATATATTTTTAAAAAAAGTTATTTTTTTAATTTATAAAGAACTTCAAAAAGTGCATACATTTATAAAAAAAAATATTTTTTTTTAAAAGGTATGCACTTTTTGAAGTGTTTTTTTAAAAATAAAAAAAAAAGTTATAAGTTAATATTTTTTTTTTAAAAGTTGTTTTTTTTTAGAAAATTCAATCTTTTTATAAAACGTTTTATATATATAGATATATAAATTTTGTATTTATTTTTTATTTTTTGTATATGTAATTATTTATTTATGAGTATGTTAAAAATATAAATTTATAAAATTTTCGGGTTAAATTCATATGTTTTATAAAATTAGCGAGTGAAATGGAATTTAAACTTAACTTCTGTCCAATTAAATTGACGGAGGTCCCCATTTTAGGAAAAAAATATGTAGTTTGGTAGCTCAATTGTTAATGTCAGTAGTTTTATCCTCATTTTGTTAATGACTGGTAATTCGGAGTATTAAACTTATTTTTTCCCTTCAAAAATTTTATAAAAAAAAATTCAAAAAATTCAAAAAAAAAAGTAAAATTTGATAAAAGTGCATAAACAATCCAAAAAATGTGTATACAAAATTAAAAAAAAAAAAGGCGCATACACAATCGCGTGAAAAATATGTGTACACAATGCAAAAAAAGTGTATATATAATTTAAAAAAAAGCACATACACAATCGTGAATTTTTTTATACATTATCCAAAAATTATGCATAAACAACCATGAAAAAGATGTATACATAATATGAAAAAGTGCATAAACATCCATAAAAATGCATAAAAAATGAGAAAAAAGTGCATACACATCTAGAAAAATGCATACATAGTGCGGAAAAAGTACATACACAGTAAAAAAAAAATGCATATATTTTCAGAAAAGTATATAGACAATGCAAAAAAGTGCATAAGCAAGGCAAAAAATGCATATATAATGCAAAAATATGTATACATAATAAAAGGTGCATAAATAATCACGAAAATATGCATAAATAATTCAAAAAATGTGCATACACAATGGTAAAAAGATGCATACACAATGCAAAAAATCTGCATATACAATCTATAACCTCCACTCAAATAAATTTAAAAAAACAAAAAAAAAGTCAAAATAAAGAAATCGAGAAAAATGCATACACAATCCAAAAAAAATATATACGCAATCCCGAAAATATGCATATACAATCCAAAAAATATGTATATACAATCTCCAACCTCCACTCAAAAAATTCAAAATTCAAAAATCAAAAAAATCAAAAACCAAGTAAAAAATGTGCATATACAATCCATAAAAATGTTTACACAACCGAAAAAAGTGCAGATACATCCGAAAAAAGTACATACATAATCTGGAATGCATAAACAATCGAAAAAATACATACACAATAATACACAATCCATAAAAGAGTATACATAATCCGAAAAGTGCATTCACAATCCCGAAAAGTGCATTCACAATCTGAAAAATTGTAAATACAATCACGAAATTGCATACATATTATAGAATAGTGCATAAACAATGCGAAAAGTGCATATACAATTTTGAAAAAGTGCATACACATCCATGAAAGTGTATACACAATCTCGAAAAGTGAATACACATCAACCAAAGTGTACACACATTACATAATAGTGCATATAATTTTTTTTTGATTTTTTGTTTTTTTTTTGTTTTTTTTGAATTTTTGAATTTTTTTAAGGGATGGTTTGTCGTTGAGGCGACGGCTCGCCGGAGCTCCGGAGTACCACCACTGTTGCCGCCAACCCATGGCCAAGTGATGAATCAGAGTATATATATAAACTTTAGTTGAAGAAATAAATAGTTGAAATAGAGTGTGCTGATTTTTAAAGAGAAAAAATAGGATTTTAATGGAATAAAAAGTTTGAGGTGTGATTTTTGGAATAAGTTTTGAAAAATAGTATATTTTTTTGACATTTCCTTTAAATTGTTTTGTTTGACAAGTTAAATAGATATCAAATATGTTAACGGGTGTAAGTGTGAAAACAACTGATCATTTTTAATAAATAAGATTTAAAAAAAACAAGTTAAATAGATATCAAATATGTTGAGTTTCTTTCTACATTATTATGTTTCAAGACAATCTCTGGTTACATTATGATAGAACTACAATTTTCTTTTCTTGTTTGTAATATTCTTTAATGTAAATGTTGTTATTTTGTTTTCAAATAAATTAAGGTAAAGAAAAGTCTGTTTTTTTTCATGACTGAGGTGTGAAATAGTTTGCGTTGACGCTATATGTATTGATCGATGTTGTTGCATGGTGTGTTGTGTAACCTACCTACATCAGCTAATTCGTTCATATATAAACAACTTAAGTATTTATTCCACATTAGATAATACAATATAATAAGCACTATCGGTAACATCCCTGACCCAATTTGGGAGTCACACGGCCGAATAACACGTGTGGTAACACGTGCCAGACAAAGCCTAATTTTACAAACATTCAGAAATAGTAGAATAATGAAATATACCCAAAATTTTGTACCTTCATTAATAACAATTTTAATTACGGTTCTTACCAAGTAATTAAACATCATATGAGCTAAAGAAAAATTACATCGCAGCGGAAAATCTAACTTAAAATTCCATAAGGTCTGTCTGGTCCCAACTAATCGACTTCAAATCTAAATAGTCGATCGCTTACCTGAAAAACATTTTAAAATGGAGGGGTGAGCTAAACGAGCTCATTGAGAGAGAATGTCTTACAATATAATATAAGAGACATAAATAAGATTTTTCCTTATCATTTCTTTCAAATTAAAAGGCTTTATTTTAACTAAAATTCTCAATGCAATTCTTTAGAAATCACTTGAACAAATTGAATGAAATATAAATAATCTCTTTCTTCTTTCTTATCTTGGTGTTCGCAAATATGAAAGTATTATGTTACGGTAACAAGCTTGATTGACTTACTCAATCTCTTTATCGTCGATCTTTTTTTCAGGTGTATAAACCATACGTGCACTACATAATTAAGGTCACCACAGCATGACGGCTGAGTCTATTCCTTAAAACGTTCCGGTTGACGAAGCTATGTACAATCGCTAAGTCATCCATTGAGAACTAAACTCATTTGTTTAGTTGCCAACGTCACCCCACTGATGGGCTTGGAGGAATCTCCGTTGGACTTCTCTCTCATGATACCAATACAAAATCATAAGCGCACCAAAAATAAAACTGTCTTTAATATGAACTTTCAATTCATAAAATTACCTTTCCTTCTTTCTTTCTTTCAACATTTAATATAAATATAATTATATAATAATACTGTTTTGTGAATAATCACTGAAAATTCTATAAATACTTTGTCGTAAAAATGCAATGGAATACTTGTAATAGAAAGACAAAACCCACTCACCTTACGCACCGACGTAAGAATAACTTGAATCACTTGTATACGGACAAGCATTTGACCTGAAATATAGATTGCATAATTCTGTTATAAGAACTACCATACTTTATGACTCCTAGGTTTTAATTCAGCTTTAATCTCCAAAGCCAACCAACTCAAGTCACTTGATCACCCATTCTAGTAAAATTAACAAGTAACAGACCAACTCCTTCTATAGATGATTTAATTCCCAAAATATATAACGAGGAGCTCACTGGTGGTTTTCCAATTGCCATCCATATAGCTCAAAACTTAATAAAATTATTACAGAAACCTACTAATGATGATACATCAATATTGATCCCTGAACTCGAAGCCTTTCAACACTAACAACTTACTATTTTCATGGCTGCATATATATATAATCAAGTAATTCACCTCCTGAGAATTTCAGAATCATCCCAGTCTATTAACACTATTTATTTGGTTTGATGAAATATAACTCTCTGTAGAAAAACCCCTAGCTTATATGTTGTCAAATAATGATCTAATTATTAGTGAGTGAGCCGACATAGTTACATATTTGTTCTATACGTATTACAGTTGTTGCGATATAGTACATGTTTAAGGATTAGCTAATTACCTTGATGAAGGCTATAAAACCAAATAGAAACTGTCTCCGTGTTGCCTAGCCAAACCGTGCTTCCTCCACTAGTACCTCCCTTTCTCTTTCTATATGTATATAAACAAGTCTGATGGAAGTGGAAGAATTCTTATTCTATTTTGATCACAGTGACCTTGATGTGTCTCACTCTCTCTCTCGGCTGATCTCTCTCCATACCTACCGTTTCCATTGTGTATATATGAATATGTGTGTACGTATATGTATATATATATATATATGTATATATATATATATATACATAAGAGAACTAAACGCTCTATTTCTCTGTGCGTTAGAAAGGAATTAAAGGCAGACTTTATTTTCTATGTAACCCTCTTTTCTTATTTATTTCAACTTAATTACTGATCCTTATTATTAGTCTGAGTTGAGTCCTTACTTCTTTTAAATAATTAAATAACCACCCGACATCTTGTTAAAATATCAAAACAACACTAAGTATTAAACATTAGTAAATAAATATAATAAAACAAAATACGGGATTTTACACTATAACTTCATATTAGTGAGTAGTGAATATTGAGAAATCGTCAACATTTTCTGCTACAAGGTATTAAACAGACAAACATCAATTTGATGACCGAACAAGCTGCGATTTCAATGCAATTATTAAGAAACTTTTTGTACTTCGTTGTTTACATCTTCCTTGGTGCCGCCTCGTGTATTGACTTTTCCTATACCGAGTTTAACGTTTCCAGTTCCTTCAAGATCTATTCCGGCCACACCATGGTTATTAGCCACCATTTCATCATGATCTGTGGGAGCAATCGGGGCACTAGATCTTGCAGAAGCTTCTACTCCATCAATTTGCACATCAATATTTTCTCCTTTTATCTTTATTCCTGCCACTCCATGATTACCGATTACATCCTTTTTTCTATTTCCATTTGCCCCCATTTCTCCCTCTTTCTCTGAAACATATTAGCAAACGAATTTGATTCAATAGAATAACAATTTAGTCTACATACATATAAGATGTTATCTTGGGGATCTGACACTACAACAAAAGAAGCATTTAGAGCTAAATTATTTGAAAACAATCAAAATATGTCTCTAAATAGTATCTTTTATGGACAAAACTATTTTTTTAAGGAAAACATATTTTTTCTTTCTTAAATCTAATTTTTAAGGACGAAGTTTTTTAAGTAATTTGTCTCTAAAGACAATCTCTTACCAATGAGACAATTTAATTCTCATAATAAATTTGAGGACACATTTAAATTGTCTTTTTATGTTGGTACCAGATTATCTTTGAAGGTAATTTTTTTGGAGACAAATAAATTATTTTTGTCCATAAAAATACTATTTGAAGATAAATATTGACTATATCCAAACAATTTGCCCCTAAATCTAGTGTTTTTTGTAGTGTGATGAAGAGCACCATGATGATGTAGTCACATAATTCGATTAAATTTATACTATAAAACAATTAAGTACCTTTGTTCTTTGCATCTTCATTACTAATCGTGGTTATTATTGCACCTTCTTTGGTGGCATCTTCCTTGATGGTGCTTGTTAGATGAAGATGTATACCTTCTAATATTATATTGTAATTTTCAACGGAAGGGAACTTCTCGAGGTGATCAGTGCAAAAGGAGCAAAGTTCATCAACATTCAGTATACAAACTTTCCTCTCAGGAACCAAACAATTACAAGCTGATGGAATAAAAGGAGAATGTAACGATTTAATATTCGGTTTCTCCAATGCATGTATGTTATCTACATGGATAGCTTTTAAAACTATATTCATACTTCCCCGAATTTTTGATTCCTTAAATGGTTTTATGGTGTCTATACAGTGACTAAGACAAATAATTTCGAAATCGGTTAGACCATAAGCAACACTCCGTCTAGAGAGGTGATTGTTATTCATTGGCCCGAAAGAAAAAGAAGGAGAGGCCATTATTTTTCTCCCTTATAACAAGATTTAAGTGACTAAAAGAGGGAGTTTATATTCATGTTGATAAGAACATACACATATATATATAGATAAAAATGAAGTACTACGAACGGAAAGATGATGATCCCAGTAATGATGCCAGACACAAATGGATTAAAATTATGCCATTAATATTTTATTCAAGCTTCAAGCCATGTCTGCCCCACCTAACGTTTCTGAAATCAATTCAGAACAATTAATGTAATTTTCACAAGTTATACACATACATGTTTAGTTATTTATACACTAAGTAATCGCGACCCATGCGTTGTGTGTGCGGCGCTTAATACAGTAAAAAATATAGAAAATATGTATAGTTATGATATAAATATATTGATAATACAAAAAAACATAGTTTAAGATTTAAAAGAATCTTTGGTTGTTAAAGAATAATAAATAGTTTTATTAATTTTTAATTTTTATATTTTTATGAGAGTATGATATTGTTTTAATTAAGATAAAGGTGTAAGCGTATTTTTTAAAAAGAATGGCTAAACTACAGATTCATTTGACTTTTATTGATTTATTATAATATAACGAAATATGCATTATCATGATATATCGTGATGAAAGCATCCAGATCACCAATAATGACTTTGATTGTTACCAAGTTGTTCAAATGTCTTTTTAAACACTTTCTTTCACCTAAGCTACTGGGACCCAAAATTGAAAAGAAAAAAAAAACACCCAACTTCAGCTATTTAGCTGAGGTTGGCATTAGCTAATCTTTGCACTCTAATCAGGGAGTAAATGTTAAATGTATTGATATCGTGTTTTTAACATATTAAAAAAATAGTGTTTCTATATTTTTTTGCCCTCACCAATGTCACTTTTCAATAATATTTTAGTTCATAGGTCAATACTTTCATAATATTTATAACTTTAGGTCATGTTACAGGTGATAAAAAAGATATTATTTTCGTAACTTTTTGTTATGTATATTTTTTTTACTTAATAATTCAAACAAACACTAAAAAAAACACATTTTAAGTTATTTTTTTACAGTTTGATATATTTATCAGTGTAGATTATAATATATATATTTTTAACTTAAAAATAATTTTTAACCTCTTTTTTACATTTTAATATTTTTACCGTATAGATTATAAGTTGTTTTTTCAGCTTAAAAACAACTTTTAAACTCTTTTTTATTGGGTTGACTGACTGTAACTTAAAAAAGTTTCGGACAATAACCTCCATTTTAATTTTTTTTTATGAAATATGACATATGACTAATATTCTCGAATTTTCTTATAAAGGTAGCATAATAGAAGTAGAAAACAAAAACTAGCGTAAAATAAAAAAAATATAGTAGTGTTTTAAAACATAACAGTAGAATAAATGCCCAACCACTACAAAAAAAATATTCAAATAGTGATGGGATTAGTGATGGTATTTTTTGTTACGAGCTTATTAGCGACGGTTTTTGTGACGGCTTTGTGACAGTTTAGTTAATTTGCGACAGATTTGTGACAATTTTTTAAATTAGCGACAGGCTTGTGACAGCTTTTGACTCTCATTAAATCAAACATTATTTTGTAGTGAACATATGGCTTCGCCGATACCATATTATAATCCATAATCGTTTATCATTAAAAAATCTCGTAATGGTAAGCATGTATATCTCTTTATAAACCACACATTCGATTATTATCTATATGATGTGTGATAATTACTCTAACACTCCCACTCGCTCGTGACCCGACATTTCAAGGTTCTACGAGCGGACATATTAAATGGGTGCAACTGAGCACAACATCGTTAGGTCCGTTCTGATACCATATTAGAATTCATATTCTTTTTACCATTTAATATGTCCGCTCGTAGTACACTTGAAATGTCGGGCCACGAGCGATGGGGAGTGTTAAATTAATTATGCTACATCGTCTTGATATATGGATTCTAATATGGTATCAGAACGGGTCTAGCAATGTTGGGCTCACATCCACCCATTTAATATGTCCGCTCATAAGACCCTTGAAATGTCGGGCCACGAGCGAGGGAGAGTGTTAGGGTAATTATCCCACATCGTCTACATAAAAATCGAGCATGTAGTTTATAAAGAGGTATTCATCATTATTATTACGAAACTTTTAATGGTAAAAGAATATGGACCCACCGAAACAACGGAATCTTCTATATGTAAATTAGGCTATTGATACCATGTTAAATGATATACATTAAAACCTTTATAAATTAATATAGTTGACACCAAATTTTTTTATTAATTTGAAGAGTTGTTAATTAATAGATTAATTGATTATTATTTTTTATTTTAAATAAGTTTTCATCAATTCAATAAATATACTCGTTAATACTAACATAAAACTCATTATATACTACTAATATTACTCGTTAAACTCTTTAGTAAAGTCTAATACACTAATTCACTTACTAAAATATAAATTTGTTACATCGTCAGCTGTGTGGTAAACAAAGAAAATATATTAATACAGTTAATTAGGCATAAGCTCCAAATATATATATTTAATTTTAAGATGGATAAAATGAATATAGAGTTATATTTTACTAAATCGTCCTAGTAATGCTTGTCACTTTTAATAATTATTAATTTATGGTTTTGCGGGGACTATATATTTATATAAAAAAATTCAAATTTTTATTATCTTATTAATTTATCGAAATTAGTCATTTTTTACATTGGGCCAATTCGGAACCGAAGAAAAATATTGTTTTATAGAATTTATTAATTTACCGAGTATTAAATTAGAGAGGTTCTACCGTGTATATATATATATATATGACGAAAACAAAATTTAATGAAACGAATAGGGCAATGATCATTATCATCTCGTTTTCTTAACGAAATGTATATTTTATTTTATTATCATTTTATTTATTAATGAATAAAAACGAGACGAGCTATTAACGAAACGAACATTATATTTTTCATGAAATTTTTGCCTTATCCACAACCCAAGAAAGCATACAAGTTGTATAGGTTTAGAAAAATATTATAGAAGTGATATATTGTAGTTCTTTTTGCTTCAATATTAATAGAATATATATTTTTTCGGATTTCTGTTCTTGTTATTCTTACTTTCGTTAGTTCCTTGATAGTTTTTTCTCGGTTTATTTGTATTAAGTTGGTATAAGAGTGTACGATTCTATTAGGGTTCTTATGGTGCATGGTACTCACTCGATCGCAATACAAAACACTAGGCAAGATTCTAATTTCTTGGAGGGAAATTTCTAGAAACATGAACAAAGAAGAAGTTGGGAAGATTTGACAAAACTCGGCTCGAGGCAGTCGAGAAGAAATTGGCTGTCGACGGGTACAACTCCTATGAGTCTGGTCGAATTCATTCCGAAGAATGGGAAGGAAGTTCATTCGGATAAGCTGATGAAGATAATATCGGATCAAGGATGAAGATGCATGGGAAAGAAGATTTGGACAAAAAAGGACATTGTAACACCAAAGACGAAAGATCTATCGAGTTATCTCACCTCCGTTTATAACTTAAACGGGAGTTTAAGTTTCTAAAAAGGGGAAGTCATTATACGAGTGTATCCTTTATGAATTTGGTAGGAAACTCTTCACTATCATATTCCTTCTTCATTAAGTAATTAGGAAGTATTTAACAATTGGAATGCCTAAGGCATATTTAATTGTTTCTTAGTTGGATTAGGTAGTGTTCGCTAGTCGGTTTAGAATATATTTTCAAGGAGGTTTAGAAATTTTATGTAAACTGTTTTGTATGAGATTTATAACTAATACCTAGTCTATAAAGGAAGGGGTGGGGCTAGTTCTAAGAAGTGAGAAAACAGTATGAAACATATTATTTTGATGTGTGTTTAATCTAGATCTAAGTATAAAAAGATAAAGAAAACTCAATATTGGTTATTACATTTTTGGTTATGTTTAGGCTTGATCTTGAAAATATAGAAAATGTTTATTTTTAGATAGATATCGAAGAGAAATAAAAAGTGCAAATTTGTAGTTATCTTTGCTTCAATAGTAATAGATTATAGTTCTTTTTTATTTCTGTTAATTCCGCAAACGATAGTTTTGGTAAGTTTATTTGTATCAGCTTGCTTGATGGCTCTACTCAGCTAATAACAAGCTAAGACGTGGAAATTTAATCACAAGCAAATGATATAAAGACGTGTATATTTATAATGTATGGATTTCAACAAAAACACTAGTTGTTTGGCATACCATGTTTAATTATATTTTTAGCATCGTCCTTTTTATTCATTTATCTTAAATGGTTAAATTAGAAGTAGTTTGTAGCAGTTTATAAAGAATTCCAATAAAAATAAAGTTTCATTCACTCAGACGACGAAACTCTACAAAATAATGTTTGATTTAATGAGAGTCAAAATCTGTCACAAGTCTGTCATTAATTTAAAAAACTGTCACAAATCTGTTGCAAATTGACTAAACTGTCACAAATTCGTCACAAAAACCGTCGCTAATTAGCTCATAACAAAAAATACCGTCACTAATTGAGTATTTTTTTTAATGAGATTGAATGATTATAATAATAATAAAAAATTGGATGGTTATCAGATTTTAATTTTACTAAACCAATCGATAAAAAGAATAAACACCACTTGCTACTTTGGATTACGTACAAGGGTTTGACATTTTGTTCTCATCCCTCTAGAATTTAATGTGTAGTAATGGCAACAGGCCAGAAAGGATGAAACGAGTACATGTAAGCCAATTTGGTTGTATACTTGTATGAGTCACCATTATCATTTATTTACTTTTGTTGCTTATTAGCAACTTTAGTTACATGACATTTGAGTATTACACTCATGCTATTAGGGGAGGTTAAATGGAGATTATCGGGGGTGCATGACGGTACCCCATAATTTCAAAATTTATGAATTTTTCGATTTTTGATTAGGCTTTTTCATTAAAATACGGTAAAAATGATGATTTAGGAGTTATCACTCCTCAACACTTTTTGATTCAATTAATTTAGTAATTGATGTAAAATTTGACACCCCGTATAAACGATTTCTGGTTTCGCCCCTATACCATCCCTATGTTTATTACAAAGACTATAGTCTCTCCCATATTTTTCTTTTCCTTTTTTATTATTTTTGATAAAGTTCATAAAGAGAAGGGAGAGGAGATTCATCCATTTATAAAATATATTTGAGAAAATAATAGCAAAGACAAAATAATAGTAAGATTCTGTTTTGATTTTTTTCTCAATTGCAATATTTTTTTAGGGCCCGTAACTTTGCTTTTATAACACCAGCAGGCCTGCATTAGTCTATAAATAGGTTCTTAATGTTATACGCTTCCAAATTAACTTAAAGGTGAGGGAAAAAAACACACGGATAACATGGCAAAGAAAACGAGTACATTCGTTTTTGCAATATTCACATTGCTACTTCTCATTGTGATGACCGTGACTGCACAAGTTCCATACAATTGTGGCAAGTTATGCAGTACTAATGATGGCACGAAATGCATTATACTCGATTGTGAATCGGTGCATTATACCGTAAATCCATGTGTAACTTCGAATTTCACGTATCTTATATGAGATTCCGTCTGGCTATGAATGTACTGCTTTCTTTTATGCTTGTTGCTTTTATGTTACGAATAATAAAGAGCCTCTATTTTGATGTTTTTAGGCAATTGTGCTTCTGGTCGTCTTTAATTAGAGATAAAGATTGTTGTAAAAATGAAAGCCTTATCGGTAGCAGTGATCATCTTTCAAAATAATTAATCTAAACATGTGTATAGATCTCAGTAAAGATCATTTGTTCGAATTCAATGGCAAAGCCAAAAAACAAAAAGAAGAGAATTTAAGAACAACTTCTGTGCACAACCGATCTTCTCGATTGAACATCTTAATATCACAAGCAAATGATATAAAAGTGTGTATTGATAGTTCACAAATTTCCCCATAATCAAAACTAGATTAATACCACAATCCTATTCTACAAAAAATCCATATATTAAACTAACACCGAGAGTTACGGACACAAATGAACCCATCATTCGATGCCGGGATCATATGCTAATAATTCACTCAATCACTCATCTACGTATATCTCAGTGACCCTCGGTAACAGTTGTTATACACTAAAAATATGAATTGAACACTGCATGACGACTGGGGCCTTTTACCTTAGCACCAGTTTTGCAACAGTGAATTTTGTTGATTGACTATCATCGTAGTAATCTATTTAATCACAATCTTTGAGATGGAACAACCATTTCTATATTAGCTGGCATAATTATGAGGGTATCTTGTTCCGGGTTATATTTCCTCAAAAAGAGGAGTACTGACATAAAAGGGTATGGCCGAAGTTGCTCATCAGATAAGGTCATCAACGCTTGGCGTAATAGTCGAATTCATTTGTGTAACTATTGACTCGGGAATTTGAGGTCAAGTTCCCATTGTTTCCAAGGAAAACAGTGTTTTTAAGGTACAATATATTGATAGCAGTAGAGGTAGGGGATTGTTTTGCAAGTGTGGGATTTTTTGGGGAATAGGTGATAAGCCTGTCTAACAAAGTAAAATGAAAAAACCTCTGGATTGTTAATAATGAAGGGGTTAGAGGGAGACTCATATAGTGAATCAGCTTATCATAGGAGGAAAGGTAAACTACTTACAAGATTTGAATTTTCTTTTCTTCCAAAACAACCATTTGATAACTATTTCTGGACACTATACTAATCCAAATTGAAACAATTGCATTCGGTAGAAAAGAGTCAAGAGTCGAAATGAAGAAAGATTTACATGCTATCAGTCAGATCTACCAGTTCACGATGAACTTATCGAATTATAGAATATTTCCATTCACATATTTCTCGTGGAAACTTGAGTGTTTTTCTTCTCAGAATGAAAATAGAAAAACAAGTCATACATTCATTTGCTCAAGCTTCTACGTTTCTCAAAATAAGCTGAGCATGAAACCATGGTTAAGCAAACTCGACTTCAAGTATATAGTATAGAGTAAACTAAACTTCGAACTCAGCCCTGGATCAAATTATTCATTGCTTTCTAGCGTACAAGTAAAAGAAAAAATAAACGAAGTGTCACTTGTCTTACTTCTGTAAGAAGTACCTAACTTGTATATCAGTAAAAAGACTGCTATATGATTACAAAAGAAAAGAAACTGCTAATATATGAGGCTCAACCTGAGTATAACAGATGCAAGAATTAGTAACAATGAAAATAAAAAAGGCAACACTATAATAATATAAATCTTCATAAAATGGCATATCAACTCTCAAAAATGTGATGGGGTGTGTAAAAAGCATCAGCGATGCTATCACGTCACAACAGACCCATTTTGTACAAGTTTTTTTTTTTAATTGTATAACATTCCTCGAGAAATAGCAGATAACAGAATCAATTTTCACTAATAGCTCCCAAATGTTGTCATTTAGCTTCAAGTACAAAAATTGAACAATGAATGCACATAACAGTAAAACCCTAATTAAGCACGTTAACAAAATTAAGTTCAGCCGGAAGTACCTCTTTTTCCTCTTCCGCCAAGTTTGATTATTTCTCTAGTTTGAGAAAACAGTAACTAGTCCTAACTATATCGCTAACGAACATACTTCATTGGTGTTCATATGACAGACACATAACAAGGGCATGTGTGGTTTCAGCTTTTAAGCAAATTAGCTGAATTTGTTGAATTTGAGAGAAACCAGGGTTCATCCAGCTTCAAGATTCCATCTTTTCCAGAGCAACCTAAACCAATAAAGATCAGCCTTTAAGCGGATTAACCAAGTGCAGGCCAGCTTTTGAAAAAAAGAAAACAGACAAAGGAGTTAAAAAGCTGCTGCAGAACAAGGCAAAATATGTGATATTAAGTGCTCGATCACTTCCATTTTATCCAACCATTATCACTCATAAGACTGGAGTCTTTTTCTTCTTCTTCGTTTTCTCCTTTTTCATAGAGAACTTCTCAGCAGATTCACTCAAGAGCTTGTTAAGTGACATACCTTCTCCCAAAACCTTCCTCTTTGCCTCATAACGCTGCTTAATCCGACCATCGAGCTTATATCCTAAAAAAGCTGGAAAAGCCAAAAGCTCCCCAACTTCTCTACCCATTTCCTCAAGCAAATAATCTATTTTTTCACCTAAAGACTCGTGATTATATTGCAATATCTGAGGATGCTTCTTACTCATAGCTATAATATCTTCGCACGATAACCCATAATTCAAAAAAACACCAACCACTTCCTGTAGATTCTTAGAGCTTGTTCTAGTTACCGCTCCCATCGCCATTGCCAAATCCTTCGTTCTATATTCGTAACCAATTTTGATCAAAAAAACAAGCTTCAAAGCAAGGTTATCCTCAAACGAGAGGCTCAAAAAAAGTGGAGCTTTGATCAAAAACTTGAAAATATCGATAGAATCTAACCCGCACTGTTTTAGAAAATCTATACGCGGATGCAGCTTCCTCTTTCTGCTAGCGCTGAACAGATTCGGGTAAATAAGAACAATTCTGAATATTTGTTCGTCAGTTAATCCAGCAAACGATCTCAAGAACTCAACATGGTCCCTCAAATGAGCATCCGTGTAAGCTAAAATTGCGGGTAGTTTCCGTAAAACAATTGACGTAGCTTCATCGTCTTTTCCACTAACCTCATTAAGATACCCTATCCTAGGAACAAGCTGAGCGTCTAGATCGTAATTAAGAATAGCTGGGCGACGGATAATCAATTCTATACCACCAAAACGATTCAAAAAAGTGATAGTTCTCTCAATTTCCTCAGCTGATTTGAGACAAAGTGCTTTCGTAAGATTAACATTGTTAAGAACATAAACAATGCTTTCTTTAGGTATACCATAACGAAGAAGAACATTAACTTTCCCATCAAAACCGGCAAAAAACACCGGTTCCGTCGCATTCAGTAACCTTTCGATTTGCGACGGTACAATCTTATTTTCCAGATCATCACGGAGAAAACTTATTAACGAATCGACATCTTTATTCGTTAAAATATCGGGGTGCTTTAATATCACTCTACCTAGCACAAAACCACTAATCCCAATGTGCTGAAAAGATTGTACACGAGCACGTAAAAACTCGAAAGATTTGATTTTTACACATGGGTTTTTCTCCAAAAGCAACATAGCTTCTTTATCACTAATACCCATTAGTTGAAACATTGAATCCAAAGAAATACCTGAAAAAAAATGATCTTTTAATACATGTGATGCTACTGATTTTTACTTTTTATTTTTAATTAGCTTCTCTCTCACTAATACCCATTTATTAAACATTGAATCCAAAGAAATAGCCGGAAAACTATTTTTTTTTTTTATCATTTAGTACATATTGAGACTTAATTATCAAAAACACAAGGTTAAAAGCTATTTTAAAATTAAAATTAGGTACATATTCTTTGTTTTTAACTTTGATGCTTACTGATGCTATGTTGATAGATACCGAATATTAAACAAACAAAATTTTGGGTTTTCGATAATTAAGTTTGAAAGTATGCATTAAACATGAACTTTTCCGTTAATAAAACAAGAGCAAAACACAAAAC
Source organism: Primula veris (assembly GCA_963682055.1). Lineage (NCBI taxonomy): Eukaryota > Viridiplantae > Streptophyta > Magnoliopsida > Ericales > Primulaceae > Primula > Primula veris. The sequence continues at coordinate 7,191,865 of OY821750.1, read as the reverse complement.
TACAAAAAAGTGCATTTAATGTGTTTGATAAAATGCATAAGAGAGATTATTACCAATTTCATTATAAATAGTAGAGGGAAAAGAGGTGCTTTTGCATTGGGTGAGAGTGAGAATTGGTGGTTGTAAAGAAAAAGAGGTAAATAGGTTGGTTTTTTTGGTTTGTTTAATTTTGGTGACATTTAAAAAAGATAGGAATTGGTGAAGGTTAAGAAATTGAGGTCTTGAAGGAGAAATATAGGAAGAAAGAGATAAAGAGTTGATGGCCATAGTGACCAATTTTGGAATAAAATTAAGAAGAGTTGGAGAGATAGATAAGCCTCTACATTTGTTTTTATTTCTTTTCTTTTCTTTTATATTTTTTATACTATCTATGAAATATAAACAAGTTAGTCTTTAACTTATTTTCTTATAAATTTGGAATAAAAGGAAGAAGCAGCAGTAAAATAACTAATTGGGGGTAGTCGAGGTCCGTAATATCTTAATTTTTAAAAAACTACCTAGAAAGTAAGAAAGTTTATGTATTTTGATTAAAAATTTTAAAAATTAGCATCTGTCCCTCATCCTGTTATGAAAAAAATACTCGGGCTATGGAAATTTTTATATAGTAAATCAGGCCCCTCTCAATTCATGGTTTGGTCAGTGAGAAGAAGAAGGGGAGAAAAAAAATGATCTAAAAATAAGATTCTAGTAATCTTTTCATTTCTTTTATATTTTATAGTATAAAAAATAAACAAGTTATTATGGTATTTAACTTATTTTCTTATAAATTTAGAAAGAAAAAAAAAAGCATGGAAGTAACTATTTGGGGTAGTCCGGCCCGTAATCATCCATTTTGGAAAAAAAAATATTGAAAAAGTGAAAATTTTATATATATTTTGATCAAAATGTTCAGAAATTAGCATTAGTCTCCTTTCACCAATTACGGACAAAATACTTATATAGGATATGAAAATTTTTATACAGAAAATAGCCCTTCCTATACTGTATACCTGATTCCGTCATTGAAATAAAGGGGAGAAAAAAGGAACTAAAAGATAAGATTCTAGCAATCTTTTCATATTTTTTTTTCTTTTCCTCTTTTAATATATAAATTTCATTATAACTTATAAATACAATTAAGGGTTAGAAAATCTCTGGCTCCACTGGGTCTCCTTGTGGATCATGTTGCCTTTCTATCTATTAATGTTACGATGTTGTTTAGAAAATATTTAATTTGATTAAAATTAATTTGGAGAATATGTTTAATTATGCTAACTTATTGATTGATACTATATAAATAATGTCACACTGTGTAATTGTACACTCCAATAACAATAATATTATCTCTGCATTTATTTTATTATTTTACATGATATCATAGCATATATTAAATTTATAAGCTTCCGTTGCATCGACGGGTGACGGCAAAAGCCGCCACCAGGTTATTAATTTTTCTACTATCATGTTTTAAAACTAATTTTTTATTACTCTAAGCTACCTTTATTCTTTTTTTTCTTTCTATTTTTAAGTTAATCTACTCTACTACACTGCAGTACAATTATACTTCTAGTTTATTATGCGTTATTTATCTCTATACATTTATTTTACTATTTTAACATGGTATCCCGAGAATTTGAACTAAGATCATGTTGGTAGATGATCGATGATTATGCGGAACCTCATCGTAAAGACTCCAATATCAAGGGTGGCATCACGGGTTGATGCCAGACAATTGTTATAGGTCATTTTATGTGTTAACAATCCCACTTTGAAAATTAAAAACGTTGTCTTTAAATACCTGATCAGTAGAATTACATTAATTGTTGATGATGATAAGTAAAATCGTATGATTTCACAGTTTTGGAATTTTTATCAACCCTCTGCCATACAATAATTTTAGAATCACATTGATGGGAGTTTCAACTACAATATTTTTTAAGTTAAATATACGATCATGTGAAATAGTCAACGAAATACATGTTAATATCAGTTACATCTAAATAGATCCGCTCAACTTGGATAGTTTTTTGCTATTTTCTGACGTAATGTTACGTAAGGACTCCTTACGCATACTCCTTAAAACCTTGTTTGTCACCAGTAATTAGTAATCATGAAGAATAGTGTGCATGATTGTTAGTAATCATAAATCTCAAGTTCCTTTGTTACTGGAAAGTAATCGGTCATCATGGAAAATTCATGTACATCGATGTAATTCACATGTTTACTATTTATTGTCTATTGATTACAAGACCGACATATGTATGTGTGTGGTTCATATTGATGTAATCATGTAATATGTGCATCGTGCTTGTTATAATTAAAAAAATTGTCGCAGTGCTTCTTAGCAAAAAAAATGTAATGAAAAGGAATCTCTTCACAAAGATGAATCGATAAAAAAACTGGCATTTCCTTTTCTGGAACAATTTTGCACGGACTTCTTGACTGAACCAAACATACTCCAAAAGGGAATTTTAGTTCAAAGTATGCTGTTCTTCGTGGAAAGCTCTCTCGAAAATTTGAGAATAATCTTGGACGAAGTGGACATCAATACCTTCCTTGATGTTTGGTGCAAGCTCATTATAATTCAGTTTGTTCGCCAAAGGAAATATGAGGGTCTTCACACCATTGTGTTTCACAGCCATCAACTTTTCCTTGACCTGGCCAAGGAAAGACGAAAGATATATTTATAAAATGGAGTAACAATCAAGAACATAAAACTCGGTGTTTCTAAAATACTTCTAAATTTTAGCTCGGACACCAACTATCATGATATATATTATCCGATGTTTCTAAACACTATTGGTCCCTATAGTTTGAGAACATTAAAGGTTCCTCGCAATTTGAATGTGAGTAAGTTCGTACCTCCAAGTTAATTAACTTACTGATTGAAACTATGGATTTTTCTGGTGTAACTAAGTAACTCAAAGCAAGAACTGTAAGTAACTGAAGCTATGGGCACCGCCTATATAACTTACTCAAATTGTGCGGACCAACATTGTTACTGAACTTACGAAACAATGGGGAAAAATCAAAATTTGTGTCTTAAGTATGGGGACTATCGTCTGAATTCACATTTAGCTAGCCAAGGTGCATGATAGTTGATACTAGCTAGCCTTAACTCAACGAACTAGTTCTATATATGGAAGTTATGATTCCCGGTTCCGAGAAAGACCTTTAGAAATTCCAAAAATAAAGGGGCTAATATCTTCTACTCATAATTTACTTACCCCGCCAATTGGAAGGATTTTTCCAGTTAGTGTGACTTCCCCGGTCATGGCAAGATCTTTTTTGACGGGGTTTTTCATCACTAAAGAAAGCAATGAGGTTATCATGGTACAGCCGCCACTTGGCCCGTCCTTGGCAGTAGCCCCCTCTGGGACATGCAGATGAAGCTTTGAGTTAGCAAAAAACTTATTATCTGGATATTTCTCGAGCATTATTGCTCTCCCAACTGTGTGAGCGATTTGAGCACTCTCTTTCATCACCTGTCCAAGTTTTCCTGCGAGTTCACATAAACAATGGAATCAGCCGAATCCGATCAAATAACTAAAGACTGAAAGAGCCAAAGTAACTTTATCTTCGGATTGATTTACAACTTTAAAAACCAATATAATTGGGCTATTTTTATGGTTTTGAAAGGTTATTAAACCGGACTGAATATATATGCACACACCGAAAGACCAGCTGCAAACATTGCATATATTAGACTCTCTTCGTCCCAGTTTGATTGGACTTTTGAAGATACGTGCAATTTTTTGTTGTAAGAATTACTTTTACTTAAATATCGAAGTTACAAAATTTAAAAGTTTTTTACTTAGTTAAACTACTTCCTTATGTGAGTGGATTTTAAAATTTAAAATTTTGTTAAAATTATTTACTAAAAATGCATGTATCTTCAAAATTCTAATTAAATTGGGACGAAGAGAGTACATCTGTTGTAAGAGAGTGGGAGCATTAATTACAAGTCCCCATGTATTAATATTTTGTCGAGATGTGTAGCATATGATTGCTCTTTGTTAGCAACTTAGCACATATGTTTAAGCTGCTATGTTATGTATTTGTTTGTCTTTGGAATTTTACTGTGATTAAATTTCATTCCGATCAAACCAAACAGATAAAAAATGGTTTATTTGGTCTGATTCCAGTTATCAAAATTTGTTTCAGACCTAACCAATCCTTTTTAGCTGGTCTGGTTTCAATTATGTACGGTCAGAAAATTTGACCGAACCCAAAAAGGGATTGGTTTATTTGGTTCATTTCAAGTATGTTACTAACAGGCCCGACTTTAAAATTAAACGCAGCAGCAAACACCTTAATTACCTGTGACATTAAGAACCCCTTTGTTGTACGAGGAGTTTTGAAATTCCTCGATCAGTGTGGTTTCTATGTAAAGCGCTGATCCCCCCATCCTGTCCCAAGCAAGACCCATTGCTACTCCTACAGGAGTATTGTCGTAAATACGCTCAGCACAAAAAACGGGCGTTCCGACAAAATTATATAGGTTTGATGCATCGACCGTAATTTTTTGTACAACTTCACTGGACCCTTTTTCCAGTTTTTTGATCGTTTCTAAATTGTTCTACAAAAGAAAGTAACAAATATCATAATAAAGCAAGTTAGAAACGCCAAACAAGATAGGCACTAGACAAATATCTTTTTTTTATTACAACTCAAGACTCAAGAACGATGATCAATGACAGACACCATAATTATGTTTGTACAAAAAATTGTTCTCATTTTCTCAAATACTCATCGACTAACAATTACAAAACTATCACTCGAGAAATAGCAATATCGATGAAGTGTAAACTGGAAGGTTAAAAACCAGCCAACATTTTTCACTGTTCAATAAAGCGGCAATGACTTGAATGCATCTAATGTGAACAGTTTTTCCGCTACCAAAGATTCATGAAATAGTAAAGTTTGAGTACCTCGAGATCACTCGCAACAACTGACTGATCATTCAATGTACGAACAAGTCGAAGAGCTATCTGCATGACATGCACCAAATAAGAAACTGACAATGCACCCAATATCCATTTAATAATTTAAATTGGAGTACTTTTTTTTTTAATATTAATGGCGGGGAAAACCCACTCTTTTATTAATAGATGTAAAAAAGTGGATGAAAAACCCCACAAAAACAAAACAGAGTAACAATAAAAAACAACTTGAAAATTACAGGGCTTGATAAAATAAAGTGAAAACTCTCAGATTTAATCCTAATAAAAGATAAAACTCTTCAAAAGTTGAGGGACCAAAGATGTAATTGACCAAATCCCACCGTTTCATCTGGTTTTCTCCTCCCCTCATTTCCATCTATCTTCATCTTTGAGATAGAGAGACTCAAGCTTCTTTCTCATTTCGCAAACGCAGATAAGGAATACATTTCGCTTCCAACTTCAAAATATTTCTCAATTTACTGGGAAAATCTGCAATATCTTATGAAATTAGAAGATCATAAACACAACCCAGATTAGCCAGTAGATCAGCGCCTGAGTTTGCTTCTCTTTCCACATGATTCAACAGATAAGTACCCTTCTTCAACTTCTCCTTTATATTATGAATTAGGAATTTCATCTTCCACGGACACTTGCTTTTATCAGACAAGATGTTTATTAGATGTAGACAATCACTTTCTATAATTATCTTTGTCAAATTAACCACAGTTGGTCCTTGTAGTATAGCTCTTACCTCTGCTTCAATCCCTGTGTTGCTAGTAACAAAAAGGTATTCTTCAGAATAGGATACGCATTTAAAGATCATAAATACTGGAAAAAATGATCATTTAGACTTCTTTAGAAGTTAATGTTAATCAGACCATCTTAGAAATCATCATGACTTTAAGGAATTATATTGCGAGTCTTAACAGGGCTGTGAGTACCCAGACTGAGAGGAACACAGTTTACCAAAATTCCTTCAAATTGTTACATACCCCGAGGTTAGAGAATATCAGCTTTTGGAAAATATATATGGCTAGTTCAATTTTGTAAAGGAGCAAAAGTTGTATGTTTAGCACACCTTTCGGTATATCTTCTCTATTTGCTTCTTAAGATCCCGTACGCCTGCTTCTCGGCAATAATTTTCTACTAGAGTGAGAAGACCAGCATCAGTAATTTCGGCCTGTGACATGTTAGTGCTTCTAAGTTTTAATAAATTTTTGAAAACTTGAAAGCGTAAAAAGAATTTTGAAAAGATGATTGTGGACGTAAAAAGGTACCTGTTCAGGCTTAATACCACAAGATTCTTGAATATTTTTCTCCATACATCTGGCAATGTGCATTTTCTCATCGCCAGCGTACCCATCAACCTTAATAACCTCCATTCTATTTAAGAGAGGGTCATCAATGTCATCCACGTCATTTGCTGTACAAACAAACAAAACCTGCAATGACAGGGAAAAAAAAAATGAGTCATGCCAATCTCACTTAAGTGCTACTTGTGCTTCAACCTTTTAGAATATAGATTTGTCAAAATTAGGATGGCCTCGACAAAATGTATTTGAAACTACACTTTTAAATAAATAAGAACAAAAAGATCCGAACTGTATTGCTTTCAAATTCGCATCCACTTACCTCTGTAAGATTTAATAAAGATACATTTAAGGTAGCATTACTAAGAAAAAAGTAGATTAATTTCACTTGACGAATAAAACTGCGCTCTAAATAATTGCCACAATGACTTACCTTTGATAAGTCTATTGGAACCTGAAGATAGTTGTCCAAGAAGCTTGCATTTTGCTCTGGATCAAGGAGTTCCAACATAGCAGCACGTGCGTCATCTCTCCACCATCCCATCTGTCAAAAAAGATAAAAATCACAATTACGATGTAACTATATTATATGCACATTTTACTTGTCATCATCGAATCAGGAATTGTTTGAATATAGTAGCTACAACTAACCACTTTTCTTTCAGTTAACCATTAGAATTTAGTACTAAGCCAGTTTCTAATGAGTTAAGTGAGGTTTGGATTAAATCAGGGCCAAAATAGGGGATGTTCAGAAGCGCCCTCCCAAGTCTTCCAACCTTTTTTTGGATTTACTTTTGGCCAAATTAAACATATTCCCAAACATTCAAATCTTATAATTACATCATGTAAAATTGCTACAACTAGTTTTTGACTCTGGTGACGTAGCCTAACAATTTTAACTAAAGGCTAAATCTTGCGAGGGTCGTCAATTATTTAAGAAGATAATTAGACACTAATCTAAATGGGACAATCAGTACACTAAAAGCTATCAAATTTATACATAGAAAAAGGGGGAAAGAAGATAATTAGACACTAATCTAAATGGGACAATCAGTACACTAAAAGCTATCAAATTTATACATAGAAAAAGGGGGAAAGAAATATCAAATTTCAGAATTTAGACACTGGACACAGGTCTACATAAAATTTAACAACTAGTATATCATTGAGTGCTTAAAGCTTAAATTATAATATTGGTTTGATATATCATTCGCAATTGTGTATATTATGTCCTGTTACACCACTGTAATCGAACTTTTAGATCATAACTAACGTTCTATGTGGAACTTCTAGCGTCGATGTACTAATTCTTCGAATCTATTTCTGTATAGATGGTTCATAACTTCGTGTACATTTGTTTCAAGTTGTTAGCTTAGTCTACAAAACTGATAATCTTCTTCCACGTATTAATAATTGAATTAATAAAAATGTGATCAAACATTTAACTTATTGAAAGAGGCCCCATAAATCAAGGAGGTAAAAATCACTTCTAGGCTAATATTAATTGAGTCTAGCCTTTTTGCTTTGTTAAAAATGGCTTTTTCGAAAATCTATATATAACATAATCAGCTGAAAGACATTCCGAAATATTGATTCTAGAAGGCAAGACAAATATATGCTACCAAACTGAATTTTAAGATATACAACCAAACAGCTAACGCCCCGGGAATCCGGAAAATAATTTTGTCAAGGTAAAAATATGTCTGAGCTGCAATCAAACAACATTCAATATAACTAAAAGCTCCTGTTATTGAAACCCACACACACCTTCGGCTATACAGTAGCAGGAAAATACATGTCATACTCATTTAGATAATAGGGTAACCAAAAATGAACAGAACATAAATACCTTATCAACTTCATCGATCAAGATGAGAGGATTAGCGGTCCCCGCACTTTTCAAGCACTTCACAATCTTCCCAGGCGTTGCATCATCATCGGTTCGATCATGCCCTTAATTTTTTTTTTTAAAAGTGCCATGCAATGATATATACTTGCATAATGTTTATCCGTGTTAATTTTCATCTTTATATACTAACTTACAAATAATTTAGCAAATGACATCAATATACCCAAAATATGTTGCTTTCTATATACTACATAGAAGAGAACATGTCACGTATGTAAAAAGAAAACTGATAAAAAAGAAAACTGAAACAGCAAAGAAAGATCTTTGCCATGTTAACTGAAGCCATTAATACAGTAAAAATGTATAACTACAAGTCTACAAAGCTCACGACCCAAATAAAATTGAAAATTGGCCAAAAGACATACAATTTACATTATTCTCAATTTCTGAAACAGCGGGGAGAGCAAGGATTGAACTCCTGGGGATGCTAAAATTGGCTTAAATACTACTAATACCAATATTTTTTCACTGTTTTGACCCAATAACTTTTAATTTGAATATCTTTTTAGATAATATACAAACTTCTGCACTGAAAATTTGAGTTTACAAACATATGTAACAAAAGAATCGATCAAATACACAAAACTTTGAAACTAATATAGTTTTTATCAGATGCTTTCAGATTCAAAAAAATATAGATCCTATTTTTATCATTTGAATATAAAAACCGTTTGCGTACAAGAAAATGTCATGATATCATCATACACTTGATATCATGACATTTTCTTGCAATATTGATGGTAACATTTTTAAATTTAGCAACAACCGTAAGAGATTGTAGTGCCAGTGGCCAAAGCTTCACTTTGTTTCATGATATGCTGATTTACCGTGTCCAAAACCCGGATTAATTAAAGGAGGAACTCAAAAGTACTTCGTGTTTTGATATTATTATTTTTCTTAAATATGCATGGTGCTATATAAACACTACAATCGGACATCTTCTCAGTAAAATTCATTGTAAAAGTTCAACCAATTAATACGCAGGGTGTTAAACACTACAGTCAACATATTATTAGTGAAATGCGTGGTAAAAGTCTAAATTATCAATGTTCAAGGACTTATAATCTTTTTAAGCCTACTTCAAGCCATATTCTCATATTAACTAACTAAACATAAAGTTCTAGAAACGGTACATGTGCTCATCTTTTCTAGGTAACTGGTAGCAACAAAAAAAAAACGTAAATCGGGCTTGAAAAATACAACTTATAAACATGGCAAGGAGAGGAGCTAATTGGTGGCCACCGATACGACACCGTCATATATTATATAAAAAGTTCTTTTTACAATATTAAATTTACTTTTAATTTTTTTTTTTAACATGAAATTCGGTACGTGCCCTTAACGATTCGTGGCGTCACTAACGTTTAAAATCATACACACAGACTAACCATCATTTAACAGTACTACAAATTTTCTCATTCTGAATTCTTATCCCTTTTAGAATAATGGCAACTTTTTTCTACTCCTTTATAAAAACGTAAAAGCTTTGAACGTGGGGTGTAAGACTATAAATATGGTCAATTTTTCAGCAAAATACATGGATTTTTTTTGGATTTTTCTCCATATGGATGTTGTAGTCCCTTTTATAAAAACGTAAAAGCTTATTTTATGATGTGTTTTACCAAAAAGAAAATCAAATTTTAGGCTGTCAAGTTTCATCAACCCCTCAATAGTATTAAGAAACTTTTCTCTTTTCTTTAGCTCTGTCCCTTTACAATATATATAATATATATAATGAGACGTTACTGTCACGGTTAGGTACTAAATCAATCAATACTTACTTTCAATTGGTAACGACTACTAAATTGAACTGATTGAGGGTATTAAATTGGATTTTAAAACTACATTGAGCGGGAAGGTACTAAATCAATCAATAATGCTATTGTCACGCTACTTTCAATTGACAGCGACTACTAAATTGAACTGATCGAGGGTATTAAATTGGATTTTAAAACTACATTGAGCACTAACAGTATCCTGAGATTTAAATAATTTAATACCTTCTAATGGTAAAATTTCACCATTAGAAGGTATTAAATTATTTAAATCCCAATGTAATGTTAGTCCTTAATGTAGTTTTATTTATATTTTGGCCCAAATTAAGAAGTATAATCACTTTACACCCCAAAATAGACAATTGTACCCATAATTATTAAATCATAGAATCGTTTGGTGGGGGGGTGTTTCTCAAATCGATTCAAAATTGAGCACCGATACATGTTTACACTTGGCAAAATTATTACCAAATCCACAATTAGGTATTCTTGATGGATCTTAGATCTGAGATTTAAAGCTGATGAAAATGAATGAATAACGTGGAGAATAGTAGATGATTAAAATTATTTGGAGGACTAGCGGGATAACAAATCTATTGCTACCTGTTTAAGGAGACACAAAATCTTAAAACAAATTGGACTTTGGACATATATCGTCTAAAATTAATAATCTTTCATTTTAACTGGAATTAACTATTATGATCGTAACAATTTTCCAAAAATTGAAGTCTTACGTGTATGGTTTAGATTCCACCCTAGTACTGTTTTGATTGGAGTTAATTTATACTCACAGCTTGTCCCTAAATCCTAAACAAGGGTAGCACATTTAGTCATGTTTTTAAAGTCATGTTTTTATCATATTATTAACTTTTTAAATGTATTTATAAAAAAAAAAAATAATAATTTAAATCAACGTTTTATTTTATTACTCAACTATTTGTTCAAAAAAATGGGTAAAATTTGATTTTTTAAATTTTTTAGGTATTTATTAATATTACTATCTTATAAATTATAAAAAAAACAATAAATACCCAATACATTTTTTATAAAAAATTAAAATTTACCGATTTTTTTAACAAATATTTTACAAATAAAATAAAACGTTGATTTTAAAAAAAAATTACGAATACATATGAAGAAAAAAAAACGATAGCATGACCAAATATGTACTCCTAAATAAATGCTCACTCCATATTGGGTTGTCCCAAAATAATTGTTCGCTTTCTCATTTTGATAATTATAAAATAACAAATTTAATCTCTTACCATTTATATATCTCAAAAGAAAAAAAAAACATATAAGTAAATAAACATAAAACTTTGTACACTTGCCATTCAGGACTACAACAACAACGATTTTTAAGAAAAAAGTTACACTCATTAACTTTAATTATGTTATTAATAATGGAAATAATGGTAGTTTATGTCTTAAAATATGAAACACTTAAAAATTAACAATGGAGACAGTTAAAAAGAAACATAGAGAGTAACGATTTACATGTTTTAATTGTACGGTGGTCATCCCGTCAGGGGTGGCCTGAACCATAACTATAACAATGTGTGTGATATAAACTAAAGTATATACAAAACTCGAGACGGTAAAAGTTATTTCATAACTTTGCAAATACCAAACTTTACAAATGTTTACATAAAATAAAACCTAGCTATATAGAGAATCAACTTAGCAATAAAATTAAAATGCTAAGAAGTGATGTGGATGGTGAATATGAATCACTATTCCAATAATATGCGTTAAAAGTGATATTATCCATCAAAACACTACGGTGTATTCACCCGAACAAAATGGCTTAAACAAAATGGGTTTGGTGAACGTAGAAAATGAAATCTTAAAAGAAGTGATGAATGCTATGTTGGTGGTGTGTGCGGAGAGGGTGGTGTGTGACACTTTCTACAAACTATATTATCAATAGCAGAAAATATTCAGAGAGCCAGATCTATCAACTCACCATGTTCATGTGATAGGCCCAATCCATTTAAATTTTACACGTGTTAGTTTCTATTCCAATATGTCATAGAAAATGTAACGACAATATTAACTCATCCATTAATTTGAATCTCGTCACTCCACTTATGATTCTACGTACATTATCTCTCTATCATTTTATATTTTAATTAGTTTGAACCAAGCTACAAACTCGCACCCGTGACTCGTGTTCTGTGGTCGTGACCGAGGCACGGTGCAATATCATGTGATGCTCTGTGCTGTGGTGTATACGCGGGTGCGTGTGTCCAGCGTCATGTGGCGTCCTCTGGCTCATCCTATCATTTTTCCTCCCAAACTAATCTAGCAGTTGCGACCTTTCGCACAGAGGTCCTTACAAGTTTGAACAATTGAAGTTTGCACTCATTGGTATGAACAGTCGTGTTTTTTTGTGTGTGCTATTTTTAGAACACTCTCACAACTTGAAACTGCACACTTTCGTATCCTATTTAGAAGATCCTATACCAAATGGTTTTTTCATCACATTATGCATAAACATTTATAAGATACTGTCTTTAGAATTCGTTCATACAGTGTTTTAGAAAATTAGTTAGGAAAAACTCTTGCCATTTAAGGTTCGAGTGTGGGAAAGTGTTTCTTTCATGTTTTTCACTTTATTTTAGTCCCTTTAGCCTGGGAGTTCACGTCCGGAACCATAAAAGCAAAGAGGTAAGGGACGTAATAATATTTTGAGAACAAATTGACAATCAACCGACCCGACTCAGTATTTCTATTTCTTAATCGACATTTCAAGCGACGGTTAAAATACACATTATTAAACGCACCCTTTATTAATCTCATGCAATATTTAGGAGTATACTTTGCATATAAGTTTAGTTTAGTATATACGTTTATTTGCATGATTATATTTAGTTTGACAATATTGTTGATATAATCGTTAGTATAGTTTAGTTCGGTTAATATTCAATTCATTTTGTATAGTCTAGTTCGGTTAATATTCAATTCATTTTGCATGTGTAAGAAGTAAAATAATATTAACTATATTCAATTCATTTTGCATGTGTAAGAAGTAAAATAATATTAACTAAATTCAGTTATTTAATTACCATACTTTATACTGTCCGGTTCATTTTATCCGGTCACTATATTGGAGTTGATACTGTCGCGTTAATTCATCCACCGAGTAATGTTTTCAATTAGACAAAGGGTTAGATGGTTCTCTATGTGACTAATTTCTTTTATTTTTATTTTATTATATAAATATAGTTTATTAAATTAAAAACTAAATTTATCACACAATAAAACCCAAATTAAAATATAGTAACTTAAGCTCAAATATTAATTAAAATATTAATTTTGATATATTTTTAACAAGTTTACAGGAAAAAAAACTTATTTATCTCTCTTCTCCAGCCGGCCAAACTCAGACCCAAAAATTTCGTGATTTTTTATTTTTCTGGATAAGGACAAATCACTGCCACCCACAATTGCTAGAATATTAATTAAATTAAAAAATATTACTGGCCGGCTGCTCTAATAATAATTAATAACCGATTAATAACTTTTAATCTTTATAACCGATGACGTCGCAAACACAATACACAATTAACATTATTATATTTTATAAATTCTCACTATAATAATAGTGATCAGTAAAATAAAAGAAAAATGGTTAATTAAAAATTAATAAAATTATTAACATAAAACTAATGAGTTTATTAAATTTAAGAAGTGTATACGTGGTTTAACATTTTTTTTCTAAACAATGATATTAGTTAATATTAAAAAAGTTAACGATACTATTACAAAGTATACATGCAATTAAATGCTAACTAGCAATAATAAACACTGGTTTTTGTTTAATACCTCACAAACCTTATCCATAATCTAATAGTAATAATAAGCCCCTCTTTTTTTCACCCTCTTTTCTCTCTTAACCTCTCTCTCTGATCTTATTCTCCTATAATCATTATATATTAATATCTAATTTATCCACTTTTCTATTTTTCTTAATAAAAAAAAAAGGTTGTACTAGTATCTTTTTGCACCTTAACAAAATTAAACAAATAAATATTGTTTCTTTTTGAAATTTTCTATGTTTTGGTTGGTGTTCTTTTCTACTTATTTGTTTCCTGATAAAGGTAGTATCTTTTGTGCTCCCAAATAATAAAAAAGTTTGAAAAAAATTGTATATTTTTTTTTTTTTCAAAAAAATAATGTGTTTGATTGGTGTAGTATCTATCTACTTATATGTTTCTCAATAAAGGTTGTATCTTTGTGCACCCAAATAATTTATTTTAGAGAAAAGATTGTATATTTTTCAAATAATAATAATAGCTTTAATTGGAGTTATTTTGGAGAGAATTCTCTAGTATCTAATATCTATCTACTTATTTGTTTCTTAATAAAGGTTGTATCTTTGTGCACCCCAAAAAAAGAAGAAAAGAAGATTATTTATTTATTTTTTTCAAAAAATAATAAAAAATGGCTTTGATTGGTGTTATTTTGGAGATATTAGAGAGACCCACTATTGGTGGGGTGTTGTTGGATATGTTTTTGTTTCTGGGTCCTGTTTGGATTGCTTTTATAGTTGGTATTTTGGTGGGTTGGGTTTGGAACCCTAGGTGGACTATTTTTAATTTTGGTGGTAAATTTGGGTTTAATTCTGGTCCTATTGTTGCTATGGATTCTTCTCCTTTTGAGGCTAATACAAATGGGTCTGAGAAGGAAAAGATTGATGATCCCTTTTCTGAAGATTCCATTTTCAGGTAACTTTTTAGTTTTTTTTTCTAAGGTAATAGGTATTTTAGTTGATTTTTTCAGATTTTGCTTTGTATACTTTGTTTATATAATCATGACTGTTTTTGCTTCTTGTACTGCATTTGTTTGCTGGTATTAATACTTTAGTAGTTTTTTAATTGGCAGTTTGGCCCGGTGTTTTAAAAAGCGAAATCTTAGCTAATGCGATTTTGCAAGAGCTATACTAAAAAAGCATAGAAAGCGTAAGCTTTTAGCGGCCTAAAATGTAGAAAAGTGAGCTTTTTAGGCCTTTTTTAAGTTTTGAGTTGATCTTCCATCAAGCTTTTATTCGAGAATTTTCACTACGAACCGCACTTTTTAAACAGTGATACTAATATATTAGTAGTTTTAGATTGGCAGTTTGGCCCAAACAAGCCATCATATTGCTTAAAAGCTACCACACAATAAATTGACTTTTACGGTTTTTGAATTTGATTGATCTTATATGTAGCTGCTAATGTTAAGGAGTACTTGTTTGGTGTATGTTGGGCACACATCTTGTTAAGGGTTCCATTTTCAGAACTGCAGGTTATATTTTAGTTGAATTTAGGTTTTGATTTATAAATATTTTGTTCTGTTTGAACAAGGGTTTATTTGGTTGCACCTTATGATGATGACTTTTATGCTTGTAAGTGAAAGTTGTACTCCATTTGTTTGCCGGTATAAAATATTGAGCTTTAAATTGCCACAAAGAAGCAATTATATTGCTTAAAAGCTACCGTTACTTAGTGTTTAAGTTTAATTTATTTTGGATGTAGCTGCCTATATTGATTACTTTGGTCTATGTTAAAACATAGCTCAAGTTCTATTAAGGCGTTGCCTTAGAGTCCATTTCTCGGCTTGTATAGAAAACGTAGATTTTGTAGCATATGATAAAGTACATAGTTAATTAGCGCGTTGAAAATTACCAGTTCATGTTACAAGAGTTTCGATCAAATTGATAATCCATTTTGTGAGGATTCCCATATCTGGTGATCTGTAGCTAAAATTTTGTTTTGCTTTTGTATATTCTGTTTCTCGTTGAGCGTGGGATTGGTTGTTTAACTTTGTCTAGTGTTTTTTCCTACAAAATTGACAATTATACATCGCTTGATTGGTCATCTTTAAGGGTTAACGTAAACTTTCTTTTAAACTGAAAGTATAGAGTATCTTTTTCGAACCCAAGCCAGTATATATTTTTTAAATACTTTCAGCTAAGCTGTTGCCTTCGAGTGTTCAATATTAATCTCTCTTTATATATAGCTGTCATTTATGATCACTTGATTGGTCAATCTTGAAACATAATTTGAGATTAGCTTGTTGAGCTCATATTCATCAAAGAATTTTAATGGTTGCTATATAGGATTGGTTGCTTGCTTGCTAAGTTTAGACTTCGTCTTGGCTTGTTTGAGGTACATGGGTTTAATCACTTTTGTGTGGCATGGTTTTAACCAAATTCTTTAATAAAAAAATATAGCCATACTTGTCCCCCTTTGTGCTAGAAATCGCATAGGATCGCTGTTTTGGAAGGAAGTATGGTGTTTGCTTTAATAGTCAGAATATTATAGGATCCTTGTCTCTCTCTCTCTATATATAGCCAAGCATCTGAAAGAAAGAAAAGTAGTCGATATGGAAAATTGTATGAGTTCTTAGATTGATGACAGTGAGGTTTATTTAGTGACTTAAAAGACGAATGATATGGGTTATGGAGTTTATTGCATATGCATTACGTTTTCAAATCAGTTACTGAAAGCTCATGTATTTTTCCAGTTCATCGGAGCTTAAATCAGAAAAGAGTCTTGCTGTTAAAGATGAGGATTTGGAGCATTTGTGCCATCTTGTCGAGAGAAAAGATGGAGGACACGCATGGAAACATATGATGGACCGTTCTACCCACAATATGAGCTACCAAGCATGGCAAAGAGACCTAGAGGTATGTAGACTATGTATTAAAAATTATTGCATTTGAGGCTTTGAAGTAAAAGTAGTTGCTGCTATGCATTAGTGTAATACTATTGTTGTTCAATCATGTTGGTAGCTAAATTGTTCCTAGACCTATAACCCAGGGAAGACTTATTATGTTGAATGGTAACTGATGACCTTGAAGTATTGTTTCTATACTTTAGTTGTTTCAATCTATAACATAAAATTACTCGTAGCCTTAGTATACTCTCCTTGCAGATATATTGAACTCATTACCTGAATATCTGCTCGTATTGGCTTTAGGTTTTCAATTTGAATTTGATCTCGCAACCGTTATGTCTTGCAAGAGCCCTAGTTCAAGTAGTGAATAATACTATTAAGTCATTCCATTCACCTATTGAGTTGTCTTTCATTTTCTTTTCCTTTTTAGAATGGTCCTCCTCAATATTGTAGCAGGACTGTATACGAAGATGCTACTCCTGAATTATTAAGAGACTTCTTTTGGGATGATGAGTTTCGATTGAAGTGGGATGATATGCTTTTGCATGCTAATACTGTACAAGAATGTCCCACAACAGGAACCATGGTGGTGCATTGGGTCCGGAAGGTGAGGACAAACACAAAATTTCACCTGACAATGTGTTACTATAAGAATTATGAATGCTAAATACTTGTTCTATCTTCAATTTCTTGGTGCAGTTTCCCTTTTTCTGCAGTGACAGAGAGTACATAATTGGCCGTCGAATATGGGAGTCGGGAAGATCTTATTACTGTGTGACAAAGGTATCTAATGAAACTTCGTTAACTTCAAACTTCTTGACATGACAAATTGAATCTTTTATATCTTTCCTACTAGTTGTGTCTTTTTAAAGTTGCTTGTGTAAGGAAAACTTGGTGAATTCATTAGATTTTAAGAAAAAAGGAAATTTCAGATGGGGACGTAAGGACAAATTTCAGGGTATCTGTTACTTGCTTGAAATATTCTTCTTAGTTAC
The DNA here is from genome assembly GCA_963682055.1 of Primula veris. NCBI lineage: Eukaryota > Viridiplantae > Streptophyta > Magnoliopsida > Ericales > Primulaceae > Primula > Primula veris. The sequence continues at coordinate 7,174,291 of OY821750.1, read as the reverse complement.
AATTAGGGATGGCAATTTTTCGGGTTTTGACCCAACCCGACCCGCCACGGGTCGGGTAAAAGTGCAACTTTATTTGGATCGGGTCAAATTGGGTAAAAGTGCAAATTTACATAACTTAATACTCTCTCTTTTCTGTCTCTCTTCTCTCTCTCCCTCCCCTCTCTCTCTCCTATACATTAATTTCTATTTCTCTTATCTATAATATTACTTTATGTGAACAGCCCTTACGAGGCCTTGAAACAAATAATTACAAAAAACCCCTACATTAACAAAAATTACAAACTAAAACACACGTATATATATTTAAATTTAAACTGTTTTTTCAAAGTGATAAGTGATAACTGTCTTACGTGTATTAAGACAATTGCCACTATACCCAAATACATATTCATGCCTATTGAAAACTAGCATATTCATGTCTCCCATGAACAAGTAAACACTCCTTCATCAATGGAAATTAAAGTTCTAAAATAGTAATGCACGATATATTATTTTATAAGGTATGTATGAGTTTCTTCTCCTTTTCGTGTTTCCAATTCCTTTTTATTTTTATTTTTTCATATTATTTTTCTTTTTACATTGTATAAATGATTCACCTTTTACTATATTCAGTAATTTTTTATAGGTGTACTAAACGGGAATAACTACGTAAATCAAACCACGCGTTACACAAATTCATGCGTTACACCACGCAACGTGTGGGCACGTTCGCTAGTAGTAATGATATGTAATACATATACATACATTTCGGTAGTTTACTAAATAAATCTTGTATACATTAATTAATGATATTTATGGTAAATGTTAATGTGTTAATTAATGAATTTAGTGATACATTATCGTCATTATTTTTAGAAGAATTTACGGGAAACAAATCATCATATCGATCGTATACGTTTATATTACATTTTTACATATATCAATGTTTTAATTGACGAAATTAATGAGCCCAAATTAGTTCAATAAACATGGAAATGTCAAAAAGAAGATTGCAAAATTTAAATCACTAAATTAATATGAAATGGTATTTAATGCCACATTAATATTTATATATTATCTTTCTAAATCAAATGATTTTTTATTCTACCATGAGTTTTTAACAAATTCTCTTCCAAATCTTGACATTTATGAGGTTTATTTTTCAAATGGAATAAAAAAGTATTATAAAAAACGGGTCAAATGGGTAAAAGTGCAACTTTGTACATGGGTCGGGTCAGGTTTTGAGTGACCCGACCCAATTGCCATCCTACAATCACAAGTGTGCTAAAAAATTTGGAAGCTGGTTGACAATTGGGCTAGATGGTTGAAATTCATAGATTGCAGTTTAACATGAAGGGTGGAATTGTTTGAATGGCTTAATTGAATTATGATTGCCCCGTAGCTATATTTACGTCTTTTTTTTCACTTTATTTTTTGGGTTCTCTTTCTGTTGGCAATCTGCATTTCCTTGGGTTTTGAGTGTTCCAAAATTGAATTGTCGTTGTCCCTTAGTTAAATTTACGTACTTTTTTTTCCCCTTTCTCTGTATTTTTCGGTTTCTATTTTTGTTGACAATCAGTATTCTCATGGGTTCAGGGTGTTCCAAATGATTCTATTCAACAGCGAGATAAACCAAGGCGTGTTGATCTTTATTATTCAAGTTGGTTCATTCAAGCAGGTAAATTAATACTCTATTCTCCCTCTTCTAGCAAATCCTGTGTTTCTATACCATATTGCCTTTTAAAACCTTTCTTTATCTTACTTTTTTAATGTATTCGTAGTTCATTAAAAAATACTTAGGCCGTTCAACTAGTTTAAGATAAACGTTCAGTTTCAAGACAATAGAATATTATTATCCTGACATGCGCTTCAGAGAGATTCTTATTTAAAATTTAGCTATTTGGATGAGAAACCTTCTTCAAATTAATAGTATTTAGTTTCCTTAATGGACGATTAAAACAAACAAAGAGTATGGAACTCCTCCTTGTTGTTTTTTCCCATCTAAATCACTTTGTTCTATAATGGAAATCTGGATGTGAACAAGATCTAAACATAAAAACCCTTGGTGGAAAGTAAAGTCGAATGAAAACTCTTCCCTTAGAAGTGTGTATTCAAAGTCCCAACGAACAGACCCCCAATTTTCAGATCAAATTTTATCAGTAACTTGTCACGTGTGCAATTACTATAGATAGTTCCTGAAACTCTGCAAAGTAAGATAAATTTGTGGCAATGCTTATTCTCAGTAACCTACCAGTCACATGTGCAAGTTATTACATAATTCGTAGAACTTTTTGCAAAAACAAGTTAACTTTTATGGTTATCCCTTTTATTAGTTGTCCCATGTTCAATTTTAGCATTACACCTAAAACTCAGCAAAGTAGGATAAATTTGTGGCAATGCCTTTCATCGCAGCCAGCTGTCTCATGTTTTATTTTTTACATAATTTCTAAACAAATTGCAAATAAGATAAATTTGATGCCTATATTTTCTAGAAGGGGATCTGAATCTTGAATGACTTAATTTTTTTTTTCTCTCGAAACAGTGGAATCAAGAAATGGGAATGGCCAGCTAAGTGCTTGTGAGGTGATACTCTTTCACCACGAAGACATGGGAATCCCATGGGAAATAACTAAATTCGGTGTGAGACAAGGTATGTGGGGAGCAGTAAAAAAAGTAGAACGTGGTTTTCGCCTCTACCAGAAAGAAAGATCCTCAATGGGACCGGTCTCTCGATGCGCGTTTTTAGCTACTGTCAATTCCAAAATAAATCCCGACTATTTAAAATCGATAGAAGATGAAGAAGATTCCGAAGAAACTCAAATCGATGGTTCAAATGATAAGCCCGGGTGTCTAAATATACAAAAAGCCTTGGTTTTTGGTGGGGTTGTTGCCCTTGCTTTTAGTCTTGACAGAGGCTTATTGACGAAAGCGCTTATTTTCGGTATTGCCAGAAGATTTGGAAATATAGGGAGGAGATTATAGTTTTGCGGATCGAAGACTTGTTGTTTATAAGCTTCAGGTTTTTACCATGATTGCTTCATTTTTTGTTTTTAGAAAAGGATGGTTTCTGTGCTGGTTAGGAGCCTTTTTCAGCCTCTAAAATTATTTAGAATTTGTAACCTCTCATTTGAGACTACACCGCTGTATATAATTTGCATCCATATGAGGGAATAAAATTAACCTAAATTAGTTGAAACCAGAAATTGTTGCTTCTTACTCTTTGATTCTATACTGGGAAAAAAAAAGAATTCTGTTGTAGCAATGGTTTCCTGGATTATATGTAATGTATGTATATATATATATGAACGCAGATTTGCTCTATCATGCATTTAGTACTTTGGTGCACATGTAAGACATTATGTCTGATTCTTTTTACCTCTTTAATTAGGTTACTCAGGAATCAGAACTTGATAATTGTCACAACTGTACCAAGATGAGATAAGCATATGCTTGTATAGTGTATTATTGAAAAGAAAAAACTATGTTGCAATGTTTTCAAGGAATATATCAACCGTGTTTTTCGCTAATATTTAGGTTTACGCACGCATGATTGCTGTATCACGCAGCTTTTGGTATTTTTCAAGCATATATAGGACATTATATGCCATTCTTTTTACCTCTTTAGGTTGCACAGGAATCAGGATTCGATAATTGTCACAGCAGTACCAAGATGAGATGTGCATGATTGTATATTTTCATATTTTGCATCTGGAAAAGAATGATATATGTGCCTCTTTAGGAGCTTTTTTCCACCCCTCCATAGGATTTAGAGCTTGTTACATCTCCCTCTTCAACTATATGGATTGTACAGATGTACTGTAATTTGCGAAGAGAATAAGATTAAAATAAGTTCTATGAACCAGAAACTGTTGTTCCTACTAACATTGTAGCTGTTGGCAGCAATATTATTATGGATTACATATGCTGCTTTGTTTGGTTCAAAAATTTGGAAAGCACAAAGTATTACTAATCCCACAAAATTTGTATACTCAAGGGTTATTAATCTTTCAATCATTTTCCTACTGCAGATTTCTTATAAAATCTACGTTCCCCATTCAACAAGAATAGACTTCCCCCTTTTTAAATGAATTCAAGAGAAAAAATTGTTTCAGGCCAGCTAGCGTGAATAGGTTTTGTACAATAAGAAATATTGAAATTGAGTTTAAATATTGAATAGGTTTTACTACAGATTTCTAATAGAGTTTAAATATTGAAATTGACAAGATTTTGGACTAAAATGTCCGAATTGATCCCAGTATATGTATACAATGAAAAATAAATCGCCAATTAACATCACATTAGTTCAATGTCTTCTATACTTGTACACTGATTCAAAACAATAGAAGTCAAACCAGAAAAACATCAACAAAACGTGCTTCTCAAGAACAAAACAAATACTCAAAGATCAAAAATATCATCAATCAATAATTAATCCCACAAGGTATATATTAATCTGCCAATTACATATAATAACTGCCACTTAGAATCACATTAATCCAATGCCTTTTACACCAATCCAAAGAAACCATGAAAATAGTTAAATAGATACTGAAACTCAAACTAGAACAACAAAAGATCACTTTTTCTCATTATCGACAATTTAGCCCAAAGAACAAACCAATATAGAAAAAATCAACAATAATCAAAACTAATACTAAGAAACTAGAATCTAACAATAGTTTCAAAACAATAAACCCCATCCAACTCCACTGCAAACCTAGTCTTCCTCGGCTCCTCTTTCGCTTTATTTTCTGGTGAAATTACTTTTTCACTCTTCACACCCTTCGAACCAGAGGCCTTTGTGTTACCCCCTTTTGCCAAAAACGCGAACTTGTGGCCGATTGACTCGGCACCAAAAGCATCAAAAGGACTAAATATTGACATCATCATTTGTATATAAATATATAACTAATTCTTGAAGAATGAAGAGAGAGGAAAAGGAGAGAGATCTTGAGTTGCAAGAAAGGATATATGTATATAAAAAAAGGTTTTGTAAGTATATATATATATAATAAGGGTATCAACTATCAAGGAAACTGAATAGGAAACATGTTTAAAATATGGAAAGAGCTTGATAGTGATTAGTGAAGGTTCGTTATATTATTAAAATCGGTGTTTTCATATTCTAATTATTATTAGGTATATATACTACCTCCGTTCCTAAACAAATGTTCTTTTCGAAAATACGTGCAATTTTAACCGATAGTTTTTTCATATTTAGATTGTCGGAAAAAATATTTTCAAAATTTAATCACGTAGTTAATAGTTAGAACTATATGATGTAAATTCCAATTTTTTCATTTTGTAAATTTTAATATGAAAATTTTAATGATTAAAATTACACGTATTTTTGTTAGACACATTTATTTAGGGACAGATGAAGTATCAAATAGTAACGTGTCTCGTGTCGAGTGGCTTGAGTCGGATAAGTGTTCTCTGACCTTAAATAGAGAATATAGATTTGCCGTGTGGACAAGGTCTTTTTTTTTTTATTATTCCAAGTAGTTTCAATTCTAATACTAAAAAAAAGTCCATACCAATTTGACGACTTTGTGGACCGTAGATTTGTCTCTTCCTAATTTCAAAGATGTAGTCAATTGTTCTATTTATCATATTCTTCTATGGCAAAAATATTGTGATTATTATTATTATTATTATGACGATGCACACAAGGTTATTGGGGAAGTAACGAGTTTAATAATTAATCTAACTACTTTTTAAAACTTTTCTAAGAAAACCAAACTGAGAAAATATTTCTTAGAAGGTAGGAGTTAGACCAGACAAAAACCCCGAAAAAGCAAACCAAACCGATAACCGAACCGAACCGAACCGAAAGAGATCGAAACCAAAAAACCGAAACTTTTTCGGTCGGTTTCGGTTTACAATAAAACCGAACCGAAAAAACCCGACAAAGACCGAAAAATAAAATAAAAAACCAGAAAACCCGAAACCGGACCGAAACAAACCGGTTCGGTTCGGTCCAAAAAATAAAAAGACAGAAACCGAAAAAAATCAAACTGAAAAATCCGTTCAGTTTCGGTTTTGCCAAAAACCGAACCGGACTGAACTCAATCATGATAGCTAGTTGATTTCTTGCGAAGTGCCAAGCTTTCTTTCAGCGCCACAATCAATGAGGCAGGTCTCTGTATACACTAATTTGAAGCACTGTTTTAAAAAGCTCGCAACGTTGCGCAACGTTGTGCGATATAGTGGTTTTTGAAAAAAAAACGCAACGCTATTTACGCCATTTGGATGGAAAAACGCTAAATTTGCGCTACGCTATAGCGGGTGCAATCCAAAAAAAATATATATATATTTTTTTATTTATTTATTTTTATTTTGGTCAAAATTTTAATGAAATTATTGGAGCTTAAAAAGAATCAAACCCCAAAACTCTTGCAAACAAAGTAAATACTCTGGCATCTCAAGTATAATCATTTTGTGATTATTAGTTACAATTTTTTTTTATATATTTAGTTAATTTTTATTAGATGTTTTGAATTTAATGCTATATTTATATGTATTTAGGCAAAAAAAAAAAAATACATTGCAAAGCGCTATGTAGCAACGCTATTTGCGCTTTTAGCGTTTCTCTCGAAAAAACGCTACGGTAGCGATAACGCTATTTAAAACACTGATTTGAAATAGAAACACAACTTTATAGACAAATTTGAAGGCAATAATTTGAATTGAAACACTACATTGAAGCGAAATTAAAAATTTGAGCCAATAACAAATCTATGTAGAGTTTGTCTGAGGTCGATGAGGAGATTCTTTCAGATACAAAACACCTCATTCCATACTCGAAAGAATCGCAGGAAATCCTTTGTGAATTTGGAAAAGATACATTTTTTTCCGCCCATTTATGCCCTGCCCGTAAATATTCATTTGGAATTACAATTTTACCATCTCGATGCTGTCCATATAGATTATTATTTTTTAGTAAATTGGATTTCACTCGATGCATCTTAAACATGTGCCCCATTGTATTGACATTGGAATTGCTCATTAGAGTTGTACATGTACCCTATTTAGACTCTTGTTGTTTGGGCTGAAAATATTTACTCGGAAAAATATTTTTTTAGACTTTTTTTCTTTCTGAAAATGTTTTTCTCTTTATCTGTATTTTAAGTGTTTGACGACATTTGAATTTTTCATAGAAATTTTCGTCTAAGGGCATGTTTGGCATCGGGTTCTGTACTCATAAAATTGTTTTTATAAATTAGAAAAAAAGTTGTTTAAAATAAGCCACTTGTACATTTTTTTTACTTATAAAGTGTTTGGCGATATTTGGAATTTTCATGGAAACTTCCGACTAAGGGCACGTTTGGCATCAGATTTTTTATTCAGAAAATTGCTTTTACAAATAGAAAAAAACTTGTTTAAAATAAGCCATTTGTACCTTTTTTTTACTTATAAAGTGTTTGGCGGTACTTAGACTTTCCATGGAAATTTTTGAGTTTGGAATCGACTCTTGTACTCAAAAAATTGCTTTTACAAATAGAAAAAAGTTTGTTTAAAATAAGCCACATGTATATTTTTTTACTTATAAATTGTTTGACGATACTTGGACTTTTCAAGAAAATTTCTTGATTAAGGACGTGTTTGACATCAAATTTTGCAGTAAAAAATTATTTTTACAATGAGAATTTTCCCCCCCTCAAAATAATCTACTTTTATAAAATAATGAGAAAAAACTTATTTAAAATAACTCACTTATAGATTTTTTTTTACCTATAAATGACTTATAACTTATTTTTATTTATAAGTCACTTTTCACTTATTTGAACTTATTGATGATTTAGAAATAAAAATAATAATTTTATTGAGAAATTTTAACTTTTTGTGATTTTTTTGTGTAAAAGCTAAAAACTCTCCAAATTTTTAACTTCTTTGATTTTGAGCTTTTTTTTTTGAAAAGCTAATATATCAAACACGGTAACTTTTTTAATTTAAAATAAAAAAAAAACGAGATAAAAGGGATAAAATATATGCATTCGTGAGTAAAAATGTTATGTTTCTCCTCATGTAGTAGAATGTTTTTTACCCAATTTTGGTTTGAATCAAATTTATCCTGTTTTCCATAAAATAGAAAATATTTTTTTTAATTTCTTATTTTTCTATCAACCAATTATTCATAAAATTCATTTTTTGGGAAAAATATTTCCTTTCCTATTTTTCCCTTAAAACAAACGGATTAAACAATTATTATGGACACCATATCTTAAAACAAAACAAAAAAATGTAAAAACAGGAGACTATTTATAAGAATAAAAGTCTTTCAAATCTTCGGATTGCTTTTCTTTTATCTTCAAGAATCTCGCTGCCCCATTGAAGATTTGATCGTCGTCCTTTTTAGGAGATAAACTCCTTCCCATCTTCAAGATAAGAGAATATATATCTTATTTAAAAAGATTCACATGAAACAATATTTTTGATAGATTTATATATGGACCAATATATATCCTAACATTATTCAAACTTATACTCACCAAATCAATAAGTAATTATTCGTATAAAATAGAATAAGAAAAAATTTTATTTACCAAACTTTAAGAAAAAGAACAAATCTTTTTATAAGATAATATATTTTTTTAAAACCAAATCCCACACAATTTGGAAATATAATTACCTTTTTTTAATACACAAGTATTTTGGCATAATCCAATACTACAACAAATTAAGTAACTTTAATAAGTTAATTTAAGTTCTAACAATCTCTCTTTTTTTCATTGGATTTGTGTCAAATTTCATCCTAAATATTTGACTTTTTTTTTTAGGATTAAACAAATTATACCATATACCAAGCTTTGCAAATTAAATACACCAACTATATTCCGTCCAATAATAATTAGATCATGGTACTGTGACTAACTAACCATGAATTATGTTTGCTTTATAGACAATATTCTACAGATGTCTTATGGTACAACATTAGGATATTGCAATTAAGAAGTACTTTCATTCTGAACTAATAATCTGATGGCGAACCAATAAAAATAATATCGGCCAATTAGCACAACCGTAATTAATATAACCCAATGCCTTTTACACTAATCCAAAGAAACCAGAAAATATGTTGCCAAACTAAAACAAACAAAAAAAACTAACCTCTTTTTCACTATCGATTAATTAACCCCAAGAACAAACCAATATAAAAGAAATAATCAATGATAAAAACCAATACTAAAAGACTAATATCTAACAATAGTTTCAAAACAATAAACCCCATCCAACTCCACTGCAAACCTAGTCTTCTTTGGCTGCTCTTTCGCTTTACTTTCTGGTAAAATTACTTCTTCACTCTTCACGGGACTCGAACCAGAGACGTCTGTGTTACCCCCTTTCGTTAAAAACGGGAACTTGTGGCCCATTGACTCGGCGCCAAAAGCATCAAAAGGACTAAACATCGACATCATCATGGTTATATAGCTAATTCTTGAAGAATGATGAGAGAAATAAAGAGAGTTATTGAGTTACAAGAAGGAATATGTGTATAGAAAAAAAGGTTTTGTAAGTATATATACAAGGGTAACCAAGAAAACTGAATAAGAAACACGTTTAGAAAAAAGGAAAGAGCTTGGTAGTGAAGGTTCGTTAGTATTATTAAAGTCGGTGTTTCCATATTAGATATATATATATATATATATATATATATGGACTATGGTAACGTGTCTTGTGTCTATTGGTTAGAGTCAAAGAAGTATTATTTGACCTTATATTGAGTACATAGATTTGCCGTGTGGACAAGGTCTTCTTGGTTTTTTATTATTTGAACTTACCTTCTTTTTTGGTCCAAGTAGATTCAATTCAAATGCTAAAAAGAGGAGTCCATACAAATTTGACGACTATGGACTTTAAATATGTCTCTTTCTAATTTCAAAGATGTAAATATAGTCAATTGTTCTATTTAGTATTTACCCTATTAATGAACACTGTTATGGAAAAAATATTCTGATATTTGTTATTACTACACACAAGATTATTGGGGAAGTAACGAGTTTATTAATTAATCTAACTATTTCTATAAAGTTTTGTAAAAAAACTAAACTGGAACATTTTTTTAGTAGGTAGGAGTATCATATAGTTGATTTCCAGCCCCGCAATTGATGAGGCTCCGACCTCAAGAGGCCCCTGTATACATGCAGTACACTAATTTGAAGTAGAAACACAACTTTAAAGAAAAATTGAATGCATTAGCTTGAACAGAAAAACACTGCTTCCAAGCAAAAAAAAAAGAAAAAGCGCCAAGAACGGATCTATGTAAGGTTTGCCTGAGGTCAATGAGGAGTTTCTTTCAGATACGAAACACCGTGTTTTTAACGACTTTTTCCTTGCTTAATCGGTTGCACAAATTATTTTGTGAACATTCATGTTCGTTTAGAGTTGGTCCCCGATTCTCTTATTTGTCTTTCTTATAGTTAGTTCCACAATCAGATATCGGTGTTCTTGATTTTTTTATATTTTGAATTTCTCCTTACTTGTATTGAAATTGGAGTTTTACTAATTAAAGTGGTATGCATACGCCATTTATCCTTAAACAATGATTATAGACCCCGATATCTTAATACTAGTTGGAAAATAAAATATTTGGTAATAGTAAATCCAACGTAATTGCCAGGCTAAGTTGTGTTTATCAATTTAGCAATACCTCCTTTTATTTGTTGTGTCCATAACTTGGCATGCTAAAATTTATGTGTCATATTTCATCCTAAATATTTCACCTTTTCTTTAGGGTTAAACCAAAGATGCCATATACCAATCTTTGCATAATACACCAACTATACAATAAAATTTGGATTTAGAGACAAATAATTATGTTCCAGCCAACAATAATTGGATCATGGATCTGTCACTTGAAGCTACTATCTAATTACCATTAATTACGTTAGCTTATAAACAATTCCTTTTCTACTACAGATTTCTTATGGTACAACATTAGGATATTATGCAATTGACGAGTACTTTGATTTTGATTTCTGAATTATTAATAATCTGATTGCGAACCAATAAAAATATATCAGCCCATTAGCATCACATTAATCCAATCTCTTTAACGCTAATTCAAAAAAAACCAGAAAAATATATATGTTGCCAAACTAAAAAAACAAACAATCACCTTTTTTCATTATCCTCTAGAACAAACCAGTATAGATAAAACCATCAATGATCAAAACTGTCACGCCCCAAAATCCATAGAACACGGATATCGAGGCATGACCTTTTTAAAACAAGAAAAGTGAAACATGTTGGTACAAAATTCAAATTTTTTTAAAAAAAAAAAAAAAAAAGACTTGCGAGCTAAAGAAACAATTAAACAATAAATAAAAATATTTGCCAAACGCGGCTACAAGACGAGATAAGATAAACGAATGTAAATTGCCCGTAGGCTACAACCTCAAAATAAAATATATATGAAAAGAAAGCAAAAGCCCGAACCCATGCAATACCGCGCTAATGCACCTAGCCAACGCCTCAAGCTAATTTGTACCTGAAAGACAAAAATTGTAACGGTGAGTCCCACGCACATAACTAGACGGGACGGCACCACAGATACCGTCACTCCATCCCATAAATGCTAGAACTCACAAATTCTACAACTACGATAAACGACGTATAAAAAGAAATATAATGACATTCTACAACTACGATAATCTACGAATAAAAAGAAATATAATGACATTCTACAACTACGATAATTTAAATAAATTAACTAATATCAACACACATCTAAAGCATACATGGACCTCTCATGCCACCTACCCCGGTCCGTAAGGTAGGTCATTCCCTATCCCTTCGGCCGTCGTATGTCCCCGGAATTAGGGAGAGACATAGACCATTGCAACATAAAAGTAGATTTATAGTGCGCACTTGGACCTCTCACGCCACTCGCCCCAGTCCGTAAGACGAGTCATTCCCTATCCCTTCGGCCGTCATATGTCCCCGGAATTAGGGAGAGACATAGACCATTGCTAACATAAAAGTAAATAGTGCACACTGGGACCTCTCACGCCACTCGCCCCGGTCCGTAAGACGAGTCATTCCCTATCCCCTCGGCCGTCTTCTGTCCCCGAAATTAGGGAGAGACAGAGACCATTGCCACTACAGCTAACACACAAGGCCTCGGCCAATAATATAAATCCACACAAATAACACATTCTCATACGGCCTCGGCCAATAATATTATACCAATCAAATAACACCATCTCATACGTCACGTAACGTAATACAACATAACATATAACCGCATGTACTAGATTCGCAACTAGCAAAGCAACTTCAATAGCGTAAAATCCCATTCGGGCATTTTAACAAACACCTAGTATGCACCATCTAAAACTCATCTCCATTCAACAATATTTCACCCAATTCTATCAACAACCATAATAACATATATTTAACGCATAAAACATGCAAACCCATCAATATTCTCATCAATCCGAAATCAACACATCTAAGGTCTCAACCTCTACCATTCAAATAAACGAAATTAAAAGTGTAACAACTAACCCCAATTAACAATATAAGAACATAATTACTAAAAAAAGGCAAAACCCCCAATTTAAAGTAAACGTAAAACATAATCCTAACATACACCCTCGTCTAGTCGCAATGGATAACCCCCGTTACCTTAGCGTGTAGAAGAGATGCTCCCGGTAAAAACCCGCTAACGTGGTTCTCTTCTTCTTCTTCTCTTTCTTCTCTTTTCTCTCTTCTTACTCTTTTTATCTCTTTTCTCTCTTCTTACTCTTTCTCTCTCTTTTCTCTCTTCTTACTCTGAATCTTATCTGTAGAAAGAGGCTGAAAAGAGTTTATAAAAGCTGTTTTGATAAAGTTTGAGGTAACGAACTATTTGGTCCCCAAAGTTCTAAAAGTTAACGCTTAATCCAAAAATATAGTTTTACTACTCAAAAATAACAAATCTTTAGAAACAAATCTATTGGGTCCTTTTTATTAGTAAAATTAGTAACAGGTTTTTTTTTTTTTTTTTAAAAAAAAAAGTTTTTCGGAAGAGTTTCGGTTTTTGGCTAAAAATTAGTCGAGTGCCCGGTTTTTGGTAAAATTTTGAATAAAACGTTTTTTTTTTTTTTTTTTTTTGGATAAATTAAATCATAAATAAAACCATTTATAACAATACGGGATGTTACAAAAACCAATACCGAAAGACTAACATCTAACAATAGTTTCGAAACAATAAAGCCCGTCCAACTCCAGTGCAAATCTAGCCTTCATCAGCTGCTCTTTCGGTTTACTTGCAGGTGTAACGGACTTAGAACCAGAGCCCTCCGTTTTATTCTTTTTTGCAGAAAACCCGAACTTGTGGTTCATTGACTCCGGCATGCAAAATGCACCAAACGGAGTAAATATCAACATAGCTAAATTCTTGAAGAATAAAGAAAGATAGAGAGAGATCTTGAGTTGCTAGAAAGAATGCGTGTATAGAGAAAAAAAAGGGTTTGGTGGTATATATATATATATATTATGGGTGAGAGGGTAAAAGGAAAGAATAATGCTAATAAGCCAGATAGACTCAACCAGACTCTTAAAACACTGGTCCTTAATGTAAATTTAGAATTTTATTTTCACCCCGAAATTTAAGAGTCTGCTATTCGGCCATATATTTAATATTTTTAATTAATATTTAAGTTTAGAATAGTCTCAAATAAAGTTCTATAATATTATATTTGAGTTTTTATTTTGTTAAATCGTCAAATAAAATATATTAAAATCATTAAAATTTTAAATATTTTTAATTAATAGTTAAGTTTAAGGTAGTCTCAAATAGAGTTCTATAATATTATATTTGAGTTTTTATTTTGTTGAATCGTCAAATAAAATATATTAAAATCATTAAAGTTTTAAATATTTTTAATTAATATTTAAGTTTAGGGTAGTATTAACTAGCGTTTAAATATTATATTTGAGGTTTTATTTTTGTTTTAGTTGTGTGTCAAAAGAATTTTAAAAATTACATAAAATATTGTATGATAATTAGTCTGGTTGAGTCAGTTTGCTTCTATAGCATTGATGAAAAGGAAACTATTGGTAAATATATTTTATTTTCTTAAAAAATGGAAACACGTTTGCAGAGGGAAAGAGCTTGGTAACGAAGGTTAGTTAAGGAAGGATGTATTTAATAAACTGTGTCTCTTTTATCTGTTGTTTTATTTGTTTTAACTTTAGTTGTAACTTTCCAACCTTTCAATTCATTTTGTGAAATTTAATTGCTAATAATCTAATATTAGTTCAAATAGCTACTTTTCAAATCATCTAATACACTCTTCTGTTACGTTATATTTTGTGCATGATTTTATTACCTTTTCTTTTACATTTTGGTTTGAAACCATGTTTTTCCTTCTATGTGGTATGGAAAAGCAGAAAAGAAAATGTTTAGACTGGTGTAGTAATTATTAATTTTCATACTTTACCATACATAATCTAATTTAATTGTAAGTTAGCATAGAAACCCGCAATTAACCCGGATGAACATTGTGTTAGTATACATTTTTAAAAGACAGTATTCTTTTTGAAATGCAGGGGCATAATCAAACCGACATTGGTGCAACGCCTGGGAAGATGGTGAAGTGCTTGAAAAGTGTGGGGACCGACCGCTAACCCTCTCGTCTTGATCGATGAAATTGATAAGGTATAATGATTTCTTCATTTTGTCATCCTTCTATAGTCAAACATTTGTTTGAGGGTTTTTTAACACGAGATTTCAGTTAATTTATTGGCTGAGTACAACTCAGAAGTGAGTTATTTACATAAGTTTGCTTTTTACACAAGTTAATTTATTTTCTTTTGTTGCATATCCTAATAGTATGCTTCCAGGCTAAGAAGCTTAAACATTGGAAGGTAAGAAGATGTAGATTATACTTGTCTTGCCTTCTAGAATCAGTATATTCATCCGGTCATCCCTAATATCTCTTTAGCTGATTAGGCTACTGTTTTTTAGATCATAGAAGACCTTTTTTTTTTATCAAAGCAACAAGGCAAGGCTCGATGTTTGGTTAGCCTAATATCTTTTAGCTGATTAGGCTACTGTTAATAAAAAATCAATATGCATATGTATAAGGAGAATATCAGTTTTGTACATTGAACCATCAACGTTTAACAATTGTGCTTGAAGTTATTAAGTTTACACAACCTTTCATACAAACTGAATAATTAGTACACGAGCCGCTGAAAATTAACTCAAAAAACATTACTTATGCTACTATGCACTAATTGTTTGATTACATAAACATACTAAGACCCAATATGCATAAAATTGAACAATTATTACACATTTATTAAAATCAATCGTTTGATTGGTGTCTGCATTTTGAATTTTGATAACTGACAATGTTGAATTTTTAATTTCTGAACTTTAATAATATATTGGCCTTGTTTGGTTACCTTTCTTTTTCCTTACTTTTACTTTTACTTCTTATTTTTACTTTCACTTCCGGATGTTTGTTTGGCTGTCATTTTTAAGTTTACTTTTATCAAAAGTAAACCATTAAATATACTTTTGGCTTTACTTTTACTTTTACTTATATTTAGTTTGTTTGTATGTCATCTCATAAGTATACTTTTGGTGAAAAGTAAATGTCTATAAGTAGACTTTTTAAAAGTAAGTTTGATAATACTTTTACTAGTAAGTAAAATACTGTTACTGTTTATATATGTTATATGATAAACCTATTTCAGTATTGAATCCAACTTGTTGAATATGAATGAACAAAATCTGTTATATTACTCAAGTTTTCATAACCAGATTAAAATTTAGGTTTTAATCTGAATGTTATTTTAAAGTACAGTTCAAAACCTAGTTCCTATCATCATTATATTTTCCTAATTTTGTATTTTTAATATTTAAATAATGAAATGTTTTTTTGCTAATTAATTATTTTGCATTATTCTATTAATCGAAATAAACAAGGGGTAATTCCCTATAAGTATCTCATAGCAACTTATATTACTCCTAGATACCTTATAAAAAATTTAAAAAATTACAAAAAATCACAAAAAATGAAAAAAATCACAAACTTTTAAAAAAATTAAAAAAAATATATATAATTTTTTTTGTCAATATAACACTTTTTATACCGAAAAATCAAAAAAATATAAAAAATGACAAAAACTTATAAAAAATCACAAAAAAATAAAAAAAAATTAAATTTTTTTTTGTAATTTTGTAATTGTTTTTGTAATTTTTAAAAATTTTTGTGATTCTTTCATTTTTTATAATTTTTTTGTGATTTTTTTTATTTTTTTGTGATTTTTTTTCATTTTTGTGATTTTTTTCATTTTTTATAAATTTTTTATTTTTTTTAATATTTTGTGATTTTTTCTAATTTTTTTTTATTTTTTTTGTGATTGTTTTATTTTTTTTGTGATTTTTTTAATTTATTTTTCATTTTTTGTGATTTTTTTTCATTTATTTTGAGATTTTTTTTATTTTATATAATTTTATGTGTTTTTTTTTTCCATTTTTTATGAAATATGTATATGGCGTTTTGGTAAATAAAGTAAATAATTAAAAAGTGGTACCTATAGGGAATATGAACTTATGAAGGTACCTAGGAGTAATATAAGTTCAAAAGTGGTACCTATCGTGCATTATTTGAATAAACAATTCATTTTCACTAAAAAAGTAAAAGTAAACATATTTTACCAAACATATATTTTTACGGTGTTCACCAAACAATATTACTTACTAAAAAGTAAACATAAAAAAGTATACTTTTCAACCCACTTACAAAAAATATACTTTTGAACATAAAAGACGCGACCAAACGAGGCCATTGTTTACTTATCCTCAATATGATATATTTTCACTTCCATTTGCATATTTCCATTAGCTGCGTCAATTTTACATGGAGTCAATTTTGAATTGACAGTTTTGGCATGACCATCCTTTAGGCTTATGTTTAATTTGGCTCTTCTTTTTTTTCCGTTTTTTACAGCTGGGACGGGGAAAGAAGGGTGATCCAGCAGGTGCTATGTTGGAACTCCTTGATCCAGAGCAAAATGCAAGCTTCGTGGTCCACTATCTTGACGTTTCAATAGATTTATCAAAGGTTAGTCATTCTAGCAGTTATTGGGTTGGCAGTTCCATTCATTACGTGAAAGAGACTTATATTAACCAAGTATCGCTTCTGTAGATGTAGTTTATTACTTCATACAAAGGTATGTGAGTGGATATATGGATCCTAATTTGAAACCAATATGCTTTAATTTACTTTGGTTTATTGTGTTTTTTAAACGCGTAGTGTTCAATACTTTTTGTTGAGGATACCATAGTTATACAAACTTATCTTCTAATAGCTGATGCACTGTGAGTAAGATTATGCGAAACTGGCATGAGTAATTAATCTTTTTTCCGTCATTGCAGGTTTTGTTTGTTTGTACAGCTAATGAAGTGGAAAATATCACTGAACCTTTGTTAGATAGAATGGAGGTCATTCACATCGCTGGGTACATCACTGGGGAGAAAATGCACATCGCCAGAGACCATTTGGAGAAGCGTGCTTGAGAAATTTGTGGCGTTACGGCTGAACAGGTACCTTTTTATGTCCACTATGTTCTTTTCCAAATTCTATTGGTACCTATCTTTAAAAAAAAGAAAAAAAAAACTTTCAATTGCCTTTGTCTATACATTTTCATTAAAAGACATATTAATAGGAACGAGAGACATTATTAACCGCACGTTAAAATGACACTCAGATAAATGTGGTACAAATACTATTCAAAAGTCTTAAACTCGATATTTGTCACATTTCTCGCTCAAAGGCTCAAAAGCTTAAAAACTTGTGCTTTTTTCATGTGCTTTTTTCACGTGCCTTTTTCACTCCAAAGATCAATAGGCTTATGATTTGCTATTTTTAATAAGGGAAAATTATATTCTAGTATGAAGCTGGAGACTTAAGATCTCTTTTAAGGAATAGGTACACACTTTTTCTCCTTTTTTTTTTCCATCTAATGTTTGAAAATGCTAAATTATGTTCAATCATATGTACCTGTAAAGGCTATAATCTTCATTAAAGAAACACAAAAATCGGTTTTCTATAATTAAGTCTGAGTCCCGAGAGTACATGTAAACACTAACTTCCCTTTTCAGGATGAAATATAGTAAGTATAAATCTATTATTTGTTTTTGTGCGATAAAAAAATCATGGTATCATTAAGCTTTATTAAGATCAATAGCATTCTTTTTTCTTGAATTTTAATTGTAAACCATGGCCTCTTCATTTTATTGCATAATTATATATATTTACATAATGGGTATAAATTATGCAATGTCTAATTATCTATAAAGCTACTTTTGATAGATATGATTATAACTTAATGCAAACCTAATGTTTTACGAGTCGAAGTTAGTTTTTCCCGAAATTCTTGCACAATGGATTTAGTTACATTTCCGCGTTTTGAAACATTGATTAGTACTTAAAAGGACTAATATGTTTTCATGTTGAACTTACTGATGCTGCTCTTCTCGCTTTAGTAGAACACTATTGTCGAGAACCAGGTATCCGGAATCTTCAAAAACAGATTGAGAAGATCTATTGTAAGGTATGCTGAACTTAAATCTTTAGTTCTTTTTTAGGTGTAAGCTTCAAGTAAGACCTTGTTTACTTGCAGTTCTTAAGCTCAGCTTACCTGTATTTCTTCTGAAAAGTTCAACTGCATTTGGTTGGCGAGCTTAAGCTTAAAAGCTGTGCTTTTCTAAATTTGGCCTGAGAAAAGCTAGTTGCAAAGGTTTCTACTTTGTAGACCTGGGATATCTTGCGCGGGATACCAGATGGATACTTATTAGAATTAGATTAACATCTTCTTTTGAAAAGTTCAACTGCATTTGGTTGGCGAGCTTAAGCTTAAAAGCTGTGCTTTTCTAAATTTGGCCTTAGAAAACCTAGTTGCAAAGGTTTCTACTTTGTAGACCTGGGATATCTTGCGCGGGATACCAGATGGATACTTATTAGTATTAGATTAAAATCTTCTTTTGTTTTCTAAAACTGAATTTTTAAAACCTCAGGGAGTGCTGCAATTTTAAAAAAATTGGTAAATTTCCCCTCAGACTAGATTATCACCTCCCCATCAAGACCCGCAAAATAATCCTTTCAGTATGATGATGTGATTTACATTCAATTCTAAATAATTCTTAATGATCCCTTTCGTCCAGAATATATGATCTTCGAAGGCATATCTTGTTCTGAAGCATACCTTATTTATTTAAATTTTTCGTAAATAACTAATGGTTGCTCATCGTAAATTTTTATTTACCAAATCAAACTAGTCCGTTTCTTATATTGTGCTTGTTCGGCAGATTGCTCTCCAACTTGTTCGTAAATTGAATGATCATTCAGTTGTTGCAAGTGAGTCCTTTCTAGTTACAAAGACTGATGTTGTCGCTGATAAATTGGATAACGACTCTGCAATCAGACGTTCAAAATGGACGAAACCAAAATCTAGCAGACGGTATCAAGGTACCAAAACTTAATCATTACTGAAAAAATTCCCATTAGATTGACTTCCAGGTGTTGTCTCTTTATCCAAAACAAAACTTATTAAGCACTTTATCCCGGCTGTATTTCTTTGCATGAACAACAGAACTAACTATGTAGATTTCTTGTAGTATAAATAAAGTATGCATTCGACTGTATTGAGAAATTGATAATTTTATTAATTTGTGTCTTTCTATTTATATATATATCTCTAAATGGTGGT
This sequence comes from Primula veris, assembly GCA_963682055.1. NCBI lineage: Eukaryota > Viridiplantae > Streptophyta > Magnoliopsida > Ericales > Primulaceae > Primula > Primula veris. Next base: position 7,154,599 of record OY821750.1, on the reverse strand, counting down.
GGAATGAATCACAATAAAATTTTGTAATTGGTAAACGAAGGGTCGAGAAACTGACAACAAAATCTTGTACAAACATAATCATTGTGTTATTGATCGCTCATGATTATATTATTAATTTCTCAATTTCTCAATTTACCTACCTTGTTTTGGTATGTCTAACATGCTCAATTAAAATATTTATCACTGTTTATTGTAAAACAATGGAAAAACAGGAAAAGGTGCCCAGTGAAGCAGTCAAAAAGATAACGGTTGATGCATCAAACTTACATAAATTTGTCGGAAAGCTCGTTTTTAAGGTTGAGCGTATTTATGATCATACCCCTATAGGAGTTGCAATGGGTCTTTCTTAGACTGGGATGGGGGAGTCCACCCTTTACATAGAGACCAGTTTGATCGAGGAATTAGGAAATGGCGAAGGGGGTCTCAGTCTCACAGGTAGGGTGTTTGCAGCTCGATACGAAATAATAGAAACCGAGCCAATGAAAACAATATGGTTTTCTTTTGGATTAAATCAACAATCAAAACCAAGTCAATAAATCAATCATGATCGGTTTGGTGCGGTCTGTTTGAAATTCAATCCCAACAAGAACATGAGTCATCCAAAAATTTTACCATAGAAACAAACTACAAGTGAATGGTTTTGCTTTTGACAAAATTATAAATCAAATCAAACCTAATTAACCAATCATTATCGGATTAGTTTGGACAGTTTGAGTTTTAGTCACAGGAACATTCAAAAGTCACTACATATCTGCCACCAAATCATTGGTTAACGAAATTTGCTAATTAGCAGCAATCATATGCCAAAATTCTTGGCTAAAAATCAATAAAGGAACTTATAATTAATGCTCCTAGTATACATGTATATACGAGGAGTACTGTATATGTAATATTTGAAACAATCTGGTCTGGTTTGATATTAAAACAATAAACACTGCTAGCCAAACCAATAAAATCGGTTTAAAATAATTTGAACCGAACAAAGCAAATAGTTGATTTGTTTATTTCGAATTTACTTAATTCGTTTGATTCGGTTTAAAATAATTTGAACCGAACAAAGCAAATAGTTGATTTGTTTATTTCGAATTTACTTAATTCGTTTGATTCGGTTGGTTTGTGGATTCGCAGGACAACTTGGAGATGTAATGAAAGAGAGTGCTAAAATCGCTCACATTGTTGCCAGAGCAATAATACTCGAGAAAGACGCAGATAATAAGTTCATTTTTTGGATTTTTTTTTAATTTTTGTTTATTTATTTTTTATTTTCCTTTTTTAAAAAAAAAAAAATCTATTATTTCTAAATTGTTTTGTATTTTGTTTATTTATTTTGAGTTTTTTTAGAACATACATATCTAAAGAAGTTCACAAGTGCGGGTTTTAGTAATTAAGATGATAATTATATATTTTTTTTGTTTGTAATCTCATGATGGTTATATATCTATTTGGAAGATAATCGCAACAAAACTAAACAGTATATATAGTGATATAGAGTAAGTAATTAATTATCTGCTAAATGAAATTACCAGAACTAATTGTACTAGTATTAAATACTACTCCATATATCCACCAAATCAGAAATTCTAAACCAATAAAAAAGGAATCAATGAGTCTATTGCAATTTAGCCAAAGTACAATCCACTATGAAAATAAATCATCAGATAACAATTCTCATGACTATAGATAATTTAGCCAAGAACAACCCAACATGAAAACAAATAATCTAGAATCAGAAACTTAAGACTAGTATCTAATAATGGTTTCGAAACAGTATACACCATCCAATTCCGGCGCAAACCTATGCTTCTGTTGCTTTGCAGATGAATTTATCGCTTTACCCTTGATCTCCTTTAAACCAGAGGCTTTAGAAGGACAAAACCCGAACTTATGACCCATCGACTCAAATAACAGGGCATCAAACGGAGTGAAAATCGACATCATCTTCGCTTGTTCTTGAAATAGTTATATGCTCCGTATATAACCAGAGAGATGTTGAGTTTGTAACTTGTAAGATGCATAGAAAAGATAGCAACGGGGTTAGGAGTATTAATAGGAGCTATAGAATATACCAAACTAGGAAAAAGTTGAAAAAAAAATATACATTGTTTAAAGAAAAGTCGGTGATATTTCCTAAAGTTTCGGTGAACTCATAATTGACGTGCACTTGAAGATTCTTTGGGTATGTAATAAGCATCGGTTCTTTAATTGGAGTACACCACAAAAGATTGTATCATAATTGAAATTCCTATCCGCTGTTCTAGTTGCAGTTTTGCAGTAAGGTTCCAAGTGAGGTTGCAACCACAGTTAGAACCTAGTGTATTAATGGACAGAACAGTTTAAAGTTAAATGTACTTGAAATAATTCACACGCACATTTAACAACGGAGTTTAAAGTTAAATGTACTTGAAATAATTCACACGCACATTTAATAACGGAGTTCACCTAACTAGGCTACGTCTCCGGGGCACTTACCCAGATTATGATATTATAAAAGCTTACAATATATGACTCAAGTCTTAATGAAAAACTTTCAGAATCCCTCTAGGTTTTTCTGCCTATCTCTATATTGCTTCTACTCTATAACTATCACGTATAAATCAATGGCATCCCACCATTGTTTTCTTTTTAAAAGCTCACGTGTATTCTCTCAAGAATGGGTTCTTTATAGTTTAGAACACACACTTTTTACAAGCTAGGTTATCAACTATTTATACAAGTAAAACAATCTTCTTGCTTCAAGATCTTTTATGATTGCTTTTGACTTCTTTTGATTGGCTTCAATCTCTGCATATTGCACGTCCGCCTTTTGTAGGATTGACATCAATCTTCATAAGTTAATACCTGTTAAAATAACTAGCTTGGAAATAGTAGTTAGTCTTTTCCTATAACTAGGAAACATATAAAGATAATATCTTTTAGAGATAATATCTTTCCATATATATATGAAACACCTAACTCCATATTACATTCAATCTTTAAACGAATTATACTGAATATAGATAAGGAACAAAAGATTGAAACAAGTGATAAGGACAAGCATAAGAATAGAGATCATATTTAAAAGGAAACATAACCTTATAAACTTATCTCTTTATATCTTTTAGAAAACATCTTTCCTTAACACTTTGATATTCTCAATTTACGCATATTAAACCTTTAAGATCATATGAGAATATATCCTGCATACTGTAGAACAAATATTAATCAATAAAGAACAGTTATGCAGTTTTACAGAACTAGACAGAATTCTGCTGAACAGCAGGTTGCAACTGAGGTTGCAACTGGTACTTGAAACCACCAACGCTGTCTAAGCAGGTTGTAACTGTGGTTGTAACTGAGCTTACAACATTACTAGAAACCTATCAACATAGGTTGTAACTGAGGTTGCAACATTGCTTGAAACCTAACAACACCTGTCTTAGTTCATAATAAACAGATAGGATTATTTAGTGAAAACCATTAGACAACAAATAGAATTTAGACCAGGAATCTCGTTTTGACAAATCATCTAAGTTTATATAAACACTAATCCACCTGCAATAAGTTAGCAGTACAGTCTTTTACTGTATTTCATTTATCAGTGCTTTTGTAACACCTATTTAACTCCCCCTGCAAGTTAGAATAGCAGGTATCATATAAGCACAGAATGTATCCATTCACAGAGTTTCAGAACAGATTTAATTTCAAACATAGTCATACTTCAAAAAACAAATTGCAGAAATTGTAAGGCCAAACAATGCTGGCACAGAATAGTCTTAATATAGCAATTGTAACTGAACTTTAAAACAGCAACATAAAGTTTGAAATTGAAATTAAAACTTGAAACTGTAAACATTAAAATGAACCATAAACTCATCTCCCCCTATTTGTCATAAGCCAGACAAAATAGTCACGAGGTATGTCTGAAGACATGGTTTCAACTACGGTTGGAACTGCACTGAGAACTTCGGTGTGTGGGTTTCCAAAAAACTTAGGGTTTCTTTGTTAAATAGAAAAAGAGATAGAGTAATTGTGAGTATTGTAATTGATTTTGGATATAAAAAGAGTTTAGTATAAATAGCAATAAAGTCCAAATCTTTTTACAATTAGAAAAAGATACACTCAAATCAATTTTGAGACAGAATCAATTTTAAAATACAAAGAAATCATGATGGAAACAGTTTTTCAGACAGATAAATCAAGCAATAAATAAAGATCAACATTCCTTGTAAACAGATTTACCCAAAATTTGAAAATTAAAGAGTTGAAGCTTTTAAGGAAATTTGACTTGATTCAAGATAAAGATAGCAATTAGACAGATATTTAAGCTTTTGGAAAAAAAATCTAGCAATTTACCCAAGAAGATATGTTTATCATTGAATAACTCTAATAAAGATTAGATTTTAGGAGCTTATATTGAGCCAATCCGTTTTTATCTCTACACAAAAACTAGTTTGATGATCTCAGCAAGGAAAGAGTATAAGTGATGTCAAAAATAGCAAGACTTTGTCTTGGCTTTTTCATTCTAGAGTGTTCGGACAATCACTGAATTTTTCAGTATTATGAGTATGAGGTTTCAACTGATGTTGCAACTGAGCTTGCAACCAGTATTATTAGCATGTGGTTTCAACTGGGGTTGCAACTGAACTTGCAACCACTGTGTAAAAAGTGCACTTTGTGCTTGCAACTCTATTACCAGAGAGGTTTTAAGACAAATTACCTCATATCTGTTTTTGAGACACCAAAAAGCGGCTTTTTCAAAACAAAAACATCATAGCTCAAGTAAGACTTAACCTTAGAAATAAAAATTATTGAAGGTACTCAGTACAGACATATTTAGCAAGAATATTCAATTAGATTGATAATGACATACCCCTATGTCACTTCTTAATGATTCAAACTTGTTTGTATCAAGGGGCTTTGTGAAAATATCTGCTAATTGTCTTTCAGTTGAAACATGTTCTAAAATTAAGCTCTTTTCTTCAACTAGTTCTCTAATAAAATGATGCCTTAGATCAATATGTTTGGTTCTGGAATGTTGAACTGGATTTTTAGCTAAATCTATAGCACTTTTGTTATCACAAAATAGAGTTAATATCTCTTGTTTAACATTATAATCAGTTAACATCTGTTTCATCCAAATAAGTTGAGTGCATCCACTTCCAGCTGCAACATATTCTGCCTCAGCAGTTGACAAAGATATGCAATTTTGCTTTTTACTGAACCAAGAGACAAGGTTGTTTCCAAAATAAAAACAACCACCAGAAGTACTCTTTCTATCATCTATGTTTCCTGCCCAATCTGCATCACAGTAGCCACTAAGAAAATGGTTTGTATCTTTAGAATACCATAGGCCTAGGTGAACTGTTCCTTTTACATACCTTAAAATTCTTTTAACAGCTAGAAGGTGAGGTTCTAGAGGATTTGCCTGATACCTGGCACAAACTCCTACAATTAAGCAAAGGTCTGGTCTACTAGCAGTTAAATAAAGCAAACTTCCAATCATGGACCTATAAAGACTTGGACAAACACTTTTACCTTTATCATTTCTAGACAGTTTAAGAGTGGTACTCATAGGGGTTCTCTTCTCTTTACTCTCACTCAGACCAAACTTCTTAACAAGATTGTCTGCATACTTACTTTGGCATAGGAAAATGCCTTTCTCATTCTGTTTAACTTGCAATCCTAGAAAGTAAGTTAGTTCACCTCCACCACTCATTTCAAATTCATTCTTCATATCAGAAATGAATTCTTCTATCCTTTTATTAGAAGTAGAGCCAAAAACAATGTCATCAACATAGATTTGAGCAATTATTATGTCCTTTGTGGTTTTCTTAGTGAACAAAGTTTTATCAACTCCCCCTCTGTTAAAACCTTTTTCAATTAAGTACTTGGTTAATCTATCATACCAAGCTTTAGGAGCTTGTTTTAGACTATACAATGCCTTTTTCAACAAGTAGACATTTTCAGGAAAGTTAGGATCTTCAAATCCCTTAGGTTGACAGACATATACTTCTTCATTAATCACACCATTCAGAAAAGCACTCTTTATGTCAAGTTGAAACAGTTTAAAATCATACAGACATGCAAGAGAAAGTAGCATTCTAATGGATTCAATTCTAGCTACAGGAGCAAAGGTTTCATCAAAATCAATTCCCTCAATTTGTGTATAACCCTGAGCTACCAACCTAGCTTTATTCCTGATAATCACTCCATCCTCATCACTTTTATTTCTAAAAATCCATTTAGTCCCTATAACATTTTTATTAGAAGGTCTGGGTACTAAAGTCCATACATCATTTCTCTCAAATTGAGACAATTCATCCTGCATAGCTAAAATACATTCAATTCAAATTGTTATCATAGAGTTGACTGATACTGATAAGATTAGCTTTTAGACCATCTACAAGAAAAACATCCTCAATATCAGGCATTCCAGGTTTGTTTAAGGTACCTTTACCAACAATTTTACCTGTATCTCCACCTCCAAACACAACAGTGTTTCCTGTAAGACTGGTGACATTTTTTAGGAGACTTGCAGTACCTGTCATGTGCTTAGAGCAACCACTGTCAAAATACCAATCATTAGAAGTAACAGCATTCAAGAAAGTAATGACAGCTTTATTATTAGCAATAGAGGTAGATTTTTCTTTAACAATCCAGACCCAGTTCAATTTTTTATTGATAGAAGCCAACCAGGTCTTCTGAGAAATGTACCTTCTGTTCTTCTTTAAATAACACTGGATTTCTGCATGACCAGATCTTTTACAGAAGTTACACAGTTTAGCTCTAAAAGTAGATTTAACCTTATAGCTATTAAGTTTATTTTTGGTTGCAACTGCGGTTGCATCTCTAGTTGCAACTGTACTTCTAACCTTCTTCTCAAAAACTTGAGTTTTATTCCTGGTTGCAACCTTGGTTGCAACTAAACTTCTAACCTTATAGTTAAACTTATTAAAAACCTGAGTTTTAGCTTTAGCAACAGCTTCAATAAAGGTAGTTTTTCCTGTACTTTTACAACCATAATAACCTAGACCACTGATATCTTTAGAGCCTCTAGAATATGACAGCATGTCATCTAATTTTTCTGAAGCAGAAACATTCATCAGTTTTATTTTCTTTTTAGTTTCAGTAAGTTCAGCCAGTTGTAAGTTAAGCTTCTCAGTAAGACTTTTAACCTCATCCTTTAGATTAACATTAAGTTTGCTAATGATCAAGAATTGTTTACTCAGACATTTATACTTTTCATAAAGAACAAGATATTGCTGAGAAATGTCTTCATCAGAAGGTTCTTCCTCATCACTGCTGTAGGTTTCAAGAGCAGTTGTAACTATGGTTGAAACATGTTCACAGTCACTTTCATAAGTAGGTTCTTTTTCAGTGATTATTCCCATAAAATTAACAAAATTAGAATCATCCTCTTCATCACTGTTGCTCTCAGAATCACTCTCACTATGAGTGGTTATATAAGCATTTTTGTTCCTTTTTAAAGTATTTGCACACTCAGCCTGAATATGACCAAAACCTCTACATTCTCTACACTGAATCTCTTTAGGCTTATAATCTTTGTTATCCTTCTCTTTAGAATTCCACTTTCCTGTAGAGTTATTATTGAACCTGGATTCTGTCTTAAATTGGTTATCCCTTTTCTGAAAGTTTTTAGAAGAACCAGTATCATCCTCTTTTCTCTTATAAAACTTTTTGAAAACCTTTTTAGCAAAGAAAGCTAGCTGTTCTTCATCACTCATTTTATCACAGACATTAGGTTCAGATTTCTTAACCTGAAATGCTATTCCCTTTTCTGGTCTTTTATGTTTAAAAAATTTCAGCTCATGAGTGCTTAGATTTCCTATAAGTTCTTCAAGTTTAAGATTATCTAAGTCTGTTGATTCTTCAATAGCTGTAACTTTTATTTCAAACCTTTCTGGGAGTGACCTAAGAGTTTTCTTAACAAGTTTAGCATCACTGTATTTTTCACCTAAGGTTCCAGCTTGATGAGCAATGTGGCAGATTATACCATTAAATTGTTCAATGTTTTCATCTTCCTCCATTCTTAGGTTTTCAAATTGAGTAGTTAACTGTTGAAGTTTGAAAGCTTTTACTTTAGTAGTTCCTTCAAAAGTAACTTGCAAAATATCCCATGCCTCTTTGGCAGTTTCACAGTGAGAGATATACCTGAATACACTGAGAGTTACACCAGCAAAAATCAAGTTTATGGCTGTTGAGTTGGCACTTGATTTTCTGTCTTCATCAGCAGACCATCTGTCTTCAGGTATAAAAACCAGTTCTCCTTCACTATCAATGGCAGTTGGAGCCTCCCATCCATACATCACAGTTTTCCATGCATGTTCATTCTGCTGTTTGATGAAGGACCTCATTCTGATCTTCCATAGTCCATAGTTTACTCCTCCTTCAAGCAATGGAGGTTTGTTGAAAGCGTTTCCTTCCCTCATTAAGTCCATCTTTACTAGAACACAGGATCCACACTAAGTAAGATCTAGTGTGAAGCTCTGATACCAATTGAAATTCCTATCTGCTGTTCTAGTTGCAGTTTTGCAGTAAGGTTCCAAGTGAGGTTGCAACCACAGTTAGAACCTAGTGTATTAATGGACAGAACAATTTAAAGTTAAATGTACTTGAAATAATTCACACGCACATTTAACAATGGAGTTCACCTAACTAGGCTACGTCTCCGGGGCACTTACCCAGATTATGATATTATAAAAGCTTACAATATAGGACTCAAGTCTTAATGAAAAACTCTCAGAATCCCTCTAGGTTTTTCTGCCTATCTCTATATTGCTCCTACTCTATAACTATCACGTATAAATCAATGGCATCCCACCATTGTTTTCTTTTTAAAAGCTCACGTGTATTCTCTCAAGAATGGGTTCTTTATAGTTTAGAACACACACTTTTTACAAGCTAGGTTATCAACTATTTATACAAGTAAAACAATCTTCTTGCTTCAAGATCTTTTATGATTGCTTTTGACTTCTTTTGATTGGCTTCAATCTCTCCATATTGCACGTCTGCCTTTTGTAGGATTGACATCAATCTTCATAAGTTAATACCTGTTAAAATAACTAGCTTGGAAATAGGAGTTAGTCTTTTCCTATAACTAGGAAACATATAAAGATAATATCTTTTAGAGATAATATCTTTCCATATATATATGAAACACCTAACTCCATATTACATTCAATCTTTAAACGAATTATACTGAATATAGATAAGGAACAAAAGATTGAAACAAGTGATAAGGACAAGCATAAGAATAGAGATCATATTTAAAAGGAAACATAACCTTATAAACTTATCTCTTTATATCTTTTAGAAAACATCTTTCCTTAACACTTTGATATTCTCAATTTACGCATATTAAACCTTTAAGATCATATGAGAATATATCCTGCATACTGTAGAACAAATATTAATCAATAAAGAACAGTTATGCAGTTTTACAGAACTAGACAGAATTCTGCTGAACAGCAGGTTGCAACTGAGGTTGCAACTGGTACTTGAAACCACCAACGCTGTCTAAGCAGGTTGTAACTGTGGTTGTAACTGAGCTTACAACATTACTAGAAACCTATCAACATAGGTTGTAACTGAGGTTGCAACATTGCTTGAAACCTAACAACACCTGTCTTAGTTCATAATAAACAGATAGGATTATTTAGTGAAAACCATTAGACAACAAATAGAATTTAGACCAGGAATCTGGTCCTAACAATAATTTACCAATCAATTGTAATTATGATTAATACCGTGTCATTTATACCGTGCTTGCGATACTACCACACATATGGTACGGTATTACCATACCACTTAATTTAGTGGTACAGTAATGATAATCGATTTTTCATAGCATGATATTGTACCATTTATACCGTATTACCATTTATATATAAAATACTCACATTCAAATATAATTATTAATATTTTTCAATATTTAAGATATAAAATAAGTTGTATCAATTATGATCATGTTTATAATATTGTTCAAATATTCATAAATGAAGTGTTATTTTTAAATTTTTTTGTTAATGAGATATTTTTCATTGTTTTTCGAAGTTGATAATGTATCGTACCATATCATTATCATACCGCAATTGCGATATATCGAAAGTGCGGTATACTATCGATAGGGTCATACGGTAATGTTATTGAAATTTAGTGTAACATACATATACGATACGTTAATGGTATCACATAAATTCTCACGGTAAAAGTCATAATTTGATCTTGGATTGAATTGTTATTGAGATTGGGTGTGTGATTGGTGTGTTTTCGTAAAGAATTTGGAGGTGTTTTGTAGACCCAAAATACTCATTGGTCCATAAGTTACCATTTTTAGTGGTTGTGTGGTTTATTCACTCGGTAAAAGTCATACTTAGATAAAGCAAAAGTGTCTTAATTCAAAACAGCAGATTTTCGATCGGTCGAACTCCATTTTTGACATGTCGAAAAATCTGAAGAGCTTACTGCCCAACTTTTGCACTTTTCGATTGATACTTGGGCATGTCGGATATTTTTCGACGTGTCTAAAAATTTGGTAATTCGGTTTTCTAAAACTCTTGTATCTTCTTGGTTTGGACTCCAAAATGAATTCCGTTTAAGCCGTTAATTTTGATATTGAATGATCTATCATTTTAAAGTCTGAAATATATATTTTTTATTTTTGAAAAAAATCAAGCATTATATCATCGAATTGTAAAATCATGAAATTATAATTACACTTATAATCAAAATCAATTATTTAACTCATGGTTCAACAACCCTAAAAATAGTCAAACTGATAACAAGTTAGAAGTGCAGTTACAACCAATAGTGTTTTTGACTCCCCTAAAACTAAAGCCAACTACAACCCTAATCTCTGTAATTGTTACAAAAAACATGACCATCTGGAAATAAAATACTATTTGAAAAATCATAGAAAATATATTTCTAAGAAAATATATTTCTAGGAATGAAAATTTTAATTGGATTTGAAAAGTTAAGATTAAAGTTGAAACTGTCAAAAACAATAAAATTTATATCACTTCCTTAAAAACAATTACCTCCGATAGATGTTACTTTGATAGTGATTGTTCTAAGCACATAACATGTAATTCTAGCTTTCTCAAAAATGTTTGTGACATAACTAGAAATATTGTGGTGCTTAGAGGGTGAGATACAGGTAAGGTAATTGGCAAGGTGGCACGGGTACAGCTATACGTACCCGGTACGGATACACCGATACGGTAAACGTTGGAAATTTAAATAAAATTATAATATTTCTATAATAAATATTTTCAATTCTATGGGTTTTAGGACAAATTTTTAAAATATAAGGGACCTCTCTAATATATTTTAAGTGCGATGGTAGATTTGGTAATTTTATACCTATATTATTAGTTAAAATCAATAAATATTTAAAGTGGATGCACAGTAAATCAACATAGTTATTATTGAGTTCTCGGTCCTAGACTATCAATCTATTATAATAACTCAACACAAGTCAAATGGGTCTGTCCAATTTAGTCATTTTTTTTAAAAAAATACCCCTATACTTTTTTATTAATTACAATAATACCGTACTCAAATAAAAATATATAAAAATTAATAACTAATAACACTATTTATCCCTCTTTAACAACCAAACATTCTTTTAAATCTTATCATCTTATAATTTTTTTTTTATTATCCACGTATTTGTATCATAATTTCACTTATTTTTTATATTTTAATTGCACTGCACGTTACACACTACTTATATATTATATATGAGTTCCATTCCTAGGTTTTTTGTGGAAATGAAACATATGTGATTTAGATATGTTCACATAGTGTTTCATGGCATTAAAGAGTTAACATGTTGCTAACTCGACATAGTTCGTTGTAAAATTCAGGATAAACTTAATAATAATCACTGGTATGATTATTACAATATACCGTACCAAGAAGACCCTCACCAAGACACAAATTTAAACTATTCAACAAACTTGTTAGGTAATAGATTCGGGATTCTAGTGACATATTATTTACCATCATATTGGAAAAACATATTCCCGAAGTTCCGAGTGCAGTTACGCGTTTTCAGTTACAGAACTCCGTTTAAAAACGTCTCGTGTTCAATGTTTTTAATTAACTTCATTATATTCGTCAGTTGCAACTGTGGTTACAACTGTAGTTGCAACTGAAAATGCGTAACTGCACTCGGAACTTCGGGAATATGTTTTTTCAATTGGTATCAGAGCTTTACATTAGATATAATTGGTGTGGATCATGTGTTCTGGGACTATGAAGTTAAGAAGCGAAAGAGAATCATTCTATAAATCTCATACTTGAAGGTAAACTGAAATATTATGCGTTATAAAATATTATGCGTTATAAAATTATAAAAAATGAAAAAAATCACAAAAAATTATTAAAAAATGAAAAAAATCACAAAAAAATCACTTTTATTGAACTTTATGCACTTTTGACTGTACTAAATGCACTTTCGACTGAACCAGATGCACTTTTAGCTGAACTATATGCACTTTCAGCTGAGCCAGATGCACTTTTAGTTGAACCAGATGGAGGTTTTACAGAACGATATGCACTTTTATTGAACTAGATGCACTTTTATCTGAACCATATGCACTTTTAGCTAAACCAGATACACTTTCAGCAAACCATATGCACTTGCAGATGTACCAGATGCACTTTTAGTTGAATCAGATGCATTTTTAACAGAACTATATGCACTTTCGACTGTACTATATTCATTTTCGATTACACTATATGCACTTTTGACTTAACTATATGTACTTTCCACTAAATTAGATGCACTTTAAGCTGAAACAAATGTATTTTCAGCTGAACCAGATGCACTTTTAGCTGAACTATATGCATACTCACTTTTATTGAACTATATTTACTTTCGACTGAATTGATTGCACTTTCAACGGAACTAAATGTAATTTCAGCTGAATTGAATGCAATTTCGACTCAATTTTATGCATTTTTGACTAACTATATACACTTTCGACTGAACTATATGCACTTTTATTGAACTATATACGCTTTTGACTGAATTATATGGATTTTTGACTGAACTAGATGCACTTTCAGCTCATTTAGATTAAAAAAATGCACATTTATATTGGAAAAACCATTTTTTCCTATAAAAAAAATCACTTTTCGGTATAAAAAGTGTTATATTGACAAAAAAAATTATATATTTTTTGTAATTTTTTAAAAAGTTTATGATTTTTTATTTTTTTATAATTCTTTTTTTTTTGGTGATTTTTTTTCTTTTTTTATAATTTTTATAATTTTTTGTGAATTTTGTTATTTTTTTTTATAATTTTTTATAATTTGTTGTGATTTTTTATAAGTTTTGTCATTTTTTATATTTTTTTTTGATTTTTCAGTATAAAAATTGTTATATTGACAAAAAAATTATATTTTTTTTTGTAATTTTTAAAAAGTTTTTGATTTTTTTGATTTTTTGTGATTTTTTGTGATTTTTGTAATTTTTTAAATTTTTTTAAATTTTTAAATTTTTTATAATTTTTTTGTGATTTTTGTATTTTTTAATAATTTTTTGTGATTTTTGGTGATTTTTTATAATTTTTTGTGATTTTTTATAAATTTTTTAATATTTTTTGTGATTTTTTTCATTTTTATAATTTTTTTTGTGTTTTTTTTATTTTGTTGTAATTTAAAACTATTTTTTTTTGGGTTTCTAGAAAGATAAAATATGTATATTATATTTTGATTTGTATAACAATTTAGTAAATAAACTAAATAATTAAAAAGTGGTACCTATGAGGAATGTGAACTTATCAAGATATGTAAGAGGAATATAAGTTGCTATGAAATACTCATTGGGAATTACCCTTTTAATAAACTGTGTCTCTTTTATCTGTTGTTTTATTTGTTTTAACTTTAGTTGTAACTTTCCAACCTTTCAATTCATTTTGTGAAATTTAATTGCTAATAATCTAATATTAGTTCAAATAGCTACTTTTCAAATCATCATACTATATATATAAGTAACAAGAAAGATTGATGGTGTCCAATTTTACATTTTTTTTTAAAAAATACACATATTCTAATTTACTAATTACTCAAATAACTTAATGCAATTTAAATAAATAAATATTCCATTTTCCCACACATATCAATTTATTTCCCAAACAATAAAACATTATATTTAACACGAGATTCCAGTTAATTTATTGGCCGAGTACAACTCAGAAGTGAGTTATTTACACAAGTTTACTTTTTACACAAGTTAATTTATTTTCTTTTGTTGCATATCCTTATAGTATGCTTCCAGGCTAAGAAGCTTAAACATTGGAAGGTAAGAAGATGTAGATTATACTTGTCTTGCCTTCTAGAATCAGTATATTCATCCGCTCATCCCTAATATCTCTTAGCTGATTAGGCTACTGTTTTTTAGATCATAGAAGACCTTTTTTTTTTTATCAAAGCTCGATGTTTGGTTAGCCTAATATCTTTTAGCTGATTAGGCTACTGTTAATAAAAAATCAATATGCATATGTATAAGGAGAATATCAGTTTTGTACATTGAACCATCAACGTTTAACAATTGTGCTTGAAGTTATTAAGTTTACACAACCTTTCATACAAACTGAATAATTAGTACACGAGCCGCTGAAAATTAACTCAAAAAACATTACTTATGCTACTATGCACTAATTGTTTGATTACATAAACATACTAAGACCCAATATGCATAAAATCCAACAATTATTACACATTTATTAAAATCAATCGTTTGATTGGTGTCTGCATTTTGAATTTTGATAACTGACAATGTTGAATTTTTAATTTCTGAACTTTAATAATATATTAGCCTTGTTTGGTTACCTTTCTTTTTCCTTACTTTTACTTTTACTTCTTATTTTTACTTTCACTTCCGGATGTTTGTTTGGCTGTCATTTTTAAGTTTACTTTTATCAAAAGTAAACCATTAAGTATGCTTTTGGCTTTACTTTTACTTATACTTATATTTAGTTTGTTTGTATGTCATCTCATAAGTATACTTTTGGTAAAAAGTAAATGTCTATAAGTAGACTTTTTAAAAGTAAGTTTGATGATACTTTTACTAGTAAGTAAAATACTGCTACTGTTTATATATGTTATATGATAAACCTATTTCAGTATTGAATTCAACTTGTTGAATATGAATGAACAAAATCTGTTATATTACTCAAGTTTTCATAACCAGATTAAAATTTAGGTTTTAATCTGAATGTTATTTTAAAGTACAGTTCAAAACCTAGTTCCTATCATCATTATATTTTCCTAATTTTGTATTTTTAATATTTAAATAATGAAATGTTTTTTTGCTAATTAATTATTTTGCATTATTCTATTAATCGAAATAAACAAGGGGTAATTCCCTATAAGTATCTCATAGCAACTTATATTCCTCCTAAATACCTTATAAAAAATTTAAAAAATTACAAAAAATCACAAAAAATGAAAAAAATCACAAACTTTTAAAAAAATTAAAAAAAATATATATAATTTTTTTTGTCAATATAACACTTTTTATACCGAAAAATCAAAAAAATATAAAAAATGACAAAAACTTATAAAAAATCACAAAAAAATTAAAAAAAAATTAAATTTTTTTTTGTAATTTTGTAATTGTTTTTGTAATTTTTAAAAAAATTTGTGATTCTTTCATTTTTTATAATTTTTTTGTGATTTTTTTTATTTTTTTGTGATTTTTTTTCATTTTTGTGATTTTTTTCATTTTTTATAAATTTTTTATTTTTTTTTAATATTTTGTGATTTTTTCTAATTTTTTTGTGATTGTTTTATTTTTTTTGTGATTTTTTTAATTTATTTTTCATTTTTTGTGATTTTTTTTCATTTATTTTGAGATTTTTTTTATTTTATATAATTTTATGTGTTTTTTTTTTCCATTTTTTATGAAATATGTATATGGCGTTTTGGTAAATAAAGTAAATAATTAAAAAGTGGTACCTATAGGGAATATGAACTTATGGAGGTACCTAGGAGTAATATAAGTTCAAAAGTGGTACCTATTGTGCATTATTTGAATAAACAATTCATTTTCACTCAAAAAGTAAAAGTAAACATATTTTACCAAACATATATTTTTACGGTGTTCACCAAACAATATTACTTACTAAAAAGTAAACATAAAAAGTATACTTTTCAACCCACTTACAAAAAATATACTTTTGAACATAAAAGACGCGACCAAACGAGGCCATTGTTTACTTATCCTCAATATGATATATTTTCACTTCCATTTGCATATTTCCATTAGCTGCGTCAATTTTACATGGAGTCAATTTTGAATTGACAGTTTTGGCATGACCATCCTTTAGGCTTATGTTTAATTTGGCTCTTTTTTTTTTTCCGTTTTTTACAGCTGGGACGGGGAAAGAAGGGTGATCCAGCAGGTGCTATGTTGGAACTCCTTGATCCAGAGCAAAATGCAAGCTTCGTGGTCCACTATCTTGACGTTTCAATAGATTTATCAAAGGTTAGTCATTCTAGCAGTTATTGGGTTGGCAGTTCCATTCATTACGTGAAAGAGACTTATATTAACCAAGTATCGCTTCTGTAGATGTAGTTTATTACTTCATACAAAGGTATGTGAATGGATATATGGATCCTAATTTGAAACCAATATGCTTTAATTTACTTTGGTTTATTGTGTTTTTTAAACGCGTAGTGTTCAATACTTTTTGTTGAGGATACCATAGTTATACAAACTTATCTTCTAAAAGCTGATGCACTGTGAGTAAGATTATGCGAAACTGGCATGAGTAATTAATCTTTTTTCCGTCATTGCAGGTTTTGTTTGTTTGTACAGCTAATGAAGTGGAAAATATCACTGAACCTTTGTTAGATAGAATGGAGGTCATTCACATCGCTGGGTACATCACTGGGGAGAAAATGCACATCGCCAGAGACCATTTGGAGAAGCGTGCTTGAGAAATTTGTGGCGTTACGGCTGAACAGGTACCTTTTTATGTCCACTATGTTCTTTTCCAAATTCTATTGGTACCTATCTTTAAAAAAAAGAAAAAAAAAACTTTCAATTACCTTTGTCTATACATTTTCATTAAAAGACATATTAATAGGAACGAGAGACATTATTAACCGCACGTTAAAATGACACTCAGATAAATGTGGTACAAATACTATTCAAAAGTCTTAAACTCGATATTTGTCACATTTCTCGCTCAAAGGCTCAAAAGCTTAAAAACTTGTGCTTTTTTCATGTGCTTTTTTCACGTGCCTTTTTCACTCCAAAGATCAATAGGCTTATGATTTGCTATTTTTAATAAGGGAAAATTATATTCTAGTATGAAGCTGGAGACTTAAGATCTCTTTTAAGGAATAGGTACACACTTTTTCTCCTTTTTTTTTTCCATCTAATGTTTGAAAATGCTAAATTATGTTCAATCATATGTACCTGTAAAGGCTATAATCTTCATTAAAGAAACACAAAAATCGGTTTTCTATAATTAAGTCTGAGTCCCGAGAGTACATGTAAACACTAACTTCCCTTTTCAGGATGAAATATAGTAAGTATAAATCTATTATTTGTTTTTGTGCGATAAAAAAATCATGGTATCATTAAGCTTTATTAAGATCAATAGCATTCTTTTTTCTTGAATTTTAATTGTAAACCATGGCCTCTTCATTTTATTGCATAATTATATATATTTACATAATGGGTATAAATTATGCAATGTCTTATTATCTATAAAGCTACTTTTGATAGATATGATTATAACTTAATGCAAACCTAATGTTTTACGAGTCGAAGTTAGTTTTTCCCGAAATTCTTGCACAATGGATTTAGTTACATTTCCGCGTTTTGAAACATTGATTAGTACTTAAAAGGACTAATATGTTTTCATGTTGAACTTACTGATGCTGCTCTTCTCGCTTTAGTAGAACACTATTGTCGAGAACCAGGTATCCGGAATCTTCAAAAACAGATTGAGAAGATCTATTGTAAGGTATGCTGAACTTAAATCTTTAGCTCTTTTTTAGGTGTAAGCTTCAAGTAAGACCTTGTTTACTTGCAGTTCTTAAGCTCAGCTTACCTGTATTTCTTCTGAAAAGTTCAACTGCATTTGGTTGGCGAGCTTAAGCTTAAAAGCTGTGCTTTTCTAAATTTGGCAAGAGAAAAGCTAGTTGCAAAGGTTTCTACTTTGTAGACCTGGGATATCTTGCGCGGGATACCAGATGGATACTTATTAGTATTAGATTAACATCTTCTTCTGAAAAGTTCAACTGCATTTGGTTGGCGAGCTTAAGCTTAAAAGCTGTGCTTTTCTAAATTTGGCCTGAGAAAAGCTAGTTGCAAAGGTGTCTACTTTGTAGACCTGGGATATCTTGCGCGAGATACCAGATGGATACTTATTAATATTAGATTAACTTCTTGTTTTGTTTTCTAAAACTGAATTTTTAAAACCTCAGGGAGTGTTGTAATTTTAAAAAAATTGGTAAATTTCCCCTCAGACTAGATTATCACCTCCCCATCAAGACCCGCAAAATAATCCTTTCAGTATGATGATGTGATTTACATTCAATTCTAAATAATTCTTAATGATCCCTTTCGTCCAGAATATATGATCTTCGAAGGCATATCTTGTTCTGAAGCATACCTTATATATTTAAATTTTTCGTAAATAACTAATGGTAGCTCATCGTAAATTTTTATTTACCAAATCAAACTAGTCCGTTTCTTATATTGTGCTTGTTCGGCAGATTGCTCTCCAACTTGTTCGTAAATTGAATGATCATTCAGTTGTTGCAAGTGAGTCCTTTCTAGTTACAAAGACTGATGTTGTCGCTGATAAATTGGATAACGACTCTGTGCAATCAGATGTTCAGAATGCACGAAACCAAAATCTAGCAGACGGTATCAAGGTACCAAAACTTAATCATTACTGAAAAAATTCCCATTAGATTGCCTTCCAGGCGTTGTCTCTTTATCCAAAACAAAACTTATTAACCACTTTATCCCGGCTGTATTTTTTTGCATGAACAACAGAACTAACTATCTAGATTTCTTGTAGTATAAATAAAGTATGCATTCGACTGTATTGAGAAATTGATAATTTTATTAATTTGTGTCTTTCTATTTATATATATATCTCTAAATGGTGGTGGAATGAATCACAATAAAATTTTGTAATTGGTAAACGAAGGGTCGAGAAACTGACAACAAAATCTTGTACAAACATAATCATTGTGTTATTGATCGCTCATGATTATATTCTTAATTTCTCAATTTCTCAATTTACCTACCTTGTTTTGGTGTGTCTAACATGCTCAATTAAAATATTTATCACTGTTTATTGTAAAACAATGGAAAAACAGGAAAAGGTGTCCAGTGAAGCAGTCAAAAAGATAACGGTTGATGCATCAAACTTACATAAATTTGTCGGAAAGCCCGTTTTTAAGGTTGAGCGTATTTATGATCATACCCCTATAGGAGTTGCAATGGGTCTTTCTTAGACTGGGATGGGGGAGTCCACCCTTTACATAGAGACCAGTTTGATCGAGGAATTAGGAAATGGCGAAGGGGGTCTCAGTCTCACAGGTAGGGTGTTTGCAGCTCGATACGAAATAATAGAAACCGAGTCAATGAAAACAATATGGTTTTCTTTTGGATTAAATCAACAATCAAAACCAAGTCAATAAATCAATCATTATCGGTTTGGTGCGGTCTGTTTGAAATTTAATCCCAACAAGCACATGAGTCATCCAAAATTTTTACCATAGAAACAAACTACAAGTGAATGGTTTTGCTTTTGACAAAATTATAAATCGAATCAAACCTAATTAACCAATCATTATCGGATTAGTTTGGACAGTTTGAGTTTTAGTCACAGGAACATTCAAAAGTCACTACATATCTGCCACCAAATCATTGGTTAACGAAATTTGCTAATTAGCAGCAATCATATGCCAAAATTCTTGGCTAAAAATCAATAAAGGAACTTATAATTAATGCTCCTAGTATACATGTATATACGACGAGTACTGTATATGTAATATTCGAAACAATCTGGTTTGGTTTGATATTAAAACCATAAACACTGCTAGCCAAACCAATTAAATCGGTTTAAAATAATATGAACCGAACAAAGCAAATAGTTGATTTGTTTATTTCGAATTTACTTAATTCGTTTGATTCGGTTGGTTTGTGGATTCGCAGGACAACTTGGAGATGTAATGAAAGAGAGTGCTAAAATCGCTCACATTGTTGCCAGAGCAATAATACTCGAGAAAGACGCAGATAATAAGTTCATTTTTTGTATTTTTTTTAATTTTTGTTTATTTATTTTTTATTTTCCTTTTTTTTTAAAAAAAAATTTCTATTATTTCTAAATTGTTTTGTATTTTGTTTATTTATTTTGAGTTTTTTTAGAACATACATATCTAAAGAAGTTCACAAGTGCGGGTTTTAGTAATTAAGATGATAATTATATATCTTTTTTTTGTAATCTCATGATGGTTATATATCTATTTGGAAGATAATCGCAACAAAACTAAACAGTATATATAGTCGTATAGAGTATGTAATTAATTATCTGCCAAATGAAATTACCAGAACCAATTGTACTAGTATTAAATACTACTCCATATATCCACCAAATCAGAAATTCTAAACCAATAAAAAAGGAATCAATGAGTCTATTGCAATTTAGCCAAAGTACAATCCTCTATGAAAATAAATCATCAGATAACAATTCTCATGACTATAGATAATTTAGTCAACAACAACCCAACATGAAAACAAATAATCTAGAATCAGAAACTTAAGACTAGTATCTAATAATGGTTTCGAAACAGTATACACCATCCAATTCCGGCGCAAACCTATGCTTCTGTTGCTTTGCAGATGAATTTATCGCTTTACCCTTGATCCCCTTTAAACCAGAGGCTTTAGAAGGACAAAACCCGAACTTATGACCCATCGACTCAAACAACAGGGCGTCAAACGGAGTGAAAATCGACATCATCTTGGCTTGTTCTTGAAATAGTTATATACTCCGTATATAACTAGAGATATGTTAGAGTTTGTAACTTGTAAGATGCATAGAAAAGATAGCAACGGGGTTAGGAGTATTAATAGGAGCTATAAGATATATCAAACTAGGAAAAAGTTGAAAAATATATATACATTGTTTAAAGAAAAGTCGGTGATGTTTCCTAAAATTTCGGTGAACTCATAATTGACGTGCACTTGAAGATTCTTTGGGTATGTAATAAGCATCGGTTCTTTAATTGGACTACACGACAAAAGAATGTGACAACTTTTTGCACCGCACTTGCGATGCTATCACACATATGCTATGATATTATCATACCACTCAATTTAGTTGTATAGTAATGGTAATCGATTTTTCATAGCATGATATTGTACCATTTATACCGTATTACCATTTATATATAGAATACTCACATTCAAATATAATTATTAATATTTTTCAATATTTAAGATATAAAATAAGTTGCATCAATTATGATCATGTTTATAATATTGTTCAAATATTCATAAATGAAGTGTTATTTTTAAACTTTTTTGTTAATGAAATATTTTTCGTTGTTTTTCGAAGTTGATAATGTATCGTACCATATCATTATCATACCGCATTTGCGATATACCGAAAGTGCGGTATACTATCGATAGTGTGATACGGTAATGTTATTGAAATTTAGTATAACATACATATACGATACGGTAATGATATCACATAAATTCTCACGGTATTATACAATTTTCACCCATATTCAATCCTACTATATACCAACTAGATACTTAACTGATAATTGTGAAAATACGTCCAACTTTGATAAGATAAATTTTCATATCTAAATTGGAAAAACGAGAATTTTTAAATTTTATTAAATCGTCTAGTATTCAAATTAATTATATGATTACATTTTGAAAATTTTAATTTCGATAATTATTTAGATACAATATTTTTATTTTAGTTTTGTAGTGATTAATTAATAATTAATAATTAATATGGGATAAGTGAGTATATGTAGTTGCCATATTGTAGAATTTATAAGACGAGAAGAGAAATATGGTTTTGTTGTGGAAACTGTAAACATAAACTCTGAGATGTTTTCTCTTTAGTGAAAAATAAACGAATAAATGAGAGCACGATCGCACAGAAACTTTCTGAAATTCTGATTTCGCTGTTCTGGTTGCTGTTACGCTGTTCAGTTAGAACTGTGGTTATAACTGCAGTTGCAACCACGGTTCTAACCGAACTTTAAAAATGGATATAACTAAGAATAAAAACGTATTTGAAAGTAAATTCACACGCACGTTTTTAAACACGTTTTTAAACAGAGTTCACCCAGAAATTTGGGCTACGTCTCTGAGGCACTCATCCAGATTTTATAATACTATTTCAAGCTTACAATATAGGACTCGAGACTTATGAAAACTCACAGACTCGCTCTTGATTTTCTGTCTACCGCTATATTGTTATTACTAAATATCTATCACTTATAAACAATAACATCCCGTCATTGTTACTCTCGTATTTTTTAGCCCACGTGTAAGATAAGTTATTTATAAGGAACAAGTATCTTCAGTTTTCAATTATCTTCAAGAATCTCGCTGCCCATTGAATGAATATTTGATCGCCATCTTTACAAGATAATTCGAGATAAGTCTCGTTAGAAATGGCTATTTTGACTCCAAATCTTCTTAGACTCTATTGTTAACTAAAATATTTAGCTAACAATACATTTTTTTGTCTCAATTAGTTATGTTAAATCATGTGTTATATTTATAGACGTTAAAAAAGTTGTTAAAGATAACAATATTTTTAATGTTGTTAATTGATAATGTGGTAAAATATCATTAATTTGAACGTGAACTCTATTTAAACTATTATTATTTTAGTTCCTATTTTAGTAGGGTTTACAAAATGACTAATTAATGGGATTTCAATTAATAATTAATTTTAATTAAAATTAAATAACTTTGTTAAGTTAATATACTAATGTGAATGTTAAATTTAAGTTACACATGTGTCATTTAACATGCAATTAAATGATGATGTGTCAAACTTAATATTATTAAAATTAACACAACTATTGTGGATGCTATTAGGAAATTCGACTGATTTGCTTGTTAACAAAGAGATTTAATTGACTCCTTTTTAGGAGATAAATAAATCCAAGGTAGTATATATCTTGAAATAATATATTTATTCAAAAAAATTCACACGAGATAATCTTTTTGATAGATTTATATATGTAACAATATATCTTCTAACATGATTCAAACTTATACTCATCAAATTACTAACTAATCAATTTTAAGAAATAGAACAAATTTTTTCATGAGATAATATATTCTTAAAATTAAATCTTTCGTAATTTGGAAAGATAATTATCTTTATTTTAACACACAAGTATTTTGGTATAATCCAATACGACAACAAATTAAGTAACTTTAATAAGTCAATTTAAGTTCTAACACTTTCGTCTCCCCAACTCGCCACTGTTAGCAGATTCGAAAATCTTTGCTGCCTGAACACAAAATTAAGAACAATCTTTTCTATTTCGAAAACGATGTACTCCGCCAAAATCAGTTGATGGAGAAATTAGGACCAGTTGTCGGAGCAACAATCCCTTCATGAACATTTGTTTAAACAATATTGCAAGTTAGGAACAATTATCAGGATATCATCGAAACACGCTGATAATCCAATATTAACTAGCAAGCCAATCATATTGATGTTGGTTCTTAGTTTTTCTTTGTGAAAAGAGAACTAATGATGCGATTAAGATTGATGTGTCAACCAATTACGTAGCTTTGATGATATCATACCAATCTAAAACGTAGCTTTTATATTTTACATCAGAATTTGCCAGTCATCAAGAACAAATTACGAACCTTAACATCTACGAAAACTCAAGATATTGCTAAAAGAATATACAGAAAAGTAGGATAGGAACACAAACAACAAACTTAATCAACACATTCTTTCCTTTCTAATATCTTCCTAATAAATGGAGTTTATAATATCAAGGGCATGTCCTCGGAAGTGTTTGCATGTCCACAAATAGCTAGTCATAAACGAAATCATTTGTCGGCAGACGATATCTTGAAAAATCCAAGTATACCAGCTAATCAAATAGTCATAGGAATTTAAGCCTATACATTTATGGACAGGATTCTGAATATTTCCTACCTTAGAAATTAGCAGTAAGACAAGCTACTCGATCAATAGATACCCAAAGGGTATATCGCATACACCTACTCGATTAAAAAAAGAAACACGGAATTTGCAAATGCAAATCGGCAATCAATTTGGATAGAAATTTATTCAAGAAGCTAGTTTCCATATATCCAGAAAAGATTCATGTAAAGCATAAACATGGGGTAGCAAAGGCCTAAAGAGAGCACTGGCATAACAACATCACACAAGATAGTAGCAAAATGAAAATTTTAAAAGCTGTCAACTCCAGAAAACAACATTCAAGGTTCCTTAGCATCTCTTAAATAGAGTACGAATTACGACACTCGCTAACAACAAACTCTAATATCTCAGAATCATTAACAAACATTCATTAGAACAAAGCACACTATATAATGAGAACAGCTCCTCCTAATCGAACAACGACATGGGTCCAAATTCATCATCACTTTCTTCCTTGGCCTCTTCCTGTAGATAGAATCAAACAAGAAAGTTAAAATTACAGTTAGCCTCTATTTATAAATAAGAGGGCTTATGCCCAATTATAACAGTCCTTACCGTTTGTACTTTAACCTGGTTTTACACTTTTTACTCACATCCCATATTGGTCTAACTGTACCAAACTGGTCAACTCCTCATCCAAATCAACAGAATATGACATGTTCCGTTTATAAACAATTTAATTAATGCCAAATCAAATACGTACTAGTTCTTAATGACTGAGTTTGTACATTTATACATATATAAAAAAAATTGAGTTTTAAAAAAACCGAAGTTTCAAAATCAAGCTTGTTTGGCTGGCAGATTTTTAAAAAAGGGCTAGCTTATTTGAGGGCTGAGGCTGTAAAATGTGGCTTCTAAACACTTTCACAAAACAAAAAAATAAAATAATAAGTAGCTTCAAAATTTTGAAAACCAAAATACGTCTAATAAGCAAAAAGCAAATGGCTCAGGTTTTAGGTAACCAAACAAGCCCCACAGAAGGTCATAAAAGTTGAGACTCAAACAGAAGCGCTCATAAATTTCTACAACAAAATGTGAGAATTTATCTAAATCTATACCTTCTTCTCCTCGACTTCATCAGCTGGGGCAGCGGCAGCCGGAGCTGAGACAGCAACATCACCACCTCCTCCACCAGCTCCGGCATTCATGATGAGGTCGTCAATGTTCCTCTTCTCAACGAGCTTCGCAAATAGGCCAGGCCAGTACGACTCAATGGTCACATTCGCAGCTGCAACCAGTGTGGCAATCTTCTCAGCCTAAAAACAAATATATACATACATACATGCTTATAAAAACAGGTGAATTAGACAACCGGTTATCTTAGTTTGAACTCAAAATTTTCCTCAATAAGTTGAAAAGGTTACTGGTCGGACCCTATTTTTTTCCGGCATTGTTATAAATTTAGTATATTTTATAGTACTTTTAAACAATTAAAACTTGCCAGGTCTATACTAAGAAAACATTGTTAGCAGTAAAAACAGAATTAGAGTACTTTGGAAAAACAACACAGATCAATTTTCACCGTCAATCATGACTTTTTATTGATTACATATAGCCAATCATGTTGGTAGTTTACAAAATTTACCAGGATGGCCTAGATTGTTATAACTTTTCTAGTCTCAATTGAAACACCAAAATATCAGAGACACCGAAACTGTAGGCTATTTGCACCTCAAATTTCGACCTGTTTTATATATACGGTACTTCCTTATAATTTCAATCTCCATCTTAGGTGATTATAAAACATAATTAGTAGAAACACCACATAGGCCGATTTATGATTTTCATCAGGACTAATTTTGTATAAAAACAAACTAAATTACTTTGAAAATAACAGCAAATCGTGCTGATTTTATAGAACTTACCAATAGTCTCAATTCAAACATCAAAATATTGCAAGTTAATTTATTTATATAGTTGACAGATTTAGTAATTATCATAATACTTCAAGGTCATATCAATTATTATATAACTAAATCAATCGAAACACACTGTAACAATTGAAAGTAGTAAGGACAAAACAGAGTTACAGGATTAAACAACAAAATATCAAAATAACCAAAAGGGTTAGCTTTTTGCACCTCAAATTTCAGAATTTTTGATAGATTTGGTACTTTCCATAGTACTTATTTAACTTCAAAATCAGACTAAAGGTCCAATAAATTACTATCATACAATCCGGGTACTTTCTTGAATTAAACAATTTTAAGGGTAGGACCAAATTTGTTTACTTTTCAGAAGTTAAGGACTAAACAGGGTAAAAGGATTAAACAACAAAATATCAAACTATCAAAATAATCAAAAAAGTTGGCTATTTGCACCTCAAATTTGGTACTTTTCCTAGTACTTATATAATAGTATCACCTATTATTATAAAACTAAATCAATAGCAACACAGGAAGAATAGGACCAAATAATAAACTTTTCAGAATTTAAGGGCCAATACTGTAACAACTGAAAGTATAAGGACTAAATAGGGTTGAAGGATTAAACAACAAAATATTAGGGTTGGCTATTTGCACGTCAAATTTCAGAATAGTCGATGGCTTTGGTACTTTTCATAGTACTTATATATGCAATTTCGAAATCAAATATATTATATAACTAAACTAATACTATAAACACTAGAAGGGTACATTCTTGAATTAAGCGATTTTTAAGGGTAGGACCAAATTTGTTAACTTTCCAGAACTTAAGGATCAGTACTGTAACAATAGAAAGTAAGAGGACTAAAAAGAGTAGAGTAAGAAAGTTACAGTAACGGGAATGCCATCGTCGTGGAGGATCAAAGAAGCGTACGTACAAGCGAGCTCTCCGGTAGACATTCTCTTCTTCTTCTTTTTTTTAGAATAAAAACAAGAAACCTATACACAGATAATATAAAATTGAAAATAGTTATATAATTTATAATATAAATCGAGTTTATAATAGTATATATGTATGTATTATTATAGGGAGAGAAAGATATTATACCTGGGTTGTGTGTTTTGCTAATGCGAAATTAGGGCTTTGAGAAAAGGTGGTGAGAAAACGATATTTATATAGAGAGCTAATCCTTGATGGGCAAGTAAAAGGAGATATATATATATATATATACTTGATGGCCAAGGAAAGGGTTCCTAATTTCGGTTTAATATTATTTCTGAAATTGCAAATAAGTCCCTGCAATTTCTGAAAACTGCATATTGGTCATATCAATTAAAATAATGAATATTTTTTTCAAATTAAACATGATTTTTTTAATAAAAAAACTAAATGCCTTATTCTTAAAATTTTACATAAAATAAATTTGGTCAATTCTAACAATCTCTCGAAAGAAACACAAAATTTACACAAATTTACACAAAAAAAGTTGATTTGATAAATTTTATGTTTTTGGTTAATGTTATCTTTTTGTCAAGTGTATAAGTTAAGATTTATTGAAACATTAACTAAATCGTCAATTTTTGTAAAGTGTTTTTGGTTTGTTTTTAACACTTGGATAACGCAATATGAAACATTAACTAAATCGTCAAAATCGGAAAAATCTAAACGTCGAAAGAAATTTAAAAATGGCGGAAACCTTAAAAAATACAAAAAAAGTCACTAAAGATCCGAAAACACTAGAAAATCAATTAGATTATTTCCAAAATAGTCTAAACGACAAAGTAGACTACACAAATAACCCTAAAGTAAACGGTTTAAGTCATTTAGATTATTTATATGGCAATTTTAAACAGATCATTTAAATAATGACCGGAGGTAAACCGTGTATGCCATTTCAAAGGAGTCTATTGTCTTTTAAGATCGTATATAGTCATTTCAAAAGTGTATGATCATTTGAAAAAATCTTATCATCATTTAAAAATAATTTATGCTCATTTGAACCATCTATATTATATGATCAAACTTTTAGTTTTCTTTTTTCTTAAACAGATCAAAAAATACATATGATGGTAAAAATATTTAACCAAAACAATTTTCTCATGATAACATTAAAAAGTATATGATCTAAAGTGTAAGTTAAAAAAAATAAGAAGCAAAGTATATTTGTAATGTTATTTTGGAGCCAATACAAAATCGATCTCGTCATACTCGGGTCTGACCCTGTTCGTAGCCACCTTTTCTCACTATCATTGGAAATAGTCGCTGGACTTCAAAACTCTGCCATATTCGCCTCATCTCCAGATTTTCAGATGTCAAAAAAAATTGCAAATTGTCATTGCTGTGTTGAAACCTTTGTGTTAAGTACATATTTGTGACCTATTAAACTCTTGGTTATCAATTTGTTTAAACAAATTAATCTAATTTTTTTGTTGGTTTTTAAGATAATTTTATGTTTAAATGTGCAATTGCAACCTTAGTTTCAACTATAGTTATACCTGCTGATACACATGATTCCGTCTTACTGCATTACTTGTCCTTTAAATTGATTATTTTAATTAAAATATGCAGGAAATATTTACATGGATTTTATATATATGTGTTGAGAATATTTAGGTGTTAAAGAATGGAAAGTCATAAGTGTATTATAGATATGGAGATCTATTTAAATAAGATATATCTTTACAAATATATTGTCACGCCCCCATTTTAACATATATTACACAGAAACTGATATATAAAACGCAAGATTACATACACCCAGTCTTGAGTACCTATACTACACATGCTCACAAAACCGATACCGTCTTGAGATCTGCTTGAACGCCAAACTGACCTAAAAGCCTGCAACTCAGTACTTTCGCATATAAAACATACAATAAAACAGAAATGGGAAAACAACAAAGAAAATGGTGAGTCAACTAAACTCGTTACATAAACGTCTACACTAAAATAATATAAAACTACGAAACACAATATTTTCTCTTTAATATAAAAAGGTTCATCTTGTTACTTTTACACCACCACAACACTTCTGAACCTCAAGTACTAACGCCAAGTGATGTGACTTAACTCATGACAACCCACGACTCAAATGTGTATAAAGTCGGAATCACAGTGTCATATTACTCCTCAGATCCTGGATAACTACTCACATCCACGTATAGAATCAACCACTCATGAAATCTATACGCTGGCTAACATGCATCTCCATGTATGGCCGTACGCGTTTCCGTATATTCGGTGGACACAGGCCCCTGTACGGATACAACGTGGGCACATGATCACTAAAATAAATATAAAAGACCGACAACAACAATCGACTAACAACTCACAACTACAACAACACATTTACCTCCAATCACACTTTACAATCATCACTCCACTTTACTTTGAAACAATAATTTGGTTTGATACATATATAAAAATTACAAACACCATAATAATCGGATAACATCTAGTTCAAATATCAACAAAAAATCAACAATATCAACTTTATATAAGTAGGCTTCAAGATACTACTATTTGATATCGAAATCAGCTATCAAACAATAATTAGCATAATATCAACTTAAAAAAAATATAATAAGCAAGCATAAGCACGTATATAACGGCTTACTAACACCCCTTTTTAGTACCAAAACGGTACCTGGATCGAAGCTCAAAAAGTCTGGACATATACACTACGACAGGTAGGTAACGAAAAGGGCTGAAACTCCTCGTACTTGGCCTCCAAACTCCGCTCAAACCCGCAAGCGATGCAACAAAAAGAACTTGTTAAAACTGCCCACTATAAAGATAAATTACAACCTTTTAAAGGCTCAAAACAGACTTGAAAAGGGTAGAGGAAATACTGAATATATACCTCAAAATACTCTCCTTTGCAATAGCTATCGAACAGGGAAGGCGGATTGAAAAACGGATCACCGAGTTGCAAGATAATTAAGATTAAAGATGGTGTCTTCTATATCACAAGTATATCAAACAAGATCGTTAGAACAAATTGAATTATTTGACGATTTATCTTTATGTTTGTGCTGGTCTTTTAGGTTGAGCACTTCTTTGACAATTTTTGACAATTCTTCGAATTTCCATGTGTACTATACTCAATATAGAATTGTACAAGTTTATCATATGGATTTTAACTCTAAAATCGCTAGATTTTTTTTACATGCAAGAGTCTTGCCTCTGATACAATTTTTGGTCCCTAAGCGGCTAAAACTTAGAGGGGGTGAATAAGATTTACGTACGATTTTTTCGGAATAAAAGATTATAGAAAAAACCAACCCAAATAACAAGATTATAAACTTAAACAAAAGTAACAAAAAATATTACGCTAACTTAATCTATGCAAGCAATCAATTAAACAATAATATAAGTGCATAAATTAAAGAGTAATGGAAAAAGATTGACACAACGATATATAGAGGTTCGACAAACCCGCCTAGTCATCTTCTCGGTATTCATACTAACGAGTATTTCACTATAATTTTCTTCCCAAAATTACAACTTAACGAGCTAATCGACCGATTAACCATCCCCTCACGCTATGAGTATCCTGAATGAAAAGTCCTAAATCTTTTAAACTACACTTCTTACAAAGTATCTACCCGATCACTCGCTCAAAAATGAGTTTATAATTCACTTTACAATTTGAATCGAAAGTGTATCGATCACACACATATATTCTCGAAGTGTTTATAAGATTACAATAATATTACACTCAAGAATATATATGAATACAAGTGAGAAATATGTAATATAAAAACTTTTCTTGCTTTGATCTTGGATTGAATTGTTATTGAGATTGGGTGTGTGATTGGTGTGTTTTCGTAAAGAATTTGGAGGTGTTTTGTAGACCCAAAATACTCATTGGTCCATAAGTTACCATTTTTAGTGGTTGTGTGGTTTATTCACTCGGTAAAAGTCACACTTAGATAAAGCAAAAGTGTCTTAATTCAAAAAAGCAGATTTGCGATCGGTCGAATTCCATTTTCGACATGTCGGAAAATCTGAAGAGATTACTGCCCAACTTTTGCACTTTTCGATTGATACTTGGACATGTCGGATATTTTTCGACGTGTCTAAAAATTTGGTAATTCGGTTTCCTGAAACTCTTGTATCTTCTTGGTTTGAACTCCAAAATGAATTCCGTTTAAGCCGTTAATTTTGATATTGAATGATTTATCATTTTAAAGCCTGAAATTTTTATTTTTATTTTTTGAAAAAAATCAAGCATTATATCATCGAATTGTAAAATCATGAAATTATAATTACACTTATAATCAAAATCAATTATTTAACTCATGGTTCAACAACCCTAAAAATAGTCAAATTGATAACAAGATTAGAAGTAAAGTTACAACCAACAGTGTTTTTGACTCCCCTAAAACTAAAGCCAACTACAACCCTAATCTCTGTAATTTTAAAAAAAAAACATGACCATCTGGAAATAAAATACTATTTGAAAAATCATAGAAAATATATTTCTGAGAAAAATAGTTTATCCACTACCTGGAATGAAAATTTTAATTAGATTTGAAAAGTTAAGATTAAAGTTGAAACTGTCAAAAACAATAAAATTTATATCACTTCCTTAAAAGCAATTACCTCCGATAGATGTTACTTTGATAGTGATTGTTCTAAGCACATGTAATTCTAGCTTTCTCAAAAATGTTTGTGACATAACTGGAAACATTGTGGTGTTTAGAGGGTGAGACATAGGTAAGGTAATTGGCAAGGTGGCACGGGTACGGGTATACGTACCCGGTACGGATACGCCGATACGGTAAACGTTGGAAATTTTGGGTATGGTACGGCTACGATACTACAATATATTATATTTAATATTTA
This sequence comes from Primula veris, assembly GCA_963682055.1. NCBI lineage: Eukaryota > Viridiplantae > Streptophyta > Magnoliopsida > Ericales > Primulaceae > Primula > Primula veris. The sequence goes on along the minus strand of OY821750.1, from coordinate 7,122,662 downwards.
TGTTACATATTTTCAAGTTAAATGGATCAACTTGTATATAATTTAGTTTTGTTGATTTTTAGTCTTAATATTTTAAAAGTTTTTGATGAATTTATACAATAAAATGAAATTTAAATAAAATTGTAATATTTCTATAATAAATATTTTCAATTCTATGGGTTTTAGGATAAATTTTTAAAATATAAGGGACCTTTCTAATATATTTTAAGTGCGATGGTAGATTTGGTAATTTTATACCTATATTATTAGTTAAAATCATTAAATATTTAAAGTGGATGCACCGGAAATCAACATAGTTATTATTGAGTTCTCGGTCCTAGACTATCAATCTATTATAATAATTCAACACAAGTCAAATGAGTCTGTCCAATTTAGTCATTTTTTTTTTCTAAAAATACCCCTATACTTTTTTATTAATTACAATAATAGCATACTCAAATAAAAAAAATATAAAAATTAATAACTAATAACACTATTTATCCCTCTTTAACAACCAAACATTCTTTTAAATCTTATCATCTAATAATTTTTTTTTTTATTATCCACGTATTTGTATCATAATTTCACTTATTTTTTATATTTTAATTGCACTGCGCGTTACACACGCAACGCATGAGGAACGACTACTACTTATATATTATATATGAGTTCCACTCCTAGGTTTTTTGTGGAAATGAAATGTATGTGATTTAGATATGTTCACATATAGTGTTTCATAGCATTAAAGAGTTAACATGTTGCTAACTCGACGTAGTTCGTTGTAAAATTCAGGATAAAATTAATAATAATCACTGGTATGATTATTACAATATACCGTACCAAGAAGACCCTCACCAAGACACAAATTTAAACTATTCAACAAACTTGTTAGGTAATAGATCCGGGATTCTAGTGACATATTGTTTGTCATCATATTGGAAAAACATATTCCCGAAGTTCCGAGTGCAGTTACGCATTTTCAGTTACAGAACTCCGTTTAAAAACGTCTCGTGTTCAATGTTTTTTATTAACTTTATTATATTCGTCAGTTGCAACTGTGGTTACAACTGTAGTTGCAACTGAAAATGCGTAACTGCACTCGGAACTTCGGGAATATGTTTTTTCAATTGGTATCAGAGCTTTACATTAGATATACTTGGTGTGGATCCTGTGTTCTGGGACTATGAAGTTAAGAAGCGAACGAATCTTTCTATAAATCTCATACTTGAAGGTAAACTGAAATATTATGCGTTATAAAATATTATATTGGTGTTTATCAAAGTGCAATAATTACATGTGTGAGATGGTTATTCTGAAGAGATGAGAAGCTTCAATTGAGGGGAAGTTTTGGTTATAATCGATTATGCAATTCAAAGTTTTACCAAAATAATGACAAAGAGGGAGATTGTTAGGTCCTAGATCCGAGATTCTAGTGACATATTGTTTGTCATCATATTGGAAAATATAGTTTTATATATTCATAATAAACTCTCAATATACATACATGTATTGTGTAACGATTAAGTTCAAGTTGTGCATTCAGTTGGAACCTCAGTTGCAACCGCAGTTGGAACTGACTATGCTGGACAGATTCTGTAATATTCGGTTAAATATATTCTAGAAGAATCAAAAACGTGTTAACAAGTTTATATGATTTGAATGCATCTCTGAATATGATACAAAGAATATATTGATTTTTTTTTTATTGGAATAGAAGACTTAAAAAAAAAACTCTTTATCAAGTAAGGAAACATAAAAAAAAGGAAAGATTATTTGGAGATATTTGAAGACAATTAAATTAAATATCTGTATAATTTCGAATTAAACAAGATCTGATTTGTTAGATCTGATTTGTAAAATTCAGGATAAACTTAATAATAATCACTGGTATGATTATTACAATATACCGTACCAAGAAGACCTTCACCAAGACACAAATTTAAACTATTCAACAAACTTGTTAGGTAATAGATCCGGGATTCTAGTGACATATTGTTTGTCATCATATTGGAAAAACATATTCCCGAAATTCCGAGTGCAGTTACGCATTTTCAGTTGCAGAACTCCGTTTAAAAACGTCTCGTGTTCAATGTTTTTTATTAACTTCATTATATTCGTTAGTTGCAACTGTGGTTACAACTGAAAACGCGTAACTGCACTCGGAACTTCGGGAATATGTTTTTTCAAAACTGCAAGATTTAAAAATCAGAACAATTAACTCAATTAAATAAAATTTAGAAATTGCATTAAAAAATTATATAGCATCTAACATTAAATGAATCAGAAAAGTGTAACACATCCTCTCATCCCAGTAGCATAACAAATGGTAGCTATTTGTTACCATGGTTCTGCATGAAAACTAAATTTCTATTTAGAAATATAAACATAGTAAAAGTAAGTAAAAGAAAATTGGAACTTGATTAATGTTCCTTGTGCACAAAAGCTTTTGAAACTGTAACAATCAATAATATGTCCATCAAAATAAGAAATCAATAAACCAACAAATAAAAATAAAATTTCATAAAGCAGTTTGTGTCATATTCTAACCAGAAAAAGCTAACAATAACCAAGTAATGAGGGCAGGGGGAAATGTTCTTCATTTACCAAAAGTATCTTAAATAAAAATATAATTAATTGCAATGAGTGGATTTTCTTTTTGATAGCCATTGGAAAGAGATGTTTTTTATAGTATTAGATTGGTTACATGGATCAAGTATCTCTCCTAGTTTGAGGTAACATGGCAAAACAACACTATTTTGGTTTTGGAAATATATTTTGAAATAACACTATAATGGGAATTAGTTTATATAATAACACAATATGGGTCAAAAACTCTGATTAACTATAAAAATGTAGAGTTCACCTCTGTTGTTTTTGAAGATAGTGAGGAAATTTTCTCATCCCTTGCTATATTTACTTTTGATTAGGGATATTACTGTTAATAGGTAAATGGTAATCCAATCGAAGAAATTAGTTCTAATCGAGTTTTGCTATATTAATTTTGCTATATTTAATCGAGTTTTGTATATTACTTTTGCTATATTTAAGCTTCGAATCGGGCTTTTATTGAGTTCTAATCGAGTTTTTTATATTCCTTTGAAATTAGTTCTAATCGAGTTTTTTTCTATTACTTCTAATTAGTTCTAATCGAGTTTTTTATATTACTTTTGAAATTAGTTCTAATCGAGTTTTTTATGTTACTTTTGAAATTAGTTCTAATCGAGTTTTTTATGTTACTTTTGAAATTAGTTCTAATCGAGTTTTTTATATTAGTTCTAATTAGTTCTAATCGAGTTTTTTATATTACTTTTGTATATTACTTTTGAAATTATAATCGAGTTTTGTATATTACTTTTGCTATATTTAAGCTTCGAATCAGGCTTTTATTGAGTTTATAATCGAGTTTTTTACTACGAAACCAGCTTTTTAAGAGAGGTATAAATGCAAGATTTTCCTAATTATCAATATAATTATGTTCTAAACTAGAGATAAAAAAGGGATAGGCACTTCAACGGTACCATCGTATATAATACATGTTTATACACAAGCAAAAGCCAAATTCTAGTGTCACAACAACATCAAAACCATAGGAAAATTACCAAAACACAATTAGACCACCTTATAAAACAAACCACTCTAGTTTTTCAGTGAATCTGAACATCTATAACATTCTTCTCCACTTTAGCCTTGGGAATACTTATAAGCAAAACCCCATTCTTCAACTCAGCTTTAACCTTATCTTTTTCGCAATTATCTGGTAGAGGAATTCTAGTATCATACTCGCTATAACTCTTCGACCACCACGTATCATCTCCGCCATCTCCTTTCTTTTCCTCCTTTTTTGCCTCTCCTTTGATAACAAGAACATTCTCTTCTACAGAGACCTTAAGATCCTCTTTGGACAGCCCGGGAACATCAAAACGCATTTTAACTTCGGTTTCAGTGTCTTTAATGTCCCATGGGGTTCGGATTTCTGGAAATGACCTAGAGTCTTCGAATAACCGGTCCATTGTATCTAGCATTTGTCGCATCGTTCTCATAGGTGACATAGTATCTAATAAACCTGTAACCAAAGATTACTAAGTACATAAACACTATGATAATGTTTGAAAAACATAAAAGAAGTGCAGGAATTAGTAGTAAACTAAAACGGACTCTAACACCCTTATACTCTTATATTGAGGAAAACCAATCTTATACCATGTATCTTGATTTTTTATTTTATTTTAATCGATTTTAGGATTTCAGTACCCCCATTGAATGAGCAGTGTATTTGTAACTAAACCGCTTTCTTTAAGCTGATTTTGCTTATATATACATTCAGTTAAACTACTATCAAGGTTTTTTTTTGTCCTATGCAGGATGAAATTCGTTTAGGTGATTAGTTTTGATGATTATAATTTTTAACATCCGTAGCTAAATCAGAAATCTAAGCAGGACGAACACGATATTAAATTGGTTTCAGATAAGCAAAAGTATTATCGCAAAGCTGAAAAAAGAATAATACAGCCAAACAAGCCCTACCAAAACTCTAAACCAGCTTCTACAGTGAACTGGTTAGATTCCGGCGATTTAGCAAATAAGCTGGACTACTTTTTATTAAGTTTAGCAACCCAATATAGTCAATCTAAAAAAATGCACTTAAAGCCTTAAATGTTGCAACCGAATAAGTAACTATATTACCACTTACCAAAGGGAGAAACATCGAGTGCCAAACGACGTGGTTTACGCTCCACCGCCGTGCCTTGTTGCAGCGGATTATTACTCAGTTGCACGTTTACAGAAGTATCCTCTTTATTTTCATGGGCATCGGTCGACTGAGCCTTGATAACATGTGTCAACCTCAACGGTTTTGCTGTCGGTTTAGTCTTCCTGAAATGCACATTTTTATTTGAAACCATAAACAAAGATGGGCAAGCCAACATCATTGAAGCCATTATTGAAAAATAAAATGGTTATAACTCTCTCTTTTTAGCTTAATAAGTTTAATTCAAGAAAAGTAGTGAGGTGATACACGTATGTATGCAGATATACTGGCATTTTATAGTGTGAGTTGTATATCATATATTGAAATGATCAAGAGAGTTCGTGAATATTGGAGAGAAAAAGTTTTATCTTTTTCACTCGGTGCTAAGGTACTCTAGAATTATCCATACATCTTCTCGAATCATCATGAGATTAGCAATAGCTTTTTGTTTTTGGATTCGCTTGCTAGTATTTTATAATTTAAAACTATTTTTAACTAGGCACTTGTAATTTTTATGGAATAGCATTTGAAACATTATGTTAGATAAAAATGCAGATTAAGTCAAAATGTTCTGACGTAAAAGCTTTACTAAATCCCACAAATCTCTGTTAAAGAATATTGAAATTATCTGGTGATCATAAGTTTGTAACAATTCACTGAAAAGAAAAGAAAAAAGGGAAAACGAAACTGTTTCACACTGTCACTCCTATTTGCAGGGAGGTTGTTACTAGTGTTCAAACACATCCCACAGAAACAACATCGTGTTTACGACGGCCAGCTTTGTAAAACAGTACACTACTATTAAGCTTTCAAAACGGAAACAACACGAAAGTTTCCTCGACGCACTCACCATTTCAAAGGCCTTTTCATCTACATCACCTCAATCTTCTTAAACTATGACCTAATAGAATTTTCACAAGCTTATTACATTAATCCACAAAAAAAACTACATTTAGCCTCACAATGGGTTAGCTTGACTATACTGTACATTGCTCAATGTTATTGCACAGATAATTGGCTCTACACGTAAAGCATCAATAATAACATGGAAAACACGGTCAGAACAGAGCATTAACCAAAAGTATTATTTTAAGTTCAAAATTTCCATCAACACGGATTCACACCGAAGAATTGGCACACAACCTAGAGGAGAAGTCACAGGTGTATAATAAATAACAGATTCACATATCGACATATTAGAAACTTAAAACAACATATATTTTCCTAAATTGATTTTATCAACTATAGAACATTTCACATATGCTCATCTTATATAGGCGAACACAAGAAACTCACAACTCAAATTCATCTTCAAGCTTAGACAGTTCTACAGCAGCTTCTTCCTCTTCATCATCAAGTGCGAAGTAAGGGTTATGCACCTTTGGCCTAAAATTATACCCGGTAAAGACGTAAAATGCAAGAGTCGCCAACTCAGCAGCAACAACACTCGTCCACTGGTACTGATATGACGTTATTGTCTCCAACGCATATACAATTACACGCGTAAAGTATATATAACATATTATTATAATGTAGTACTGCCTGAAAAGTGTCAACTTCATCAAATTCACAGCGGCTTTCCCGTCAGTCCTAGCAGCCTCGCGTAAATTTTTTATCGACCAAACAATTGGGAACAAAACAGCACAACAACAAACCAAATCCACAAGCAAAAACACTTGTTTCCATGTGTACGAGTCTTGTCCAAAAGGGCCTGTTTCGTCAATTACTACTTGAGCTACATTGGCTATCACTTGCAAAGGAATAACAATCATTAACACTTTTTTCTCCTTGTCTTGCAAAAAGGGTTTCAAAAACGACCACCCAGTGCCGATCAAAACGATCAATGTGAACAATGAAATACCCTTTAAGAAGCTGAATATGTAGAAAAGCACATCCCAACCGTGAGCTGTACCGGTTCTCTTAATATACGATTTATCCTCCGTTTCGAATAAAAGGTTGAAAGCTTTTAGAATTAACACAGCGAGCATGAAGAAATGGATACGATAGGCAGATAATCGCTTGTTATATAACACGTAGACCCATATACCAGTGAGGGTAGAGTAGATCAAGAAGAACAAGAAATAAATCCAGGGGAGATTTGTTTTACCAGCTGATAAGTAATCGCGGCGACCTGTTGTACAATAGAAATACTGGTATGTCAATGAAAACAGTAAAGTAACCAAAACAGAATACATTCAAACAATTGATGCAACTTTCAAACTTTTGCTTTTTACAATTAAATCACAAAGCGACAAACAATAGAGTGGTCCCACAAATTCTGTGTTTTATGATCCAATAGTGGTTAATCTAAATGTAAAAGTTACAACAATTAGAGTGATGTTACGTTCCCTAATCCTACTGTACCCCTTATACCATAAATTAAAGTGAGGTTACGTTCCCTACTTCTCCTTCGGTACCCCTTATACCATCAAGGACTGACTCAGTGTACCCACACACTTCCTAAACGGCATATATAATAATTTACTCTATACATGTCGATCTAAACGATCGATCCAAACCACCTGAACCTCTTATACCTTGTCAATTTTATCTTAACGTCTCGTACAACCTCATATCATAACTGGATCCAATCTCGCTCTTACTATTTCAAAACATTTACCCAGATACCATTCGGTTTTCCTCTAAATGACAACTTCTTATATAAATCATAAAAAAAATGTCCATACAATATCAAATGATTATTTAACTTTTCTAATTTATTTCCGATACGAAGCAGCAGCAATTTAACCAGACACAGCTCCAATGGAGCTAATACTGGCATCTTTAATTTTATTAGACTAGCCGTAGCTCTACTTTTTTATTTTACCTTATATTACTTTTAGGACGAAAGACACTGATTTAATGAGCTTAGTAGCTTCGTCCTCAATTGAAGCGACGTCTACAGTAAATAGCTTATAAACCATATCACCTATCTCTCTCTTTATATTCCTATATTTTCTAGTATTTCAATATACATTAGATAACATGCTCATCCTTGAAACAACAACAACATACGCCCGAGAAACAAACAATTTTGTAGATCTGAGTGGCATTTTTTTGGCATTTCAGGGTTTATTTGAAAGCGGGTGGATGAGTGATTACTAATTAATATTTTATTGTATGGACATAGTCTTGAAGTTCTTAGTGTCTGTTTTAAGTGTCTTGAAGTTCTAAGCGTCTGTTTTGCAAATTTCAGTCATTACATTGGTGAGTGGATGAATCTGTAAATCATACATAAGCCTGATTCATATGTCTATTGGTATGATTTCTTATAATTTGTAAGAGAAACAGATTCAACGAGCAGAAAAACTGCATCCAAATAAGCTTATAACGGTAAAAATGACAAATAGATACATTCTTCGAGATTATTGTCTCGCTCTCTCCTATGGCTACAATGTAACCCATTTATACAGGATTCCTAACATTAACACATTTGATTGTGCTCAACACCAAACCTTGAATTATGAGTCTGACACTGACACTTTTTCCAATAGGTATATCGAATCTAATAGTTCCACCTTTTTGTTTCCCAATCATATCAATCCGTTTCCCCCCTCTTTCCAAACATTATGCATACTATCTTTTCTAGCATTTCCACCTCGTTAAAATTCTTTCTTTTCTAGCATTTTGACACAACTTAAAACATGTAATTATAACTTGTGAATATGCAAATTTGCATCATTTTAAAAGCATTTTTTTTCTGAACGTGTACAAATGCTCACATCATAAATATGTATGATTTCCTATTACATATCACTACAAATTATCATAAGCAAAAAAAAATTAGATGGTAAGCATTAAGCAATGAGCCTAAGAGCTGTTTTTTAAGAATATATATGTGTGTTCTGTTATATCCAATGGCAACTTAACTACGCCTTGTATGAAGGTGTTCCCATTCAAGTCTGTTAAATGGGCTAAGAAACTGCAACTAACAACTCTCATAGCAACAAAATGACATGTTCGCAATCTAAAGTAGCATTTTCGCACATGACCGGTTCATGGGCCTTTCTTTTCAAAATTTCAAACATAACAAGCTCATAACAACAAGAACGACAATTTCAAATTTTAACCTAGCATTTCTGAAATTATATGATCACACTCCATACGTGTTTGTCATATGCTTCCGTAAATTCCAAATCGATGTGTTTTGAGAGATCCAGTGGTAATTACACATTATATAGAGGTAACTGCAAAATAGTACTCCGTAGCTAATAACAAAAACACTGACATTTTCATAAACTGAAGTGGCATTTCTGCAATATTAAGACATTTTATGTTATTCTATTTCGGATTCTTTCAGCATTTGCCAAATGCTTACAAACTGCCAAATCACTGATCCAACTACGTATTTAAGAGATGTGATATCAAACAAGCTAATAACAACAGCAGCGACATTTACCTAATTTCATGTGGGTTTTTGCAAATTTTTGACACAAATTTTGGGCATTTCCTTATCAAATTTGACATGATTTCCAAATGTGTTTATAGATGTCCAATGGTAATTACAGCATAACTCAAGATCTTTAGTCATTAAATAACAATGAAACATACGCACAACAATGACAATACCAATTTCATAATTTCCAAACGCATTTCCGAAGGAAAAAAACTGATTCCATCCAAATTATAAATAAAACAAAATAGGCTTAATCTGCAAACAAACAAGTTGGTAAAAGGAAACAATAACAAATTCCAATTCGTCCTGCATTTTTTGAGGCAAAGTACCTGATTTTCTGTCGAGATAGATAATACATCGAAGAGTTAACATCAGGCACAGAATTCACAAAATATTAAGTAACTATGTGTATTTAAAATCAGGCACACACATAGGTCATTCAAGTCCATTCTAAATACCTGATTTTCTGTCAAGATTAGGTCATTCAAGTCCAATTAAAAGCACATACCAATAGAACCGTCAAATTTGTAATTAAAATCAGAATTCAAAATTCCTTATTTTAAAATCAAGATTATGTCATTCAAGTCCAATTAAAAGCACTTAGTCTAAATGGGCTAAAATTGCAAACAAGCAAGCTCACAACCGTAATAACGAAATATCAACAAAATACAGGGGCAATTCTGCAAATCACCTAATTAGCCATCAAGATTAAGTCATTCAAGTCCAAGTAAAAGCACTTAAAAGCTACACAATCAAACAAGCTCACAACAATGAAACTGTAATTATTCGTAAAATTATATAAACAAATGTTTAATACCTGATTTACCGTCGAGATTATACATTTCCGAGTGCACGTCCATAGAAACCCTAACCCCAGGCACACAGTTCGCAAACAACAGCGTAAACTGGTTCGCATCCGATACCATAAACTCCATACCAAACCGGTCAACCTTCTCCCCCATCTTATCGAACGTAATCACCTTTTTAACAAACTCCGAGTCCAACGGACACGCCATCTGTTAAATTAAAAACAAATGTAGAGAGATTAATAACGTATAAAAGTAGAAAGCTAGTATTATAATTACCGGTGTGGTGTGATTTACACAAACCTCTTTATGCAGAGTAAAAGCAAACAATTAAGGAAACTAAATCAATTGGTGTGCATGCTTATAACAATAGAATTGTCATACTAATTGGGCTAAAAAGAAAAAAAAAAAGTTGAGCCAACGAGACTTAAAAACAATTAAGCCAACCACCACTCGGCTTAATAGGAAATAAGTTACAAAAACTACAAAAAAGTCGAAACCAAACAGGTCCTTAAGCTTAAAAAAAACCAAAAAAACCGAAACCAAACAGGACCTTAAGCAAGAGAAAAAAACTACCAAAATAGCTCAAAAAACTACAGAAAAACTGAAACCAAACAGGTCCTAAAGGTCAAAAACTACCCCCCAAAAAAAGCCAAAACCAAACAGGTCCTTAGGCTAAAAAAATTACCCCCAAAAAAAGCCGAAACCAAACAGGACATTTAAGCGGAAAAACTAGCAAAAAACCAAAAAACAAACAGGCCCATATAGGCAACCAAACAGTATTCTAATAAATCAATATTATAATATATTACCCGTCCGCCTGTGATCTGTTCGATGACGTGGATCCAGCCATCGTGAGTACATAAAAAGAAGCCAATAGAGGAGAGGGAAGAGGAGGGAGGTTGAGGAGAGAGAGAGATACTGGATAGGTTGAGGACTAAGTGGCCTGTGTGCGTGAACCTATGTAGCACGGATACTTCGAATTTTTATTTTTTTGTAGTATCGGATACGGATACGATACGGATATGGCAATACGATACGATACGGATACGGTATCCGATACGTTTTGAATACGCCGTGGATACGTATCGGATACATATCGGATAAAAAAAAAAATGTTTTTTCCTTGAGAAAAAAACATGTAATAATGGGACAGCAAGTACTTTACCAATTTCAATTCTATTAACAAACATATACATACACATTAATATGGAGAGAGAATAGGGTATTGACGGGAAAGGAAAATCTCTTTTCTAAGACTCTCTCTCTCATTCTATTAGCTGCTTTTGGTTTGAATATTTGTTGCTACTTTTTATTATATATAAAATATATATTAATATTTTAATGATTGACGTATCCTAGCCGTATCGTATCCTATTTTTTTTTAAAAACCGTATCCGCGTATCCGTATCGTATCGGATACGATACTCGAATCCGTATACGTGCAACATTTTAATGTGTGTATTGGGTTTAGTAGAGAAGTTATACAGAAAGCTCAACCGACGACTTGTATTGGAGATAAATCCCCAAATATTAATATTATTAATATTTATGTTTGGTACAGTAATTGGATTTTATGTAATTATCATTTTAGTCCCTGGTTATCTTAAACGTGCCATATTTGACCCTCTTTCCCTTTAAAAATCAACAAAAAGGTTACCAAACAGGCCCTAAAAACAAATTAAGCCAAACACCACTTGCCTTAATAAGAAATAAGCTAAAAAAGTACCAAAAAGCCGAAACCAAACAGGTCATTAAGCAAAAAAATTACCAAAAAAAAGCTGAAACCGAACAGGACTTTAAGCTAAAAAACTACCAAAAAACAAAACCAAACAGGACCTTAAGCTAATAAACTACCAAAGAAGCTAAAAAAACTACCAAAAAACTGACACCAAACAGGTCTTTAAGCTAAAAAACTACCAAAAAAGCCGAAACTAAACAGGTCCATAAGCGAAAAAACGACCAAAAAACCGAAACCAAACAGGACCTTAAGCTAAACAACTACCCCCCTAAAAAGCGGAAACGAAACAGGCACTTAAGCTAAAAACTACCAAAAAACCGAAACCAAAACAATCCTTAAGCTAAACAACTACCCCCAAAAAAAGCGGAAACAAAACAGGCACTTAAGCTAAAAAACTACCAAAAAACTGAAACCAAACAGGTCCTTAAGCTTAAAAACTACCCCAAAAACAGCCGAAATCTGAAAAACTATCCCCAAAAAAAGCCGAAACCAAACAGGTCCTTAAGCTAAAAAACTACAAAAAAACCAAAAGCAAACAAGACCTTAAGTGAGAAATGAATGCAAACCAAAACCAAACAAGCTCACAACCATAATAACGCAAAATGAATCAGTATTCTAACAAATCAGTATTATAATAAAATGAGTATTATAATAAAATGAGTATTATAATAAGATCAATAAATTAGCAATATAATACCTCCGAGGCAGTGATCTGTTCGATGACGTGGATCCAAGCGTCGCGAGTACATAAAAAGAAGCCGATGGAGGAGAGAGAGGGGGAGGGAGGTTGTGGAGAGAGAGAGATACGAGAGAGGTTGAGGACTAAATGGCCTGTGTGTGTAAATCCAAACTCGTCGAAGGGGACGGTGGATCTGGCGTCGGAGTGGAGTGTTGTTTGGCGGATCTCCGCGGCGGTGAGGGTGAGAAAGAGGAGGAGTACGGCAGCGACGGCGGAGATCGGATAGATCGCCATTCTAGAGAGAGAAAGAGAGGTTTTGTGATGGTTTCTCTCTCTATATCTATATATATATATATGTATATCTGATCTATCTATGTGTATGTAATGTGTGTATGTAGAAAGCTCAACCGACGACTTATATTGAAGGTAACCCCCGGGATATTCTTTAATATTTTTCCAAATTACTAAGTTTTCTAAAATACTATTTACTTACTAGTACAAAAAAGAAACTTATTTTTCTTGTATTTCAGTTTACTTTTTCTTTTCTTTCGCTTGGATAGTAAGTTATATACTTTATATAGAAAGCTCAACTTACGACTTATTGGAGATATTCTTGATATTTGGGTCGATGGTCTACACTGGGTTATTGTTATTGTATTGTAGATTACAAAGTTTTGACAAATAGTAGGAAAACAAAACTTATTTTTCTTGTAGTTTATAGTTCAATATTTTTAATGGCTTCAATATGAGTACCATTTCTTGTAAGATGAGTGTTATTTAATTCAAACTTGGTCAACTTGGTTGTATTAGTATTAATTCACTTCAATATGATTGTCATATTGTCATTCATTCGGTTTTGCAAAAAAATTATTACTTTTCTAAGATTATTTGCTTTTTTATTTTATTTTATTTTTCTTAATTTTTTTTTTTTTGTTTTTTTGAGACATTTTATGAATTTTCTGATTTTTTGGCAATGCTTCTTCAGAAAATGTTGTTTTAATTAATTGGCGTTCTCTCCAATTTGAGATATTCGCTAAATTAGGAGTGTCATTTCGTTCAATATTCCATGCTATTACGAGTGTTATTTACTTCAACTGGGTTTACAATATTCACTTCAATGTGGGTGCATACAATCATTTCAATTGTTTTACGACTTTTTTGAGGTTATTAGCATATTTTTATCTGTTGCTTCCTTCTTGTTTTTGTTCTTAATGCATTTCTTATGATGTTTTTTTATCTATCAATGTGTATTTAATAGATGTGGAAGATTAAATAGCGTCTAACTACATTGTTATGCATCGAGGAGGAGCTATGTGAAGCGTGTCAAACGATTTTGTAGTTGCATATGTATTTCTGTGCGACACAGTCACACAGACAAGAAGTTATTGGATGCAAACTTTAGGCAAGTCGGATGGTTTCTTTGGAACTGACAAACAAATAAGTTCATTCCTTTATAGCCAAAAAGAAAATTTTAAAGTCGTTGAACACGAAGTAGACCTGTGTTATAACTTAAAAACAAAAGATAACATCAGTTTCATATTTCAAACAAACCTGAAATAAGCTGATGTTAGTGTAAAACTTGGGCGCCTGCGTTTTCTTGTTTAGAGAGAAATGTTTTCAGAAAAGCTGGAAAAGGCTATGCTTTTACACTCTTTAGGCTAAAAAAGGTTTTTCTTCAGTTAAGCTTGTGAAAACATGCTTGAGCCATGGTCCGCGTTTTTAAACAGTGCTTAAAAGCATAGGTTTGGATCAAAACGCTAACCCACGGTTAATTCTCAAGTATAGTTTAAGATAAGCTGATACAAATAGCTCTCAACACCAGCAAACTTGAAGAATATACGTATGACACTGTAACGGCTTTTACTTAAAAAAAACTTAGCAGCATTATTAATGCTAGACAATCATGAAAAATAAACCCACACTAAAAGTATCCAAACATGGAGATCATTTTCCAACTTCATGGACAAGCCCAATTTATAATTTGATGAAAACATGCATAATTATACTATCCCTTCATCAGGAGAGAGAACTCGAAACAGAAAAGAAGAAACATGCAAAAAAGGTAAGCACAGGTTAGCGAAATTGCATCTTCTCAATACTTCAAATTTTAATTTAAGGTTAACCGTCGACATAAACTTCTCCAATAAGTTAAAGGTCACATACAATTCTGCACAAGGATTGTTCTCAGCTAAAGTTAAACAATTTACTCCTATAGTAGTAAATAATCCTTCCAACAAAAGCTGGAAAACATATGGGCCTCGAAACAAACAAAATAGATTTCCATAAACAGGTTCTCCTCTAGAAGTTCATCATCCCTATTAAATTGGTGAGTTCAAGAATGTCCAAATTGCTCAGACCAAGATCTCAATACTATCCTGCAAAATCAAACAGAGGATTAATACACAAAAGAACAAGCTCAAAACTCTAGCACCAGGAATGGAGCATAGAAATTAGGCAGTTTCAGTTAAGCAGCAATGCCAGAGAAAGTTTTTTTTATTGAAATAGCCAGAGAAAGCTAACATTTACAAATATCAAAAATGATCAGTGCAGTATATTCTGAGCACAAAAACAAGGGTGGAGGGAAAGGTTAAAACACACAAAATGAAGAGTTTATAGGTGCTTCTCTGTTATCCACCATGACTATTCCTTGATATATATATATATATATATGCAGCAAACTCGGTCTGGAAAAGATAGTTACATGGGTCGGTGTGAAATCAATAGATCTCTTTTCTATGAAAAGGTCACAACTCAGATCCAATCATCACAAATATCTTCTATCAAAGTAGCAAGCCTGTTAACTCACACAATTGATAAATTAGAATTTGAAAATACTAATCCTTTATCATAAGTTTCCATTACCATTCCAAGTTACATTGTAAAGTAACGAATAAAGAACCAACAATAGTTGTGTTTCCAATAGCTACTGTTAAGATATACTGTAGTCATAAGAGAAATCCAGTTCGAAGTATAGATACCTTACTATTTCCTAGAATTCGATGAGACACCACTTCTCCTGTTACAAGCACAATAGTACAAGTTAAAATAGAGTTTTCAAAAAAACAGAAAAAAAAATAAAAAAAATTACACTTCGGCTGATCCATTCAAAATACCTATCCTGCTGCTTCCCTGTAGATGCTCCTTTATTTGAGAAATAACCAAAACCAGACAGGTCGGAATTTACTGCCGCAAGTACAGATGAGGTATCATTCCTACTTTCACCTCCGTTAACATCCTTCGTGTTTCTTGGTTTCCTTAGATCTTTCACATTTGTATTGCCATTGGCTAACGGATGGCAAGATTTTGCCATTGGAGTAACAGCCACAGATGGCGAAGTTGACGAAGAGAGAGAAGATGCTGTTTTCACAGCTGCTGCAACTTTGGCAAGAGCAGTTCTAGCTGCAATAATTTCCTGAGCACCTTCTCTAAGTTGTATGTCATCCCCTTCGATCAGAAATAGCTGAAATAGTGGGAAAAAAGATAGTATATGATGAGTGATGACAAGCTAAAGGTCCAATGTAACTTTTCCACAAAAACGTAACAAAATTCTTACATATACAAGGAAAGGAAAGCTTTAACGGCCCAAGGCGCTTTGGAGCGAGTTCCTTTTTATAAACAAATGTCATAGTTAACGATAAGAAAGAAGCTAAATATGCATTTGTTTATGATGTTTTTAATCATGGCCCCCAAAAAGAAAAGAAAACTAAATATTTAACTTGAAAGTCCTGTTTCAAAAGCCTTCCCCTTGCTTCACCTAGGCCCACCGAGGTCAAACGGGTCAATCCGGTAAGGATAAGTTTTTTTGTGGTTAAAGAAAGACTTATAGATGCTTAGTCTAAAAAACACGTTGATAATGAATTTAGATTTGCACTTGAAATTTGTCTTAAAATACAACTTAATATTTATTTTGGTTTATATCGACTGTTCATATATTATTTACAAACCTTGTGACGCAATCTTGATAGTATACTGATACACACTAATGATGTATAATGTTTAATTCAAGTTGTTAATTCAAATTTACAACATATATATTAAATGAGAATACAAAAAATGTTAATTCAAAATATAGTTTTCCTGCCCAGGCCCCGTTTATTCACCTAGGACTCCATGCCCCATCTCCTGTCTTTAGTCCGCCTAGCGACTTTTGAAACCGTATAAGTCCTAAAGCCATGGCATATAACTGATTACACATTAAAATTTCCCAAGATAAACCGCCCCAAAAGTAACGAAGAGTAAAAAGAGTAGAGGGAGGGGAATGTGAGGCTTAATTATTTCTAAAACTTACTCCAGGATGTCCAGCCACAAAGTCCCCGAGCTTTCCGAACTTTTTCCTATAATCATGCCAATGTAATGGTGCAAGCATTTTACCCAACCTATTGGGAAGCTGCAAGCATGATTGATAACAAAGAATCATTAATGTAAGATTATTATTGCAGTAAAATGAAATCAAAGCACTAAATTAAAATAATGTTTTCCACTTACAGTAGAGCTAATCCTGATACTTCCATGAGGTGGTATTGTACGAACAATACAAGCCAACAATGATCTTTCATCAAGCAAAGCTGACTCTATTGAAATTCCATTATTCAGCATACTTTTCTGCCCAGCCACACCAGATCCATTATTTTCTGCGGTTTCATTATTTTTCGATGTTTCATTATTTTCTGATGTAGTAGACACTTGGCCTCCAATACATGTGATAGTTTTCTCCTGTTCAGTTATAAATAACAAACTGTTAATGAAGCTAAAATCTAAATAAGACAGACTAGTTAAATGTTGATAACCCAGCTCTTTATTTAGGTACATCAACGTCAATTCTCAT
Organism: Primula veris; assembly: GCA_963682055.1. NCBI lineage: Eukaryota > Viridiplantae > Streptophyta > Magnoliopsida > Ericales > Primulaceae > Primula > Primula veris. The sequence continues at coordinate 7,105,489 of OY821750.1, read as the reverse complement.
TGTAACATGCAAGCCAGAAAAAAACAGAGAATAATTTACCTCGGCTTCAGTGTTCTGAGAGAGACCATCTAATTTTAGAGCATCATGAAATTGGGAAGAATTATGTTCTAGACTCTCCTGATGAGGTGGGGACAATAGATGTGTTTTCTCAGCCTGCACAATAGCGTAAAGACAATTATAAAGGGTGAGCTAAAAAGTTACTGTTTAATTCGATCAGTTTCTTTTTTGGTGTTGAGTTCTTTTTTAAAAGAGCTAGCTAACCATAGGATGAAAGACATGGAATGGATGTGGACTACTTAAACAAAATCAGGCAAAACCATGTGACCTCCTTAGAGTGGCTTCTAAGGAAGTCAAAGGCAGAAGCCGCACAACTAATTGTAAATTTAATAGTTAGCCTATAGACATACAGTAATTGATAATTACAGTTTGGACTATTTCTAAATTAAACTTTAAGGACCATACCTCTTCTACATGCGCTTCATATGACAAATTCGTAGATGGGGTGATACTTAGCAACTGCGGGTTCTCAGGCAAGGCCTACACGAGCAGAGAAAACATAAAATATTAAAATAAAGTTATCTAAACAAACATAGAGGAAAAGAGAGTAGAATATTTTAATTTGTTTCCCCACCTGTTGGTTGTGCCAATATTGAAGGGACGAAAACTGTGGAATAAGTGCAGGCGAAGAATTAGGAAGTCCTTGCGGATACATAATGAAGGGATGCAAAGCAGCACCATTAGTATTTTCAGCCTACAACATGAAAAAATAATATTTTTAGTTTAGCAGCTAAGCATGAAAGTTCTGCAAAGCGAAAGAAGATAGAGTGTTCCTAGGTAAATCCGAGTAATTCTTGGTTCGACTAAATAGATGTAAATAAACTTATCTAGATATTATATATTAAATCAAAACTCCATATCCTGATATCCACCATCCTAAGTTTATTGCAAAGTGAAAAAAAAAAACTAGGAAGCAGAGGATATCACATCTTGCAGTTTGGTAACGCTACCGTATGTCACCTAATTATAACTTGTACAACGACAAACAGAAATAGCAATCAATACACTAACGTTACACTTCTTTGCACTTTAGTAAACTAAAAGTATATCAAATAGGATAAACCATTGGCTAGGTTACTAACTAATCAAACAAAATAAACTATACAGTATTCTATAAGAGATATCACCTGTGTACGTTGTTTTATCATATATTTTCTAATTTAGTCTCAAACTATGAAAAGATGTGATAAATTAATGTATACAGGTGATATCTCTTATAGAATACTGTATAGTTTATTTAAGTCATACTTGTCAAATCCTTGTCCGAAAGCCTGGCTAATATTTTTTACAGTATTAATTTAACTGTTAACGATTTCTTTCATAAGTTAATGCTGATTTAGTAACTTAATTACTTTTCAAAATATTACAAGAAAACCAAAGAATACTAACACAATCTGTCTTTATTGGTGCATACCTTTAAAACTAAATCAGACACTTGTCATTATTGTCATTATCCATATCAGTATATAGGCCAACAACTTAGATTATTATTGCAATTTGCAAAACTTTTGTCATCACTTGTCATATCAGCGCAGTATGGGACTCTAAAAAAACACTTGCCATATCAGCACAAACTCTGGCCACTAGTTTGACTTGATCAAAAAATATGATTCCCCAAAGTAGCAATTTGGAAAAAAAATAAAAATAAAAAATGGAAAGAGAAAAATGAACGACATAAGATGTTATACCTGAAATTGTGTGGTGCTATTTTTCACATTTCCATTTGGAAGATCGGCAGAGTTCACAGATGATATAACACTTCCATTAGCTTCTAATTGGTTCCCATTATTCTGTGCAAGTTGAGACGTATCATTTGAATTTGTCCGAGATACACTCGATTCATCAGTACGACCACCAATTCTCTCTTTAGCATCGGCCAATTCAAGTTGGAGTTGCTGTACTGTATGCATGTGAAGCCTCTCAACCTCGACAAACTGGCATATGAAGAAAATGTAATTAATTTAGTAGAAGAATGAGCTGATCATGAAAACAAAATAAAAAGAACCTGATAAAAATAAAACAAATCTAAACCAGGGGATTGGCTTGGTTGCAAATGGGAATACATTGTTGTAACAGAACTACATGATGGAGGGAACAATGGTTTCAAAATAATATTTCCCGCTCATTATTGGTTATTAAATTATTTGTATCTTACTATATAAATAGGGTTGCACGAGAATAGAAAGAGATGCTGGAATTATGTTTTTTAAAACATTCTATCTCAGAAAGTTTGTTAACAGGATTGCCATCTCGAATAGGCCTAAGTTTGTAATCGCTTTCTATTTTCCATTGTATATATAACTACTACTATTCTGTCCTCAACTCAGATTCATAACATAGTTTCAATTCCGATTTTAATCGTTATTCTGTGATTATAGTTTGTTTTCGTTGGTACGTTATTACAATTGTTAGTTACATTTACTTATATAAGTAAAATGTTTGTTTCATGCAATGTACTAAAAGTAAGCTTGTCTTTAAGTAAACCAAAGAAAAGTATTTAGCAAAGTATAGTACTTTTTTATTTTTCAGAGAAAAGTGCATTGTGGCTGTTCTCAGCATTTATTAATTGACCTTGTTAGCCAATTATTTTCTCATAAGACATCAGTTATCTTTCTCTTTTAAACACAACCAAAAGGGGTTAGTATTGTCTGTCAACTGGAAAGTAAAAAAGTACAACTTTGAAAAACAACAAATGTTTAAAATACACTTCTATAATGTTCACCAAACATAACCAACATAAATACTATTTTAGAGGAAAGACCTGTTGTTGACAAGCAAGCCATAACTGGTTATATTGTTCAGTTCTTTCTCGTAATTCATTTTGCAAATTAATATTGGCAGTTGACTTCACAGCATCCATCTCCTGGACACTGTTAATCCACGCTTGAGCCTCTCTCAATTGTTCATCTTTGAACATATTTGTTTCCTCAGCAACTCTGTTCTGAAAATCATAAAATTGCAACGCTCTCTGTCAATTTACTTCTCAAAAATTAAATATTAAAAAGAATATCCAACAAGGAGACTTCTAAAATGATACAGGACAATCCTGAACAATGATAAGTGAATAGTGATAGAACCCTTGGAGTAACCTATAAATTCTAGTATCAAGCATAGATGGGAAAATTTCCTTCTTTCAAGAGAAATTTCTCACAAATAACCAAAGATGGGGTAAACTGCAAACCCTTATGCGGGTGTACTGTAAATATACACACAATTCCTTTTGTTACTCGCATATAACCCCCCACAAACTATATAAATTCTGCACCCAACTGTAATATCCAGCTTGGAAATGACATGACTTTGTGCTTGGTCGTTTTTTTTTTTTTGTATAAATTCGTGTCTCTATTCAATGAATTCTTCTAAGATCTAAGCAACATAAATAACTCAGTTCCGGTTGGCATTAATTTTTTGTAAAAAAATGCAATTCCTGCTTTTTATGACTTCTATGCTTGAAATTCCTTCAAAATGACTTATTTTTCCTTAACCGATGCCGTACATATACAGGTAGATACTTACAAAATACATATATTAAAACAACATTTATCCAAAACGGTCCGAATATAAAACCACATTAAACTTGATGATGGGTTTGTTGTGGAAGTTAGATAGTAGGTTAGCTGCTAGTTACCAAAATACAGGTAAGGTTCCCCCTTACAGATGTCTTGCATAAATTTTTACAAACAACTGATTTCATAAAGACTGTTTATATGGGAAACTGGTTATCTATAATAATCATAAGAATTCATCAAAATACACGAGACATTAAAGTGACTGTTTTATTTGTTGAGATTACTTAAGCGCCTTAGGGAATAATACTACTTGAAAAAAGAACTAATACCACTAGACGAACCTGTTCTTGCAACTCAATGAGCTGCCTTTCTCTATCGTCAATATGCTCTTGAAGGTCGTGTATCTGTTTAAGATGTTGGGATCTTTCAGCTTCAGAATTATCTCGCTCTTTTCTGCAAAAAGTACTTATGAATAAAATCTGCATAGAACACACGTTATAGAGGGAGTTTCAATTCAGAACCCCAGAATTCAACCAAAAAAACCCTATCCAAATTAAGACAGAAGCATCTCAAGCTTAAGGTCTTGCTAATAAAAACAAGAGGAATAGCGCACCAACTCAGCAAGAATATCTTATACTCAAAATTTGAAAAGAATAACCAGCTATCATGACCTAAATACACACCTGTAAGTCTGCAATTCTTTGTTTTGTTCCCTAAGAAGATTTTCCTTAGCCCATGCCTGCCAACATTAAACGGTATTTTCTCAATTCCTTGAAAAGGAAATCACAAACAGTTCATTACCGCAAAAGATAAAAATATTAAATTTAAGCATTCACAACAAACCTCTTCATTGTCAAGCTTAACTGCATGAAGCTCTCTATCCTTTTCCACAATTCTATTTTCCAAATCATGAATCAATTGATCCTTTTGATGCAGTTGTTCCTTCACAGACAGGTTAGCAAATCAGAGATCATTCGTGCTCGTTACGCTGCATCTTCTTAAATACAGCTATTTACTTTTTGTTAAAGGTAGAAAACTATAATTTTAAGAAATATATGTGGTATATTTTTTAAAAATATATATGTTTTTGATGTATTCTGATTTCCGAACAGTTAAAAATAGTTAAAAGTATACTGTAAAGAAAAGGTTGGAGAAACATTTACTTTTCAAAAGTAAACTTTTTCATATTTTACACCAGATTTTGTGACATCTTATAAGTACAAAAAATAGACTTCTTGTGGAACTAGTCATAAGTGGTTGATCATATGTAACTTGGAGAAGAATTTTAATTATTTGAGAAAAATATCAAAACATGTACTCTTTGAAAGTTTACTTTTGCGAACATAAATTTATTTTTAGTGGTGTAGACAAAATTACAAATACCATTCTACTTTAATGTACTACAAAACTACCAAACATAATATGAACCAAACATGCCCCTTTAAAGTACACAATTAAATGAATTGCTACACAAGCCTTTATTAAATGAGAAGGGGAATGGATGCAATAAAAGGATTTGGAACTTAGAATAACACCTGAAGCTTGGTATAGGCATTTGCATGATCTTTAAACTGATCATCATAATTCTTTTGCATTTCCATAAGCCCTGAACGAGCTATAATTCGCGCATGTAACTCAATCTGTATGCGTTGAAGATCCTCTCTCTGTCTCGCAACAGCATAAAGCTGCTGCTGCAAACTATCAGTGTCCAAAATATCATCACTGGTGTTTGAACAAAAGTCTCCATCAGCCATTTCTCTTCCTTTCTGTACCTAAAAGAGAGAGAGAGAGAACAACAGTGCATGTTAAACAGCCCCGGAAATCTCAGTCACCAAAACAAATAACAACTTTTAAAAAACACTAGCTTAATCAGACAGGGGAAAAACAACTTCAAATGGTTCAACCAACCAATATGAGAACCCTAAATTAAGCAAATAACTTAAAAGAAAAGATTCAGCAAGTTCGATCAAACAACAGTATTTATTCCAACACACTTTTTACTTACAGTGGTCCGATCAAGCACTCTAAGTTTAAAACTGTTAAACCCTAACATATTTTTAACCAAACCCCATTTAAAACTAAAGGGAATGTACCTCAATACCACTGTTGCGAGCCGAGTGCTCGGAGCAAGCTTGGGAGACAGTGTAGAGGGAGGTTAAAACTGTTAAAACTTAAAACCCTGTCAATTCCATTTCTACCAAGACTAACAAAACTACAAATTTTGTTTCAAAAAGTGCAAAATCAGAACCTTTCTCTGCCAACAAGTACAACATTGGGGTAAAAACTGATAAAATCGTAATCTTTTCAACTTCTACCAAAACCAACAAAATTACATATATAGTTGCAAAACCCATAACGTTTTTTCACAATACAAGACAACAAGCACAGCATTGGTATAAAAACTAAAAACTGTTAAAACCCTAACCTTTTTCCATTACTACCAAAACCAACAAAACTACCAATTTAGTTGAAACATTGAAGCAAAAACTGTTAAAGGCTTAAAATCCTAATCTTTACCATTTCTACCAAAATCAACAAAACTAAAAATATAGTTGTTAAAATCATAACCTTGAACCTTTTTCACACCACAAGTACAACATTGGGGTAAAAACTAAAAACTGTTAAAACCCTAGTATTTCACCATTTCTACCAAAACCAGCTAAACAATAATTATAATTGCAAAAACATAACATTTTTCTCACCACAAGTACAACAATGGAGCAAAACCTGATAAAACCCTAACATTTCACATTTTTTTAACCAAAGTCCATTAAAATGAAAGGGAATGTACCTCACTACCGCCAGTCCGAGCCGAGTGATCGGATACAGCTCTCCGCCCTTTCCTCGGAGACGGTGTAGAGGGAGGAGGTATAGAGAGAGAAACACCGCGTGCAGCGGATACCGAACCCTCCATTGAATCTCCCAACTCCTATCTCTCTCCTATATATATATTAATATTATTATATATATATGTATGTATATGTATAAAGCCCTAATGTTAATCAAAACCCTAGAGAGAGAAATGATCTGTAGTATATATATGTAATTTTTTTGTTGTTTTATGGTTAGAGAGAGAGAGAGTGTGTGTGTACGACAGGGAAGGACTATAGAGATAGACTGATGCAATGTATTTTGGTCATTAGGGCCTTGTTTGGTTATAGCTTATGTGTCCTCCCAAAAAAAAAAAAAAAAAAAAAAGCAGACCATAGTTACGGAAAATGTATGCTAATTTTTAATGGGAAACAGAAAATGCTGATACTATATAATTAAAAGTTTAGAATATGACATGGTGAAAATATTTATGAAATACGTCCAATTTTATGAATAATACAATAATACTTTGCACAGCTAGTTAAATTATTCTGATATAAACTATAATTTATCAAAATAACTTACATATGCTCTTTAATTAATTTGGTTTCATCATATTTTAAATGCATTTTTCCACTTTTATTCAAAAATAAGTACTATCTTGCAAGTTTCTTAAATGTTTTATTGAGCTTTCCGAGAAGTATAATTTAATATTTTAAAAAGGTTTCGCTTAAATTTCTGAAACGTTTCGAAGACGTTTCACCTAAAATTTTGAAAGAGTATCGTAACTGTTTCCGAAACGCGTCTTCGAAGAAACGTGATACGTACCCTAAATAGAGTTTCCGGGTAACTATGAATCAGACTATTACGATCATGAGTATGGAGATTGGGCAATAGTTGTCAATAGTGTGAAGCAAAACGAGAAATGAAAAATGCAAGATGACGAAAAAAAAACACTAAATTTTGTAAGTGAAACAGCGCATAACGGCGTTTCCGAAAGGAAATACGAGTTTACTTATAATTATGGTCAGATTGTTTTTCCCTTTCAAAATCATTGTTTCCTGTCTTTTTTAAAATATGGGAAGGACTACTAGGCGGAAACGACATGGAGTGTTTCGACGAAATTCTATTGATTGACGGAGGACTATAATGAGAAGGACGATAGACCTCATTTTTTGTTGTAAGACCTAAATGCTAATTGAATAGCAAATAAACTCCGACAACTCGGTACCTAAAGGAAAATCTCTTCATGGGTGTCCCAAACGTCCCCTTGGCAACTTCCCACCCCCGGTTCTAGTTTTCAATTATTGCGTAGTGTAAAATTTAGATTTCGTCTTCTTCATTTTCTCCATGTTTCATGTATACGCTATACCCACCGCTTCCATTTCTATTTTCAACAATCAGGGAGCAGAGCAGACATGTGACTAGAAGTTGTCACGGCAATCCCATAATTTCAAAAAATTAATTTTTTTAGTACTGCTTTTCAAAATATTTTAATTATACTATTCTTACAATCACTTAAATATTTTGTTTGGCAACCCATTTCAAAATTTATATTTTGTTATTAATATAACATAATATGATTTTTATATGCTTATAATATTAGTGCTACTTAAATAATCACAAACAATTGCAAGTGACACTAAACTAACATGTTAACACATGCCCATCTTTATAAAAATTAAACTAAAAAATAATTATAATAATATATAGTGGTGGATGCAAATACAATTTTTAAAAGAAATTTTGCGGGCTTGTATGCAAAGTGAGTATATGTGAATTTGATTATTTAATAAACGTTTGGAATATTTTTTTTTTATTATATTTTTATACCTTCGTTTTCATCTTTTTACTTTTTGTACTTTGTTTTATTAATTTTACCTTTTTTTTACCTATGTGTCTTCCTATATTTCCTTTTTGCATGTACATTTGTTTCTTAAATTTTCTTTTTGTACATTGGTTTCTGTTTTTTTTTTTTACTTTTGGTAAATTTTCAGATGCTAAACTTCAGCACATGACTGCATGGGTTTATTGCTACGGTTTTTTAAAACTTTAAAAAAGAAAGTTAAAATTGGCTAGAAAAGGGGAAAAAAGAGAAACAAGGGTAAAATAAATAAACAAATAAGAAACAACATTAGATAAAGGTAAAAAAATGAAGAAACGTAGGTGCGCAAATCCATCTTTTCTCTTATTTATATTTTGAAAAAAAATCATGTGTGCTTCTATTTTGGCAACCACAAACATGTCAACCACAAACATGTATTGATGGCTCCGTCCCTGTGAGCAACTATAGTATAAGCGTTAGGCGATGCTATGAGTTCTACAGATTTAGGACGTAAACAGTTCGGTTTGTTTGGGTTTCGTTTTCATAATTAGAACCCATGAGTTCGAATTATATAATAAAATGATGTTTTATCCTCTTTGAATTGATTTATGTGATTAATTTGGTCAAAAGACTTACCCTGCTTGTTTTTTCGTTGTCCTGCTTGCTTGCCTCTTGGAAAAATCACCCTTTAGTCCTCAACGTTGTAGTTATTACTCATTTTGTTTGCTTTGTTTAAAGTGTTACATACTTAAGGTACTCAAGTTCGTAAGTGTTACATACTGACTCCACATCCTTTTATAAAAAATATCCTTGTATGTTTGTTACAACTTTATTTGTTTATCAATAATGTTTATATTTTACGTTTTTTGTCCTTTTTCTTTTTTTTGGAAGTTTTGGACTCCTATTGTTGAGGCATTTTTGTAAAAAAATAAAAACATACTCCACCTACTCATCAATGGTGTTGCACACCAATCAATATTAAGTGCATACAATTGGCAATGTACTCGATGTGCAGTTTTTAAAAGATGGGTTTGCAATTCAAAAAGAACGATATGAGAGCATCTATATTGGCAACTATAACTTTATTTTAGTGTCATAACTATAGTGCATGGTTCATTTGAGTGTTGCATTGGTCATGCTAGGAGTTCTATGTGGCACTTTATATTGGGTAAAAATTAAAAAAATTGATAACTATAATAATAAAGTTATCAATGTTATGTGGGGTATGTATATTCATTTTGGTAAATTGTGGGGTATGTATATTCATTTTGGTAAATTTCTTATATAGTTTCATTATTATTTTAATATTATACTTCAAAATAGCTAATAATAACAATAAAATATATTAGAATAAATATAATAAAATAGTTTTTATAGTTGAAACTAAAATGACTATTATAAAGTTTAAAACAAGATAGTGTTAACATGTGTACTTTACATTTTAAAGTGTTATTTTTAGCCTATTTGACATGTTTTAACAATTGAAAACTTAACAATACCAATGTAGATGTTCTGAGCTTAGATGATGAAAACGATGAAGTTTGTTTTCTTTGACTATTTTTTTCTTAATTTTTGTCTCAATATTTTGGCTATGCAATTTACAAAAAACATTTTTCAAAACGACGGCGAGTTCGGCCGGAGCATTTATAAGCTTGTGTGGAGCCCAGAAGAGTCCTTTTGATATTCTCTCAATCTCCATTGTGTTTTTCCAAGCTCTATCACGGCTATAACGATCTTTTACGAGCTCCGTACCAGTACTCAACATGAGCTTTTTAGGGAATTTCGAAAGCTTAGTAAGCTTTATGCTTTTCTGCATATCTCTAATAAACACTACAAGAAAATTTTCATTTAGTATCATAAAACTATTTGAGTTATGTTGGTAAAATGTTTGTGGATAAATTTTAGTAACAGTTTATCAACAAATAGCAACATAATTTGTTACTAAACTGTTTCTAAAATTTAATCACAGTCACTTTAATAACATAACCGAAATTTTTAGACAATAACAAAGTACTTTTTGAAGAAGATAGTGAGAGTTTTTCAAGGTTCGTACAAGAATCTGGAATATTTTTCAAAACTCTTATCAACTGTATCAACCTTACGTAAGCTTTTATGAGTTTCAATGAGCCCTTTAAAAGATGTGATGAACTCGTCGGAGCTCCCTTGTGCTTTGTTGAAACTCCGGGATGCTTTGGTGGATTTGGAGCTTTTGTGAGCCCAATGGCGGAATCATGATTAAATTCTGAGGTGCTGTTGAATTTTTTTTCTTCCCGTTAGTAATGGTATAAAAATCTAAAGAAATCCGAAGTTTAAAAGCTCAATTGACTTGTCCATTAATTCAAAATTTATAAACGACACATAAAAATTGACTACGAACACGAATTTATTATAATTTAAATATTTTTTATTTATAAATTTTGTTATAATATCTAAAAGATGTAATTAATGAAAAAGTTAAAAAGTAAATAAATGTTAATTGTTGTAGGATATTATTGGACTATTGAGCCTTACTCATAGTGGGCCTAAGTTGGACTTTCTAGCTTGTATAACCCTAACCTCTAGTATATAAAGAAGGTTAGGGTCCCCTTGTATTGATACATTCTGATGAATAAAGACCTAATGTTCACTCTCTCTATGTTCTCTCTATGTTTCCTATATAATATATATACTGAGCTAATAAGACTCACAACACGTTATTAGCACTTTGCTCGCGGAGATTAAAAAAAAAAAAACTAGAAGATTGGGCTATTTATTCGAATATCAGGGTTTAATCTCGAATATTGGGTTATAAACATATGGACAAACTTTGAAGTTTTAGTTATATCGGACTTCCGCAACATACCCGGAATACGGTATAAAAATAACTTTACCTCTTGCAAGTAAATATGAAATTGCATGTGAAATCTATACTGTATATCGAAGTTCCAGTAACATTTAAGAAAATAGTTTAATGCTTTTACATTGCCTTGTATCATCAGGACCACACTATTGCATGTAATTGTATAGTAGTATATATTTAATTATGTGCATGCTAAATTATACAAACTGTGCCCATATGAACTGTTACTATTGCATGTAATCTTGCTTTGTTATTAGACGTAATAAGTAATTGATATTTACACCTTGTTAGTATATAACCACGGGTATAATTGCTTAGATACTGCATGTCTAAAACTGGTATAATTGCTTAGATATTGCATGTCTAAAACCTGTAGTAGCGAATCTGTAATGTTCAGAAGTTATTGGACCTAACTGAAACACTCTAGAAATTCTGGACTGCATGTGTAATACCTCTGTAAAATGAATATAGTTTGCTGTAATTACACGGATAGTCCTTGTAGTATATTTCATGTATAAAAACAGTATATATGTGTTATAAAAGTCAATATTCAGTCTAAATATTCACCCACATGCACATAATTTTTTTTATTAAAAGGGAAGCGAATAAAAATTGCATGTTAATTGAATAAATTGATATGTTTCCATGTAAATTTAACCCCTTTGCATGTTAAAATATTTTTTTACCATATATAGAATTGATTGGTAATTAAAAATATATTGTTTGCTTGCATGTTAAAACTACCATGTATAGAATTATTAATATGACGATAAACATAGATAATTGATTGATATCTTGTTAGCATAATCATATATTTTTGATATTATCATATATATAAATATCACATATGCCAGTAAATTATTGGATTAGATCTAATTGATAATCTTAAATTGATTTGATTTGATATGTTAGAATCTTTATGGATTGATTGATAATCTTAAATTGATTTGTTTATAACACCAAATCTACTGCATGATTAGATAGATCCTAAAATATATTTACTGCCTGTTTATATATATGTGGTTAATCTAGATAGATATTGTCTATATTGTTAATATTATTGCCATATATAAAAAACGAAAATCGTATATATTCACATTTAAGTTGGAAAAATTATGAAACTTCCCCAAATAGGCTCACCTATTTGGATACGATGTCTAGGAAAGATAAAGGCGGAAGTCGTTCTCCTAATGAGGTCGGTTTTTAAGAGGCATTCGTGCCCACCCCCCTCACCGTCTTTCCTGGTCGTGCTCAAATAGAGCTATCGAAAGAGGTTGACTAAATAATAATTTCCCCGAGTGTGTTTATATAGTGATGTATGTTTCGCCGAATTGGTGTCTTTGTATCGACCTGTCGTTCGATCAATGAGAACCTATTCACATTAAAAGCAAAACTATTTTTCGAACCTGTCGTTTCGAAATAAAGTTTATACTTGTGCAAGCCATAAACATATAAACCAGTTGTTTTATATGAAAAATAATCCAGAACTCCCAACACATGTTGGATGCCATCTATGATGAGAAAAATCGCAAAACATACTTGCGACTGTTTAGACGTTGATGTTATTCCGTCACCACATGTTAGTCACCCTGATGTGTGAAAATGTGATGCCCAAATTTTTTTTGAATGCCATCTTTGATGAGTAAAACACGAGTTTGTTGTTACCCTCGAGATGAATGCTAAGGCGTTGATTTTATTCCACCGCCACATTTGAGACGTGATGACGTCTATGGTGAACAAATGTCTGAAATTGACATAGTGGAGCAATCCTTCACCAAAATACTAGCTTGGAAATTGTATTCCATAAGCAGTATCGTGAATTTATATTCACCATGTTCCTTTATCGCCCATCTGTTATTGGATAAAAAAATTACCCCGGTGAGTAGTTTTAATCCTATTGGGTCGATGGCGAATTGTTTGCCTGATATTAATGCTCTTCGTGTACATTTTTTTTCCACGAATCGAGAACCGAGACAAGTGTTATTTGTCTTGAACTGTCGTGATCCTGATGAATCGCCTAGCCAAGCGAGATTTTAAACAATCGTCAAAATCGAAAACTTGTGGCTGCAAGACAGTAATTGAAATGAACAATATGGCCCGTTGTCACAAAGCAAGAGATAATGCTCAATGAGGCAACTCTATGCTATAAAGACAAAGGTCATGCACGGTTACTCCTTAAATAGTTCACAACTATTATAAAGGTGAAAAAACCGATGCTAATGTGGTTAAAGCTAACTGAAAGGAAACTCTTGAGACCCCCGATTTTGTGGCTCAAATGAGTTTGATACCTTTTTTTTTTATATAGATTTTGATAAATCATTGAGCCTTTTTTTTTTTCGCTCATCTGGATTATGTTTTTCCATTTGGATTATGATTTTTCCATTTGGACATACTTTTGAATTATGGTTTGCCTGTTTACGAAATTTCTCGAAATAATTTAAAGTGTTTTGAGCAAATTTCTTTGACAAATGTGACCAAACTTTAAATTATGAAATTTTAGGCAATATTTGTGGTGTAGTTGGTTTTCTGGAAATAGTGGGTAACAGTGTACCACATAATTTCACCAACTACTTGCCTAAAAGAGTACTCGGTGACAATGATTCTGGACCTGTCGTTCCAAAATCGAAATCTTTGGTAAAACCAAATTGATTTTTCAAATATGAAGTCTTATACTCATGTAGATCCTGCCGTACCTTGTTGAGTTATAAAATATTCGAGAAAACCAGTGTTATCTGGTAATAGCTCATGAAAGAATTAAAATTTCTTTACATAGCCTCCATTAAATACGACCAAAAGTGTATTTTAGAGGAGTTGAAATGTCTTTCAAGTGGTTGCTACCATATTTTTTAAAAAGCATTTAAAGTTACCTTATCATTTCGCCTGTCGTCGAAATGATAAATGATTTAGATGCTAAGACATGATTGTCTGTATTATCATTCGTCTGTCGTCGATTGATAAGAGCATTTTGATATTGTGGCATTGACCGGATGAGATATTCTCGGGTCAAAAAAAATGCTTGATTTATAATCGCATCGCATTTGGATTCTCTTTGAGAATATATTTCGTGATTAATCCGAAATTCATGCCACTAATGCTCACTTTGAAGGACTAGTATGTGTAAAGATCACGAAATGAACTCCTAGAATTCTGGTAAAGAATTGAAGGAGTTATTGTGGACTTATCCAACCATAAGACGGACCATAAATATATATGGTTATGGTTGATGCATCGACAATATGGTCACATTTTAATGTTGTCCACATAAATGCAGCACTTTCCAAACTTTTAGCCTTACCATTAAGTTGATGGCTCATGATCCGGATTATCCTGAAAAGTCTATTTGACTTGATAATTCCGAAAAGTAAAAAATCGAAATTTCGATTTGAATTACTTGAGTTTGGAAATTCAAATTGAACATTCTGTCGATTATGTTCAGACCCAAATGGACTCACAGAAAGTTTGATGATGCGACTGCAAATGATTGCACGCATTTCTTGGTCTTGCGCACCAAGATTTATATTTCCGTGTGGGGTTATGCTATTTTGCTGCGTTGGTCCGTCATGAGGCCCATAGACACTCAAACACCATATGCGTACCAGCTGGTTACTGGTTATGAGCCAGAAGTCTCATATTAACGCGTGTTTGGAGTGCTTAATTAATATTTTGATTGAGCCGCTATAGCGTTCAAAATATGGACCTCTTAAGGGGACATAAGTCGATTATGAATCTCCTACCTATCATTTGATAGAGTAACATTGGCAAGCGATCTCTTTACCGCATAATATGCGAAAGTGACATCGCTAAGACTGTTCTCCCCGTCGTTAGGGGGAGATTTGCACGTTACCGTTGATAAGGAACGACGTGAAGTAACGTGGCATAACCCACTCGGTCTTAGCTTGATCCCCAAAACTGCACTTAGTGATAAGTAAGTGCATAAACTCCCTCAAGTCTAACTAAATGCCAGACGCATTTAATGACTTTATGAGATGTCACGAGATCATTTATACCTGCTGCAAAATGCTTGCAAGGATAGACGTCCATGTCGGACGCCGTGTTCCTGTCGTAACACGTTGCTTTGGCCGAACCCGCCAAGCAAAGGACGCTGCCGTCGGCCGTCAGTCTGTCGTCCTTCCCAAGATATGAGGAAGTTGACCGGTTCTTAATTCGTTTAGCCCCAGAGGTGGTGAACTGAAACTCGTTTATCGTATGAGATTATAAAGGATCTAGGAGATGTGTGATTCCTCCTCATCCTGAGAATCTTGAAATATCTGTCGATCATGATATCTTAGACGATATTGAAGCGAAATGAGACTATCATTGATTACTTGTTCATATATTCGGTGACGACTGATAATATGAGCAAATTATGATAGGGAATCATGTACCGTTGCCTGAAATCAACGGAGAATAGACTAGACTAATGGAAACTTGAATTCCAAGTAGACTCCTTAGCGAAAGTGTGTTCGGACCTGTAGCTCCAACACCACCAATGTTAAACGAGTTCGTTTATTTGGTTATTCGTAAGGAAAAGTGATGAGAATAATGAGATTGTAGAATGCTTGCCCAGTAGCGCAAGGCTTCTCTCACACCTTGGAATTGATTACGAGATGGTTGATTTCCTCGTAATGGACATTATAACAGTCCCTTACTTTACCAGTTTAGTAGTTTCCGAAAAACTGAGTATGCAGCCATGAATGTGGTCACGGTTTTATCTCTATGGGGATTTAGACAAAGCGATATAGATGAAGGTCCCTGCGTGACTTCATAATGCTTGAATCAAGTAGTTCCTGACCACGGAACACGATCTCAATTAAATGAGATGTTCACTATATGGATTAATATAATCCGAGCGGATGTGGTATACCCACCTAAGTGAGTACTTGATTAGCTTGGGATACTTGAACAAGTATTATGCCCTTGCATGTTTTATTACGCGATCCATTTTTGGATTTGCCTTCGAGATGAAGGATCTTGGGAAGAAACGGTAGTGACTCGGCCTGATGATCGAGTCCCGTAAAGATTGAATCTAAGTCCATGATTCAGACTACACCCAGAAGGTGTTATGATGTTGTAGTCATCATGACGCTAAGTCGTCAGATTCTCCCATGATCTTTCGATCACTAGACATTGATATAGACCCAGTCCGTCCCTGATGTGACGATGAAGAGATATTGAACCATCATGTTCATATCTAAGTACAATAAGCGCATCATTGTACTTGGTCTAATGTGCTAGGACGAACATCTCGTCTGCTGTGAATGGTATAGCTCGACACAGCATCGCGCTAACACGCTGCCATCGAAATGGCATAAAAGACATTTTCCCATTACCTTAAGGTAACTGTGGATGAGGGCTTTTCTTATCCCATTTGCGTCATCGAGTGTACCTACCCCCTTCGGTACTCGAATTAACGCAACCCTTTTTCGGTTATACCGATGCCGGTTACTTATCAGACCCGCATAAGAGATATTCCTAACATGGTCTGTCTTTACCATTAGGAATAAGGCAATATCTTGGAGGTCTTGGAATGACTCCAAACGAATCACTCTGATCTATTCGTGCTCTATGAGACGACTAGAGAGTGTATATGGCTTCGAGCTAGTATTAGCCATATTTGAATTACATATGCTCTGTCTCACGATCCAGATAAAACACTTGTCATAGAAGGCAACTTGTTGTTATCGATCAAGAGAGACATGACTACATTATGCTATTTAGCATTTCTCGTCGAAATAAATCTTCACATATGAAATTTAAGAGCATCCTGTCGAATGCTCATTTTATTTCATGTTATATTTTCTTGCATACAGTCGTGTGCAAGTAAATTAAGCATCCAGTCGAATGCTCGTACTCTTTCTTGAAATATGAAATCCTTGCACCCAGTCGTGTGCAAGTGAGGGGGAGTATCCAGGTGAATGCTTATTGTACTAATTACTACTTAGTTGAAATTCTCGCACCCTGTCGTGTGCAAGTGAGGGGGAGAATCCAGTCGTATGCTCGTGTACTCTTTTTGTCCTTATACCAAGGTTTTTTCCCACTGAGTTTTCCTTGTTAAGGTTTTTAGCGAGACACGTTCCCATCTTATCTCACTTAAGATTGCCGAAATTAGGGGGAGTATCCTGTTGTGTACTTCTTACCACTGTGTACTCTTTTGTCCTTCGACTAGAGATTTTTTCCCACTGGGTTTACTCTAGCAAGGTTTTGATGAGGCACATGTTTTGTGGTTGATCACTACTACTACCATTGTTGCACTCTTTTTCCTTCGATCAGAGATTTTCCCATTGGGTTTGCTCTGACAAGGTTTTGATGAGGCACACTGTTTTGTGGTTAGTTACTTACATGATATTTCGGCCTATATCATTCGGCTACACAGTTTCTCCTAGGTACCGATTTTGTCCCACACTGGGTTTTCCGGCCCTAAGGTTTTTATGTGTTTAGCACTGCGAATGAACTCAACTCAGATCGACTGCATGAAGACGAAGAATTCAAGACGTCCAAAGGGGGAGTGTTGTAGGATATTATTGGACTATTGGGCCTTACTCATAGTGGGCCTAAGTTGAACTTTCTAGCTTGTATAACCCTAACCTCTAGTATATAAAGAAGGTTAGCGTCCCCTTGTATTGATACATTCTGATGAATAAAGACCTACTGTTCACTCTCTCTATGTTCTCTCTATGTCTCCTATATAATATATATACTGAGCTAATAAGACTCACAATATTAATTAAATATAGAGTAAAAAATAATCATGAGACTCGAACTAGGAACCTTAGGTCAACACAAATATTTTATGTTTACCAAATAAACCAAGTTACAATTTATTTATTGGGGGTTATTAATATAGGGAAAAAATATATTTAATACACTAAACTATAATGCTGTTAACGATTTGGGTACCCATCTTTCAAATTTTTCAATTTGGGTACCACGCTATAATAACTTTCCAATTTAGGTACCACCGTCTCAATAAATCACGGAATCATGTCACGTAACATTTGACAAACATTAATTTGAGAGACTAATTTGACAATTTTGCACAAAAATATGTCATATTAGAAAAAATTTCCCTCCAATTTCACACACACAAAAAAAAAAGCATATAATCCAAATTTTTGTTATGTGTGAAATTGAGAGAAACGTTTTTATAGGATGACATATGTTTGTGTAAAATTATCAAATTAGCCTCTCAAATTGATGTTTGTCAAATGTTACGTGACATGATTCTGTAATATAGTTAGCATAGGTGGCTTGGACATGTGCATGGATATCTAGGATTAATTCATTACAGCAAGAATATCTTCATACATGATGTATTGTTACCCATAAATAGTGTAGAACAGAATTAGTTCCATGCGATGCTATGCTAATTGTCATTATAAATAATATGCTATACGTACGGGTTGTTTACATATAAATTATGCAACACATACATATACAGTAAACGTGTGATTATTACGGGAATAAATTATGTATCGTACGCCTCGTGTTTTGGGAAGATCGACAGAGTTAAAATTTTTTTCAAAGTTTGGTCATATATTTATAATCCAATCTCCGAGTGTATAAATCCTATTATTCGAAAAAATACCCCAATCTCCTTGATTTTACTCCAATCTACGTGAGCAAAATTGTTGATAACGTGTTGTGAGTTTAATTAGCTCAGTATAGATTATATATGAGATATAGAGAGAGATAACAAGACGGTTATTTGTTAATTAATTGATAGAGAGATACATTAAGAAACCCCCTAACTCTATTTATATAATAGAGGTTAGTGTTACGTCTAGAACTAAGGAAAAGCACATCTAGAATGTTTTATAACAATTAAGAATTATTTAGTACTCACGGAAGAGGAGTTAAGTGCTCCTCTAATCATTTCATTAAGCTACGTGTGTATTTTTAGTTTTACCCATATTAATTAATGTGCCAATCATTTCATTAAGTTACATGTGTATTTTTAGTTTTACTCCAAATTTATTAATGTGCCAATCATTTCATTAAGTTACATGTGTATTTTTATAAGCTATGTGGGTCAATATATACATTAACACTCACCAAATTCAATGTAAACTTATCTTTCACCCTAATATTTTTGCTCTTTTTTTTTAAGTTACTACACTAATTGAAGAACTATATTCACTAACAAGTGGTGATACGATAATTTCATATACATTCAAAAAATTATATATTTTTTTTATCTCTTTTTTATTTTCCATCCATTTATTAGAACATATCATTTTTTTAAATATTCCGAAACCTGTTATTTTAAGGAGAAAAAGAAATATATAATAGATAGACAATACAAACAAAAGTTTGGGAGACAAAAGTTAGAAATCTAAATAATAAATTTAGTGACTAAATTTTTTTTTGTCCCTAAAGTTGGAGATGAAAAACATAAAAAAAAAAATTGATTTCTGAAAACAATACCAATATAAGGGGATTATTTTGTCTAAAAAGATATTTAGAAACATAATTTCACCAGTTTTGAAGTGGAAGAACTCCCCTAGATTCAATAGTTGTTCCTAATTGCAATCATATGATCCTCTAATGTTGTTATCTCCTAAATTATCTATTCTTGACAAATTTCATAATTTATAGACTATGTATATTTTTTTAAATATGTATATATAAGTTTATGGTTATTTTCTAAATTAAAATATACATAATTTTGTTGCATATATAATTATTGTAATAAATATAAAAATATGTAATATTAAATTTGAGATTATTTAATAAATGATTAAATAAAAACTTGACTAATTTAAATGGGAAGTAATTAAATACGATTTCTATTTTTGTCAATTTAAACAATTTTTTTGTAAATTTACTGGTGGTTGTATTAACAACTTTCGTTTATGCATTGTTTCTTCTTTGCCGTTACTAACTAAATAAATATTTATTTGATGATATGTTTTAGTTTTTAAATGGAAAATAATATATATTTATGTGTATGAAAAAAATTGGTCAAATTTACAGTTATTGTGACTAAGCGATAATAATTGAGAAGTTTATGTCATAATTAGTGAGTTATTAATGAACATGTGAGTGAGATGGTCGCATAAAAAGACAGATAGTGAAATAGATGGTGGCCCACGTGTTCAAATAGGCTAAAAATTACAAATATTATATTATGAACGGTATATAGGACCATTTCATTAGTACTCTAGAAATATTAAATAATTTGTCCCTTTTCTACCTTCCTTCTTTCTCTTTCTGCTTTAAATAATTCTGTAAAACCCCATTTTTTCGTTAAAATCCCTAATTAAAATTGGGGATTCTTCTCGCTCACATTCTCTTATCAATTACTTCGATTGGAGTCTATTAAACACCATACATGCCTTTAATAAAAAAAAAAAATAGCATGTTGGACTTTTTTTTCCTGTTTTTTGTGCCTATTTGATGGTCGGCGTTCAAGACCGTTGTCTGTTTTGGCTGCCATAAGTGCCGGTCTTGGATCCTTGGACATTTAGACTTCACAGTTTGATTTTTCCTTATATAATATGTAAATATAGACAAACCTATACATACCACTATAAAAAAAATACCCAAATAGCGACGTGATTAGTGACGGTATTTTTTGTTACGAGCTTATTAACGACGGTTTTTGTGACGGTTTTGTGACAATTTAGTCAATTTGTGACGACTTTGTGACAGTTTAATCAATTTGTGATAGGCTTGTGACAACTTTTAACTCTCACTAAATCAAAAATTATTTTGTAGTGTACGCTCTGACATATAAATGTTTTTTTTGTTGGTTACGTGTACTGACACCCCCATTTTGTTTTTAGCCTCGTACTATAATTTTTTTCTCTCGCTTCCCTGTACTTATAATTTTTTTTTTTTGAAACCAGATGTGAAATAGTTGACAGAATTGACGAAACGACAAATTTCTCAATGTAGGACACAACAATTAGTTTATTATAAATATATTATTTAAATATTTTTATATATATTTAGTAAGCAAAACAAGATTGTTTTCAGATATTTGAATTTGAACAGACGAATCTTATAAATAGTTACATTTTTTTAGTTTGTTAAACTTTTTTAGATAAAATTGTAAATTTTGGAAAGTTCCAAGAATTTATTTGTAAAATTTGTATTTCTCTTATCCCTAAAATATAGTCGAGTTTTCAAAGTGTTCACGACGTGTTTCCACGGAAATGTCCGCGGGGTCAACGGTCATAAAGTACAAGTCTACGACACGAGAAATGAAGTGTCGGACAAGTGAAATGGAAGGTGGGACATTGACACGTGTCGGATACTATACGTTTACCTTTTTTTAAAATGTCCATGCATCATAGGCAACCGGGTGTCACAACACGTCCATTGATGTACATTTGCTTTAACGTCGTAATTTGCATATCTTTAATGTATTTGATAAAAATAGTTACTTTGTATTTCAAAAATAAAATAAAATAAATCTGTATTTCATATTTGGCAGTAGTCGACATTATTGTTTATGATATGACTTTGCTCCAGGGGACTAGTTAATATCTGATTTGATTCTTATCAAAATTCCATCTCAATTCTTGAATGTGTGGTTCCTTGTGAAAGCGTAGTCATTTTAGTCCTTAATTATAGGACCATATGCATGGTGGTATGCCCCCTTAAATTCCTTATCGAATGAATTTCTAACTAAAAATATTCAAAATGCTATTTGTTCTCTTTTTTCATTGGACTTTTTATCAAGCGGTTGACACCTGTTTTACACATTATGTGATGCGCATTAAATTGTCTGGCAATGACCACCTTCTTTTTCCATTAAGTTGCTTTTACAGTAGACTAATAAGGTTCAGATATCAATTTAAATTATAGTATATGTTTAAATTATTTTCACAATTATTACAAGTTCTGGGAAAAGCTAACCAATGTCATCGATGTGCACTTATTGTACTACATAATTTCTGAAAAAACGCTGAGACCGTAGATTAAATCTACGGTTTACAGTGATCCAATGTAAACCGTAGATTTAATCTACGGTTTGTATTCATTTAATGCAAACCGTAGATTAAATCTACGGTTTACAGTGGATCACTGTAAACCGAAGATTTAATCTACGGTCTGTGTAATTTCTGCAGAAATTACACAGTCAGTCCCTGCTTTTCAGAATTACACAGTCAGTCCCTGCGCCAAAATTACACAGCAGGTCCCTGAAAAACAGAAACTTACGTTTTTTTTTAAAAAAAAACATTTTTTATACTACATTCTCTCTCTTTCTCTCAAAAACCCCCAATTTTCAACCCAAAAAATCACCCAAAATCAATCAACCACATTAACTATCAAATTTATTAACAAAAAACCCCAAATCATCAATCAAACTTATCCATAATTGAAGGTATATCTTTTATTCTCTAATTTATTATTTATTTTGTGTAATTTCTATTTGTAAAATAGGAAAAAATATATAAAATATGCAAATCCATAATTCACTTAGCTATATATAATTGTTTGTTGTTTGTTTATATTAATTATAGAAATTATAATAATTGTTGATATTTGTCCCATTTTTGCATGTTTTTTTTTTTGTGTAATTTCAATTTGTAAAATAGGAAAAAATATATAAAATATGCAAAACCATAATTCACTTAGCTATATATAATGGTTTGTTGTTTGTTTATATTAATTATAGAAATTATAATAATTGTTGATATTTGTCCCATTTTTGCATGTTTTTTTTTTGTGTTTGGTTAATTTCAATTGTTGATAATTGTTGATAATGTGTTTGGTTATGATTAAAAAATTGAGTTATTATTATTTGGTTTATGATTAAATGTGTGTTTGGTTATGATTAAAAAATTGAATTATTATTGTTTGGTTTATGATTAAATGTGTGTTTGGTTATGATTAAAAAATTGAATTATTATTGTTTGGTTATGATTAAAAAATTGAATTATTATTGGTTGGTTTATGATTAAATGTGTTTGGTTATGATTAAAAAATTGAATTATTATTGTTTGATTTATGATTAAATGTGTGTTTGGTTATGATTAAAAAATGGAATTATTATTGTTTGTTTATGATTAAATGTGTGTTTGGTTATGATTAAAAAATTGAGTTATTATGGTTTGGTTTATGATTAAATGTGTTTGGTTATGATTAAAAAATTGAATTATTATTGTTTGGTTTATGATTAAATGTGTGTTTGGTTATGATTAAAAAATGGAATTATTATTGTTTGTTTATGATTAAATGTGTGTTTGGTTATGATTAAAAAATTGAGTTATTATTGTTTGGTTTATGATTAAATGTGTTTGGTTATGATAAAAAAATTGAATTATTATTGTTTGGTTTATGATTAAATGTGTGTTTGGTTATGATTGTTTGGTTATCATTGTTTGGTTATCATTAATTGGTTATAATTGAGTTATCATTGTTTGGTTATCATTAATTGGTTATCATTAATTGGTTATCATTGAGTTATCATTGTTTGGTTATCATTAATTGGTTATTAATTGGTTATGTTATCATTTTTTGGTTATCATTAATTGAGTTATATTTGGTTATCATAGTTAGGATGGCAGACCCAGGTCCACATATTAAAGGCAGGTTGGGTATTTTACGACAGACCGGTCACATTTCTAATCAGACTTGGGATGCTGGCAGAGAAGCGGGTAGAGGAGATGCCAATAAGATTAGGGTTTATAATTATAGTTGGCAGATACCGACGCCTGAAAGGGTAGTTCAGAATATCATTAGGGCTGGTTTTTTCGGTATCTACAGTATAGGTAATTATACCGTAGACCGAGGCTTGGTTACAGCCTTAGTTGATAGGTGGCGTGATGAGTCGCACACGTTCCATTTTGTCGGTGGAGAGTTGGGGATATCTTTACAGGATGTAGAGATTATGCTTGGTCTCAGGGTTGATGGTCTTGCTGTTACCCGGTCGGAGCGGAATGACACGAAGGCGAGCAGGTTGGATATGATTGAGAGTTTGTTGGGTGTTAGACCTGCTGACCATGAAGTCGATAGAAACTGTTTGACAGTTACACTTGGTTGGATGTTACACACCTTCGGTGAATTACCCCCCAACCCTACCGATGAT
Source organism: Primula veris (assembly GCA_963682055.1). Classification (NCBI taxonomy): domain Eukaryota; kingdom Viridiplantae; phylum Streptophyta; class Magnoliopsida; order Ericales; family Primulaceae; genus Primula; species Primula veris. Next base: position 7,081,409 of record OY821750.1, on the reverse strand, counting down.
CGTTTGTTATATCAGTGTAGGGCTGCCATGCTATTATTACTGGGGGCACATGTGTTTTCGGATAAGAACAGTGATCAGATTCCACTCTGGCCTCTGCCATTTCTAGAGGATTTTGACACATGTGCTGAGTATAGTTGGGGATCAGCTCTTCTGGCCTGGTTAGAGGCTAATCTATGTAGGGTGGTACGTTGTAAGACAAGCGGAGTAAGCGGGGCGGTGATGTTTCTGGATATGTGGGCGATTACCAGACTACTGCCGGTTAGACCATGTGAAGAGCTGTCGGAAGATATCGAGCCACCTGCGGGCTGGCCTAGGTTCCCCCTCGGTTACAGGTATGATATTTATTTAGTTTTTGTATTGGATTTGCGTTTTTATATTATTGTGTCATCTATCATTTACGTACCTGCCGGTTATATTTATTGTTTATCGGGTTTTGTTTGTATATTACAGATGGAAGATGTGGAGGCAAACTAACGTTACGCCATATGTGTACGGACATAATGTGGTCCACATACGTGACCAGCTTGACAATATGTCGCCTGAACAGGTAAATTTTAACTGTAACTTACGTATTATATGTTGTATATGTTTGCATTGGTCTTATGTTCGCACAATTTATTACTAGTATTTTTAAACAATTGTTTTTATATTCTACTTTTGCTGATAACAGATAGTGTGGCAACCTTACGGGGATCTCAATCAGTATCCGGAATACTGCACGCGGGGTCGTCATATGTGGCATTGTTCTGTGCCTCTCATTTGTAATGAGAAGATTGAGTACCACCCCGCGGACAGGTTCATGAGACAGTTCGGTTTTGTGCAGCGGGTCCCTACATATATTTGGAAACCCAGACATGGTCACGGCAAGGATAGAAGATATGGGATTGGGCAAAAACACGACTGGCCTTTACTAACCGGAGAATTTATAGCCGTGTGGAATGACCGCCACACCCGTCTTATTAACGGCGAATATGGCACGGGGACGTCACCGGATTACATGAAATGGTATAGAGAGCGGACCCGCATCTTCATAAACCCACCTGAACTTGCCCCGCCATCTCACGGTTTCCGGGAGCATACAGGGTTGTTCAGTAAAATGGTAACAACTAATTAAAGTTCATTAATATTTGATTGTTATTTTTCTGTTTGTATATTTCAATACTTATAAAATCGTTTTTGATTGGTTTTTTTTTTTAGAAAGCGGTATTGCGCCGAAATTTCAAATCGTTCAAACAGCATAAATTGAAAACGGAAGTGGACTTACTACGAAAGGACTTCGCTGAAATGGGATTGAATCCGTACGGGTCAGCTGATGAACAGTCGGATGGGGAGGATGACGATGACGACGACGACGACGACGATGGTGATGACGACCTACGTTACGACCCAAGAAATTACACTAGGTCGGCAAGTTGTCGGCGTCCCGACGAAAGAGGCAGAGGGGAAGGCGAATCTAGTAGCGGCGGTAGAAGAACCAGTGGAGGTCGACCCCCGACTACAGATCAGGGTCCGGGTCCGAGTTCAAGCGGTCATGGTCGTCGTGCTTCTTTTGCTGGGTCGGGCTACGTTCAGGATGATGTCCCGTTCGATCATCATAGACAATCATTTGGGTCGTACGAGCATCATCCTAGTCATCAGTCAACCGACAGTTGGAGTCGAGGGTTGACAGTTACATCCCACGAGCGTGCGCCGCATCCAGAATCGCAGCAGCGACAAAGACGGCGTACGGAGCTAAACGAAATCGAAGAGTCTGCTGAGCCGTCATCCGATAGATTAACATCGGCGGGAAAGATGCTCCCTATGTCCAACTTTAAAACATTTAGTCGTTACAAAAAAAAATAAATACACTGTTTTTGTATTTGATTTCTATGTTTGATTTGTCAGTTTTATTCTTAGCTAGGGTTGGAATATTATAAATTCGTAGGTTTAATTTGATTTCTATGTTTGATTTGTACGTTATAATTTCGTAAGTTTAATTTGATTCGTATGTTTGATTTGTATGTTTTAGGGTAAAAAATATTCTGTATTTTAATTGATAGGACCAATATTGAGTTTTTACAAACCCTAAACCCTAAACCCTAAACCCTAAACCCTAAATTCTAAACCCTAAATTCTAAACCCTAAACCCTAAACCCTAAACCTTAAACCCTAAACCCTAAATTACAAACCCTAAACCCTAAACCCTAAATTCTAAACCCTAAACCATAAACCCTAAATTACAAACCCTAACCCCTAAACCCTAAATCCTAAATTACAAACCCTAAACCCTAAACCCTAAATTCTAAACCCTAAACCCTAAACCCTAAATTACAAACCCTAACCCCTAAACCCTAAACCCTAAATTACAAACCATAAACCCTAAACCCTCAACCCTAAATTCTAAACCCTAAACCCTAAATTACAAACCCTAACCCCTAAACCCTAAATTACAAACCCTAAACCCTAAACCCTAAACCCCTAAAAACTAAATATTCTGAAATATACATACAAACCGTACATTAAATGTACGGTTTGTACAGATTTCATACAAACCGTACATTAAATGTACGGTTTGCATGTTTTATGTGCAAACCGTAAAAGTAATGTACGGTTTGCACCCCTGATTTGAGCAGCGACGTTTTACGAATGTACTTTTTACACGGAATCACCGTTAATAACGTAAAAAAATAAATAAACTACAAACCGTAAAAGTAATATACGGTTTGTAGTGTAAATTACATTGGATACCATATCTATCAAAATAATTCCGACAACACATTATCACTTTTGAATTATTATGACTTGACAACCCTATCCGAAAATGACTACTCAATGCATTATTAAAGTTTTGAAATGACTAAACCAAAAAAAACACTACAACCCGTAAAAGTAATATACGGTTTGTAGTGTAAATTACATTGGATACCATATCTATCAAAATAATTCCGACAACACCTTATCACTTTTGAATTATTATGATTTGACAACCCTATCCGAAAATGACTACTCAATGCATTATTAAAGTTTCGAAATGACTACACCAAAAATTCACTACAAACCGTAAAAGTAATCTACGGTTTGTAGTGTAAACTTACCCTATAAATATGACTCAATTTTGCCAATTCTAACAAACCATAAAATCAAACACAAACACATTTCGGAAATCTCTAAAAAAATCCTCATTTCTCCCCAATAAAATATACAAACAAACACTTTTCGAAAATGAATTACAACTATGGTTATGACAACAACCAATGGAATAACAACAACAATGCGAATTCATCCAGTGGCTCAAACGATGAGCTAACTGATTATTCGGAGCACTTTGAAGTTGATGAATTGACTTGGGAAACAAGGGATGAAATGCTTGCTGATCTTGCTGATGTGGCTGGAAATTGGGGTTTCATTCTTACGATTTGTAGGTCTGGAGGGGGTGATGGGAGCAGAACACCATATGTTGATATTGTGTGTGATAAATCGGGGGTTTACGAAAAAAAGAAACCATCTTCCGTAAAATCAGGTACAAAGAAAAAAGACTGTCCATTTTTCATTAAAGGTTACGTAGTTAATGGTGAATGGATGTGTCACGTAGAAAATGGACAACATAACCACCCACCTCCAACTTACCTCCAAGGGCAAGCACGACGTGCTCGTTTAACCCAAGATGAAAAAGAAATTGTTAAAACTTTAAGGCAAAGTAGTTTTAAAGTTGGTGCAATATTAGAGGCCATTAAAAATCGAAATCCTGACAATGTATCAAACACTAAAACGATACATAATTTTTTGGCCGGACTGAAATTTAAAGAACGAGATGGTAGAAACCCGACACATGAACTTTTTAATTTGTTGGATAGACATCGCTACACATTCTACTATAATATGAACCCATCAACCCATTGCCTTGAGAACTTGTTTTTTGCACACCCCGATTCTATAAGGATGTTCAAAGCTTTTCCTGATGTCTTGTTAATGGATTGTACATATAGGACAAACCGTTTTAATATGTCATTTCTAGAAGTCGTAGGAATGACATCAACGAACCAAACATATTGTTTAGGTATTGTTTTCATGAGTGACGAGACACAAGAAAGTTATATATGGGCATTGGAAAAATTTAAAGTTACATTGGAGGGGTGTATACTACCTAGGATGTTTGTAACCGACAGGGAAATGGCCTTATCAAATGCTTTATCCGTTGTTTTTCCCGATTCTCATCATATTTTGTGCACTTTTCATATTGCAAAAAATGTTTTGAAAAACTGCCGTAAAAAGATCCCTGACGAGGAGTGGCAAACGTTTCTAGATGATTGGGGTTTATTGGTTGATTCTGAGTCGATAGAGGAGTACAATTATAACCGAACTAATTTCAATTCCTCTTACAAATCGTACCCTGCTGTGATTAAGTATGTAGACAAGCTTTTAAATGATTATGCTGAAAAGTTTGTTGCATGCTATACCAACCACACAACACATCTAGGTAACAGAACTAGCAATCGAGCCGAACAACAACATGCTAAGCTGAAAAGATCCCTTTCCACAAATACTGGCACGTTTCAAACTGTTTGGGTAGAGGTGAATAGAATTCTAGAAAACAGTTTGAGGATATTAAGACGAAGTTGGATAAATGCAAGTCTTATTTTCCACATTCTGAAAAAACGCCTCTATTTATAAATCTTAGGTCGTATATCACACACTATGCCTTTGATTTATTATTTCAAGAACACAAAAAATGTAGTGGCCAGGCTGATGAGAATTGTTCTTGCGGTTTTAAATTGTCTCACGGTTTACCTTGTCATCATATTATGAGTGAACATATTTTATTCGGGAAGCCTCTTCCTCTAGAATATATTCATCCATTCTGGAAAAAATTAGACGTAATTGATGATAATGGAAACACCGATGATTATGGGGTAGAGGGTGATCTAGAAGAGTTTAAAAGTGTTTATGCTAGCAAAACGAATGTTGAAAAACGGCGTATGAAAACACAACTCCGAGAGATAACCGTACCAGCCAGAACATCCGTCAGTGACCCCGAAGTGAGAGTAAATAGGGGGATACCTAGAAAAGGCGACAAATCTAGTAAGAGGGATAAGTCGAGATGGGAGTATGTGGAGGAACAGAGTGCTGGTGCTAGTAGGGACAAGGGCAAAGGCAAGGCCGATGAAACACGGGAGGTAAGGGTAAACCCAACTAGGAGGCCGCGAAACCAGAACCCTAAACCCACCCCCAATAGGCCAACCTTCCTGTACAGTGACCAAATATGGGTCATGTTACATAGTTACATCGAAACGGTTTATGATGTGCGTGGGGATGGTAACTGTGGGTTCCGGGTACTTGCAAATGCGACGGGTAAACAGAATGGGGAAGATGATTGGTACGCGATAAGATGTGAATTGTTTCAAGAGCTGCAGCAAATGAAAGGTGTTTATTATGAGCTGTTTGAGAATCTTGACTTTGAAGCTTACCGGTATGATTACATTTTATCAAGTTTAAATTTTTATCATCCTACAAATCCCGCACCTATTGACAAATGGATGAGATTTCCGTCTTATGGGTTTTTAATTGCTTCTCATTACAATATGCCAATTGTATTGTTGTCCTTAAGGGAAAATCAAAATGGAGGGGTAAACCTGTGGAACTCTACGTTTTTACCGCTTTATACTGGTCCACCTCAGGGAACGACATATTACATCCCGACTGTAATGGTGTTCGTCAACAGTTGTCACTATGCTCAGGTTATTCCTAAAGAAGGGATCTTCCCAATGCCAGGAATTATAGCACGGTGGGAACAAACACGCACTGAGGCAGCTGCGCCATGGAAGGAACTTTTTCGACCAAATTTCAAATTATATATGGCGTTGGAAAAGCAATCGGGAAAGAAAAAAGCAAATGAAGAACCTATAGACCTAAGTCCATAATCGGTTTTTTATTTTTAATTTTATGTAAATTACTATTTTTTCCAATTTGTTGTAAATTTATATGATGTAAACAAATGTTTAATAAATTTGTTTTATGAAATTTAGTTCTATGAAATTTTGTTGTAAATTTTGTTTAATTTTGTTGTAAATTTTGTTTAATAAATTTGTTTTATGAAATTTATTTGTTGATATTCATGTTTGCATATTGACTTAATTTCTTTTATGAAATTTATATAATTTATGATTGTTTCATTCAAGAAAATTGACGATTGACACCAAATTCACGACTTAGTTAATGTTTCATATTGCGTTATACAAGTGTTAAAAACAAACCAAATGTACTTCACAAAAATTGACGATTTAGTTAATGATTCAATAAATATCAACTTATAAACTTGACAAAAATATAACATCAACCAAAAACATAAAATTTATCAAATCAACTTTTTTTGTGTAAATTTGTGTAAATTTTGTGTTTATTTTGAAAGATTGTTAGAATATTGGTAATTTATTTTATGTCAAATTTTAAAAATAAGGCATTTTGTTTTTTTATTAAAAAAATCATATTTAATTTGAAAAAATTATTCAGTATTTTAATTTTAATTCTCAGATTTTTTTATTTTTTTTTAATCTGTAAATTTTTAAAAACGCTGTAAACCGTAGATTAAATCTACGGTTTACAGTCAATGACTGTAGACCGTAGATTAAATCTACGGTTACTGCGTTTTAAAAGAAAAAATGTAGTGTATTAAGTGCACCTCAATGTCATCTAAGCATTGGTTAACAATGTATTATATTTGTTATTTATACGATCAGTTTTCTATTGTAGTGATTCATTTGTAAAATTTTCATAATCTTGGTATATATTAAATGGATTGATTTGTTAATACAATAATGTTACGGTAATATTTGTATTAAATGTAACCTGAATTAGAAAAGTAATTTAATACTTATATAAACGATGTTCCGGAGATACTCGTTAGCAAAACCGTTTCAAGTTAATAGAATGTTAATCTTCTTTGGACTTTTGTATGGCTGTATAATTAATGATTAAATTAGGTGCATAATTTATGTACTAATATTTGCGTAACAAGAAGGAATGTCAAGAGAGATCAGTAACCGATTAATGAATTTACCAAACCCCATTTGCATATAGCTCATTTTAGTATGCATGTGATACTTTACTTTTCTTAATTCTTATGAAATGACAGTCATGTTATACGTACTTTGATGAAGTGCTAGCTCATCATGATATAAATTACGAAAAAATCGTTTCATGCTTAATGACAGTCATTCGACATTTACTGAAAAGAAAATTGAAGCAACAAAATTGGAGTTTAACTCTCAAGTTTGCGTAGGTCAAAACTTTTGTTTGCTCGTTTATTTTTCTTAAAAAGAAAAAAAAGTACTTGTATGTGGATTTTCGTAAAAATAATAAGTTACACTATATATGGTACTTATAAAAAAATTGATTACATTAGTGACAAGTGTATAGGATGTATTTTTGCTGCCATGAAAAATTAAGTCAGCATGTCTTAAATTTTTCTGTCTTAAATTTTTCTGGTAGCAAAATGTGTATTTTGGTTTTTTTTTTTTTTTTTTTGAAATAATCTAATTTTGTATATTATATTTTTGTTTTAATGTTTTGGAATTAAAATCGAACGATTAGCACTACCGTGAATCTAGTTCATTATTATTTAGGGTGTGTCATATACTGAAAACCTAACATATATTAATGAACCCAAAAATATATATTCTAAAATTAATTCAAAATTAAAATTAAAAAATACTAAAAACTTAGCACATGTTAATGAAACCAAAAATATATACCATAAAATTAATTTAAAATTAAAACTAAAAAATACTATTGGTTGACACATCCTAAATAATAGTGCATTTTGTAATGAACACCGAACGATTAACATTGGAATAGGAACTGATTTGAATTTTTCAGATAAGTCAAAGTCTATCCAAAAAAAATATTTATCAAACATTACATTGCTCAATCAAACCGAGTCAAATCCACGTAAATATATACTGTTAATGCATCGATATCTGTAAGATAAAATCGAGAGCACTTGATTGACTAGCTAATTTGCATTAAAAACTCAAAAGTCTTATTGATTTCCATAATGTAAAATACAACAGCCACGAATTTGTTTCCAATGATAGAAAGTAGTTCTAATGCTCGAAAGCTAGATAATACAGATATTCCTTTTTGAATCTTTGCACACTTTTTAAGCTTCAGATTTAAGCTGTTTTAATTCCTATTCAAGTCTGTATTTTTTTTTTACCGCTGGTTTATCTTTCTTGCCACTTGTTGTCACGTCTTTCTTCTTTTGATTTTTAATGCTCATAACTTACTTATTTGTCCTTTCATTATAATTCTTTAAAAAAAAAACTCTTTATGTGTAATAATTACTATTTCCTGTTTTGGATTTATCATGCGTAAACAAAACCTCTTAATAATTAACAAGTTAAAGCTAACAAGTGCCCCAAGACACTAGATAATAAACTTAATTAAGGTAACACATTATAGTATAATTATTTAATATTCGTAATTATATATAGAAATAATTTTTGGAGGAAAATTTGGAGGAAATGTATGTAAATGGAGTCCAAATCTTTTACCTCTTATTCTTTATCACTTTCCGTACCTTTTTGCTTATTTTCACTCAAATTTTAAATTATCACAACTTATACCGCAATTTTATAAACTTTTATATTATATTGTATTCAAATTTTAAAACATTTGAACATAATATTGTTTTAGACAATTTTTTTAATATTCAATGTTTAATTTACACTAATTTATACATTTATTCCAAAATAAATTTTGTGTGCATTTTATTTTAAAAATAATTATTGGAATGTATTGAAACGTGTATTATAGTAATTCCACAATTTTTTTCAAGTTTTTTAGAATTTTTTTTTGGATAAAATAAGGAAGGGGGCACGGAAGGGGGTAAAGAAATGAGATATAAGATTTAGACTCATGGAGTCCAAATCTTCTATCCCATTTCTCTACCCCCGTCCGTGCTCCCTTTCTTATTTTATCAAAAAAAAAAAATTCTAAAAAATTTGAAAAAAATTGTACAATTACTATAATACATGTATCGATATATTCCAATAATTATTTTTAGAAGAAAATCCACACAAAATTTATTTTGGAATAAATGTATAAATTAGTGTAAATTAAACATTGAATATTAAAAAAATTGTCTAAAACAATATTATGTTCAAATATTTTAAAATTTGAATACAATATAATATAAAAGTTTATAAAATTGCGGTATAAGTTGTGAAAATTTAAAATTTAAATAAAAATAAGCAAGGAGGCACGGAAGGGGATAGAGAATAGGGGTAGAAGATTTGGACTCATGTAAATGTGTAGTGAATAATTTATTAAGGAAATGAATGTATCAATATTTTATTTATTTTCATATTTCAATTCTAAATATTCTTAGAAATGATTTTTTAAATTTTATGCTAGTAGGGTTATATATTTTTATTGTGTTGAAAAATTAGTTTTTAATTTTTTTATTTAATTAGTATTTAATTTTATGTTAGTTTCAACTAAGGGGTTTCATGTTTTTATTTGAGTTTTATTGTGTTGGAACAATGGTTTTTACTTTACTAAATCATAGAATATTAGGATTCTATATTTTTATTTGGTTTTTATTGTGTTGGAAAAGTAGTTTTTAGTATTTAATTTTAATGAATATTTAATTTTATGCTAGTTTCAACTAAGGAGTTCATGTTTTAATTTGGGTTTTATTGTATTGGAAAGGTAATTTTAGTTTACTCAGTCATAAAATATATCAATTGTAAATATTATTAACACAAACTATTAAGTGCTGGATTATAGAATCAATCGAATTTATACTACTCAATAACAACATGTATTTAAATTATGTATAACGCTTAAAGAATGCCCCGAAGACACTTATTAGGCAAACCGTATTAATAATACTTTTGTACAAGACGAGTAACAATATTGTAGACCGGGTTTACTAAAAATATGGGTGTGACAACCACTAAAAACACAACACATATGTGAGAACCCAAAAATAACTAATCTAAATTTAATTTAAAATTTAAACTAAATTATTCTATTGGTTGTCACACCAAGTGTAGATCATGTTCATACAAGTGTTTCTATTTTGAAAGCCACAAGCCAAGTTCTAGGAAAAAACACGTCGTCTAACGCTTAATACCGTTTAATTTTACTTAATCACTGTCTAATCAATTAATACTGGCTAATTGACTAAACTTTTAGGCTCCGCCTATTTTGTGCGAAAGCTTGCCTTTTAGAGTTGGCTTTGTTGGTTTGCAGTAAGTAACATATAACTCTAATAATGTATATTTAGAGTTGGCTTTGTTGGTTTGCAGCAAGTAACATATAACTCTAATAATGTATATTTAGAGTTGGCTTTGTTGGTTTGCAGCAAGTAACATATAACTCTAATAATGTATATAATTATTCCTTGTTTTTTTCTCGTAAGGTTAACTGAGTGGTTTGAATTGTTTGGAGATTGTCAATTGTTGTATGTGCACCACTAAATTTGATGCCTTTGAAGCAAAGCAATTCTGGTTGGACCCCTCCATCATCACAACAACACACACCATTTATTATTGATGCCTTGGACATTAAAACAAAAAAAAAGTTGAAAAGTTCCAAAATATTGTATTCCAGTTGGAATGTAAATTGGCTCCGCTGTTTAAGACTCCACTTACGAAAAGATGGAAGAAATAAATACTTTAAAAGCCGGTTCCAGAAATTAAGGAGCTAATTAATACTGTACTAGAATAAATAGATTTCCCTCAGATTTAAATCATGTTTGTAAAACTTATCACGTCTTAATTCAATTAAAATTTGGTAGCCAAATATAAAATGACTATATCTAATTCTACAACTTAAACTTGTGACACCAGCAAGGCTCTATCCTCTCTTAGCCACCATGCACCAACTTACATTCACTATCCAAAATGCAATAATCGACATTTTTCTAATGCGTTCTATCACATGATAGTGTCGATGAATGGTTATATTTGTGTGTAACTGACATTATAACATACTTTATTGACTTATGTGTAACAATATTTTAATAATTTATAATGAAAATATCAATCTGTTATTATGTTAGTAATTTTTTTATTGTACTATAATACATTTTGGACCACGAAGTTATGTTTAGTAACTATGATTTGATAAATAAGGTTAACTATCTAATTAATCTACCATACAAAATTACATCATAGCTATTTTATTTCATGTTCTAAAAAAATTATTGAGCCGTTGCAATTCATGAATTTGATATTGCTGTTTCAGTTTTTTCTTTTCTTTTAAGAATGCAATACTTTATGCTTGCTTTGGCTATGCTCTCCAATGGTTGCAACTTGTCTTCCTCATTTTTTCACAAGAAGAAAAAAGAGACAGGTTCATATGAACCGACGGAAAATATGTCTTCAATGTTCATAACTTGGCAATGTCAAATACAATTTAATTAAGTTATACACAAATTACAAATATTGCATTTCTTAATTAAGGGGGTATCCATTTATTTTATTTGTTTTACTTTTATCCTGAATATGATAAACCTTTATCCTAAGTTCTTAACCACCCCCAACAAAGTTGAGGTCAATTTGAAATAGGAATATGTTATCGAAACTATAGCATGATATGTCTTTTGAGCCATAAACATATAATCACTAGTACCAAAGTCGTTTCAATAAAGCAAAAGGCCAAAGGGTACAAAGAAAAGCGGTTCTTACAAGAAAAAAAAAACAAAATGATCGAATAAAGATCAGTATTTTTTTCAAGAAAAAGTCTCGAATCAATATATAAATACGCATAAGTAAATAAATGCTCTTCGATTGAGATATTTTATTGCTACTTGTCGTAAATAGCCAAAACTCCAACTTCAATTGATGACGAATTCTAGACCATATTACCGTCTAAGTTTCGTCTGTACAAGTGAATAAGATATCAATAATGATTTTCTCAAAGAAAGTGTGAAGAAAAGAGGGGAATAAATAGTATCATGCTTACCTAATTAATAAGTTCTAAAACTAATTAACACCTTCAGAATAGCTCCAAAGTCAAGTTTTTTTTTTCCTATCAAAAGAAATAATTATGCATCCGTTGAACTCATATGCTCAATCTACATAATATTCTAACTTGAATGTCTTAAATCATCATAAATCCAAGAAAATTTGATCGATTACAAGACCAATAATCCGACAACCCAAAAAAAAAAGTAAAAGAAGAAAAACAAAAGCTTGGCTTTCCGTATCCTTCTCAACTATAATACAATACTGGGATAACAATAGATATGTTTTTGAAAACTGAGTTACGCTAAATTTTCACAACAGAATAAAAACTAATTATGTCGCCAAAATTTAACGATTCTCAATTTACCAATGGTATTCAAAAAAATGTCTATTGCTATCATGATATTTTTTTTATAGTGTTTGTTTAAACCTTGAAACATAAAAGGTGGTGGTGGTGACTATGGTGATGGTGGATAGAAGTGTCTTTGACGATTTTACCCTCAACTTTACGAAACTCTTCAACGTGACAAGGGATGGAAATAGGTCCTTTTTGTTTAAATCCGTACTCCTCTTCGGCTTCCTTCAATAGCTTAATGAATAATGGATGATTTATGTACTCCACAGGGATTACAAACCTCTGTTGTTCTTCTCCTAGCCCAACCATAATTGCTAAGTACCCTTTTGGAACACTTTTTATACTATCATTTTTATTACCATGGTGATGGTGGTGGTGAACATGGAGGTGGAACTTTAGAATATTTCTTTCTCCACTACCCATTTGAAAACAAGAAAAAAGTAGACAAAAAAATATATAACAAAAGGTATATATATGATGTTTTTGGTTATAAGGAAATGAAAGAAAAATAGCAAGGGTTATGAGAGGAAATAAATAGCTTGAAGAGGATTGAATAAAGAAGAGTTGGGTATGGTATTCATGATAAATATATTTTTTATAAATGGGATAATAAATAGTAGAATTTGAGAGATTTTGGGAGATTAATGTGAGAAATGATGTAGAGAAAGTTGTGAAAGGTGAGAGAGTGTGGAAGAGGTTTCTTATCTTATGTACAAAATTGAGGGCATCTTTAGACTTTAAGAAAAAATGAAGTAATTGACATGATAAACCATTACATCAACGTGACACGTACATATCCAGAAAATATTTCTACTGTTGTAACGTAAAATTCGATACCTTTGGTTATAGAATCTTATTTATCTACTTTCTGTCAAATGATGCTATACAATATTGTAGTACGTATATGTTTGATTATGTGATAAATTTTCAGTACTCATAAGGAATATTGTGGTACGTTATGGAACTTGAGAAAAAACTACATTTATACTGGAACGAAAATTGGACGTGTGTGTTTAAGTTAGTGAAGATATACATATAATCGAACATGTTTTCGAGAAAAAAAAAAAGGGTATATTTTAGCGTTTTGCAAGAAAACTTGAAGTTTGGTATCTTACGAAATATACACTTTTACGAGTTTGACAAAAAAAAAAAAGAAAATAACAATTTAGTACATATTTAGAAAATTATTTATAAAAAACCTGGTTGTTTTGAACTTGATGACTCGTTTACAAAAAAAAAAATGTTTTGTGAACTTATTTACAATAAGTACATATGTCATTAAAAAATCGAAAAAAATATTTAAAAATTAAAAACCAAAATTTTAAAAAAAAAATTATACAAAAAATATCTAATATTGTATGTTTAATCCTGTTTGATCCAGTTTAATCTTGTCAAATGTTGTCTAATATTGTATGTCTAATCCCGTTTAATCATATCTAATCATGTACAATAATGTCTAATCATATTTGATACCATGTACAATTTTTTTTGATTTTTTAAAATATTTTTTTGATTTATTTTGATTTATTTTGTTATTTTTTATAACATATGTACCTAATTGTAAATAAATATATATATCTAATTGTAAAAAAATATACATATGTGGGTTTTTTATAATTAAGTTATTGATATGTAACTATTTGTAAGTCTTTCTAAAAAAAATACTGATTTAAATATAGTTTTAAGTATTTTAACGGATTTAAAACTTAACAACCTAAAAACACCGGACAAGTATTGTCCAATATTCTTGAAATTATTTAAATAATATAATTTCACTTTTAATATAAACATGAGACAGTTTGGCCGAGTGGTCTAAGGCGCCAGATTTAGGCTCTGGTCCGAAAGGGCGTGGGTTCAAATCCCACAGCTGTCATTTTTTTTTCCTGGTACATACCGATGACCTCAAGACTATAGATACGAAATTCCTCCCCTCGCCAGAACATCCATATTATTCGTTTCCTCACATTTCAACCTTCTCAAGTCTGTCAAATTCCGTCAACCGCATTATGTTTTACGTCCTGTCACTTGGAACTTTCATCTTATCGGGTTGTTATTCTTGAACCATATCTTGAATCACATGGTGGCGCCTCTACAATTTCATGTGATCAATTATCATCATTGTTATAATAGAATAGCGTATACATAGACTTATTCACACATATTGTCAATGGTCTCGGTCTCCAAATGCCCTTTTGATTCCCAAGCTGCCAGATGTTTTGTACCTGATTACTGTTTGCAATATTATCAGAAATTACTTCCCTTGAAAATGTACATAAATGTTAAATTATAGTAGAAGTTTATCACATTATTATTCAAGTAGAACCATACGTTTTTATTCAAGAGATTGTCACTATGTTTTCCCTTTAATCATTTTCATATAATCTTCTTTTGCTATTATGGGATATGAGTTGCTGCTTTGCGCAATTCCAACCCTTAATTATCATCCAACCTTTCAGAAAAGAAGAGGGCAAAGAGGCTAAATAGGTTGTAATTTTTGAGGCATTACCTTTTTCCTTCTTTTTCTTTGGTAAGTATTCGGTTGAAAATTGGAGGGTCGTTATGCAACATCGAAGCACTCGAATACTCGATACCCCCAGTTGGCTATTTTATCACCAAACTTCCATTTTTTTTTTGTTCCTAGCAATATCTAGCAACTATGTTCCCACCAACTAAAAAAGAATTTGTTCAAAAATATGGAACTACAGGTTTTTTTTAAAGGATTTTTTTTACATATTTTCATGTAGCACCAATCATTAATTTGCTGATCATTCATACCGTTTCTTTGTTTCGCCAAATACTTCAATTCTAGTTATCCTTTCCACATTGTCGTACTCAAATACTAGTCCCTAACAATTAACAAATATTTCGAACCATGTTTATGGCTTATCATTTTTGTGCAAAAATATCCGGCAACTATGCCCTCAAGGCCCCAACAAAGAAAGGTAAACAGAACACAAATGATGTAGCCATATAGATAACAATGAAACAGCAGTTTAGTACTACCGCCGATACTAAAGCAAGTTTTTTCTTATTATAAGATTTGAACAGATAGTCACTAGAACAAAGGCCTTAAGTAACTTGTACTCCCTTAATTTGCACTAGTACAAGTAACAAACAGCTAATTGTTTTTTGTATAATATCGAATACCAAAGGCCAAGCCCAAGATCACGAGTGGGACCAAGAATTGCAAAATCTTGATCACAAACTCGTTAGTCTTATCGGGATTGTAGGGCCCCGCATGAGGTGGCGGAATATACTCACGCTTAATTGGTATTGTTGATGAGTCAATTTCACCGATGTAATATTTTCCCATCATTTCTCTAGCAGAGTCGCTGTGGCCTATATCTTCAAAATCCCTAGTAGCATCTTTCCCTGAATTCGACAAAGAACGGAACAAGTCAACACTTTTCAAGCATGATGAGCATATCTTTACATGGTTTTTTTTTGGGTATGAGTATGTAATTGAAAATTTTAGAAAATGGACTTTTTTTATAAAAAAATCTTTTACTATTGTAATCTTCATTAAATTCTCTATTTTTTCCCCTAGAAGATAGGAGACTCTGGAATATAATTCACAAATGAAGTCTTACAGAATTTCTTATGAAGATTGAAGAGTTAACAATAATGGAGTAGAAACTAGAAACTGAGAGTCCATGAAATCTCTTGTATCAGAGGCCTTCTGAGAGTCCGAGACATGATTTGTTTTCCCTTTTTCGGTATGAATTATCTGTTTCTATAGCAATACCAAGAATGTTTTGTATGGAAATTCATGCGGAACTCATTTCACATTTTTTAAAACCTCAAGTGGGTGTAAATTCACACTATAGAAACATCAAAGAGAGTAACCATAATTAAATACTCCTGTATCAGAGAAGTTGGTCTAATTTACACAAAAACGGATCTATCTAATAGATGTAAGTTTGTCTCAGTATCACCTGTTGAAGATATTAAAACTTCAACACCACCAGGATGATCCTCCATGAAAGGGGTGACATCATACACCTGACACAGTATATTACCATCTCGTGAAAAAAAAACAAAAGCTTTGCCAACGAAATGGTCATAGAACTGGAAATGATCTGGTGTCTACAAAACCTAGTGTTTAATCGAAGAATCTCTTTGAACAATATTTTTAATTTTTTTTGCTGGAACGAAGCCTAGTAAACCGAGTGGTCGAGTACAAAAACTATTACATAAGGAGTCTAGACAAACATGCGACGGCATAAACCGCCTAAGGACATAAAGCTTAAAAATCAAGAGAACTTGGGTACTTGAGGCTTGTTTGGTTTCTCATATTGTAAGTTAGTCATCATTCATTCTTCCCATTGTCAGTTTAAGCTACTTTGGCAGTTCGCCAGAGACGGTACTATTGCCCTTCCCAAACAAACATTCAAGTGAAACATATAGAAGAAAATCGATCTTTTTGAAGTTTAATCTTTTTGTCCCTAGTTTCACCTCAAACAATTGAAGATTTTTCACCTTTTATAACATGCGCCTAGGGCTAGACCTCTATGATATACAGCTATGACATACCTTTAACAACTCCAGAAAATTGCACGCCTTACTTATTTAATACTACCAAACAAAGCCTAATTATGCTTTCTTTCAGACTGAAAGCCTGTGAAAGGATGCATATTTCCAGTGTTTTAAAAATCAGGCTTTAAAGCGCGATAAATCGTTTTGCAAAAATAAATGTCTACACTTTTTTGCTTTTTAGCTGGTAATAGTGAGCTTTTCGCTAACAGGCGCTTTCTGCGCTTTTATCACGCTTTTTGCGCTTTTTCAGAATTTTGTAGTTTTTTTGTATCCAAAAAACTACGGAAACAACGCTGATTTAGGATTATCAATTTTATAAAAAGCATAATTTCAAATAAATTCTATTACATGTGCTAATGATACTTAATCGTTTATTTTGACGAACTATAACATTTGAAAATTTAAGTACTAGAAGAGTTAAATTCGTTTATTTTTTGCTATTTATGAAATATTTCAATTTTTCTCATATAGAAAATCGTAAAATAATGTTTTCAAAATATATATTAAACATGTATATTTGTTTAAATATTTCTAACATGTATATTTTTCTAGTATAAAAAGTTTACGTTTTACGCTTCAAATCTACGCTTTTAGCACTTTTAACGTATCTCTCGTAAAAATGTTTTAACCAACTTAGCGCTTTTAAAAAAACACTGCATATTTGATATTTCTACTGTTTTTGTGCTATTGGAGCTTTGATATCACAAAATTTGGAACTATCAAGTATAAAACTATTAAGAAAATGCATATTTTAGTTCTTAACCGTGTTAATTGTTAGACAAGCACATTTCTTAACCCTGCTATACAAGATGATCATTATATTTGCTGTCCACATGAATTCATCAAATGCACAACGCATGTTATGTGATGAGTTTGACAGACTTTATTACAGATGGTACCACAGAGAAAATGAGTTATCATTTAGCAGCACCAAAAGCAAGTATAATTCAAGTCGTGTAATCATTCTACACTTCTAAAAAAAAAATGTCAGTTTATCACCAAACGTTGTGTTACTAAACTGACATTTTTTTAGTTACCTTTTACAAATTCTGCGTCATAACGTCATAGTCTGGTTAATATTTACAGGCGATTTAAAAGCTAATTAATAATTCACAGGAAGATAGATGAGATGGGTTGCACGGAGATACCATATTCCAAACTACAGAAATAGACATTTCTAGTGAAAGTATCCCTTTTCACGTTTCCTCTCTTTATTTTTCTCTTCAGTCATAACTTAAAATCAAAATGAAAATTCCACATACACACCTAACTTGTTAAAGATAAAGCAATTTATACTTAACCAGTATTCAGAGGCAACATTTCTCAATAATTAAGATGCCTAGTTGTATGGAAAACTTAAGTATGCAATAATTAAGATACTAATATTTGGGAAGATACTTGTATACTAATGAATTTTGTCTGCAATAGTTTGATTCATATTTATCAGGAAAAAAATCAGTGTGGCGGATCAATTAGCTAGCTAAGATGGGTTCTAAAAAGCATACGGAAAGTTATCAAAATTTGATGAAGCTGCCACGAGAAGTATATGCTGCTCATGTCCTTGATCTATCTGGATTGCCTAATTTCAGGATGATCTTATAAGGAACTGGAAAAGGTGAAAGGGAAGGGCTTTAAGAAGAATTGGGTTCCAAAGAACCAAGGCCCTAGCAAAGGGTTTTAGTCCTAATCTTTGGTATAATTAAGTATATTCTACTAATTGATATTTTGTATGTTTTGTGATAATCTGCCTTATTATCCAAATTCTTTTCGGATCTTGGGTTAGATCATAGGTATACTAATAATCATACCGCACACGTTGCGTGTGCAATATGTAGTGGCATAAATATGATCCCGAACAAATAAAGTTAACATTTTCAAAAAATTTGTAAAAATGATAGGAATGAATATCGTAAATTAACAACCGTATAAACATACATGTATGATGATTTTTTTGGGAGATGAGTTGATATGTGTGAAAAAAGTGCATATTTATTTATTTAAATTATATTAAGGTATTTAAGTAATTAGTAAATTAGAATAAGGGTAATATTGAAAAAAAATGGGTAAAATTTAGCAGATTCAAATATGTGGATAATATAAAAAAAAACATAGTTTAAGATTTAAAAGAATATTTGGTTGTTAAAAAGTAATAAATAGTTTTATTATTTTTTACTTTTTATATTTTTATGTGAGTATGGTATTATTTTAATTAATATAAAAGTGTATGGGTATTTTTGAAAAAAAATAGCTAAATTGGACAGACTCATTTGACTTGGGTTGACTTATTATAATAGAATGATATGATAAGCTTAGATAATCGGTATCTCTTTTGCTAACTGAATATAATTTTGTTTCTAGCTAGTTCGCATGCTTTCATGTAGTAGTAGACTTTTTGTACGGACTTGTAACAACCGACCATTTTTCGAGCCGAACCAATCAAGTCGGTACCAAAAGTTTGATATACCGATATTACGATACGGTATAACCGAACCGATCTTTGAAGATGAGTGAGTTTGGTATGGTACCGATCCAAATCCAAATTTTAAAATATAATATATAGACAAATAAACTAGAAGAGTTATATATATTTATTAACATAGTTATATTTACTTTTTCTAGTTAATACTTATAATATTTTTATTTATTTATGTTACTCTTTTATGCAAATAAATAAGAAATGTAACGATGATATAAATAAATACAATATACATTTTTAATCTAATACTTTTAAAACTTTATTCTATATATATATATTTTTTTTTTTCGATACGCACCATTTTTCTATTATCACTTGTAAACTCTAAAATTTGGTATAAAAACCAAAATCGAACCGAACCAACCGAATAGTTTGGTATACCGATTTTTTTGGTTCGGTAATGGCATAAAAATTCTCAAACCAAACTATTTTGGTATGATATCGGTATATAGTCAAAAAGTTCGGTATCGAACCGATACCACCCATACTTTCATGCATGCTAGGTTTCCTAATAAATAGTCATGATAATTTTACTAGTTTAGAGCATCCTCAACAATCTCTCCCAATTTTATATCTAGATATGGCTATTTATAAAATTTTAAACTCTATAGCCTCTCTTTTTACACAATGCACAATAGTGCTATATAAATTTGATATATCTAAAAAAAAAAAGTTTTTTTTTTACTTTTTCCTTTCTTTAAATAAGCTTTTTTTTCCTGCCCAAACATAAGATTTTCTACAATTTGGCAAAAGAACATAATCCTAAATAACAAATACAAGTCCAAATAAGTTCTTCCAATTAACAACCAATCATTCTAATCTATTCTTTACTATTATAGTTATATGCTATGATTTCAAAATAAATCTTACAATTAAAAAAATTCCTACAATAATAAAGATAGCAGATCTAGGTTTTTATCATAAAAATAAAGTGTTAAAAGATGAATAAAATAATAGGCTTGCAAAAACTTATTAGTAAAATTGTTGAGAAGGAGAAGAAAAGAAAAACATTGGACTTTTTTTTTATCTCTAATGGAGAGTGAAAGGAGATCACACGGAGAGAGAAAGAGCAGCTTGCAAGGGGGAACATAGTCTGTCTAGAAAGAGAGAAAAAATATGAGAAAGTGATAAAAAATAAAATGAGTTTTCCTTTTTATACAGCAGTTGAGAGTGAAAAATAAGATTTGAAGAACTCTACATTGGCTCTCCATATGTGAATAGCAAATGAGTAACTAAATATCTCCACCTATCTACATATAGAGATAAATAACCAATTTAAATAGACTGTTAAGAATGCTCTTACAAGTTAATCAGATGTAATTTAGCTTTATGCAGTTTGTACTTTATTTTGTACTCTGGGTTCGGTCCATTGTTTATTAATATAATCATGTTGAAAAAAAAAAGACGAAGAAGGAAAACTTAAGTATGCCAATATGTGAAACTCAAAATTGAAACAAGCCACCTTAACTTGTGATTGGAATCATCGAGGCTGAAAAAGATACATACCAGAAGAAGTCTTTCTGTACCGAAATCTATTAAAATCAAAATTAGGACTTGAGTACTTGGAAATTAAACGAAATGTGGATATATGGCTGAAAGAATAAGAATCTTGAAACTTATGAGAATTAATCATATTTTATAAAATGATTACTAATTATTTTTCAAATTTTAGTTGTTGATATGTATGTCTGTTTGAATCAATATCATAACTTTTTTTTTGAAAACAATAAGAATCTGTAAGTGTAAAACTTATGTCTAGGTTATAACCATAATACTTTTGGGTCTAACACTAAATAATTAATGTCTCAAATACTGGATTAATTGGGATTTTTTTATCCTATATTGTTGCGTTTTTCTTGTTTACTAACTTTTATTATCAATTTTCCTATTTTGGTATCTTGTATTCATTTATTTTTTTTGAACTTAACCATCCAATTATGGATGGAACATCTTAAATTGCATGCAAAAGTAATTCAAAAGAAAACACGAATACATGGTACTAATTGGTAAAAATAACAATGTAAGGTCACGCAAAAGATCAATTATTATAAAAAATGTAAACATACATAATATAAATAAAAGGCCAAGTTGTTGAAATGAGAAAATATCAGACCTTTCCAGAGATGGTTAACCAGCAATCGTTGGTTTTGTTGTGCTTAGATACATCTTCAAACACATGAACCTTACTCTCTTTCCCCATCCTTTGCAAATCTTGCGGAATCTAGAAAAAAAGAGAGAAATTATTGATTATATATATCTACTGTCTAATGTACTGTTTAATAATATAGTATAAAGTTTATAAACCATATGTGAAGAGACACACTGTACATGTGGATAAAGATACATTTGTCTTTCCAATTCAAGCCGACAAAAATTTAGTTATATTTTGGAGTTTTTGAACAAAATAATGTATGGCATTTTCAGTAATAACTAACCATACAGTATTTGAACAAGTTACTCGTTAACATAACAACTAACCATACAGTATTTGAACAAGTTATAACTCGTTAACATAACAACTAACCATATTGAACAAGTAACATTTTTTAATCAGCAGTAACAAGTAGCAACAAACTATAGTATTGAACGAGTTACTCAGTAACAACCAACAACTTACCATTCACGTATACTCAAAATAAATGTTTGCCATGCTTTTGCTAGGATAAATGTAGTGGGCAAATGATTGAAATATGCATTTTTGAAGACTTTTTATTGAAAAAATATGTTTATAATCCCGGTATCTCTTGTCATGTTTGTTGAATATGTTTGAGGTATAAAATAATGAAAGTGGACACTTCTATATGAACAGATAATATACTTAAGACATGAATAACCTACAAATCCGAACTCTATTTCTACAATGAATCTCGTTCCATCGGATGAGTTTTTGCGATGAACCCAAACTCGTCCAAGTTCTAGGTGGTTAAGCTTAAGATTGACTCGATCTAAAATTTGTCTCAAATTATAGAAATAACTTGTCAAAACTGCTGAAAGTATTATTACAAATGAACGACAAGTGTTTTGAGGCGAATCCTAGTTTCCAAAATGGACCACTTGCTCGAATAAGAATACCCGAAGCTCGTATTCCTAATATGATAAAGATGGCAAGCTAGTCCTAATATAAGAACAAAACGAAAACGAGCCTACAGAACTAGTCTTATGTAGTCTACGACTATATACGTATCTAGCACGTGTACTTTTTTTTTGTAAAACTACAACAAGCCCCCAACGACTAACCACCTTTGGGTGACCGCTTTTTCGACAATTCCTACTGTTGGAAAGTATTTAAAGGGATCGGGAAGGCTAAAAAAGAAAACACACGAACCGAAATATAAAAGGGGAAAAAAACTTTTTATATATATTTTTTCTTCTTTTTTTGGTGGTTGTAATACAAATGGTGGAAATACCACCTATTTATACTATTTCTCCATCACAAACAACGGTGGAGATCAAAACAATCTGACGGTCCAAAATCGTCTCTAGAATTTTCTAAGCATATTCTTTATAATATTTTACTCAAGAACTATTCTAGATACTTTTAGAACTTGTAGAATAATCTAAAAATTAGGCTAGCTTATTCTAATTACATAGAAGCCCCAAAAACTTATTAGTCCAACAAAAATAAACTAATGGACCAAATAAAACCAAACAACTTATAATTTCAACACTCCCCCTTAATCTTGTTTGGTAAGTCC
Source organism: Primula veris (assembly GCA_963682055.1). Classification (NCBI taxonomy): domain Eukaryota; kingdom Viridiplantae; phylum Streptophyta; class Magnoliopsida; order Ericales; family Primulaceae; genus Primula; species Primula veris. Next base: position 7,058,396 of record OY821750.1, on the reverse strand, counting down.
GAGTAAATTTCTCAATATTCGAAAGTCTTCGTACTTGAGCGCCTTTGTAAAAATATCCGCAACTTGATCTTGGGACTTCGTATACTTCACTTCAACATCATTTCTTTCAATACATTCACGAATAAAATGATAGCGCGTATCGATGTGCTTACTTCGGTCATGGAACACGGGATTCTTAGCGAGGGCTATCGCGGACTTATTATCAACAAATACTTTTGTCGCTTCATTTTGTGGCATCCCCAATTCCTTCAATAAATTTCGTAACCAAATTGCATGGCAAATACACGAATTAGCGGCAACATACTCGGCTTCACAAGTAGAAAGTGTCACGATGGGTTGTTTTTTCGAACTCCAAGTAAAAGCCGTATCCCCCATATAAAAAACAAATCCACTAGTACTTTTTCGATCGTCTATATCGCCTCCCCAATCGCTATCACTATAGCCAATCAACTCAAAATTATTAGAAAACGAATAATTCAACCCAAAATCAACCGTACCTTTTATATAACGGAGGATTCGTTTCGCGGCCTTCCAATGCATCAAAGTTGGAGCTTCCATATAGCGGCTTATAAGACCAACTCCATACAAAATATCCGGTCTCGTAATAGTTAAGTATCGTAAGCTTCCAACTAAACTTTTGAAAAATGTTAGGTCCACACTTTCGTCTTCAAAGTATTTCGACAACTTTGTAGCGCAATCCACCGGCGTATTTATCGGCTTACACCCTTCCATTTTAAACCTTTTAAGAATATTTTTTGCATAACCTTCTTGCGAAATAAAAATTCCCTTTTCGTTTTGTTTCACTTCAATTCCAAGGTAATACGACATAAGCCCAATATCCGTCATTTCAAATTCCCAACTCATTACCCTTTTAAAATCCTCAAATAATTTTGGATTGTTTCCCGTAAAAATCAAATCATCAACATAAAGGCAAACAATCAACACATCACCATTTTTATCCATTTTCTCATAAAGAGAATGCTCATGGGGACATTTTATAAAATCATTTTCTTGGAAATACTTATCAATCCTAGTATTCCAAGCTCGGGGGGCTTGTTTTAAACCGTAAAGCGCTTTTTTCAATTTTAAAACTTTATTTTCATGCCCTTTAATTTCATAACCCGGTGGTTGTTGCAAATAAACTTCTTCTTCTAAGTTGCCATTTAAAAATGCCGATTTCACATCCATTTGATTTATTTTCCATTTATTTTGAGCGGCTAAAGAAATTAAAAATCTTATAGTTTCAAGACGGGCTATGGGAGCGAATACCTCGTCATAATCGATGCCGGCCTTTTGGTTGTATCCTTTTGCGACCAACCTTGCTTTATATTTTTCGGTTTCTCCTCTTGCATTCTTTTTCTCCTTATAAACCCACTTAGCGCCAATAGCTTTGTGGCCTTTCGGTAAATCCGCCAATTCCCATGTATCATTTTTTATTATCGAGTTCATTTCTTCATCCATGACATTCCTCCAATTTTTATTTTGCATTGCTTCTCCAAGACCTATAGGTTCACACCCCGCAAATAGACAAAAAAGAGTAATATTATCAATAGGTTCAGTTACCTCGTATAACTCTTGTAAGGTCCGGTAACGCGGTGGTCTTTCGCTCAAACTTTCATCAATCGGGGATACTTGGCCTTGTGATTGGGGTGATGAAGGTGGAGTATTTGGCTCTTCTTCTCTTTCAACTTGCTCATCATCTTCATCGCTATAATAAGGGAAAAAATCATAGTCTTCATCCGTTTTGTACCATTCCCATGTTCCCTCTTCATCGAATTCAACATCTCGGCTCACGACAAATTTCCCATTGTCCGGATTATATAGCTTATAGCCTTTCGCCCTCGAATCGTAACCGATGAAAATAAACTTTTCGCTTTTATCATCTAGTTTGGACCTTTTTTGGTCCGGGACATGAGCATACACAATGCTCCCAAAAACTCTCAAATGAGATATAACCGGCTTTCTTTCGCTCCATGCTTCTTCGGGGGTTTTACCCCAAACACTTCGAGACGGGGAACGGTTCGATAGATAAACCGCACTATCAACCGCTTCGGCCCAAAACTCTTTTGGAACATTTTTACTTTTAAGCATGCTACGGGCCATATTTAAAAGAGATCGATTTTTTCTTTCAACAACCCCGTTTTGTTGTGGGGTATAAGGAACCGTAAAGGACGAAAGATTCCATTTTCTTCACAATATTTTTCAAAATCATTCGAGGTAAATTCTCCCCCTCGATCCGATCTCATAGCCTTTATTTTTTGGCCGCTTTCATTTTCAACAAGTGCTTTAAATTTTTTGAAAGCATCAAAAACATCGGATTTTTGTTTCAAAAAATAAGCCCAAGTCTTTCGACTAAAATCATCAATAAAAAGGGAAAAATAATTACTTTTTCCGAGAGAACTTGGCTTAATAGGGCCGCAAATATCTGTATGTACAAGTTCTAACGGCCTTTTAGCTCTTGTACTTGCTTCTTTCGGAAAACTTTTTCTCGGTTGTTTTCCAAACAAGCATCATTCACATAGTTCATCAACATGATCGATATGGGGTAGACCTTTCACCATATTTTTATTACTCAACAACTTTAATCTCCCAAAATTAAGATGGCCAAATCTCAAATGCCAAAGCCACGTTTTTTCTTTAAAACACGCTTTCAAACATTTAGCCCCACCATTATTTATTTTCAACGAAAACATTCTATTTTTCGACATCGGGACTTTTGCAACCAAATTTCCATTTTTATCTCGCAATAAAAGATTAAGATTCTTCATATGGATATCATAGCCTTTTTCCAAAAGTTGTCCCAAACTCAAAATATTAGATTTCATATTTGGCACATAATAAACATTTGAGATAAAATCATTTTCTCCATTTTTCAATTGGATTAAAACTTTCCCTTTTCCTTTTACCGGAATTTTAGATTCATCACCAAAATATATATCCCCATTTACCGTTTCATCAAGCTCGGTAAATATATTTTTATTTCCGCACATATGGTTGCTAGCCCCCGTGTCTAAATACCACGTATTATTTTCTCCATTTTCATTTCCTTTATGCGCAAATAAAAGTGTAGACCGTTCATCATTTTCTTTAGCAAAATTGGACCTTTCCTCAACTTTATTAGAACCGGATCTACATTCTGAAGCGTAATGACCAAAATTTTGACAATTATAACATTTTATTTGAGATTTATCATACCTCGGTTTCCCACTTTGATTAAAATTTCCCCCTCTTCCACGGCCTCTCGTCGGGTAAGAGTTTTGTCTCCTTTCATCCTTTTCGAAATAGTTGTAACCACCTCGGCCTCTTCCTCGTTGACTTTTCGGGTTGCCAAAACTTTTCTTGTTCATGCTAAACTTCGTTTGGAGAGCTTGTTCGAGCGGCTCTTCTTTGACAACTCTTTTGTTGAGTTTGTCTTCATGGGCTTGGAGCGAGCCCAAAAGTTGATCCACGGTCATAAATTCTACGTCTTTAGATTCCTCGATGGCCACAACAATATAATCCCACTTAGAATCTAAAGACCGTAGAATTTTTTCGACAACACGAGTGTCATCTAAATCTTCTCCGCATCTTTTCATTTGATTGACGACCGTTTGAACTCGAGAAAAATAGTCGTCAACCGATTCAGAGGCTTTCATACGTAACGCCTCAAAATCACCACGTAAGGTTTGTAGTCGAACCTTTTTCACCTTGTCAACTCCTTTAAAAGAGTTTTCCAAGATATCCCACGCTTGTTTACTCGTTGTTGCACATGCCACCTTTTGAAACATCACTTCATCCAAAGCTTGATGGATGATGGTGAGAGCCTTCCGATCCTTCTTCTTCAATTCCTTCAACGTCTCCCTTTGGGCTTGAGTTTGGGTGGCGCCTACTCCAGGTTCGTCATACCCGCTCTCTACGATTTCCCATACGTCTTGGGAACCGAGGAACACTTTCATTCGTATGTTCCAATTATCGTAAAAATCCTTCTTAAGTGTGGGGATGAAGGGGGTCATACCTCCGGCCATTTTGGGACCGACAGGCTCTGATACCACTGTTGGAAAGTATTTAAAGGGATCGGGAAGGCTAAAAACGAAAACACACGAACCGAAATATAAAAGGGGAAAAAAACTTTTTATATATATTTTTTCTTCTTTTTTTGGTGGTTGTAATACAAATGGTGGAAGTACCACCTATTTATACTATTTCTCCACCACAAACAACGGTGGAGATCAAAACAATCTGACGGTCCAAAATCGTCTCTAGAATTTTCTAAGCATATTCTTTATAATATTCTACTCAAGAACTATTCTAGATACTTTTAGAACTTGTAGAATAATGTAGAAATTGGGCTAGGTTATTCTAATTACATAGAAGCCCCAAAAACTTATTAGCCCAACAAAAATAAACTAATGTACCAAATAAAACCAAACAACTTATAATTTCAATATCTACAACGCCTGGCGAACAAATCTATTATGTAAAAAAAAATCTGTCATCAAGGAACTCCATGATCGGAGAAAACATATATACATGTTCCTTACCAATTCATCTGCCCACAAAAGGCGCAAGTCGATGTGCGTTTTCCCCACTGTTGGCGATAAACGAATATGCTTAGATTCATCTTATTTGACGAGGTTTATTGTCTTAATAACATAATTGAGAAGTTGTTAACCTGTCTATAATGACTTTCCCGTCGAATCATGATAATTATGGTGTATTAGGCTATCGGCAGATTCAATTAAAATATAGGTTGAGAGACATTTTTTTAAAAAAATATTAGAATTTAAAGTTAAGATTACTTATTTGTATTCTTTACATGTTTCATTATGAGGACTAGCTTTACTGTCTGAAAAAGTAATTTAGGCATTTTACAAGCATGTGCTCAACCAGATTTGTCCCGAGACTCCGGCCGAGGATGCAACTGAAGAGTACAACGAGACTATAATAAGTGGATCAAGGCAAATAAGGTGACCGGCGACCAAAGAGCCCATAAGATGACGCGGTGCTACATTTTGGCTATTATGCCTAATGTGGTGCTACATAACCATTAGGCCACAGTCAGGCTTCTGATATGTTGGCTAACCTCAAGGAGATGTTTGGGATCAAAATCGCACCGTAAGGCCAAAAGCGATGTTGGTGATCATGAACAAAAATATGGTCAAAGGTACCCTAGTTCATGATCCTGTTCTCCTCCCACTTTCAAACTGTTGAACATGTTAAATCATAATGTAAATTCTACAAGTGTAAATAATTTGATTGCTAGTTTTTGTTCATTTAGTTTTTTACTTTTTTTTTTACAGATCTTTAGTAAATCTATCACTCATTAATCGTATGATGAGCATGACTAAAAATTAAGTTACACACACAATATACTCGATGAAATGTCATTTTTCGATTGACACGGTTTTCATATGAGTAGTTGAATAATTACAAGATTCTTCAAAATGATTTGTGTTTTAACTGATAGATTATGAATGAAAATTGTGAGTGACCTCACATAGTCACATGCTAGTTTAAATTCATATTAAGTACCTCGCATATTAGTCAAATTATATATGGGACTATTTGAGTGAAGTGATGTCGAAGTTAATGTCAATTCAGTTTTAGTCAAATTTCTACTGTAAAGCGACAATGACATATGTGGAGTTTGGCTTATCTTCTGAGGTTCTAAGTTGTTAAATTTTTATTGTTTTAGTTTTCATCTCATGTGAAGTATCGTTGTCATTAACATAGCCGATATATGTGGACGCGGGTTTCTCAAGGATAAGCTCAGCAGCCAAATGGCATGCGGAATTACAAAACTGGCTTACGTTAATTGCTCATGCATCTTTGCTCATTTTAATGATTCGTCTAACTTGCTTTTACTAGTACATATTTTATCAATCTTCTTTTTCTTTTTAATTTTGTTTAACGTTGTCTGCAACTTAAGATCCTTTCTCTCTCTATTGAGTCAGCATCTTGCCCTAAGAATCGGCCTGTTTTGTCAAGAAGCTTTGTTAGTGTTGAATGTCGTAGGTGATTGTGATTTTCTCTTACAATAAAGTATTAGAGTCCTTAATAAAGTACAAAACACCCAATTCGCTTTGGTTATGTCTGTACCCTTTGTTCATGTCCCTTTTCAAGCCATTAACTCGTATATTTTTATCGTATTCGTGCGGATCATGTCTTTACTCATGCTTGTCTTATTTAGGCTGCAACTTACTTAAACACTGTCTCGGTTAAAAACCTTTGCTAAATATAGGTACTCAGCCTTTTCAATTGGTAATATTGAAGTACAAGTTGCCCGGATTTTGATTACATTTATTACAATTTCTGTTTAGGCTTTGGACTTTCCTCTGAAAGGATGACACAGAAGCATCACATATATGGGTTATCAACTACTCAAATTTTCTCTTTTTCTAACTTGTTCAAAGCTTCTTCTATAATCTATATAATCGATAGTATGTCATAGAAGCTCGTAGGTCTTATTCCTAGTCCCACATGACTACATGAGGAACTTTATTTAGGACTTGTTTGGCTTTGCAATTAAGATATTAAGCTGGATTTTTTTGGGTTAAAAGAAGAGCTAGGTTCTTCCTGCTTGAAGCTTATAGTTCAGGCCAACAACCAGATAAACTCAGGTTTTAAGCTAGTCAAACAAGGTTACTCAGGAACTTTGCGTACTTACAAATCTCATACATAAAGGCGGATTAATCTTCGCCAACGCAAGTATTGAAGAAGGCAAAATCCACAACCCATCGCCACATATCAAACCAGAAGCCACAGCTGGAACAAGCAAACTAGCCCTCCTACTGTTCAACTTATGCCAAACAAACACAACCAAACTTCCCATACACATATCTATCGCGAGATAAGCCCCAACAAGAAAAGGCACAGCCATAGCCATCGGCAACGGTACCCATCTCCCCACTCTCTCACCTCCCAAATCCCTCACTAGACCTGCCACAATTGCAAAGGCGAAAAAAACGTAGCAAATTTGTAAACAATGCTCTGGTAGTGCCGAAAACCCTTCAATTCCCAATATCGCCATATTCCGATAGATTAAAGCGTATGGTGCTTTATATTCTCCGTTTGGGTTGCCCACGTCAAAAGCCTTATAGAATAGGAAAAAAATTATTGGAGCTACTAGACAACCAATAGTGGTTCCTATGGCTTGGCTAAGAAGCATTGATCTAGGGGATGTTTGAGTGAGGTGACCGGTTTTGAAGTCATGCATTAAATCAGAGGAGATAGATACGATTGATTTGATTACACCGCAACCTACCATGCCTGCCACCACACCGGATCTTTCGTCCGACATAGCTGCAAGGACGAATAAAGCAACCTGAAGAAGAATCATATACGTGTGAAAAGTTGATACTATTAGCAGCTCGAGCTTTTAGTAATATACATAAATTAAGAAATTTGTACTTTAACAAGGCATATTAGAGCCTCGGTCATGTATTTGAATATTCGCAAATACATTGAGCCACTTCATCTAAAACTAAAGCAGGAAAAAAAAACACCTTCAAGACCCCTCATTCAAATTTGTTTGATTGCAAATCTTAAATGCAGTTTTTTTTTTTTTTACTGTATTTGGTTAACAATTTTAAATGCTAGCTTTCTATTATTGCCCAGAAAAATCTATAAGCTTTAAGTTGGACGAACACAACCTTTTTCACATCCTCAATGAATCAAGATTACTTTGTTAAAAGCTTTATCCAAACAAGCCCTTAGAAGCCAACATCAAACTGTAGGAGTTTATGATAATCAATACCGACATCCAAAACTATGTGTCCACGACATTTTTGTATATCTCACTTAATCTTACCGCGAACAGCTCAGAGTGAGGAGTGTTCAAACTAACAGAAAACGATTACCAAGTCAACCCTATTACCCTTAGAGCTTTTATTAGAATTGGTAATTTAGCACGACCTTTCCATAGTTGTGAGCCATGTTGAAGTCGGTTAAGCCAGCGCCATAGGCGTTGCAGAAACTTAAAGGGGGAGAGAGAATGTAGGCGACGAGAACAAAGTACCATTTGAGCTGGGGGAACATGAGAGGGATCACTATGATGGAAATGAGAGAAAAAGTTAAGTATCCTATGCAGGCTACCCATAGTGGGATGGTCTCTCGCAAGAATAGTTCGTTTCTTTGGACATCATCATGTGGCTGTTGCTTATCTTCTGGAACTGCAAAATCAAAGAAAATGTGAATTAAACGTTTTCTTTGTTTCACATCCAGATATAGATAGATCATTTCAATTTGTAGTAAAAATTTCAATGCTTTTAGTGTTTAAAAAAAACAGTTGTTTGTTAGAAATGCAGTGCGGCTATTTTGTTATTGATTTTCTTGTTCTGCTGCAAACTTAAGGTTTTGACATTTTCTTAAAATCGGCAGCCAAACAAACGTATCAATATGAACTTAGAGCTCTTCAGCGTTATATTCTACCTAAGGATGATATAAGTTCTTAAAAATGCACTTTAATATGAACCTATAAGGTGAAATCTGCAATTTTTTGTAACACAAGATGCAGAAAATATTATTAGACTGGTGACTATAAAACTATGATCATAACATTATGTTTAGATATGGTTATATGAACAGATTAAGACCATGAGGTTCACTCAGTGAAAGGGAAAAGAAGGAAAAACAATTGGGGTTTAGTTGTGCTTACACGTTCTTGGGTTCCTCTTCAGCAAATTATTGTATAAGCTTCGACTGGTGAAATACACTACCTTCAGAAAGTTGTAAAGCCCATCTCCCAGGATAAGAGCAATAGAGATAAATACCTAAAGAGAGAGTTTTTAGCATTGGTTTCATTGACATTTGAGATCATTTTGATAGCATTATTTATATGTTGGGTTTAATGCTTGTGCTTGATTTTCAAAACTTTTAAAGGTTTATGGATAATGGTTAGGTCTCTGCCTCAAGTTTGGTTTCTTAATATTTTGTTTAGGTAAAATTGTTGTGCACACATTTTTTCATAATTCCATTTTACATGCTATACTCGATATTAAACTATGTTTTTTACAAGCTATTATTATGTCAATTCTTTAAAAGAATTCACGTACGGTACTTGATGTAGTTGGAGTACCCTCTGGAGTTTGTTTTGGTCAAGGCTCATAGCATATTTTACCTATGACTGGTTAGACAATTGATATCTCTGATGCATGGCTAGTGGAGAAACTAGGTACATACTAAAAGGGGCTACAACACCTCCATATTACGAAAACACAAAAAAATTCAATATATTTTACTGAAAAGTTGACGATTATATACTTTCAGCACCCCCGTAATTACAAATAGTATATACATATAATTCAGCCCCACCCATATCTAAATCCTAGTTCCGCCACTGTGCATGACTAGGGGAAATAACCCTTGCAAGTATGTTTTTAATTTTCCGACTACGATTTTTCTGAAGTAAAATTCAAATTACAGAAAGCAGTATCACTTTTAGAAAATACAGAAACAGGACAGGTAACCTCTGTTTTAAAAAGCGCGTTTTATAGTAAAAAAAACTCGATTCAAAGCTTAAAAAGCTTGCCTTTCTTCTTTTTTAGGCCTCTAAAAGCTTGTGCTTTTTACGCATTTAGCGTATGCAAAAGAGCTTTAGTTAAATTTTCGCACAGGTAACAGAGAACCGCCCCCCCTGAGAATTCTAGATCACACAAAAAAGGCACATTTTCCAAACAAAAAATCCATGCTTTCGAAAATAATCAATTGTTTCGAAACAAATTCGCATACGATAGTCAGTACTGTGAGTACATTGTCCGAATTTTATTACTTCTTTGTTTCTGTAAACATCTGGGAAGAATGTATAATACTATGTAACTGAATTTCTTTGTTTTACAGACCTTATAACCATTGAGGCTCTTCATGCTGCTTTCGGATAAAGAACTGGAGAACCAAGTGCCTTTCTCTTTTACTATCAGTGGCCACATAATCCCCCAGGAGAGCACACCACCAAGAAGTAGAGACAAGTTCACAAGATGTGAACAAATCATTCCTGCTCCTATGTAAGTCATGCTAAAATCAAAGTAAAATCTGCACAAAACACCACTAAAACTGTAAGGATTTTCTCACTGAAAATTAAGCTCTTTTAAAATCCATCTCTCAGAATCTTATCAAAAATGCCCCCCACCTCATTGATTTATGCTTGCTTTCCATTTGCATCTGTCCCAAGTTATAGGTCTCATTTTTATTCTTCAAATCAACACCAAATGTTTAGTTTACTTATATGTTCTTATAATTGTGCATCGATAGCTGCAAATATAATCCAGCATCACTTATTTATGTGTACATTCGTAAAACATGACTATGTTTGTCATTCCAACTTATTTTTACTTCTTAATCCGTGGGGAAAAAACGAGAGCACACATGTCTTTACGTGATGAGTAGTTCATTTTATTTTTGCTTGAAAAGCTGCAAGTAAATAAGCACTCCAAAAAGGGCAATCACTGTCAATTGCTACAAAAATAAAGAAAAAATCATCTGTTCTTACGAGTTTCTCCATGCTTGTAATCCAAATGTCGGGAAACTAGAGAATCCGCATTGATCGCCACCAGAGTAAAACCACTGGAAGAAACCCCAAAGGAAGCTAAAAGAGAAGAACTTCATAAACCCATGAACCTGTTCTCTGAAGGAGGATTATCATCGCGATTTTATTTCCAGAAACAAAATTTATTTTTAGAGACTTATTGAGAATGGAAATGATTAATTTGAGATAAAAAAAGATTGCATACTTGGCCATCTTGTCTCCTTTACTTGTATGAAAACCGTTTATAAGAACAGCAGTTGCAGTTCCACTCGGATACGTTAATTGGTAGTCTATGATCATAATCTGCAACATTGTTACTGAGCTATTTTCTTAGTTAAGTCAGTTTTTGCAATAAATTCTTATCGTATGGAAGCATTGTTGCTATGAATGTAGAAGCAAATGAATATACTTTTCTAAGAGGAACTAAGGAAAATAGCCCGACAAAGCTGACGATAAAGAGGAAACCAGTCATCCAACCGAACCCGGGTTCTTTGTAGCTCCCAGGCGAATTCCCTTTTGTGTCAATCCCTGCCAGCTCATACGTCTTCTTGTTCAGTCCTAATAAGTATGACCCAAAACCACCTACCAGAGAAAAAAGAAGTAAAATAAAGCAAAATTTGAAATTCATTATTTATGCTTCAAGGCTAACTAATAAGATGGATATAGGTGTAGTTTGCTTGTAGCTTTAAGCCCACAGTTTTAGTTTTTCTCAGAAGCGTGCTGTTTTCGGGTGACTAGCTCAAAATTTAATATTTCTGTTTTTTGGCCTGAAAAAGTTTTAGCTGGAAGAAACTGACCTTCTTCTAACCTTAAATTCCATCTTATATGCTTAAAACAGCCAACCAAACAAGCAGTTCATATGATCAAACCAGTCACATTCCAAAAACAGTGTTTCGAGTCTTAAAAGTGAGTAGTTGGGTACGAAAACCAGGCTTTAGCTTATCTAGCTAGGTAACGAAATGAATAGGACCTAACTGGGGCTCTCAGCATGAGAACTAGATCATTCAGAAAAAAAGAGAGATTACCAAATTTTGAGTAGTTTTTACACTAATAACATGGGCCTTTTATTTAGAAATGTGTTGAATTATTAAATCACTTTGTAATCTTTTCAAAATTGATAATACTCAAAAAATGTAATTTTCATTTCGTATACCTCCAACGGAAACGCTATAACAGGCAACTGCACACGTTTGAATGATCGCATTCTCCTGTCTGGTAAATGGAGCCGATGCAAACCCCGCGTTACTTATTACTTTCGTCCATGTTTGCATAAACACGAAAGCTAAAAGAGCTGCTGATACATTCAAGTTTGGGACCATCCCAGTTGTGACATTAAGTTTCATCACTATTATACTATAAATCACTCCGATTACAAAGCTTGCAACTACACCTCTAATAGTGATTTGTTTTGTCCATGGTGGAACGCTTTCTGCACTGTTTTCTTCCTCGTTCGTTGTTTCTTCCGACTCATCTTTCTGGATTCGTTGCATATTTTTTTCAGCTCCCATGTCTCCCATTTGGATGATCCAATAATGTTACTTTCTTACTTTATATAGTTCAAGTATATCGAAGTTAATGTTTAGAAACTGGTTTAGTAAAGGACTTGTTTGTATAGCCACTGGTTTGTGATAACCACACGCAAAGAAGTAATTTTTATTTACACGGAATTTCTAAAAATACGAAAGGATGTCGAATGTGAAGTCTTTTTAGAGGTGTTGCATTTGTGAGAAGAACAAATATTAGTTGGAATACAATTTGTTAGTGTTGGTAGAAGGCATAAGTGTGTGGTGCAGGAGTTCACCGAGAATACCAAATAATTTCTCTCGTGGGTGGTTATGAGATTTCTAACCCAATCCCGTAAATTAAATCATGATACGGATTGGACGGATTCATGAAATTTAAATTTCAATCCAACCCAACTCAACCCGTTACAATTAAAACCCCAATCCAACCCAGCCCGTAAAATAAATTGCGGGTTGAGGCGGATTGAGTTTGGTTTAATTCTTAAATTTAAATTTTGTTCCTTTATTTTTCATAGTTTACACAATTAAACTAAATTTTAAAATAAATTGAAGGTTTGAAAGAGAAATACAAATTAAAATCAACCAAAATATGTTTATAATATTCGCGAACAAATAACAAAACTAAAATATAACAAGAATGACATGTTATTATCTTTAAATACACAATATATATATATATATATATATATATATATTTATATTTATATTTATATATTATATTGCGGGTTGAAACGGATTGAGGCGTATTGACTCGCGGTTTGTAAACCGCAACCCTAACCCAACTCACAAAATATATAACTGATTGGGGCGAAGCGGATTATTTTTTTTGAACACTCAACCCGTCTCAACCCTCCTCAATCCGTACAGGTTGGGTTAGGGTTGAGTTTGCAGATTTTTTACCCACCGCTCCTTCACATGGTAAAATTTGGCTTTAGCTTAGTTTTTAATAAGTTCCAAAGAAAGTACTACGACCATCACAAAAAAGTTATAGTTTTTAATACCTTATTTTGCATATAAACAGTTTCATCGTTTTTGCAACAGAAATTGACATTGTTAATATGATATCTTTTGGGTGCCAGCAGAATTGTACGTATATCTCAATATGATATATTTGGGGTGGCATAAAACATACGTCTAATAGTCATTTCAAAGACATGTTTATGAAAATCCGTCAAGTGTTGCACTACAAAATAATGTTTGATTTAGTAAGAGTAAAAAACTGTCAAAATGTTATCGCTAATTTAAAAAACTGTCACAAATCTGTCTCAAACTGACTAAACTGTCACAAAGTCGTCACAAAAATCGTCGCTAATAAACTCGTAACAAAAAATATCGTCACTAATCCCGTTGCTATGTGAATATTTTTTTTGTAATGTTGCATACGCCTAACAGCGGCTGAGATCAATAGCTACAATAATCTGCTTAGCCTTGTTACTTGTTAAATCATCGGATCATTTGGTCATACTGCCTGCATGATGGGGTTTTAAATCTCATTTATTTCATTTTCAGAAACTGTGAACAAGAACTAATATGTAGAGAAGAAAATCAGTTTCCAAAACAAACGTCGATGGTTGGAAACACCTTTTATTTATAGCGGAAAACTGACCTTAGATCCTGATTATACTTTATATGGATTATATAAAAATAATACAGAAATATTTTACGGGCAGAGATCACACTTATCTTCTAATGTATTCCTATAATATGGCTTACTCCTTAAAAAGATGGATTCTCAAACTGTTAGAAAGTTTAGAAAAATATTGTATAAGACTTTTTTTTCTTTTTCACATCATATGAGTATATTTATAGGCGACAGTAGGGACCCAGTGCACAACAAAAATAATACTTCTACTTAATCTAAATCTCTAACTCTAATTAGATTATAATTTAATTAATAAATATTATATAGTATTAATTAAAACACTAATATAATATTATCTAATTAATACTTTTATAATCATATGATAATTTATCAGTAAATTATATTCATTTACATTAGAGAATATAATTGCACTCTTAATTCTTCTCAAAATAATATTTGAGAGCACATTATTAAATAGTTAAATCTCTATTCACGTTAAGATTACATATATCTACCGAGTAAATAAATTACTGATAATTATTTTACTCGGCATATTATTTCCTCGACCTTTTCACTTAACTTATTTGTTATTTCGGATATAAAATTCACTTGTAAAATTTGACACAAACAAAACTTATAAGTTTATCGAGGGGATATCATCAATCCTTGTTAAGTGATGTGAATTCTTTCGATTATAGACACATACCATATAAATAATATTACTGCCCAACGTACGAGTTTGTTTATCACAACAAATCTCACCCATTGTGAATCAAAGGAGTATATATTATAAATATGTGTATCGAAAATAATCTAGGGATTAAGAGTATAAGTAATCATAATAATTCCTTAGATATAATTATTTTATTCGGGTCAGTACCATAAAATAATACCACTTTGTCCTGTTAAATATACTTTAAGTATACTGGCACAAAGAGTTGTAACTCAACCGTTCTCTGTCGTCAAGACAGACCTGCTAAAACTATGTGCTACAACTATACCGATGGTTGTGCACTCCATCTAAAGTTGTGAACGATAAAATAGATTATGTTAGAACCAGTGATTTGATCTTCCGTGTGTAAGTCGTACTCTACACACCAAATCACTTACTATATAAAATAAAGACACATGTACATATAAATAACATGTACAACATTGCTCAAAACTATTCTCAAACAAATCGTTCATTGTTAATAAATAAATACTAAAACCAACAATAAATAATGTCTTTTAGTATATCATTCTAACAATCTCCCACTTATACTTAAAACCATGATTTACAACATTAAACTCTCAACACCTCTATTTATCTAAGACCTTACCGAAAAAGTCTTAATAAAGGGTTTACTAGAAAGTTATGATGTAATTATATTCACTTTTAACTCTATGTTGATTTTCTAAAATTACTACTCGACTAAAGTCTAAGTCTACTAATCAAAATGATTAAAGATTAACTTCTTGGTAAAACTATATTTAATCCTTAATCATTTAAGATACTTCATTAAATATTTTACCATACTTAAACAATCTCGCTATGAGCTAGATTTATATATGCTATCAATGTCAAAGGCAAAATAAATATAATATTTAATTATCTGGATGATCATACCTTTACTGTAAATAACAATCTCACATCATATATGATGTCTAAATTAATTTACACATAGTATCAAAAATATCATCACGCTTCCAGTACTTAAACTACTTATCCGACCATTGATCAAAGTCATAAGACTTTATAGCCTGATCAAAACGGATAAATTAAGATGTAGATGCCTGCTTAACTCTAGAGACTTCTTAAGCTTGCACAATATGTGCTATTGGCTCCTTTTAGAATATCTGGTTGTACTACAAAGTACTACACTCAAGACTTTTAATTAGAAAAACTGTCTTGACCAGATTTCTAACCATTTGCCAATGATCTACATATATTTTTCATTGAGATTCATTGTATCTAGTAGTTCAATTTCCAACTTATCAAGGATTATCTTGTAAGATTATCCTAAAATTAGAAACGTAAATGTCGTTTCATGACCCTTCCACTACGATGAACATCCCTATAAGTACTAAGCATTAATAACTTTTGAACTGGTGTTATACACCAACATCCTCTGCATGAATGGCTTGATTTCTCCCACTGAGAAAACATATCCGTGAGTCCATCATGCGACGTTTCATTTGGAACTATATGTAAATAATAAAAATAAATGTCACTCTAGTTACTCTTAACTACTATCAAGCTAACTTTATTTTGGATTCGTGGTAACATCTTATCATTTTTCAAGAATAAGTCAATATGTACTAATAATGACTTCCGATTCTTAGAACAATAAGAAACCATTTTTCGTTTTTTTGGATAACCTATAAGAAACAAACACCAACACTTGATTCAAACTTCTTTTGCTTTTTCCTTTAACATGTGTGTTGGACTCCCATGAAACAGAACTTCTTAAGACTAGGCTTGCGCCAAATCTAAAGTTCTATGGAAGTACTAGCTACTAGTTAAGATAAAACCGAGTTGAAGATGTACGCTAATGTTTCTACTACGTATCCTAAAAACAAATAAAATTAACTGAATAACTCACCATCAACCTAAACATTCCTATAAGAGTCTTTTATCTTCCTTTTGCTACACCATTAGATAATTATATACTAAGCGTAGTCAACTGGGACATAATCCCTACATCTGATAAGTAGTCCACTATCTATCCAAAGAGTTACTTGCCACATCGATCAAATCAAAGCGTCGATATACATTTCCAAGATGTTTATCTGTCTTCGTCTTAAATGCATTGAATAATTCAAAACACTTAAACATATGACGCATCAAATGAATGTACATTTACTTTGAATAATTACAAATAAATGTAACCGTCTATTCAAAAACTCATGTATCATGGATCTCGTAGGATTACACAAATCAGAATGAACTAATTATTACACTTCTTAACTCATATAACCTTTGATAGTGAAAGATCACTTGGTCATTTTACTATCTAAACATGATTCAAGAGTTGGTAGTGCATCCAGTTTCAATGATCCAAATGGACCATTTTAAACCAACCTTGACATCATTTTTAGATTAAAATATCCTAGGTACATGCCAAAATTATGTATAGTTCATTACTTGAAAGTTAATTTATCTAATATGGTATGTTAATAATATTATTCAAATTTTAATTTCTATGTAGAATTATAATTTAACAATAATATAACGTTCATTCACTTATTCACCATATACGACAAATTGTCTATTTTACCTAATAACCGAAGAGTTATTAAAATAGACAAAATGTCTTCATCCATTATCATAGAAAGCGAAGCAAAGTTCTTTCTAATGGAAGATTTATATGTAATGTCTATTATTATTAATATTTGATTAATACTAATCAATTCTAATATCTTCTACTATAACTACTTGCATCTTGTGCAATCTCTCAAAATGTATAATATCTCGTCATCACTAAACTGCCTGGTTTACTGGAACCTTTGCAATAAATTACAACCGTAATTAGTAATTCCAATATCTACACACCAGTTTACGGTAGATACAATCACTAAACTTTTTCAGCAACAAGTGAAAGAGACTTACCTTATAGCTTAATCTTAAGTTAAATGTGACGACTTAGATTTTCAGGAAGGAAATTCTGTGGTGCGGTATTGTGCGTCAGTCCCACATCACCCAGATATAAGAGTACTCGTGTGGTATATGAGCTTAAAGATCCATTTCCTATTAACAAGGCCTTTTAAAGCCGTGCGACACAATAGCGAGGACGGAACTCCACAGTTAAGCGTGCTTAACTTGGAGTAGTACCAGGATGGGTGACCACCTGGGAAGTTGTGCCAAAGCGGACAATATTGTTGATATGGGCGTGGCGGTTCAGCCCGTGGGTTCGGATCGTTACAAATGGTATCAGAGCCTTTATCTGGTCAGAAATGTGGGGACTAGCACGTGTGTGTGAGCCCCTGAAGGACGACGTGCCCGACGAGGACGTCGTGCCTAAAGGGAGGGTGATTGTGACGACCCAGATTTCCAGGAAGGAAATTCTGTGGTGTGGTGTTGTGCGTCAGTCCCACATCGTCCAGATATGAGAGTACTCGTGTGGTATATGAGCTTAAAGATCCATTTCCTATTAACAAGGCCTTTTAAAGCCGTGCGGCACAATAGCGAGGACGGAACTCCATAGTTAAGCGTGCTTAGCTTGGAGTAGTATCAGGATGGGTGGTCACCCTGAGAAGTTGTGCCAAAGCGGATAATATTGTTGATACGGGCGTGGCGGTTTGGTCCGTGGGGCCGGGTCGTTACATTAAATGTATTAGACAATATTACTTTAAATAACTTGCTACCGGTTCATGTGACTTTTTCATTTTCTTATAACCTTTCGGTTTAAAAACAGAAAACTTTCATTAACCTAAGCAACACTAAAATTTTCATGAGACCTTTCGGTACCTTAACTATCAATTTGGCTTTCGCCATTGATTTCACCTTTAAGAATCCCTAGTTTAAAATCATGATCCTTAAACTGTGTTTTTTCGTCATTATTGTGTTTAAGAAATTTCAGATGTTATTTTTTCTTTATTATCACAATCTCAAATCTCAAACATACATTTTAGATTCATCGTGATGTCATAGAAATATAACATAAATTGATGTTGATGTCGCAATACATTAGTCAAGAATGACAATACGTATTACCGCTACATATCATCAAATTATATTCAATCCACCTCCGATAAGTCTGGATCAACTAATTAGTTACCTGCTCACTCGGAACCGATGAACATACCTTAAAACATAAATTTTGCTTACTAGCAGTCAAATAAAAATATCCAACTTTTATTTTCAGTTATAATAATTCAAATCAACAAGTTAACCTTTTAAGTTTATTAACTAGTGGTATAAATGTTATTTATTATCATGAGAAAACTATTTCTAATAAAATATTAAATGAGCAACTAAAATAACTATGAATTATTAATAAATATGGTCCATAATCCAATATTTAAAACTTTAATCCACCACCAGGCTAATCACCGTAAATAATATGCCTCGATGGGAGGACGGATATTATTTAACATTCGATATGCTAGTTTAGCCATTTAATTTTACTATCTAGACAAATGCCAAAGTAAAAATTAAATATCTGGCTTAAGCTGGGTCCTATAAATATTAACATAATCTCAGATGGAGAGGGATAATAATAATTATATCTAAGTGAATACCATCGCCCATTATAAATCAATTGTTCCAGTATATAATCTCTCAGATGGAGAGATGATTAGATACTAACAAAATATTTATACTCTATACTTGATGATTCCGTAATTATTTCATCCGATGGGGAGGAAGGCACTATAGCTAATGCATAAAATAATTACTTCATCTATAAAGTAGTGATAGAAACCGTGATATTTATACAAATAAATTCACTCTCCCACTTAGTTATTTATTAATTTTAGGGATACAAATTATACTTAGTGATTCGTAATTAATTTCATCTGATATGGAGGAAAGCACTATAGCCAACGCGTGAAAATGAAATACATCACTTATAATTTGCCTTCTGGAAATTCAATTAACCGTTAATTAAATCTAATTGTTATTAATTAATTAAAATAAATTAATTAAGTCTAAACAATATTAATTAATCTAGGTAATTAAATTCAAACTATTAAAATCGATAAACTAAAATTATCGATTTAATCTAAATAGTTTCTAATTAATTAAACCTTAACTATTATTAATCAATAACAAAAATCAATTAAATCTAAATAGTTAATAATTAATTACAACTTAACTATTATTAATTAATAACAAAAATTAATTAAATCTAAATAGTTAATAATTAATTACAGCTTAACTATTATTAATCAATTACAAGAATTAATTAAATCTAAATAGTTAATAATTAATTACATGCAGATTTTCAAATTATATATAAACTGTAATACTATATATGTGCAAATCTGTAACTAGTGGGTCAAACTCTTATTTTATGAAACTTTTTTTAATTAAAATTGTTTCTTTCAGAAATATTGGGGTCTAACGACAACTCTGCATAATTACAAGGACCACGCTAAAATAAAAGAAAAATAAAGAAATAACAAAGCCAGTCCTTCTATTCTTTAAATTTACAACTTCCAGTCCTTGATCCAAACACACAGTTGTTAGGGTTTTCACCCTTACCCGCTGCCGCCAACCCCCACCACCTAGCACGACCGACTAAATCGATCTCCCACTAGACCAGGTCGAAAAACCCAGTCCAGCAAGCCAGCCAATCATGCACCTCGGTGATGGTCCACTTCTGATAGAAAAAATCTGTAACTCGTTATGATAGAATCTTAGAAGGGAGGGACAATTATGGTTGAGAGACAGAGAGAGGGGGGGGGGGGAATTTTGATGGTACCCTACAATTATAATTTGTAAGAAGATGAAGTTAAAAGAGAAGTTAATAATTAGATGACAGTTATTTTTCTTTTAATTCTTATTTAAAAGTGTTTACTAATATTTTGTAATTTTATAAATTAATTAGATTTTTTTATAAATAATTATTTTAAGATTTTATAAGCAGTATATAAAGTAATAGTATGGATATCATATCATATGATACACATCCGTATCAAGCAATAGGAGTTTAAATCCTTGTTTCTAATCTAAAAATAAATAATACTTAAACAAATAGTAAATTCCAAGTAACATATTAAATCCACATAGTTGTATACATATAGAAACTGATTACAATACATATACTTGTAAAACATACATATACATATATATTGAATCATCCGTATACCCGTAAGTTAACAGTTGACTAATTTCATTAATTATAACGAAATATACAACAAACTGACATACTACAAGCCTCATATTAAACAAAATTGATAGATTATATATATATATATGTGTCAAAGTCAAATCTCTCGTATTCATACACAACCCGTTTCCAGATCATAGGATCAATAATCAATACCACATGTATAAGTAACACATGCAAGGATAAAATCAGATTATTAACAAATCAAAGTCAAATCATAGCAGTATACAAATATATCTGAATATATACACATACGACTACACTATTATTATTCTAGCAGATTGAAAATATAATCTAAAATACTGATTAAATATCTTATCAATCAAAGAAAAAATAATAACTAAATCCTTTATAATCAAATCTCTAGTACCAATTGTTGGAAACACGTTTTATTTTGCAGCGGAAAACTGACATTAAATCCTGATTATAGTTTATATGAATTATATAAAAACAATACAGAAATAACTCACGGACAGAGGTAGATCACACTTGATCTTCTACTGTATTCCTTACTTTTTAGAGAAATGGGCTCTCATACTATTAGAAATTTTAGAAAAATATTTTATGAGATTTTTTTTTCCACACAGCATAGGAGTATATTTACATGCTACACTAGTCTTAATTAAAAGACTAATATAATATTATCTAATTAATACTTTTATAATCATAGGATAATCTATCAGTAAATTATATTCATTTCCATTAGAAAATATAATTGCACTCTTAATTCTTCTCAAAATAATATTAGAGAGCACATTATTAAATAATTAAATATCTCCTCACGTTAAGATTACATATATCTACCGAGTAAATAAATCAATATGTTTGGTTCTGGAATGCTGAACTGGATTTTTAGCTAAATCTATAGTACTTTTATTATCACAAAACAGAGTTAATATCTCTTGTTTAACATTATAATCAGTTAACATCTGTTTCATCCAAATTAGTTGAGTGCATCCACTTCCAGCTGCAACATATTCTGCCTCAGCAGTAGATAAAGATATGCAATTTTGCTTTTTACTGAACCAAGAAACAAGATTGTTTCCAAAATAAAAACAACCACCAGAAGTACTCTTTCTATCATCTATGTTTCCTGCCCAATCTGCATCACAGTAGCCACTAAGAAAATGGTTTGTATCTTTAGAATACCATAGGCCTAGATGAGGTGTTCCTTTTACATACCTTAGAATTCTTTCGACAGCTAGAAGACGAGGTTCTAAAGGATTTGCCTGATATCTGGCACAAACTCCTACACTTAGGCAAATGTCTGGTCTACTAGCAGTTAAATACAGCAAACTTCCAATCATGGATCTATAAAGACTTGGACAGACATTTTTACCTTTATCATTTTTGGACAGTTTAAGGGTAGTACTCATAGGAGTTCTCTTTTCTTTACTCTCACTTAGACCAAACTTCTTAACAAGATTGTCTGCATACTTGCTTTGACATAGAAAAATCCCTTTCTCATTTTGTTTAACTTGCAATCCTAGAAAGTAAGTCAATTCACCTCCACCACTCATTTCAAATTCATTTTTCATATCAGAAATGAATTCTTCTATCCTATTATTAGAAGATGAGCCAAACACAATGTCATCAACATATATTTGAGCAACAATTATATCCTTTGTATTTTTCTTTGTAAACAGAGTTTTTTCAACTCCCACTCTTTTAAAACCTTTTTCAAGCAAAAACTTGGTTAATCTATCATACCAAGCTCTAGGGGCATGCTTAAGACCATACAAGGCCTTTTTCAGCAAATAAACATGTTCAGGAAAGTTAGGATCTTCAAAACCCTTAGGTTGACTGACATAAACCTCTTCATTAATCACACCATTAAGAAAAGCACTCTTTATGTCAAGTTGAAACAATTTAAAATCATGCAGACATGCAAGAGATAGTAGCATTCTAATGGATTCAATTCTAGCTACAGGAGCAAAGGTTTCATCAAAGTCAATTCCCTCAATTTGTGTATAACCCTGAGCTACCAACCTAGCTTTATTCCTGATAATCACTCCATCCTCATCACTTTTATTTCTAAAAATCCATTTAGTCCCTATAACATTTTTATTAGAAGGTCTGGGTACTAAAGTCCATACATCATTTCTCTCAAATTGAGCCAATTCATCCTGCATAGCTAAAATCCATTCACTATCTTCTAGAGCTTCTTTTATATTCTTAGGTTCTAACTGAGAGATATAACAAGCAAAGTGAACAACATTATTTCTTTTACCTCTGGTTTTCATACCTGAAGTAACTTCTCCTATGACATTGTCAAGAGAATGATTTTTCTGAGTCCTTACATAGCGAGGCCTGCTAGTTGACTGAGCATGAGAACTTTCTTCTTCTTCTTCAGATTCAGCAGCATTCTGGGTTTCAACTGTGGTTCCAACCTCAGTTCCAACCTCAGTTGTAACCTCAGTTGCAACTGGACTTCCAACCACTCTGGGACTTCCAGTTTGTTGAGTTTCTTCTTTCTCTTTTTCTGTAGTCTCAGCCTGTTCATCATCACATGTAATCTCATCAACAGTTTTTAGGTCATCAAATAACACATTATAAGATTCCATAACACAGTTTGTTCTTTGATTGAAGACTCTAAATGCTCTACTATTCTGAGCATAACCAAGAAAAATCCCTTTATCACTTTTAGAGTCAAATTTACCAAGATGCTCTCTATCTCTGAGAATGTAGCAAACACATCCAAAAACTTGAAAATACTTTACATTGGGTTTTCTACCTTTCCATATTTCATAAGCTGTCATGGAAGTACCTTTAGTAATATACACTCTATTAACTATATGACAGGTAGTATTAACAGCTTCAGCCCAAAATCTATTGGCAAGTTTCTTAGAGTTAAGCATTACTCTAGCCATTTCCTGAATGGTTCTATTTTTCCTTTCAACTATGCCATTTTGCTGTGGAGTCTTAGGAGCAGAGAACTCATGACATATTCCTAAGGAGTTGCAGAATTCTTTAAACCTGATATTTTCAAATTCAGTTCCATGATCACTTCTAATCCTAGCAATATTACCACTAGTGGAACCTTTTTCAAGTTGCAGTTTTAAGCACAGAGTTTTGAATAGTTCAAAAGTTTCAGACTTATCTTTTAAGAACACTACCCAAGAGTATCTGGAGAAATCATCTACAACTACTAGAATGTACTTCTTACCACCTATACTAGCAGTTTGCATAGGACCCATCAAGTCAATGTGAAGAAGTTCTAAGACTCTCTTAGTGTAGATTAGACTAGTACTTTTGTGAATACTTTTGGTTTGTTTGCCTATAGCACAATCACCACAGACACTTTGAGTTTTAGCACTAAGTTTAGGAATTCCTCTTATCAATTCCTTTTTAACAACCTTATCTAAAGTTTTGTAATTCACATGCCCAAGCCTTTTATGCCAAATATCTACATTATTAGTAATGGCTTGATTACACCTACTTTGAGGCAATTCTTTTTCAGCTTTTTCAAACACATAGCAACTGTTGGTTGATCTAACTCCAGTCATGATTAAATCATTGTTAAGATTAGTAATTAGACACCTTTCTTTGTCAAATTTAACAGTCATTTCATTATCACAGAGTTGACTGATACTAATAAGATTAGCTTTTAAACCATCTACAAGAAAAACATCCTCAATATTAGGCATTCCAGGTTTGTTTAAGGTACCTTTACCAATAATTTTACCTGTATCTCCACTTCCAAACACAACAGTGTTACCTGTAAGAATGGTGACATTTTTTAGGAGACTTGCAGTACCTGTCATATGCTTAGAGCATCCACTGTCAAAATACCAATCATTAGAAGTAACAACATTCAAAGAGTTAATAACAGCTTTGTTGTTAGCAACTAAAGTTGCTTTTTCTTTAACTTTCCAGACCCATTTCAAATTTTTATTGACAGAAGCCAACCAGGTTTTCTGGGAAATATACTTTCTGTTTCTTTTTAAATAACACTGGATTTCAGAATGACCAGGTTTTTTACAGAAATTACACAACTTCAACCTAAAGTTACTTTTATCTCTAAAACTATTCAGTTTATTCATGGTTGCAACTTTGGTTGTAACTGAGCTTCCAACCTTCTTTACATAAACCTGAGTTTTATTCCTGGTTGCAACTCTGGTTGCAACTGAGCTTCTAACCTTGTGGTCAAAATCATGAGTTTTAGCTTTAGCTACAGCTTCAATAAAAGTAGTTTTCCCTGTACTCTTACCACCATAGTAACCTAGACCACTGATATCTTTGGAGCCTCTAGAATATGACAGCATGTCATCTAATTTATCTGAAGCAGAAACATTCAGCAATTTTATTATCTTTTTAGTTTCAGTAAGTTCAGCCAGTTGTAATTTAAGCTTCTCAGTAAGACTTTTAACCTCATCCTTTAGATCAACATTCAGTTTGCTTATGATCAAGGATTGTTTACTCAGACATTTATACTTTTCATACAGAACAAGGTATTGCTTAGTAATGTTTTCATCAGAAGGCTCTTCCTCATCACTGTTATATGTTTCACAGGAAGTTATAACTGGGGTTGAAACCTGCTCACAGTCACTTTCATAAGTAGGTTCTTTTTCAGTGATTATTCCCATGAAATTAACAAAATTGGAACCATCCTCTTCATCACTGTTACTCTCAGAATCACTATCACTATGAGTGGTTATATAAGCATTTTTGTTTCTTTTTAAAGTGTTTGCACACTCAGCCTGAATATGACCAAAACCTCTACATTCTCTACACTGAATCTCTTTAGGTTTGTATTCTTTGTTATCCTTTTCTTTGGAATTCCACTTTCCTGTAGAGTTATTATTGAACCTAGACTCTGTCTTAAACTGGTTATCCTTTTTCTGAAAGTTTTTAGATGAACCAGTATCATCCTCCTTTTTCTTATAAAACTTCTTGTACACCTTTTTTGCAAAGAAAGCTAGTTGTTCTTCATCACTCATTTTATCACAGGCATTAGATTCAGATTTCTTAGCTTGAAATGCTATTCCCTTTTCTGGTCTTTTATGTTTGAAGAATTTCAGTTCATGAGTACTTAGATTTCCTATGAGTTCTTCAAGTTTAAGATTATCTAAGTCAGTAGATTCTTCAATAGCTGTGACCTTAATTTCAAACCTTTCTGGGAGTGACCTAAGAGTTTTCTTAACAAGTTTAGCATCACTGTATTTTTCACCTAAGGTTCCAGCTTGATGAGCAATGTGGCAGATTCTACCATTAAATTGTTCAATATTTTCATCTTCCTCCATTCTTAGGTTTTCAAATTGAGTAGTTAACTGTTGAAGTTTGAAAGCTTTTACTTTAGTAGTTCCTTCAAAAGTAACTTGCAAAATATCCCATGCCTCTTTAGCAGTTTCACAGTGAGAAATATACCTGAATACACTGAGAG
Organism: Primula veris; assembly: GCA_963682055.1. Classification (NCBI taxonomy): domain Eukaryota; kingdom Viridiplantae; phylum Streptophyta; class Magnoliopsida; order Ericales; family Primulaceae; genus Primula; species Primula veris. The sequence continues at coordinate 7,032,592 of OY821750.1, read as the reverse complement.
TTACACCAGCAAAAATCAAGTTTATGGCTGTTGAGTTGGCACTTGATTTCCTGTCTTCATCAGCAGACCATCTGTCTTCAGGTATAAAAACCAGTTCTCCTTCACTATCAATGGCAGTTGGAGCCTCCCATCCATACATCACAGTTTTCCATGCATGTTCATTCTGCTGTTTGATGAAGGACCTCATTCTGATCTTCCATACTCCATAGTTTACTCCTCCTTCAAGCAATGGAGGTTTGTTGAAGGCGTTTCCTTCCCTCATTAAGTCCATTTTTACTAGAACACAGGATCAACACTAAGTAAAGTCTAGTGTAAAGCTCTGATACCAATTGAAATTCCTATCCGCTGTTCTAGATGCAGTTTTGCAGTAAGGTTCCAAGTGGGGTTGGAACTGCAGTTGGAACCAAGTGTATAAGGTTCCAAGTGAGGTTGGAACTGCAGTTGGAACCAAGTGTATTAATGGACAGAACTGTTTTAAAATTAAATGTACTTGAAAATAATTCACACGCACATTTAACAACGGAGTTCACCTAACTAGGCTACGTCTCCGGGGCACTTACCCAGATTATGATATTATAAAAAGCTTACAATATATGACTCAAGTCTTAATGAAAAACTTAGACTCCCTCTAGGTTTTTCTGCCTATCACTATATTGCTCCTACTCTATAACTATCACTTATAAATCAATGACATCCCACCATTGTTTTCTTTTTAAAGCTCACGTGTATTCTCTCTAGAAAATAAGTTCTTTATAATTTAGAACACACACTTTTTACAAGCTAGGTTATCAACTATTTATACAAGTAAAATAATCTTCTTTCTTTAATCTTGAAGATTGCTTTTGACTTGTTTTGATTGGCTTCAATCTTTCCAAACATTACGTGATTCTTCAGCGTGGATTGACTCCAATCATCTTTGGTTAATACCTGTTTAATAATAAGCTTGAAAGTAGGAGTTAGTCTTTTCCTATAACTAGGAAACATATAAAGATAATATCTTTTAGAGATAATATCTTTCCATATATATATGAAACACCTAACTCCATATTACATTCAATCTTTAAACGAATTATACTGAATATAGATAAGGAACAAAAGATTGAAACAAGTGATAAGGACAAGCATAAGAATAGAGATACATATTAAAAGGAAACATAACCTTATAAACTAATCTCTTTATATCTTTTAGGAAATCTTTCCTTACCACTTTTATATTCTCAATAAACGCATACTAAACCTTTAGAAACATATGAGAATATATCCTGCATACTTTAAAACAAATGATTAACAATTAAAGAACAGTTATGCAGAATAACAGAACTAGACAGAATTCTGCTGAACAGCAGGTTGCAACTGAGGTTGCAACATTACTTGAAACCTCCAATGCTGTCTAAGCAGGTTGTAACTGTGGTTGTAACTGAGCTTGCAACATTACTAGAAACCTATCAACATAGGTTGTAACTGAGGTTGCAACATTGCTTGAAACCTAACAACACCTGTCTTAGTTCATAATAAACAGATAGGATTATTTAGTGAAAACCATTAGACAACAAGTAGAATTTAGACCAGAAATATGGTCCTAACAATCTCCCCCTTTGTCATTGGTTTTGACAAATCATCTAAGTTTATATAAACACTAATCCACCTGCAAATAGTTAGCAGTACAGTTTTTTTCTGTATTTCATTTATCAGTGCTTTTGTAACACCTATTTAGCTCCCCCTGCAAGTTAGAATAGCAGGTATCATATAAGCACAGAATATATCCATTCACAGAGTTTCAGAACAGATTCAATTTCAAAAACAATGCTGGCACAGTGTAGTCTTAATACAGCAATTGTAACTGAACTTTAAAACAGCAACATAAAGTTTGACATTGAAATTAAAGCTTGAAACTGTATACATTAAAGTGAACCATAAACTCATCTCCCCCTATTTGTCATAAGCCAGACAAACTAGTAACCAAACTAAGCTTCCTTTCACAGTGAATTTCCCTACCAGCAAAGGCCCTAAACCTCCTATACGTTTTCCTACTCCAGAACCTAGGATCAACCTCATTAAACTAGGATTTTTGGTTAATAGAAAGAGAGAGAGAGAGTAATACTGATAATTGTGATTGTTTTGGGATATTAAAAAGAGTTTAGTATAAATAGCAATAAAGTCCATATCCTTTTGTAATTGGAAAGAGATACATGCAAATCAATTATGAAACAAATTTTGGCGAAAAATTAGGAAATATCTTATCAATCAGTTTAAAGAAATCACAGCAAGATCACGAAGGACAGATAAATCCAGCCAAATATACAGATAAACATTCCTTTTGCAAAACAGATTGATCCAAAATTTGAAAATTCAAAAGTTGAAGCTTAGGAAAGAATTTTGAACATATTAAAACAAAAAAAACATTTAAAAGATATCTAATTTTTCAGAAAAACAAAAATCTAGCAATTTACCCAAGAAAATATGTTTATCATTGAATAGCTATAATAAAGATTAGATTTCAGGAGCTTATATTGAGCAAATCCGTTTTTATCTCTACACAAAAACTAGTCTGATGACCTCATCAAGGAAAGAGTATAAGTGATGTCAAAATTTTACAAGACTTTGTCTTGACATTTATAATATAGACTGAGGTTTCAACTGATGTTGCAACTGAGCTTACAACCAGTATTTTTAACACGAGGTTTCAACCGGAGTTGTAACTGTACTTCCAACCAGCTATTGAAAGCATGAGGTTTCAACTGATGTTGCAACTTAACTTGCAACCAACCAAAAAAAATGCACTTTGTGCTAGCAACTCTATTACCAGAGAGGTTTTCAAGGACAAGTTACCTCACATCTGTTTTTGAGACACCAAAAAGCGGTTTTTTCAAAACAAAAACATCATAGCTCAAGTAAGACTTAGCCTTAGAAGTAAAAATTATTGAAGGTACTCAATACAGACATATTTAGCAAGAATATTCAATTAGATTGATAATGACATACCCCTATGTCACTTCTTAATGATTCAAACTTGTTTGTATCAAGGGGCTTAGTGAAAATATCTGCTAGTTGTCTTTCAGTTGAAACATGTTCTAAAATTAAGCTCTTTTCTTCAACTAGTTCTCTAATAAAATGATGCCTTAGATCAATATGTTTGGTTCTGGAATGTTGAACTGGATTTTTAGCTAAATCTATAGCACTTTTGTTATCACAAAACAGAGTTAATATCTCTTGTTTAACATTATAATCAGTTAACATCTGTTTCATCCAAATTAGTTGAGTGCATCCACTTCCAGCTGCAACATATTCTGCCTCAGCAGTAGATAAAGATATGCAATTTTGCTTTTTACTGAACCAAGAAACAAGATTGTTTCCAAAATAAAAACAACCACCAGAAGTACTCTTTCTATCATCTATGTTTCCTGCCCAATCTGCATCACAGTAGCCACTAAGAAAATGGTTTGTATCTTTAGAATACCATAGGCCTAGATGAGGTGTTCCTTTTACATACCTTAGAATTCTTTTGACAGCTAGAAGACGAGGTTCTAAAGGATTTGCCTGATATCTGGCACAAACTCCTACACTTAGGCAAATGTCTGGTCTACTAGCAGTTAAATACAGCAAACTTCCAATCATGGATCTATAAAGACTTGGACAGACATTTTTACCTTTATCATTTTTGGACAGTTTAAGGGTAGTACTCATAGGAGTTCTCTTTTCTTTACTCTCACTTAGACCAAACTTCTTAACAAGATTGTCTGCATACTTGCTTTGACATAGAAAAATCCCTTTCTCATTTTGTTTAACTTGCAATCCTAGAAAGTAAGTCAATTCACCTCCACCACTCATTTCAAATTCATTTTTCATATCAGAAATGAATTCTTCTATCCTATTATTAGAAGATGAGCCAAACACAATGTCATCAACATATATTTGAGCAACAATTATATCCTTTGTATTTTTCTTTGTAAACAGAGTTTTTTCAACTCCCCCTCTTTTAAAACCTTTTTCAAGCAAAAACTTGGTTAATCTATCATACCAAGCTCTAGGGGCATGCTTAAGACCATACAAGGCCTTTTTCAGCAAATAAACATGTTCAGGAAAGTTAGGATCTTCAAAACCCTTAGGTTGACTGACATAAACCTCTTCATTAATCACACCATTAAGAAAAGCACTCTTTATGTCAAGTTGAAACAATTTAAAATCATGCAGACATGCAAGAGATAGTAGCATTCTAATGGATTCAATTCTAGCTACAGGAGCAAAGGTTTCATCAAAGTCAATTCCCTCAATTTGTGTATAACCCTGAGCTACCAACCTAGCTTTATTCCTGATAATCACTCCATCCTCATCACTTTTATTTCTAAAAATCCATTTAGTCCCTATAACATTTTTATTAGAAGGTCTGGGTACTAAAGTCCATACATCATTTCTCTCAAATTGAGCCAATTCATCCTGCATAGCTAAAATCCATTCACTATCTTCTAGAGCTTCTTTTATATTCTTAGGTTCTAACTGAGAGATATAACAAGCAAAGTGAACAACATTATTTCTTTTACCTCTGGTTTTCATACCTGAAGTAACTTCTCCTATGACATTGTCAAGAGAATGATTTTTCTGAGTCCTTACATAGCGAGGCCTGCTAGTTGACTGAGCATGAGAACTTTCTTCTTCTTCTTCAGATTCAGCAGCATTCTGGGTTTCAACTGTGGTTCCAACCTCAGTTCCAACCTCAGTTGTAACCTCAGTTGCAACTGGACTTCCAACCACTCTGGGACTTCCAGTTTGTTGAGTTTCTTCTTTCTCTTTTTCTGTAGTCTCAGCCTGTTCATCATCACATGTAATCTCATCAACAGTTTTTAGGTCATCAAATAACACATTATAAGATTCCATAACACAGTTTGTTCTTTGATTGAAGACTCTAAATGCTCTACTATTCTGAGCATAACCAAGAAAAATCCCTTTATCACTTTTAGAGTCAAATTTACCAAGATGCTCTCTATCTCTGAGAATGTAGCAAACACATCCAAAAACTTGAAAATACTTTACATTGGGTTTTCTACCTTTCCATATTTCATAAGCTGTCATGGAAGTACCTTTAGTAATATACACTCTATTAACTATATGACAGGTAGTATTAACAGCTTCAGCCCAAAATCTATTGGCAAGTTTCTTAGAGTTAAGCATTACTCTAGCCATTTCCTGAATGGTTCTATTTTTCCTTTCAACTATGCCATTTTGCTGTGGAGTCTTAGGAGCAGAGAACTCATGACATATTCCTAAGGAGTTGCAGAATTCTTTAAACCTGATATTTTCAAATTCAGTTCCATGATCACTTCTAATCCTAGCAATATTACCACTAGTGGAACCTTTTTCAAGTTGCAGTTTTAAGCACAGAGTTTTGAATAGTTCAAAAGTTTCAGACTTATCTTTTAAGAACACTACCCAAGAGTATCTGGAGAAATCATCTACAACTACTAGAATGTACTTCTTACCACCTATACTAGCAGTTTGCATAGGACCCATCAAGTCAATGTGAAGAAGTTCTAAGACTCTCTTAGTGTAGATTAGACTAGTACTTTTGTGAATACTTTTGGTTTGTTTGCCTATAGCACAATCACCACAGACACTTTGAGTTTTAGCACTAAGTTTAGGAATTCCTCTTATCAATTCCTTTTTAACAACCTTATCTAAAGTTTTGTAATTCACATGCCCAAGCCTTTTATGCCAAATATCTACATTATTAGTAATGGCTTGATTACACCTACTTTGAGGCAATTCTTTTTCAGCTTTTTCAAACACATAGCAACTGTTGGTTGATCTAACTCCAGTCATGATTAAATCATTGTTAAGATTAGTAATTAGACACCTTTCTTTGTCAAATTTAACAGTCATTTCATTATCACAGAGTTGACTGATACTAATAAGATTAGCTTTTAAACCATCTACAAGAAAAACATCCTCAATATTAGGCATTCCAGGTTTGTTTAAGGTACCTTTACCAATAATTTTACCTGTATCTCCACTTCCAAACACAACAGTGTTACCTGTAAGAATGGTGACATTTTTTAGGAGACTTGCAGTACCTGTCATATGCTTAGAGCATCCACTGTCAAAATACCAATCATTAGAAGTAACAACATTCAAAGAGTTAATAACAGCTTTGTTGTTAGCAACTAAAGTTGCTTTTTCTTTAACTTTCCAGACCCATTTCAAATTTTTATTGACAGAAGCCAACCAGGTTTTCTGGGAAATATACTTTCTGTTTCTTTTTAAATAACACTGGATTTCAGAATGACCAGGTTTTTTACAGAAATTACACAACTTCAACCTAAAGTTACTTTTATCTCTAAAACTATTCAGTTTATTCATGGTTGCAACTTTGGTTGTAACTGAGCTTCCAACCTTCTTTACATAAACCTGAGTTTTATTCCTGGTTGCAACTCTGGTTGCAACTGAGCTTCTAACCTTGTGGTCAAAATCATGAGTTTTAGCTTTAGCTACAGCTTCAATAAAAGTAGTTTTCCCTGTACTCTTACCACCATAGTAACCTAGACCACTGATACCTTTGGAGCCTCTAGAATATGACAGCATGTCATCTAATTTATCTGAAGCAGAAACATTCAGCAATTTTATTATCTTTTTAGTTTCAGTAAGTTCAGCCAGTTGTAATTTAAGCTTCTCAGTAAGACTTTTAACCTCATCCTTTAGATCAACATTCAGTTTGCTTATGATCAAGGATTGTTTACTCAGACATTTATACTTTTCATACAGAACAAGGTATTGCTTAGTAATGTTTTCATCAGAAGGCTCTTCCTCATCACTGTTATATGTTTCACAGGAAGTTATAACTGGGGTTGAAACCTGCTCACAGTCACTTTCATAAGTAGGTTCTTTTTCAGTGATTATTCCCATGAAATTAACAAAATTGGAACCATCCTCTTCATCACTGTTACTCTCAGAATCACTATCACTATGAGTGGTTATATAAGCATTTTTGTTTCTTTTTAAAGTGTTTGCACACTCAGCCTGAATATGACCAAAACCTCTACATTCTCTACACTGAATCTCTTTAGGTTTGTATTCTTTGTTATCCTTTTCTTTGGAATTCCACTTTCCTGTAGAGTTATTATTGAACCTAGACTCTGTCTTAAACTGGTTATCCTTTTTCTGAAAGTTTTTAGATGAACCAGTATCATCCTCCTTTTTCTTATAAAACTTCTTGTACACCTTTTTTGCAAAGAAAGCTAGTTGTTCTTCATCACTCATTTTATCACAGGCATTAGATTCAGATTTCTTAGCTTGAAATGCTATTCCCTTTTCTGGTCTTTTATGTTTGAAGAATTTCAGTTCATGAGTACTTAGATTTCCTATGAGTTCTTCAAGTTTAAGATTATCTAAGTCAGTAGATTCTTCAATAGCTGTGACCTTAATTTCAAACCTTTCTGGGAGTGACCTAAGAGTTTTCTTAACAAGTTTAGCATCACTGTATTTTTCACCTAAGGTTCCAGCTTGATGAGCAATGTGGCAGATTCTACCATTAAATTGTTCAATATTTTCATCTTCCTCCATTCTTAGGTTTTCAAATTGAGTAGTTAACTGTTGAAGTTTGAAAGCTTTTACTTTAGTAGTTCCTTCAAAAGTAACTTGCAAAATATCCCATGCCTCTTTAGCAGTTTCACAGTGAGAAATATACCTGAATACACTGAGAGTTACACCAGCAAAAATCAAGTTTATGGCTGTTGAGTTGGCACTTGATTTCCTGTCTTCATCAGCAGACCATCTGTCTTCAGGTATAAAAACCAGTTCTCCTTCACTATCAATGGCAGTTGGAGCCTCCCATCCATACATCACAGTTTTCCATGCATGTTCATTCTGCTGTTTGATGAAGGACCTCATTCTGATCTTCCATACTCCATAGTTTACTCCTCCTTCAAGCAATGGAGGTTTGTTGAAGGCGTTTCCTTCCCTCATTAAGTCCATTTTTACTAGAACACAGGATCAACACTAAGTAAAGTCTAGTGTAAAGCTCTGATACCAATTGAAATTCCTATCCGCTGTTCTAGATGCAGTTTTGCAGTAAGGTTCCAAGTGGGGTTGGAACTGCAGTTGGAACCAAGTGTATAAGGTTCCAAGTGAGGTTGGAACTGCAGTTGGAACCAAGTGTATTAATGGACAGAACTGTTTTAAAATTAAATGTACTTGAAAATAATTCACACGCACATTTAACAACGGAGTTCACCTAACTAGGCTACGTCTCCGGGGCACTTACCCAGATTATGATATTATAAAAAGCTTACAATATATGACTCAAGTCTTAATGAAAAACTTAGACTCCCTCTAGGTTTTTCTGCCTATCACTATATTGCTCCTACTCTATAACTATCACTTATAAATCAATGACATCCCACCATTGTTTTCTTTTTAAAGCTCACGTGTATTCTCTCTAGAAAATAAGTTCTTTATAATTTAGAACACACACTTTTTACAAGCTAGGTTATCAACTATTTATACAAGTAAAATAATCTTCTTTCTTTAATCTTGAAGATTGCTTTTGACTTGTTTTGATTGGCTTCAATCTTTCCAAACATTACGTGATTCTTCAGCGTGGATTGACTCCAATCATCTTTGGTTAATACCTGTTTAATAATAAGCTTGAAAGTAGGAGTTAGTCTTTTCCTATAACTAGGAAACATATAAAGATAATATCTTTTAGAGATAATATCTTTCCATATATATATGAAACACCTAACTCCATATTACATTCAATCTTTAAACGAATTATACTGAATATAGATAAGGAACAAAAGATTGAAACAAGTGATAAGGACAAGCATAAGAATAGAGATACATATTAAAAGGAAACATAACCTTATAAACTAATCTCTTTATATCTTTTAGGAAATCTTTCCTTACCACTTTTATATTCTCAATAAACGCATACTAAACCTTTAGAAACATATGAGAATATATCCTGCATACTTTAAAACAAATGATTAACAATTAAAGAACAGTTATGCAGAATAACAGAACTAGACAGAATTCTGCTGAACAGCAGGTTGCAACTGAGGTTGCAACATTACTTGAAACCTCCAATGCTGTCTAAGCAGGTTGTAACTGTGGTTGTAACTGAGCTTGCAACATTACTAGAAACCTATCAACATAGGTTGTAACTGAGGTTGCAACATTGCTTGAAACCTAACAACACCTGTCTTAGTTCATAATAAACAGATAGGATTATTTAGTGAAAACCATTAGACAACAAGTAGAATTTAGACCAGAAATATGGTCCTAACAATCTCCCCCTTTGTCATTGGTTTTGACAAATCATCTAAGTTTATATAAACACTAATCCACCTGCAAATAGTTAGCAGTACAGTTTTTTTCTGTATTTCATTTATCAGTGCTTTTGTAACACCTATTTAGCTCCCCCTGCAAGTTAGAATAGCAGGTATCATATAAGCACAGAATATATCCATTCACAGAGTTTCAGAACAGATTCAATTTCAAAAACAATGCTGGCACAGTGTAGTCTTAATACAGCAATTGTAACTGAACTTTAAAACAGCAACATAAAGTTTGACATTGAAATTAAAGCTTGAAACTGTATACATTAAAGTGAACCATAAACTCATCTCCCCCTATTTGTCATAAGCCAGACAAACTAGTAACCAAACTAAGCTTCCTTTCACAGTGAATTTCCCTACCAGCAAAGGCCCTAAACCTCCTATACGTTTTCCTACTCCAGAACCTAGGATCAACCTCATTAAACTAGGATTTTTGGTTAATAGAAAGAGAGAGAGAGAGTAATACTGATAATTGTGATTGTTTTGGGATATTAAAAAGAGTTTAGTATAAATAGCAATAAAGTCCATATCCTTTTGTAATTGGAAAGAGATACATGCAAATCAATTATGAAACAAATTTTGGCGAAAAATTAGGAAATATCTTATCAATCAGTTTAAAGAAATCACAGCAAGATCACGAAGGACAGATAAATCCAGCCAAATATACAGATAAACATTCCTTTTGCAAAACAGATTGATCCAAAATTTGAAAATTCAAAAGTTGAAGCTTAGGAAAGAATTTTGAACATATTAAAACAAAAAAAACATTTAAAAGATATCTAATTTTTCAGAAAAACAAAAATCTAGCAATTTACCCAAGAAAATATGTTTATCATTGAATAGCTCTAATAAAGATTAGATTTCAGGAGCTTATATTGAGCAAATCCGTTTTTATCTCTACACAAAAACTAGTCTGATGACCTCATCAAGGAAAGAGTATAAGTGATGTCAAAATTTTACAAGACTTTGTCTTGACATTTATAATATAGACTGAGGTTTCAACTGATGTTGCAACTGAGCTTACAACCAGTATTTTTAACACGAGGTTTCAACCGGAGTTGTAACTGTACTTCCAACCAGCTATTGAAAGCATGAGGTTTCAACTGATGTTGCAACTTAACTTGCAACCAACCAAAAAAAATGCACTTTGTGCTAGCAACTCTATTACCAGAGAGGTTTTCAAGGACAAGTTACCTCACATCTGTTTTTGAGACACCAAAAAGCGGTTTTTTCAAAACAAAAACATCATAGCTCAAGTAAGACTTAGCCTTAGAAGTAAAAATTATTGAAGGTACTCAATACAGACATATTTAGCAAGAATATTCAATTAGATTGATAATGACATACCCCTATGTCACTTCTTAATGATTCAAACTTGTTTGTATCAAGGGGCTTAGTGAAAATATCTGCTAGTTGTCTTTCAGTTGAAACATGTTCTAAAATTAAGCTCTTTTCTTCAACTAGTTCTCTAATAAAATGATGCCTTAGATCAATATGTTTGGTTCTGGAATGTTGAACTGGATTTTTAGCTAAATCTATAGCACTTTTGTTATCACAAAACAGAGTTAATATCTCTTGTTTAACATTATAATCAGTTAACATCTGTTTCATCCAAATTAGTTGAGTGCATCCACTTCCAGCTGCAACATATTCTGCCTCAGCAGTAGATAAAGATATGCAATTTTGCTTTTTACTGAACCAAGAAACAAGATTGTTTCCAAAATAAAAACAACCACCAGAAGTACTCTTTCTATCATCTATGTTTCCTGCCCAATCTGCATCACAGTAGCCACTAAGAAAATGGTTTGTATCTTTAGAATACCATAGGCCTAGATGAGGTGTTCCTTTTACATACCTTAGAATTCTTTTGACAGCTAGAAGACGAGGTTCTAAAGGATTTGCCTGATATTTGGCACAAACTCCTACACTTAGGCAAATGTCTGGTCTACTAGCAGTTAAATACAGCAAACTTCCAATCATGGATCTATAAAGACTTGGACAGACATTTTTACCTTTATCATTTTTGGACAGTTTAAGGGTAGTACTCATAGGAGTTCTCTTTTCTTTACTCTCACTTAGACCAAACTTCTTAACAAGATTGTCTGCATACTTGCTTTGACATAGAAAAATCCCTTTCTCATTTTGTTTAACTTGCAATCCTAGAAAGTAAGTCAATTCACCTCCACCACTCATTTCAAATTCATTTTTCATATCAGAAATGAATTCTTCTATCCTATTATTAGAAGATGAGCCAAACACAATGTCATCAACATATATTTGAGCAACAATTATATCCTTTGTAGTTTTCTTTGTAAACAGAGTTTTTTCAACTCCCCCTCTTTTAAAATCTTTTTCAAGCAAAAACTTGGTTAATCTATCATACCAAGCTCTAGGGGCTTGCTTAAGACCATACAAGGCCTTTTTCAGCAAATAAACATGTTCAGGAAAGTTAGGATCTTCAAAACCCTTAGGTTGACTGACATAAACCTCTTCATTAATCACACCATTAAGAAAAGCACTCTTTATGTCAAGTTGAAACAATTTAAAATCATGCAGACATGCAAGAGATAGTAGCATTCTAATGGATTCAATTCTAGCTACAGGAGCAAAGGTTTCATCAAAGTCAATTCCCTCAATTTGTGTATAACCCTGAGCTACCAACCTAGCTTTATTCCTGATAATCACTCCATCCTCATCACTTTTATTTCTAAAAATCCATTTAGTCCCTATAACATTTTTATTAGAAGGTCTGGGTACTAAAGTCCATACATCATTTCTCTCAAATTGAGCCAATTCATCCTGCATAGCTAAAATCCATTCACTATCTTCTAGAGCTTCTTTTATATTCTTAGGTTCTAACTGAGAGATATAACAAGCAAAGTGAACAACATTATTTCTTTTACCTCTGGTTTTCATACCTGAAGTAACTTCTCCTATGACATTGTCAAGAGAATGATTTTTCTGAGTCCTTACATAGCGAGGCCTGCTAGTTGACTGAGCATGAGAACTTTCTTCTTCTTCTTCAGATTCAGCAGCATTCTGGGTTTCAACTGTGGTTCCAACCTCAGTTCCAACCTCAGTTGTAACCTCAGTTGCAACTGGACTTCCAACCACTCTGGGACTTCCAGTTTGTTGAGTTTCTTCTTTCTCTTTTTCTGTAGTCTCAGCCTGTTCATCATCACATGTAATCTCATCAACAGTTTTTAGGTCATCAAATAACACATTATAAGATTCCATAACACAGTTTGTTCTTTGATTGAAGACTCTAAATGCTCTACTATTCTGAGCATAACCAAGAAAAATCCCTTTATCACTTTTAGAGTCAAATTTACCAAGATGCTCTCTATCTCTGAGAATGTAGCAAACACATCCAAAAACTTGAAAATACTTTACATTGGGTTTTCTACCTTTCCATATTTCATAAGCTGTCATGGAAGTACCTTTAGTAATATACACTCTATTAACTATATGACAGGTAGTATTAACAGCTTCAGCCCAAAATCTATTGGCAAGTTTCTTAGAGTTAAGCATTACTCTAGCCATTTCCTGAATGGTTCTATTTTTCCTTTCAACTATGCCATTTTGCTGTGGAGTCTTAGGAGCAGAGAACTCATGACATATTCCTAAGGAGTTGCAGAATTCTTTAAACCTGATATTTTCAAATTCAGTTCCATGATCACTTCTAATCCTAGCAATATTACCACTAGTGGAACCTTTTTCAAGTTGCAGTTTTAAGCACAGAGTTTTGAATAGTTCAAAAGTTTCAGACTTATCTTTTAAGAACACTACCCAAGAGTATCTGGAGAAATCATCTACAACTACTAGAATGTACTTCTTACCACCTATACTAGCAGTTTGCATAGGACCCATCAAGTCAATGTGAAGAAGTTCTAAGACTCTCTTAGTGTAGATTAGACTAGTACTTTTGTGAATACTTTTGGTTTGTTTGCCTATAGCACAATCACCACAGACACTTTGAGTTTTAGCACTAAGTTTAGGAATTCCTCTTATCAATTCCTTTTTAACAACCTTATCTAAAGTTTTGTAATTCACATGCCCAAGCCTTTTATGCCAAATATCTACATTATTAGTAATGGCTTGATTACACCTACTTTGAGGCAATTCTTTTTCAGCTTTTTCAAACACATAGCAACTGTTGGTTGATCTAACTCCAGTCATGATTAAATCATTGTTAAGATTAGTAATTAGACACCTTTCTTTGTCAAATTTAACAGTCATTTCATTATCACAGAGTTGACTGATACTAATAAGATTAGCTTTTAAACCATCTACAAGAAAAACATCCTCAATATTAGGCATTCCAGGTTTGTTTAAGGTACCTTTACCAATAATTTTACCTGTATCTCCACTTCCAAACACAACAGTGTTACCTGTAAGAATGGTGACATTTTTTAGGAGACTTGCAGTACCTGTCATATGCTTAGAGCATCCACTGTCAAAATACCAATCATTAGAAGTAACAACATTCAAAGAGTTAATAACAGCTTTGTTGTTAGCAACTAAAGTTGCTTTTTCTTTAACTTTCCAGACCCATTTCAAATTTTTATTGACAGAAGCCAACCAGGTTTTCTGGGAAATATACTTTCTGTTTCTTTTTAAATAACACTGGATTTCAGAATGACCAGGTTTTTTACAGAAATTACACAACTTCAACCTAAAGTTACTTTTATCTCTAAAACTATTCAGTTTATTCATGGTTGCAACTTTGGTTGTAACTGAGCTTCCAACCTTCTTTACATAAACCTGAGTTTTATTCCTGGTTGCAACTCTGGTTGCAACTGAGCTTCTAACCTTGTGGTCAAAATCATGAGTTTTAGCTTTAGCTACAGCTTCAATAAAAGTAGTTTTCCCTGTACTCTTACCACCATAGTAACCTAGACCACTGATACCTTTGGAGCCTCTAGAATATGACAGCATGTCATCTAATTTATCTGAAGCAGAAACATTCAGCAATTTTATTATCTTTTTAGTTTCAGTAAGTTCAGCCAGTTGTAATTTAAGCTTCTCAGTAAGACTTTTAACCTCATCCTTTAGATCAACATTCAGTTTGCTTATGATCAAGGATTGTTTACTCAGACATTTATACTTTTCATACAGAACAAGGTATTGCTTAGTAATGTTTTCATCAGAAGGCTCTTCCTCATCACTGCTATATGTTTCACAGGAAGTTATAACTGGGGTTGAAACCTGCTCACAGTCACTTTCATAAGTAGGTTCTTTTTCAGTGATTATTCCCATGAAATTAACAAAATTGGAACCATCCTCTTCATCACTGTTACTCTCAGAATCACTATCACTATGAGTGGTTATATAAGCATTTTTGTTTCTTTTTAAAGTGTTTGCACACTCAGCCTGAATATGACCAAAACCTCTACATTCTCTACACTGAATCTCTTTAGGTTTGTATTCTTTGTTATCCTTTTCTTTGGAATTCCACTTTCCTGTAGAGTTATTATTGAACCTAGACTCTGTCTTAAACTGGTTATCCTTTTTCTGAAAGTTTTTAGATGAACCAGTATCATCCTCCTTTTTCTTATAAAACTTCTTGTACACCTTTTTTGCAAAGAAAGCTAGTTGTTCTTCATCACTCATTTTATCACAGGCATTAGATTCAGATTTCTTAGCTTGAAATGCTATTCCCTTTTCTGGTCTTTTATGTTTGAAGAATTTCAGTTCATGAGTACTTAGATTTCCTATGAGTTCTTCAAGTTTAAGATTATCTAAGTCAGTAGATTCTTCAATAGCTGTGACCTTAATTTCAAACCTTTCTGGGAGTGACCTAAGAGTTTTCTTAACAAGTTTAGCATCACTGTATTTTTCACCTAAGGTTCCAGCTTGATGAGCAATGTGGCAGATTCTACCATTAAATTGTTCAATATTTTCATCTTCCTCCATTCTTAGGTTTTCAAATTGAGTAGTTAACTGTTGAAGTTTGAAAGCTTTTACTTTAGTAGTTCCTTCAAAAGTAACTTGCAAAATATCCCATGCCTCTTTAGCAGTTTCACAGTGAGAAATATACCTGAATACACTGAGAGTTACACCAGCAAAAATCAAGTTTATGGCTGTTGAGTTGGCACTTGATTTCCTGTCTTCATCAGCAGACCATCTGTCTTCAGGTATAAAAACCAGTTCTCCTTCACTATCAATGGCAGTTGGAGCCTCCCATCCATACATCACAGTTTTCCATGCATGTTCATTCTGCTGTTTGATGAAGGACCTCATTCTGATCTTCCATACTCCATAGTTTACTCCTCCTTCAAGCAATGGAGGTTTGTTGAAGGCGTTTCCTTCCCTCATTAAGTCCATTTTTACTAGAACACAGGATCAACACTAAGTAAAGTCTAGTGTAAAGCTCTGATACCAATTGAAATTCCTATCCGCTGTTCTAGATGCAGTTTTGCAGTAAGGTTCCAAGTGGGGTTGGAACTGCAGTTGGAACCAAGTGTATAAGGTTCCAAGTGAGGTTGGAACTGCAGTTGGAACCAAGTGTATTAATGGACAGAACTGTTTTAAAATTAAATGTACTTGAAAATAATTCACACGCACATTTAACAACGGAGTTCACCTAACTAGGCTACGTCTCCGGGGCACTTACCCAGATTATGATATTATAAAAAGCTTACAATATATGACTCAAGTCTTAATGAAAAACTTAGACTCCCTCTAGGTTTTTCTGCCTATCACTATATTGCTCCTACTCTATAACTATCACTTATAAATCAATGACATCCCACCATTGTTTTCTTTTTAAAGCTCACGTGTATTCTCTCTAGAAAATAAGTTCTTTATAATTTAGAACACACACTTTTTACAAGCTAGGTTATCAACTATTTATACAAGTAAAATAATCTTCTTTCTTTAATCTTGAAGATTGCTTTTGACTTGTTTTGATTGGCTTCAATCTTTCCAAACATTACGTGATTCTTCAGCGTGGATTGACTCCAATCATCTTTGGTTAATACCTGTTTAATAACAAGCTTGAAAGTAGGAGTTAGTCTTTTCCTATAATTAGGAAACATATAAAGATAATATCTTTTAGAGATAATATCTTTCCATATATATATGAAACACCTAACTCCATATTACATTCAATCTTTAAACGAATTATACTGAATATAGATAAGGAACAAAAGATTGAAACAAGTGATAAGGACAAGCATAAGAATAGAGATACATATTAAAAGGAAACATAACCTTATAAACTAATCTCTTTATATCTTTTAGGAAATCTTTCCTTACCACTTTTATATTCTCAATAAACGCATACTAAACCTTTAGAAACATATGAGAATATATCCTGCATACTTTAAAACAAATGATTAACAATTAAAGAACAGTTATGCAGAATAACAGAACTAGACAGAATTCTGCTGAACAGCAGGTTGCAACTGAGGTTGCAACATTACTTGAAACCTCCAATGCTGTCTAAGCAGGTTGTAACTGTGGTTGTAACTGAGCTTGCAACATTACTAGAAACCTATCAACATAGGTTGTAACTGAGGTTGCAACATTGCTTGAAACCTAACAACACCTGTCTTAGTTCATAATAAACAGATAGGATTATTTAGTGAAAACTATTAGACAACAAGTAGAATTTAGACCAGAAATATGGTCCTAACAAATATGCAAAAGGGGAAGAAAAAATAGCAATGCCTAATTTTAAAGCATAAGAAATAAAAATGATGATATTACCAGGTTACTTAAATTGTCTTCTTTTTCAGAGCAAGATGATACACAATTCAAAAGCACTTAAAACTGTCTCTACTATCATAAATAACCTCACTATTTAATGGTTCAGTTGGATTATAAAAGGGTTCCATTTTTTGACAACTTGTGTATTATTTTTTTCAAATACGTTTTGTAGTGACTGCTACTGAAGTAGACATTTTTTTACCATATAATTAAGTAGATATTTGGGCTAGAAACGTTTCCCTCATTTGTTGTGACTAATTCAAGTTGATGGATAATAAACAACAAAAGCAACCAACCGTGCAACTATTTAAATTAAAGATCTAATGGCTACAATAATTTATAGGATCTAAGGGTTCAGAATGATTATTAAACTTACAACTATTATAGTTTTAATACATGAACATGATGGTGTACTACCATAGTTGGATAAATTTGTGACTCAGAATCCATGAAAGTTGTTCATAGTGACTTTTAATAACCACGTTACATTATAAAATAATAATAATAATGTTGATTTAGTAAGTGTCACAAATTGTAATAAATCTGTTAGTATTTCAAAAATCTGTCATAAAGCTGTCACTATTTAGAAAAATCGGTCATAAACCTTCACAAAAGTTGTAGATAATAAGCTCAAAGTTGTCACTATTCCTGTCACTATTTTTTCTTCTAAAATATTCTTGTTGATAAAATAAATGTTTTTTTGTTTCTTTTACAAGAAAAATACATTTTTGTTTGATATTTCTTATTAACAACTTCTGATATTTGAGTTTGTATAGGTATAAGACAGACTCAAAACTTTACCCTTTCTAATTGAAAAAATACTTCGCTAAAACTAAACGGTCAATACATACAACTTATAAGCCAAAGAGAATTAGTAATTTTAGAAACTGCATGGAAGTAACATAACTCCAAATTGAGTTTGTGAATTTTTTTTCCTTAGAAAATGTGATAAATCTTTGGATCTTTATGATGGCGCTAAGCGTGGTGTACAATTGAGGAATAATTGGGAAAAGAGACTTTATAGGTTGTGAAGAGTAGAATGGACTTCAACAAGAAAAGTTCAAAGTTGACCTAAAAAGCATCTTATTTTTAAAGGTTGTATAAAGCATGAACAATTCTTGTCTTATACACATTATCTCAAAAGTACAAAAAACAAAACCAGAAATTAAATTATGAAGAAGTGCTTCAAATTGAAGCCTTCTTTTAAATAAAAAATGGCTATGCATATTTTTGTTACTCAGTAGTCATCATTACTCGAATTAGTTATGAATACATGTTGGCAGATTTGTAAGGCGCGGACTGATCTAGTCTTCAATGATATAGCTTTAAATCCGCTTAATGTTGTTAAAAAGGCAAACAACTTATACTCAGACTTTATACAAGATTGTTTCCGGAATAAAGGTGATAGTGTTGGTAAGGAGTATGATGATAGCTGCGTATGGACAAAGCCTCCAGCCGGGTATCTAAAGATTAATGTTGATGCTTCTTTTAAGCAAACAAGTACATGGGCAGGGGGTGGTTTTGTAGTTCGAAATGAGACGGGCGATATTGTGGATATGTGGAACGAGGTTTATAAGGCCAGCTCGGCTCTTTTAGCTGAAGCGTTAGCTCTTCGTACAGCATGTATCCGAGTTAAAGAGTCAAACTGGAATCGAGCTATTTTCCAAGCAGATAATCTAACGGTGATTAAGTGCTGTAATTCGCTGAATCTTGAGCATCCGTGGGAGATTGAAGCTATTGTAGAAGACATCTGAGAGCTTGCGAACGGCTTGTGGTGGCGCTTTGTGTGGGGTCCAAGGGAAGAAAACAGAGTTGCTAATTGTTTGGCCATGGCTGCAAGGACGAACGGCTGTTTTTCTAGTTTTCATTAATTTAGTGCCCGATAAAGTGTGGTCTTTTATTTTGTTGGATTCTATACAAAAAAATGTAATCGTCTCAAAAAAGAAAAGAAAAGAAGTAGTCATCATTAAGAATTGTGGTCTTGCATGACAATCCTTGGACCCTTAACTGTTCTGCCTTGGACTCTCCTAGTTTTCAGATAGCACTGTAGAATTGTTTTTGTAGCTCTACAATATTAATTAGGTGTTGGATTGAACTATAGTACAATCTACACTGTAGATAACTAGATCATTATATACATCTTATAGTTATCAGAAGGTCAAAAACAGTCAAAATGTAGGTCGAATACAGTCAATATGGTTACTCTCACATCAATGTAACTTGAAATGGATGTAAATCAAGATACTCGTAGAATTACATATATGTATACATCCATATTATCGTCATTTCTCGTAATCTACAGGTAATTCTTCCTTGAACCAGGCATAGAGTCCCCCTTCTAAGTGAAAGACATTTTCATATCCATTGAGGACTAGCAAGTAAGCTGCTATCAGTGATCTGCAATATAAAGAAGTTCACTCGTCGGATTTCTGTGTACTTCAATGACAACTTAAAATTTTCTTTGCTGTAGATTCTAATATTTTTCTTAATTTTTTTGGTTCTTATTCATAGAGTTGCAGTATATTTAGCAGATCAGGTTAGAAGCTGAGGTTATTTTTCGGACCTGAAAAAGCTAGAAGGCATGTGCTATATTATTCAACTTTTTCTTTCAGACTTGAATTGGTCAATTGATTTTTTAAAAGATTGCAAACAAAAGTCCCCATCCAATTTAATGATATAATAACGTACATTTTTCTTCTTTTCTTGGTTTATAGGGAGTACTATTTTATTGAATTATGTTTATCAAGTTCATAAAAAAATAACAAATGGTTCGAAGTTGAATGTGTCATGTACTACCATCATGGTGCAGGTCAAGTTCTAAAACAAAGATGAGATACACCACAACCTAACATTAATTTCAAGGTATATGCAGTGCTGTTTTTAGTTGCGACAATTAAATTTAGTTTATCTGCTAACTGCCATGTTTCTATAAATTGCAATTGCATTTGGCTGGCCTACTTATAACATGATTGATATGGAAATCTGCGGCATATGTAAGACATATGTAAGACAGCTTATTTTCTTAAAATCTGCGGCATAATAAACCATTAGTATAGAAGAAGTCGGGAGTTACCTTGATTGTTGACCTTCAGGGAGATTCATCGAGGGTTTCATTGTACCTCCAGCTGAGCAAGCTACAATTATCTTTGCATCTTTACTCAGTTTAGATTCAACACCTGTCCAAAAGCCACAACATTCAGTTGATGTCCAACAACAAGAGTTGCCAATTATAATCCTGTTTGCTTGCAGCTTTAAAGCTTAGTATCTTTTTTCTTTGTTTAAAATCTAAACTGCATTTGGTTGATCAGCTAAGAAAGCTAAGGTTTGCTGGTTTTCTGGACCGATCACGCTTGAGCTCTTAAGTTAGATTAAACCAACTTATTTTTTCAACATTGCGTAAAATTTGAAGGCAGAGCCCTGTAATATAAAATTCAAGCTCGAGCCGTTCACTATGAATCTTACTCTGCATGAACTCAGGATTCTCCTCCGTCCCTTGAAAAATGCCAAAAAATGCAAAAGCCGCACGCCTTGCTATGTCCCAGGCAGTCCACTCCTTTATAAGCCGGTACACTTGAACATTGATAGCACCTGGTGGATGACCCTAAAGCAAAAAATATAGGTCGTCTTTTTCTTTGTTAAAAATAACATAAGTGGGAGCTAGTTTAGTAGTTTTGAAATTAAGGTGTGACTAAGCTAACCTCTTTGAAATCACCTTCTGGCCGTACATCCAAAATTACAAAGTTGTTTTCTTTCTGAAGGCGCAATGCTTCCTTAACATCCACACTCCTAACCTGCAACCACGATACTCTCTCAGAACCAATGTTTTAAATAGCGTTATCGCTAGCGTAGCGTTTTTTAAAGAGAAACGCTAAAAACACAAATAGCGTTGCTACATAGCGCTTTGCGGTGTAATTTTTTTTGGCCTAAATATGCACTAAACTTTAAAATATATAACAATAAAAGACAAAATGTATAGTTATATTAGGTAATAATAAAAAAAATCGAAAAAAAAAAATTACTGTAGGTGAGATTCAAACTTGGGTCTGCTAAAAACTAAAACACTGTCACAACCATCTGAACTACACACACTTTTATGAAAATTACACTATATATTAATTATTTAGATCCGCTGTTTTTTTCCTAACTCGCTATTTACGCTTTTGGTCCATAATTTCACGCTTTTGGCGCTTTTGGTCCCATATAACGCGATTTTAGCGCAATTCCAGCAAAATAGTGGTTTTTCGTTGCGTTTTTTTTTTTAAAAAGCGCTATTTCGCGCTATGTAGCGCAATTTTTAAAACATTGCTCAAAACTCATGATTTTTAAGGGTGTTTGTGTTAATAATCTATTTTATAGGAGAAAAAAGGAATGATATCCTTCTCTTTTGTTCTACGTTTTAAAAAATATAGAATTGCTGGCTTATTTGAAGCGGAGGAACATATTCGATCCGCCCAGCTCAAATATTCTAACGACTTTAGGCAAGAAAACCAAAGAAGAAGATATTTTAAGCTGATGAACCAAGGGAAAGTAGAACATATATAATCATGTAAGGCCAAAAATGCAACTTTGAAAATTGTACCTAATCAAGTCATATTGTCATGTACCTTTTTCTTAACTAGCAACTGGCGCTTAATCTTCCACTCTTCTTCAGCTAATCCCTCCAAAAAGTAGGAATAAACTCAGTTCATTCAGAGACCATGAATTTTCTTGCTGAATTAGTCAAACTTCCTATGCACATAAATAAATGTTTATCAAGTAAAATTTAAGTCAAGATGAAGATAAACCTGGTGATTTAGCAGGCTTGGTTGCTGTACAGTGAATTTTCAATCTGTTAGGAACTGAACTAAATGGCGATGACTGAACGGATGGAAATCCATTGAGTGATCTCAAACGACGAGTATCGACTTCATTACTGAAATTTAAAGCAGGCGAAAAACGGAACTTGGTATGAGAAGCATAAGAGGAGGAAGAAGAAGAGTGTGTAGTAAAGGGAGTAGTAGAAGCCATTTAGAGCTTATTGATCACAGATTATAAGGCTTTTATCTTTTTGGTAATTAAATTTGAAGTACAGTGATTAAATTTCTTTGATTCTTTGAGATGTTCATGTTGAAAGATCTTTGTTTAGATGTTTTGATTGGGTGATTGGTGGTCCAATGGATTGTGGATTTTTCATGTCATAATCCAAGTTTGTGGTTGTACTTCATTCAATCCTCATCTCAAGTTTGCGGGTCCATAAAGTTATACTAATTTTTGGGAAGCATTAATATTTTATCGAGTATGATTAGGTATTTTCTTTAATTTGTAGGAAATATAATTTGGATATCTTTTAGCTTTACCATGTAGCTTTGTACGTAACCTATTATCGACTTAGGCATTTTAGTGCAGTCCGTGAAGCCTCTTCATATTTTATATCTTTTTTTTAAAGATTAAACCGACCAAATATTTTATATCTTTACATACACTTACATTTGCCTTAAAAAAATATTTAATCTGGCTCAATTATTTTCCTACTAGAAATTACCCATGGTATCGTCATCTAAAATTTAGGAGCCACATTTGTATTATTACCACATGTTATGTTTTACGGGACCCAACGTATGAATGAGCCACAGAAGTTTGGAAGCAGGACCGGCCCGACCACTGCCACAACAATCTTTGTGCTTAGGTGTTAACCAGAAAAAAAAGGCGTCGGAATTTTATTCCTTAAAACATAATACTATTTTGAAAATTTTAAAGTATGTTATCTATGTTTTAAGTTAAGTCATTTACCAAGCAACAGTCATTGTAGCGGAGTGGTTAAACCTCAATATGCCCCGTACCTCCTTATATATGTCTTGAGTTTGAGTCTCGTTTTTTTTTTGGTCGTTCATTTGGGAATTGAAATTGATCAACAGAATACTTAACATGAGTCAAACCACAAAGGCAATAAAATGGCTTGTTTTCAGTATTGAAGTTTGTTCATTGGACGATACCAGATCACCTAATAATCTACTAATCTAGTTGAGTGATGATTATGCCTTGCATAAACATCAATAGAGCTAGTATAATTTTTTTCCCCATAAAAGCACCTATAAAATAAAAAGTGTTTGTTTTATCAGACATATAAGTTATGCAAGCCGAACAATGGCTCTAACAAAACCATACAAATTACGACATTAATTGATCTGCCTAATCTTGCGTAGGTTACCATTTAGTTACGATTTATAAGGGATTGTGATTGTCGAAGGTTACCATTTAGTTTTCTCCGGTGTCTTATACAAAATTATTAGGCTTTAAGTATCATTCAATTATAATAATCCAAACAAAGTCAAAAAAGTCTGTCAAATTTAAACATAATAACTAATTTCATAAAAAATAAAAACTAATTACACTATTTCTCTCTCTTTAACCACACAAAATTTCTTATATCCTATATTTTTTTTCTTCACATATTTGTATAATTATCACAATTTATATCTTATATTTTTTTTACTCTACATTTGTATTATCATCACAATTTATAGCGTATCACACGCGTTACGTACGTGTGATACGATTACTAATAATATACGTATATATAAGAACTTTGACTAAAGATTTTTCAATAAATGTTATGTACTACGTAGTTTTCATAAATTCTAATATGTTTCCCTGAGTTGAACTTAAAGTTTATATTTGTTGAACATAGTCGCTATATTTCCTCTTCATTGAGTCATTTACTTTAGAAAAAAATACACACACACATATATAAAAGAATTTTCGAGTTTGCCACTTGGTCAGAATAGGCTCTTTAACTTTTTTAGATACTGTTGTGTGTGTTTTTCAGCGGAGTTTGGTTTCTAACATCAACCACATGGTAGACATTAAAAGGTTACAATTCATCCGATACAACCATGCATGTTTGTATTTATATGTAATAAATTTTTCAAAATTTGGGTAAAAAAGAATTTATGTGTGTTTTGGAAGAGATCGTGCAAAATAATCATTTGATTCATTTGACTCACAACCTGTATACGTTGAACTCAAAAATTCCTTTTCAAGCTGGATTCATTTCCAGAATTGTTTAATTTGTAAATGTGTTTAGCAATCTACCAATATTTAACTTTTAAACAGTTAAAGTGGGAAACATGGGCGGCGAATCATTTTCTTTATTCCATCAAAAGCTCATATTAGTCTTAATTTAATCATCTCTAGCTAAGAGACTTTTAAGATATAACATGAAACCAGTAGATTATTGCCTTGAAGTAAATAAGTACTTTCAAGTTTAAAATTACATTAGAATCTAAACATTTCTGAAATATGTTCAATAAGGTTAGACTCACAGACTGGATTTAATAATCAGCATAGGCTAGCTAGACATTAGTGGGAATCCCACAATTCCGCACATATATAATTGCCAAAAAATTAAGTAAAATACCCGACAAGTGGCACATGCAAGTACTATGAAGGAAGACAAATCATTCAAAATAAAGCGTGACCTGCCATTCTAACGCTAAAATGTTTGTTATTAAATTTGTGACGGAAATGGTAACATGCGATATTTTTTTTTAATTTAGAAAATGCAATAATATTACTGAAAAGAAATTGCATGGTCTATGAAACAAGTCTCCATAGTAGCTAATTTGATTAGAAAACCAGTAAGCAAAAACCTGAGAACAGTAAAAGAAATCAAAATAGGCTAAAGAAAATGAAACTGAATCACCATCTTATTTGCACTTTGTTTCATCCGGTTTTCATAACATGTCGATTTTCTTTGTGAATCCAATTCTGTTCATTAAAGACAATGTATGAGTGAGTTCCTTCGTCATATGTTGACAAGTTATCATGATTTAAGCTTAAAAATTAGTTAATGTTATAGTTCCTATTAGATAAAAAAGAGTGTGATTGTAATGAACATATTTATAAGCTTGATTGCGAGCTTTTTCTTGCGAAATTAGTGTTTTTTTCTGCATTTTTCATTGCCTTATCTCTCCTTATAGGTTTATTTTTTTTTGCAGATTTGGATAGCTCATCATCTTTAACTTTAACAGTTGATAACCTCCAAATGAGGAGTATTCACATTGTTTTCCAAACTTGGCTCTTTAGCGTTTGGACACAGAGAAGATGAGCTTGTTTGCTCCAATTCATTCTACATACCACCACCAGAAACCAATCTGGTTTGCCATCTCAGTTATGACTTGCCCTGGTGCTTCACTAATTCCTTTAGATTATGTGCTCATTGAATTTTCTAATTCTTTCTCAATATTTTCATACTCAATAGGAGCCCATCTATTATCCAATTTGTGAAAAAACTTGTCCCCATCACCTTTATCTTGTGTTGTTTACCCTGAGTCTTTATACCCATTGATTCTCTACCGCAAAGTTCATTGTTACTAGTCTTTGCAAGTCCTACAACTTGCTTATTAGTCTCATTCTCAAAGCCTTTTATAGTCTCATCCTCTTGTGTGTTAACCTCATTTTCACCTACTTTTATTATCTCTGCCTTTTTCATGTATTGTTGCTTAAACCTAACTTTTTTTCCCTCAAAAGCCTTATCATTAGGCCTACTACGAACTTGATCCTTAGAACTTTGTTTTACCTTGTATTTAACATTGTTTTAAGAGCTAGGCTTCCTTTTGCATTCATATATTTCACGACCCTGTAAACTGCAAGTGCTACTATATTTTGGAGAATTTTTATAATCCACTCTCTGCCAAAAACCATACCCATCCTCAAATGAAGAAGATATCCAAATTCTACCTACTCTTAGTTTTAGAAAGTCTATCTTAATGCACAAATGTGCATAATTAGGTCTAGCATATGTTAGAGTAGCTAAATCAGTCATTACAAAACCTCCTAATGATTGAGTGATTGCCTTAATGTAAGACAAAATACAAAAATTGAAAGGTACTAGTGGTAATCTGACACAAACAAGAGCTATGCATGACTCTTCAATTAAAGAGAAATCCCCATACCACTTAAACAATTTGAACATAGCACCCTCCATCTCATTAGAAGATCTAGTCCATATTTTCTTGTAATACTCAATATTTTGAGCCTTAATGAAAACGTGTTTGTGATCAATTAATCTCACTATAGCCATTTGAGTTAAACCCCAATTACTTTCCAAGTGTTCCCAACATTCTCAATTTTAGGTCTACCCTTACTAAATTTAGCTATAAGAGCTAATCGAAGAGGAGATTCAGACCTTTGAAGTTCTATCTGAGAGAAGATAACTAGAGGTTCTGTACCCTTATTACTACTTTGTTTTAATGGCAGTTGAATATCAACTATATCAATAGTTGTTAGATCTAATTTGGTATCTAAACCCAATTTTCCATTAGGGGAATTGCACACTAAAGAGTCTGTTGTAGTACTTACCTTATTTCCTTTGAGAATTGAAGCATACGATGGACTTACAAGTATCTGTTGAGAGGAAATCTCTCATTTTTTTAGCCTGATATGATCATTCCATAGCTTTATGTAAACCCTCGTTCAATGATGGAGTCATCGCATGTTGAAATTCTGTGTCTTAGAACTATATAACCAGAGATTTAAAAGAGGGGGAAGATGTGTATATGCCCAGATCTAACTTTGTATAGGGAAAGAGGGAGATATTTGATCAGAGATGGAGATACGGAGAAACCCTAGCTAGCCGCCATGGGTCGCATGCGACATTTTCTTATAGTAAATCGGTTACCTAGATCAAGGGAAGGAATTATGTGGAAATACTTCGGGCTACGGCATTTGCTAATTTTATAAAAATAGATTTTAATATTTATTTTGATTAATTTTTTAAAATGTAGCGTTTCGGATAATTAGTGTGTCGACACCGCGAAGTGATTTGAGTCGTACTAAATGGAGATCTCAAAGACCTCTCAATGCTTTTTTCTCGCCAAGGTATTGTTATGTCGCTCTGTCCTTTTCTTTTTACTTGAGGCCGCGGATATGTTTTCTGCTGAATTGAGCTGACATTCGGTCTATTAGTTAGTATTGGGAAGTAAGGCGTTTGGTTAACTTATCTTGTGTTTATTATGAACTATTGTCTTTTGGTTTATTTGAGTGGTGACGGAGATTGGCATGACGTTGGTTCTTTCTGTCGTTATGTTTGGATATCTACTAGGACAGTTTATTGCCATTTCGATACCCTGGTTAGTTGTGACTAGTCTTTTATCATGATAGAATACTATAGTTCTGGGCGTATAACTTTATTTCTATTGTGGTTATTGTGCATTGATAGTTTTTGGTTGATGCTTGAAGGGCTTGTTTGTACTCTTAGCGCTCGGACTGGTTTTTTGAGATTTTGACTTAGTAGGCCTCTTGGAGCTGGTATTTTGTGTGTTGGCATGCCGATGGTGCGTTTTGCCTTGACGGATCAAGTCGTGAACTCTTAGCCTTTCTCTTGACTTGAGATCTTCTCAATGAGTTTCTCTCCGTCACCAATTGTCTACTCTCCATTGTTTTATCGGATTGAGCGAGGCGTATAGCAATATTTCATCTTCATATAGATATTAGATTTGAGTTCATTTGTATTTGTACACTTGTTTGGGTTTCTTATGCTTTTCTTTGTAGAGTGGGATTTTTTAGGTAGGCCGGCTTGTAGTGCTTTCGTGCCTATGTATTTTATTATTTTGTAGCCTCTTGGAACTTGTTATAGTGGCATGTGAACTTATACTAGCACACGTTATTATATATAATAATGAGCATGTTCCTGGAAAAAAAAAAGTGAAGCCAATTCGAAGCTGGAAATCAGCAAAACAAAATTTTATGTAGTAATGCATTCAATGCCGACACTATGTTAGTCAAGACAGAGATGATGTTAGGGTGTCGGTTCGATCAAAGTGAAATTTTATTTGGTTCATTCAATTTTCAATGGTGGATCTGTTTTCATAAAGCATTAGGGTGAAATTTTGTTTGAACTGGCTAAGGTGCCGAATCATGCGACTGAATTAATTAGTTTACAAGGGTTCTACGACCCTCCGCATTTAATCTTTCACTATCATTGTGCTACTCATTTGTTTATACCAATTACCAACTCATAAACTAAACACCTTTAAGGGAATCTTTGGTTGACAAACACCATTTTCATTGTTTGCCAACTCGATTTTGTTTACATTCTGAATAATTCTGCAACAGACAATGAGAAACGCTACATTTTTCTTCAAGGCTGCAAAACTGATTTTTAATTTTTTAATTTTGCCACGCACAGTTTCTTGCAGATTACTTTCTTCAAAAGTTTTTAACAATTTAAATTTTTGTTTGTAAAACAGAAGTTACATAACACGAGATCGAGAATCCAAGTATTAAGTCTACTAACTCGGTGTAATATTAAATTTATCACCTTTTGACTACATTACTTAATAGACCGAAACTACATTATTTGAAGTATTAGTAATCGATTACATTAGAGCAGTCTATATATATCCTATACTTTGTTATTTCTTAGATTCTCTTATGTTTCTTTATTAGGCTAGCCTTATATATAGTGTAGGTTATAATAACCATACGGTACACAGAGGGGCCAAAATCAGAGGTTATTTTAATTCAGCACATGATGACCATCATTTTAATTAATCAATATAGGACACAGTTATTCGTTTGTTAATTATATAGTCATATATACAGCTATATATCACATGATTTCGTACAACTAAATAATATATTTTTAGAAATTATCTCTCTTCTATTTGTCGGGATGTCGTTAAGCATTTCCGAATTATTATTCTTTTTCGACCGTTCCCTTGATGTTTACCTGTGTGACTAAACTAAAACAATGCATTATTTAAGCAAATATTGGTCACAATTATATTGCTGTTTGAGAGTAGGTATTTCTTAATCCGCTTCTTATTTGCTTTCTTTTTTATTTACATAAGAGGAAAAGAAAAGTAAAAAAAAACAATAAAATATATTCATTATATAAGAAGCAGATTTTTTTTAGTGAAACGTTGACATTGATATAAAAAATATATATAAAATCTCAAATGTACATACTAAGAAGCGAAAGATTTTTCCCGACTTGTCTTTACTCTTCCAAAGAAAACCTTCGATTTTCATGTTCCAAAGACCCTCCCAATCAAACTCAGCTAATTTTAGTTAGAGTTTAAGCAAGCCTCAATTTTAGTGTAATAATGAGAGAGACACTCTGATTGATCTTATAAAGTCCAAAAATCTTGTGTTGATCACAAACTATAAGAAAATGTTAGCATAGCAATAGAAATTTAATTGGTATATCTTGCTAAAACTAACTGTGGTAAAATTTAACACGAATATAGAAACATATCATTTGATTTATTTTCTTACAAGCTGATTACAAGTCACTGAAGGTATTTGTACGCAATTTGGTCACCGATTTTGCTAATCGGAAAGCAAAAAGGATACGATATTTTTTTTTGTTTAGTTTTCTACTCTTTTGCCCTATCGTTTTGAAACACGTTACATTGTAGTTAAATTTTTCGTTTCTATGCTAAATATTTTGCTTTTTATGATATTTATTTGAGTTTTTACTATGCTCGATGGAGAAAAAAAGCCCCTAATTTTCTGGTGGTCTACAGCCCCCAAATGTCTGAAAACGGCCCTGGCTACTGGTGGGATCTGGTAGGATCATTCGTGATAAGTATGGTCGTGTAGTGAGAGCATTCGAGAGGTTTCTTGGATCCATGCAAGTTATTTTTGCTGAGCTACATGCTATTTTGATTGGTTTGGAGATGAGGTTTGATTAATTAGAGATTGAGTACGATTCGGCGACGGTGGTATTTTGGGTGATTTCGACGAGTTTAGGGGGTTGGGAGCACAATTACATTTTAGCTCTCATACGCCAGTTGTGCACTCATGTGGTTTTGCTTCGGCACATTTTTAGAGAGACTAACCTGACAACAGACTTTATGGCGAATTGAGCGTGTTTACATGAGACTGATCAGTCCTTTCACGATAGTGATACACTTCCACAGAGGATTAGGGGATACTCGCTTTATACTCGAGGCAGATGCCTCAGATTAGACGCTGATCTGCTTTCTTTTTCGATTAGTTTCCCCCACTTGTTACTTGTGTACTTACGTAGATTTTATTTCTGTTCTTTAGATTTCATGTTCACAGTGATTTGACTAGCAGGTTTGGTTTATTTCCCCCTCCTATGTTCGTGTTGGTATTTTTTATATACAGGTAGCGGTCTGCCTAACTCTCTTCTGATCCGGAGTGTTGCGATTAAAAAAAAGGTTAGATGAAAAATAGCGTTGACCAAGATCCAAATGCAACTAATCAAGTATCAAGACTATACATAGAACATTAATAACACCGAGAAAGGGTTGATCATTCTCACCTAATAGAGTTACCAACATTAAAGATTAGAGAGCCAATCTCTCTAGAAATATGTACTATACTTAACAGCGTAATTGTAACCCAATAGGGGTAGATAGTAGAAATATTTCTTTACTTGCACCTTGTATCTTGAGTCAGTGTACGTAACTTCTACCCCTTCAGACATATCAATAAGAAGATCTCTCCACAACCATATTATAATGCATTTGTTCTTACATTTATATTTATATACGCTTATTTGTGAGCTTGTGTGTTTTAGACTAAACCATCTGTAATGAAAAATTATGCTCTTCAATGATGTCTGCAAGCTGATATCTCACTAATACGGTGATGACATATGCAAATAATGAGGTGTTGTGAGTGACTCTCTATGGCATAAAAAAGTTATTATTGTAAGGTGTTGCGACCGTCGATGGTAACCATTTAGCTTTCTTCTGTGTCTTATGCAAAATTATTAGGCTTTAGGTATATAAGAACCTTCGAGTTTGCGACTTCGTCAAAATAGGCTCTTTAACTTTTTTTAGATACTGTTGTGTGTGTTTTTCAGAGAGGTTTGGTTTCTAACATCAACCACATGGTAGACATTAAAATGTCACAGTTCATCCGATACAACCATGCAATTTGGATTCATATTTAGTAAAATTTTCAAAATTTGGGTAAAGAGTAATTTATGTATATTTTTGGAGAGATCATGCATAATAATCATTTGATTCATTTAACTCACAACCTATATATGTTGAACTCAAAAGTTCCTTTTCAAGCTGGATTCATTTCCAGAATTGTTTAATTTGTAAATGTGTTTAGCAATCTACCATTATTTAATTTTTAAATAGTTAAATTCCGAAACATGGGCGGCGAATCATTTTCTTTATTCCACCAAAAGCTCATATTAGTCTTAATTTCATCATCTCTAAGAGCCTTTTAAGACTTAACATGAAACCTGCAATAGGTATAACCTTGAAGTAAATAAGTACTTTCAAGTTTAAAAATTACTGTACTATCTATTGAGGAAAAAAAATATTCACATAAGTTTGTCACTCTCTTGCACACTCTCTTATATGTATTACACACTGCATTACATGTAAATAATATATTTTTGTTAAAAATTTGTTGGTTATTGGCTTCAAGTTCAAGAATTTGTATTGTGGGTTTATCACACATTGGTTAGGTGTAGAAATAAGCCTATATCTTAAAATTATAATAAGTATTGGTTTATTCTACACTGGTAAGATGAACGAATGTGTATAGGCTAAAAAATATAAATAAACTCTTATTGATTAATTATTTTTTACACCAAATAGCAGTGTATTTTACTAGTTTTATAATTACTCAACTATTATAGTAATATATTTCTTCTTCCTCCGTGTACTATTATAAGGTTACACAACGTAATCTTAGGAAACCATGTAAGTCTTTGTGTCCCTTTTATTTCTTTCTCGTTCCTTTCTTTTATTGTTGGTGTACGTTTTCTTTTGTTGGATCTTCTCGTTTGAGTACAATTTGTGTTTCTGTCATTTATTTGAGCTTTTCGTACAACGAATTGGTATCAGAGCCTGATTACGATTGGGAGGATGGTTGGAAACATGAAGTTCGAAGTGAAGAAGTTCAATGGAACTAACAACTTCGGAGTGTGGAAGTGCGAGGTTTTAGATGTGATTAATCAGCAAGATCTAGATCTTGTATTTGAGAAAAAGCCCAAGAAGATGACGGATGAAGATTGAAAGAAAAAGAATAAGTCGGCCGGCTTGTGGAATAATAAGATTATTTTTGGCTAAGAAGTTTAAGTACTCGATCATGAAGGAGATGGATACTCAAACTTTATGGAAAATACTTAGCGATAAATATATGACGAAGAGCATAGAGAATTGTCTCTATATGAAAAAGAAGCTTTTCCGGTTTGGGTATGAGCAGGGCCTCTTGATGAATGAGTACCTCAACATGTATAATAAAATTTTGGCTGATTTGTAAAATTTAGATGTAACTATTGGGGATAAAGATAAAGGTTTATTGTTATTGAATTTGTTTCCGAAGAAGTATGACCATCTTATCACTACTCTTTTGTATGGTAAGAATGCGATTAAGTTTGATGATGTGTCTAATGCTCTCATGAATAACGAGAATATGAAAATGGATGTTATGGGTCATAATGACCATACATCAGATGCATTGACAGTCAGTGGGGGAGGTAAAGGTATAAAGCACTATAAGTCAAAACCTAGTTCACATAGGAAGATAGCCAAGGATCAATGTTCTTTTTGTCACGAAAAAGGACATTGGAAGTCAGATTGTCCTAAGTTGAAAAATAAAGGGAAGCCGAATGTGAATGTGGCTGAGGGCGATAGTGATGATAGTTTTGTCTTGGTAGGCTTTGCGAAACTTACACATTGTAATGAATGGATCATGGATTCGGGTTGTTCTTATCACATGAGTCCGAATAGGGTGTTGTCTTATGAATTTTTTGAGTTAGATGGTGGAGCTGTTCTTATGGGCAACAATAATGTATGTAGGACTATGGGTGTTGGGAAAGTTCATTTGGCCATGAATGATGGAACTATTAGATTGATGGAGAATGTTTGTTACATTTCAGACTTGAAAAAGAACCTTATCTCATTAGGAATTTAGAAGCCAAGGGTTGTAAAGTTGTAATTTAGGGTGGTGTTGTCAAGGTGAGCAAGGGCGATAAAATTCTTTTGCAAGGAAATAGAAGAGGCAACCTTTATTATCTTGCTGGTAAATCGGTTGTGGATATATTTCAGTGGCTGATAGTAACAGAGAATCCGTTATATGTCATCGTCGGTTGGGACATTGTGGTGAAAAAGCGTTGCAAGGGTGAATCGATAAGGGAATGTTGAAAGGGGCTAAAACGGGAAAGGTCAAGTTTTGTGAGCATTGCATTAAGGACAAGAAGACTCGAGCTAAGTTTGGCACGGTGGTTCATCTAACTAAGGGAATGCTTGATTATGTGCACTCCGATGTGTGGGGACCATCTCGAAATGTTTCTTTGGGAGGTAAATCTTATTTCGTAACATTTTTTGATGATTTTTCTAGAAGGATTTGGATTTACTTGATGAAACATAAGGACGAAGTTCTTGGTATCTTCCAAGATTGGAAGAATATAATCGAAACACAAACAGGTAGAAATTTGGAATGTTTGAGGTCTGATAATGGCGACGAATACAAGTCGGATCCTTTGAATGACGTGTGTAGAAAGTATGGCATTGCAAGACACTTTTGGGTGAAGGGTACTCCTCAATAAAACAGAATAGCAGAAAG
The DNA here is from genome assembly GCA_963682055.1 of Primula veris. Classification (NCBI taxonomy): domain Eukaryota; kingdom Viridiplantae; phylum Streptophyta; class Magnoliopsida; order Ericales; family Primulaceae; genus Primula; species Primula veris. Next base: position 6,999,008 of record OY821750.1, on the reverse strand, counting down.
GATGAATCGCACATTGTTGGAAAAGGTTCATTGTATGCTTTCCAACTCAGGATTGTGAAAGCAATTTTGGGCCGAGGCAGTGACATATGCTTATCATCTTATCAACAGGCTTCCGTCGACTGCGCTTGGTGGGAAGACTCCTATGGATCTATGGTCGGGTGTACCTACTACCGGCTATGACTGGTTGCATATCATTGGATGTCTGAGTTATTATCACGTGATGGAGTCCAAGTCAGACCCTAGGACCAAGAAAGCCATATTCTTGGGATTTTCTTGTGGTGTGAAGGGATATCGATTGTGGTGTCCGGAGTCGAAGATAATTTTATTGAGTAGGGAGGTTTCTTTTGATGAGATGAGTATGCTTGATCATCGGATAGTTGTTAAAGGAGTGATGGGATGGACCAATGAGGGTGCATCGAAACAGGGGGGACAAGTTGATTCAAATGTTCAAGAAGACTCGGTGGAAGTTAAAAAAGTGAGGAGCTTGTTGATGAAAAGGATCATGATGATAATCCTAATGGTGATCCAATAGCGAAACATAAACCCAAACGAAACATCAATAAGCTGGCTAGTTTTAACGAATTTGTAGCGTAGGCACTTCCATTTGTAAGTGAAGATATTCTGTTGTCTTACTTAGAAACTCGTAATAGGTTGGAAGTGACGCATTGGCTAGGGGCCATGAGAAGATAGATGAATTCTTTATCAAAGAATGAGACTTGAGATCTGGTGGAGCTCCCTAAGGTTAAGAAGGCAATTGGTTGTAAATGAGTCTTTGCAAAGAAAGATGTTATCTTGAAGACAAAGTTCATTACAAGGTGAGGTTAGTGGTGAAGGGATTTGCACAACACGAATGAATCGATTATAATGAGATATTTTCTCATGTTGTTAAACACTCTTCCATTCATGTTTTATTAGCCTTAGTAGCACAGTGGGACCTCAAGTTAGCTCAGCTCGATGTCAAAATAGCGTTTTTGCATAGTAATTTGGAAGAAGAGATCTATATGACTCAACTGATGGGTTTCATACTATCAGAAAAGAAAATTGGATTTGCAAATTGAAGAAGTCGTTGTACGGATTGAAGCAATCGCCACGTCAATGGTACAAGAGGTTCGATCAATTTATGGTGGAGCAAGGTTTCGATAGGAGTGCATATGATCATTGCTTGTATTTTTGCAAGCTTCTTGGAGGTATTAACATTTATCTACTATTGTATGTTGATGATATGTTAACAGCCTATTCTACTAGTGTGGAGGTGCAAAAGATGAAAGTTCAATTGAATAAAGCCATATGAAAGATCTTGGTGAATCTAGGAAAATACTCAGCATCGAAATAAAGCGGGATCGAGTGAAATGTTTGGTGTGGTTGATGCAGTCTAAGTACTTAGAGAAACTCCTTAGCTTGTTTGATTTGAATGAGAAGTCTAAGACTGTAACTACACCATTGGCTCCACATATGAAGATTAGTGCTTTGATGTCTCCTACGACGAATAAGGAGAATGAAGAAATGGCTAGGATTCCGTATGCGAATGCAGTGTGGTCATTAATGTATGTGATGGTTTATATGAGTCCGGATATCTCACATGCTATGGGCATGGTGAGTTGATATATGCATGCTCCGGGTAAGGGGCATTGGCAAGCGGTTAAATGGATCTTGATGTACTTACAAGGAACAGTGCATGTCATCTTGAAGTATGCGAAAGATGAGACTATAGGTCATCATGTAGTTGGGTATATAGACTCTAGTTATGCGGACGATTTGGATAAGCGACGGTCCACTACAGGTTATGTGTTTACACTTATTAGGGGACCGGTTAGTTGGAGATCGACCCTACAATCGATGGTTGCTTTCTCTACAACTGAGGCGAGTATATGACGTTGACCGAAGGTGCGAAAGAAGCTATTTGGCTTAGGAATTTGGTGGATGATTTTGGTATTGTGCAACGACAGGTTACTATATTTTGTGATAGTCAAAACGCAATTTGTTTGACCAAAAAATCTATTGCACCATAATTGTATGGAGCATATTGGAGTAAAGTATAACTATGTACGTGAGCGGGTTGAAGATGGAGTATTGATGTGACGAAGATAGATACTAACGACAATCCGGCGGACATGTTGACTAATATAGTTACGGGGATCAAGTTCAATCATCTTAGGGACTTGATCAATATTTCTTATTGTTGAAGTGCCTAAGGGCCCATGTTACAGAGGAAGAGAATTTGCAGATTGTTATTTGAAGTTGGTGGATATTTTGTTCTCAAATAGAATTCAAGGTGGAGATTTGTTGGTTATTGGTTTCAAGTTCAAGAATTTGTATTGTGGGTTTATCCCACATTGGTTAAGTGTAGAAATACGCCTCTACCTTACAGTTATAATAAGGATTGGTTTATCACACATTGGTAAGGTGAAAGAATGTGTCTAGGCTAAAAATTATAAATAAGCACTTTTTGATTCATTATTCCTTACACCAAATAGCAGTAGATTTTACTATTTTTGTAATTTATCAACTATTATAGTAATATACTTCTCCTTACTCCGTTGACTAGTTTAGGGTTAAACAACGTAATCATAGGAAACCACGTAAGTCTTTGTGTCACTTTTATTTCTTTCTTGTTCGTTTCTTTTATTGTTAGTGTGCGTTTTCTTTTGTTGGGTGTTCTCGTTTGAGTACAGTTTGTGTTTCTGCCTTTTGTTTGAGCTTTCTTCACAACAAAAAAATACATTTTTATCTTTCCAAATATGCATGTATGGAGCGTGTGAGTTGTGTATATATATATATATATATATTAGTAATAATATATTTAATAATTTTTTTTTATTTTTAATTAATATTTAAATTTAGGTTATGCTCAAATAAGATTCTATTATATTTTTATTTGAGTTTTTAGTAAATTGAATTTTTATTATTTTGAATATTTATTATTTTGTTTATCAAATTATAAATTGTATTTTATAAATAATTAGAGGGATAAATATGTGCAAGTTGTGTTTATAGCATCATCCATCTATTGATTATATTAGAATCTAAACATTTCTGGAAATATGTTAGGTATAAGTATAGACTCATGGACTAGATTTAATAATAAGTATAGGCTAGCTAGACATTAGTGCGAATCCCACACTTCAGCACACGATTGCCAAAAAAATTAAGTAAAATTACCCGACAAGTGGCACATGGAAGTACTATGAAGGAAGACAAATCATTAAAGATAAAGTGATTAAAATGATTGTTACTAATTTTGTGACGGGAATAGCAACCTGTGACATTTTCTTCTAAGTTAATCAGTTAAGTTCTGTTTGTTTAGACGAATAATTTTTAACCCAAAAAATATTTTTCTCAAAATTGTCTTCCCTCTATTCGTTTATTGAGAGAAAGAATTGGCTAAATACAGGGTAGGAATCACGTGGAAATAGTTAGGGCTGCGGCCTTTGCTAATTTTTATAAAAATATATTTTATATCTATTTTGATTAAAATATTTAAAAAGTAGCGTATCTGACCCCCTATTTACTAAAAGTAGCATTTCCGCCCTTGTCTTTTAAAGCTTATGGTTCCATTCCAAGCTAAATCATGTCAACTGGTGAAGCCAACTAGAATCTGGAAAGTTTTTGATCAGCAAAACCAAATTTTATGTAGTAATGTATTCAATGCCGGCACTATGTTAGTCAAGACCGAAAGGAAGTTAGGGTGTCGTTCGATCAAAATTTTATTTTATTTGGTTCCATCAATTTTTAATGGTGGATCTGTTTTCGATAAAGCGTTAGGGGTGAAATTTTGTTTGGACTGGCTAAGGTGCCGAATCATGCAACTGAATTGATAAGTTTATAAGGGTTCTACGGCCCTCCGCATTTAACCCTTCACTATGATTGTGCTCCTCATTTGTTTATGCCAATTACCAACTCATAATCTAAACACCTTTAAGGGAATCTTTGGTTGATAAACACCATTTTATTGTTTGCCAACTCGATTTTGTTTTACATTCTGTATAATTCTGCAACAGAGAATGAGAAACACTACATTTTTCTTCAAGGCTGCAAAACTATTTTTTAATTTTTTAATTTTGCCACAGTTCCTTGTAGATTTACTTTCTTCAAAAGTTTTTAACAATTTAAATTTTAGTTTCTAAAACATAAGTTACATAACACGAGATCCAGAATCCAAGTATTAAGTCTACTAACTCGATGTAATATTAAATTTATCACCTTTTGACTACATTACTTAATAGACCGAAACTACATTATTTGAAGTATTAGTAATCGATTACATTAGAGCTGTCTATATATACCCTGTACTTTTTTATTTCTTAGATGCTCTTATGTTTCTTTATTAGGCTAGCCTTATATATAGTGTAGGTTATAATAACCATACGGTACACAGAGGAGTTAAAATCAAAGGTTATTTTAATTCAGCACATGATGACCATCATTTTAATTAATCAAAAATATAGGACACAGTTATTCGTTTGTCAATTATATAGTCATATATACAGCTATATATCATATGATTTCGTACAACTAAATAAAATATTTTTAGAAATTATCACTCTTCTGTTTGTCGGGATGTTGCTAAGCATTTCCGAATTATTATTCTTTTTTGACCGATCCCTTGATGTGTGCCTGTGTGACTATACTAAATTAATGCATTATTTAAGCAAATATTCGTCACAATTATATTGCTGTTTGAGTGTACGTATTTTTTAATTCGCATCTTGTTGGATTTCTTATTTATTTAAATACGAGGAAAAGATAAGTAAAAGAAAAAAACAATAAAATAAATTCATTATATAAGAAACAGAAAAATTGAATGAAACGTTAACGTATATAAAAAGAACATATAAAACCTCAAATAATGTACATACTAAGAAGCGAAAGATTTTTCCCGACTTGTCTTTACTCTTCAATATAAAACCTTCGATTTTCATGTTCCAACGACCCTCCCAATCAAACTCCGCTAATTTTAGTTGGGTTTAATTAAGCCTCAATTTTAGTGTAATAATGAGATACACTCTAATTGATCTTATAGAGTCCAAAAATCTTATGTTGTAAGAAAATATTAGTATAGCAATAGAAATTTAATTGGTATTTTGTAGTGAATCTATGGCTGAAACCCTAATGAATAGCAAGGTGATGATGATGCGAACGGAAACCCTAATCGCCATGAATGGCAACTGAAGAGAGAGAGATAGAGGCAGCTGAAGAGGGAGAGAAAGTGATGGACGTGTCATTCTGCGTTTTAATTTAATTTAGGACCTCTGTGTAATTAGTGCTAAAAATTGTGTTATTATTGTTATTTTGTTCTGAACCATAGGATCAGTTTGTGTTGGGTTAATCACAGTCGTTGGATGGCAGTAGTTACTAATTGCAGTAACCACCCACCACCTGTATTTTTCAATTATTTTCTAGGTAGTATAAATACTCTATGATGTAGCAGTTTAAGTGTAGCATCCCGTATTTTCATAGATGATTTTATTTATGATTTAATCTATCCAAAAACGCTTTATACAATTTTTAGCCAAAAACCGAAACTCTTCCGAAAAACTTTATTTTTAAAACCTGTTACTAATTTTATAAATAAAAACAACCCAATAGTTTTGTTTCTAAACATTTGTTATTTTTGAGCAGTAAAATAATAGTTTTGATTTTTAGTTAACTTTTAGAACTTTGGGGACCAAATAGTCGCTTTCCCAAACTCTCTCAAAACACTTTTCAGCCATTTTCAAAAACAGAAAATCTAAAACCACCCACTAACAAAGAGAAAAAAGAGAGAGAAGAGAGGTTCCAAAACCTAGGAAGAAGAAGAAGAAGAAGAAATCACCATTATCGGGTTCTTACCGGAAGCATCTCCTCTACGCACTAAGATAACGGGGGTTATCTATTGCGACTAGACGAGGGTGTATGTTAGGGTTAGGTCTTGCGTTTATTTTAAATTTGGGGGTTTTTCCTTTTATCTCAATTAGGTTATTAAATTGTTAATTGGTTTTTATTTGTTGTACTTTTAATTCACTTATTTGAATTGGAGAAGTTGAGAATTTAGACATATTAATTTCGAATTAATTAGAATATGGATTGGTTTTCGTGTTTCTATGCGTTGATGATGTGTTATTGTAGTGGTTGATAAAGTTGGGTAAATTATTGTTGAATAAAGCTGAATTGTTGTATATGCATACAATGTGTTTGTTAAAATGCCTGAATGAGATTTTATGTTGTTGGATTTGTTTGGCTAGTTGTGAATCTAGTACCTATGCTCATGTGTTTTGTTGAATTACTTTAAAGTGACGTATGAGAATGTGATAATTGAATGGTTTAATATTATTGGCCAAGGCCTTGTGATTTATTTATTTGTTAGCAATGGTCTATGTCTCTTCCTATACCGGGGACATAAGATGGACGAGGGGTATAGAGAATGACTCGTCGTACGGACTGGGACGAGTGGCATGAAGAGGTTCTAGTGTGGACTTTTATTATTTATTTGTTAGCAATGGTCTATGTCTCTTCCTATACCGGAGACATAAGACGGCCGAGGGGTATAGGGAATGACTCGTCGTACGGACTGGGGCGAGTGGCGTGAAGAGGTCCAAGTGCGCACTTTAAATCTTTATTTTGTTAGCAATGGTCTATGTCTCTTCCTATACCGGGGACATAAGACGGCCGAGTGGTATAGGAAATGACCTACCTTATGGATTGGGGTAGGTGGCGTGAGAGGTCCATGTTTGCTATAGATGTGTGTTGAAGTTATTTAATTTATTTCGTTGTACGATGTTATTTTATTTCTTTTTATACGTTGTTATTGTAGTTGTTGTTGTGAGTTCTTGCATTTATGGGATGGAGCGACGGTATCTTGTGGTGCCGTCCCGTCTATGTGTGTGCGTGAGACTCACCGTTACAGTTTTGTCTTTCAGGTACGACTTAGGTTGGCACATTCGGATAGCAGCATTAGCGAAGTATCGCATGGGCTCGATGCTTCTTTCAATTATTTTCTTTTCACTTAGACTAGTTTTTTTGAGGTTGTAGCCTACGGGCAAACTACTTTCGCTTGTTATCTTTTATAAATCTTTTTAAATCTTCTTGTCTTGTAGCCGCGTTTGGCAAATATTTTTATTTAATTGTTTAGCTGTTCCTTTAGCTCGCAAGTCTTTTTCTTTTAAAAAGTAAATTTTGTACCAGCAGGTTTTTTTTTTCTTTTGTTTAAAAAGGTCACGCCTTGATATCCGTGTTTTCCGGATTTTAGGGCGTGTCATTAAGGATATATATAAAAATTTGTGTCATTTTCGTTCAACTATTTTTCAATTCATCAAATCTGATCTGAACCATATCAAGGTGGTATCAGAGCGTTACAATGGCCGAGAAAAAATCACAAGCATCACAACAACCCTGAGCAACACCCTTCTAACAAGTTAACCAACTTTAGACCAACCAGAAACTCAAACTACAATGACCAATGATCATAAATTAGATCAATTACAAGCATTGATACAGACAAGTTTACAAGAACAAAAAAAAAATTTAGGAGGACAAGATCATTCTGAAAAATCAAATTGCAGAAATGAACTTCCAAAGTCAGTTTTTTTACAACCAAGGGAAAGGTGGAGAGGGAGAGATAACAAAATCATCAAGAAACAACAAAAGGTTTTCAAATGCTGGTGATGTAAATTTCCTCCATTATCAAATTTCTGCAAATTTTAAACCAGTTAGATTGGATTTCCCCAAATTTTTTTGTGACAAATGCACTGAATGGGTTTATAAAGCTAATCAAATTTTTTTAAAGTGGAATCAAACCCCAGATAATCAAAAAATTATGATTGATAACATGCATTTTGAAGATCAAGCTTTAATTTGGTTTCAGAATCTAGAGCAGACAGGGCTGATAACTACTTGGGAAAATTTCAGTGAGCAAGTTATTTAGAGGTTTTCTGACAACATGCATGAAAATCCACAAGATATTGATAAGAGTGGAAGTGTGAAGGATTATAAGAGTGGATTTGAACTTATTTCTAACAGGGTTAGATATCTGTCAGAAAAGCATAAGTTAGTGTACTTTGTGAGTGGATTGAAAGAGGAAATAGGGTTAACTATTAAGATGTAATTTCCACAAGATATTGATACGGCTTATACCATTGCTAACTATCAAGAATAAAAGGTAGGGCTGAAAAATAAAACTTATTCTAGAAATTTTGTTAACCATCCACATAGGTTCACTACCCCTAATTCACAAACTACTTATTCTAGGGTGTTGAAAACTAGTTTGGCTAATAATCTACCACCTATTAAGAGGCTTTCCCAAACTGAAATGAAAGAAAGAAGAAAGAAAAACCTCTGTTATAATTGTGATGAAATATGGGTTAGAGGCCATATGTGTTCTAAACCAAAAATATTTTTATTACAAAGTGGTGACGGGAAACAAAATGAAGAAAATAATAGGGAGGAAGAAGAACTCATAGAGGATGAACTCCAAGAAAACCCAGAAATAACCTTACAAGTAATCATCGGGGGTAGTAATGCCTCTTTTATTAAATTTGTGGGAAAATTAAAGGGGCAAATGGTAGGTATCTTAACGGACTCTGGTATCACTCATAATTTTATTGACCCAAGGTGGGCTTCTTTATTAAAAATACCAGTCATTCAAGGGGACTTATTAGATGTTAAGGTTGCAAATGGGGAGAGTATTACTAGTGTTGTTAGTTGTGAAAAGGTCAAAATTACAATCAAAGGGACTGAGTTTGTAGTAGATTTCTTATTGTTACCATTGGTGGGTTATGATATGGTTCTAGGTATGCAATGGTTGAGCAAGTTAGGAGTTATTAATTGTGATTTCAAAAACTTAACAATGAACTTTAGACAAGATGATAAAAAAGTTTGTCTTAAGGGACTTAATAACAAAATTCAAGTTGTTGAAATCCAATTTTTAGAGGGTAATATTAAAAAGAAAAGGGGATTTATCTTACAATTGTATTCTACTGAAGTGTTACATGATATCTTTCTTGAATATTTCAAACTTGATTCCCTTTTAAGAGGTTTTCCATGAGTTTTTTCTGAGCCAAAAGGGTTAACTCCTGAAAGGCAACATGATCATAAAATAGAATTAATTCATGGAGCAAATCCAATTTCAGTAAGACCCAACATATACCTTTATTATCAAAAAACAAAAATTGAGAAAATTGTTAAAGAACTTTTAAGCAATGGCTTAATTAGAAATTCTCAATCACCATTTTCTTTACCTGTGATATTAGTTAAAAAGGAAGATGGTACTTGGAGAATGTGTGTAGACTATAGAGCTCTCAATCAGGTTACAATTAAAGATAAATTTCCTATACCTGTTGTAGATGAGCTATTAAATGAATTGCATGATGCGACTATTTTTTCAAAATTAGATCTAAGGTCTGGTTATCATCAAATTAGGATGAGTGAGAATGATATAGCCAAAACCGTATTTAGAACTCATGAAGGTCAATATGAGTTTTTGGTAATGTTATTTGGTTTAACTAATGCTCCTGCCACCTTTAAATATAACATGAATGCTTTGTTTAAACCTTTTTTAAGGAAATTTGTGTAGTGTTTTTTTGATGACATTATGGTCTATAGTAAAAATGAAAGGGAACATGAAAACCATTTTAAGTTGGTGTTACAAACCATGAGTGATAATCAGTTTTATGCCAAGAAATCCAAAAGCAAGTTTTTCCAAAACGAAATTGATTTTTTGGGTCATTTAATCTCAAAAGAAGGAGTTAAGGCAGACCCTTCAAAAATTAAAGTTATGATTGAATGGCCAAGATCCAAATGCAAGTTTTTCCAAAACGAAATTGATTTTTTGGGTCATTTAATCTCAAAAGAAGGAGTTAAGGCAGACCTTTCAAAAATTAAAGTTATGATTGAATGGCCAAGACCTAAAACTATTAAAGGCATAAGAGGGTTTTTAGGGTTAACTAGGTATTACAGAAGGTTCATAAAAAAATATGAGGGAATAGCAAGTGCACTAACTGATTTATTAAAATCAATGCTTTTTCGTGGAATAAAAATGTAGAACTAGCATTTGAAAATCTTAAGGTTGCTATTACAACCCCATCTGTACTGGCCTTACCTAATTTTTTTAAAGAAATTTGTTATTGAGTGTGATGCTTCAGGAAGTGGAATTGGTGCTGTTCTGCATCAAGAAAAAAGACCAATAGTTTTCTACAGTAAAATTTTGAAAGGAAGATTGTTGGCCTTATCCACTTATGAGAAAAAAGCTTATATGTTTTTGGACAAAAAATTTATTGTCAAAACTGACCACCAGAGTTTAAATTATTTGTTAGAACAAAAAATTGGCACTGCAACTCAGCAAAAATGACTTTCTAAACTCTTGGGTTACAATTTCAAGATTTTGTACACAAAAGGAACCCAAAACCAACCTGTTGATGCTTTATCTAGATTGAAAATGAGCCCGTAATGTGTCAAACTTTAACTGTCACCAATCAATTTAGGGATTTGAGTGAACCTATCAAATTGGGATATACAACTGATCCAAAGATTATTGAGATTAATGACTCCATTTTTAATGAGACATTAACTTCAATCAAATATAAATGGGTGAATGGTTTACTTTTTTACAAAAATAGGTTGTATATACCCAATGACACAGCTCTTAAATTAAAAATTATGCATTTAATGCATAGTGATCCTCTACCTGGTTATGTTGGATTACAAAATCTTATACAAGCTTATAAGGAGGTATTTTGGCTAGGACTAAAAGGTGATTTTAAAAAATTTGTCGACACCTGTGACATTTGCCAAATGTGTAAATATGGAAAAACAAATTCTTTTGGTATGTTGCAACCATTACCCATGCCAGAACAAGTGTGGTCAGAAATTAGCATTAATTTTATAAATGGTTTACCTAAATCTAATGGATTTAATTGCATATGGGTTGTGGTTGATAAACTGACAAAGTATGCCCATTTTATACCCCTAAAACATCCCTTTGGAGCTTCTGATTTAGCAAACCATTTTTTAAAATAAATTTTTAGGTTGCATGGAGTTCTAAAAAAGATAGTTTCTGATAGAAATACTTTGTTTACAAGTGATTTTTGGAATGAATTGTTTAAGTTAATGGGAACAAAATTACTTCTAAGTAATTCTTTTCACCCTCAAACTGATGACCAAACAGAAATAGTCAATAAATCAGTGGAAACCTAATTGAGGTGCTATAGTTCTGATTATCCTAACTGTGGGTTAAATGGGTATATATTGCCGAGTACTGGTACAACACTACTACCCACACATCCACAAAAATGTCCCCCTTTAAAGGCCTCTATGGATATGAACCACCAAATTTAAACCACTACATAACTTCCAAAGAAGATAAACTAGAACTACAACAACTACTTAAGTAAAGAGATGAGGTGGTTCACACTTTAAAGAAAAACTATTTGCAGGCTCAAAATAGGATGAAGCAAAATGCAGATCTAAAAAGAGTTGACAAATTTTATGAGGTGAGTGATTTCGTTTACCTGAAATTACAACCATATCGCTAGTAAAGTGTAATCAGAAGAAGGAATTAAAAGCTAGCTCCTCGATTTTATGGGCCCTACAAAATTATAGAAAATGTGGGATTAGTGGCATACAAATTGGAATTATCAGAGGAAAGTGAGATCCATCCTTTGTTTCATGTCTCTCAATTAAAACTCAAAATCAAAGATGAAGAAAAGTTGTTACCAGATTTACCTCTCACCGATGTGTATCGAAGATTAAATGATATTCCAGTATAGATCTTGGCAATTAGAGATAGATCCAGGGGTAAGTGAAGCTAGAAAGAGGTGTTAGTTCGTTGGAGTGGTCAAATGGAAGGAGAAGCCACATGGGAGAATTTTAAGAGAATGCTAAATGTTTATACTGATCTTGAGGGAAAGATCTATCTTAAGGAGGAGGGAATTTATAGTGAATCTATGGCTGAAATCCTAATGAATAGCAAGGCGATGATGATGCGAAGAAAAACCCTAATCGCCATGAATGGCAGCTGAAGAGAGAGAGATAAAGGCAGCTGAAGAGGGAGAGAAAGTGATGGACGTGTCATATTGCGTTTTAATTTAATTTAGGACCTTTGTGTAATTAGTGCTAAAAGTTGTGTTATTATTGTTATTTTGTTCTGAACTGTAGAATCAGTTTGTGTTGGGTTAATCACAGTGGTTGGATGGCAGCAGTTACTAATTGCAGTAACCACCCACCATCTGCATTTTTCAGTTAATTTCTAGGTAGTATAAATACTCTATGATGTAGCAGTTTAAGGATATATATACAAATTTGTGTCATTTTCGTTCAACTGTTTTTCAATTCACCAAATCTGATTTGAACCATATCATATCTCTTGCTAAAACTAAATGTGGTAAAATTTAACAAGAATATGGAAACATAATCATTTGCTTTATCATACTATTAATATAAGTCAAACCAAACATTTTGAGACTGCCCAATTTTACCTAAATTTTCCAAAAATACCTTCACTCTAATATTGTAATTACTCTTAAATGTCATCAATCAATTCAAATACATAAATAACTTAAAAAATATTATTTTTCACACATTTATATTCCAAACAAAATCGTTGTGTATTTTCTATAAGAGTATATGTTATTTTTTATAAACGATTGTTAATTATATTTAATCATTCGATATTTAAATTTTAAAAAAAATATTAAGTTTATTTGTCGGGATCATATCTATGTCACTACGTATCACATACACAAAGCATGAACAACGATTACTGGTTTTCTTACAAGCTAAGTCACTGAAGGTCTTTGTATAATGCTATTAATCTATTTTCTGGTTTTTTTCCTAATCATAACCCTAATGTCTCTAAAATCAATATGTTTACTTGTCGTATATACATTAAAGAACTCGCTAGAATAAGCCTAATTCTTAATTTCGAAGTAGATAATTTGTTTGTTAAGTACATAAGTTTTCCCCTTATTACAACTCTTAACTCAGCTTTTTTATTGCTTGGTTCTTGTTAATAGTATTACTAACAAGGTTACTCCATGCACGGTAAGTTTCTATCTTTTATGCTGGTAGAATCCAAATTACAAAATATATGCTCTATAGTTAAAATTTACTGTGTTCCCATTTGATCATTTTACTGTGTTTGATCATTTTACAGTGTTTTTTTTGGGAAGGTAAGTGCATTATAGTTAAAATTTAAAAGGAGACTGAGAGTTTGAGCAAACCAAACGGTTGACTACCTATAGGGAGGCAACAGTCAGGGCCGACCTATGCTGCAGCCAGCTTAGGCGCGACTGTCGAAAAGGCGCCAAAATTTATTTATTTATTATATTTTTTTTTATGCAATATAATGTTTTAGTGCGACGGCATGTAGCGTAACGGTTATCAAGGGCCCGTAATAAGTTTTCAACAGGTTATTGGCTCGAGTCTTTCTAACGGCTCCTCTTTTACTGTTAACTATTATTTTGAATTTTAAAAGAACACAATAATGTTGTTGTTGAGGCTCGAGACCTCATAGGTACGTTAGTAAGTCTCTACCATTAACCAACATCAAATATGCATATTTATGTTGCAATCTTTTACCTACATATCTTTTTAAGAATTAGGTTATATTCCTCAAAAGACGTTTTTTTTTATGGTCTATATCGTGTAGTATAAAAGATAATTTGTTTATTATGGAATAGTTCACATTTTTTTTTATTTGCATTGATTTTCTTTATTACAAAAGTTAATTATGAATTTTTTCAAACAAATTTGAAAAGCCGCCAAAAAAATTCATTAAAAATAAAAAATAATAAATGCGTCGGACCGGCTTTGACAACACCGCATGATAAATATCTCCTAAAATGAGAGTTGTAACTAAACATTAAGAATAATCGATACAACCAAGGTATAAATTAGGAAATAAAACTAATCATCCAAGTTACACAACAAAAGTTTACAACCGCCAATCTAGACTCATGTACTCGAATAATTGGTGAATAGACGGCAAGAAAGTCACTCGACTGGAGCAAATGAACTGTCCTTAACGTTTCAGCTAACATGAAGCACATCTCAACAAAATATCCTAATCCGATTTGCCCACTGAAAAATAAAAAGATAAGGTTCATTGTCAATACACAATTTGTAAAAAATAAAAATATGTAATAAAGTCAATACTAATTGAATGAAGACTCATTTGAAAATGAAGGCACAAAACTATTGCTTTTAATATCTGACTATAGGGCAGTTATATATGTAACAACGGGGAAGTAAATTATGTTTTATTTCATGGAAGTTTTTATTGTTGATTTAAGCTGTAATAAGTTCATCACAACCATTAATGTATCAATGTTTGAAAATCTTTTCTTTTCTTTATTTGTAATCACAATATCTTCAAAATCTTGATTTAATGTACCCAATTTACTAACTAAACTTGATTTAGTATAGTGTTGTTACCTTTTTTGATGGAAATAAAACATGTGACTTTTTCGTGAATTTCAAAAGGTAAGAGTGACTGTGAGGTCACGTGTTTTTTTACGTCCACAAATTTCACAAAAATACTCAAATCAACATTAATTAGTAACCCATTACACTAAAACAAGTTTATCTGGAAAACTTGTTGCTCTAAATCAAGATTCTGAAATCTTGTTACTAAATCAAGTTTATTCGATAAACTTAGTATATTAGATTAATATTTTAAAATCTCAATAGACTGAATTTATTATTTGTGTAAAGAAAGGACATTAGAGTCTAATTTTGTATTTAATGCAAAAGGTAATTGTATTTCTAATTTTTAAACATTAAACACATCTTTTCATTATAGTATTATAAAAAAACTAATATTTGATTAATTGAATAAAGTAAAAGTTTATTAATGATATACTATACAAATATTTTACAAATATACCAAATATCATTAACCAATTAATTAAATGTACTATAGTAAAACCTCCATAATTAATACTCGTTAAATTAATAAACTCTCTAAAATAATATTTTTTTCGGGTTCCGACTTAGTCCAGTGTAAAAAATCACCAATTTCGATAAAATAATAAGATAATAAATTTTAGAAATTTCCTTATGTAAATATAGTTTCTCACAAAATCATAAATTAATAATTGTTCAAAATGAGAAACATTAGTAGGACGACTTAGTCAAATATGACTGTATAGTCGTTTGCTTCTTGTTAAAAATTAAATCTACTTGTGTACCTTTTCTAATTTTTCTAACTAATTGCTTTCAAAAGGTTTTAAGTATAATCTTTTCAAACTGCACCAAAATATTATGAGCAGTTCTAAATGTGATAAATGATTTTTTTCGCCTGACTCGTTCCAAAGCAGTGTATTATTTTCAAGACATGTTTGCAAATCTTTTTGTGTGTATGTTGAATGATCTATTTTAAACGCACATATTTGTGTACGTATTTTTGATATTTTCCAACCCCTTTGAAATAAACCATTGTTTGAATGAAGTTTTATGAAATTTTTCATATTGTCTTGTTGTACTTACTTTGTTCATTTAACTTTATTTATAGTCAAAACTATAAATTGAATATTGTTTGAACATACTATTTACTAAAATATGTTCAATGTATATATAAACACATATAACATACAACTTACTAAAAATGTTCGATGTAAATAAAATTTATTCAAGGGGTAATTTCCCATTATTCACACTTTTGATATTTTGTCTCTAAAATCTCACAATCCAATGTTTCTATTCCTAATAAGTCGCACTTTTTTAAAATTCAGCAAATTTACAAAATTGCCATCATTCCAACTAATAAATTATCATTTATCTTTCAAAAAATAAAATAAAAATACATATGAAAAAATTAACAATACTTTCAAAAGAAAAAAAATTCGGGAAAATGCATAAAAAAACTCATTGTTTTCACAAAAAATACCTTATTTCACAAAAAAAAAATGTTCTAAGAAAAATTCAGAAAAATATATACGGGTCAATAAAAATTGCATATGGGTCAATAAAAAAATACATACGAGTCAATAACTGTGCATAAAAATAGAATACAGTAAATAAAAAGTGCAGAAAATACATACGAGTCAATAAAAGTGAATAAAATTGGTCAATAAAAAATGCATACGAGTTAATAAATATGCATAAAAAATACATTAAAAATGTCTACTTGTCAATATAAAAGATGCATAAAATTGGAATAAAATGTGCATAAAAGGGAATAAAACGTGCATAAAAGGGAATAAAAGTGCATAAAATGCATATAAAAATTGTATAAAAAGTGCATAAAAATGCATTAAACAACATAAAATATACATAAAAGAGCAATTTTTTTTCTTCATAAAAGTGCATATAAATGCATAAAATTGAATAAAAGATGCACAAAAAGTGCATAAAAAACATGCATAAAAATTACATAAAATTGCATAAAAAGTGCATCAAATGAGCATAAAAAGTGCATATAAATACATAAATAGTGCATAAAATTGCATAAAAGTGAATAAAAGATGCATAAAACGTACACAAAAGTGCATAAAACGTGCTTAAAAACTGCATAAAAAGTTAATAAAAAATGCATGCGGGGTCGATAAAAGTGCATAAAAAGCTATAAAAAGTGCATAAATAGTGCATTAAAGTGCACAGAAAGTGAATAAAAGATGCATAAAAGAACAAAATATTTGCATAAAAGGTGTAACAAAACGCAAAAAAGATGCATAAAAATGCATAAAAATTACATACGAGTCGATAAAAGTATATAAAATGTATATAAAAAATGTATACAAATCAATAAAGATAAATAAATTTATATATGTAAAGCATACTACCATATTTGAGTGAATTCTAGAAAATACATATATGAATCATTTCAGTGAACACCTTACATACATAAATTGGTGCAACCAAAACTTAATCCACAATTGTACAATTATAGTCAAACAAGTTAAAGACACACCAAAAGTCTCATTCACAGATAAAAAATAAATAAATACGGATGCAAAGTATACAAACAGCAAACTATACATATAAAACCATACATATATAGTGTTTATATACCGACACCATCGTTGTTATAGACACACACGCACACCTGGATACATATATATATATATATATATACATATACCATAATTCAGTTTAATTTTATATTGTAAATCTCTTTCACTATACATACATATGTATAAATATATACACATATGCATATAAACCCACTAGCACATGTGGACATGGATCTTTCATGGACGGGCAGAGCTCTGGTGGAAGGGCGAAGGCCTGGTGGGGAGCTTTGATGGGATGGCGGAGCTCGGGGGTGGAAAGGGAGGTGGTTCGTAAGAGAGAGCGATATTGTTAAAGAGATAGAGATGAGTTCGCGAGATATTAACAATTGTAAAATTAAATTTTTAGGCATATTTATATTTTTTATAAAGTATAACTAAATAGGGGAAATGATCTTATGTGTTGTTGTGTGACATATTAGCTCGTTATAGATATATATAGAGATATGTAGAGATATAGAGAGAGGTATGAGAGACAACAATAAAGAAGACTATATTAATCAGAATGTGTATGAATGAATGTGAAATACAAGACCCATAACCCTTTTTATATAGATAGAGGGGTAGGGTTACAAGCCCACTTGGGTCCATAAAGTATAAGCCCAATAGTCCAATAATATCCTACAATACTCCCCCTTTGTACGTATTGAATTTTTCGTCTTCATGCAGTCGATCTGAGTCGAGTTCATTCGCAGTGCTAAACACATAAAAACCTTAGGGACGGAAAACCCAGTGTGGGACAAAACTGGTACCTAGGAGAAACTGTGTAGCCGAATGATATAGGCCGAAATATAATGTAAGTAACTCACCAAAAAAAATGTGCCTCATCAAAACCTTGCCAGAGCAAACCCAATGGGAAAATCTCTGATCGAAGGAAAAAGAGTGCAACAATGGTAGTAGTAGGGATCAACCACAAAACAGGTGCCTCATCAAAACCTTGCTAGAGAAAACCCAGTGGGAAAAAACCTCTAGTCGAAGGACAAAAGATTACACAGTGGTAAGAAGTATACAACAGGATACTCTCCCTAATTTTGGCAATCTTAAGTGAGATATGATGGAAACGTGTCTCGCTAAAAACCTTGCAAAGAAAACCCAGTGGGAAAAAACCTTGGTCTAAGGATAAAAAGAGTACACGAGCATGCGACTGGATGCTCCCCCTCACTTGCACACGACAGGGTGCGAGGATTTCGAATAAGTAGTAATTAAGCATTCACCTGGATGCTCCCCCTCACTTGCACACGACCGGGTGCAATGATTTCATATTCGAATAAAGAGTACGAGCATTCGACTGGATGCCTCATTTACTTGCACACGACTGGATGCAAGAAAATCTAACGTGGAATAGAACGAGCATTCAACTGGATGCTCTTAAACTTCATATGTGAAGATTTATTTCGGCAAAAAATGCTAAATAGCATAATCTAGTCATGTCTCTCTTGATCGATAACAACAAGTTGTCCTCAAATAAGACAAGTGTTTTATCTGGATCGTGAGACAGAGCATATGTAATTCAAATATAGCTAATACTAGCTCGAAGCCATATACACTCTTTAGTCGTCTGATAGAGCACGAGCAGATCATAGTGATTCGTTTGGAGTCATTCCAAGACCTCCAAGATATTGCCTTATTTCTAATGGCAAAGACATACCATGTTAGAAATATCCATTATGCGGGTCTGATAAGTAACCAGCATCGGTATAACCGAAAAAAGGGTTGCGTTAATTCGAGTACCGAAGGGGGTTGGTATACTCGATGACGCAAATGGGATAAACTAGCCCACTTCCAAAATTACCATAAGGTAAGGGAATGTGTCTTTAGTGCCATTTCGATGGCAGCGTGTTAGCGCAATACTGTGTCGAGCTATACCATTCACAGCATACGAGATGTTCATCCTAGCACATTAGACCAAGTACAATGATGTGCTTATTGTACTTAGATATGAACATGATGGTTCAATATCTCTTCATTGTCTCATCAGGGACGGACTGGGTCTATATCAATGTCTAGTGATCGAACGATCATGGGAGAATCTGACGACTTAGCGTCATGATGACTAAAACATCATAACACCTTCTGGGTGTAGTCTGAATCATGGACTTAGATTCAATCTTTACGGGACTCGATCATCGGGCTGAGTCACTACCGTGTCTTCCCAAGATCCTTCATCTCGAAGGCAAATCCAAAAATGGATCGCGTAATAAAACACGCAAGGGCATAATACTTTTTCAAATATCCCAAGCTAATCAAGTACTCACTTATACGGGTATACCACATCCGCTCGGATTATATTAATCCATATAGTGAACGTCTCATTTAATTGAGATCGTGTTCCGTGGTCAGGAACTACTTGATTCAAGCATTATGAAGTCACACAGGGACCTTCATCCACATCTCTAGTCTAAATCCCCACAGAAATAAGATCGTGACCACAATCACATGCTGCATAATCAGTTTTCCGAAAACTACTAAACTGATAAAGTAGAGGACCGTTATAACGTCCATTACGAGGAAATAAACCATCTGGTAATCAATTCCAAGGTGTGAGAGAAGCCTTGTGCTACTAGGCGAGCATTCTACAATCTCATTATTCTCATCACTCTTCTTTATGAATAACCAAATAAACGAACTCGTTTAACATTGGTGGTGTTGGAGCTACAGGTCCGAACACACTTTCGCTAAGGAGTCTACTTGGATTGCAAGTTTCCATTAGTTCAGTCTATTCTATATTGACTTCAGGCAACGGTACATGGTTTCCTGTCATAATTTGTTCATATTATCAGTCGTCACCGAATATAGGAACAAGTAATTAATGATAGTCTCGTTTCGCTTCAATATCGTCTAAGATATCATGATCGATAGATATTTCAAGATTCTCAGGATGGGGAGGAATCACACATCTCCTAAATCCTTTATAATCTCGTTCGACAAACGAGTTTCAGTTCACCACCTCTGGGGCTGAACAAATTAAGAACCGATCAACTTCCTCGTATCTTGGGAAGGACGACAGACTGACGTTTTAGTCATTATGACGCTAAGTCGTCAGATATAACACCTTCTGGGTGTAGTCTGAATCATGGACTTAGATTCAATCTTTACAGGACTCGATCATCGGGCCGAGTCACTACCGTGTCTTCCCAATATCCTTCATCTCGAAGGCAAATTCAAAAATGGATCGCGTAATAAAACTTGCAAGGGCATAATACTTTTTCAAGTATCCCAAGCTAATCAAGTACTCACTTATACGGGTATACCACATCCGCTCGGATTATATTAATCCATATAGTGAACGTCTCATTTAATTGAGATCGTGTTCCGTGGTCAGGAACTACTTGATTCAAGCATTATGAAGTCACACAGGGACCTTCATCCACATCTCTAGTCTAAATCCCCACAGAGATAAGATCGTGACCACAATCACATGCTGCATAATCAGTTTTCCGAAAACTACTAAACTGATAAAGTAGAGGACCATTATAACATCTATTACGAGGAAATAAACCATCTCATAATCAATTCCAATGTGTGAGAGAAGCCTTGCGCTACTAGGCGAGCATTCTACAATCTCATTATTCTCATCACTCTTCCTTACGAATAACCAAATAAACAAACTCGTTTAACATTGGTGGTGTTGGAGCTACAGGTCCGAACACACTTTCGCTAAGGAGTCTACTTGGATTGTAAGTTTCCATTAACGCAACCCTTTTTTCGGTTATACCGATGCTGGTTACTTATCAGACTCGCATAAGGGATATTCCTATCATGGTATGTCTTTGCCATTAGGAATAAGGCAATATCTTGGAGGTCTTGGAATGACTTCAAACGAATCACTATGATCTGCTCGTGCTCTATGAGACGACTAAAGAGTGTATATGGCTTCGAGCTAGTATTAGCTATATTTGAATTACATATGCTCTGTCTCACGATCCAGATAAAACACTTGTCTTATTTGAGGACAACTTGTTGTTATCGATCAAGAGAGACATGACTAGATTATGCTATTTAGCATTTTTCACCGAAATAAATCTTCACATATGAAGTTTAAGAGCATCCAGTTGAATGCTCGTTCTATTCCACGTTAGATTTTCTTGCATCCAGTCGTGTGCAAGTAAATGAGGCATCCAGTCGAATGCTCGTACTCTTTATTCGAATATGAAATCATTGCACCCGGTCGTGTGCAAGTGAGGGGGAGCATCCAGGTGAATGATTAATTACTACTTATTCGAAATCCTCGCACCCTGTCGTGTGCAAGTGAGGGGGAGCATCCAGTCGCATGCTCGTGTACTCTTTTTATCCTTGGACCAAGGTTTTTTTCCTACTGGGTTTTCCTTGACAAGGTTTTTAGCGAGACACGTTCCCATCATATCTCACTTAAGATTGCCGAAATTAGGGGGAGTATCCTGTTGTATACTTCTTACCACTGTGTAATATTTTGTCCTTCGACTAGAGGTTTTTTCCCACTGGGTTTACTCTAGCAATGTTTTGATGAGGCACCTATTTGTGGTTGATCTCTTCTACTACCATTGTTGCACTCTTTGACTCTCTTTTCAAAGTCCTTTCATCTTTCCCTCGCGGTACTTGTTTGCTATCGGTCTCTCGCCAATATTTAGCCTTGGACGGAATTTACCGCCCGATTAGGGCTGCATTCCCAAACAACCCGACTCGCAGACAGCGCCTCGTGGTGCGACAGGGTCCGGGCACGACGGGGCTCTCACCCTCTCTGGCGCCTCCTTCCAGGGGACTTGGGCCCGGTCCGCCGCTGAGTACGCTTCTCCAGACTACAACATGTGTGACATTTTAGTGATTAAGTTGAAAAAGTCTTGACTCATTGGGCCCTTTTCTTTTATTCCATCGAGAAAAATCTCTTTAAAATAATAAATATTAATTTATCGATTAATTTATATTTCTAAATTAATAAATTTTTACGGTCCCGACATTATTAATTTAAAGAGAGGTTTTACTGTAATTTAATTTATAATCAATTTGGAACCTTGTGTGTAGATTTTGGAATCAAGTATTTGGACACACCTACTAAAATCACTAGAAAAAAAAATGTATATAGCGATAGTTTAGTTACAATTTGTCTGATATTATACGACTTGTTGCTGAAATTTAGCAGCAGTATAGCAACACAAACTGTTGCTAAGTGTTAATAAATGTTGCTATACTGTTGTTGAATTTTCTGCAACAAGTCGTATAGTAACATATCGGTTATTGTTATCCTGTTATTTTATCGTAGTGAATAGACTACTCGGAATATAAATTTTCTTACCTCATTAGGTACTTGTAATT
The DNA here is from genome assembly GCA_963682055.1 of Primula veris. Classification (NCBI taxonomy): domain Eukaryota; kingdom Viridiplantae; phylum Streptophyta; class Magnoliopsida; order Ericales; family Primulaceae; genus Primula; species Primula veris. Next base: position 6,976,740 of record OY821750.1, on the reverse strand, counting down.
AAGAAAATGCTACTGTATCACATATATTATGTTTCTTAATACTTTCTATTTTCTGTTAATAGGAAATTTAATATCTTCATAAATTATTGTCCCCATCTGGTCAAATACTTTAAACAAGTCGTCAATAAAGTATCATCCACTAGATGTGTTTTTATAATTTAACAGAAAAAATTAGTGATAGTGGATTCCTTAATATTGATCATTAACACTATTATATACGCATACACTTTCACGTTAATTATAGACTATAATTTCACTATATAAAGAGATGATCCTCTCAGCTAAATCATTCATTTTTCTCCTCAATGAAAAGGGAATAAAAATTATTCAGAGAAGTAGACATGGCGTGATATTGATTCGCCTCATCGCTGTTTTTTGTTTTCAATAGGGAGAACAACTCTTTCAGCGACGAGCCGAATCAATATCACTCTTGTCTGTTTCTTTGCGAAAGGCGGCATCTAATCTTACTGGTGATGATAAATAGTGGTATGTTTTTATCTTCCTCTTTTATAAGTATTCCTTTATAAAATCTAATTATAGAAAATAAAAGCTCTTTTAGTTCGGAAATCTTATAGGTGATCATCACTTGACTGCGTGACTGAAAATGTAAAAGCATGACATGATTTTAGGAAATGCTTTAATGTTATGGAAATGTATAAATCTGCTGGAAACACTACTATGTCTGCATCATATAAATGGCTTCTTTTTAAGGTCATGAAGATCTAGTAGTACTCATTATATATCATTGAACTTATAGTGCTAAATCACAAAACAAGTTTGCTTTGATGCTCAATTGCTGATTATTATTCATATCTAGTGATATATAGCCGGACTTCTTAGTTTAGGATTAATTGTTTAGGAATGACTCATCTGCTTCTTGGTATTGAGCCATATTGTCTTAGCAAAAGCCAAAGAAGCCTACCCAGATTAAGAAACACGTCACTGTAAATTTAACCTAAACGGAAATGAAAATAACAATAGTTCATAAGTATTTTCTCGTTTATTGTACGACATTTACCTGGATCAAGTAGTACACTAACGGTGAGTTGGCTGATTTACCTCAATCAACTTATCTCTTTGCTTGGTTTAGTTATTTGACAAATAACACTCTTCTTCAGCATTATAGACGCTTATACAAAAAGGAAGTCTTTCTTTAGGGGAACAATATTTCATATGTACTTACTCATCTGTAAACAGTGATTTAAGTTTTTTTTCCCTTTCAAGTGCTATAAAAAACTTCTTAAACGTTCTGATTTGGAAAAAAAGACATAAGACGTTAGAAAGACATAACTGATTCTGTCACGCCCTAAATTCCATAAACACGGTCATCGAGGCGTGACCTTTTTAAAACAAAAGTAAATAGAACATGTTGGTACAAATTAAAATTTTTAAAGAAAACATTTGCAAGCTAATGGAACAATTAAATGAATGAAATAAATTGTTTGCCAAACGCGGCTACAAGACAGGATTAATAAAAGCTAAAAATAATGAACGAATAAATTTGCCCGTAGGCTACAACCTCAAAAACAATCTAAGTAAAAAGAAAGCAAAAGCCCGAACCCATGTGATGCCTTGTTAAAACTCTTAACCATATGCTTCAACCTAAGTTGTACCTGAAATACAAAATTGTAACGGTGAGTCCCACGCACATAACTAGACGGGACGGCACCACAAACACCGTCACTCCATCCCATAAATACAAGAGCTCACAAATTCTACAACTACGGTAATCGATGTATAAGAAGAAATATAATTACATTCTACAACGGGATAAATTAAATAAATTAAATAACATCTACACACATCTATAGCATACATGGACCTCTCACGCCACCTACCCCAGTCCGTAAGGTAGGTCATTCCCTATCCCTTCAGCCGTCTTCTGTCCCCGGAATTAGGGAGAGACAGAGACCATTGCAACATAAAAGTAGATTTATAGTGCGCACTTGGACCTCTCACGCCACTCGTCCCAGTTCGTAAGACGAGTCATTCCCTATCCCTTCGGCCGTCTTATGCCCCCTGAATTAGTGAGAGAAATAGACCATTGCTAACAATAAAATAAATATAGTGCACACTGGGACCTCTCACGCCACCTACCCCAGTCCGTAAGGTAGGTCATTTCCTATCACCTCGGCCGTCTTCTGTCCCCGGAATTAGGGAGAGACAGAGACCATTGCCACTACAGCTAAATCACAAGGCCTCGGCCAATAATAATAAATCATCCAATTAACACAATCTCATATGTATAAATATTAAGACATCGGCCAATAATATTATACTATTCAAATAACACCATCTCATATGTCACTTAACGTAATACAACATAACACATAACCACATGTACTAAATTCACAACTAGCCAAACGCTATAACAACATAAAATCACTTTCAGGCATTTTAACAAACACCTTGTAAGAATAAACTACAATTCACCATTATTCAACATAAATTTATCCAATTTCATCAATAATTATATAATCACAATAATCAACGCATAAAACATGCAAACCCATCCATAATCTCATTAATCCGAAATTAATATAATTAACTCATCAATTTCTCCCATTCAAATAAGTGAATAAATCATACAACAATTAAACCCAATTAACAATTTATAAACCTAATTAAGATAAAAAGGCATAAACCCCCAATTTCTAATAAACGCAAAACCAAATCCTAACATACACCCTCGTCTAGTCGCAATGGATAACCCCCGTTACCTTAGAGTGTAGTGGAGATGCTTCCGGTATGAACCTGCTAATGGTGGCTTCCTCTTCTTCTTCTTCCTCTTCTTCTTCTTCTCTTTTCTCTCTTTTTCTCTCTTTTCTCTCTTGGCTGATTTTTAGGTTTAAAGAATTGAAAAGTGGGCTGATTTTATGTATAAAAAAAAACTGTTTTTACAAAGTTTGTGGAAGCGAACTATTTGGTCCCCAAAGTTCTAAAAGCTAACTCTTAATCCAAAAATATTGTTTTACTACTCAAAAATAACAAATCTTTAGAAACAAAACTATTGGGTCATTTTTATTTATAAAATTAGTAACAGGTTTTTCAAATAAAGTTTTTCGGAAGAGTTTCGGTTTTTGGCTAAAAATTAGTCGAGTGACCGGTTTTTGGTAAAATTTGAATAAAACGTTTTTGGATAAATTAAATCATAAATAAAACCACTTATAAAAATACGGGATGTTACAACTAACCCTCCTTAAAAGAATTTCGTCCCGAAATTCCATTTCCTCTCTAGAGAACTACTCCCATAAATGATCAACTTTTATAAATAAGACCGTAATAATTTAAACGTATAATTCGTGTATTAATTCAAGAAATAAAATACGCAGGGTTCACAACCCGTAACAACTCCACAATCCATAACTCAAGTACATGAACAACATGTAAGAATCTCAAATAAGGTAAACAGTTATATATAATATTAAACAGCATAAAAGACAACTACTCAACAACTCCAAAACATCCCCAATACTCAAAGTACGGGTCTTTTTAGCAAACTAAACTCTAATAAAATAAACTCTCAACCCAGACCCGGGGGTGTCACACGGCTGAATAACACGTGTGGCGGCACGTGCTAAACAAAGCCTAAATAAAATAATTTTTAAACACTCGCTAAATAACTCATTAAATAAGCTCAAATTTCTAGGAAAAACTTCATTAAATAGAATCTCGAAAATTACGTTCATTACAAGAAGTTAATCTCTTACAACTAAAATAAAAATGTAATCGCAGCGGAATTTAACACATAATCTTAAAGGTCTGTCTGGTCCTCAAACTGATTCGATATCAACCCTACTTAACTGCTCGTTAGCCTGAAAACATTTTAAAAAAGAAAAGAAAAAAGAGAGGGGTAATGAGAGAGAAAGCCTCACAATATATTATACGGGTCGAAAATAAGATTTTTCCCTTTCAGTTTCTTGGAACATAATAACTTGTTTAATAAAAATTCCCAATGTATAAGTATTTAGAAATTACTTGAATATAAAAGATAAATAAACTTTTCACTTTTCTTTCATCAAAATTAAATCCATCGCAATAGTAATAACCAAATATTTTTCTTTCTTTTTATGATAAAAGCAAAATGATAACATGTATATCTTAGAGTACCAAGCCCGATTGACTTCCTCAATCTCTTTACCGTCGATCTTTTTCTAAAGTGTATAAACATACGTGCACAACGTAATTAAGGTCACCACAGCATGACGGCTGAGTCTATTCTTTAAAACGTTCCGGTTAACAAAACTATGTACAATTGCTAAGTTAACCGTTGAGAACAAAACTCTTTCGTTTAGTTGCCAACGTAACGTCACCCCACTTTTCTCTTCCCCTTATTCGGAATTCTCCGTTGGACTTATTCTCATGGTCACAAATACAAATCATAAGCAAATCATAAAATAATAAATTTAGAAACCTTATACAGATACACTGTATATAACCTTTATCTTTATAAGATACAAACTAGTTCTCTTTATACAGATCCACCGTATATAAATCACTTATTCTTTTTCATTATTTTTTTTTTTATTGTCTTTGTTTTCGTAACAATATAAAAACAATGTTTCCATATATAAATAGTACTTGAAAAAATAATACCCATGAGCCTGTAAAATATTATCAAAAGTTGCAACGGAATATTTATAATAGCAAGACAAAACCCACTCACCTAATATTAATCCGAAAGAACAGAAACATTTCTACAACGAATAATCTAGTGCTTAGCTTTCCACTAAACCTTTTCCCTTGCTCAACATAGGACTTTAATTCTCTCATCTTTGTATACTATCGTTACATACATATAATTTTAATACAGTAAAGGAGTATATAATCTAATCAGTAAAATGCTACCTAGCTTTCTTTCTTTATTTGCACTTGTGTATATATCTATATTAACAAGAAAGAATTCATTATATGGACGTGTATATGGCATGACAATTGGCTTAGCATTTATACTACAATTCTATACCAATTTATTACTTCCGTTTCAATTTCTCATGCAAGGTTACCTCCTTAATAAATTACTAGCAACAGAAACTCTTTGAATACATGTAACATTATTTCTCCTTAAATATTCCACGCATAGTAGTTATAGGAATAAATACAAACATCTCGTTATAGAAACCTCAAGATAATATTTACTATTCTTAATTGACATTTACTCTCCAGACAAGGCATCGGTTTTATATATGAATACAATCAAATCATGTCATTAATCATCTTAGTGAGGGATTCAAAGACTTATTACTTACACCATTATTCCTAATCATACGTTTATACAATTCCATATTTCTAACCGAAGTAAATTACATAATTACTAGGCCCAATTCTTACCAGCTAATCCCTAAAAGTACTATCACGTATCAATCCATGGTACATCATTTTACCAATTAAATACCTCTAAATCCTTTAAAACTCTATAGCTTTGATAACGTGTAACCGTAAGGTCCTTAAATCACTTAAACAACTAAACATTAGTATTCTTACTTATGAAAACAAAATAGTCACATGAGTAATTATTTAGAAGAATGAATATTCAAAATAAAATTTTTAAATTAAAATACGGGATTTTACACTCCCCACCACTTAAAGAAGTTTCGTCCCGAAACTTTATTTCTTTAATAACCTGGAAAAAAAAGGATAATGTTTCCGAATAATATTATATATGCTTTCTTAGACGTGATTAAATCAGCTCACATAATTTCATTAACCAACCGGTCTCAAAAACCGTTACTTGTGTGCGCATGTAGCATAAACTATATAAAAGAAGTATAATAAAATGTATCTTGGAAACTCATTTGAGATTAAAATTACTAATAATCATATCATCATTAACCTTGTGAAACTTGAAAACTTATGATGAAAAAAAATAATAATAATACTAATGTAAATTCCTAAGGTCAAACTTTTACGACTTCCGATCGTTTATTATCTCATTAATTACCAAATTCTATAACTCCCATCAATCATAATTCCAAAACTCTATAACTCCTGTCTACATAATTCTTAGTCCAAATTCTGATTTTAGTCATCATCAATGCTAATAACAAAGTGTACACCATGAAAGCAAAACACATGATGTAAGCTAATCTTTTAATTGGTAAAATAAAATAAAATTTGTTCCTACCATGTTTTTCCTTGAACTGATAATTAACCTCTGGGATGGTTCAAATTCAAACAACTATTACTGATATTGATACCGTAAGATAACCAAACTTATTCCAAAACTTGTTTCCATATCGTTTTCCGAAACATTTATTACTTAAACATCTATATCTATTTCATGTGCTTCCGCTGTACGCTCTGATAAAATAATAATAATAATGGTGCTAACCGGCCTAACATTGCATTTTGTTTCTAATTTATCAAACAATCCAGTTTTAGCATCTAGATCACCACCCAAAAATAATACCAATCTCCCTTTATACCATGTTCTCTTAAACAAAACAATCTTTAATTAATAAGAAGCGCAAAACCTAATAATTTATACTAGGTTGCTAATTTCCGTAATTGTGGGGCTTTGATTTGTTGAAGTGTTACGGGTGTAATAAATTGAACGAAAAATACTTAATTTTTTCTTAAATGATTTCGTTCCATAAAAATGACGTCGTTACTCGTTAAAAATGTTGTGGTTTCAGGCTTCTAGATGCATTTAGTTTGTTACACTATTGATTGATAATTGATATGATAGCCTTTAAAAATGCACTGGTCGCTGCTTGAGTGTAGAGGAAAATTATGAATAAGACATTTATTTGTACTGTAATCCAGCCGCCAAAAATTTGTATAGCAATTGGTGTGTATCCTAATTGGCTTTCAGACTTCGGGGAGGGGGAGTTCCTCTATATTTTTTCCATTGTAACAAATACATCTTCTTCATAATTATTCAATCTGAACATAATGTACTATTACTCTCGCAAAATTTAGGATGTTTTGTAATTGTTTTTACCGTCATACCCGATACTTAAATAGATCCAAATTCTTAAGGTCTTCTATTACTAAAATCAAACCATTTGAAGGACTAATTACTCTGTACCAGTAAAAAAGATTGCTCAGATTTAGTCTTTTTCTAATGGTTCGACATCAACAAATTCAACGAAAAGCTGTGTAAAAGGAGAAAACACTCACTGTAGATCACCAGTAACCATACTAGTAGTCTAGTATTGTAACTATTGTTGGCTAATATGATATCAATATAGCATAAACTTTTTTTGGGAATGATTAGAGAATACACTTGTAGCTCGAGAGCTCAACAGTCAAAAAAATGACACAATACTACTCACTGATGGACTAGGCTCGATCAATATGTCATGAATTAATTCAATCTATAAATTAACTTACGGAAACATAAAAGAAAACTAACATTCTTACAGGCATCAAAAATTAGAAGGGGATATTTTGAAAGGAACAACAAGTTGCATATCCGTTTCAACAAATAAGCAAAAGAAAAATCATATAGTTCTACATGTAAATTCTCATCAAACCCACACATTTGCATGCCAAGAGAAATCGAAATTGAAACAGAAATAGAAGAAGATGAACAAAGATAAAACCGATGATCACCAGTTTTTCTTCAAGTTCCTTCACATTAAAATTAATATATGCATCCCAAAAATATATATCGAACACATTTTTACCACGATCCACCGTTCAACATGCCACTCCAATACCCATTAGCCGCTCCTTGCCTTCTTTGTTGCTCCATTTCATCGCTAGAGTTTGGAGGTTGCTTCAAATCATTGTAAGGGGAAAATGGCCTTGGAGTAGTCTCTTGGATATCTTGAAGATTTGCGTACCCATTTTGATTTTTTCCATTTAAGGAGAAACTACGTGTTGGCTTATACTCTTGAAGAAGATATTCAGGTGGAAACATAACCAAGCATTGAGTTTAGACCAGATCCCAACATTGGCAACATCAGGGGATTGAGTCCCATTGAGGGGATTGATGACATGAAATATAAGATGAGTGCTTATTATGATCCAAATATTTGATGAACCCCAACCATACAAAATTTCATCGTGATTGGACTACAGTTAAATAATAAAACAGAATCTAGAATATTAAAAGGTTCATGGAATGGGAGTTCTAAAACCATAGAAAGCTTAACAGGACATTAATACTGCTGTCTCAAAAAACGCTAACACATAAACATGCAATATTCTGAAATTTTAGCATCCTTACCTACAGAATCTCATTAATTTATGCTTCAAGAAGAACAATGGCATATACTAGTAATTTTGACGTAACCAAGTTTTACGATGCGGAAATACAGAAGAGGACTATAAGAGACATAACATGTTAGGTCACAAATAATAAGCCACTTTTATTAATTTTACTAACTGCGTCTTGTGTTGTTAGAATCTATTCCTAGAATGAATTGCTACCTTTATTACGATGTTAAGTTGTATTAATTGCAGTCCCTTACATATACTAGGTTTTGTTTTTGAAACAATAATTTTTTTCTTCATGGATGCCATATCAGGGACAAACTTTTTGGCCCCTAAAGAGCTTAATTCCTGTAGTGAATGATAAAGTCTCAAGCAGAGTTTTATTTACATGATGAAGAAATAAAGAATACAGATGACATTTTTGGTACAATATATGGCGTTTGGATGAGCACATTTCCGAGTACTGTTTTTAGTTGAACACAGTTTGTTGCGACAAGAAGATGCTTTTCAAGCAGTGGGGTATTCAGCAATGGGTAATGGGAGCTCATCTGCCAAAACATGACGATTATTCTATTGTACATAGTTATTTATCCCTAACTTTAGTTCAACTTTACCGTCCGCATCAAATTTATGGAGAAAATTGTAGCCGAACTCCTATGGAGGCAATTGAATCAAGAACATTCTTAACATAGCTCGTTCTAGTACTGATGCGTTTTAACAAAAACAATTCACTTCATATTAGCTATTTCCATTAATTTACCGAAAGAGACCCAAGCTCAGGGGCGGATTTAGGGGGGCGCAGAGGAGGCCGCCGCCACCCCGAAAATTTTAAAAACGATTTTTTTTATAAAGAAAATTTTAAAAAATTAGCTTATATATATTAATAGGCCCACATAAGATATATAATCATAGTTAGCTCATATATGATAATGCTACCTAAAATTGAATAAGAGATCATTGTTTCAATTATTTACCATCACAACTTATGTCTTTTTTATTTCTTTCATCTTTATTTAGTTACACGAGTAACATTTCATTTTTTTTATTATTTTCAATAACATCTCTATATTTCTATCTTTCTTTTTAAAATCTACAAATATTCTTCGAATACTTTACTTTTATCTTAGCAAAATAAATAAATTATAACTTTAAATTTATTGTGTTTTTTACAATTATCTACTCGTTTTTTTTAACCTTCAGAAAAGACTTTTAAACTCAGTTTTCGATTATTTGAAACGTTTTTTTTTTTGAAAATTCTAGTAGCAATTTTTTTTCTACGGACCTCCCACCGATATCATAATAGTTCCGTCCATGCCCAATCTTTTTAGTTTGTTATTCATTTGTATTTGACAAAAAATTCTAGGAAAATTAGAAGATTCATCTCAAAGCGTAAACAGAGAAAACATCAACATGCATATGGTGGACATTATGATATGAGCAATTTTTCTATACAAGGGGAGCGATAACGATAGCGGGCATGATAAGGAGAAAATTCGTGTTTTTTAGAGCTCATTTTCGGTTTTGGAATGGGGTTCTTGAAAAGTTGTAGCCGACTTGTTTTATCCTCATTTGCAGTATAGGTCTCCTAAATTAGGTTACCGAATTTCTATGTTAGTTTTGATCCAATCAGATTATATTACATTATAGTCATCATGGGGTTTATCCCTTGAATAAATTATTCTTTTACTAATATTAAAATGGTTTGGTTGCTTAAAAAAGTAATTTTTCTAAAAACAACATTTAAACGTTGAGATATGAAGAATGTGGCTTTCTTATTTATGAATCGTCCAGATTAGAAGAGGAAACAAACTTTAAACGTTGAGATATGAAACGTCTGGTATTTATGTAAAGAAAAAAAAGTGCACCTTGAAGCTTGATTTATATATATATAGTATTATAACTTTTCCAGATTATTCGGGCTAGTATCATGTATCCTAACTTGTATAGCAATTGGTTTGTATGGCCTATAATTGGCTTTCGGACTTAAGGCGGAGATCCAATATATTTCTTCCACCGTAACAAATACAACTTCTTCATAATTATTCAGTTTGAACACAAGGTACTTCATGCGCATGAAATTTAAGAAGTTTTGTGATTGTTCTTACTGTCATACCCGATACTTAAATAGCTCAAAATTTGCAAGCTCTTCTATTACTAAAAATCAAACTATTTGAAAGATTGATTGCTCTATACCAGTAAAAGATTTCTCAGATTTAGTCTTTGTGTAATGGTTCAACATCAACAAATTCAACGGTGAAATTCCTATCCGCTGTTTTAGTTGTTGCAGTAAGGTTCCAAGTGAAGTTGCAACCACAGTCGGAATCTAAGTATATTGATGGACAGAACTTGTAAAGTTAAATGTACTTGAAATAAATCACACGCACATTTAAAAACGGAGTTCACCTAACTAGACTACGTCTCCGGGACACTCACCCAGATTATGATATTATAAAAGCCTACAATATAGGATTCAAGTCTTATTGAAAAACACTCAGACTCCCTCTAGGTTTTTCTGCCTATCTCTATATTGCTCCTACCTTATAACTATCACTCAAAATATCAATGGCATCCCACCATTGTTTTCTTTTAAAAGTTCACTGTGTATTCTCTCAAGAATGAGTTCTTTATAATTTAGAACACACACCTTTTTACCAGCTAAGTTATCAACTATTTATACAAGTAAAAACAATCTTCTTTCTTCAAGATCTTGATGATTGCCTTTGACTCTTTTGATTGATTTCAATATTTCCATATATCACGATATACTTCAGCGTAGTATTGACCTCAATTTTCATAAGATAATACCTGTTAATAACTAGCATGGAAATAGGAGTTAATCTATTCCTTAAATAAGGAACATATAAGATAGTATCTTTTAGAGATAAAATCTTTCTAAATAAATATATTAAACATTAACTCCATATTTCATTCAATCTTAAACGTATCATACTAATTTTGATAAAGAACAAATATTGAAACAAGTGATAAAGATTTGCATAAGAATAGAGATATAGATTGCCTAGTTTAAAGTAAACATTATCTTTAAAAAACTAATCTCCTTATATATTTTAGGAAACATCTTTCTTATCACTTTAATATTCTCAATAGATATAAACTAAAGTCTTTAAGAACATATGAGAATATATCCTGCATACTTTAAAATACCTAATCATCATTTAAAGAATAGTAATGCAGAATAAAAGAACTAAACAGAATCCTGCAGAACAGCAGGTTGGAACTGTGGTTGCAACTGAGGTTGCAACCTTACTTGAAACTAAGAGACTGTTTCAATTCTTAGCAATCAACTAGAGTTATTTAGTTCAAACCAATAGACAACAAACAGTATAAGGTCCAGAAATCTGGTCCTAACAATCTCCCCATTTTTCATTGGTTTTGACAAATAACCTAAGTTTATAAACAGACACTTCACCTGTAATTTTGTTAGCAAACACAACTTTTAAACTATGTAATTTTTCAATGCTTTTGTGTCACTTGTTTGAGCTCCCCCTTGCAGGTTAGAATAGCAGGCATCATTTAAGCATAGATAGATATCCATTCACCAAAGTTTCAGACCATATTCAAATTAAAAAACAAACAGAATTTAGAAATAAACTGCAGAAAACATAAGGCCAAAAATATTGGCACAAAATAGTCTGAACACATAATTTGCAGATACAGAAGTTTGAAATTGAAACATAAACATAAAAATGGACACATAAACTTCTTTTCTCCCCCTATTTGCCAGAAACCAGACAAAGCTAGTAAAGAGGTCTTTTGGAGTGAGGAGCTCTTTCCTTTAGAGGTGCATCTCTGATAACCTCTTATTCTTCTTCTTCTTCTTCTTCTTCACTGCTGAGTGAGTAGCCACTATCACTGTTGCCATCATCTTCACTTTCTGTGAGATTCTCCAGTAGCTTCTTGATCTCATAGTCATCTGTATCTAGCTCAACCCTTCTTTCTTGATTTGAAGCCAGTTTTTGTAGCAGATACTACCTCACTCCTTTCTTCTTAGAAGGAGCACTTGTTGTCTCCTTTTCTTTCCCTTTTTCACCAGTGATGTCATTCACATATCCTTCCTTCAGAATTTTTGCAGAAATGTACAAGGCAGAGGGACAATTGGTGGACTTTTCAGAGGAGATTCTAATAGGATGGGTGGAAGATATGGGTATAACTTGAGACAGAATTAGCCCAGTGATTAAGCAAGGAAAGGGTAGCAGAATAGAGTGTGATTTAATATCACTGAAATCTCTGGTAAGATTAAACACATGATTACCAAAGGTAATTGGTAATGAGGACACGATCTTATATAGAAAAACAGCCATATCTTTGTTCACTCTAGAGAGTTGTTTAGTAGGAGTCCAATTAAACCTAGCAATTTTATGAAGCACAGCAGCACACAGAGTGAGTGAGGAAGTTTTAATGGAAGTACCATCAAACCTGTTATTCTTTCCTGTAAGGACAAGAGCTACAACTTCCATGTCAAAATCACTACTGCTCTCAGAAGGACTAGGAGAACTTAGAAAATCATTGATTATCTTAGGGGTAAAGTCCAAAGTAAGACCCCTCAAAAATACTCTGCCATAGGCAGGATCACCCTCATCAAAGACACTGGTACTTAAATTTGCATAAAATTCCTTAACAACCTCAGGATAGTAGGAGTCAGGATAGCATATAGTTCTCTCTAAACCAACATTTGTTAGCAATTTCTCAACATGCACCTGTATGTGCTGATAGCTAGCTAAATTTAATTTTCTTTCAGAATGAATTTCCCTACTAGCAAGAGAACTGAACCTATCAGACATATCTTTATTCCAGAATCGAGGATCAACCTCATTGAAAAGAGAATCATAGGCTAATTTAGCAATGATAGGATCATTCTGTAGGTTTCTTCTAGCACGTTTCTTAGACCTATGTTTCTTAGAAGAAAAAGACTCACTTACCTTGGCCTTAGAGCCTGTACTAGTTTGGGATTGATTCAGAATGTTTCTAAGAGTGCTATCATCTTCATAGTTGAGATTGGGTTTATTAGGAGGATTTGAAGACATGGTTTCAAGCTAGGTTGCAACTGGACTTGGAACTATGCAGTGTGGATTTTACTGAGAACATAGGGTTTTTAATAGAAAGAGAGAGAGAGAGAGTAATTCTGATTTTGTTAATGATTTGGGATAGTAAAAGGAATTAGTATAAATAGCAGTTAAGCCCAAATCTTTTTACAATTAGAAAAAGATACACCCAAATCAAATTTGAAACAGATTTTCTGTAAAATAGGAACTTTCCTTGCAACAGATATTTAAAATTTGAAATTCAAAGAAATTATGAAGGATACTGTTATTAGTAAGATAAATTCAGAAAATTATTTAGATATACATTCCAAAGGTAAACAGATTTATCAAAATTTGAATTTTAAGGAGTTGAAGTTTTGAAGGAAATTTGACTTGTTTCAAAATAAAGATAGCAATAATATTAAGATATAGATCTTTGAAAAACAAGAATCTAGCCATTTACTTAAGAAGATATGTTTATCAAGAAGAACTTTAATAAAAATTAAAACTTAGGAGCTTATATTGAGCAAATCCATTTTTCCTCTACACAAAAACTAGATTGATGACCTCATTAAGGAAAGAGTATAAGTGATGTCAAAAATAACAAGATTTTGTCTTGGCCTTTTCATTTGATTTAATCACTATGATTAGTTTCATAGATATCATGACAATCATTTGGCAAACACTGATCAGTTCTGTATTTTGAGAACGTGGTTTCAACTATGGTTGCAACTGAGCTTGCAACCTTCTTAAAAAAATGCACTTTGTGCTTACAACTCTATTACCAGAGAGGTTTTAAGACAAGTTACCTCACATCTGTTTTTGAGACACCAAATAGCAGCTTTTTCAAGATAAAAACTTCAAAGCTCAAATAAGACTTACCTTAGAAGTAAAATGTATTAAAAATACTCATAACAGACATACATAGCAAAAGTATTCAATTAGATCTATAGTGACAGACCCCTATATCACTTCTTAAAGATTCAAACTTGTTTGTATCAAGGGGTTTTGTAAAGATATCTGCTAATTGTCTTTCAGTTAAAACATGTTCTAAAATTAAGCTCTTTTCTTCAACTAGTTCTCTGATAAAATGGTGCCTTAGATCAATATGTTTAGTTCTGGAATGTTGAACTGGATTCTTTGCCAAATCTATAGCACTTTTGTTATCACAAAACAGAGTTAACACTTCTTGTTTAATATTATAATCATTTAACATCTATTTCATCCAAATGAGTTGAGTGCATCCACTTCCAGCTGCAATATATTCTGCTTCAGCAGTAGATAAAGAAATGCAATTTTGTTTTTTACTAAACCATGAAACAAGATTATTCCCAAAATAAAAACAACCACCAGAAGTGCTTTTTCTATCATCTATATTACCAGCCCAATCTGTATCACAGTAACCAACAAGAAAGTGATTTGTGTCTTTAGAATACCATAGACCAAGGTGAATGGTCCCTTTTACATATCCTAAAATTCTTTTGATAGCTAGAAGGTGGGATTCTAAAGGGTTTGTCTGATACCTGGCACATACTCCTACACTTAAGCAAAGATCTGGTCTACTAGCAGTTAAATAAAGAATACTTCCAATCATAGATCTGTAAAGACTAGGACATACACTCTTACCTTTATCATTCTTGGACAATTTTAAAATAGTACTCATAGGAGTTCTTTTCTCTTTGCTATCACTTAAGCCAAATTTCTTGACAAGATTGTCAGCATACTTACTTTGGCATAGAAAAATGCCCTTTTCATTTTGTTTAACTTGCAATCCTAGGAAGTAAGTTAATTCTCCTCCACCACTCATTTCAAATTCATTCTTTATATCAGAAATAAATTCAACAATTCTATTATCAGATGTGGAACCAAACACAATGTCATCAACATAAATTTGAGCAATGATGATATCCTTTGTAGTTTTCTTAGTGAATAGAGTTTTATCAACTCCCCCTCTGTTGAAACATTTTTCAATTAAGAACTTGGTTAACCTATCATACCAAGCTCTAGGAGCTTGCTTCAAACGATACAAAGCCTTTTTCAGTAAATAAACATGTTCAGGGAATTTTGGATTTTCAAATCCTTTGGGTTGACTCACATAGACTTCTTCTTGAATAATACCATTTAAGAAGGCACTTTTAATATCAAGTTGAAACAGCTTAAAATCATATAAGCAAGCAAGTGATAGGAGCATTCTAATAGATTCTATTCTTGCTACAGGAGCAAAGGTTTCATCAAAGTCTATTCCTTCTATTTGTGTGTAACCTTGAGCTACAAGTCTAGCTTTATTCCTAATAATGACTCCATATTCATTACTTTTATTCCTAAAGATCCATTTAGTCCCTAAAACATTTTTATTAGAAGGTCTGGGTACTAAAGTCCATACATCATTGCTCTCAAATTGAGACAGTTCATCTTGCATAGCTAAAATCCATTCACTGTCTTCCAAAGCTTCTTTTATATTCTTAGGTTCTAACTGAGAAATCTAACAAGCAAAGTGAACATTATTTCTTTTACCTCTGGTTTTCATACCTGAAGCAACTTCTCCTATGACATTGTCAAGGAAATGATTTTTCTGAGTTCTTACATAGCGAGGCTTGCTTGTAGTTTGAATAGAAGATCTTTCTTCTTCTTCTTCAGACTCTGTTGTATTCTGGGTTTCAACCTCAGTTGCAAATGGACTTCCAACCATTGTTGGACTGCCTGTTTGCTGAATTTCTCTAGTTTCTTTTCCTGTAATTTCTGACTCTTCATCATCACCTGTAGTCTCATCCACATCTTTTAAGTCATCAAATATCACATTATAAGATTACATGACACAGTTTGTTCTTAGATTAAAGACTCTAAAGGCTCTACTGTTCTAAGCATAACCAAGAAAGACTCCTTTATCACTCTTAGAATCAAATTTTCCAAGATGTTCTCTATCTCTAAGAATGTAACAAACACATCCAAAAACTTGAAAATACTTGACATTGGGTTTTCTGCCTTTCCATATTTCATAAACAGTCATGATAGTGCCTTTTGTAATATATACCCTATTGACAATATGACATGCAGTGTTAACAGCTTCAGCCCAAATTTTTTTGGCAAGTTTCTTAGAATTAAGCATAACTCTAGCCATTTCCTGAATAGTTCTATTTTTTCTTTCAACTATGCCATTTTGTTGTGGAGTCTTAGGTGCAGAAAACTCATGACTTATACCTAAGGAGTTGTAAAACTCTCTAAACTTGTTGTTTTCAAATTCAGTTTCATGATCACTTCTGACCCTAACAATTTTACCAATGGTGGAACCTTTTTTAATTTGCAGTTTCAAGCACAGAGTTTTAAAGAGTTCAAAAGTTTCAGATTTATCCCTTAAAAACACTACCCAAGAGTATCTAGAGAAATCATGTACAACTACCAAAATATACTTCTTACCACCTATACTTTCTGTTTGCATAGGTCCCATTAAGTCAATATGACCAAGCCTTTTATGCCAAATATCAACATTATTGATAATAGCTTGATTGCACCTATTCTGAGGTAATTCTTTTTCAGATTTTTCAAAAACATAGCAGCTATTTGCTGATCTAACTCCTGTCATGACTAAATCATTTTTAAGATCAGTAATAAGACACTTATCTTTGTTAAACTTAACAATCATCTTGTTGTCACATAGTTGACTAATGCTGATAAGATTAGCTTTCAGACAATGTACAAGAAACACATCATTAATTTCAGGCATTCCAGGTTTGTTTAAGGTTCCTTTTCCAATAATTTTACCTGTATCTCCACCTCCAAACACAATAGTGTTTCCTGTAAGATTAATGACATTTTTTAGAGAACTTGAAGTACCTATCATGTGCTTAGAACAACCATGTCAAAATACCAATCATTAGAAGTAACAACATTTAAAGAAGTAATAACAGCTTTATTATTGGCAATTAAGCTAGATTTCCTTTTTACTCTCCAGACCCAGTTCATCTTTTGATAGCAAGAGGCCAACCAGTTTTTCTGAGAAATATACTTCCTATTCATTTTTAAATAGCACTTGATTTCTGAATGACCAGGTCTTTTACAGAAGTTACACAGTTTTAACCTAAAAGTAGATTTATCCTTAAGATTATTCAATTTTTTCTTGGTTGCAACTATACTTCTAACCTTATTGTCAAAAACATGAGTTTCAGCTTTAACAAGAGCTTTAACAAAGGTAGTTTTTCCAGTGCTTTCATAACCATAGTAACCTAAAAAACTGTTGTCTTTAGAGCCTCTAGAATAGGACAGCATGTCATCTAACTTTTCTGATGCAGACACATTCAACAGTTTTATTTTCTTCTTGGTTTCAGTTAGCTCAACAAGTTGTGTGTTGAGTTGCTCAGTGAGATTTTTTACCTCATCCTTTAGATTAGCATTAAGTTTGTTTATGATCAAGGATTGCTTACTCAGACATTGATATTTTTCATAAAGGACAAGATACTGCTGAGTAATGTTTTCATCAGAAGGCTCTTCCTCATCACTATTATAGGTTTTAAGAGCAGTTGTAACTATGGTTGAAACAGACTCACAGTCACTTTCATAAGTAGGTTCTTTTTTAGTGATTATTCCCATAAAATTAACAAAGTTAGATTCATTCTCTTCATCACTGTTGCTCTCAGATTCACTATCAATGTGAATGGCTATATAAGCATTTTTGTTCCTTTTTAAAGTATTTGCACACTCAGACTGATGTGAACAAAACTTCTACATTCTCTGCATTGAATTTCTCTAGGCTGATACTCTCTGTCATCCTTCTCTTTAGGATTCCACTTTCCTTTAGGATTATTATTAAACCTATATTCTGACTTAAATTGATTATCACTTTTCTGAAAGTTTTTGGATGTTCCAGTATCATCCTGTTTTTTCTTATAAAACTTTTTGTAAACCTTTATAGCAGAGAAGGCTAGCTTTTCTTCATCACTCATTTTCTCACAGACCTTAGATTCAGATTTTTTAGCCTGAAAGGCTATTCTTTTTTCTGGTCTTTTTTGTTTGAAGAATTTTAGCTCATGAGTGCTTAGATTTCCTATAAGTTCTTCAAGTTTTAGATTATATAAGTCTGTTGATTCTTCAATAGCAGTAGCCTTAATTTCAAACCTTTCTGGAAGTGACCTTAGAGTTTTCTTAACAAGTTTAGCATCACTGTATTTTTCACCTTAAGGTTCCAGCTTGATCGGCAATATGACAAATTCTACCATTAAACTGTTCAATGGTTTTATCTTCCTCCATTCTTAAGTTTTCAAATTGAGTGGTTAACTGTTGGAGTTTAAAAGCTTTTACTTTAATAGTTCCTTTAAAGGTTACTTGTAAAATGTCCCATGCCTCTTTGGCAGTTTTACAATGAGAGATATACCTGAACACACTGAGAGTTACACCAGCAAAGATCAAGTTTATTGCTGTTGAGTTTGCACTTGATTTTCTGTCCTCATCAGCAGACCATCTGTCTTCAGGTACATAAACCAGTTCACCTTCACCATCAATGGCAGTTGGAATCTCCCAACCATACAACACAGTTTTCCATGCTTGTTCATTTTGCTGTTTGATGAAAGATCTCATTCTGATTTTCCACACTCCATAGTTAACTCCTCCTTCAAGCAATGGTGGTTTGTTGAACGCGTTTCCTTCCCTCATTAAGTCCATCTTTACCAGAACACAGGATCCACACTAAGTAAGATCTAGTGTGAAGCTCTGATACCAATTGAAATTCCTATTCGCTGTTCTAGTTGCAGTTTTGCAGTAAGGTTCCAAGTGAAGTTGCAACCACAGTTGGAAACTAAGTATATTGATGGACAAAACTTGTAAAGTTAAATGTACTTGAAATAAACCACACGCACATTTAACAACGGAGTTCACCTAACTAGGCTATGTCTCCTGGGCACTTACCCAGATTATGATATTATAAAAGCTTACAATATATGATTTAAGTCTTATTGAAAAACACTCAGACTCCCTCTAGGTTTTTCTGCCTATATCTATATTGCTTCTACCTTATAACTATCACTCAGAATATCAATGGCATCCCACCATTATTTTCTTTTAAAAGCTCACTGTGTATTCTCTCAAGAATGAGTTCTTTATAATTTAGAACACACACCTTTTTACCAGCTAAGTTATCAACTATTTATACAAGTAAAAACAATCTTCTTTCTTCAAGATCTTGATGATTGATTTTGACTCTTTTGATTGGCTTCAATCTTTCCATATATCACGATATACTTCAGTGTAGTATTGACCTCAATCTTCATAAGATAGTACCTGTTAATAACTAGCATGGAAATAGGAGTTAATCTATTCCTTAAATAAGGAACATATAAGATAGTATCTTTTAGAGATAATATCTTTCCAAATAAATATATTAAACATTAACTCCATATTTCATTCAATCTTAAACGTATCATACTGATTTTGATAAAGAACAAAGATTGAAACAAGTGATAAAGATTTGCATAAGAATAGAGATATAGATTGTCTAGTTTAAAGTAAACAATATCTTTAAAAAACTAATCTCCTTATATCTTTTAGGAAACATCTTTCTTATCACTTTAATATTCTCAATATATATAAACTAAAGTCTTTAAGAACATATGAGAATATATACTGCATACTTTAAAACAACTAATCATCATTTAAAGAATAATAATGCAGAATAAAAGAACTAAACAGAATCCTGCAGAACAGCAGGTTGGAACTGTGGTTGCAACTGAGGTTGCAACCTTACTTGAAACCAAGAGACTGTTTCAATTCTTAACAATCAACTAGAGTTATTTAGTTCAAACCAATAGACAACAAACAGTATAAGGTCCAGAAATCTGGTTCTAACAAACGGAATGTTGTGCAAAGGGAGAAATCACCCACTATTGATCACCACTAACCATACTAGCTAGTATTGTAACGATTGTTGGCTAATAGGATATCAGTATAACATAAACCTTTTTTTGGAATGATTAGAAAATACACTTGTAGCTCAAGGGGGCAACAGTAAAAACGATGACACAATACTACTCACTGATGGACTAGCCTCGATCAATATGTCATGAACTAATTCATTCTTACGGCAACATAAAAGAAAACTTGCACTCTTACAGGCTGCAAAAAATTAGAAGGAGGATATTTGGAAAGGGAAAACAAGTTGCATATCCATTTCAACAAATAAGCAAAAGAAAATTCATTTAATTCTACATGTAAATTCTCATCAAACCCAAACATTTGCATTCCAAGAGAAATAGAAATAAAAATAGAAATGGAAATAGAAGAAGATAAACAAAGATAACACCAATCATCAGTTTTTCTTCAAGTTCCTTCACATTAAAATTAATATATGCATCCCAAAATTATACAGTGAACACATTTTTACCATGATCCTCCGTTCAACATGCCACTCCAATACCCATTAGCCTCTCCCTTCTTTCTATGTTGCTCTCTTTCATCGCTCGAGTTTGGTGGTTGCTTCAAATCATTGAAAGGGAAAAATAGCCTTGGAGTAGTCTCTTGAACATCTTGAAGATTTGAATACCCATTTTGATTTATCCATTTTAAGGAGAAATTAAGTGTTGGCTTATATTCTTGGAGAGGATATTCAGGTGGAAATATTGGGTTTGTACCAGATCCCGACATTGGCAACATCAAGGGATTGAGTCCCATTGAGGGGATTGATCAGGCTTCAGAAGCTCCATTTCTGAAAAATGACATGAAATATAAAATGTCAAACTATAGGTGTTATAATTAAGAAATAAATTGTTATGTAAACGTGGATCTATATATATATAATGTGATCACAAGGAAAAACAAGAACGGAATAAAAAAGATCATAAAAGTTAGGAAACTCCTCTATTTCCAGCTTCGGATGGGGTTCAACTTGAGATCGATACCACAAGTTTGAACGTGACCGAAAAGGTAAAAAAAAAGTGAGCGAAAAAAACAAGAAGATGGAGATGAAAAAGGTGATGTACCGGTGTTTGTCCGGAGGTGAAGTGCAAAATTTAAGCATGGAAGATCTAACCCACCTAGAAATGTTGGTAGATAGATATACAAAGGAGGCTAGTGAAATGGTTGAGAAGTTGGCAATGGGGGAGGGCTCAAGCAAGATAGGTGAGTTAGGAAGTAGTAATAAAGTTGCACTCATGGAGGAAGAAAATGATAATGAAAATTTTGGCTTGGAAGCAACGCAAAGGACACAAGAGTTTACCGAAAATGTAAATGAGCTTAAGCTTATGCAGTTGGCTAATGGGCTCGAGATGCTGCTCTCTTATGGAGATGACAACAATGGAGGTACGTCCAATGCTTAATATCTTGAGGGATGTGCAGAGACATCTTTTTAGTTGTTTGTTTTTATTACTCATAATTTTTTTTTTGTTTTATCCCCTGCATGTTTAATTAGCGTCTTGTAACTTTTGTTATGTTTTTGTTTTATCTTATTCGTGTTTATATCCCTTTAGTGGTATCAGATCTTCTTTATATTTCAAACTCTGTTGCTTAATTACATAACCATATACATTGTAACATGTAATGAATAAAAGATGAGTTTTTTTTTTTATAATGACTCGTTTGTTAAGTTTTTTCTTAATAAAGGAAAACTATGGACGATTAGTTTTATATAGTAATTAAAGAATATCAAAAGAAAATTTAGAGATATGAGCCAACGTGATTGTTTCATATGATTTTCATATAGCCAATCGCAAATTAAGTCATAGGATTGAGACATAATTGGACGACGATGACAATGTCATCATAAAAAACAAAATGTGAAAAACTTGGTCAGACTTTTTAATGCCTAGTCTTTTGGTAGAAATATCTTAATTACAGTATTACTGATATTGTTATCATCCTAGCATTGTTAGTCATAATTTTTTGGTGAAAAATGTGTAGAGCACCACCCCCACCCATACAACGAGTCAGGTGGTTGCCCTAAAGATTGACCTGTATGGGAAAATTAATTTGTCGAATATATTTTCAAAATTTGCAGAGGCTGTAACAACTCGGTTTGGAAGAACGAAACTTTTATTATTGTAAACTTGGTATCTTTCTACAATAACAAATTAGCGAGAGGGAGGGAGGGAGAGAGAGGGGGCCCTTTGTGTAAGTTTTATTTAAACAAGGATGTTTGCTTCTCCACAAGTTTAAAGTAGCGGGAGTCATTGTATGCTTGTTGACAAGAATATTTACTTATATGTTTATTATTTATTTAGCAAATTTTTTAATCGTACGTTGTTTATAATAAGATTGGTGTTATCGTGGATTTATGCTAATATTTTTATGATGATCATTACCTTGGTTTGACCCTATTTGTACAGTTGATTGTTTCTTGTTTGGATGATATAAAGGCATATTAGTTAGTAATAGTTCATGACTATTTTATTATGATGGTTATGTCATTCATGTATTGGTGATTGATTGGAAGGAATTGACATGTGTGGATGAATGATTATTCATTTTATTTACTATGGCAAGAGGACTATTGTAGTACGAGCTACGATTGTATATTTTGAAGGGTTTTAATACGAGGCAAGTGCTAGAAATATTTATAACTATCCGAGGGTTGAGAGAGTAGAAGAAAGGAAGAATATTAATAACAATTTATATATTAAAAGAAGAAAATACGGTATGTTGTGAAAATAATTAAAATACTATTTTTATTGGCCTTTGTCTCTGCTTTAGCAGGGGACACTAGCGTCACGAAAGGATATGAAATTTTTCATAATGGCTTTTGTCTCTCACTTATCTGGGAGCACTGACGCCACGAATGGATAGGAACGGTACCTACCCATGTGGTAGTTGATGATCATCAAAGGAAAATTAAGTAAAGTGGAATCTTATTAAAAAAGAATATTTATTATCTAAGTATTTCTTTTTTATCTTAATAGTATGAAGTAAAAAAGAGAAGTTGTACCAATTATTACATTCTTTATTATCGTCTATACTCATACATTTATAGTGTGTGTTCCATGTTGAGGCATTGATGGTGTGTCGGTACATCCGTAGGTGTGCCGCCTTGTCTATATTGATGCGTGAGACTCACCGTTATAAATTTATGACAGGTCTAGACAAAGGATAAGGCATTGTAGACTCGGACATTTATTGCGGTGCTTGGCATGGGCGATATTTTATTTCATTTGTGATGTTTTCATCTTTAAGACTTTATGAATGATCTTTTATTTTCAGTTGTTTAGTTTTTCTACGTTTCAGACAATTGTGTTATTTCTATTTGAATTCGAGTTTTGAAGTTGTAGCCTACGGGAAAGTTTACTTAAAAAAATACTTTCAAAATGTTATTTTTCTGCTGCAGTAATTTTTTGTTTTAATAACGATTGATGCCGTTTTATTTTTCAAACCGTTTAATTGTATATTTAAAATGTTCTACTTTTCAAAAGCTGACCCGTAACTTTTTATGGAAACGAAAACGTGACACAAAGTTACAAAGATGCAAATTGTAAATGAATGATGACCCGCATAAAGTTCTTTTTACTTAGCCTTGTTGGGACTAATAATAACTCTTATATTTTGGTTGATTAATTTATCTAGAGCTTAAAATTCATTGCTACGCAGCTATCACAAATATAAAAATCCCCAATCTTGTAACTTGGCTACATGAGAGCTTAGGTTTAAGTTAAGGTTTAGGTTTAAAAAGTTACATTATAACCCCTTCCACAAGATTTTCACCAAAGCACTTTTACGGACCTTCAGTAACTCATCGTTACAATTGATTTGATTTGATTTGTTCTAATATATGAAAAAAACCGTTCCCTAAAAAAGTTTTATTGCATATAATCCCATCACAGTGAAAACGAAGTTGGGAACATTGAAAGATTCTTGTCTTGAATATTATTGATTTTTATTTGTACTAAATCTAGCTAGTTTGAGCCTATTATGATCCAAATATTGGCTTTCAGACTTCAGGAGGTGTTCCTCTATATTTCTTCCATTGTAACAAATACATCTTCTTCATAATTATTCAATCTGAACATAATGTACTGTTACTCTCGCTAAATTTAGGATGTTTTGAGATTTTTTTTACCGTCATACCCGATACTTAAATAGATCAAAATTCTTAAGGTCTTCTATTACTAAAAGCCAACCATTTGAAGGACTGATTACTCTGTACCATTAAAAAGATTTTTCAGATTTAGTCTTTTTCTAATGGTTCAACATCAACAAATTCAACGAAATGCTGTGCAAAAGGAGAAAACACTCGCTATAGATCACCAGTAACCATACTAGTATTGTAACTATTGTTGTCTAATAGGATATCAATATAACATAAACTTTTTTTGGGAATGATTAGAAAATACGCTTGCAGCTCGAGAGCTCAACAGTCAAAACAATGAGACAATACTACTCACTGATGGACTAGCCTCGATCAACACATTAAAATTAATATATGCATCCTAAAATTATATAGTGAACACATTTTTACCACGATCTTCCGTTCAACGTTCCACTCCAATACCCATTAGCCCCTCCTTGCTTTCCGTGTTGCTCCCTGACATCGCTCGAGTTTGGTAGTTGCTTCAAATCATTGAAAGGGAAAAATAGCCTTGGAGTAGTCTCTTGAACATCTTGAAGATTTGAATACCCATTTTGATTTATCCCATTTAAGGAGAAATTAAGTGTTGGCTTATACTCTTGGAGAGGATATTCAAGTGGAAACATTGGGTTTGGGCCAGATTCCGACATTGGCAACATCAAAGGATTGAGTCCCATTGAGATGATTGATCCAGGCTTCATAAGCTCCATTTCTGAAAAATGACATGAAATATAAAATGTCAAATTATAGGTGTTATAACTAAGAAATAAATTGTTATGCAAAAGTGGCTCTATATATATAATGTGATCACAAGGAAAAACAAGAACGGAATAAAAAAGATCATAAAGGTCACGAAACTCCTCTTTTCCAGCTTCCGACGGGGTTCAACTTGAGATCAGTACCACAAGTTGCAATAATTAAATTTCAAATAAAATTCTTATAAACGAGGCCAACTTATTAGACGTCAAAAATATTTTCCTTTCATATTAATAATGCAAATATCATGTGTCTTTTGTGACTTTGCAAGGGTAAGTTGAAAGAGTTGCTGAATTGGAAGAATGGTTATATGGGGAAATTGAGTAAGGTCTAATCTGAAAAATGAGTTAGAAGATTTCCAAAAATAAGTTAAGAAATTGAAGGAGGAGAAAAAAGAAAGGATAATTGGTAAGGGGCCCTAGCAAAAAGGAGTTTTAGATAGTTGGGTCAATTGATGATTTCTTATAGTATATAATAACTGAGTACAAATCTTCTACCTCATTTCTCTACCCCCTTCCGTGCCCCCTTCCTTATTTTATCAAAAAAAAATTTCTAAAAAACTTGAAAAAAATTGTACAATTACTATAATACATGTATCGATACATTCCAATAATTATTTTTAAAAGAAAATCAACACAAAATTTATTTTGGAATAAATGTATAAATTAGTGTAAATTAAACATTGAATATTAAAAAAATTGTCTAAAACAATATTATGTTCAAATGTTTTAAAATTTGAATACAATATAATATAAAAGTTTATAAAGTTACGGCATAAGTTGTGAAAATTTAAAATTTGAATGAAAATAAGCAAGGGGTACAGAAGGAGATAGAGAATAGGGGGTAGAAGATTTGGACTTATAATAACTAGTATGTTTATGTTTCAGCTATAATCCCTATGATTATGGGGAATATGGTAGTTGTTAGGAAATAAGTTTTAGGATGAGAGTATAAGTTGGGTTCAACCTTTTATCCTTTCCATTTTTAAGTTACATAAAGAGAGAATTAAAAAAGTTTTATCTGAAATTTTCTGAGAATTAGAGATCCGGGGATTGGAGATTACTCATCATCTACCATGATTGATTTACTCGGGTTCCAATCTAGAAAAAAAAAATACAACAGTCATTATATCGATAGCTATAAATAAGTTTATATAAGAGAATTCTCAACAGACTCTTCAAAATTTCTCTCTACGTATGATTATATATAGATTTCTAAACTCTGTATAGTCTGTGGTTTTAAATAGTGCACAACAGTGTTATATAAAATTGATATATATATATATATATATATATATAACTTTTGTTTAGTCGTTTTATTTTTAAAGTTTTTATTTGATACACAAACATTCAAATAACAATCTTTAACATGTTAGACTCGTTATTATAACCTTTACATTTTGATAAAAATCTGAAGAAAAAAATATTTTATTTTTAAGATCAGCACTAAAATATAGTATGAGAATATATGGAATGAAAAGAAAACAATGGTCGTTGAATATAAAAAAGTTGTTATTGAAATCCATAGTAGATAACATTAAATATGAATCAATAGTTTTAAAGTAGTATAATGAATAAAAGTGCATGATCACTTATGGGGCATGTCAAACTTTAAACACAGATATTATCAAATAAATAGTGTTCATGCTAATCTAACAATGAAACCAAAAAATTTAATTAACAGCATCATCTTAATCATCTTATTATAAAATCTTGATATCACATATTTTCTCCCTACAGAATCTACTTTTCTTTATATTACTTTTCTATTTATCTTTTGCTTACCATGTTTCTAATGAATAACTCTGCTGTTTACGAAAAAGAATGATAAATAACAAACAACGACGAAACCGTCAATTCCAAACATTGTAATTGGCTGCAGAAACTGACGTTATGGGGAAAACTTCAAACCATGCTAAAAGAAGGTATATCAACTATAATCATGTTACATGACATAGGTGTATCATGAATGATTATTTTGGTACGAAACCTGTTTATCACTCAGATATTTTTAGACGTAGCTTTAGCATGGAGCATCATTTGTGTTTACGTATCCATGACGCAGTTACAGCTCATGATCCTTATTTTCACCAAACACCAAATGCTGCTAATAAACCAAAATTATCGTCACTTAAATAATTGTTGCAATGAGAATGTTGGCATATGGCGAAAACTCAGATATCTTTGATAAATATATAAGAATTGGGGAGACAACATCTAGTGAGTCTCTGAAGAGATTTTGCAGAGCCGTAGTGGAAGTTTTTGGATCCGAATATTTGAGAAAACCCAATGCAGATGATATTCAAAGATTACTTGCGATTGGGGAAGAACGTGGATTTCCAGGTATTCTTGGAAGTATTGATTGTATGCATTGGAGGTGGAAGAACTGCCCAACTGCATGGGCGGGTCAATATACGGGTCAAGAGAGAGAACGAACGAGGCGGTGGAGTATCTGATCGGAACTTTTATCGGAGAGAAGTCGTTTCCGATTGGGTCGGATTATTGGGAGAAGCTTCTATAGCTTCTGATTAGCCTCTATTGGGCACCACATAGGGTTACACATGCCTGCGAGGTTTTTGGTTAGTTCTTTTATTTTGTTTTACCCTTTTATTCGTTATATATTTTATAGTTTATTTCAGGGCTACTTGCCTAGAGGATTGTTGTATATGTTTGTTCACAGTTCCTTTTTTTTACCACTGATTGTATAAATGGTGGGTTGATGCAAGTGAAGGATGTTGCTCCCACCAAATACTACTAATTTTTACTGTATATTTTTAATGCAAATTGGGTGTAGAGATAATTCTTATTGTTAGACTCTTTAAACAGATTCTGTTTAGGTAGCTGCAGTAATTGCCGAGGAAGTAAGGCGAACTCGGTATAAAGATACACTCTGTTTGTATAATTAGAATAAATAATTGCGAAACATTGTTGAATAGCTGTCTAATAATCTTACTTCCTCTAAATGACCAGGGTATTACTAATTGTTATTTGGCTTTGTTATTCGTTTTCTCTATTGGGGAAGTTTCTGTTTACTTAGATGATTACTGCTGAACTATCTTTATGCTGACTTTTATCTGCTCTGGTTCACAGGAAAGCGAAAGATGTAGTAAAAGGCATTAAAAAACGCATTGGAAGCAGAAATTCCAAAGTTCAACTTGTTGCTCTCACCGTACGCATAAATACTACAAATCTTTTCAATCATGAAGCGGGATCATTTTGTCTAGCGGTATAGCGACTATAGTCTCAGCCAATACTGATTATCATTATTTTTTTAATAGCTCTTGGAGACGATCATAAAGAACTGTGGAGATCTCATTCATAGGCATGTGGCGGAGAAAGCCGTGCTCCATGATACGGTGAAGATAGCAAAAAAGAAGGTTTATTGCCTTTTTTGACTGCAACTTTTAAGGTACAATTTATTGTCTGTTTACTTAAAACTATACTTCTGTAGCTTATTCAAGCCTTGTTTGGTTGTAGCCTATTTGCATAAAAGCTACTTTGGCTGTAACCAAATGTTTTTGCTTTTGAATCTCAGATATTTTCTCAACCTAAAACCTCCAGCTTATTTATTCAAAAGCTGAGGCCATTCAAGCCCTATTTAGTTGGATCTTTTTAAGCTCTGTGTTCTTTATATTGTTGCGTAAAATCTGAGATTTTCTGGTTTTCAACCTAAATAAGTTTTTTTAACCTAAAGCTAACCTTTTTCTCCCTAAACATCATGAAATGTAGCCTATTTGCTTAAAAAAAGGTGCTACCAAACAAACCGTTGTAGCTCCCTCGTAGTATATGCAAGCTGTTTTTAGCAATTTATATTTATTTAACAGTTAATAGATAAGTTCAGTTGTTTCTGTCTCTAGCCGGATTTTCATGTTAAAGAAAAGATTTTGATCCTTATCGATACATGGCAAGAAGCATTTGGAGGACCTCGGGTCAGGAGTTATTGGTGGGTGCTTAAGTTGATTGCTTTGGTAAGATATGCTTATTAACAGTTCATGTTTACTTTTGCTTATTAACAGGCTTACATATATATTCATATATCTTTTGTTGTTTTTAGCGTGTTGGTGTAGTATTTCCCCAGAGAACAGATAACGCTGCCCCTGTATTTACACCCCCTCAAACACATCCTTTAACGTCAGTTCCACAAAATATAGGATCTACAGAAAATAGGCATGATGAGCCTGAGTCTTCTGGGATGCCTGAGTTTTCTTTGTTGAGGTACATATTTGACCTTTCTCGGATTAATACAAAAAGTTAGAGGGTGAAAAGGGATTGGGAGTTTGTGAATTTATTTTCTTGCTATACATCATAATAGGACAAATGGATTTCCTGAAGAAGCGCCGTCATTTATTTGCCAGTTAATTGGGATAGGAAAAGATCAGGAATAGGCAGAAGTTTAGGCTAATTGAAGTTTCTTATCTTCACCAAGCTGAACAGATATATTGTTGTTCTGTAATATGATTTGGAATGATTTTTTTGTTTCTGCAGTTTGTCAGAAATTCAAAATGCGAAAAGTATAATGGATGTCCTGGCTGAAATGCTGAATGCAATAGATCCAAGGAATAAAGAGGTATTGCTATATTTTCAAGAAAATTCATTCGCATATTTTAAAAAGTCTTAAATGTATATCTTATATATTTTATAGGGTCTTAGACAAGAGGTTATTATGGACCTGGTGGCGCAGTGTCGTAACTACAAAGAAAGAGTTGTACACCTTGTAAACTCAACATCGTAAGTTGTTGCATTACATATCTTCCCTACTCTGATGTTTACTCCTCTTACTCAGTACAACGTTCCAAACATTAGCAACCTTACATAGCAGGACCAGAACTATATGGCAACAAATTCCTTGACAATTGAGCAGGTTTACTGAATTATCTTTTCAAACCTGTCAGGGACTGGAGTGTTCTTAGATTGTAAGAGGAGTAAACATAGCATTACTCTGTCGGTACTCAATACAATTTGTCTGGAACTAAAACATTAACTACTTTAGTATTTCTGTACTTTACAAAGTATTCATGGTTGGTAATACAACCAGACCTGTCTTGTTTTGAAGATGTAAACGCAAAGTACTCTTTTCGAGTCAACCTCATTTCTTTGTTAGTAACTGTAGGTTTCCTTATATCTCCACACCTGCCCCTCTGTTATTTTCTTTTATTCCTCTCATTCTTTTTATCTCTCTTTCTGGAGTATTCTCTGGCTTGACATTTTCTTTTTTTCTAAATTACAAAGAGACACAGTTATAAGGAAACAAATATTTTCAGACACCAATCTATCTTTTTTAACAACTAGGATCGTACTATTAAAGTTAACAATTTGGTCACCAATCTAAGAAAAATAATAACTTAATTGACCAAACTTTAGACTTTTACATTGTATACACCAATCAATGCAAAATCAAATTATCAAACAATTAGTACACCAATCTTTCAAAATTCACAAATATTTGAAAGTTTAATTTTTAATGTTGCTTTAATAATTATCGTATTTTTTGCAAATTGTGTCTTGGTACACCGACGTACTCGGACAATTAGTACATAACTATTGCTTCTAAGTTGCACTATTACTGGTGGTATACTAATTATTTGATTCAGTGTAAAAAATGATCTCTCTCCATAGTTTTATAACCTCGTTGTGTTTAGTTTATCTTTTAAATTTATTGCACAAAATTAATTTTTAATTTGACCATTTCGTACCAGGGACGAGGTACTGCTTTGTCAAGAACTTGCAGTAAATGATGAATTGCAGCGTTTATTAGCCAAACATGAATCTATTGCAACAGGAAAACTGGTGGAACCAGAAAAGCCAAAACCCGAGCTGGTTCGACAAGTAACCACAGTTGATCCACCCCTTATTAATACAAACGTCAATAAGCAGTTTGAAAAAGGGTAATCAATCTATCCCCATTAGTACTTTTTGTAAATAGTAGCTAAAAGATAATACGAGTAGTATTTTTAATTTATTTATGTAAACATAAAGGTCGATAAAGATGAGGTTATTTTATTGTGAATCTCAACTTTTAATTAAGACAGGTTTTACTTTGAATTCATTTGATTAGAGTCTTCTTATGCTAAACTAAATTCTACATGTTTTCTAATTTGTAAATATTGCATCTGTGTAAAATTCAGCAAATGCATGTACATTGCCCATATGTCTGTACAAATAGTGATATCTAAATTCTAGAGTTTGAACCATATCTATTTTCAAACTGATGATAGTTTTTGCTCTAGGCCTCTAGCTATGAGAAGGTGATTTGATTCTCTACTTGATTATGCTTTACTAAACTTAAGATATGACTAAATAAGGCTTCAATTTTTTAGCTAAAGGAGGAAGGCGCGGTGTTGCAGGTGTCGGCTTCCAATATTGGGATCTGAGGTACTGAATGGTCGAATATGGAAGTAAGGGTAACTTTTATGTTTGCAATTTTTCTTTATCGTTTTTGTCTTGAGCTAGGGTTGCTTTTCGACGATTTCTTGCGCACTTTTGTTCTGGAACATGCAGATACCTATGACGAGCACATCTTGGCTTATTTAAAGTGCGTTCATTTCACTTTTACTTATATTGGTTGTTCCATCTTACACTTTGGTACCTCCTCATAGTGGTTGTGCCTTCTCCACTTGTAAAAGTATTCTCATTTAGATGCAGATCTTTTGAAACTACAGAGTCATTGCTCCAAATTTTTAAAAAGTTTTGGACAGAAACCGGTTTAGGATTTGTCTTGTAAACTGATATAGGCAAACTTAGGAAATTAAAGCAGATCAACGCTCTTGCTTTTGGGCAAATTTCTGATGCTCTAATTATATCTCTGATCAAAAAGGAAAACTCATTACAAAGAAATCAATAATCACCAAAACAGAATAAGGGAATTCTAATATCTAATTTACGAGTATTTCAACTACACTAGAGAAAACAATAAATGTATTCCACTCTTTTTCATCTATAAGCTCCTGACATTATTTATTCCATGAGTACTTAGCATGTGATAAACTGTATAAAAATTTGGGTTTTGAGTTTGGAAGATGTGTGTTTATTTGTTAATAAAATCGTGCATGTGTGGGTTTAGTGCTTCTGATGGGACTTAGTATCATGGTTTTAACCTTTGATTAGATTTGTTTCGTATTTTGACTCGAGTCCTTGCGGACGTTACATGTATATATGAATTTTATACTTTGTTTTAGAAGTCAAGGAATGTATGGCTGCTTTTTTGTGCTTTTTATGTTATGCACCAGTTGATACACGAACTTATGCTTTTTATGTTATGCACCAGTTGATGCACGAACTTATGCTTTTTATATTATGCACCAGTTGAGTATTTCGACAATTGAGGTAGAATGGTTGTGTTGATGCCTATTCTCTAGAAAAACAATGCCTGCTCTATTTATTTATGTTATTTTTGACCTTTTCTGATGGTTATGGTGATTGGCTGGTACCGTTTTTTCTGCCTCCAATCCGGACCTTGTAGTATTTTTATTCGTATGTTTTTTTTTCTACTGAACGTGTTTACCTTTCAAAAATTTAATTTTCATGCTTAGGTGTAGAAAAATAATTAAATCTAGCAAAGGGAGGAAAGCAAGTTTGGCAGATCGTGTATGGGGTAGGTTTCACCCAGATCCTTTACATAATTTTGTTACATCATATATACTGGTTGAGACAAAGTACAACCTGTGTAAGGTGGCTTTTGCTATGGAACTCTTAATCTATATCATCTAGTCCAAGTTGGATTTTCTTTAGGATCTTTTTAAATAAATTGTCGTAATATTTGAAATATATTTTAACAGTCAATTGCATGTACTGGATTTCCTCGATTATTGACTACCAATCAATTGCAAGATCTAATAAGCGAAAGATGCCCACTTGTTGGAAATTCTGATATTACAAGGAAACTGATGCAAAGATAATTCGTGAAGTAAAAGTTGGAGATTTCTTTGTGTGGCCAAAATCACACATTCGGTTTTTAGAACCGAAGCAGTGACTCAGTAAGTACTAGTAATTTGTTTGTCATGTGTATTTGCAATGGAACTATTAATCTTGCTCGCTTTCTATTCATATGCTTGTATGAAATTCTATTGTCAGTGTAGTGTAAATTAAACCTGTTGCTTATTGTATCCATGCTTCCTACTTGAAAAAGAATATTTATGTTCTATCAAAAGCTAAAAGGTGGCTGTCCTTTGTTAACTTTCTCCATTGTATTTATTAAATTTGAAATGACAATCTATTAGTACATAAACTTGTTATGAACTGAACTTCATTTAGCGGATTTTAACATCATTTCAACACCTATCATTAATTTAACATTATAGCTCTTATTTTCCTTGCTATAATTTTTCATTTGGTTTATACCGCATCTAACGTATTGTTCACTTTCATTATTCTAACTATTGTTTTTTTTTAAAAATTTAACTAAGTTTCGTTTTTTCTCATGTTGTTCCTCGGGATTTGCATATTTGCACAGTGAGTGGAACATGATTTGAAACGCGACGATTGAAGTGCATCGAAGACTTTTAAGATGTCTCTTACAAGCTTCTAGTTTTCTAAATTTAATTGTATTTTAGTTGTTGCTCTTCGGAAATATTTAAATTTCTTTCTCCTCTTACTATTTTTATTTTTATTTTTATTTGTTTCATTTGATATTAATGAACTTTTAGACTTATGACTTTAAATTGTAAATTTGGACAAGTTTGATTCATTTAATGTATGTTTGATATTTTATTTCTTATGTTTAATTATAAAAACGTAAAAGACTAGTTTGTGTTATTTTGGAAACTACAAAAACTCGAGAAACAAGACTCATTTGGAGCACTTTTAACCATGTCGGTAGTGATCTAGTTTGATCAATTTAGACACTTTTTTAGTGTTCTCAAATATGATCTAAGGTATATTACAGTGTGTTATTAGGAATACCTTCTTGGTGTTCCAGAATTGGAACATTGAAAAGGCGTTCCAATTTTATAATCAGGAACACTTATCTAACGTTACAAAAACTGGCATACCGCTTTTAGGCACTCTTTACATGTGTTCCAAAATAAAATAGGAACACTTTATTTCTGTTCCAAAAAGACCATTTTGGTGTAGTGTAGCTAATATTTAATAATTCTCGATCTGATGATTTTTCTCAGCTCATTTGTGCCTACTCTAGGGGTCATTGGACTTTACTCTGGGTTAAAAATTGATACTGTATTGAGGGCGGCACCCATATAACTAGGAGTTGTCAGACAATCTCACAATTTCAAAAAATAATTTTTTTTTAATTAATTTTTTCATAATTATTTACATATAGGGTATTTTGGTAATTCATTAAATTTTTTTTAACAACCCCTTCCAAAATTATATATTATTAGTGCAATAATATATCATAATTTTCTATATGCTGATAATATATAAGTAATACTTAAAAAATTTAACATGGGCAAGTGATTATAAAATAAATTTTACACCAACTTATCAGTTTAACACGTAACACACATTTTTTTAAAAGAATAAATAAAAATAATAATTAGAGTAGTGATGAGTGCAAACAAAATTTATAAAAGAATTTTTTGTGGTTTGTATTTTAATTGAAGTGAATATACTGAAATTGTGTAATAGATATTTAATTGTTCGTATATATCTATTATTTAATATACATTTGGTTTTTTCAAGTTTTTTTTTCAATATTTTTTTACCTTCGAGTCTTAATCTTTTTACTCATTATACCTTAATTTTCTAAATTTAACTTTTGTATCTTTTGATTTCTATTTTATTTATTTTTTAGTCAATTTTGAAATACTGAAACTTTCAACACATGACTACAAGTGACATTACTGTTATAGAGTTTTTTTGGGAGTTTGAAAATAAAGTCAAAATTGAGCGAAAAGGAAAAAAATAGAAATCAAATACATTTTAATCAAGAAACCATGGTAAAAAAATGAAGAAAATATGGTAAAAAAATTACAAAAATCCAGTTTTTTCATGTTTATACTTTAAAAAATATTACACGCTTTTATTAATTTTGTCAGTATCACACATTTGGTTCTGATTCCGCCCCTGACTGTATTACTAAATTTATAAATAATGAGACACAATAAGTTGCGAGTTGCTCCTTGATGAGCTAAACGGCAACTGATGAAAACTCTTCATCTTTGTCGACGGCTTTTTTATGCGTTCTACTAATAGAGGATAAGAAGTTAGACGGATCTATTTACATATAAATGATAATAGCACGCATTGTTTTTTTTAGTTTTCTGTGCATTGATAAGTTAATTAGTATAATGAATACTACTGTATATTTTATGATTTTAACCAAAAAAAACTTCACTGAACTAATGAACGGTTCTTAAAGGGGTATGTTATTATAATAGTAAGTTAATGGAGAGGTTTATAGAAAGTATGGGCTGATTTTATATTAATCATATTATAAATAAATAAATAAAAAAACAAAACTCCTGGAAACCAAACTTAAACATACTTCGTATTACATGCATGCATCTTCAACCAGTGTTTTATTAATTAGTTCAACATTTTTTTTTTTTTGAAAATTAAGTAAGTTTATTAGCAAAAATGCTTGTTCAATACCCGAGTGTTACAACAAATACAACGAAAGATAGCGCCTCATCTCAAGAATGAATGGACTAACATACAAGCGTTTTGAATAAATCTATTTCTAGCATTATTTTTAACATTATCGAAATTATTTAAACTATTAACAACTAAGAATTCGATCGCTTTAATAATCGTTCCGGTAAAAATTTAGTGTCTCAATAGATTCTAGCGTTCTTTTACTGCCAAATACAATAAACGGTAGATGTAATGAGAATACCAATCAACGAATTTGAAACCGTATTAGCGCATTTGCCCATTTCACCTAAAAACTTTAAGGATCATTTTGAGCAATGGACACGGATTTCGAGAGAAGAATTAGCCAAATACGACAAGAGTAACAGCACTCAAAGAATAGGTGATTCCTTGTTTCTGAATGATGGTAACATAGCTCACATTTTTTTTTTTAATAAGCACCAGACCAACTTCTATTAATAAATCAAAACATTTACAAACCTGCAGAAACAACGAGAAAATTACAACCAGGAATCGAAACCAAAAATTACAAAGCTGGGGAAATTTTTAACTGAAACTTTATTTTGAGAACTTTTCTAATGCGACCCTCACCTATTATCGTGTTCAGTAAACAAAATGAATGCGGATAAGTGAAATTCGTCAAGATTGAAACCTGCCAAAGCAGAGGTGTCTTGAGACACTTCGCAAATCACCAACCAGGTTGCTTTGCACATTTACCAAACAGAGTAAACGCAAAGGGATTATTTCAGTAAAATTCAAAAATAAGATCACTTAAAAGTTTAAACCAAGTAAAATAAACTTAAGCATTTCACATATAGACCAAAGACAAACTTAATTGCCCAAAATATCAAGCAAAATTTACAATTCTTCCCACTTCTGAATACTGCATCAGCAGCAGCCATCTATTTTTATGAGTTGAGAAACATTCGTATAGTATGTTAGAACACATGTAAACTCTGTGTTTGTGTTCTAAGTGCAATAGCTTCAGCAAAAATTCATCATTAGCTTATAGGAAGACCTTGGAAACTAAGATCTGAACTGAGGGAGATTCCCTACAAGAGAAATTCATATTCATGCTGCCAAGTGAAAAATCTCTAGCTTTTGCCATTTGCATCATTAGCTTAATATTAAGAGGTAAAAAAACTCCCTCTAAGACAAGGTGCCTCTTTTTGGTCCAAACAGTATGTTGTGTATGTATCACTTGAAAGTTCTCTTGAGAAAAGGAGGGTTTCATTTTGCCCTTGAGCGTCTTTTTTTGCAAGGCTATCTGACACATGTTTTTGTTCTCTAAAAACATGACTAAAATTGGTGCCAACAAAACTCATCAGTGTTGAAATATTTTGCCAAATATAGTCAATTTTACGGCCAAGAGATATATTTTTTTTCCACCAGTTAACAATAATCTCATAGTCAGTTTCAATAAGCACATTAAACAAACCCAAACTGTAGCAAATGTAGAGTACATTTCTCAAAGCCATAAGTTTTGCAAAATTGTTAGTGTGGCTACCTAAGTTATAAGAGAAAGCAAAAAGTATAATGCCTTTATCATTTCTCAAGATACCTCCACATCCACTAGGACCAGCATTACCATATGCCGAACCATCACAGTTAAGCTTGAGCTTACCTGAGGGGGGCAGAGCCAAGAGACCAACTTTGGCCTCTTCATTCTACAGGTGATATTATTAACAACATTAAGAGTAAGAGCTTGAAAGTTAGCAGTGGGGAATTTAGGTTTGATAAGCATGTTTAGTTCTCTTAACCACTTACTACCTTTAGCAATTATACTCTCAGAAATCATACTGCCATTATCAAACTTGTAGCTGTTCTTACTTAGCCGTAATTCCCAACATATAAGAAAGGGGACTAAAGCTGCCAGCAGACCAACTTGAGTTTTGTCACAACTGTTGCACCAATTTACCACATTGCTTTTCCATGTTCCTTTCACAAAATTAGGATAACCAAATAGGTTTGCAAAATGATTCCAAAACTCAAAGGCAATGTCACTATAACACACGAGGTGTTCAATAGAGTCTGAGGAATGAGCTATACAATAACAACAACATTTAGTAGCAATAATAATGCCATATTTTTTACATTCTCATCCAATTTTATGGCATTGCACCAAATCTTCTAGAAATAAATACTAATTTTAGAAGGTAAGGCTTGATTCCAAATATGTTTAGCAATAGGTAAAATGTCTTTTTTGGTTATGAAAAAATCAAAAGCATTTTTTGTTGTGTAAACTCTATTAAGAGTATTGGGCCAGTATCTAGTGTCCTCTCCCTTTGTGAAAAATAAATAAATAAATTATAATTCGACACTTTAGCAATAAGCTCATTACCTCCCATAGTGTGAAATAGCTCATGGTCTCAGCCACTTGCTTTATAAACCTGATTAAGAAGTACATGAGGATAAATAACATTAAAGTTATTAAAAATAGGTCCCTCCGTCATCCAGTTTTCAAACCAAAAATTAATAGCCACTTCTTTTAAGTTCCACATGCTATTAGCCATTAATATATTAAAATTAGAGCTAATGATGAGCCATAGAATCTATTCACTTGTACTAAACACATCCTTTATAACCGGTCAAGGATAGAGAGACGATTTAAACAAATAAGCCATAGAATAAAATTACATCTAGGAGGAACGTTCTTTGCCCACACGAAACGAGTCCAATGCTTAACCGGTTTCCGAACTCGGATTAATTTCCAAGCCGATTTTACCATATACCGCGGTGGCCTTAGGAGGCCAAATAACGCCGGCGGTGGCGTTAAACAGTTGATAAGTCACTTAACCCTCCTATTTATAGATGGAATAGTTTCGCAAGTAGCAATAATGTTGACAAATTTTTATTAAGAACAAAAAGAGTAGCAATAATGTTGCTTGAAAAAAAAACTTGCAGGGAAAAGCTTAACAAATGCCAGGTAATTGTATCTCATGAAAAAAAAAGGCTTTAATAGCATGCTAACACCAAATTCTCAATGAAATAATAAGTGACCTTAAATTTTGATAAAAACGGTTGAGAAAAAAAGGTTATATGTTTGGTCTCTCTATAATATTTTATTTGATTCTTAAATTCGCTATTACGCCTAACTAAGATAGTGAATTAGAAGAAATTAAATACAAATGCTAATTGATCATTTCGGAAAAACCAAAACGTAAAATGGACATTTAAGTCTTCGGAGCAACTTTTGGCGATAAAGGGGATCAATATTGGAGAAATTATTTGGTACTCTTGCAGAACTCCTCCAACTCACTTTATAACCATACACTTAGTGTATTTTATTATGTAAACCTGTGGGACCCACTATTAGCCTAATAAATTACCCTTTAGGTAGAGCAAAAACACGGAGATTTAGAGAATATTAATCATGTGTAATATTTTATAAGATTTTTTAAATGGAGGTCACGGACCGAATTTTTTTAAAGTTACAATCACACGGCCCAATAAAAAAGAGATTAAAATTTGTTTTTAAGATTAAAAAATAACTTATAATCTAGACAGGAAATATATTAAAATACAAAAAAAAGTTATAAAAGATGTTTTTAACCTTAAAAAAAGATATTATAATCTACACGAAATAGATATTAAAATATAAAAAAATAACATAAAAGCTGCTTTTTAGTTTTCTTTAGTATTTGTTTGAATTATTAAGTAAAAAAAGAAATAAAAAAATTACGATTTTTTTTATCACTTGTAAGATGACCTACACTTAAAAATCTTATGAGGGTAGTGACTTATGAACAATTTTTTTATTGAAACATGACCACACACCAATGAGCCGGAGATTTACTACATTATATTTAATTATTTATGTTCCAAGATCTTCAACAATCAATAGAATCTGTACTTATTAATGCTTCCATGGATTTATAATCATGGAAAAAGATATGATTTATGTATATTTATTTCATTTGACTATCAAAAGGGATTTTAAACTATCCTACGAGTATGTACTTTGTTTTCATAAGAGAACCTAAAATACAACGAAGTAAATTTTAAGTGTGAGGAAAGTAAGAAGACTGTCCAAATAATTAAATGTCCCCTAATTATCACAAAACCATAATTTCATGGTGGATTCTTATGTTGGTAGCTGTTTTAGACACAGTAAGCCATAGTTGTGTTGAAGGCTTACGGATTCAGGATGAAGCTAGTTTCGGACCGATGCCGAAAGGAACTCGCAAGACCATAAAGGTCACCTTTTCCATGTTTTATCTGTTCAAGACATGAATTACCTCACACATAGATTCTTGAATCAAATTGAATTTAATCGATTTCTGTAGGTTCCCGATGGCGGCGATGTGATTGATTGTGTAGATATTTACAAGCAACCTGCATTTGATAATCCACTTATCAAGGAGCTAAAGGTTTATAAATTAGTGGATAATATATATAATAATATTTAACGGTGAAAAGTATTTTAATGACTACAAGTCTACATGTAATGGAATTGCAAAAAAAGAGAAAAGAAATATTTACACTTCACGATACAATGCTTTCTTCCTTTTTTTTCCAAATTAAAAATCATCATTTTCATGAGTATATTCCTTTACATCGGATCTCTAATAAAAATATTGTCTAAAAAAACCAATTTTATTCTACACATGTTTCGTTATTGACAAACTGATCAATAAGATCCAACAGATGACGAGTAATACGATATTTATCTGGTGCAAAAGTCCAAGTGACAATTTATCTGGTGCAACAGTACAGAAGCCTCCTTTTCTTTTGGAAATGAATTTAAAAAAAATACACCGAGGCAAAATTTAAAAAACTTACAAAGGGAAAGCATTTTAAGCACTTTTTATGTCACAACATTTTTTCAGTGACCTGTAAATGGTTGGTCATTAATGGTAAATGTCTTATCATGAACGTGTTTTAAGAACAAAATTTTCTTATTGTTTTTGTTGAATAAGATGGTGCCTAAATCAATTGCGAGTGAAACTAACAGAACAAGATATCATCAACCAAAGTTAATTCAGACATGGAATAAATATGGAAAGTGCCCCGAAGCAACAATTCCAATAAGAAGAACTTGGAACAATGTCAGTACTCATTGGAAAGGAAACCAAAATCCAAGTACTCGTGAGGTGTGTATAGCCAGATTTTGAACCTAATTTTTACTCTACTACTCTTTTCATCGGCTAATCCGAGTTACAGTCTGTGCACACACGCGCGCACACACATGTGAACATATATTAAATCTGCAAAATTAGTATGGGAATATTTAAGCTACAACTCCATCAAATATTTATCTAAGTTTGAAACCTATAAGGGATTGTTTGTCAATATTCTTGCATGAACTAAGTTAATATCTAAGTTTGTCAAAATTTGTTGTTTTTAGTATGCCACAGCGATTCAACGTGGAAACAAAATTCATGGTGGAAGGGCGGTTTTTAACGTGTGGAAGCCTCGAGTTGTATCATTGAATGAGTTTAGCTTATCTCAATTGTGGCTTGCGGATGGGCCTATGGGCGAAAAGAATACTATTGAAGCTGGATGGACAGTAAGTTATCGATATATACAAGTATCCTCTGTATGTAAAGTCTACTGTGTTTAGGGGTTAGTATAGAGTTCAATATGTATATTTCTCCCTTACCAATTACCATAACCAGTTAGGCTATTCTGTGTTGGATGTATTTTTCTATTTTTCAGGTTTATCCCGGACTTTTTCATGATTCACTACCAAGATTGTTCATATACTGGACGGTAAGATTTACCAACAACTTGATACCATTTATTAAATGTGAGAAATTATTCTGATCCGACCTTCAGAAGTAATTATTGGCTTTCGCCTACGGAATCTTCGGATACAGATCTAATATCTTCAGCCAAATCTTTTGTTCTTCTCAGACGAGTCTAAATTGTTTTCCCAATGTCAACTTTTGTAATATATAAAAAAATCTTTGATAAAATTTTCTTTTTTATAGTAAGAATATTAATGAGTCACCTGATTTTTTTCCAGAACAATAACTACAGAAACGGTTGCTATAATCTTTTATGCGGTGCATTTGTGCAAACAACTAATGATATAGCTCTCGGTAATGCATATGTTTCATCAGTCTACGACCGACAACAAACTGTGGAAAACATTGCCTTTGTAAGGGTATGACCACATCATGACTGTTTTTAGATTCTTTTGTTTTGATAGAATTATTTATATCTCACTAGAAATACAATAAGACCTAGAGAATGACAAGTAAAGCTTGTACAAACAATTCCTTTCTGTTTTGATATTTCTGTGTTTTTTGATACATTTCGAAATGCGGAACATGATAGGAGATAACAAAAACTAAATGAATGTAATTTTCTAACAGTCAAAAGATACAGAGGGGGGAGACTGGTGGCTAATTGTAGGTCAATATGTATTGGGATATTATCCCCGTACACTTTTCCCCAATTACTTGGGTGATGGTGCTCAGTTCATTGAGTTTGGTGGTGAAATCGTAAACAGTCTACCAGGAGGCCACCACACTGCGACTACAATGGGTAGCGGGCATTTCTCAGCCAAAGGTTTCAAGAGAGCGTGTTTTATAAGCAGTATTCAGATAAAGAATGACACAGGGATCACATGGGTTGATGCACACCTTCAAGAACGACCTTCAACAAACCCGGCATGCTATGACTTAACTATGGGACCTTCCGGGACACATAATGGATCACATTTTTATTTTGGCGGTCCTGGATATTCTCCCCATTGTCAATAGTTGAAATACCAACATTTTATGATGTGGGAACACTAATCCTTACATCAAAGAATAATGACATTATTATCATTTCTTAAGGCTAGCTTCCTCCTCTATTGTGCCATGAGCTGATCTTTTTTACGGTTACGGAGTTTGATTCGAAATTGACAAAAAAAAAACTATAGATTGATTTTACATACCGTCTTCCATTGAATACATTATAAGTTGAAAATTATAACAGTAAAC
This sequence comes from Primula veris, assembly GCA_963682055.1. Lineage (NCBI taxonomy): Eukaryota > Viridiplantae > Streptophyta > Magnoliopsida > Ericales > Primulaceae > Primula > Primula veris. The sequence goes on along the minus strand of OY821750.1, from coordinate 6,934,265 downwards.
TGAATATAAAATGAATACTTAACCAGTATAAAAACATATACATGATGTAGATTTTCTTGCGAAATGGTTAATATATATATGGCGTGTTAATATATATTTATACGATAGTTTTTATAATTTGAATAGTTACTCATATGCTTCACTGATTTCTCAATAAGGGGTGATATAATGAGAAAGTTTTTGACATAGGTTCTTACAGAGGCTCAATATGAACCATGAGATCATGTATATACCAAATTGATAAATTAGGAACATGAAGCCTTTTCAATATGGAACGCCATTTATTCCTACCAGTGTCTTGGAACTAGATTTAGATGTTCCAAAACTAGAATAGTGTTCCAGATGAATAAAAATTTAATTTCCAGCAAAAATAAATATTTTGACACGGTCTTTTACCGTTCCAAATTCAATAATATTTTTATGGGAAAATTACCAAAACATACAACTATTTTAAACTAATTACCAAAAAGTTATATCCCAACACTTTATTCCCAAAACATACAATTATCAAAAAATATAAATAGTCATTGTTTTATATTTTTTTTCCGCAGTCTTTTTTTTTCTCCATCTCTCTTCGCTCTCTCTCTCTAGAGAAAGCAGAGTGCTCAGCTACGAGCTCTCTTCTCTATCTCTCTATACTCTATCCGAGTTCATTTTTCTTCTCCGATCAGTTCACAGGTCTCGGTATTGTTTTCTCCGATCAGTTCATCCGTCAATTTTCGGTTATTTTGAACATCGTCTTCATCAATTCAGGTATTGTCTTCTCCGATCAGTTCATCCGTCAATCTTCGGTTATTTTGATCACCGTCTTCATCAATTCATCAGTTCATCCGTCAATTTTAGAGGTATTTTTTTGTTTTTTTAAAATTAATGTAATTAAATTTATATACTTACAATATATATACACTTTAATACGGTGCATAAAGTAGTTGAATTGCATATTAAATAATTATTTGTATGAATTGTCACTATTATGTATGCACTTTTATCATTGATAGTGTTCTTTAATACAGGCATACACAATAAATTTATTATACACGCTCTATTAATACATCCATACACAATATATATCCATGTTCATTGACACTGCTATTTTAATAATTGTGTATTTGTTTTATATATGTTCTTTAATACAGGCATACACAATACACAGTTATACATGCTATTAAATACAGGCATACACAATATACTGTTTATACATGCTTTTTAATACAGACATACACAATACATTGATATACACGCTCTTTTATACAGCCATACACAGTACATTGTGTGTTTTGTGTGTTTTTTTTTTGTTTTTTAATAACTGTGTATTGTGTTTTGGTTATTATCCATACACAATATATTGTTTATACATGTTCTTTAATACAAGCATACATAATACACAGTTTATACATGCTATTAAATACATGCATACACAATATAGTGTTTATACATGCTCTTTAATACAGGCATACACAATACATTGTTATACACGCTCTTTTATACAGCCATACGCAGTACATTGTGTTTTGGTTATTATCCATACACAATACATTTTTTATACATGTTCTTTAATACAAGCATACATAATACACATTTTATACATACTATTAAATACATGCATACACAATATAATGTTTATACATGCTCTTTAATACAGGCATACACAATACATTGTTATACACGCTCTTTTTATACAGCCATACGCAGTACATTGTGTTTTGGTTATTATCCATACACAATACATTTTTTATACATGTTTTTTAATACAGGCATACACAATACACAGTTTATACATGCTATTAAATACATGCATACACAATACATCTTTTATACATGCTTTTTAATACATGCATACACAATACATTGACATGTACATGCTCTTTAATACAAGCATACATAATACACAGTTTATACATGCTATTAAATACATGCATATACAATATATTGTTTATAAATGCTCTTTAATACAGGCATAGACAATACATTGTTATACACAATACATTGTTATACACGCTCTTTTTATACAGCCATACGCAGTACATTGTGTTTTGGTTATTATCCATACACAATACAGTTTTTATACATGTTTTTTAATACAGGCATACACAATACACAGTTTATACATGCTATTAAATACAGGCATACACAATACATCTTTTATACATGCTTTTTAATACATGCATACACAATACATTGACATTTTGTGTGTGTTTTGTTTATGTTGTTTTGTAGTGCGATGGGCAGTATTTTGATGATGTGCAATCTAAATGATGTCACGGTTCCTAGTTCTAAGATGGTTATAATTGCAATTCAGATCGATATTAGTTTTGAAAATTTGGTGGCTAAAATTTGTGATATTTGGCCGCATTTGGATAAAAGTGATGTGTTGTTGACATATTCTGTTCCTCGATATGAAAAATGTCGATTAAGTTGTCAAGAAGACTTGAGCTGTTTGTTTCGTTTGCTTAGTCTGTTTTCGTTGGATTCCATTGACGTTTTTGTATCAAGGTTTTGTAATACTATGGGGACATGTCTCGACATTGTTGATGCTTCTGAAACGACAACTTTTTTAGATGTAAGGCATATCGAAGATGTCGCAGAATGCAGTAATAGTGGGCTAATGTTGATGGGTAAGCACTGGACAGGTATTTTAAGAGACGTTGGTCAGAAGTTCAGAGGTGGTGCCAATGAGTTTAGGACTGTTTTGAACAAGTATTGTACAGAATGTGGTTTTTTATATCGTTGTACTAGGAATTCACCGTATGCTGTTATTGTAGTTTGCATTAACCCATCCAATGTCACTTGTCTTTGGTCTATAACAGCCACGATCGAAAAGAGTACTGGTGCTTTTATTGTAAGAAAGTTTAGTCAGCAACATGATTGCGATTTGGAAATTGCACAGCCAAAAGGTCATAATTTGATGAGTAAAGTAATCACAGGATTAATTGAAGCGGATTTAGTTGCAAACCCCAGGTTTAGTGGAGCTGATGCAGTTAAACACTTGTTTAATCATTTTGGGCATGTTGTTTCTTACAAAAAAGCTTGGAAGGGTGTTGTTGCTGCTAATGATAAAGTATTTGGTGAGTATAAAAGTTCATACAATGAGCTATGATGGTGGGTTGACGCTGCAATTTATACAAACCCAGGCAGCCGTATTGTTTTGGAAGTGAATCAGAGGACTTGTCAGTTTGAGAGACTGTTTGTGTCGTTTTCAACTTGTATTAAAGGATTTCAGTACATAAGACCAATGTTTTTTATTGATGGGACTCATTTAAGTGGAGTATACAGGGGTGTATTATTATGTGCTACAGGAAAGAATGGCAATCAAGGTACAATTAATTTCCTTATGTCTATGTTTGGTTCTTTTTTTTTTTGTCTTGTATAACATGAGAGATAGTAGTTACGTCATTTGAGAAAGATGTTGAATATACGATAAGTTTTTCCCCACTAGCAATTACACTTTGGATTCTGCTTCATTGTTTTTTTTTTCTTTCTTCATGTTTATGTTGTTGTAAAATTTGTTCGTACCATCTGGTATGTAGTATCTATTTTCATTTTTAACAGGTAGTATGTAATTTTTTTTCAAACTTCTATTATGCATCATAGTTTTTTGCTTCATTTGATTTTGTGATTACAGGGTTGTATCCATTAGCATATGGTGTTGTTGATGCCGAGACAAACGATAATTGGTTATGGTTTTTAGGGCAGTTACAACATGTTGTTGATCCACACCGTCGGTTGGCTTTTTTTCCTGATAGGAATTTAGGAATTTTGGATGGAGTTAAGGCTAAATTCCCGCTTGATGATCACTATTTTTGCATTCATCATCTGAAACAAAATATTAAGACCAAGTTTAGTGGTGCAAAATTTTCGGCATTTAAAAGAGACCGAATTGTTAAGCTGTTTGTTTCATGTGCATATGCCACTAGTGAAGAACATTATAATAAGCATATGATAAATCTGTTACAAGAGGGGGGAAAGGTTATAAAGGATTTTCTATAAGGATTGCCAAAAGAAAATTGGGCGAAAGTATTTTCAAGGGGGTGTCGTTATGGTTCGATGGCTTCAAGTGCAGTCGAGGCTTTTAATTCCTGGATTGTGGACGAAAGAGCTCTCCCTGTTTTTCAAATGGTAGATAATATTAGAACAAAGTTAATGCAATGGCATCTTGATAGCAAGAGAGATTCAGGTATCATCTGATGTTACTAACAATACATCTTAGATAATAAATATCATTTAGGATACTATAAATTGTAGTTATTTTTTTATTTTCAGCTAAGTGGACCACAACGCTATGCAAAGGTCTTGGTGGTAGTGTTCGTAAACGTACAGAAAAATCACGAACGTGGAAAATTCATAGAGGAAATGCGTATAAATTTGAAGTAATTGATGGAGATTTTTCTTATGGTGTAAATATCTATGAGCAGTCTTGTACCTGTGGCAATTGGCAGATTGATAACTTCCCGTGTGACCATGCATTTGTTTGTTTTTCTAGATGCCCAAATTTGAATCTTCATCACTTTGTTGACAAATTTTTTTTTACGGACGTTTATCGCATGGCCTATGATTTACCAATAAATCCTGTACCAACATCTTTAAAGCCAGATTTTGAGCGTTTGGACTTGCCTGTTATATTGGCTCCATCTACAAGAAGAGCATCTGGAAGACCACTTATATGCAGAATCAAGGGAAGGGCTGAAAATTTGGGACAAGGACATGCAAAATATACTTGCGGACGTTGCTGTAAGCAAGGATATAGCCAGAGAAGTTGTAAAGAACCTATTTGAATTTTTTTCTTTTAAATAGAATGTGATGTTTTGGCAATTAGTTTGATAGTTTATTAGTTTTTTTTTTTCATGTCAATGAGATATATTTTCTTTTGACAGAGTCAATGACATATTTTTTCCGACTGTCGTGTTATTATATTTTTTTTGCTATATATCATCTGTACTCGTTTACGACTTCAATAAATATACTCGTTTTGATTCCAGTAATGGATTTTGATCTCTGATTCATATTTCCTTTTTGTTGGATATATATTCACATTGTGATGGGACATTGTTTAGTTCTGTTTATACCCAGTTGAAGCTAGATTAGATTGACAAGCTGCGCACTTCACTGTGGAAACCAGTTTTTATGAATGTCATCTAGTAGTGGGTTTTTTTGTCATCAGAGCCAATGTTAAAATTTCATACACAAGACATTATTGTTTTGAATAATAACATTATGTATGCACCTAAATTTGTTTTATTATTAACAAATTGTTTTTTATGATCAGTGAATTCACTTTAATCACAGGGCATACACATTGATTGAAGTTTAAAAACATTGAAATTCAAGAGAAAGGACAGTACACACACAATGATAAAATAACTTGCATATTAAGAGAACAAACTAAGAGCATTTTCATATTTTGCATACACAATGTAATTTTGGAAATGAAAATTTATGTTTGAAAGATTATAAAACAACAACATACATAAGATGTCTAAAAACATTCAAAACATTGACAAAATCAACTTGTTTTTTAACTTTCACCAACTTAAAACTGACTAATATGCAAGTCAAACGAAGGTTGTTCGTCTTCTTTATCCTTTGAAGTCTTTTTATCTTTTTGTTGTAGCACGGTAGTTTCAGCTCCTTTGCTTTTTTTAACCAATGGTGGTGAGTACTTTTGAGGACTTTTTCTGTCTTCCCTTTTCAATTTCGACATACAATTCAGCTTCTCTTTATTACTTGTGACAGCAACAAGTTTTCTTCTTCCACCAATAGTGTTGTCTTTTTTGAATCTGCGCAGTCTTGCTTCTCTCGTATCCATGATTTCTTTTTCGATGGGATTTGGTTCTACAATTTCCGAATACTATTGTGTGAATTTGGTTATATGTTCATCCTTTTCAAGTTTTTCTTTATAGACTTTTTGCTTAAAATTCTCCAACTTTTTGCTCATTTCTTTCTCAAAAGCCACTTCGAATTCATATGGCTTTGTTATTTCTACAAACTCTTGTGTCAACAAGCTCAAGTCTTTGATATCTTGTGTGTTTGCTATTATATCATCATCCTCGGCTGATTCTGGCAAGTAGCTTTTAGCAATACTTGTAACTGAATCTATTAAATTCGAGTTAAACCCTTCAGGTAATTCTACATCGGTCTTTTCTTCTCGATCAACAAACGTAGATGACTTTCCTGCTTTTGTTCTCTCATGTACTACCTTTGTCTCCTTGATGTTTGTTGCTACATCCAACAAATGGGCATTGCTAGCTTGAAGGTTCTTAATTTCATTTTCCATATCTACAAATTAATGTTGTTGTTCAATAAGAGGGAGGTGAACTTATTATACCGTCTATTGCACTAATTTTGAATTTGCATACACAATGTTTTCAAACTGTATACACAAAAGTAATCAATTTAATATTTAGCAATATGTATACACAATATTCCATCACGTTTGATACTAAATTTTGAGGACTGAAAGTTATACTTTTGTAAATCACACAAATGAAAAGTGTATCTAGGATTGTGTATGTCTTTTATTACAGTTTTGAACACAATGATTATATAACTATTTTTTACACTCTCAAACACTTTTGTGAATGTGCTTTTTTGTGTTGCATATACATTTGTGTGTTGCATACATAATCATGAAAATGCAACACATAATATATTAATGAATGTAATGAAGAAATATACATTTGATAATCACACTTCTCGCAACTTCTTCCTCTATTGTTTTCAATAGCGTTTTTTGTAGCTTGTTATTTTGAACTTCCAGTACTGCATTTTAACCAATTGTTGTTCAATAAGTCAGGTGACACTTCAAATAGAAACGTTTATCTGTTTTTTCTAACTGTTGATAAAACAAATGGAAAAATACCTTTCACAAAGCAATTGGTTTCATCGTCTTTTTCAGCTCTTCTTTTTGCCTCCTCTTGTAGCTTATTAATTTCACTTCTCATATCTGCAAATAAAATTGTATTTATTTGGGTTCTATCCTTATACACATTCAAGATTGTCTAGTATTCAAAGAGCATACATAAAGTACATGGACAACGGTGATTAATGTGTATGCAACTCAATCATTGAATATGACATTATATTATTTTGCCATACACATTGTTACTAATCTTTTTTTTAGGTGTATGCATGTATTTAAAGAGCATACACAACAGTGATTATTGTGTATGCCACTAAATCATTGAGCATAGCACTTTTTTTCATACACATTGTTACTAATCTGTTTTTTTAAATAGCATACATAATGTTTAAAGAGCATACACAATAATGATTTTTTCATATTGTATACAAAATTACATTGTGTAAACAATATAAAATCATCATTTTGTATGTGTTTGCCTATAGTTAAGGAGTACACACAACAGTGATTATTGCGTACACACAATAGTGATTATTGTGTATACACATCAATCATTGGATATGACACTATATGTTTTGGCATACACATTGTTACTAATCTATTTTTTAAAGAACATACATAATGTTTAAAGAGCATACACAATGTTTAAAGAGCATACAGAATGATGAAAGAATACCATTCACAAGGTTGTTGATTTCCACTTCTTTTCGTCTCTTCTTTTGCCCTCCTCTTGAAACTTCTTCATTTCAGCTCTCAAATCTGAAAATTAATTTCATTTTTTTGGAATAAGCATATTCCTCAAAAAATAATAGCTGAATGTAATATAAAATTAACAAAACATACCGTCAATTGTGCTTTTCAAGATCTTCAAACTTTTCTCCAAAACCTCCTGATCTTCATAAGCTTTTTTCAGCTCAATTCTTAAATCAGCCAAATTGCTCTCTGCAATAATCAGTTTCTTTTCTAATTCTTCAAGAGTTTCAATTTCTTCGTTTTCTTCACTATTTACAATCTCTTCCGGTGTTGAACCAGTAATCTCCTTTTGCATTTGAAAGCTCTGTTTATTTAATTCATCTTTTAATGACCTTTTCGTTTTGTTATTTTTCTTTTTTGCTGCAGGGATCATCTGAGAAATTGGCATGAATGCCTCTATATCGTCAAGGTGTTGCGTAGAAATTGCTTCGGGAATATCTGAAGGTGCAGTTTCAGCAACAAATTGAAGAGAATCGTTTTTTGTTATTGGCGTTGCATCAATGGCCATCGAATCATCAGTTTCTTCAGTGTCTTGTGATGTACCATCTAGTCGGCCGGTTCCTGAACCTTCCTCCCCTTCCTCGTCTGTATTTGTACAATTTTCTTGGTTTTCACCATCTGTCAGTTGATCAACCGGGCAGCTTTTTTTAGTTTTTTTTTTGTCCTTTTTGTGTTTTTCTTTTTGTTGGTTACTCTTCACAATCTTCCCCTTCCTCCTCTGTCTTTGTTCCATTATCATGTTCCTTTTGTTCTTCCCCTTCACCATCTCTCATTTCATCAATGGGGCAACTTTTTTTACTTTTCTTCCACCTTTTTTGTGTTTTGCTAGCAGTTGATTTTTGTGTCTTGCTTCTTGTTGGTCCGCCCTCACAATTTTCCTCTTCCTCATTTGTCTCACTCTCAGCTTTCTTTTGTTCTTCCTCTTCACCATCTGTCATTTCAACAATCGGGCAGCTTTTTTTAGTTTTCTTCAGTCCCTTTTGTGTCTTGCTAGAAGTTGATTCCTCTTCGCTACCTTTTTTCCCTTCCGCGTCTGTCTCCATTTCATCTTCCTCTTCTTCTGCCATTGCCTGTGTTGTACAAAATCAGGTTACTTTGTATGCAAAACAGTCAATACTACTTATTTTTTGAATGCAATTCTAATACATTATACTGATTTTTATCTATGAAATTGTAAGGATTTTATTTTAACAATAACAACCATTTATTGTAAGTATGGACTTCAAACATTAAGTAGCAATTATTATGTATGCATTTATTATGTACCTTTTCGATACACAAGTCTTTGATGTTCTTGTCCTTACACAGCTTTATCAACTCATGAACATCCCATTTTTTGCAAAGCATTTCAGCCGTTTCATCAGCTGGTTTCATAAAATGAAACATCTCCATCACCCAATACTGAAAAACATGTCAAAAAAAAATTAATAGTGATATTTTGTAACGGATTATAACTGCTTATAACTTTAATTTCAAAAGTAAAAGTACATGTAATGCCGGAACACAGCTAGTAATTTTATCAAGCTTTGACAGATTTTCGTTTATGGAATTTATAAGAATAGTACAGAAATTTTCGGACCAGGCGTATGTCTTCATTTTTTCCAAATCCATTGTCACCGTCAAATAACCCCAAGCGAGAGAATAACATTTGTTTGTAACGAAAAGGGAAACTAACATAAAGAGGGTCATTAACCTCGGAACATCTTCAAGATCGGTTGCTTTTTTGCCTTCAAGTGCGTTGTCCAATGCTCCTTTGATAGTTGATTTCAGAAGATTCCTCTCACATTTCGAAAACCGCCTTATGTAAAGTTCGCTTGTTACTTCTATATGCTTAATCAGATTGATTGGCGTATTTCCACCACTAATTTGAAAAATCTTTGTGAAGTCTTTGCTTGTCAACTTTCGGAATTTGTTTCCAAGGAAAAACTTCTTGTTCTTTTGATTGAAGGTTTTTATTATTTCCCTAATAAGAACATCGCTTTTCCTAGCCATGACTGTGTCAAAAGCTGCTACGTTGACTGTGTTTATAATGTTCCAAAACGGTGTGTATTTCTCAAGTGCATCCTTTTGCTCTGGTGTGAAATTCATAACTTGTATGTCATGTACCAGGCAAACCAAATTTGATTTGTAAGTGTCCATTTTGTCATGTAATGTCATTTTAATTTGTAATCAGTTTCTAGTAAAAATGTACAACGATACACGATACAGAATTCTATCGTATATAAAGGTGATATAGGTTTATTGAATGCAGTATTCTGAATTCGAAAAGTGAGAATATTACCTTTTGACTTGGACAAGTAACCACAACTTGTTTTGAGATCCTTTCCTTTGGTTTTGTTGTGTTATCTGGTTGAGTTAAACACTTGCGCTTTCTAGTGGGTTGTCGTTCTTGGTGTTCAGGTTGTTGCGTTAATGTTTTTGACCTTGTCATTTTGACAGGTTGTTCCTATGTGCTTTTACTCTCTGTTACATGCACCTTTTCAGCGTCATTTGCATATAATGATTGTGCAATCCTTCGCCTTGTTCTTCCTGATACCGAACCAGCTAAAATTATTTTTCTCTTTGGCCTCTGTATTTTTTATAATGTTTTTAGTTTCTTCTAGGAACATAAATCTTATTAGCATTTTTTTTGTATACTTACCGAATGTTTTCCCTTTGCTTTCTTTGATTCTTCAGGTTCTTCTTCAAGGATGTCTACTGAGTTGTCAGATAATTCAACCTCCTCACTTTCATTTCCTTCCCCCTACAATTTTGTTAAATAACATGTTATTGTATCCAATAATCTTGTCCAATATATCACTTATAATAATCTACCAGTATTGTACAGATTAGGCAGCGCGTATGCCATTTTTATACACTGATATTAGACTTTGTATATGTATTTTGTGGGCATGCACATAAAAAAATGATGATTTCATATCGCATACACAATGTAATTTTGCATACAATATGAATAATCATTATTGTGTATCCAATTTTCATGATTGCATAGCTACAAAGAGCTACCACTATTCATTGTACCAGAATAATGCATTCAATACCCCCAAAACATATAACTTTTTTACACAGGTTTTGAACTTAATAAAGCATTCTGTATGCTATTTTCTATGTTTTCTCAGCATTGTGTATGCTAGTCAAGAATTAAAACTACAGCTATTGAAATTCAGAATAATGCATTAAATACCAACAAAACATATAACTTTTTTACACATGTTTTCAACTTAATAAAGCATTATGTATGCTATTTTCTATGTTTTCTCAGCATTGTGTATGCTAGTCAAGAATTAAAACTACAGCTATTGAAATTCACAATAATGCATTCAATACCCCCAAAACATATAACTTTTTTACACAGGTTTTGAACTTAACCAAGCATTGTGTATGCTATTTTCTATATTTTCTCAGCATTGTGTATGCTAGTCAAGAATTAAAACTACAACTATTGAAATTCACAATAATGCATTCAATACCCCCAAAACATATAACTTTTTTACACAGGTTTTGAACTTAATCAAGCATTGTGTATGCTATTTTCTATGTTTTCTCAGCATTGTGTATGCCAGTCAAGAATTAAAACTACAGCTATTGAAATTCAGAATAATGCATTCAATACCTCCAAAACATATAACTTTTTTACACAGGTTTTGAACTTAATAAAGCATTGTGTATGCTATTTTCTATGTTTTCTCAGCATTGTGTATGCTAGTCAAGAATTAAAACTACAACTATTGAAATTCACAATAATGCATTCAATACCCCCAAAACATATAACTTTTTTACACAGGTTTTGAACTTAATAAAGCATTGTGTATGCTATTTTTTATGTTTTCTCAGCATTGTGTATGCTATCAAGAATTAAAACTACAACTATTCACATTCTCAAAAAGTAATATTTGTTGTGTGACATATTAGCTCACATATATATGTATATAGATATAGAGAGAATATAGACAGAGACAACAACGGTGTTTTTATTTATCAGAATGTATATGAATGAATGTGAAATACAAGACCCTTAACCCTCTTTATATAGATAGAGGGGTAGGGTTACAAGCCCACTTGGGCCCATAAAGTACAAGCCCAAGAGTCCAATAATATCCTACAACACTCCCCCTTTGGATGTCTTGAATTCTTCGTCTTCATGCAGTCGATCTGAGTCGAGTTCATTCGCAGTGCTAAACACATAAAAACCTTAGGGCCGGAAAACCCAGTGTGGGACAAAACCGGTACCTAGGAGAAAATGTGTAGCCGAATGATATATGCCGAAATATCATGTAAGTAACTAACCACAAAACAATGTGCCTCATCAAAACCTTGGCAGAGCAAACCCAATGGGAAAATCTCTGATCGAAGGAAAAAGAGTGCAACAATGGTAGTAGTAAGGGATCAACCACAAAACAGGTGCCTCATCAAAACCTTGCTAGAGTAAACCCAGTGGGAAAAAACCTCTAGTCAAAGGACAAAAGAGTACACAGTAGTAAGAAGTATACAACATGATACTCCCCCAAATTTCAGCAATCTTAAGTGAGATATGATGGGAACGTGTCTCGCTAAAAACCTTGCCAAGGAAAACCCGGTGGGAAAAAACCTTGGTCTAAGGACAAAAAGAGTACACGAGCATGCGACTGGATACTCCCCCTCACTTGCACACGACAGGGTGCGAGGATTTCGACTAAGTAGTAATTAGTGCAATAAGCATTCACCTGGATGCTCCTCCTCACTTGCACACGACTGGGTGCAATGATTTCATATTCGAATAAAGAGTACGAACATTCGAATGGATGCCTCATTTACTTGCACACGACTGTATACAAGAAAATATAACGTGGAATAAACCGAGCATTCGACAGGTTGCTCTTAAACTTCATATGTGAAGATTTATTTCGGCAAGAAATGCTAAATAGCATAATCTAGTCATGTCTCTCTTGATCGATAACAACAAGTTGTCCTCAAATAAGACAAGTGTTTTATCTGGATCGTGAGACAGAGCATATGTAATTCAAATATGGCTAATACGAGCTCGAAGCCATATACACTCTCGGGTAGATCGGAGTGATTCGTTTGGAGTCATTCCCAGACCTCCAAGATATTTCCTTATTCCTAAAGGTAAAGACAGACCATGTTAGGAATATCCCTTATGCGGGTCTGATAAGTAACCAGCATCGGTATAACCGAAAAAGGGTTGCGTTAATTCGAGTACCGAAGGGGGTAGGTACACTCGATGACGCAAAATGGGATAAGACAAGCCCACTTCCAAAATTACCATAAGGTAAGGGAATGCGTCTTTAGTGCCATTTCGATGGCAGCGTGTTAGCGCGATGTTGTGTCGAGCTATACCATTCACAACATATGAGATGTTCGTCCTAGCACATTAGACCAAGTACAATGATGCGCTTATTGTACTTAGATATGAACATGATGGTTCAATATCTCTTCATCGTCTCATCAGGGACGGACTGGGTCTATATCAATGTCTAGTGATCGAACGATCATGGGAGAATCGACTTAGCGTCATGATGACTAAAACGTCATAACACCTTCTGGGTGTAGTCTGAATCATGGACTTAGATTCAATCTTTACAGGACTCGATCATCGGGCGGAGTCACTACCGTGTCTTCCCAAGATCCTTCATCTCGAAGGGCAAATCCAAAACGTGGATTGCTTCATAACACGCAAGGGCATAATACTTTTTCAAGTATCCTAAGCTGATCAAGTACTCACTTAGGCGGGTATACTACATCCGCTCGGAATATATTAATCCATATAGTGAATGTCTCATTTAATTAAGATCGTGTTCCGTGGTCAGGAACTACTTGATTAAAGCATATGAAGTCACACAGGGAGCTTCATCTATATCTCTTTGTCTAAATTCTCATAGAGATAAAACAGTGACAACAATCACATGCTGCATAATCAGTTATTTGGGAAACTACTAAACTGATAAAATAGGGGACCGTTATAACATCCATTATGAGGAAATTAACCATCTCGTAATCAATTCCAAGGTGTGAGAGAAGTCGTGCGCTACTAGGCGAGCATTCTACAATCTCATTATTCTCATCACTTTTCCTTACGAATAACCAAATAAACGAACTCGTTTAACATTAGTGGTGTTGGAACTACAGGTCCGAACACACTTTCGCTAAGGAGTCTATTTGGATTGCAAGTTTCCATTAGTCCAGTCTATTCTACGTTGACTTCAGGCAACCGTACATGGTTCCCTGTCATAATTTGCTCATATTATCAGTCGTCACCGAATATATGAATAAGTAATCAATGACAGTCTCGTTTCGCTTCAATATCATCTAAGATATTATGATCGACAGATATTTTGAGATTCTTAGGATGAGGAGGAAATCACACATCTCCTTGCTCCTTTATAATCTCGTGCGACAAACGAGTTTCAGTTCACCACCTCTGGGGCTGAACAAATTAAGAACCGGTCAACTTTCTCGTATCTTGGGAAGGACGACAGACTGACGGCCGACGGCAGCGTCCTTTGCTTGGCGGGTTCGGCCAAAGCAACGTGTTACAACAGGAACACGGTGTCCGATAGGGACGTCTATCCTTGCAAGAATTTTGCAGCAGATATAAATGATCTCGTGACATCTCATAAAGTCATTAAATGCGTCTAGCATTTAGTTAGACTTGAGGGAGTCTATGCACTTACTTATCACTAAGTGCAGTTTTGGGGATCAAGGTAAGACTGAGTGGGTTATGCCACGTTATTTCACGTCGTTCCTTATCAACGATAACGTGCAAATCTCCCCCTAACGACGGGGAGAACGGTCTTAGCGAAGTCACTTTCACATATCATGCGGTAAAGAGATCGCTTGCCAAGGTTACTCTATCAAATGATAGGCAGGAGATTCATAATCGACTTATGTCCCCTTCAGAAGTCCATATTTTGAACGCTATAGCGGCTCAATCAAAATATTAATTAATCACTCTAAACACGCATTAATATGAGACTTCTGGCTCATAACCAATAACCAGCTAGTACGCATATGGTGTTTGAGTGTCTATGGGCCTCATGACGGACCAATGCAGCAAAATAGCATGACCCCACACGGAAATATAAATCTTGGTGCGCAAGACCAAGAAGTGCGTGCAACCATTTGCAGTCGCATCATCAAACTTTCCATGAGTCCATTTGGGTCTGAACATAATTGACAAAATGTTCAATTTCAATTTCCAAACTCAACTAATTCAAATTAAAATTTCGATTCTTACTCTTTGGAATTATCAAGTCGACTAGACTTTTCAGGATAATCCGGATCATGAGCCATCAACTTAATGATAGGGCTAAAAGTTTGGAAAATACTGCATTTCTGTGGACAACAATAATCATGTGACCTATTGTCGATGCATCAACCATAACCGTTTATATTTATGGTCCGTCTTATGGTTGGATAAGTCCACAATAACTCCTTCAATTCTTTACAAGAATTCTACGAGTTCATTTCGTGATCTTTACACATACTGGTCTTTCAAAGTAAGCATTAGTGGCATGAATTTCAGATTAATCACGAAATATATTCTCCGATAGAATCCAAATGCGATGCGATTATAAATCAAGCATCGTATTTTGACCCGGGAATATCTCATCCGGTCAATGCCACAATATCAAAATGCTCTTATCAATCGACGACAGGCGAATGATAGTACAGACAATCATGTCTTAGGATCTAAATCATTTATCATTTCGACGACAGGCGAAATGATAAGGTAATTTTAAATGCTTTAAAGAATGTGGTAGTAACCACTTGAAAGACATTTCAACTCCTATAAAATACGCTTTTGGTTGTATTGAATGGAGGCTATGTAAAGAAATTTCAATTCTTTTATGAGCTATTACCAGATAACACTGGTTTTCTCGAATATTTTACTCAACAAGGTACGACAGGACCTACATGAGTATAAGACCTCATATTTGACAAATCAATTTGGTTTTACCAAAGATTTTGATTTGGAACGACAGGTCCAGAATCGTTGTCACTGAGTACTATTTTAGACAAGTAGTTGGTGAAATTATGTGGTACACTGTTACCCACTATTTCCAAAAAACCAACTACACCACAAGTATTGCCTAAAATTTCATAATTTAAAGTTTGGTCACATTTGTCAAAGGAATTTCCTCAAAGCACTTTAAATTATTTCGAGAAATTTCGTAAACAGACAAACCACAGTCCAAAAGTATGTCCAAATGGAAAAATCATAATCCAAATGGAAAAACATAATCCAGATGAGCGAAAGAATGGCTCAATGATTTATCAAAATCAATAAAGAAAGGTAACAAACTTATTTGAGCCACAAAATCAGGGGTCTCAAGAGTTTCATTTCAGTTATCTTTAATCACATTAGCATCAGTTTTTTCACCTTTATAATAGTTTTGAACTATTTAAGGAGTAACCGTGCATGACCTTGTCTTTGTAGCATAGAGTTGCCTCCTTGAGCATTATCTCTTGCTTTGTGACAATGAGTCATATTGTTCCTTTCAATTACTGTCTTGGAGCCACATGTTCTCGATTTTGATGATTGTCTAAAATCTCGCTTGGCCAATTCATCGGGATCGCGACAGTTCAAGACAAATAACACTTGTCTCGGTTCCCCATTCGTGGAAAAAAAATGTACACGAAGAGCATTAATATCGGGCAAACAATTCGCCATTGACCCAATAGGATTAAAACTACTCATCGGGGTAATTTTCTTATCCAATAACAGATGGGCGATAAAGAAACATGGTGACTATAAATTCACGATACTGCTTATGAAATACAATTTCCAAGCTAGTATTTTGGTGAAGGATTGCTCCAATATGTCAATTTCAGACATTTGTTCACCATAGACGTCATCACGTCTCAAATGTGGCGGCGGAATAAAATCAACGCCTTAGCATTCATCATGAGGTTAACAACAAACTCATGTTTTACTCATCAAAGATTCATCCAAAAAAAATTTGGGCATCACATTTTCACACATCAGGGTGAGTAACATGTGGTGACGTATTAAAATTAACGTTTAAACACTCATTTCGCAAGTATGTTTTACAATTTTTCTCATCATAGATGGCATCCAACATGTGTTAGGATTTCTGGATTATTTATCATATAAAATGACTGGTTTATATGTTTATGGTTTGCACAAGCACAAACGTTTTTTCAAAACGACAGGTTCGAAAACATTAGTTTTGCTTCTCATGTTAATCGGTTCTCATTGATCGAACGACGGGTCGATAGTGAAATACCAATTCGGCGAAACATACATCACTATATAAACACACTCGAGGAAATTATTATTTAGTCAACCCCTTTCGGTAGCTCTAATTGAAAAACGCCAGGAAAGACGGTGAGGGTGGAGGGTACGAATACCACTTAAAACCCGACCTCATTAGGATATCGACTTCCGCCTATATCTTTCCTAGACATCGTATCCAAATAGGTGAGCCTATTTAGGGAAGATTCATAATTTTTTCAACTTAAATGTGAATATATATGATTTCGTAATTCTACCATTCATGGCAATAAATAACATATGTATTTATTCTAGATAACCACATATATATACAAGACAGTATAAAATATATTCATGATATATATCTAATCATGCAGTAGATTTGGTGATAAACTAAATCAATTCAGGATTATCAATCACACAAATTATATCATACCAAATATCAAAAGATATGTTCATTATGCTAACAAGATATCAATCAATTATCTACGGTTTATTGCCATATAAGTAATTCTATACATGGTAGTTTTAACATGCAAGCAAACAATATATTTTTAATTAACAATTAATTCTATATATGGTAATTTTTAACATGCAAAGTGGTTAAATTATGCATGGTAATATTACATGGTGATATCATCCAAGTTTGTTTCTAGCATGCGGTTTACTGGATTTCTCATATGACAGTAATATATATATATATATATATATATATATATATATATATATATATATATATATATATATATATATATGCATATAGATGGGGACAACCATACATGCATAGGATT
This sequence comes from Primula veris, assembly GCA_963682055.1. Classification (NCBI taxonomy): domain Eukaryota; kingdom Viridiplantae; phylum Streptophyta; class Magnoliopsida; order Ericales; family Primulaceae; genus Primula; species Primula veris. The sequence goes on along the minus strand of OY821750.1, from coordinate 6,916,630 downwards.
AGTACATATACATATGGCAGTTTCTAATAGTTATTGAAAAAATGTATTGGTGGTTTAGTCTTATGAATCATGCAACATATACATACAATTCTTTTTCCAGTGAACTCATGTGACAATATGTTACTATGCAATTGATTTCTACTAAAAAAACAGTTCCTTCATAATCAATTAAAAGTATTTATGCTAGCATGCATATTTTCACCCGGTCAGATGTATAAATAAATTATGTACCGTACTCCGGGTATTTTATAAAAGGTCGAATTAGCAATAATCCAATTAAACCCGGATAAACCTCAAGGTTTATTGATACCCAGAATCCGTACTCCGATCTCCGAGAGCAGTGCTGATAACGTGTTGTGTGATATATTAGCTCACATATATATGTATATAGATATAGAGAGAATATAGAGAGAGACAACAATGGTCTCTTTATTTATCAGAATGTATATGAATGAATGTGAAATACAAGACCCTTAACCCTCTTTATATAGATAGAGGGGTAGGGTTACAAGCCCACTTGAGCCCATAAAGTACAAGCCCAAGAGTACAATAATATCCTACAATAATATTTACCTTTTTTTTACAACATTGTTTTTCACAGAACAATGTTTTTCATCAATGTTGGCTCTTTTTTCTATTTTTTTCATAATTGTGTATGCATTTCAAGAATCAAAACTACAACTGTAGACATTCTCAAAAAGTAATGTTTACCCTTTTTTTATAATGTTATTAGTTTCTTACTAGCAATATAAATCTTAGTAGCAATTTTGTTTGTGTACTTACCGAATGTTTTTCTTTTGCTTTCTTTGATTCTTCAGGTTCTTCTTCAACGGTGTCTACTGAGTTATCAGATAATTCAACTCCATCCCTTTCATTTCCTTTCCCCTGCAAATTTATTAAATAATGTGTTAATGTATCTATTAATCTTGTCCAATATATCACTTATAATAATCTATCAGTATTATACTGATAAGACAATGCATATGCCATTTTTATACACTGATATTACGCTTGTATATGTATTTTATGGGCATGCACATAAAAAATGATGATTTTTATATTGCATACACAATGTAATTTTGCATACAATATGAAAAAATGATCATATTGTATGCAATTTCATGATTGTCTAGAAACTACAGAGAGGTACACTATTCATTGTATATGTAGTATAACAATCAAAACTACGAGTTCATACATTTCTCAAAAAGTTGTGTTTACTTTTTTTACTACATATTTTTCTCAGAATAACGTGTAACATCCTGTATTTTTGTAAGTAATTTTTATTAGGAATTAATTTATTCAAAAACGTTTTATTCAAATTTTAACAAAAACCGGTCACTCGACTAATTTTTAGCCAAAAACCGAAACTTTTCCGAAAAACTTTATTTTAAAAACCTGTTACTAATTTTACTAATAAAAAGAAACCAATAGATTTGTTTCTAAAGATTTGTTATTTTTGAGTAGTAAAACAATATTTTTGGATTAAGAGTTAGCTTTTAGAACTTTGGGGACCAAATAGTTCGCTTCCACAAACTATCTAAAAACAGTTTTTTCTAAACCAAATCAGCCCACTTTTCTTCAAAAACAGTAAACCTAAAAACAAGAGAGAAAAAGAGAGAAAAGAGAAGAAGAAGAAGAAGAAGAAGAAGAAGAAGAAGAAGAAGAAGAAGAAGAAGAAGAAGAAGAAGAAGAGAAACCACGTTAACGGATTATTACCGGAATCATCTCCTCTACACGCTAAGGTAACGGAGGTTATCCATTGCGACTAGACGAGAGTGCATGTTAGGTTTTGGTTTTGCGTTTATTAGAAATTGGGGGTTTATGCCTTTTTATCTTAATTAGGTTTATTAATTGTTAATTGGGTTTAATTGTTGTATGATTTATTCACTTATTTGAATGGGAGAATTTGATGAGTTAATTATATTTATTTCGGATTAATGAGATTATGGATGGGTTGCATGTTTTATGCGTTGATTATTGCGATTATATAATTATTGATGAAATTGGATAAATTTATGTTGAATAATGGTGAATTGTAGTTTATGCATGCAAGGTGTTTGTTAAAATGCCTGAAAGTGATTTTATGTTGTTATAGCGTTTGGCTAGTTGTGAATTTAGTACATGTGGTTATGTGTTATGTTGTATTACGTTGAGTGACGTATGAGATGGCGTTATTTGAATAGTATAATATTATTGGCCGAGGCCTTAATATATATACTTATGAGATTGTGTTAATTGGATGATTTATTATTATTGGCCGAGGCCTTGTGATTTAGCTGTAGTGGCAATGGTCTCTGTCTCTCCCTAATTCCGGGGACAGAAGACGGCCGAGGGGATAGGGAATGACCTACCTTACGGACTGGGGTAGGTGGCGTGAGAGGTCCCAGTGTGCACTATATTTATTTTATGTTAGCAATGGTCTATGTCTCTCCCTAATTCCGGGGGTATAAGACGGCCGAAGGGATAGGGAATGACTCGTCTTACGGACTGGGACGAGTGGCGTGAGAGGTCCAAGTGCGCACTATAAATCTACTTTTATGTTGCAATGGTCTCTGTCTCTCCATATTTCCGAGGACAGAAGACGGCCGAAGGGATAGGGAATGACCTACCTTACGGACTGGGGTAGGTGGCGTGAGAGGTCCATGTATGCTATATATGTGCGTTGATGTTATCTAATTTATTTAATTTATCCCGTTGTAGAATGTCATTATATTTCTTCTTATACATCGATTACCGTAGTTGTAGAATTTGTGAGCTCTTGCATTTATGGGATGGAGTGACGGTGTTTGTGGTGCCGTCCCGTCTAGTTATGTGCGTTGGACTCACCGTTACAATTTTGTATTTCAGGTATAACTTAGGTTGAAGTGTATGGTTTAGAGCTTTAGCAAGGCATCACATGGGTTCGGGCTTTTGCTTTCTTTTTACTTAAATTGTTTTTGAGGTTGTAGCCTACGGGTAAATTCATTCGTTCATTATTTTTAGCTTTTATAAATCCTGTCTTGTAGCCGCGTTTGGCAAACCGTTTATTATATTCATTTAATTGTTCCATTAGCTTGCAAATGTTTTCTTTTCAAATTTTAAATTTCGTACCAACATGTTTCATTTTCCTTTTATTTAAAAAGGTCATGCCTCGATATCCGTGTTTATGGATTTTGGGGCGTGACATAACGTGTTACATCAATTTTTATTCTCATTAATATTGTGTATGCTTTACAAGTTAATCATAACTGACAATTAACTCATATTGTGTATGCACATTAATACGTTTTTTTTTCCTGAAATTATCAAAACATATAACTTTTTTACACAAGTTTTGAACTTAATCAAGCAATGTGTATGCTATTTTCTATGTTTTCTCAGCATTGTGTATGCTAGTTAAGAATTAAAACAACAACTATTAACATTCTCATAAAGTAATGTTTACCTTTTTTTTACAACATTTTTTTTCACATAACAATGTTTTTCATGCGCGTATATGTAAAATAGTCAATATGTATGCACTTTTTATGCCCTGACTCTTTTTTCTATGTATTTTCAGCATTGTGTATGCATCTCAAGAATTAAAACTACCCAGTATAAACATTTTCAAAAAGTAATTTTTACCAATTTTTTACTATATTTTTTCACAGAAAAATTTATTTCATCAAAGTAAATTACATACACTACATAGAATGTAACAATTGTGTATAAATCAGAGTAGCGAATCAAATTACTATTAGTACATACAGTGTAAAACACATAAATATCTAAAAATAAATAAATAAATTACCACTATTGGAGGGTTTTCTGCTGCGATTGTAGATTCTTCTTCATCTACAAGTGATAATTCAGATATTGTAAGTTTTTTTCTTGTTTTTTTCAGTTTAGGAGTCATTTTAACAGCAAATAAGGTAAGGATTTTGTGAAAAAAATGGTAATTTAGAGAGAGAGGAGCATGGAGAGAGAGAGAGGGGGTGGAGAAAGTTTTTTTTTTTTTTTTTGATAGTTATGACGTGCTGTATGCGTGTTAGGTAAAGTTGTATGTGTTTGGAAATAAATTTGTTACGTCGTATGTTTTGATAAATTTTTTTATGAGCATAGTATGTTTTGGGAATTTGGGTTATTTTTATTTACCGCTAAACTGGAACTGTTTCAAACACCCGAAATTAATCTATCATTATTCATTGATCACTTTGTACCATCATCTCTCTTCTCTGTGTACCCAAAACATCTCTCTCTTGACATTATAATCTGTCAATTCCAATTAGACGAACGGACTTTCCCTGCTCTCCTCATCTCTCTCTCTCTCTTTGTTTCTCCCCTTCATCTAATTTGTAAGTCATCGCTTCTCCTCTCTTGTTCGGCCTGATTTAGGGTTTCAATTTGAGCATACAAGTCGATTGATTTAGGGCTTTTCCGGTATTTTAATAATCCTTTTTGTTTTAGCTTTTTTTATTGTTAATTGGATTTAAGTTTTTTCTTCTTACTAATTATCCGTTTTCTTGATTTGGGCCTTTTTCTTTGTGGAGAGACGTTGTTTCCGAAGGAAAGGGATATGTTGGATGTATAAGAACTGTCCTTGATGTTGGATGTGGGGTAAAATTATACTTTACCCATCTTTCTTTTGTTGCAAATTTGGGCTTTTTCGGTTACAACTATTAATAAAATTAATTTGGTCTATTGAGTGACTTACTGAAAAAGATGGATTCTATCATCTCAAGATTTTATTTTTTTAAGATAAGAGAACATGAGATACATCGTGGCTTACAGTATACATTGAAGTCTTTTTAAGGAAAAAAAAGGGGGAAAGTTGATCTTAAAAATGCATTCAAACTACCTCTTAAGATTTCAGCCACTTGGGTGTTATGTTTGATTAGTGTTTACTGTTATACATTAGTTCTTTGCTATCTGAGCTATACATAGATAGAACCGTGAATTGAAATTGCCCCAATCCTATAAATCTGACATTGGTAAAGGCTCTTGCACTTTTACATATTGTTATCATATGTGATCCGTTTTGTAGTGCATGTGGCGAAAGAGTTACGTAATATGTTTTGACTGCGTGACTACCCCTTAGGAACTTCAAGTCGCATGGTAAGGTAGCCAACAAGGATTTGGACAGTATGGATCTCTGTGGTGTTGCCTTTTCTATAAGTTTAGATATTAATAAATAGTCAAAATGGTTAAAGAGTATGGACTTGTTCAATAACAAGTAATGGGTTGCCATTATATATGTTTGGCTTTATCTCTAAGTTCACCTGAGCTAATAACTTGTTTTTTCCCCTAACTTAGATTAAGATTTTTAAGAAGAGAAGAAACAAGAAACGTACATATGGGGTTGTACATTGGCACCTTCTGGCCAGACCTTCCTGTTAATCATAGACTGTTTGATCATACTTTTTTGTTGTTTAACCATTTTGAACTTATCCTAATAGATCTCTTTGTTGTTATTATTATCAGCAATATTCTATCGTTCAAAGACAATAGTAATTGGTCGTCCATAGGGATTGCTTCCAGAATTACTTGATCTAAGTTGCTTCTTGTATTGAGTTAATCCCTGAGCTATTCCGAGTGTTGGATGGCGCCATAACAAATTGTAAGTCGCTGCTTGCTTTCTTAGTCAGGTGCTTTAGCATATTGATTTGAAGTTTAGCGATAAAACACCTTATCAATGTAAAGCGAGAGGCTTCTTATCCTCGAATCAAACTTAAAGCACAAAGTAAAAAGAAACTAATCAAAGTGAAAAACAGAAGTAGACATGATTTAGAGTTCCGTATGCTTATGTTATCGTATCAATCATCATACACAATCCTTGATCATTGTTATCTTTGCTCTTATGATTAAGTATTTTCAGAGTTCGAATGAAAAACACAGTTATCTGTTTTTGCCCCTTTTTTCCCTCTTTGATAATTTCTTCGGTCTTGCATTTGTTCTTATTAGGTAGCAAGCTTTGGAGCTGCCTTAACAGATTTCAACATATTGACAATGTCGATTGTGCCGAGTGATATACACGATGTTCAAGTTTACTTTGCTCTAGAGAGAGGAATTCCAGCCAATGTTCTATTCATCGTATCACTAGTTTAGCTTTTTTTTTCTAATTTTTTATTTTCTTGTACAGGTAAATGTAATTTTGTTTTTGAATTTCATATAGAAGCCAAATGAACCATTTTGATGCTGGCTTCTTGTTACATTCACAAGAGCAGATGTTAATGAAGAAATGATAGCGACCCTTTGAAGATGGGAATGATGCAGACAATAAATTTAGCATATTAGCTTTGTGTTTTTTTATATGTAAAATCAATGTATAACAACTTTTTTATTACGTATTAATAATTTGCAGCTTGTAATTGGTATTATAGGATATTTTATAACATCTTTGACCTATATATATAGTTGTGTTTCTATTATTTATTTTAAAAAGTTATTCTACATTTGTTGATAATATTTATCTCCAATTTTTAATATATAGCATAAAGAATAGTATTCATAATGCCATATCTATTATCATTAGGAACAACTTATAACTGTTCCAATAAATGTTTGGAATACCTCTCTTCCATTCCTAAAAATTATTCTGGAATGCCATTTTGGGGTTCCTAATTGCTATATTTTGGAACGCATGTAGACCGTTCCAATCACAAAATTCGGTATGCCCATATACCGTGCCTAGAAATTGGCTGGTCACATTTAGAGACGCCCACTTGCCGTTCCTAAAATTAATAGGAAAGCTTTGATGCTGTTCCTAATTGCCTAATCTGGTGTATAAATTAATGATCCACATTAACTCTCTACGAGAATCTCTATCAAAAAATCTCTCGTTATATCACCACTCTTTTTCGATCTAACATTTGTTATTACCATTGTAATACGATTTTATAAGATAATTGAAGGTGAATAATCAGTGAAGAGATAGATTAAAATACACGTAGTTGAAGATGCATACATGCAATAAGTACGGAGTATGTTTAAAAATTTGACTGGCAGGAGTTGGGTGCTTGTTCTATTTATAATATGATTAATATTAAAAATCAGCACATAATTTTTCCTCTCCAAAATGATAACGTGATCCATTATAGGCATTATAAGATGGCTACAAACTGTGAGTTGTACTGCATATAAGATGATTAGATATGTAACCAGATATTGAAAATCTATTAAGGCTGAAGAAAGTATATATCTAAATGCATTTGTCGCTACAAGAATTTAAGTTGATGAATCAGTAGACTCCCCATGCGACAACTATTCTTATGTTACAATCTTCTCTACGAATACGGAATGATGGAATCTACTATAAGTTCTAAGAACTTCTTAATTCATATTTCATAGGAAAATGTCACCCTGCTACCAAAACAGTATGTATATTTCAACCACGCTCACAGTTAAGATCTGTCACAAAGGGATTGCCATCAACGAATTTGGTAATGACGAGTTAACAGGTACAGAAAGTCAACAAATATATTTGATCCTTATGTTTTGTTTACAATACAATGTCAAAACATACACATTTCCCTCTGAATTATTTTATTTCAGGCCTCAAAAATGACAGCCCACAAGTAAACGTGACAAAGACAAAGCTCAACTAAGCTACTATACCTCATTTGATAAAGGTTAGACATTATACTCTACACATAATACTGAACGCTTTAAACTGTTAATGAGAATATTATATATGCCATTTGCATGTTCTCGCAGGATCATCATGATCATGTGAAAACCAAACTATTCTCTCACCAGCGGATTTCCTCGCACTTCGAAGCGGTAAAATCTGTTGGAAAAACATGTGAAAAACATGGGTGTTTCCGAATGGTTACTGGACCAACTTCGAGTCATTATTTCGTGTGACAGCGCTGAGTTGTTTATACCGTACTCAACGTGTTTGAGTAGTCCATGTGACGAGCTTCGTAACGGTATATCACATGACCTATTCGGAGAATGGGTGTGAATACAAAGTGGCTTCAAAGTTGGTGTCTCGAAAGCTCAAATCTGGAAAAACCGAAATGGTAAAGGAAATCCATTTAGTATAATCCCATATTGGAAGATTAAGAGTTAATTTTACAATATATATACCATATCAACCCATGTAGTTATTAAACTAACATGTCCACATACACCTAAGAATATTAGTGTGTACCACACACGCGCGCTCGCTCGTGTCTCGGGTCTCGGGCGTGGGCGTGGGATTTGGGGAATATCTTGGGTCTTGGGTCCAAACCCGAATAGGGAGTTTTGTATAAAATACAAAGCAGTCCCTAGAGTTTCCAGCAACAGAAACGCCAGCAATGAATGAGATTAAATGCTGCGGTTTCAGAATTGATTGAGCGGATTCTGGGGGTGTAACTCACAGAATTAAAGACCAACATTTATGGCTGCGGTTTCATTAGAGCCTATAAAAGGCAGCCCTCCCACTCTCATTTCAACACACCAGAATACACACAACACAGCATAAGTATCATATAGAGAGAGAGAACCGCACCACCAACAGCTCGACCTGTGGTTCGGTGCCGGTTTCCATACGAGCCACTCTGAGATAGAAGTTGTACCTTGGGAACAAAGTCCCGAAACCATAAACCTTTAAAGGTGGTTCGGGAAATATTGTTTTAGGAAAACTGCTCAGCAGTTGCCTCTTCTTTTATATTTCTGTTATTTATTTTTCAGTCATTTACATTATGTTCATTTCATTTTAGTACCGTTTCTTTTCTGTAATTTACTTTTCTGTACTGTTTCTTTTCTGTATTTACATTTCAGTACTGTTTACTTTCAGTCTTTCTATTCTGTAATTTATTTTCAGTTCTGTAATTTCCAGTTTTTACAAAACCAGTCCGGCAGTTTTTTATTTGTCAAAAACCAGTCCGGCAGTTTGTTTTTTGTTAAAAACCAGTCCGGCAGTTTATTTTATTACAAAACCAGTCCGGCAGTTTGTTTTTTGTTAAAACCAGTCCGGTAGTTTGTTTTATTACAAAACCAGTCCGACAGTTTGTTTTTTATTAAAACCAGTCCGGCAGTTTGTTTTATTACGAAACAGTCCGGCAGTTTGTTTTATTACAAAACAGTCCAACAGTTTAATAATTTATATTAATCTGTCTGGAATTTTAATTAGCGTTATTTAAATTCTGTACGAGTCAGGAATTGTAATTTATATTCCAATTGTGAGAAATAAATTGTTATTTCCATTGCGTTCCTGTCTTTGTTATTTATGTCCTTTCAATTATTGTTTTGTCGAAATAATATCAAAACCAACAAAATCTTCTGCCTCCGCCGAGACGGATAATGTTTACCTAAATAATTTACTACTGTCTAATGCATATCTCTGAACTTTTTCTATATAGATTTCCCATTTCCAAGAATGCAACAGGTGACACATATATCGCAAATAACTTATTTGTTGAGTTGTGAAGCCAAATGTGTTATGTTTATGTTCACTAATTATCCCACATCACTAGGAATTGTAATAAGACCCACTATGGGTTCTATATATGTCCCACCTATCTTGTATTTTAATTATCACATATTTCAAGAGAGAATATTGTAAAGAGAGAGTTCTAGTTATGAGAGAACAATAGGTTTGTGATCAAGATAGATTACGTTTGTAATTCTCCTTATAATCTATATAAGCGCCACGTGTAGTAGCCCGAAGACGTAGCCATTGTTGGGTGAACTCCGTTATCAAATTGTGTGTGCGGTTTTACATTCTTCTCTTTCTTTAAATATGCCTGATTTCCTAACAAGTGATATCAGAGCTCGGCTTTTGTAGAACCAAGATTGAAGATCGGGAGGAAGATCAATGGCGAAAGAAGACAAAAGCGCATGGGATCGAGCAATTCAACGGAAAGGACTTCGCATTCTGGAGAATGCAAATCAAAGAATATCTGTACGGGAGGAAGATGTATCAACCACTTATTCTCGAGGAAAGGCCGACCATGACCACCGAAGAGGCATGGAAACTCTTAGACCGACAAGTGTTGGGAGTGATCCGACTAACACTATCTAGGAACATGGCACACAACGCAAGAGAGACGACAACGATGGGGATGATGAAGGTTCTCACCGACATGTATGAAAAAACATCCGTAAACAAAAAGGTACATCTCATGCATAAGTTGTTCAACCTACGCTTGGCTGAGAACACACCTGTCGCAAACCAAGTGAATAAGTTCATCGATACCATAAATCAGTTGGATACGGTCGAGATAACTTTTGAAGACGAGGTAAGAGCCCTAATACTGCTGGCCTCTCTACCGAACAGTTGAGAGTTCATGCGAGCTGCTGTCAGCAACTCAATTGGAAAGGAGAAACTGACTTACAACGGCATCCGAGATCAAATACTCGTTGAGGAACTCAGGAGACAAGATATGGGTGAATGCTCAAATGATGGAGCAGCCTTGAACGTCGGTTCAAGATACCGGGGTAAGAACATATTGGACGAAAGAGGTCGTTCAACATTGAGAGGTACAAGGGGGCAAAGCCGAGTTGGCAAAAATAGTGACCGGAACAAGAAGAATCTTCAATGCTATAACTGTCAGGGTATGGGGCACTTCGCCCATGAGTGCAAGCAGGCGAAGAAGGAAATCGAAAGATGTCATTTGGCAAGTGTTGCGAGCAATGAGGATTCAGGTGACTGTTTAGTGCTTGCCGTACAGAGAAATATAGATTCGTGGATTGTAGACTCTGGGGCATCATTTCACACGACCGTTCAGGAGGACTTACTCAAAAATTACATTGCAGGTAATTTCGGTAAAGTGCATCTAGCCGATGGAGAAGTGTTGGATGTTGTTGGAATGGGCGATGTGAAGATTCGCATTCCAAATGGGTCGTTATGGAAGCTGACGAAAGTGAGGCATATTCCGAAGTTGACCAAAAATCTGATCTCAGTAGGACAACTCGATGCAGAGGGACACTACATTTCGTTCAGCAATAGAGCTTGGAAAGTTTCACGAGGAGCTATGGTGATAGCACGAGGGAGAAAGGTCAGTACATTGTACATGACGACCGATGATGAATGTACAATTGTGGCAGCTGTGTCGCAAAATTGTTCTGAGTTGTGGCATCGATGTTTAGGTCATATAAGTGAGAAAAGGGATGAAGGTGTTAGCAAAGGACAGTAAACTTCCAGGCTTGAAGTCTGTCAACCTCGACATGTGTGAAGGTTGCATCTTCGGGAAGCAAAAGAAGGTGAGTTTCCAGAAAGGTGGAAAAGCTCATAGGGAGGAAAAGCTAGCACTTGTCCACTCCGATGTATGGGGGCCATCCCCGGTAACCTCACTGGGAGGATCTCAGTACTATGTGACCTTCATCGACGATTCGACAAGGAAGATATGGATCTACTTCTTGAAACACAAGTCTGAAGTGTTTAAGAAATTTCAAAAATGGAAGGCCATGGTCGAACTAGAAACCAAGAATAAACTGAAATGTTTGAGGTCCGACAACGGCGGAGAGTACATTGATGCGAAGTTCGTAGAGTTCTGTGCATAAAGAGGCATTCGGATGGAGAAGACCATCCGATGAACGCCACAGCAAAATAGCATGGCCGAGAGAATGAACCGAACAATCAATGAGCGTGCTAGGAGTATGAGGCTGCAAAGTGGATTGCCCAAAGCCTTATGGGCACATGCAGTAAACACGGCGATTTATCTGATTAACCGCGGACCCTCAGTGCCATTAGAAAAGAGAATTCCCGAGGAAGTCTGGATGGAAATCCTATCTCTGATGAACTCCTGCGAGTGTTCGGTTGTCTGCCATATATCCATGTCGATATAAACGATCGTACCAAGCTTGACTCAAAGTCCAAAGTTTGTTACTTTGTGGGATACGGTGGAGCTGAGTTTGGATATCGCTTTTGGGATGGTCAAACAAAGAAGATTATTCGCAGTAAGGATGTCATTTTCAACGAAAGCAATTTGTACAAAGATCGACAAAATGTGGTGGTGAAAGAACACGTGCTCCCATCCGAGAAAAGTGGTATAATCGACATGAATGTGTTTCCAAGAATGGAGTTGGAAGACAACGATGAAGATGAGCCAGTGGTGATCGACAACCTACCAGCATATGCTGAAGAGGATGAGGAGTTACCCCAAACTCCTCAACCTGAATTGGGCCGAGGTCATCGCGAAAGGAGACCTACTGTCCGATACTCTCATTTCATGCATTTCATACTACTCAATTATGCAGGCGAGCCGGAGAGTAGAGAGGAATCTCTAGAGTTGAAAGACTCAAGCAAGTGGGAGCTCGCCATGAAGGATAAGATGAAGTCACTAAAGGAGAATGTGACTTGGCAGTTAGCCGAACTGCCCAAGGAGAAAAGGGCACTGAGTAACAAATGGGTGTTCTGACTAAAGAATGAACAAGATGGTTCGAAACGGTACAAGGCACGATTAGTAGTCGAATGGTTCCAACAAAAGGAAGGAATTGACTACACTGAGATCTTTTCTCCGGTCGTAAAATTAACGACTGTTCGGCTATTGTTGAGCATTGCTGTAAATGAGAATCTTCATCTTGAACAGTTAGATGTGAAAACTGCCTTTCTCCATGGAGATCTTGAAGAAGAAATTAGCATGCTACAACTTGAAGGCTTTGCCGAAAAGGGAAAAAAGAGACTGGTCTGCAAACTAAAGAAGAGTTTGTACGGGCTAAAACAAGCAACACGGCAGTGGTATAAAAAGTTTGACAGTTTCATGGTGGGTACAGGGTTCGAAAGAAGTGATAGTGATCATTGCTATTTTGTGAAGAGATTCGAGAACTCTTCGTGCATCATTCTACTTCTGTACGTAGATGACATGTTGCTCGCCGGGTCGAGCCTTGTAGAAATTAACAAGGTGAAGCAACAATTGGTGAAACACTTTGAGATGAAGGATTTGGGTGCCGCAAATCAGATCCTCGGTATGAGGATTTCCCGATGAAGGGATGGGTCTTTGTTTCTGTCGCAAGCTGAGTATGTGAAGAAAGTGTTGGCTCGGTTTAGCATGAGTGATGCCAAGGCTGTAGACACACCCTTAGAACACTTTAAGTTGTCAAAGGAACAATTACCCTCGGACGAGGAAGGAAAGGATCGTATGTCGAACATACTATACGCTTCAGCAATTGGTAGCTTGATGTACGCTATGATGTGTACAAGACCGGACATTGCCCATGCAGTGGGAGTTGTCAGTCGTTACATGAGTAACCCGGGCAAGCACCATTGGGAAGCTGTGAAGTGGATATTGAGATATCTCTCGGGTATAGTGAGTTTGGCATTATGTTTCTGAAAGACCTCGGTAGGCCTGCACGGCTATGTTGATTCTGACATGGCTGGTGATTTGGATAGCTGAAAGAGCACAACGGGATGTGTTTGTACCTACAGTGGTACTGCTATGATTGGACATCTAAGCTGTAAAAGATCGTTGCACTGTCAACCACAGAGGCTGAGTACGTCGCGATGACGGAAGCAAGCAAAGAGATGATTTGGTTGCAAGGTTTCTTAGAGGAGCTCGGTCAGAAAACCGACAAGGGAGTTCTGCACTGTGATAGTCAAAATGCAGTTCAGCTAGCTAAGAATCCTGTATTCCATACGGACCGAACCGCCACACCCGTATCAACAATATTGTCCGCTTTGGCACGGTGGTCACCCATCCTGGTACTACTCCAAGTTAAGCACGCTTAACTGTGGAGTTCCGTCCTCGCTATTGTGCCGCACGACTTTAAAAGGCCTTGTTGATAGGAAATGGATCTTTAAGCTCATATACCACACGAGTACTCTCATATCTGGGCGATGTGGGACTGACGCACAACACCGCACCACAGAATTTCCTACCTGGAAATCTGGGTCGTCACAATCACCCTCCCTTTAGGCACAACGTCCTCGTCGGGACATTGTCCTTCAGGGGTCCACACACACGTCCTAGTCCCCACATTTCCGGCCAGATAGAGGCTCTGATACCATCTGTAATGACCCGGCCCTACGGACCGAACCGCCACGTCCGTATCAACAATATTGTCCGCTTTGGCACAACTTCCCAGGGTGGTCACCCATCCTGGTACTACTTCAAGTTAAGCACGCTTAACTGTGGAGTTTCGTCCTCGCTATTGTGCCGCACGATTTTAAAAGGCCTTGTTGATAGGAAATGGATCTTTAAGCTCATATACCACACGAGTACTCTGATATCTGGGCGATGTGAGACTGACGCACAACACCGCACCACAGAATTTCCTACCTGGAAATCTGGGTCGTCACAACTAATTACTATACAAGGATACCGATTGGAGCATTCTGCTCAGAGGAGCACAGTGAGTTCGGTGGTCGGGGATAATCAGAGTTCTTTTGAAGCACTCGACATTTGACTTCAAGTGGGAGATTGTTGAGTTGTGGAGCCAAATGTGTTTTAGTCATGTTCACTAATTATCCCACATCACTAGAAATTGTAATAAGGCCCACTATGGGTTCTATATATGTCTCACCTATCTTGTATTTTAATTATCACATATTTAAAGACAGAATATTGTAAAGAGAGAGTTCTAGTTGTGAGAGAACCATAGATTTGTGATCAAGCTAGATTACGTTTGTAATCCTCCTTATAATATATATAAGCGCCACGTGTAGCGGCCCGGAAATGTAGCCATTGTTGGGTGAATTCCGTTATCAAATTGTGTGTGCGGTTTTACATTCTTATCTTTCTTTAAGTACGCTTGATTTCCTAACATTATTTAGAAGCCGAAAACGTCGCAATGCCCAATCTACCCGAGGATTTATGTGAACTGCAAAAATACCTAGAACAGATATTCCTCCAAAAAAAGGAAAAGAAGCCGTACAAATAAAGGTACATATTATTACATGCAACTCCTCTCAAATATGATTTCCAAGTTTTGATTTACTCACAAATATCAGTTCTTCTACAGGTTCAAGCAACTCCAACAACATCATTCTAAACAACATCAGTGAAATACAGTTCACTTTGCCAGCAGCGCAACCATGTAAATATTATGGTGCGGAACGATTTCACCGTGAACCCAACGGATTCTGTTGTTCAGCTGGACAGGTCGCACTGCTAAGCAATACTATTCCAGATAAGTTGTACAACCTTTACACTTTTAACTCTGAAGATAGTTACGAATTTCGAACATATATACGTACATACAATAGTACCTTCTCATTCACTTCATTCGGAGTAAAATATGACAAAGACTTATGTAAGATGTAACGACTCGGAAATTTTGGGTATTTATTATTTATTTGTAGTATTTTTCTATAGTGATATTAATGTATTGTGTAATTGTATATATATGAAATAAATAATGTAGCAATGCATAGGTAAGAATAATGTTGGGTTCTATTTGTAATTAATAATAATTATGTGGGCTAATGTTTTTATTTAACTAAAAAGCTAAACCTAATAACACTTAGCCAGTCAATACATAATCATATACACGCACATATATATATACACGCTGGAGAGATAGAACCCAGCGAGGGAGGGAGAGTTTTGTCCGGAGATCTTCGCTGGTAACGCCGACGATCAAGTCCAGAGAGTGACATACAAATTGTGAGTTTTTGGTTTTCAGGCAGTGGTGTATTTGGGTGTTTTTTTTTGGGTTTCTACGTGGTCGCTTCGGAGGCTGATATCGAGGTCTTCGGGTGTCCGTTTTTCGCAATCAAATACATTTTCTTAATCTACTCTTCGATACCTATCTACCTGTGTAAGCCTGCTCTTCCGATTTTCACTTTTATAAAAACCCAGTTTTTTTTAATATTTTATTAATAATCCGAAATTAGTCTTTTATATTGATTCGTGCCTTATTTTAATTACATAATAGGGGCTGTTAAGGACTGTCGCTAGGCTGTCCAGATTTTATTAGGTGGTACGGCTCGAGTTTGGGAGTTTTTTTACAAACGAGCTCTCGTTTGTTTCGGTAAGGGGAAGGAATATGATTTCGCTTTAAAGGCGGGTTTGTGTGTTATTTGTTGCATGTTAATTTAGGTTCAGATATTGATATATGTTGTTATAATAAATATGGTGGTGCAGTTGCAGTATAATAACTAATGATTCTGTATTAACTATACTTAGTATATAATGTGTGAAAATATGATATAAATTAAACTTTTGAGAAGTGTTGAAGGTGGTGACAATGTGTATACATATGTGGTGGTATTGTGATTAAAATGATGTGTTTCAAGTGACATTCGATAATTAATTAACTATAACATTACAGTGTTGTGTATTATTTTCGGTGTGTAGACTTTACTGTTTTTCGTCCTTTTGGAGCTTTTTTATATATATATATATATATATATATATATATATATATATATATATATATATATATTCTGGGATTGTAGTACCAATGTGTGTGGGGTACCATTGTATGATGGGTCCCTGAGCAGTGGCTCTAAAGGTGGGTACATTTGTACCATTGTGGATTTAAGGATGAGCCCCGGAGGCTTACGGTGAGAGCCCGGAAACTTGCGCAAGTATTAGGTGTATCGGTACCATAGGGGTAGTGCCCTTAAAGCCGGCCCCATATCTCTAGTCACATACGGTAGTGTCAGCGTGTGGGTGGGGGTACCATTGTATTATGGGTCCTTGAGCAGTGGCTCTAAAGGTGGGTACGTATGTGAGCAATCCCGACTTGGTTTTCGTTGAGTTTTATTTTTATTTTTATTATCATATTCTATTTATTTAAACCTTGTTTATTTGTTCATCTATTGCGAATGCGTGAGTTACTGAGATGGTTACGTTTCTCATAAAATTGTCTTGTCCTTATTTATCATGATAATATACTTGCCATGTTAGGATTGTGTGTGCATGCGCCGCTTTTTAAGCGAGATTGTTTTCTTACCTCCTTTCTTTGTTTTCTGTACGTTTTGTTTTCAATCGACGTACAGGTGCCGACGTAAGCCGTGACGAAGTTTAGAGTGATTGCTAGTGGCTCGGTTATCGGATTACACTTGATCGCGAGCACGTTAGACTTTTTATTCACGTTGGAACCATTTATTTAGTTGAGCCATATTGGCCTAATAAGTGTTTATCACGAGTTTGTTCGTTATTTGCATACAAATATTTTATTCGTACCTTATTTATTTTGACTATATGTTTTGGACCTGGATGGTTAGCTGGATTGGATGTGGCATTTTATTGTTGGATTGATTTTTTTAGAAATATCGCATTGGCGAGTTTTAATTATCTATACCATGTTGTTTGAACAGGTTGATTCTTATGGAAACAAATAGATACGTAAAGGTCATGTCGAAATTTCTATAAATCATTTTTTTTAAATTGCTTTCTTTTCGTATCGTCACATTTGAGCGTTGTTGGCTACCCTTAGGCCAATAGTGACTCAAATATGACTATCGGCATGTCTTGAAGGATCCGTTTGGTTCTTATTTAGTGTGTTGTCGAATACTTCCGCATATTTTGATATTTAAACCTTTTTCTTTTAAATAATATTCACTACTTGGGTTTACCCAAATCTGGGGCGTGACATAAGAGAAATAATGGAATTTATACATTTAAAATACAAGGGCAAATATATCACTACATAAACGAGCTACTGTCCAGTGACAATGATCCTTCATATTTGCAACTATATTTTTATGATACCGAACACGAAATTGACAACAGAATGAGACGTCCAATTAAACTGAAGTCTACAATTCTCGAAGAACTTTTTGATATTTCAAAGCTAAATCCATATGCAAGATTTTTCCGAAGTCTAGACAACATTTCAGATTGAACTAACGAAAAAGTTATTATAAGAGCTAATCCAAATTTAGACCAAAGAGTTTTTAATTCTTCTTCCTCATCCCAAGTAGCTGCCATATGGCTAGAGGATAATAGCACAACCGAAAGAAAAGGACTCATCAAAACTAGCTGGATGGAAAACAAATTTTTTATCTGTTGCTGGCCGACTCACACTTATTAAATCTGTCACTTTTTCCATACCCTCTTATAATATGCAAACTTCCTTGTTAACTAAAAGTATCATATATTCAATAGATAAATTAAATCTTGACTTTATTTGGGATTCGACAAGAGGAAAAAGGAAAATCCATCTCGTTCGATGGAATAAAGTTTGCAACCCCAAAGAACATGGGGGGCTTGGTATTCGGGTAGCCTCTAATCAAAATACGGCTCTCACTGCTAAGTTGAGTTGGGAATTTATTTCACAGAAAAATAAACTTTGGGTTAAAGTTCTGAAAACTAACTATCTTAATTCTCATTCGCTTTGGGAATGGCCTTACTCTCGCTCCGCTTCTCATACTTGGGAAGTATAGTTACATCTAGAAATCTCATAAGAAATAACACCATTGACACGTAGGTAATGGTAGTGACATTAACTTATGGGATGATATTTGGTGTGGTCCAACTTTTCTTCGAAACTCTTTACCTGTTAATAGTACTGATAATTTTAAACTTAAAGATTTAATGGAAGAAGATTGTTGGAGTATTGCTAAAATTAAAAGTTTTTTGGGTGATAATATGGTGAGTAGTGTGCTAAGTGTGCCTATAAATAATGCACTTGAAGGCAAGGACATTCCGAGATGGGCTAATCATACTAATGGTTTATTTAGTACTAAATCTGCATATTGCCTTTATTTTTTTTCAGGCCATGATACGAATAACAAAGTTAGTTGGCTGTGGATTTGGAAACTAAAAATTCCTTCAAAATTGATTACATTTCTTTGGCTCGTTTTTCAGAGAAAGCTACTTACAAACTCGTCAAGAGTTACAAGGGGGCTATCCCAAGATGATATGTGTCCACGTTGTAATGGTGACATCGAAGATTTAAATCACCTTTTTCGAGAATGCCTCTTTTCAGTCCAGTTTTGGGCTAGAATTAAACGATCACAATGGATTAACAATAGCTCACATTTAACTCTTACCGATTGGCTCGAGCAAAACCTATGCTCAAAAAAGACTTTTAACAAAAACTCTTGGAATTTTTTTTTCATTGCTAGTATTTGGAATTTATGGAAATTTCGTTGTAAAAAAGTTTTTGAAAATGCGGATATCAGTGTAGTTTCCGCTATTCACATAACGATAGAGTTTGCGGATAATATTAAATTAGCTGCCCGTAAACCCCAAATTTATGTGGACCATGATAAAGGTCCTAAACTTATTACTTGGTTTTCTCCTTATGTAGGACGAATTAAATTAAATGTTGATGGGAGTGTAAAAGATGGAATAGGAAACGTATCCAGTATAGGTGGCCTATTTCGAGACGACAAGGGAGCGTGAATTTTGGGATTCATGGGCAAGTTAGACTACCGTTCACATTTGGAGACAGAACTTTGGGCTATCTATCGAGGATTAACGATTGCTATTTCTAGAGATTTCAAAAATATCGATATAGAATCGGATGCCGCTTGCGCGGCGAAGCTTATCATGGACGAGACACCACCAAGTTGTCTATTTTATGGTTTGATCGCGGATATAAAATTTATACTACTTAAATGTAATGCTTTCATATCTTATGCGCCTCTAGAAGGAAACGGTTGCGCCGATCTACTAGTCAAATTAGGAAAAAAAATGACGGGAGAATTCCGACTCTATGAAGAAGCTCCTGAGTGTTTATATAACTTGCTATTGAAGGAAAAAAAGGCAACGGTAGTCTTAAGTTTTAGTTTTATTTGATATTCCGATGTAGAAAAAAAAAAACAGAAAAAAAAAAGGACTCCATATTGTGGTATATAATCATTCGTGCTATAAACATAGAGTGAAATACCATTTTGGCTGTTATGATCCTTTACAATATCCCTTATTATTTCCATTCGGAGAACCTGGGTGGCACCGCGAATTACAAAAAGTATATAAACATGACAAAAAATTATGTAGAGGTCAACTCTTAGTGAATCCGAAGGAAATAAGTTCCTCTACTGAAATCATAAATAAAGAAGAGAAAGGTCTGTTCAATTGTAATCGTCTTATTATTTTAACCTCTTACATATACTTATTGTATCTTTTCTTTTCCAGTTTTGGAAACAGCGCAAAACAGCCGTCATGAAGTGTCTTGTCGTCAATATTATTGCTATAAGCTACAAATTCGCTCTGGAGACAAATCAATCATACTTCGAGCAGGTAGACTCTTACAGCAGTACGTTGTTGACATGTATGTAAAATAGAAACTTCTAGATTAGACTATTATCGTGTTAACCAAGATTTAATAAGATCTGTAGTTTACCAGAGAGTAAAAGATAGTATTGCACAAGGAGAAACACGTGCATCAAAAATTGGTAAACGGATAATATTACCTGCAAAATTTATAGGTGGACCAAGAGATATGAGAAAAAGGGATATGAATGCCATGACATTAGTACAAAAATTTGGAAAACCAGACTTATTCCTTACTATGACATGCAATCCGAACTGGCCAGAAATAAAATCTCAGTTACGTTTTGATGATAAACAACAAAATAGACCAGATTTATGTGCACACGTCTTTAGAGCAAAATTGGAATGTCTTAAGAATGACCTAATAAAAGAAGAAGTATTAGGTCTGATAGCTGCTTGGACCTATGTTATTGAGTATCAAAAACGAGGTCTTCCTCATGTTCATTTCTTACTAATTTTTAAAAGAAATGCAGAATTAATATCCCCCGATACCTACGACAAAATTGTCTCAGCTGAGTTACCAGACAAAGATACTCATCCACATTTATATGATATGGTAGTGAAATACATGATGCACGGTCCATCTGGAGTCAAAAACCCGCAAAATATTTGTATGAAACGTTACCCAAAAGATTTTTGTTCACATACTAGCCAAAGGAATGACTCCTATCCTATATATAGAAGACGAGATGATGGAAAACAGGTCAAAGTACGCAAACATATTTTAGATAACAGATGGGTCGTACCATACAACTCCTACCTACTAGCTAAATATGACTGCCATATAAATGTTGAAGTCTGTTCTGCAATTAAGGCTGTCAAATATTTATATAAATATATATTCAAGGGTTATGACCAAATTACTTTCAATATAGTTGCAGATGATGAGAAGATCGATACAATAGATGAAATCGAAAGATTCCAATCTGCTAGATGGATATCTGCTGTTGAAGCAATGTGGCGGATCTATAAATTTCCTCTCAACGAAATGCGGCCGGCAGTGCAGAGCTTACAACTACACTTAGATGGTAAACAACTTAATTACTTTTAAAAAGTACGAAAAACTTCAAAACATTGTACAAAATGATCGTTCAAAATCAACTACACTAACCGAATTTTTCAAACATTACCAAACAAATAGAACCGCTGCGAAATACTTATACAAAGAATTCCCCGAACATTTTATATGGGACCAACAAAAAAAGGTATGGACAAAACGAAAGCAAAAAGACGTTATAGGTAGAATTATTACCGCAAATCCAAATGAAGGTGAAAGATATTATTTAAGATTGTTATTAAATCATGTTAGAGAACTAACATCATATGAACATCTACGGACTTTTCAGAATCGCACCCTCCCAACTTTTAGAGAAGCTGCCTTACTACATGGTTTACTTGAAAGTGATACTAACCTAGAACAATGCCTTGAAGAAGCAATATCATATCACATGCCAGAAACCTTACGACGTCTGTTTGCAACAATTTTAGTGTACTGCAACCCTAACAACCCGCAAAAGTTATGGGATACATACGAATTAGCAATGTTAGAAGATTACACACGAAAATATCCAAGCAATTTAAATAATAAAGTTAGGGTAGAAGCTCTAAGAAATATTAACTCAAAATTAGAAACCATAGGGAAAACACTACTTTATTACGCACTCTCACACGATGAAACAATCTACGCAGACGACGACAACTCCTCAACAGAAATAGACGATGAATTAAATTTGTTCATCTCCGATGACCTCAACACATGGAAAACACTAAACACCAAACAAAAGCACGTTTATGACATTATTACGATGAGAGTATTCTCAGGAAAAGCTGGAGCTTTCTTCATTGATGGTCCAAGAGGAACTGGTAAGACTTACTTATATTGTGCTCTTCTTGCAACAATAAGATCGAAAGGTTATATAGGTCTTGCAACCGCAACTTCTGGAGTAGCTGCGTCCATTTTGCCTGGCGGCAGGGCAGCGCACTCAAGGTTTAAAATACCGATTAACATTCACGAAAACCATACTTGCAATATCAGTAAGCAAAGTGGGCTAGCAAAGATAATACGATCACCAAAATTGATAATATGGGATGAAGCATCGATGGAAAAAAGGCAAGACGTCGAGGCATTCGAAAATATGCTACAAGATATCAACGATTGCAAAGCACCGTTCGGTGGAAAAGTGATTGTATTTGGAGGTGATTTTCGACAAGTCTTACCTGTTGTTCCAAAAGCTACGAAAGCCGAGTCAATTGACGCTAGCTTAATTAGATAAAAGCTTTGGTCAAAACTAGAAAAAATTATATGCGAGCCAAATTGGACGCCCCATTTACCAATTTCTTGCTACGAATCGGTAACGGAACTGAACAACGTACACCTGACGACAAAATTATAATTCCCCAAAGTATGCTTGTTTCTTTTTCAAATAGCACAGAATCAATCGAACTTCTGGCCAACCACATATTCCCAAAATTACCGGAATATGCAAATGACCCGACACTCATGACTTATCACGCTATATTAACTCCGACAAATGATTATGTAGATGATATTAATAGCCTACTTATAAATAAATTCCCCGGAAAGATTACATAATATAAAAGCTTCGACAAGACGTAAGATACATCACAAAAAGGTCTACATGAAGATTTCTTAAATACTTTGTCCCGAAAAGGCCTTCCTCCTCATATCTTAGAGCTTAAACCGAATTGTCCAGTTATATTGCTAAGAAATATAGATCCAGCTGAAGGTCTTAGCAACGGAACTCACCTAATTTGTCAAACATTTACACCTAATTTGATATATGCAGAGATAGTTGTAGGTTCTCACCAAGGGAAAAAAGTATTCTTGCCTAGAATTCCTTTACAACCATCTGATAATGAAAAATTCCCCATTCCATTCGAAAGAAAGCAATTTCCTATTAGATTATGTTTTGCTATGACAATTAACAAAGGTCAAGGACAAACGCTTGTAAATATAGGATTATATTTACCTCAACCAGTTTTCTTGCATGGCCAACTATATGTGGCTTTATCTCGAGCGAGAACATCAGAAACAGTCAAAGTTATGATAAAACCTACTCGTGAAGACAAGACCGACTACAATTGCACACAAAACGTAGTGTTCCAAGAAATACTAACCTTAGCTGACGCTACAAAATAATGTTTGATTTAATGAGAGTTAAAAGCTGTCACAAGTCTGTCACAAATTGACTAAACTGTCACAAATCCGTCACAAATGGACAAAACTGTCACAAAACTGTCACAAAAACCGTCGCTAATAAGCTCGTAACAAAAAATACCGTAACTAATTCCGTCGCTATTTGAGTATTTTTTTGTAGAGTGAAAAATAACGTACAATTTTTATGTTTAAGGTCAGTATTTTATTTAATTCTCCTCCGTCACGCGGCTCTTCTTATTTATGGTAGTTTATTAATTAGTACTTTTTATATTCTAATTCATTCCTTCTTCCTTCATTCTTTTACAATTTCATAAATATTTAATTTTTCCAGGTCCTTGTCATCACACAGCTACCCTCTCCGAAGTTTTTTGCTGGCACTGGATACTTTAGAATGAGGGTAAGAAGCTTCATTAAAATTACATAATCTTCCGCAGCTATCATATTTCTTCCACATTTTGTGCTCTCTTCACTTCAGGCCATAAGTTTGTGTACATGCCTCATGATTGAATGCGAAAGGTACGATCCTCAACCATTTTAGAAGTTAATATTGTTATGTTAATTTATAACCTGACTATTTCACCAATGGCCTTATAAATTTTGCTATAAGTAAAAATCCAGAATAACAGAAATTTTGTCATCTATATTTGTCACCAGCATTACGATAGATAATATTCAATTAATTCTTCTACCATCTACTATGATCTAGGGGATTATTTATTTGCGGTTTTCTTCCTCAGAAGTTCTGTTCATTTGCTCCTCAAATTTAGGAGCTATTATAGGTAGCTTTGACCAGTGTAAAAAAAAATATTTACCTCAATCCTAATTTCATTTCTGTTAGTAAATTCAATATGCTTAAAATGCTCAAATTTGACTTTCAAATTCCGGAGCTCCGTAACAAGTTAATAAGGGGATTCTGCTCTCCCTCCTGATAAATATGGAGGAACACAGCTGTGGCGTCTACTCGTCGTTGGCCTGCGTCTCGAAATACGTTATGTTCTGAAATTATTCTATTACTTATTATTTACTATATAGTTGATTGATCCCAACTGGTTATTAATTACTCATAGAAGAGTTATTCACTTTTTCTATTTTTAACAATTAGTTCTCTCAGTACTGAAATTCATTGTGGGGTGTTTGCTCTCTCAAATTTCACATGTAATTATGTACTCAGACACTAAATGTGGATAGTTTATTTTGTTGGCCCGTGTGGCTAAACTTTAGAGGGGGGTGAATAAGGTTTTTTAGGGGTTTTTGCGGAATTAAAATTCTAAGCGCAACTAACAACCCAACTATTCCCAATTCTAAGCTTAAGCGTTTAATAAGGTTAATAAAATGCTAAAAGTCCTAAACGTAACCAAGAAAATAAGCAATAATATAAGTTGCAGAAAGTAAAAGTTTAGGGAAAGAAATTGACACCGCGATTTATAGAGGTTCGGCAAAACGGCCTACGTCCTCTCCTCGGTACTACCGAGTATTTCACTAAAAATCTTTTTTCGGATATTACAAATCCTATCGAGCTATCAACCGATTAAGCTCCCCCTCACTCTATGAGTATCCCGAATGAAAAGACCTAGATCTTTTAAGCAACACTCGATTACAAAGCCTCTACCCGATCACTCGCTCACAAATGAGTTTATAAATCACTCTTTACAAAATTTGTTACAACAATGTAACTACACTCACTATTTTGTTGCTTCTAAATAAGCTAATTTGTGAGTTTTTGATGTTGTTTGAGCTTGAATCGCTTTCTGCTTAATTTCCCTCTTTTTCGAATATTTTCACCAAAATGGTGATATTTAGGGTTTTGATTGAGAGAGGTTGAAGGATGATAATTGGTTATCAATAGATGTATTTGGAGAGTGATTGGGGTGGTTTATATGGCCAACAAAGTATGTTTTTTTTTCTTATGACCGTTGGAAGTGGTTGAGTGTTTTATCCATTGGTTTTAAGCAATATCCCAGAATAAGCTGAAAATCTGTTTTTGAAATCTGCAGAAAACGATCGGTCGTTTTCTGCAGTCGATCGGTCGTTTTCTGAATTTCGACCGGTCGGTTTTCAGACGACCTCACTGGAAGAATTTTGGATCAAAACGATCAGTCGTTTTTGTCCAGACGATCGGTCGTTTTTCTTCTGGCAGTTTCTCGGTTTTCTCGTTCTTCTTCGAATGCTTGTAGCTTCTTTGTTTTAGCTCCGATTTTAGTTCCGCTTGAACCGTTGGTTTCGTTTTTCTGTGCTCTATCTTTCTGACGTTCTGAAATTTACATTTTTTACTTTTGGAAAAGAGAAAGCATTATATCATCGAAATAGAGAAATCGTAAAATCATTAAAAACATAATCAAACTTATAATTAAAATCAATTATTGAACCCATGGTTCAACATATTTTAATGTATAACTTCAACTGCAGTAATAAGTTTAATATTTATTTATAACTTTCCTTCATTTCCAAGTTTTTTGTATTTTCAATGAGCTCTATTTGCACACTCAAACAAATTACCTAGCCCATTTTATCGATTCTTCATCTATATTGACTTTGTATTGTCTCTTTTTTTTTGCCTACTTATCTTTCTTAAGCATATCGCATTCTTCTTTGCAGTCTAAATTTTTATAATTAACTAACCAAAATCTAATCCACCACTGGTTGGAAGGAAACTTGGAGCGATACAATCACTTTCAAGTAACCCTAACATGAAACTAATACCAGAATGAACTAATCCAAAATCACATACAAATACACACATAATCCAAATGAATACCAAAGACAAATACTTAAAACTAAAAGCTAATATTCGAAACCTAGATCACTAAAACGTAATTAGTCACAGAAAATTGTCCTTGTATTCGATTTTCCAAAAAATAAACTAAGCCTACCAAGAATCAAATATCACAGTCCATCAACAAAAAATCACATACAAAACATATACATAGATAATATAGAATTCCAAAGTCGAATTTAACTATTGTCAAAAATCAATAATTTTACTTGAGAGCCAAACCCTAACAAGAATCGAATGCCTCATTGAATCAATCCAAATTGCATACGAACATACAAATATGTGCATATATGTATGAATGCAAATTTATAGATATGTATATAATAAATGTATGTATATACCTGGAGTGTTTGAAAGTCGACTGACTGAGAGCCGTACTACTTAAAAAGTTGGCTTTTCTGATTTCTGATTCAAATTATAGTTTTACTGATTTCAATTGCACTTATATGAAGCTATCGATAATGTCAGATATTAAGCTTAATGACTAGAATGCAATTTTTATAATACAAGTTATAGATACATCTTGATTGGCATGCAACTACTTTAGGAACAAAAATTGAACAGTCACCTTTTCTTTTAGTTTGATTTCATTAATTTTGAATAAGCTACACCATAAACTCTGCTCTGAACAGAAATGAATCAATGATACATCAAAATAAACTAAAGTTACCAATATTAGACAAATGTCAAATTTATAAAAATTCAGTCTCTCTAATACGAAGCTCGGAGAACTTGTTTACCCTGTTAGATCTCAATTCTTATGCCAAAAAGCAGGGAAAGAAGTAACTGACAACAAAAATTAACTACAGAACCAACCTTTCGAATGAGATTATGCCTATGTCAGGCTTCTACATATTGATGAAAATTTTACAAACACGGCTTAAAATAGAGAGAGTTGACAACTCATCAATTGTCTTGTACTCTTACTTTTGGCAAATGGTAAAATGTTCCTTGAATTAAATCAAGCAACTCTCCTGATCAAATATGACATGTTTGAAAAGTTTCTTTTATTTCTTTGATCAAGTTCTACCATCATTTCTATTACATCACTCTTTTCTATTGAGCAAAAGTATTTTATGACTCGACACACTCATTAAGAATGTCAACAAAAAACCAGTTCCAGAATTGAGAATTGTATAAAGTCCACAATCGCAAAAATCAATAGACCATGACAATTAACATAGTATTACAACATTTATCTGCCTAGTTTGATTGTGTATCCAATATTTTTTAATTGTATATTGTAGAACATCGTTGTTTTGTATAGTTGTTTTATGTAACGTTAATCTAACTCGATAGATTCTGCAGAAAGTTAACAAAAATCTAATTCCACAAATGAAACTTCAACATTCCACAGTAAGACTATTAAGCAGACCTCAATTTAAAAAAGCACTTTTTCAGTCAATAGCTACAAGACCAGAAGTTTTTTCCATATTACATGATCATTTTCAGTTCTGCAACCAAGAGTCAAATTAATGTCACCATCAGAAATATCAAAAAGATCTCCAAGTAGAGAAAGAAACCCCCTTAAATAAATCACTTTCAAATTAGAATATGCTTTCGATATTTGTCCACTGTCTTCTGTATCTACTGCTTGTAAAATAAACACTTCGTCAAACAAAAAATACTAATTAAATATTGAATAAAAAATGTATCTGCATCGATCAGTGACTTTATAATTTATATTCTTTTGTCGCTTACTTGTCTTTTGTAAGTGTACCACATTCTTATTGTAAACTTAACACTATATAATTAACTAACCAAAATTCAATTCCATTACTGGTCAAGAAAATAAAATCACTTCCAACTAACCCTAACATTTATTTAATCCACCTCAGCGAACCAGTCCAAAACCACCTAAAAGCATATACATAAACAATCTAGACTTCTGAAAATCAAATGTATCAATTAAAGCGCAGAAGTAAAACTGAATACAAATTGCACGTAACTAATCCTATCAAAATTGTATTAACATTTACCCAAAAAAATTGCAGTAACACAAATTTACAATCAATCAATAAAAGATCACATACAAAAACACATACGTGGTATGGAATTTCAAAGACGAGTACAACAAACACTTAGGTTCATTTAAGAAAATCTACTGCAATAAACTCTGCTCCGAACATCAATGATAAATCAGAACAAACTAATGGAAAATCTGAACAGCAATGATTAAACAATATCAGATTTATATATATTTAGTCTCTTTAACATGAACTTACTGTTCATTCTGTTTATATTAGAGACTTGGCAACTCATCAATTGTCTTACTTATGGTGTATGGTGGTTAACAAATTGAAGGTTGCCAAACTTTCTTTGAATTTATAATCGTTTCTACCGTATTCCTTTCCTGATCAATTATGACATATTTGAAAAGTTTTTTTTTTAATTTCTCTGATCATATTTACAATCGTTTCTATCGTATCCCTTTCCTATTGGAAAAAATCAACACCTCTTGAATGTAAAAAGAAGTTAGCGGAATCGATCAAAATATTATTAGACTATTCTGATGCTTTGTTCAATGCATTGTACTG
Organism: Primula veris; assembly: GCA_963682055.1. NCBI lineage: Eukaryota > Viridiplantae > Streptophyta > Magnoliopsida > Ericales > Primulaceae > Primula > Primula veris. Next base: position 6,888,085 of record OY821750.1, on the reverse strand, counting down.
TATAATGTACATTAACCTCACTCAACAGATTTAACAGCAAGTTTCTTCTATCTCATTGATCATTATTAAACAAAAATCCAATTCCACGATCAGAAAATTTAACATTCTAGTCGGAAGTTTTAAGCAGACCTTATTGATCATTTCTTGTATTTTTCTTACCTTATTGATCATTTCTTGTATTTTTAATTACCTTAGCGATCATTCCTTTTATTTTAAATTGTTTAGTCCCACAATCGAGAGTTAAACTAATTCCAAAAAACAGACTGCCAAGTAGATAAGATATCTCCCCTTAAATCAATCATTACAAAAGAATATTTTACATTTCGATAATTTCTTCTCCTGTATTTACTAATGGTAAAATAAAAACTTCATTTCACTTTAAAACACTAATAGTGACTAAACAGGTTAACGAACATCCAATTTCACAATCAAGAACTAAACTAATTTCATAACAAGAAATATTAGTCAGATCTTGAATAAAGGAACTCCTTCTAAATCGACCAGCTTCTGGAAAAAAAATCATATTCTTTCTACCGCTGTACTAACATTGTCTAATTATTTCCCAAAATCAACTCCGCTAGTGTTCGAAACAATACAATCACTTTTAACTAACCCTAATGTGAATCTATTACCACATTATATTAACTATAGTCTATAAATAAACACATAACTTAGATTCCTGAAATTTAATATAAAAACGAAAACTCAAAAATGAATAGTTGTTAACTAACAAGAATCTAATTTCCTCAATCAATTAAAAACCACATACAAATAAATATTCTATAATTTGTAAACTGGAATGTAACAATTAAAGCTTAAAAATAAATACTGAAAAGTGGCGCTAACCCTATCAAGAATCTCATTTCACAATCAATTAGATAAAATATCACAATATCACATACAAAAACAGACATATACATACATACGTAATACAGAATATCAAATCCGAATATAACAACCTAAGATACAGAAACTATTCACAAATGATTAATTAAAAACGGCGCATCAAACCTTAACAAGGATCTAATTCCACATTGAATCAATCAAAAATCACATAAATATATATATATATATATATATATATGTGTGTGTGTGTGTGTGTGTGTGTGTTTATGTATGTAAATATGTATATATACATAGCGAAGACGGATAAAACAACAAGTAAGGTTCGGAAATGAATAATTAAAAACAAAATACCAAACCCTAACAAGAATCTTATTCCATAGATACATGAATACATATGTACATACGTAATACAGAATAGAATCTAACAACTTAATGATTAACCAATCCAAAATCTCATAAACACACACACACACAAACACACACACATACATACATATATATGTAAATAATGTATATATACCAACTGTGCTTATTACGTGTATGATAGAATGAGAAGGGGGGGGGGGGGGGGGGGGGGGGGTTGGTGGAAGTATAGAGAAACGTATATTTATTAAGTGAATAATTTACAAGGGTAAAGCACTAGCTTTATACAGGACTAGATAATCACAATGTACTATAATGCCTATAAATATGCTGACATATAGGATAATAGGAAGTAAATCATCAGCTCTCAATTGCAGTTGTCAATTAATTTATTCAGTAGGATTCTTTCCTTTAACACTCCCCCTCAAGTTGGAATGGATGTTAATGACTCCCAACTTGCTAAGCAGCACTTCAAACTGCGTGGAACCGATTGGTTTAGTAAACAGGTCAGTGGGCTGATTTGTAGTTTGAATATAAGTTGTCCGCACCATCCCATTCTGAATCTTTTCACGTATTAAGTGACAATCAAGCTCTTTATGCTTCGTCCCTTCATGGAACACCGGATTTGCGGCTATGAGCATAGCAGCCTGATTGTCACAAAACAATGTAACTGGTTTTGTATATGTCACCTTTAAGTCATTCAGAATATTCTTTAACCAAGTGATTTCACAACAAGTATTAGCCATTGAATGATACTCCGCCTCTCAACTTGAACGAGACACAGTACTCTGCCTTTTAGTTTTCCAAGAGACCGGTGATAAACCGAGGAGAACGCAGTACCCAGTAATCGACCTTCTTGTATCTTTGCATTGAGCCCAATCCGCATCACAAAATGCTCGCAACTCCAATCGACTTTGAGAAGATAGCAAAATTCCTTGTCCAGGTGCTTGTTTTATGTACCTGAGAACTTTGTGTGCGGCTTCAAGGTGGGTCAGCAAGGAATTCCCCATTCGTTGGGGTGAGAGATGAATTTTGCTCAACAGGGAATCGAGAGGGTTTTCCACCTAAAAGCCATGCGTCTTCTAAAATTTCCAATGCATATTTTCTTTGACACAATGTAATTCCATGCTTGGACCGTGTGACTTCTATTCCCAAAAAATATTTAAGTATTCTCATATCCTTCAACTTGAAATGGTTTGAAAGAAACAATTTTGTTTTTGCAATGTCTTGCAAGTTATTTCCTGCCAATACCACATCGTCGACATATACCAACAATGCAATAAAACTACCTGGATGATTTCGAACGAATAGTGAATAATCTGACAAAGATTGCTAGAAACCATCCGCTTTGAGAGCACTTGATAACTTTATAAACCATTGTCGCGAGGCTTGTTTTAATCCGTAAATAGACTTCTGTAACTTGCAAACTACATTCCCCCCCTTTCTTTCGAAACCAGGAGGCCTGGCCATGTAAACTTCTTCGTAAAGATCACCATTTAAAAAAAAAGCATTATTGACGTCGAGTTGATGTAAGTGCAATCCTTTTTATGGCGGCAATGCTAAGTAACACAAAGTGCAATCCTTTTATGGCGGCAATGCTAAGCAACACACGGACTGTAGTGAGTTTTGCTACTGGGGTAAAAGTTTCACGATAATCAACGCCTTCAACTTGACTATAGCCTTTCGCCACCAATCGAGCCTTGTAACGCTATATACTGCCATCCGGTTTTAGTTTTATTTTGTAAACCCATTTACATCCAATAGCACTTTTTTGAGATGGAAGTGGGACGAGCTTCCAAGTATTATTGGCCTGAAGTGCTTGTATTTCAGAGTGCATAGCTTCATGCCATTTTGGATCTCGAATAGCCTACTGGAAGCTTTTTGGTTCTTTAAGAAGTGTAAGATTATTAGTAAAAACTTTGTGCCTTAAAGAAAGATGGTCGTATGATAAAAAATGGGAAAGTGGATGGGCCGTACCTTTGTTTATGACCATGTTTTTTGTAGACGAAGGCAAAAAAGACGGAAGGGCTACCTCAAAATGAAAGTCTTGCAAAAAAGACGGGGCTTTTGTAGACCATGTAAATTTTCTAGGTGGTGGTTGGGCCGTTTGTGCATCATCAGGAAAATATTGTGTGGGGTATGAAACCGTTGAGGATAATGGTGTAGTTGGTGATTGAGTTGAGTGTATGGAAATGGCAGAATGCGAATTTGGAGTTGTCTGATGTTGTGGAGATGTGTCATCTAACTGGTTTTGTTGAAAAGGTGTGGGTTCAGTTGGCATGTCATCGGCTAGCCATTGTGTTTGAGATGGTGTGATGAGGCTAGGACTTGGTATATAATCCATGTCAAAGGCTGAAGGTGAGATAGTGGCGTTCAGGTGATTCGGCGGTGCAGCGGAATTCATGTTGGCTTGATAAGGAAATAAGTCCTCAAAAAATAGAACATCTCTTGAGACAGAGACCTTTTTAAGTTCAAGATTGAACACTCTATAGCCCTTTTGGCCATAAGGATAACCAAGAAAAATGCAACGAGATGCACGAGAGTCGAATTTTGTACATTTACTCCAATGTGTGGAAGCAAAACATAAACAACCGAAAACTCTTAGATGTGAATAAGCTGGTTCCTTTTGAAATAATTTTTTGAATAGTGTTATATCACCAAGGACATGTGTGGTGTACGGTTAATAAGGTATGCTGAGGTAAGGATAGCATCACCCCAAAAATGTTTGGGAAGGTTGGCTTAAAAAGCAGAGCACGAGCGACATTAAGCAGATGTCTATGTTTGCGTTCGGCAACACCATTTTGTTGTGGTGTGTCGACGCAACTATTTTGATGAACGATCCCTTTTTTAGAATAAAAGCTTTTCATTTTGAATTCTGGGCCATTCTCACTACGAACAATTTTTATTCTATTATTAAATTGGTTCTCAACCATATTTATGAATTTGACTAAAAGATCACGTGTTTCGGATTTGTATTTCATTAAATAAATCCATGTGATTCTAGTATAATTATCAACGATGGTAAGAAAATACTTTGCTCCTGAGAGTGAAGGAACATGATAACCACTCCAAATATCGATATGTATTAAATCAAAACAAGACTGAGTAGAAATAGAACTTAATGAAAAGGGTAATCTGGTCTGTTTAGCCAAATGGCAAATTAAACATTTGTCTTGGTCACAAATTTTATTCTTGGAAAAAGAAAATAATGAAGATACTTTGTTGGAAGGCTGTCCAAGGCGTTGGTGCCAAAGAACAGGGCCAAAAGCTCAAATTGAATTACATGTTCCTTTCTTTGCTTGGTCAAGGTAATAGAGCCCCTCCCGTTCAATTCCCGTCCCAATCATCTTCCCCGAATGTAGGTCCTGTATGACACAAATTTTTTAAAGAAAAATAGTAATGAAAGATGAATCGAAGGCTAGCTTACTAATGGAGATCAAATTCAGATGAAAAAGTGGCACACATAGGACATTATTAAGGATAAAATTGGGTGAGAAAACGACTTTTCCAATATGAGTAACTTATGCAGATGAACCATTCGGTAACTCAAACAATATGGTCAGTAACTCAAACCATTCGGTAACTCAACGGTGTAATTTTTAACTTGTTTTGAAAAAGAAAGGAGGTTTGGACTAAAAACAATATGGTCAGTAGCACCGCTATCTAAGATCCAATAATCTTTCTTTCCATTCTCATATAATTTGAGGGTTTTACCTGAGATTTCATCATGATTTAGATTATTACCGACTTGATTAACCATGGAGACCTTACGCTTGTTCAACATGTTTAGTAGATGTTTGCATTCCTCTTGAGAGAACGGAAAGTATGACGCCTCTTCTTTCCTGTTAGGTACAGAGGCACTAACTTGATTACTTTGAAACGAGTCTGCTCTCCTTCGGCATTCTTTCTTTTTCTACAAAACTCGTATAAGTGTCCTTTCCAGCCACAATAAGTGCACTTTTGATGTGCGCGACAATTTTCAGTGCTATGGTTTGTTTTGTGACACTTTCCACATTTTAAACCGTTATTTTCTAGGTTTAATTCTCTGTTCGAGTTTTTCACAGCAAACACAGTTGCCTCGGGTTGTGTCGGCACCTTTCCGTAGGCCTCAGTTTGCTTTTCATGGATCCAACAACAAAATATTACTATGTACAGTAGTAAATGAATCATTCAGACCCATGAGAAATTTCATGGTCTTCTGAGTCTCTCGATATGAATTTATCTGTTTGGATGATCCACAATTGCATGCAGGGATTGGGCAAAGTGTATCACGATCATCCCAATATTTTTTCAGTTTTGTGTAGTAGGAACTTACTGACATGTTACTTTGCATACAATCATGGATCTCGTTCTCCACATGAAAAAGCTGGACAGTATTCACATGAGAAAAACGCTCTTGCAAATCGAGCCATTTGTTGCGTGCACTGTTACAGCTGATGACGCTTCCGGCAATCGCTTTTGACATTTATCCTAGTAGCCAAGTCTTGACTAAATTGTTGCAATGATTCCATTGTAGCAGTTCGTCTTTCTCGGTCGGCTTCTCAATCGTTCCATCGACTAAGCCAACTTTGTTCTTGACCGCCAATGCCATATTCATGGACTGAGTCCATGTATTATAGTTATCTTCCACCAACTGGTTGTGCCACAAGAATTGCCCCTGGCTGATCCGAATGGTGTAGGTATAAAGGATGATTAAAATTTTCCCAACTGGGGTTAGAAGTCATGCTTGACTTGGTTGCTTTCTCTGCCATTTTGTCTCCTATCGTTATGTAGGTAAGGGTTTTGTGAAATTTCAAATTCCAGAACCTCGCTCTGGTACCATAAAGAGAAACGTATATTTATTAAGTGAATAATTTACAATGGTAAAACACTAGCTTTATATAGGACTAGATATCACAATCTACTATAATGCCTATAATTATGCTGACATATAGGATAATAGGAAGTAAATCATCAGCTCTCAATTACAGTTGTCAATTTATTTATTCAGTAGTATTCTTTCCTTTAACAATAAGAAACTAGAGAGTTGTACTACTATAACGGAGTAGTATTAAATAGGAAATCAGTACAGTGACTATTTTAGTCTCCCGTGCTATCTAATTATTGATACTAATATACGATGTGCAATTTTGTTCGCTCAATAATTTGTATCAAAATTATCGGAATAAATTTTTTTAAAAATTAATCATATAATTCAAACATTAAATTATATTATTTAGTTTTCATTTTGATAATTTTAATATATGTTATAAATCGGTTAAAATTGTACGTAATTTCGTAAAGGACAACGAAGTGAGTAATTGTAATGCCAAATCTAATAAAAATGGGACTACATTTGAATTTTGATCATGTTAATTAGATTTGTTATGTTATTATTATTTTTGTGTATTTATAATTTTTTTATTCAAAAAAATCCTTACAATCAACTTTTATATTTATTTTTTGGTTATTTATTAATATTACTATCTTATAAATTGTCAAAACAAATAATAAATTTATTAATATTATTATCTTATAAATTCTCAAAACCAACAAAAAATTACGATTACATATAAAAAAAACGATAACACTTCTAACTAAATTTCACATTTCTAAGATTTATTAAATTTCATAAAAAAAACGATTATATAAACATATTTATGGATCATAGTTATACATTACATATACTTAGTACATACTTACTGTAGTATAAATGTGTAGATACTTGTATATTAATTTTCTGATCTTAGAGTTTAGCTAGATAGTAGAAATATGTCTAGACTCGTACAATTAATTTTCTGATGTTAGAGTGTAGACATCTTAGTGAAAAAATACAGTTTTTGATTGTGTTTGAAGATGTTGGTAAGATAGTGTACTATCATTATCATAACGAATTTACGGTATATAAAACATTTGGTACGTTAATGATATAAAAAATTGTTATAGAATACGTGCAGTAATTTCTTTTTATCATTTTTGCATTGCTAATTTAAATATATTAACTCCCATTTTGAAACATCATAGTGGAAATGTCACACCCCAAAATCCGGAAAACACAGATATAGAGGCATGACCTTTTAAAAAAAAAAAAAAAAGAACCTGTTGGTACAAAATTGAAATTTTTAAAAGAAAACATTTGCGAGCTAATGGAACAATTAAATGAATAAAATAAACTGTTTGTCAAACGCGGCTACAAGACAGGATTTATAAAAGCTAAAAATAACGAACGAATGAATTTACCCGTAGGCTACAACCTCAAAAACAATCTAAGTAAAAAGAAAGCAAAGCCCGAACCCATGTGATGCCTTGCTAAAGCTCTTAACCATACGCCTCAACCTAAGTTGTACCTGAAATACAAAATTATAACGGTGAGTCCCACGCACATAAATAGACGGGACGACACCACAAAATACCGTCACTCCATCCCATAAGTGCAAGAACTCACAAACAACAACTACGATAATCAACATATAAAAAGAAATATAATAACATCCTACAACGAGATAAATTAAATAACTTCTATAGCAAACATGGACCTCTCATGCCACCTACCGCAGTCCGTAAGATAGGTCATTCCCTATCCCCTCGGCCGTCTTCTGTCCCCGGAATTAGGAAGAGACAGAGACCATTGCTAACATAAAAGTAGATTTAAAGTGTGCACTTGGACCTCTCATGCCACTCGTCCCAGTCCGTAAGACGAGTCATTCCCTATCTCCTCGGCCGTCTTCTGTCCCCGGAATTAGGAAGAGACAGAGACCATAGCTAACATAAAAATAAATATAGTGCACACTAGGACCTCTTATGCCACTCGTCCTAGTCCGTAAGATGAGTCATTCCCTATCCCCTCGGCCGTCTTCTGTCCCCGGAATTAGGAAGAGACAGAGACCATTGCCACAACAGCTAAATCACAAGGCCTCGGCCAATAATATAAATCCACGCAAATATCACATTCTCATACGGCCGCGGCCAATAATATAAATCCACGCAAATAACACATTCTCGTACGTCACTCAAACGTAATTCAACATAACCCATAAGCATAGGTGCTAGGTTCACAACTAGCCAAACAAGTCTAACAACATAAACCTCATTCAGGCATTTTAACAAACACCTTGTATGCATAAACTACAATTCATCTATAATCAACAATAAATTACCCAATTTCATCAACAACTATATAATCACATAATCAACGCATAAAACATGCAAGCCCATCCATAATCTCATTAATCCGAAATTAATATAACTAACTCATCAACTTCTCCAACTCAAATAAGTGAATTAAACATATAACAAATAAACCCAATTAACAATTTAATAGATCATAATTGAGATAAAAGGCAAAACCCTCAATTTAAAATAAACGCAAAACCTAATCCTAACATACACCCTCGTCTAGTCGTAATGGATAACCCCCGTTATCTTAGCGTGTAGAGGAGATGCTTCCGGTAAGAACCCGCTAATGTGGTCTCTTCTTCTTCTTCCTTAGCTTTGGAATCTCCCTTTTTCTCTCTTTTCTCTCTTCTATTTGGCTGGTTTTTAGGTTTAAAGAATGAAAAGTGGGCTGATTTGAATAGATAAAAACTGTTTTGAGTAAGTTTGTGGAAGCGAACTATTTGGTCCCTAAAGTTCTAAAAGTTAATTCTTAATCAAATATATTACTTTACTGCTAAAAAATAACCAATTTTTAGAAACAAAACTATTGGGTTCTTTATATTGATAAAATTAGTAACAAGTTTTTAAAATAAAGCTTTTTGGAAGAGTTTCGGTTTTTGGCTAAAAATTAATCGAGTGACCGGTTTTTGGTAAAATTTGAATAAAACGTTTTTGGAACAATTAATTCCTAATTAAAAATACTTATAAAAATACGGGATGTTACAGGAAATTTAGAGACGTAATGAGTTTATGAATTCCTCCTAATATATATACTAATCTTGTTTAAGTCCAAATTCTTGAGAAAACTGATTTAGTTTGCTCATATTTTTACAATGCTTAGATACAATATATTTTTTCGAAATACAATATACTAATGTTGTAAATACAATATACATGGAGTAAACTTAGAAGTTTTTTGGATTCAAAAGCTATTACTTTCCACTGCCTTGTTCTTTTGATATCAAGGTTATGCGAAACTTTAGAGCCTTGGTGGTTATTAGCATGGTCTTTTCATAAAAAAACTTTAGGATATTCTCAATTTATTATATGCAACATACTCATATTAACCATTTATTATCTTAATAACGTCGACCCAATATCGTTAAACAATGGCGAGTATTTTTTATTTTTTTACAACCATAAAAAAGTAAGCATAAAGGATATATATATATATATACACTAGTAAAATTACCCACGTCTTGCGTGTGACACGCGTAATGACATAAATCTCGTAATATATTTTATTTTGAACATAATATTCAGATTTGGTATCATTATGCATATTAAAACGAATTGTTAATTAATTTAGGCTATATCCGATATTAGAAAAATATAGTGAGGGCAAATTGTTAATTAATTAGATTAGATACATTGATAATTATTAAAATAGAGTGAAAGTATTTTTTAAAAAAATTGGACAAAATTTAGCAGACTCGACTTTTGTTAAGTTTGTTTATATTAATACTAGTAATCGTGCCTTATGCGTTGCGTGTGCGGCTCGTAATGTAATAAAAATATATAAAATATGTATAGCTATGATATAAATATGTGGATAATATAAAAAAATTTAAAATTTAAAAGAATATTTGGTTGTTAAAGATGGATAAATAGTTTTATTAATTTTTATTTTTTATATTTTTATGGGAGTACGGTATTATTATAATTAATATAAAGGTGTAGAAGTATTTTTAGAAAAAAATGCCTAAATTAGACAGGGTGATTTTGTAACATCCCGTATTTTTTTATCAATGGTTTTATTTATGATTTAATTTATCCAAAAACGTTTTATACAAAATTTTACCAAAAACCGGTCACTCGACTAATTTTTAGCCAAAAACCGAAACTCTTCCGAAAAACTTTATTTTAAAAACCTGTTACTAATTTTACTAATAAAGGACCCAATAGATTTGTTTCTAAAGATTTGTTATTTTTGAGTAGTAAAACAATATTTTTTGATTAAGAGTTAGCTTTTAGAACTTTGGGGACCAAAAGGTTCGCTTCCACAAACTATCTAAAAACAGTTTTTTCTAAACCAAAAATCATCCCACTTTCAATTCTTTAAACCTAAAACCAGCAAAATACAAGAGAGAAAAGAGAGAAAAAGGAGAAGAAGAAGAAGAAACCATGTTAGCGGGTTCATACTGGAAGCATCTCCTCTACGCTCTAAAGTAACGGGTGTTATCCATAGCGACTAGACGAGGGTGTATGTTAGGATTATGTTTTACGTTTATTTCAAATTGGGGGTTTTTGTCCTTTTTATTAATCATGTTCTTAAATTGATGATTGGGGTTTAGTTGTTATACTTTTAATTTCATTAGTTGAATTGTAGAGGCGGAGACCTTAGATATATTAATTTCGAATTAATGAGATTATAGATGGGTTGCGTGTTTTATGCGTTGATTATGAGTTATTATGGTTGTTGATAGAATTGGGTAAATTATTGATGAATAAAGATGAATTGTAGTTTATGCATACAAGGTGTTTGTAAAAATGCTTGAATGAGTTTTTGTTGTTGTTGATTAGACTTGTTTGGCTAGTTGTGAATCTAGCACCTATGCTTTTGGGTTATGTTGTATTACATTAAGTGACGTATGAGATTGTGTTATTTGAATAGTATAATATTATTGGCCGAGGCCTTAATATTTATACATTAGCAGTGGTCTCTGTCTCTTCCTAATTCCGGGGATAGAAGACGGCCGTGGGGATAGGGAATGACTCGTCTTACGGACTGGGGCGAGTGGCATGAAAGGTCCTAGTGTGCACTATATTTATTTTTATGTTAGCTATGGTCTTTGTCTCTTCCTAATTCCGGGGACAGTAGACGGCCGAGGGGATAGGGAATGACTCGTCTTACAGATTGGGGCGAGTGGCATGAGAGGTCCAAGTGCGCACTTTAAATCTACTTTTATGTTAGCAATGGTCTCTGTCTCTTCCTAATTCCGGGGACAGAAGACGGCTAAGGGGATAGGGAATGACCTACCTTACGGACTGGAGTAGGTGGCATGAGAGGTCCATGTTTTCTATAGATTTGTGTTGACGTTATTTAATTTATTTAATTTATCTAGTTGTAGAACGTTATTATATTTCTTTTATATGTCGATTATCGTAGTTGTAGAATTGATGAGCTCTTGCATTTATGGGATGGAGTGACGGTATTGTGGTGCCGTCCCGTCTAGTTATGTGCGTGGGACTCACCGTTACGATTTTGTATTTCAGGTACCACATAGGTTGGCATGTTTGGATAAGAGCTGTTGCATTGCAACATCATGGGTTTGGGGCTTCCGCTTTCTTTTCATTTATTTTATATTTTGAGGTTGTAGCCTACGGGCAATTTACATTCGTTTATTTTATCTCGTCTTGTAGCCGCATTTGGCAAACACTTTTATTAGATTGATTAATTGTTCATTTAGCTCGCTAGTGTTTTCTTTTAAAAATTTTAATTTCGTACCAACTGGTTCTATTTTCTTTTGTTTTAAAAAGGTCATGCCTCGATATCCGTGTTTATGGAATTTGGGGCGTGACAAATTGGTATCAGAGCTAACTAGGTTCTTGTATACTTTGGGACGACGGCAAGATGGGTAACCATTGAACCAAGATCCATGGTATCATTTTCATAAAACTTTTTCCGAAAACTCAAACTTTTTCTAAAAACGGGGGGTTGCATTAGCTTAAGGCATGTAGCTAGAATTTAGTAGTAGTTGATGAAAGGAAATTCCATATGTGAGGCAAGTTGGGGACAATGAGGACGCTTGTTGATCCCGGCTCATCAAACTAGTGGGTGTACCTCTCGTCGGTATGTGTGAAGGAATAACTTAGCGATGTGGAGTTCTAGAGTATGTGAGGACGCTTGGGTGCTTTAGGATAACGTATCGTGATGGGTTATCCCTCGCATTTTTGTGTTGTTTGTATGCGTGTGTAGATTGATATAGTGTGTATGAGGTGTAAGTTGCATGTCTAGTAGTAGCGAATTGTTAGAGTGCGAGAAATTGTGAAGTTGATGATTTTACATAGTGCGTTTTCATATTATTAACTTGTGTGTTGAAGTACGTTTTATGCGAATGGATGTTGATCGTAATAAGTTTGTGTACTAAAATGGGTTATTTGTGTGATATATGCCATGTAGGATATTACAAGTGTTGAGAAATTTTGCGTTTTTTGAATCTTTATTTTCTGTTATTTAACGATCGGTCGTCTGTAGAAACGATCGGTCGAAATTTTTCTGACCTCACTGGAAGGATTCGTACCAAAAACGATCGGTCGTTTGCCCAAAATGATCGGTCGAAATTTTTCTGACCTCATTGGAAGGATTTGCACCAAAAACAATCGGTCGTTTGCCCAAAACGATCGGTCGAATTTTTTCTGACCTCACTAGAAGGATTTGCACCAAAAATGATCGGTCGTTTGCCCAAAATGATCGGTCGAATTTTTGGTGACCTCACTGGAAGGATTTTGACCAAAAAGGATCGGTCGTTTTGTCCAAAATGATCGGTCGTGTTCTGGCAATTTTGTTATTTTTCTCGTTATACTTCAAACGCTCATAACTTATTCGTTTTAACTCCGATTGTAGTTCCGCTTGAACCGTTGGCTTCGTTTTTCAGTACTCTATCTTTCTGGCATTTCGGAATTTTTAGTTTCTAGTTTTGGAAAAGTCAAAGCGTTATATCGTCAAAATTGAGAATTCGTAAAAATCAGTTATTGAACCTTAGGAAGCTTGATAAAGTGATTAACATGTAAAACGAGCTTTTATCATGTATAAGTATTCACGTATGAGTAGTAGTGTTGAGAGAGACAACTAAAGTGTTGGTTTAACCTGTTTGTAGTCATGGCTATTACCACAAGGACTAGTAGACGGGGACCAACTACACGCGGGGGTGCACCACCAACAAGCGGTGCGGCTAGCCAAGGTGGAGCAAACGGAAGAGCAGGATGGACCCCAAGGGGGAGGCTAGTAACTTGTGGAAGAAGGACTACTAGAAGTCATGGGGGGGCGAGGTAATACTAATGCCCCACTACCTGAGCAACCCGAGGCGGAGGTAGAGGTTGAGAATGTGTATGAGGAAATGAATGTGGAAGAAGAAGAGGCTTTTGCACCTGAACCTGAAACGGTTAATGCTAATCAAGTGATGACCGACCTTCAGAAGGTGGTACAAATGATGGTGCAGAATGCACAAGCTGGAAGTTCAAGTAATAATGGATTGCTTAACTTCACCCGATTGGGGGCTCCGACTTTCGATGGGATAGGTGAACCATCCATAGGTGAGGGATGGGTGGACGAAATGGAGAAATACCTATCGGCAGCGGGGATATTTAATGGGGAACAACGGGTGAATATAGCCCAGTTTCACCTAAAGGGTGAAGCACGGAAGTGGTGGTTAGGGATCATGGATACTTACGACTTAACCAGCATCGACTGGAATGAATTCATCGAATTGTTCAATCGACAGTTTCTTTCCGACTCTTATAAGGATGAAATGAGGAGGCGGTTCGATGAACTATATCAAGGGGGTATGACCATTCAAGCATACCAGCTAAAGTTTACCTCACTCTTGAGGTATGCACCAGACTAGGTTCTAGGGGGTGAAGAAAAATGTAGGAGATTCATGAAAGGGCTGAACCCAACAATCTCTTTGCAATTGGCATCGGCTCGCCATGTCAACTATAATGAGTTGGTAAAATCGGCTCAAGATGTGGAAGGAGCTCTACTCCATAACAAGAGAATTTTAGAGAAATTGAAAACCAGAAATGCTCCGAGGGAAGAGAAGAAGCGGATATGGGATATGGCGAATAATTCGCGGTTTCAACAACAGGGAAGGGGAGATAGGGGTTTCAACCCACTACCAACAAACACCATAATGAAGAGAGCGTGTTTTACCTGTGGATATGTGAATCATAGACAATATGAGTGCCCTAGAGTCCAATGTAGGACATCCAACCGGTTTGGACATATGGCAAGGGTTTGTACTTTGGTACAAGAAAGAATCGACACCAACCGGCCTTTTGACCAACCTAGGCTACCACCACCACCACCAAGAGGACCAGAATTTGTGCCACAACACCAATTGCATGGGAATCAATGGGGAGGGTTTCGAGGTAACCACCAAGGAGGGGGAAATCGTGGGAACTACCAAGGAGGCTATCAAGGCCCGGGAAACCGAGGAAATCATGGGGGAAACCGAGGACCGCAAGGAAACCCACCAATTCAAGCTCGTCTTTATGCCTTGCCACATCTGCCTAACCAAGGAGATCCGGCAAATGTATAAGGTATGATTCTTGTGTGCTCATCTTGGGCATATGTTCTTTTCGATACGGGGGCTTCGTGTTCTTTTATATCTAGAAGTTTAGTTGAGTCATTATCGTTAGAAATTGGGGTTCTAGAGAACCCGATCGTTGTAGAGACTCCTGTTGGGGGTCGAGTTGTGTTGGACCGAGTGTGTCGGTCTTGTGAGATGGTGGTCGCGGACTACGTGTTTATATTTGATTTAATTGTTATAGAGATGTCGGGGTTCGACGTGATCCTTGGAATGGACTGGTTGGTTCATTTCAACTCTTTCATCGATTGTGTTCGACGAAAATTTTTCCTTACAACTTCATCCGGGGATGAGGTGTTCTTTCGTGGAGAAAGGGACGCTACCCTTTCTTCTATTCCTTATTATTCAAAGCGGGTTGTGGGCAACCTGTCTTGTCTTTTAGCTAGCCTTTTGATAGTAGATAACGACGAGGAAGTGGAAATGTGGCCACACGTAGTGGACGATTTTAGAGATGTGTTTCCGAAGGTGGGTTACCCCCGAAGAGAGGGTTAGATTTTTCTATCGACTTGGTACCGGGAACGGTACCCATAGCCATTTCCCTGTACCGTTTGGCACCGGCTGACTTAAAAGAGTTGAGTAAGCAGTTAGAGGAACTGCTGGAGAAGGGGTTTATTAGGCGGAGTACGTCACCGTGGGTGACACCGGCCTTATTCGTGCAAAAGAAAGATGGATCGATGAGGATGTGCATCGACTATCCAAAGCTAAATAGGGTAACTATTAAGAATAAATACTCACTACATCGAATTGACGATTTATTTGACCAACTGAAAGGAGCGACGTTCTTTTCAAAAATCGACTTGCGATCAGGCTATCACTAATTGAGGGTGAAGGATGAGGATATTTCGAAATGACCTTTAGGACCCGGTATGGTCACTATGAGTTTGTGGTCATGCCGTTCGGGTTAACTAATGCGCCGGCAGCATTTATGGAGTTAATGAACCGAATCTTTATGGAGTATCTCGACAAGTTTGTGGTGGTCTTCGTCGACGATATTTTGATTTACTCGAGTTCAAGAGAGGAACACGAGGATCATCTCCATTTAGCGTTGCTCACGTTGAGAGGTCACCAACTTTACGGAAAATTTAGCAAATGTGAGTTTTGGCTAAATGAGTTGAAATTTCTTGGACATGTGATCTCGGAAGAAGGGGTAAAGGTGGACACGATGAAAATTGAGGCAGTTTCGAAATGGGCACAACTGAAAAATGTATTCGAGATTCAAAGTTTCTTGGGTTTAGCTGGATACTATCGACGGTTCGTCAAGGATTTCTCGAAGTTAGCAACTCCAATGACTTACCTTACTAAGAAGGGGGTGAAGTTTGTGTGGAGTGAGGGTTGCGAGAAAGCTTTCTTAGAGCTCAAGAAGCGGTTGACTAGTTCTCCCATACTAGTTATTCCCGAGCAAGGGAAGGGTTATCAAGTTTATTGCGATGCTTTGAAGGAAGACTTGGGTTGCGTCTTGATGCAAGATGGAAAGGTTATCGCATATGCTTCGCGACAACTAAAGGTTCATGAAAAGAACTATCCGACTCATGACCTAGAGCTAGCGGCAATAGTTCATGCGTTGAAGATATGGAGACATTATCTGTTCGGGGAAAAGTTCGAAATGTTCTCGGATCACAAGAGCTTAGGGCATATTTTTACCCAACATGATCTAAATATGCGACAACGGCGATGGATGAAATATTTGGAGCAATACGACTACGACTTGCATTATCACCCGGGAAAGGCCAATGTAGTGGCAGATGCTTTGAGTCGAAAGTCCCATGCGACCTTAGCGCATGTGGCGATCGAGGAATGGAGGTTGATGGGAAAAGTGAACGAGTTCGACTGAGAGTTGGGAAATGTGGATGCGGGGACTTTGTACACGATAGTGGTACAACCGGAACTTGTGAGTAGGGTTTTGGAAGCACAAGATGGGGACGAGAAAGTGGGGAGCTATGAGAAACAGATGAGTTCGAGCGAAGGATTAGAGGGTTGGACCAAAGGAACCGATGGAGGACTACGATTTAAGGGAAGTACTTACGTGACGGAAAATATGAGGAACGAGGTATTAAAGGAGTTTCACCACTCCCGATTAGCCGTTCATCCCGGCGGGACGAAAATGTATCACGATGCAAAGAGACAATTTTGGTGGCACGGAATGAAACGAGATGTAGGTTCATATGTTAGCAAGTGCCTAACTTGCCAACAAGTGAAGGCGGAACACCAAAGGCCGGCGGGTATGCTCCAATCTTTACTGGTGGCGGAATGGAAGTGGGAAATGATAGCAATGGATTTTGTGACTAATTTACCTATGTCGGTAAGTGGGAATGACGCGGTGTGGGTTGTGGTCGACCGTTTCACCAAATCCGCACACTTCATTGCAATCAAGATGACAAATTCGGTGGAAATCTTGGGACGAAAGTATATTAAGGAAATTGTTAGACTTCATGGGGTACCGATTTCGATAGTATCGGATCGAGATGTGAGGTTTGTGTCGAGGTTCTGGGGCACATTGCAAAATGCCTTAGGGACCAAGTTGACAATGAGCACGACATTTCATCCCCAAACGGATGGACAATCGGAGCGGACTATCCAAGTGCTAGAGAATATGTTGCGCGCATGTGTGAATGACTTCAAGGGAGGTTGGGAGAGCCATCTACCCTTAGTGGAGTTTGCCTATAATAATAGCTTTCAAGCTAGTATTGGCATGGCACCTTTCGAGACTTTATACGGGCGGCGGCCGTGTAGGTCTCCGGTGTGTTGGACCGAAGTGGGAGAAGCGGAAATGTTAGGACCGCAATTGATTCAAGAGACGATAGAAAAGATTAAATTAATTCGACAAAGGCTTGAGACTGCTCGAAGTAGGCAAAACAGTTATGCGGATAAGAGGAGGAGACCTTTGGAATTCGAAAAGGGGGATCAAGTATTTTTGCGAGTTTCGCCCAGGAGGGGGATTATGAGGTTTGGCTCTAAAGGGAAGTTGAGCTCGAGATTTATCGGACCATTTGAGATCGTGGACCGAGTGGGGGAAGTTGCATACCGGTTGGACTTGCCACCAAAGTTGGCGGGGGTTCATCCGGGTTCCATGTGTCAATGTTGAAAAAGTACCATCACGACCCTTCACACGTGGTGGATTTTGAGGACATTGAGGTTAGTGCGGATGTAACCTACGAAGTGGGACCTATGAGGATTATCGACGTGCAAGAAAAGGAACTTCGAGGAAAAACAATTAAATTAGTAAAGGTGGTTTGGAAACACCACGGGGCCTAGGAGGCAACTTGGGAACGCGAGGATGAGATGAAGAGGAAGTATCCTAATCTCGACTTTTCTTTAGGTACGTTCGTTTAGATGTTTTCTAATTTCGGGACGAAATTTCTTTATCGGGGAAGGGTTGTAACGCCTAGAGTTTGGAGTTTATTTTTGTGGTTACACCTAGAGTCTACGGAGTTGATGCGTTGACTTTTATCATGTTTGATATTGCATATAGGTGTTTACCTTATTTGAGTTTTGTAGATGTTATGGAGTTGTTGAGTTAGAAGCATGTGAGTATTTGAGGTAGAAGCATGTCGGCTTAGTTTACTTTATTTTCTTTTATGTTACAGCCGCTTGTTTCACATTGTTGTCTTTTATTATGTTAGATATTGTATACAGGCGGTTATTCTTACATGGTGCATTATCTGGAGTTTATTTTATTTGAGTTATGGAATTGTCACGAGTTGTGAACCCTGCGTATATTATATTTCTTAGATTATGACAGGAATTGGACGTTTAAATTTTTATGGGCTTATTTATTGTAAGTTTATCTTTTATGGGTATCGTTGTTTAGAGAGGAAATTTCGGGACGAAATTCTTTTAAGGAGGGTTAGTTGTAACATCCCGTATTTTTTTATCAATGGTTTTATTTATGATTTAATTTATCCAAAAACATTTTATACAAAATTTTACCAAAAACCGGTCACTCGACTAATTTTTAGCCAAAAACCGAAACTCTTCCGAAAAACTTTATTTTAAAAACCTGTTACTAATTTTACTAATAAAAAGGACCCAATAGATTTGTTTCTAAAGATTTGTTATTTTTGAGTAGTAAAACAATATTTTTGGATTAAGAGTTAGCTTTTAGAACTTTGGGGACCAAAAAGTTCGCTTCTACAAACTATCTAAAAACAGTTTTTTCTAAACCAAAAATCAGCCCACTTTCAATTCTTTAAACCTAAAACCAGCAAAATACAAGAGAGAAAAGAGAGAAAAAGGAGAAGAAGAAGAAGAAGAAACCACGTTAGCGGGTTCATACCGGAAGCATCTCCTCTACGCTCTAAGGTAACGGGGGTTATCCATAGCGACTAGACGTGGGTGTATGTTAGGATTATGTTTTACGTTTATTTCAAATTGGGGGTTTTTGTCCTTTATATTAATCATGTTCTTAAATTGATGATTGGGGTTTAGTTGTTATACTTTTAATTTCATTAGTTGAATTGTAGAGGTGGAGACCTTAGATATATTAATTTCGAATTAATGAGATTATAGATGGGTTGTGTGTTTTATGTGTTGATTATGAGTTATTATGGTTGCTGATAGAATTGGATAAATTATTGATGAATAAAGATGAATTGTAGTTTATGCGTACAAGGTGTTTGTAAAAATGCTTGTATTACGTTAAGTGACGTATGAGATTGTGTTATTTGAATAGTATAATATTATTGGCCGAGGCCTTAATATTTATACATTAGCAATTATCTCTGTCTCTTCCTAATTCCGGGGACAGAAGACGGCCGTGGGGATAGGAAATGACTCGTCTTACGGACTGGGGCGAGTGGCATGAGAGGTCCTAGTGTGCACTATATTTATTTTTATGTTAGCTATGGTCTCTGTCTCTTCCTAATTCCGGGGACAGTAGACGGCCGAGGGGATAGGGAATGACTCGTCTTACGGACTGGGGCGAGTGACATGAGAGGTCCAAGTGCGCACTTTAAATCTTCTTTTATGTTAGCAATGGTCTCTGTCTCTTTCTAATTCCGGGGACAGAAGACGGCCGAGGGGATAGGGAATGACCTACCTTACAGACTGGGGTAGGTGGCATGAGAGGTCCATGTTTGCTATAGATTTGTATTGACGTTATTTAATTTATCTAGTTGTAGAACGTTATTATATTTCTTTTATACGTCGATTATCGTAGTTGTAGAATTGATGAGATCTTGCATTTATGGGATGGAGTGACTGTATTGTGGTGCCGTCCCGTATAGTTATGTTCGTGGGACTCACCGTTACGATTTTGTATTTCAGGTACCACATAGGTTGGCATGTTTGGATAAGAGTTGTTGCATTGCAACATCATGGGTTTGGGGCTTCCGCTTTCTTTTCATTTATTTTATATTTTGAGGTTGTAGACTACTGGCAATTTACATTCGTTAATTTTATCTCGTCTTGTAGCCGCGTTTGGCAAACACTTTTATTAGATTGATTAATTGTTCCTTTAGCTCGCTAGTGTTTTATTTTAAAAATTTTAATTTCGTACCAACAGGTTCTATTTTCTTTTGTTTTAAAAAGGTCATGCCTCGATATCCGTGTTTATGGATTTTGGGACGTGACAGATTTGATTTGGTTTATTATAATAGAATGATTATGATATATATATATATATATGGGAAATGTTATATGGACATCGTGAAAAACACCCAACTAGACACTTTTTTGTAAAAACGCTCCCAATCAAGATTTGGTTAATGCAAATCTTCATGGTTTCACGACGGGAACACAAATATGCGTCTTGTTTTTTTTTCCGAGATGGATAATGACATGTTTTTAATTTATATATATATATATATATATATTGACTAACATTCACATGATTAATCAAATTTCAAAAACAACTTGCAACTTAACGTCTGATGATATAACTGAACATGGGCATCACAGTTGCTCACAATTACAGCTCAATCTTGAAATTTGCATCATGATAAAGTTGACGATTTTTATTTATATATGATTACATATTTAAACTTTTAAAAGAAAGTTGACAGGATTGCTATGGCCTTGGACCATCTTATACTATTGCTTTTCTTCAATGTCAATTTTCCTCAGCCTGCAATATTAATAACGTCAACATCGTTATTATTTAGTTCGTATAAAGTACTGTATCAAATGTAACGTTACTGTTAGAACTTAGAAGGCTGAATTCGAATGTCAGCAATCTTGCCCAAGCTACATCTTTGACAACTACACCTTTACAATTTCACCAAGAAACCTATCTACGACCCAGCCAATTTTAAAGTGTTAACATTACTAAAATTTAACAATAATGTCATCTTTTCTTATATAGAAACACACACACGCTTACTATACTTATGTTCATTTGAATGGTTGTTTGGTTGCAGCTTTTAAGTAGATATTTGAGTTGGATTTGCGGTCAAGAGTTCATCGAATGTACTGGATTTTCAAGCTAAAAACCACAAGAGCACAACTTTTAATTTAGCAACCAAATGCAACCAATTTCTAAGTACAAAAATAATAGCTTAAAAGGTGTAACCAAACAAAGGAGTCCTCTCTCTCGAGTGAAAGAAGCAAATAAAGTCAAGTACAATTATAAGACGGTGAATGAACTAATTATCAAACTATATAGTTGGGGGGAGTCGACTACTGAATATTTAAACTCATTTAAGCAAAAAGAATGATCAGAAGAAAACAAACCTCGTCAAACATGAGAAAGTCGTCCCCATAAGGGAAACTCTCAAAGTCCTCTGCTCCCAGCATTTGATCGTCTACTTCATGGGGGTTAGGAGTTGTTTCAATGACATTTAAAAAGTTAAAATTGTTAAAGTCCTCCATCTCGAATGCAGCATCAGTATTGGTGCCGGAGTTTCTTAAAAATGGTTCAAGTCTATCCAAAAAATCACTAAAATCAACAATATTCCTAAAAGGGTTATCAAGAAAAAGATCGAAATCACTATCATTCTGGGAATTGTTCACAAATAATAGAACCAAGGGTTCTTCGAGCAGTTCCTCTTTGTTTTTAGATGATGATGGTTGAGAGTCATCAACTTCTATTAAATTCGTCGATATCGGGGCCATGTTTTCAGGAAAACCCCCAAAATCATTATTTTTTCCAGAAAAGCTCCCCGGTATAGCATCACTATTCACATTGTTCTCGATTAAGGCCATGTGGTGTTCCCAGCGATTCACCTCTGTTCCTTGAAGCAAAGGTTGTTGGAGGGAGTTTGTTGGGAAAAACCATGAAACATGATGTTTTCCGAATTGGTCACGAGTCCAAAAGATTGGTCAAATTCCATGCGAATGATCTAAATTTTAGACTCCATACTCAATTGGTTTGAGTATCTTGTGTGACAAGCTTCGAAACGGTATATCGCATGACCTATTCGGTGAATGCGTGTGAATGGAAATTGGCTCCGAAGTTGAACCATGGAGAGACGAAATCTGGAATTTTGGGAGAGGAAGTGGGAAATCAAATGGATGTGGAAGCCACCCAAATGATTTTCCCACATCAAAGAGGAAAAACTATTTTGAATAGTTTATATACATATTCACCACTAGAGAGTGGTAATAGTGTGTAGCCTCATAGGTGTGTGTGGAGGCAAGTGTACCACACACGCGCGTGCTCGCTCGGTCTCAGGCCACGGGTCGGGTCGTGGGACTTGGGATAATTGCATCATTAATTCAGGAGTTTCGAATACTGAATTAAGTGACCATTTATGGCTGAGATTTCAGGTTAGCCTATAAGAAGAAGGCAGCTCTCCCCCACTGTCTAAAACACTTTTACATTCTGAAAACATCATACTTTTCCCATAGCATTTTAGAAAGAGAGAGAACCACCCACCAACAGCTCGACCTTGACTCGTCGTCAGTTTCCGGCGAGTCATCCGAGACGTTGTACCTTGGGATCGAAGCGCCACCGCAACCAGAAACCTTAAGGTGGTTGGGCGAATATCAGTTAAGGGCGGACTGTTTACAGTCGCCTCGTCTTTTAATTATGTCTTTTAATTTCCGTATTTAAATTCTGTAATTTATATTTCTATCTTTTCAATTCTGTATTTTTTTCAGTATTTTAATTTGCTGTACTTAGCTGTAGTTTTTCAATTCTGTTTTACCTTTCTGTAATTACTTTAAAGTAATGTTTTATTCTGTAATTTCAATTATGTAATTTAATTCTGTAATTAGAATAGTTTCAATTCAGTCCTGTATTTTTCATTTCAATCAGAACAGTCCGGCTGTTAAGTTTATACTTTCCAGTCCGGCAGTTTCTATTTATTGCAATTCATTACATCAGATTATTAATTAATAATAATCTGAATAACGTTTTCTTTAATTACTTTTCAGTACATGCATGTTGTAATCAGTAATTTCAGTTTGGTTTCTGAATTAATAAAGATTACACTGGTTTTGTTTATTTCTTTTTATTCCTACTTTATTGTTTAATTGTTATTTCGTACACGGAAACCAACAATCTTAACCGATAATCTGTTGTTTCTTTCATGTATTAATGAATACAATTATTTATTTTAAGGAATAATGCTTTTTTGTTTTCAATTCTAAATCATATCAGAATTTGATTTACAAAGGAAAATTCCAAACAGTTTAATTTTTTGTTTTTAGAAGCTTGTTGATACCAACCGTATTGGTATTCAATAAGAATCGTTTTAATCCTTTTGATATCAACCGTAGTATTCAATAAGAATCGTTTTAATCCTTTTGATATCAACCGTATTGATATCAACCGTATTGCTATTCAATAAGAATTTTATTTAAATCAACAAAAGAAAATTAAACGGTTTCCTTTTGAATATCAATACGGTTGATATCAAAAGGAAACCGTTTAATTTTCTTTTGTTGCTTTAAATAAAATTCTTTTACAAACCCAAATTTCAGTTTTGGTGTTTTGTTTATAGAATTTATTGTACGCGTATCTCATACGTTTTTGTTTGTCGTTTCAGATGACAAACACGTCGCCTATTGAGTTGCCTATTGGGAGTGAGCATGACCCAGTGGTTGGTAGAAATGTCCATAACACTGGGGGCGATGCGAATGTGGGGGCTAACGCCGAGGCTGCAGCGGCTGAGGCCGCGGCGGCTGTGGCTATGGCGGATGCTATGGCCAAAGCCGAGGCTACGGCCGAGGCAGCAGCTATGGCCAAGGCCGCGGCTAAGGCTGCGGCCAAGGGCAAGGCACCGATGTATTTGGCTGTGCCTACTTTGCCGACTTCTCATCTGGATTAACCGGAAAAATTCAGGGGAGACAACTTCAAACGTTGGCAGCAAAAGATGCTATTTTATCTCACCACCCTGAATCTGACCAGGTTTCTTAAGGAAACTGCTCCCGTCCTAAGCGATGACACGCTGTTCAGTGTTTTTAAGGCCAAAGCTACTGCAAATGAGCTATGGGAAACTCTCAAAAAAAGTACAAAGTGAATAACGCTGGCACAAAGAGATTTGTTGTCACGAACTTTTATGAGTACCGTATGACTGATAGTAGGGGTTTCATGGTGCAAGTTGAGGAGCTCCAACTCATTTACCATCGCCTTGAGGCTGAGGGGCTAGTGATTAATGAGCCTTTCCAGGTGGCACTCATGATTGAGAAATTGCCACCATCTTGGAAAGAATTTCAAAACTATTTGAAGCACAAGCGGAAGGAAATGAGGCTGGAGGGGTTCATTGAGAAGCTCAATATCGAGGTAAGCAACCGTCGCTCCGTAAGGAGAGTCGGTGGTGCTAACATCTCGATGGGAAAGGCCAATGTGGTCGAAAGCTCCAACGTCAAGCGGAAACATTTTTGACAACGGAGGCAGTGCTGTTGTCGCAAAGAAATTTGTGAGAACTCACTTTGTGTGTAACAGGACCGGCCATCGTGCCGCGGACTATTATGAAAATAAAAGCACTGTTAAACCCAAGCCCCCCCCCCCCCCCCCCCCCCTCGAAGAACTTCAAAGGCAAAGGGAAGAGGAAAGCTCCAGCTCAGGCATATCTGGCTGAGGGAGGAGGAGATGATGACCACTTCACTGCTGTGGTCTCTGAGGTGAATCTCGTGGGGAGCAACCCCAAAGAGTGGTGGCTGGATACCGGCGCCACAAGCCACATCTATTATAACCGGTGGATGTTTAAGACCTATGAGGCGGTAGAGGGAGAAAGCTGCTTCATGGGAAATTTTACTACTTCCAAGGTGGAAGGAAAAGGAACGGTGGTGATGAACATGACCTCTGAAAAAGAGCTGAGGTTGACGGAGGTTCTCCATGTTCCGGATATTCGTAAGAATCTGGTATCCAGATCTGTGATGGTGAAGAACGGGTTCAAGATTGTTTTTCAATATGATAAAATTGTAATCACCAAAAATGGTGTCTATGTAGGCCGTGGCTATATGACCAACGACATGTTTAAGTTAAACGTAGGGACACCTGCTCCAATAAAGGTGCTAAAGCTGAGGCTAGCACTAGTAATGTAATGACTGTTGCCCAAGAGGCCAATAAAAATTCTAATTTTGCTTATTTATTTGAGTCATTTCATTTGTGGCATGGTAGATTAGGTCATGTGAATTATAATTCGTTAAAAAAATTAATATCACTAAAACTAATACCAAATTTTGTCTTTAATAAGCAACACAAATGTGAGATATATGTAGAGGCAAAATTAACGAAATCATCGTTTCAACACGTTAAACGAGAAAGTGAACCTCTCGGTCTAATACACACAGATGTATGCGACTTAAAGTTTGTACAAACACGAGGAGGGAAAAAGTACTCTATCACAATTATAGATGATTGTACTAAATACTGTTATGCTTACTTAATGAGAAGTAAAGATGAAGCAGTAGAGAAATTCACTCTTTATAAGATCGAAGTTGAAAATCAACTCAATAGAAAAATTAAAACATTGAGAAGTGATTAAGGCGGTGAATTTGAATCACCGTTTGAGCAAATATGCGCTGAAAGCGGCATTATACATCAAACCACAGCCCCATACACTCCCGAGCAAAATGGGGTTGCCGAGCGTAAAAATAGAACGCTAAAGCAAATGATGAATGCTATGCTAATCAGTTCTAGGTTACCCCAGAACATGTGGGCGGAAGCGATACTTTCCGCAAACTATGTTTTTGTCACGCCCCAAAATCCGAAAAACGGATATCAAGGCGTGACCTTTTTAAAACAAAAGGAAAAAAGAACCCGTTGGTACAAAATTTAACTTTTAAAATAAAATAACTGGCGAGCTAAAGGAACAATTCAACGAATAAATAAAAATGTTTGCCAAACGTGGCTACAAGACGAGATGGTTTTAACAAAGTTATATAAAAAGAAAACAAACGAATATAATTTGCCCGTAGGCTACAACCTCAAAAATAGTCTAAGTAAAAGAAAACGATTCAAAGAAGCCCTGAACCCATGCGATACCTTGCTAATGCTCCTATCCAAACGCCTCAACCTAAGTTGTACCTGAAAGACAAAACTGTAACGGTGAGTCCCACGCCATACATAGACGGGACGGCACCACACAAGATACCGTCACTTCATCCCATAAATGCAAGAGCTCACAAACAACAACTATGATAACAACGTATAAAAAGAAATATAATAACATCGTATGACGAAATAAATTAAGTAACTCCAACACACATCTATAACAAACATGGACCTCTCACGCCACTCGCCCCAGTCCATAAGACGAGTCATTCCTTATACCCCTCGGCTCGTCTTATGTCCCCGGTATAGGAAGAGACATACACCATTGCCAACATATAAAATAACATACATAGACCTCTCACGCCACCTACCCCAGTCCGTAAGGTAGGTCATTCCCTATACCCCTCTGCTCGTCTTATGCCCCCGGTATAGGAAGAGGCATAGACCATTGCCAACAAATAAAATTTAAAGTGCACACTTGGACCTCTTCACGCCACTCGCCCCAGTCAGTAAGACGAGTCATTCCCTATACCCCTCGGCTCGTCTTATGTCCCCGGTATAGGTAGAGACATAGACCATTGCCAATAAATAAATAACAAGGCCTCGGCCAAATATTAAACCATTCAATTATCACATTCTCAACAAAATCACATTCTCAAATACTAGCATTCCCAAACGTCACTTTAACGCAATATAACAAAACACATAAGCATTGATACTAGATTTACAACTAGTCAAACAACTCCAACAACATAAAATCTCATTTAGGCATTTTAACAAACACCTTGTATGCATAAACTACAACTCATCTTCATTCAACAATAATTTACCCAATTTCATCAACAACTATAATATCACCTAATCAACTCATAAAAACACGCAAACCCATCCATATTCTCTATAATTCGAAATTAATATGTCTAAATTCTCAACTTCTCCAATTCAAATAAGTGAATTAAAAGTGCAACAAATAAAACCCAATTAACAATTTAAGAACATAATTGAGATAAAAGGAAAACCCCCAAATTTAAAATAAACGCAAGACCTAACCCTAACATACACCCTCGTCTAGTCGTAATGGATAACCCCCGTTACCTTACTTCGTAGAGGAGATGCTTCCGGTAAAAATACGCTAAAGTCGTTTCTTCTTCTTCTTCCTAAGCTTTGGAATCTCTGTTTTCTCTCTTTTATCTCTTTGTTTTTGGTTTTCTGTTTTGAAAAGTGGCTGAAAAGAGGTTTAGCAAACTGTTTTGAGAGAGTTTGGGGAAGCGAACTATTTGGTCCCCAAAGTTCTAAAAGTTAACTAAAAATCAAAACTATTATTTTACTGCTCAAAAATAACAAATGCTTAGAAACAAAACTATTGGGTCCTTTTTATTTATAAAATTAGTAACAGGTTTTAAAATAAAGTTTTTCGGAAGAGTTTCGGTTTTTGGCTAAAAATTAGTATAAAACGTTTTTGGATAGATTAAATCATAAATAAAACCATTTATAAAAATCCGGGATGTTACAACACACCCTCCTTAAAAGAATTTTGTCCCGAAATTCTATTTCCTCTCTAAAGAACTGCACCCAGAAATGATCAACTTTTATAAATAAGACCATAAAAATTTAAACGTACAATTCGTGTCATAATCCAAGAAATAAAATACTCAGGGTGCACAACTCATAACAACTCCTCCATCCATAACTCAAGTAAATGAAAGATACGTAAGAATCTCAATAATGTAAAACAATATCCAATAGAATAAAAGACTATAATGTAAACTAAGATGACATGCTTCTACCTCAACAACTCCACAACGTCAACGAAACTCAAAATACGGCCTTTCTAGTAGACTAAACTCTAATAAAATACACTTCAAACTCTAAGCATTACAGTTTTAAACAAGTTACGACATAAGAAGCGAGAAAAGACTCCATATGAATTATGGAAAGGTCATCAACCCAGTTATAAGAACCTGCATGTTTGGGGTTGTCTCGCAAAGGTCCTAGTTCCCACTCCTATGAGGATGAGAATTGGTCCTAAAACGGTGGACTATGTGTTCATCAAATATGCACATAATAGTAGTGCATATCGGTTTCTCGTACACAAGTCGGAAAATCCCGATGTGCATGTAGATACCTATATGGAAAGCCGAGAGGCCTCATTCTTTGAAGATATCTTTCCCCGAAAATTACCTACATCTGTACCAACTCAAGAGTTGAACAGTGAAGGAAATGTGGGGGCAAGTGAACTGACAGAGGAAGAGGAAGAGCCTCGGCATAGCAAAAGGGTAAGGAAGGAAACTTCCTTTGGACCTGATTTCTTAACCTTCATGGTTGAAGGCGAACCGGTGACATATAAACAAGCTATGTCAACACCGGATTCCCAATATTGGGAAGAATCTATCCAAAATGAGATTGAGTCAATCATGTAAAACCACACTTGGTAACTAGTGGATCTTCCGCCAGGATGTAAGCCCCTAGGTCACAAGTGAATCTTCAAGAGGAAGTTAAGGGTTAATGGCACGATTGATAAATACAAGGCAAGACTTGTAGTAAAAGGCTTCAGGTAAACTGAAGGTGTCTATTATTTTGAGATGTATGCTCCTGTCTCCAGAAAAACGTCTATCTGAATCGTCATTGCTCTCGTAGCTTTGTTTGATATAGAAATACATCAAATGGATGTCAAGACGGTGTTTCTAAATGGAGAACTGGAAGAAGAAATTTAGATGGAACAACCGGAAGGGTTTGTAGTTCCTGGTAAAGAACACCAAGTGTTCAAACTTGTAAAGTCTCTATATGGACTCAAACAAGCACCAAAGCAATGGCACGAGAAGTTTGATAGAATTATGCTATCAAACGGGTTTCGTATTAATGAGTGCGATTAATGTGTCTACACTAAAGGAAGTGGAAGAGACTGTGTCGTAGTCTGTCTCTATGTGGATGACATGATTATAATTGGGAGTACTGATAGAATCAGCTCCACAAAGAAAATGTTGTCACAACACTTCGATACGAAGGATCTGGGTATAGCTGATGTAATACTTGGTATGAAGATTACCAAAACATCAGAGGGGTATGCCTTGTCACAAAGTCAATATGTTAAATAAGTACTAGACAAGTTTGACAAGGGCAGTAAGGCGATGTCTAGAACCCCAATTGAGTTCAACTGTAACCTGAAAAATAATATCGGTAAGAGTGTGAATCAATTGGAGTTCTCTCGGGTCATAGGCAGTCTCATGTATATAATGAATTGCACTAGACCAGACATAGCAAACTCAGTAAGTAGACTGAGCAGGACACCAGCAATTCGAATGAGGAACACTGGAAGGCCATCATGAAACTTCTCAGATATATGAGGTTTTCAGCCGATTAAGGGCTGCACTATACCAGATATCCAGCGGTACTGGAAGGGTATTCAGATGTCAACTGGATATCAGACTCCAATAGTACAAGATCCATGAGTGGATATGTGTTTATAATGGGATGAGCTGCTGTGTCTTGGAGATCCTCCAAACAGATGTGTATTGCAAGGTCAACTATGGAATCTAAATTCATAGCATTAGACTTAGCAACCGAGGAGGCAGACTGGGTGAGAAGTCTGTTGGAAGGAATTCCAATGTGGCCAAAACCTGTTCCCGCAATAAGCATGCATTGTGATAGTCAATCAGCTATTGCGCGGGCTCAGGATCATATGTATAATGGAAAGTCTCAGCATATACGTCGAAAACATAAATCCGTAAGAGAATTGTTATCCAACGGTGTGGTATCCTTACATTTTATGAGATCAAAGGAAAACATAGAGGATCCATTAACAAAAGGCCTGACTCAAGTAGGAGTCGAGGCGTCATCGAACAGAATGGGATTAAAGCCCATTAAATTGGTGGCCCCCCATAGGCAACCCAACCTAAATGGAATCTTTCCTGCTAGATTCAAAGGGAAACTGAACTGTGAGGGCAACCGAACAAAGCACTCGGGAACCAGTTCCCAGCCCATTTTTCTGCAATGACAGAGTGATAGACCTGTACCATTCTAAGGGTGAGCTTGAGGCTCTTAATGATCCAAGTAACTCCACGGTCGAGTAAGGTGAGTCAGGACACCTTCGACTTGGAACCACCTATAACGAGTGTATAAGGCCGGTACCATGTGATGAGCTTGGGCTAATTCACTAGAGCACTCAGTTGAAGTTGCCAAGGTAGTCCAGGCCAAATATGGACAACAACTAAAAGGCCTAGTACATGGGTATAAAGGGCACTGTGCGGGCATCATACTGGGATACACAAAGCTAAAGGGTTCAAGGCATCTATGCTACCTAATAGCAGTATTCCGGATGAAACTACGCTACGGCATGTTCAAGGCGCGTGCTACCTGACCTTAGGCAGTGAACTTTTGCGGTTCTCTTGATTGCATTTAGGTCATGGGCTTTCGACCCAATTGCATTCATGTGGGGGATTGTTGGGAAAAACCATGAAACATGATGTTTTCCGAATTGGTCACGAGTCCAAAAGGTTGGTCAAATTCCATGCCAATGATCTAAAGTTTAGACTTCATACTCAATTGGTTTGAGTACCTTGTGTGACAAGCTTCGAAACGGTATATCGCATGACCTATTCGGTGAATGGGTGTGAATGGAAATTGCCTCCGCAGTTGGACCATGGAGAGACAAAATCTGGAATTTTGAGAGAGGAAGTGGGAAATCAAATGGATGGGGAACCCACCCAAATGATTATCCCACATCAAAGAGGAAAAACTATTTGAATAGTTTATATACATATTCACCACTAGAGAGTGGTAAAAGTGTGTAGCCTTATAGGTGTGTGTGTAGGCAAGTATACCACACACGCGCTCGCTCGCTCGGTCTTGGTCTCAGTCTCGGGCACGGGCACGGATCTCGGGTCGCGGGTCACGGGACATGGGCACGGACGCGGACTTGGGACTTGGGACTTGGGGAATGTTTCGGTTCCGGTTCCGGTTCCGGTTCCAAGAAAGTCTGAGAGTTTTGAATAATAACAAAACAGTCCCAAAAATTTCAGCAAGCTTGTAACTGATGCAATTAAATGAGAATAATTGTATCATTAATTTAGCAATTTCGAATACTGAATTAAGTGACCATTTATGGCTGAGATTTTAGGTTAGCCTATAAGAAGGCAGCTCTCCCCCATTCTCTAAAACTCTTTTTACACATTATGAAAATATCATACTTTTCCCACAGCATTTTAGAAAGAGAGAGAACCACCCACCAAGAGCTCGACCTTGACTCGTCGCCAGTTTTCGGCGAGTCATCCAAGAAGTTGTACATTGGGATCGAAGCACCAACGCAACCAAAAACCTTAAGATGGTTGGACGAATATCGGTTAAGGAAAGACTGTTTACAGTCGCCTCGTCTTTTAATTTCAGCAT
This sequence comes from Primula veris, assembly GCA_963682055.1. Taxonomy (NCBI): domain Eukaryota; kingdom Viridiplantae; phylum Streptophyta; class Magnoliopsida; order Ericales; family Primulaceae; genus Primula; species Primula veris. Next base: position 6,856,672 of record OY821750.1, on the reverse strand, counting down.
TTAAATTCTGTAATTTATATTTCTGTCTGTTCAATTCTGTATTTTTTTTTCAGTATTTTAATTTGCTGTACTTAGCTGTAGTTTTTCAATTCTGTTTTACCTTTCTGTAATTACTTTAAAGTAATGTTTTATTCTGTAATTTCAATTCTGTAATTTAATTCTGTAATTAGAATAGTTTCAATGTAGTCCTGTATTTTTCATTTCAATCAGAACAGTCCGGCTGTTAAATTTATACTTTCCAGTCCGGCAGTTTCTATTTATTGCAATTTAGTACATCATATTATTAATTAATAATAATCTGAATAACGTTTGCTTTAATTACTTTTCAGTACATACATGTTGTAATTTGTAATTTCAGTTTCGTTTCTGAATTAATAAAGATTACACCGGTTTTTTTTATTTCTTTTTTGTCCTACTTTATTGTTTAATTGTTATTTCGTACACGGAAACCAACAGAGTTCACGGGCATGCACGTCAATGGCATTTTTCCATATCTCCCTGGTCCCCAATGGAGGGCCTAAGGAAGAAAAACAATCGATTTAGACATGTAATTTCCAATTCATCAAGGAAGTGAAATCATCGTAACAAAGGTACAATTTCAAAAAGATTGGACTTAAAACTTGAAGGCTCTTTTGGATGTATCCAGTACTATTACATACATAACTATATATACGATTTAGGGTGGTAAAAAGTATGCTTTTGAAATACTTAGAATTATGATAGTTCTCCCCTGATAAAAAAAAAAAGGATACATAATTTGTTTAGGGAGTAGTGAATATCGTATTCCTTATTTGGATTCTAGTACCTTTTTATCAGACATATACTTTTTTCCTTGGAAAATACTGTAGTACTACTTTAAATGTGTTAATTTGTGCACTACTTTGCACCAAACACACATTTAGTGGCAAATAAAAATTGTGTACCCGAAAAGAAAAAGGAGCACAAACCTGGACGGAACCAGCTACTTGCGTTTGAGTTATGCTAGGCTCAACATTCATCGTCTCGAGGCTTTTCACTGGGTTTTGATTTAACCAAAAACCGCATAAATCAAACACATGTTAGGCATTTGACATAGATGGCTTCATATGCACAAAATAAACAGCACGACTAGTTTTTATCAAACTAATATTGCATACCACATTGTTTATAACATCAAACGTTTCATCAACACATCCAGCCTTCCCTTAAAATAAAAAGAGTAAAAATGATACGTTCTTGACTTTCGTTTTTTTATTGTGACTTTTTTGATAAGTGTGGGTAATAAATAATAATGAAACAAGTTTATCACTAAGTTGCATATCAATATTATAGCCAACTTGATATGCTTTCGAAGTGCCATGAGCCTTCATTCTCCTCTTTCTCACAGATTCATCGGTTCCATTCCGGCAAATTGTCTTTTTTGCTGCTCTCTTCTTCAGTTTTGCTGCCTTGTTGTTTTCAAATCTTTCAGTTTCATTATTTTCTTCAAGACCGATTATTTCTACTCTCTTACCATTGTATTTCATATTAGGTCTGAGCTGAAACTTAGCTGACATGGCATGTTTCCATAGGTTTATTATATTGTACAAACCAATAGGTTTTCTCATATAGAAATATGCACCATTGTTGAGGGCCTCTTTGGCATCCATAAAGCCATAATCACTTGACATCACTGTTTTTAGGTCAAATGTAGAGAAAATAAAACGTATTAAAATGGTTTAAAATAGTCCTTCTATAAGTGAAATAAAGAAAGAAAAGAGATATTGTCTGTGGTCTTAATTTTTTTTTTACCAAACAAGCTTATACTTATACAAAACATGTAAAACATTGTAGTTTTGCCGACTTCATTTTAATCACAACCGTTCATTGCATGGATCCACTGCTACTTTTTCTCAAAATAATCGCATGGTATTCTAAGGTCCTATAAAAAAACTTAAAGACTCTAAAGATACAAATAATTCACCTTTAAGCTCTACAAACATGTTTATATAAATTCCTATATAAATGAATTGATTTCTTGTTTGTAGCTTTTTTTCCCCAACAATAAATAGCATCTAAATTACAGATATATCGTTAGTGTCCGGTAATTTTTCAGAAGAAAACTTAATTGTGTCTATATCATCATTCATTAAGGCGATATAAGAACATGTGTAATGATACACTATAACTAGTAAACCTGTTAATTATAATTTACGACTTACGTATTGTCGGTATTTTTGTTTTGATCTTGCTGAAAAGGAAAGACCCATTGCCATTAGCTAATTCAGCATCCATAATAACGAGATCAATTTTTTTGGTATCATCTGACAGTATCAAGAAAGCCACATCTTCCGATTGAGCCACGAAAACTGAACATCAAGAAAAATAAAAGTTAAAAAAACATATGTTACATTAAAGGAACGAAACAAATCATAAATAATGTGGCATACTCACGTTTATATTTAACGGCGTGTAAATTGAACATAGATATGAAGACACTTCTAGTCGAGAGATAAAAACAAAAGCCCGTTTAGATCTCTAGTGGTTAGTTGACTCAATGGACTTTAATACGTGGTGGTTAATTAATGGTAAATTACAATTCTATATCATAATGTATATTGTTGTGATACATTATATGGTTGTCCATATTCATTTATAGGCTACATACATTATCTATAACCTTTAAGTTTGAGACTTATGACTTTCTAGCTTTCCTCTTATACATGTATCTTGTTCCACCCCTCCACTATATAAAGGGGTTGTAGTCTTCATAGTTGGACACATATTCATACTTGAATAAGACAACTTTACTCTCTCTTCATATATATCTTGCTATGTCGATACTTTCCTAATAGTTGCCACACAACACGTTATCGGCACTTTGCTTAACGACGGAATAAAGAAATAGCTAGATAGTTTCATTAGAAGTGAGTATACGGATCTATTTCTTCCTCGACGAGTTAGGAAGAGGGTTTATTGGGTTGCTAGATCACATATCGATCATCCTTTTTGCATTTCCGAATTAATGTACACAATTTCTACTTGTAATAAAACGTAGAAATTGCATGATTAATCTATAATAAAACCGGAAATTTCAAGTTTAAGATTTATATCACATGATGGATGATTTTTTTTGATGAGAAATTGCTATTGGAACTCATGTATGTCACTTATAAAATGAGTTATAACTTGTAAAATTAGACATAATAAACTGTCGGACCTAAACTATCATTTTTAGAACATTGGAGGACTAATCTGTGACTTACCGAAACTTTAGGGTCTCTTTGTAAATCTCCTGAAACTATAGGACCAGCACTGAAATTACCCTTAAAATGCATATAGTTTCCTTTATTTACACTCGTAGTCCCTGTAGTTACTTCTTATATACAGAATAGTATATATGTATGAGTTTACCCATTGTTTAGTCCGAAAATACTTATTTACATGCAAATGATCTAAGATTTAATTGCTACAACTTCTAAAATTTGTAGAAATATTGTAAAAAAAAAAACCTCTTGCATGATAGTATTAATTGCTTGTGTGATATTAACTATATTTAGCCTCTTCGCATGCCACCATTTATTGCCTATGAATTGATGTAACCTATGCGATGTATTAATTACACATAGAAAATGGCAAAAGTCACACTTTAGTGTTGGATTTAATAATAACTCATGTGTTTTAATATTACTACTCCATGTTAGGACTAGTTTACATGAGTACAGTATGCCTTTATATTTTATTGAAAGCTATTTTATATGTTACGTGAGCTTATAAATTGACTCGAATTTGAACATTTTACAATGTATCTCTTTTGAGAAATTTTCCTCAAGGTTAAACATTTAGATGTAGCTTTTGAGTTGAAAATTTGCGAAATCCGGTATATATATTCACATTTAAGTTGGAATAATTATGAATCTTCCCCAAATAGGCTCATCTATTTGGATACGATGTCTAGGAAAGATAAAGGAGGAAGTCGCTCTCCTAATGAGGTCGGTTTTTAAGAGACATTCGTGCCCACCCCCGTCACCGTCTTTCCTGGTCGTGTCCAAGTAGAGCTACCGAAAGGGGTTGAGTAAATAATAAGTTCCCCGAATGTATCTATATAGGTGTATTTTTGCTGAATTGGTGTCTTAGTATCGACCCGTTGTTCGATTAAAGAGAACCTATTCAATTGAAAGCAAAACTAGTATTTTTCGAACCTGTCGATTCGAAACAAGTTTGTGCTTATGCAAACCATAAACATATAAACATGTTGATTTATATGATAACTAATCCAATATTTTTCTCCCGTTGTAGAAAAATATCAATCAAACTTGACTTTCCGATCCTCGATGCCGCTGGCAAGAACTACTTGGACTGGACTCAAGATATCCAGAACCATCTAGATGCCCAAGGCTTGTTGGACGTCATCAACGCTGAGGATGAATGTGAAGTGGAAGTGTCGCGTGAAATGAATTTGAGGGCGATGATTCTGTTCCGCCGCTACTTATCAGATGCAATGAAGTCGGAGTTCATAGCGATTACCTTACCGAAGATCCTGTGAGACTCTCTCAGAGAGCGCTTCGACCACCAAAAGACCATATGGCTTCCTGAAGCCCGTCATGATTGGCTGAATCTGCGATTTTAGGACTTCGAAAGCGTTACGAAATATAATGCTGAAGTATGCAGGATTCGTGCTCTTCTCCAGTATTGTGGTGAAACATTAACCGACAATGACTTGCTGGAGAAGACCTACACCACATTTCCTACCTCTGACAACTTGCTCCAAAAGCAATATCGTCAGTCTAAGTATACCAAGTTCCCTTAGCTCATCACACAACTGTTATTGGACGAGAAAAATAGCCTCGTTTTAATGAGGAACAACAATTCTCGTCCTGCTGGGACAAAGGCTATTTCAAGGCCTGATGTTTATACTGTTCGTGGACCACCTCCACGATATGGGAACCGAGACAAGGGCCAGTCGTCCCATTAACCAAGGAATCATGGGGAGCGTAATGCTTGCCCAGTCAAGCGAGATTTGGATAATCGTCTGAACCGAAGACCTTTGGCCCCTAGGCAGTCTCGTGGTAGGAAAAACAACAACAGGGCCAGTCGTTCCAAAGCAACTGAAAATGCTCAAGCGCAATTTTTGTGCTACAAATGTGGTGTTTATGGTCATATGCAAAGGACCTGCAAGGCAACTTCTCAAGAAGTTCAAAACTATCATAGTGGTAGAAATGCCGAAGCAAATATGGTTGAAGCGAGCGGAAAGAAAATTCTTGAGACCCCGGACTTCGTGCCTCAAATGGAAGTATAAAGTTTTTTTTCTTCATTTTCATTAATAATTGAGCACTTGTTTAGCTCTTGGATTATGTTTTTAATTTCCATTTGGATTATGCTTTTTCCCTTGGATATTTGTTTCTTTTGGATTATGAGGTTTTGCATTATGAATAAATTTTTCTCGCAATAATTTAAAGTTATTTCGTTAAGCAATTCCTTTATTAGTGTGACCAACTTTAAATTATTTTACTTTTAGGCATGAATTGTGGGGCAGTTGATTGTCTGGCTGATAGTGGTACTACACACACTATCTTAAAAGATAAATGTTATTTTATCAACTTTACGACTAAAGTAATCTCAGTGACAACAATTTCGGTTCCGTCGACCCTTGTTAAAGGCTTTGGTAAAGCCCAAGTCTTGTTGTCAAATGGTACTCTTTTGACCATATCTGAGGCCTTATATTCTCCGAGATCTAGTCGAATCTTGTTGAGTTTTAAGGATATCCGAGAAAACAAGTTTCATATTGAAACTGCTCATGAAAATGGTATTGAATACCTTTATATCACCTCCACTCAATACGATCAAAAGCGTATTTTAGAGATGTTGAGATGTCTTTCAAGTGGTTTGTATGTTACCACGATACGAAACATTGAAAGCAATCTAATCATTCGGCGGGTGCCGATTGATGAGAGCATTTATATGTTATGGCATGACCGGCTGGGACACTCGGGTCAAAATACGATGCTTCGAATGATGAACGCATCACATGGGCATCCTCTTGGAGGAAAAAATTTCGTGATCAATCCGAAAAGCCTATGCCAAGCAGGCTCTATTGGAAAGACAAATCTCAAACCAATTCAAGTGAAACCTGCATAAATCGGCAATAACACCAATCCTAATGTAAACAACCTACGATTCAATAATTTACCAAATAAATAATAAACATATAAGCAAACATCCTTGTCAACAAGCACGCAATGACTCCCGTTACTTTAAACGTGTGGGCCCTCTCTCTCTCTCTCCCTCTCCCTCTCTCCCTCCGTCTCTCTCATTTAACCATTTAGCCCAAAACTATCTAATTTATTATTGTAGAAAGATACCAAGTTTACAATAATAAAAGTTTCATTGTCCGTTTACAATAAAACACTTACTAAATAATTAATTAATAAACCGAGTCGTTACAGCTTCTGCAAATTTTGAAAATATATTGGACAAATTAATTTTCCCATACAGGTCAATCTTTAAGACAAGCTCCCGACTCACTGTATGGGTGGGGGTGGTGCTCTACACATCTTTAACCAAAATATTATGACTAACAATGCTAGGATGATAATAATATCAATAATACTGTAATTATGATATTTCTACCAATAGACTAGGCATTAAAAAGTCTGACCAAGTTTTTCACGTTTTGTTTTTTATGATGACATCGTCATTGTCGTCAAATTATGTCTTAATCCCAAGACTTAGTGATTGGCTATATGAAACATATGAAACAATCACGTTGGCTCATATCTCTGAATTTTCTTTTGATATTCTTTAATTACTATCTAAAACTAATTGTTCACAGTTTTCCTATATTAAGAAAAAAACTAAACAAACGAATCGTTATAAAAAAAATACTAATTTTTTATTGATTACATGTTACAATGTATATGGATATGTAATTAAGCAGCTGAGTTTGAAATATAAAGAAGATCTGAAACCACTGAAAGGATATAAACACGAATAAGATAAAACAAAAACATAACAAAAGTTACAAGACGCTAATTATGCATGCAGGGGATAAAACATCGAAAATCATGAGTAATAAAAAACAGCAACTAAAAAGACGTCTCTCCACATCCCTCAAGATATAAAGCATTGGACGTACCTCCATTGTTGTCATCTCCGAAAGGCATGAGCAGCATCTCGAGCTCATTAACCAAATGCATAAGCTTATGCTCACTTTGATTCTTGGTAAACTCTTGTGTCATTTCCGTTGCTTTTAAGCCAAAATTTTCGTTATGATTTTCTTCCACCATAAGTGCAACTTCATTACTACTTCCAAACTCACCCATCTTGCTTGAGCCCTCCTCCTTAGCCAACTTCTCAACCATTTCACGAGCCTCCTTCGTATATCGTTCTACCAACATCTCTAGGTGGGCTAGATCTTCCATGCTTAAATTTTTTACTTCACATCCGGTCAAACACCGGTACATCACCTCCTTCATCTCCATCTCCTTGTTTTTTTCCATCACTTTTTTTACTTTTTTGGCCACTTTCATCATCCGTTCCCTAGTGAAGCTTTCTTGGTCCGTCATTTCCTGCCTCTGCTCCAAATTTGGCATCCTCTTGAACCTGGAAATGACCCTCTGTGCTGCTCGAACATTGGGCCAGACCTCGGGTTGGTTCTTCTGTGGGTTATATATGACCACACACACTTCAACGTCACATAAGGTAGAGAGCTCATCCGTTTTTTCCAGCAAGCCCTTATTTCTTTTCTTGTATGCTGCTTTTCTTCAGGCAACATCTTCTATAAAGGCAATTTTAACCTTTTTTTGGGCATGGCTACGTACGTATCAAAGAAGCAAAGAATTGGAGTATATGGTTTCTATATGGGCAATAGTATTTATATATATACACTATCATGATGAGAAACAAGTAAATGCTCGGAGATATTTGAGATATTTACATTAATTGTAGAAATTATGATGTGGAAAATAAGGTAAGGAATTTATTGTCTTTAAATATGATATGATTTCTTTTAAAATCAATTTAGATTCAAGTCATTAATCGTTGTTTGTATATATTCTATGCATGGGGATTCTCCCTTATTATACATTAATGGCCAAACAAAATTAACCTTTCATAGCTTCAAAAACCAAAAAAAATTCAACAGAGCAACCTATCATATTCTACCGAGCTAAAAACCCCAAGCATACTAGTTTTTTTTTTAAAATTAAAAGTGGGGGATGCCCACATATTTTATTTATATTGAGTTTAATTTGGTACTCGACCTTATTAAAACAAAAGAAATACGAACGGATTGAAACTGCAACATTTTAAACTTAAGGAGCTCGAGTGAAATAACATAATAATACAAGCCCTATAAAAGTAGTTGACTTTTAAAACTGTAATTCTCTTTCTCTTTGCTTTCTACTATGTATTTTTCACTGCTATCCAGAAACATCTCATCCTATTGAGAGAGAGTACACCTTCCTTTCTTATTCTTGCACAATCTTGATAGCGATACTTGATTTCTGTGAAAGAGATGAAAAAAGGTGTAGCTCTGTTTTTGTTAGAAATATACTTGACAATGTTTTAAATTGATCTATTTAATGAAAATAATATGAGCAATTGTTATTTAACATTATTATTTAAATGACTAACAAAAACATGTCTTTTAGCATATTTCTAACAAAAACAGAGCTACATCTTTTTTCATCTCTTTCACAGATATCAAGCATCACTATCAAGATTGTGCAAGAAAAAGAAATGAAGGGGTACTCTCTCTCACTAGGATGAGATGTTTCTGGCGGTGAAAAATATAGAGTAGAAAGCGAAGAGAAGAGAAGAGAAAGAGAATAACAGTTTTAAAAGTCAACTACTTTCATAGGGCTTGTATTATTAAGTTATTTCACTCGAGCCCCTTAAGTTTAAAATGTTACAGTTTCAATTCATTTGTATTTCTTTTGCTGTAATAAGGTCGGAGTATCAAATTAAACTCAATATAAATAAAATCTGTGGGCATCCCCCACTTTTAATTATAAAAAAAAAACTAGTATGTTTGGTGTTTCTAGCTTGGTAGAATATGGGAGGTTGATCTACTGAATTTTGGTTGGGTTTTGAAGCTATAAAAGGTTAATTTTGTTTGCCATTAATGTATATTAATGTAGAAGCCCCATAGAATATATACAACCCACGATTAATGACTTGAACATAAATTCATTTTAAAACAAATCATATCATATTTAAAGACAATAAATTCCTTACCTTATTTTCCACATCATAATTTCTACAATAAATGGAAATATATCAAATATCTCGGAGCATTTATTTGTTTCTCATCATGATAGTATATATAAATACTATTGCCCATATGGACAATAAGAAATCAGAAAAGCAAATATTCACAATATACTCCAATTCTTTGCTTTTTTAATGCATAGCCATGCCCGGAAAGAAGGTTAAAATTGCTTTTATTGAAGATGCTGTCCGAAGAAATGCAGCATATAGGAAAAGAAATAAGGGCTTGCTGAAAAAGGCGGGTGAGTTGTCTACCTTATGTGACGTTGACGTGTGTGTGGTCATATATAACCCACACGAGAACCAACCCGAGGTCTGGCCCAATGTTCAAGCGGCACAGAGGGTGATTTCCAAGTTTAAGAGGATGCCATATTTGGAGCAGAGGAAGAACATGACGGACCAAGAAAGCTTCACTAGGGAACGGATTTTGAAAGTGGCTGAAAAGGTAAAAAAAGTGAGGGAAAAAAACAAGGAGATGGAGATGGAGGAGGTGATGTACCGGTGTTTGACCGGATGTGGAGGGCAAAATTTAAGCATGGAAGATCTTGCCCATCTAGAGATGTTTGTAGATAGATATACGAAGGAAGCTAGTGAAATGGTTGAAAAGTTGGCTAGGGGGGAGGGCTCAAGCAAGATGGGTGAGTTAGGAAGTAGTAATGAAGTTGCACTTATGGAGGAAGAAAATCATAATGAAAATGTTGGCTTGGATGCAACGAAAAGGACACAAGAGTTTACCGAGAATCAAAATGAGCATAAGCTTCTACAGTTGGTTAATGGGCTCGAGATGCTGCTGCCTTTCGGAGATGACAACAATGGAGGTACGTCCAGTGCTTTATATCTTGAGGGATGTGGAAAGACGTCTTTTTAGTTGTTGTTTTTTATATTACTCATGATTTTCGATGTTTTATACCCTGCGTGTTTAATTAGCATCTTGTAACTTTTCTTATGATTTTGTTTTATCTTATTCGTGTTTATATCCTTTCAGTGGTTTCAGATCTTCTTTATATTACAAACTCAGCTACTTAATTACATATCCATATAAATTGTAATATGCAATCAACAAAAGATGAGTATTTTATGTTTTTTTATAACGACTCATTTGTTTGATTTTCTTCTTAATAAAGGAAAACTATGAACAATTAGTTTTAGATACTAAAGAATATCAAAAGAAAATTCAGAGATACGAGCCACCGTGATTGTTTCATATGATATTCATATAGCCAATCACAAAGTCTTGAGATTAAGACATAATTTGACGACGATGACGATGCCATCATAAAAAACAAAACGTGAAAAACTTGGTCAGCCTTTTTAATGCCTAATCTATGGCTAGAAATATCTTAATTAAAAATGTATGGGGAGGGAGAGAGAGAGGAGGAGGACCCTTCGTACAATTTTTACTCAAACAAGCATGTTTCCTTCTCGACACGTTTAAAGTAACAGGAGTACTTGAGTGCTTGTAGACAAGTATGTTTGCTTATATGTTTATTATTTATTTGGCAAATATTTGAATCCTATGTTGTTTATATTAGGATTGGTGTTATCAAGGATTTATGCTAATATTGTTATAATGATTATTACCTTGGATTGACCTTATTTGTATAGTTGACCGTATCTTGTTTGGATGATATAGAGGCATATTAGTCAGTAATAATTCATGAATATTTTATTGCTATGGTTATGTCCTTCTATGTATTCGTGATTGATTGGAAGGAATTGACATGTGTGGATGAATATTTATTCATTTTGTTTAATATGACAGGAGCAATATTTTAGTACGTGGTACGATTTTATATTTTGAAGGCTTGTTATATGACACATATATTTGTTGTGTTTATATTACGTGGTTGCATGAAGTGCGTATTTATTATGTATATGATGTATCGGCTCTTGTCTCTTTCCTAGCCGGGGATAATGTTGTTACTCAGGGCTAGGAATATTTATAACTACCCGAGGGTAGAAAGAGTAGAAGAAAGGAAGAATATTAATAACAATTTATAGATTAAAAGAAGAAAATATGTTATTGTGTGAAAATACTTAAAATACTAGTTTTATTGGATTTTGTCTTTCCAATAGCCGGGGACGCTGGCGTCACTAAGGGCTAAGAAAATTTTCATAATGGCATTTGTCTCTCCCTTATCTAGAGGAACTAACGTCACGAACGAATGGGGAATGTGTTTGGCATTTGTCTCTCCCTTATCCGAGGTACTGACGCACTAACGGATAGGAACAGTAACTACCCATGGGCTAGTTGATGATCATCAAAGGAAAAAATAAAGAAAAAGAAGAAAATTGGAATCTAATTAAAGAATAATATTTATTATTTAATTTTTTTTTTATATTTGTTGTATGAACTAGAAAGAGAACTTGGAACAATTATGACATTTTTTATTATCGTCTATATTCATACATTTATATTGTGGGTTCCACATTTAGGTTTAGATGGTGTGATGGTACACCCGTGGGTGTGCCACCTTGTCTTTATTGATACGTAAGACTCACTGTTACAAATTTGTGGCAGGTCTAGACAAATGAAAGGGCATTGCAGGACATTTCATGTGGTGCATAGCATGGATGGCATTTTACTTCAGTTGTGATGTTTTCATCTTTAAAACTTTATGGAGTATCTTTTCTTTTCAGTTGTTTAGTTTTTCTATGTTTCGGACAATTGTGGTATTTCTATTTGAATTCGAGTTTTGAAGTTGTAGCCTACGGGCAAGTTTCCTGGTAAAGACTAATGATTGACTATAAGGTCATGTTTGTTTACCGGATAGAATAAGAAGTTACTATTAGTAACATGGTATAAATAGTCCGATCATAGGTACTATCCTTGATTGTTCTTACAGGCATACCTAATAATTCAATTGTAACATCTCAGACCTAATTTGGAAGTCACATGGCCGAATAACACGTGTAGCGACAGGTGTTAAACAAAGTCTAATTTAAAAACATTCAAATATAGTAGACTAATTAAATATGCTCAAAATTTATAGCTTAATTAATAACAATCTTAAACTATAGTCTTAACAAAGTAATTTTACATAATATAAGCAAAACAAAATAAAATTGCATCGAAAACTAACTAGACTTCTATGAGTTCTGTTAGGTTCCACTACTCGACTTCAACTCTAAACCAATTCAAATCTAAAATCGCTTACTTGAAAAAATTAAAATGGAGTGAGATAAACGAGCTCACTGAGAGATAACGCCTTACAACATATAATAAGGGTCGATAATAAGATTTAGTCTTTTTCTTTTCTCTCAAAACAATGTTTAACTTTAAAAAAGATTCCCAATGCAAATCTTTATAAATCACTTCAATAAACTGCAATAGAAAAATATAAACATTCTCTTTATTTCTTTCTTTCGCAAGTATGAAAGTATTATGTTACGGTAACAAGTTCGATTGACTTCTTCAATCTATTTATCGTCGATCTTTTTCTCAGGTATATAAATCATACGTGCACTACATAATTAAGATCACCATAGCATGACGGCTAAATCTATTTCTTATAATGTTCCGTTTAACAAAACTATGAACAATCGTTAAGTTAACCGTTGAGAACTAAACTCATTCGTTTAGTTTTCAACGTCACCCCACTTCTCCTTTTTAGGGGATTTTTTCTTAGACTAGTTTTTCTCATGATACCAATACAAAATCATAAGGCACCAAAAATAAAACAGTCTTTACACTTTATAGCACCTCCATAAAATCCTCTTTCCTTTTTCTCTTTTTCTTTCTTTCGCATTTGATATAAAATATACTTATATAGATAATACTGTTTTGAGAATAATTAATGAAAATCTGCAAATACTTTGTCATAAAAATGCAATGGGATACTTTATAGTAGCACGACAAAACCCACTCACCTGGTCCACAACAGAAATAACTAGAGTTGTTTCTATTAGAATGAAATACTGAGTCACAACCCTGTAATATAATATATATTCCATAAGAAACTATATCTAAACACAAAACTAAACCTCACATAATCAGATACAGTGGACCAAACCCTAATACCAAGTAAACTAAATGAAACGACGGATTTACACCTACATCGAAATTCCAGAAATTTAAACTTTCATAAAACATACCTATTTGTCCAACTGTACAGATGAACCTACTGATTATCTCAAATTTACATACTATTTATTCTATTTTCTAACTAAACTCCATGTAGTTATATATATATTGTGCCATATAAACTAACAGCTTAAACAAGACTTATAAATTTGTATCCTAGTTCTCTTTCTAATCACCCAAATATATATTGAACCAGCTAAGTTGTGTATCCCTTTCCTTTCCTTTTATCTTTACTGCAATATATATTACAAATAATACAATTTTAATAAACCAAATTGTAATAAAAAATACATGGATATAATATGGTTCTTGGGCAATTTACAGTACGTCGGTCGCTAGTAATAATTAAAGAAAATTAATCTAACAAGGACAAAAATTACGAGCCCGTGCGATGAAGACTACTTCCCTAATACCGACAGGAACAAATCAGTTATTTGATATCAATTACGGCGGCAGCTAATGAATAGATGGCTAGAAATAAATAATTACCTTGAAGAGCAACCGAGACACTAGGAAATCCTCTCCGAATCTACAGGTTAATAGACCGGGCTCTCTATCTCTCGATCCTTTTACATTCTCTTAATGTATTCAATCTCTCTCAATCCATCTATCTCTGTCTTATTTTAATCTCTCTACTTCTCTGTATAATATAGATGTATATTCTCTCTCTCTATATATATATCTCTGTCTTATGCGTATATAAGTATATAGATGCTTACGTTTTACTTTCTACCAATTAATTACTCTATATTTCTTTACGTTACAACTTAAAGACTGAGTTTTTTGTTTCTATTTTTTTTTTCTATTATGAGGCTTTTCCCCTAAATTGATTATTGAACTTTAATTCCTAATACACATTACTACAACTTTGATCCATGAATGATTGCTAAATACTAAACGATCCCACCAAGTTACCAAAATCTCAAAACAATCATAAAATATTAAACATTAGTAACTAAATATAATAAAATAAAATACGGGATTTTACATCAATAAATTGAAATTCTTTAGGTATTATATTACCAAATGAAGGACTGATTATTGCTCTGTACCAGACAAAAGCATTTGCTCAGATTTAATCTTTTTCTCATGGTGAACATCAACAAATTTAACGAACGCTGTGCGAAAGAAGAATTCACTTAATGCTGATTACCAGTAACCATAGTAGTCTTTTTTACTAATAGAATATCAATATATCATTAGGTCTTCTTGGGAGTTGCTTTTAGAAAATACACATGTAGCCCGAGTGCTCAACAGTCTAAACAATGACACAATATACTCACTGATGGACTAAAGATAAGGAGCCTCCATCTTATAAATTAACTTACACTCTTACAGGAAACAAAAAAGGAGAAGGGGATATATAGAAAAGGGACAACAAGTTGCATATCCTCTTAATTTAACAAATAAGCAAAAGAAAAATCATATAATTCTACATGTAAATTCTCATCAAACCCAAACATTTGCACACCAAGAGAAATACAAATAGAAATAGAAATAGAAGAAGATAAGCAAAGATAAAATCGATCACCAGATTTTCTTCAAGTTCCATCACATTAAAATTAATATATGCATCCCAAAAATATACAGTACGTATTATAGTGAACGTGCTTTTACCATGATCCTCCGTTCAACATGCCACTCCAATACCCATTAGCCTCTCCTTGCTTTCTATGTTTCTCCATTTCATCGCTCGAGTTTGGTGGTTGCTTCAAATCATTGAAAGGAAAAAATAGCCTTGGAGTAGTCTCTTGAACATCTTGAAGATTTGCATACCCATTTTGATTTATCCCATTTAAGGAGACATTAAGTGTTGACTTATACTCTTGGAGAGGATATTCAGGTGGAAACATTGGGTTTGGATCAGATCCCGTCATTGGCAACATCAAGGGATTGAATCCCATTGAGGGGATTGATCCAGGCTTCAGAAGCCCCATAGCTGAAAAATTACATGAAATATAAAATGTCAAATTATAGGTCTTATCACTAAGAAATAAATTGTTATGCAAAAGTGGCTCTATATATTTAATGTGATCACAAGGAAAAACAAGAATGCAATAAAAAAGATCATCAAGGCTAGGAAACTCCTCTATTTCCATCTTTCGACGGGGTTCAACTTGAGATCAGTACCAGAAGTTGCAATAATTAAATTTCAAATAAAATTCGTATAAACGAGGCCAACTTATTTGACGTCAAAATTTTTTTCCTTTCATATTAAGAATGCAAATATCATGTGTCTTTTGTGACTGTGCAAGGGTATGTTCAAAGAGTTGCTGAAATGGAAAAATAGGTATATGGGGAAATTGATCAGTAAGGTCTAATCTGGAAAATGAGTAAGAAGATTTGCAAAAAAAATTAAGAAATTGGAGGAGGAGAAAAAAGAATGGATGATTGGTAAGGGGCTCTAGCAAAAAAAAGGTTTTAGATATTTGAGTCAATTGATCATTTCTTATATATATTAACTAGTATGTTTGGGTTTCAGCTAGCATCCCTATGATTTGCTGAAATTCCTAACTTATTTGGTTTTAAATTTTCAACTTATAATTTTTTAAGTTATAAACTTGAGTTGCAATGTAATTAAGAATAAGCATAACCGGTGTTTTTTTTGTTTTTTTTCATATTAGTATAAATAGGTGTTGATTCTTCATTTGTAAATACCACCCTAAATAAAATAGAGACATAGAATAAAAACATTTTCTTTTACTTTGTGTGTTTTCATAGTTTTTGTTACAAGGTTTTTTCGACTATCCTTTTCTTTCCAACATGACTATGGGGATTATGATAGTTATTAGTTAATAAGTGTTAGTATGAGAGAATAAGTTGGGTTTCAGCTTTTAAGTTTATTTCCATTTTTAAGTTACATAAAGAGGGAATTAAAAGAGTTTTATCTGAAATTACCTGAGAATTAGAGATCCGGGGATTGGAGATTGCTCATCATCTACCATGATTGATTTACTCAGGTTCCTATTTGGAAAAAAAACAGAGTACGACAATCATTATATCGATAGTTATAAATAGGTATATATAAGAGTTTTGGGATAACAGAACATGATATTACATTGAAGCAGTTCACCATTCACCGTCAAATAGATGAAGCTTTAAGAATAAAACTGATAAAAAATCAGTTTGCACAGCGGAAAAAACGTGGCCAGATTCTTAGGTTTAGTATGTACGTATATTATCAAATTAAATCTTTTTTTACCATATAAGTTTAGATCATACCGAATTGGAAGGGTATGTTCAAAAGAGTTGCTGAATTGGAAGAATTGGTATATGGGGAAATTGAGTAAGGTCTAATCCGGAAAATGAGTTAGAAGATTTACGAAAAGACGTTAAGAAATTGGAGGAGAAAAAAGAATGGATGATTGGTAAGGGGCTCTAGCAAAAAAGGCTTTTACATATTTGGGTCAATTGATGATTTCTTATATATAATAACTAGTATGTTTGTGTTTTAGCTATAATCCCTATGATTATGGGGATTATGATAGTTGTTAGGTAATAAGTGTTATTATGAGAGAATAGGTTGGGTTTTAGCTTTTATGTTTCTTTCCATTTAAGTTACATAAGGAGGGAATTAAAAGAGTTTTATCTGAAATTACCTGAGAATTAGAGAACCAGGGATTGGAGATTGCTCATCATCTACCATGATTGATTTACTCGGGTTCCAATCTAGAAAAAAAATAAAACAAAGCACGACAATTATTATATCGATAGCTTGAAATAGGTATAAGAGTTTTTGGATTATAGAACATGATATTGCATTGAAGTAGTTCACCATCACCATAGCCATGGATTGTTTGATGAGATCAGTACCAATAGATAAAACTTTAAGAATAAAACAGAGCTACACATTTTTCCACCTCTTTTACAGAGATCAAGCATCGCTACCAAAATTGTATTTTAATTAAACATGCATGTGGAGGGAGAGAGGGAGGGGGAGGACCCTTCGTACAATTTTTACTCAAACAAGCATGTTTCCTTCTTGACACGTTTAAGGTAACGGGAGTATTTGAGTGCTTGTAGACAAGTATGTTTGCTTATATATTTATTATTTATTTGGAAATTTTTTGATTCCTATGCTGTTTATATTAGGATTGGTGTTATCAAGGATTTATGCTAATATTGTTATAATGATTATTACCTTGGGTTGACCCTATTTGTACAGTTGATTTTATCTTGTTTGGATGATATAGAGGAATATTAGTCAGTAATAGTTCATGAATATTTTATTTCTATTATGTCGTTCTATGTATTCGTGATTGATTGGAAGGAATTGACATGTGTGGATGAATAATTATTCATTTTGTTTAATATGACAAGAGCAGTATTTTAGTACGAGCTGGGATTTTATATTTTGAAGGCTTGTTATATGACGTATGTATATTTGTTGTGTTTATATTACGTGCTTACATGGAGTGTGTATTTATTATGTATATGATGTATCGGCTCTTCTCTCTTTCCTAGCCGGGGATATTGTCGTTACTTAGTGATAGGAATATTTATAACTACTTGAGGCTAGAAAGAGTTGAAGAAAGGAAGAATATTAATAACAATTTATAGATTAAAAGAAGAAAATATGGTATGGTGTGAAAATACTTAAAACACTGTTTTTATTGGATTTTGTCTTTCCATAAGCCGGGGACACTGGCGTCACTAAGGGCTAGTGAAATTTTCATAATGGCCTTTGCTATCTCTTATCTGGAGGAACTGACGTCACGAACGAATCGGGAATGTGTTTTGATGGTGTGACGGTACACCAATGGGTGTGTCACCTTGTCTATATTGATATGTCAGACTCACCGTTACAAATTTGTGGCAGGTCTAGACAAAGGAAAGGGCATTACAGACCAAGACATTTAATGCGGTGCATAGCATGGGCGGCATTTTACGTCAGTTGTGATGTTTTCATCTTTAAAACTTTATGCAGTATCTTTTCTTTTCAGTTGTATAGTTTTTTTATGTTTCGGACAATTGTGCTATTTCTATTTGAATTCGAGTTTTGAAGTTGAAGTCTACTGGCAAGTTTCTTTAAAAAACTACTTTCAAAATATTGTTTTTGCGCTGCAGTATTTTTTGTTTTATCAACGCTTGATGCCGTTTTATTCTTCAAACTAGGGCTGGGCGAAAAACCGAAAAAACCGAACCGGACGGATAACCAAACTGAAAAATACCGAAACCAAAAAACTGAAAAATTGACTATAAGGTCATGTTTGTTTGTAATATAGTATAACAAGATATATTTTATAACTACATATTACTATGCCATGTTTGTTTACTGGATAGAATAAGAAGTTACTATTAGTAACATGGTATAAATAGTTCGATCATAGGTACTATTAATACCACCTATAAGGTGGTATAACTAATACATCATATTATACGTGTAACAGTCCAATACCTCTTTTAATACCTATTGACATAATTACATTGTATAAATTTTGTAATCTTTACTCAGCTAAAAATTATCCAATCCAAAAGGTTTCAATTACTCATGTTGCATATAAACTCTTAAGAGTTCCTATATATTTGTATTAATTTGCATCCAATTTACTATTATTATTTTATTTATTTTGTTCCCATAAGTATAAACACTTTTCTTTCGGAAGGTACCACACGTGTCTAACACAAATTGTTGCAAGTTGCAATAATTTATTAATTTTTAGCTAGTACTAGTATCATTAAAGGGTTGCCAGAATATCTTAATCATAAATTATTTTGAAAAACACTACTAAAATTTCCATTTTAAAAAAAAAATACGGGGTTGCCATGACAACCCCTGGTCATACATTTGTTCCGCCATTGTACATGGTTGCCTGAATTACATATTTATTATGTATTTGATGTATCGGCCCTTGTATATTCCCTAGCCGGGTATATTGGAGAAGAAGAAAATATGGTATGGTGTGAAAATAATTAAAATTCTAATTCTAGTGGCCTTTGTCTCTCCTTTAGCCGGGACACTTGCGTCACGAATGGTTAGAAACTTTTTCATAATGGCCTTTGTCTCTCACTTATCTGGAGGCACTGACATCACGCCTTAAAGGGAATGTTTTTGGCATTTTTTCTCCCTTATCTGGGGGCATTGACGTCACGAAGGGTTAGGTACAATATCTACCTATGTGGTAGTTGATGATCATCGAAGGAAAAAAAAAGAAAAAGAAGTAAAGTGAAATCTAATTAAAAAAGAATATTTATTATTTAACTATTTCTTTTTTATCTTTGTAGTATGAAGTAGAAAGAGAAGTTGTAGCAATTATGACATTATTTATTATCGTCTATATTCGTATATTTATACTGTTCGTTCCACGTTGAGGCATTGATGGTGTGACGGTACACCCGTGGGTGTGATGCCTTGTCTATATTGATGCGTGAGACTTACCGTTACAAATTTGTGCCAGGTTTAGACCAAGGAAAGGGTATTGCAGACTAGGACATTTGTTGCGGTGCATAGCTTGGGCGCAATTTTATATCTGTTGTGATGTTTTCATTTTTAAAACTTTATGGAGGATCTTTTCTTTTCAGTTGTTTAGTTTTTCTATATTTCAGACAATTGTGGTATTTCTATTTGAGTTTGAGTTTTGCAGTTGTAGTCTATGGGCAAGTTTCCTTAAAAAACTACTTTCAAAATGTTATTTTTCCGCTGCAGTATTTTTTTGTTTTAATAACACTTGACGCCATTTTATTTTCAAACCGTTAAATTGTTTATTTAAAATGTTCTCCTTTTCAAAAGTTCACTTCGTATCATTTTATGGAAACCGGGGGCGTGACGGAAGCTATGCATCTAAATAATCTCATCTTGTAGACTGGCCATTGTTAACAAAGTTAAAAAGATACAAATTGTAAATGAATGATGACCCACATAAAGTTCTTTTACTTTGCCTTGTAGAGACTCATTATTGACTCTTATATTTTGGCCGATTAATTTGTCTAGAGCTTAGAGTTCATTACTACGCTGCTAATTACACAATTATAAAAATCCACAACCCAGTAATTTGGTTACATGAGAGCTTAGGATTAAGTTAAGGTTTAGGTTTAAAAATTACATCACAACTCCTTTCACAAAATTTTCACCAAAGCACTTTTGCGGACCTTCAGTAACTCATCGTTACAATTGATTTGATTTGTTCTGATATATGAAAAAAACCGTTCCCTAAAAAAGTTTTATTGAGTATAATCCCATCACAGTGAAAACGAAATTGGGAACAGAACATCGAAAGATTCTAGGCTTGAACATTATTGATTTTTATTTGTAGTTCTAAATCTAGCTAGTTTGAGCCTATTATGATCCAAATATTTGAGGAACTCCAACCATACAAAATTTCATCATAATTGGACTACAGTTAAATTATGAAACATAATCTAGAATGTATTTAAAAAGGTCATGAAATGGGAGTTCTAAAAGCATGAAAAGCTAAACAGGATAATACTGCTATCTCAAGAAACGTCAACACATAGAAAGCTACAGAATCATGCAACATTCTAAACTTTTTAGCATCCTTAGCTACAGAATCTTATTAATTTATGCTTCAAGAAGAACAATGGAATATACTAGTATTTTTGACGTAGCCAAGTTGATGAGGCGAAAATACAGAAGAGGACAATAAAAGACATAACATCTTAGGTCACGAAAAATAAGCTAATTTTATTACTTTTACTCACAGCGTCTTGTGTTCTTAGAACTTGTTTGTAGAATGAATTGCTAGCTTTATTACGGTGTATACATTGCATTAATTGCAGTCCCTTACATAAAATAGGTTTTTTTTAAAGAGCGTAATTCCTGTGGTGGATGATAACTTCTCAAGCAGAGTTTTATTTACATGATGAAGACATGAAGAATACGGATGAGATTCTTGGCACAACATATGGCGTTAGGATGAGCAGAGTTTCGAGTACTCTTTTTAGTACAGTTTTGTTGTGACAAGTAGATGATTTTCAAGCAGTACTGGGGGATTCAACAATGGGTAATGGGAGCTCATCTGCCAAAACATGACGATTATTCAATTGTACATTATTATTTATCCCTAACACTAATTTTTTTTTTTATAAAAATAACTGGTGGGGAAAACCCACATTTATTTTATTAATTATTGGTCTAAACAGGACAATATTACTGCTATCTCAAGAAACGCCAACAGATAATCATGCAACATTCTAAACTTTGTAACATCCTTATCTACAGAATCTCATTAATTTATGCTTATACTAGTGTTTTTGAAATAGCCAAGTTGACGGTGCAGAAATACAGAAGAGGACTATAAGAGACATAACAAGTTAGGTCACAAAGAATAAGCTAATTTAATTACTTTTACTAACAGCGTCTTGTCCTAAAGATTGACCTGTATGGGAAAATTAATTTGTCGAATATATTTTCAAAATTTGTAGAAACTTTATGCATCTAAATAATCTGATCTTGTTAACAAAGTTACAAATATGCAGATCGTAAATTAGTGATGACCGCATAAAGTTCTTTTACTTAGTCATGTTGAGACTATTTAATGACTCTTATATTTTGAGTGATTAATTTATGTAGAGCTTAAATTTCATTCCTACGCTGCTACCACAATTATAAAAATCTCTAATCTTGTAATTTGGTTATATGAGATCTTAGGTTTAAGTTAACGCTTAGGTATAAAAATTACATCACAATCCCTTTCACTTGTAACGCCTAGATTTTGGAGTTTATTTTTGTTGTAACGCCTAGAGTTTACGGAGTTGTTGCGTTGGCTTTTATCATGTTTGATATTGCATATAGCTATTTGAGTTTTGTAGATATTATGGAGTTGTTGAGTTAGAAGCATGTGAGTTGTTGAGGTAGAAGCATGTCGGCTTAGTTTACTTTATTTTCTTTTATGTTACAGCCGCTTGTTTTATATTGTTTTCTTCTATTCTGTTAGATATTGTATACAGGCGGCTATTCTTACATGTTCTGCATTACCTGGACTTTATCCTATTTGAGTTATGGAGTTGTTACGGGTTGTGAACCCTGCGTATGTTATTTCTTGAATGTCACGAATCGTACGTTTAAAATTTTTATGGCCTTGTTTATAGAAGTTTATAATTTCTGGGTATAGTTGTTTAGGGAAGAAATTTCGGGACGAAATTCTTTTAAGGAGGGTTAGTTGTAACATCCCGTATTTTTATAAGTGGTTTTATTTATGATTTAATTTATCCAAAAACGTTTTATTCAAATTTTACCAAAAACCGGTCACTCGACTAATTTTTAGCCAAAAACCGAAACTCTTCCAAAAACTTTATTTTAAAAACCTGTTACTAATTTTATAAATAAAAAGGACCCAATAGATTTGTTTCTAAAGATTTGTTATTTTTGAGTAGTAAAACAATATTTTTGGATTAAGAGTTAGCTTTTAGAACTTTGGGGACCAAATAGTTCGCTTCCACAAGCTATCTAAAAACAGTTTTTTCTAAACCAAAAATCAGCCCACATTCAATTCTAATAACCTAAACCCAGCAAAATACAAGAGAGAAAAGAGAGAAGAAGAAGAAGAAGAAGAAGAAACCACGTTAGCGGGTTTATACCGGAAGCATCTCCTCTACGCTCTAAGGTAACGGGGGTTATCCATTGCGCCTAGACGAGGGTGTATGTTAGGTTTTGGTTTTGTGTTTATTATAAATTGGGGGGTTTTTACCTTTTATCATAATTATGTTCTTAAATTGATAATTGGGTTTATTTGTTGTACGTTTAATTCACTTATTTGATTTTGGAGTAGTTGAGAATTTAGTCTTTTAATTTCGTATTAATGAGAATATTAATGGGTTGCATGTTTTATGCGTTGATTATGTGTTATTATGGATGTTGATAGAATTGGGTAAATTATTGTTGAATAATGATGGGTTTTATATTGCATATACAAGGTGTTTGTTAAAATGCCTGAATGGAATTTTATATTGATAGAGTTGGTCGGCTAGTTGTGAATCTAGTACCTATGCTTATTTGCTTTGTTGAATTGCGTCAAAGTGACGTATGAGAATGTGTTATTTGCGTGGATTTATATTATTGGCCGAGGCCGTATGAGATGTGATTAGTTGAATGGATTTATATTATTGGCCGAAGCCGTATGAGATGTGATTAGCTGAATGGTTTTATATTATTGGCCGAGGCCTTGTGATTTAGCTGTAGTGGCAATGGTCTCTGTCTCTTCCTAATTCCGGGGACAGAAGACGACCGAGGGGATAGGGAATGACTCGTCTTACGAACTGGGGCGAGTGGCATGAGAGGTCCTACTGTGCACTATATTTATTTTTATGTTAGCTATGGTCTCTGTCTCTTCCTAATTCCGGGGACAGAAGACGGCCGAGGGGATAGGGAATGACTCGTCTTACGGACTGGAACGAGTGGCATGAGAGGTCCAAGTGCGCACTTTAAATCTACTTTTATGTTAGCAATGGTTTATGTCTCTTCCTAATTCTGGGGACAGAAGACGGGCGAGGGGATAGGGAATGACCTACCTTACGGACTGGGGTAGGTGGCATGAGAGGTCCATGTTTGCTATAGATGTTTATTCAATTTATTTCGTTGTTCGATGTTATTATTAGTTCTTTTATACATTGATTATCGTAGTTGTTGTTTGTGAGTTCATGCATTTATGGGATGGATTGACGGTATTTGTGGTGCCGTCCCGTCTAGGTATGTGCGTGGGACTCACCGTTACAGTTTTGTATTTCAGGTACAACTTAGGCTGAGGAGTTTGGTTAGGAGCATTAGCAAGATATCGCATGGTCTTGGGGCTTCTTTCTATTGCTTTCTTTTTCTTAGACTATATTTTTAAGGTTGTAGCCTACGGGCAAATTACATTCGTTGTTTTTCTTTTCTTATAACTTTGTTAAAATCATTACGTTTTGTAGCCGTGTTCGGCAAACTTTTTTTTTATGTAATTGATTGATTGTTCCTTTAGCTCGCAAATGTTTTCTTTTAAAAATTTTAATTTTGTACCAACATGTTTCGTTTTCCTTTTATTTAAAAAGGTCATGCCTCGATATCCGTGTTTATGGAATTTGGGGCGTGACAAGTTGGTATCAGAGCAAACTAGGTTCTTGTATACTTTGGGACGACGGGAAGATGGGTAACCATTGGACCAAGATCCATCGTATCATTTTTACAAAACTTTTTCCAAAAACTCAAACTTTTTCTAAAAACGGGGGGTTGCATTTAGCTTAAGACATGCAGATAGTATTTAGTAGTAGTTGATGGAAGGAAAGTCCACATGTGAGGCAATTTGGGGACAATAAGGACGCTTGTTGATCTCGGCTCGCCAAACTAGTGGGTGGACCTCTCATCGGTATGTGTGAAGAAATACCTTAGTGATGTGGAATTCTAGAGTATGTGAGGACGCTCGGGTGCTTTAGGATAACGTATCGTGATGGGTTATCCCTCGCATTTTTGTGTTGATTGTATGCGTGTGTAGAATTATATGATGTGTATGAGACATAAGTTTGCATGTCTGGTAGTAGCGAACTATTAGAGTGCGAGAATTGTGAAGTTGATGATTTTACGTAGTGCGTTTTCATATTATTAACTTGTTTGTTAAAGTACATTTTACACGAATGGATGTTGATCGTAATAAGTTTGTGGACTTAAATGGGTTATTTGTGTGATATATGCCATGTAGGATATTACGAGTGTTGAGAAATTTTGCATTTTTGAATCTTTAATTTCTGTTGTTTAACGATCGGCCGTCAGTAGAAACGATCGGTTGAATTTTTTCGGACCTCACTGGAAGAATTGTATAAAAAACGATCTGTCGTTTGCCCAAAACGATCGGTCGAAATTTTTCTGACCTCACTGGAAGAAATTGTACCAAAAACGATCGGTCGTTTTCCCAAAATGATCGGTCGAATTTTTGGTGACCTCACTGGAATGATTTTGATAAAAAACGATCGGTCGTTTTCCAAAACGATCGGTCGTGTTCTGGCAATTTTGCTATTTTTCTCGTTATACTTCAAACGCTCGTAACTTCTTCGTTTTAACTCCGATTCTAGTTCCGCTTGAACCGTTGGCTTCGTTTTTCAGTACTCTATCTTTCTGGAGTTTTAGAATTTTCAGTTTCTATTTTTGGAAAAGTCAAGGCGTTTTATCGTCGAAATTGGGAATTCGTAAAAATCAGATTTGAACCTTAGAAAGCTTGATAAAGTGATTGATTTGTAAACCAAGCTTTTATCATGTATGAATATACATGTATGAGTAGTAGTGTCTAGTAAGACAACTAAAGTGTCGGTTTTAAATTTATGTAGTAATGGCTATTACCACAAGGACTAGTGAAAGGAGACCAGCTACACGTGGGGGCGCATCACCATCAAGTGGTGTGGCTACCCGAGGTGAGGCAAGTGGAAGAGTAAGAAGAGCTCCAAGGGGGGCGGGGAGCAACTAGAGGGGGAAGGGCTGCTAGAGGTCGTGGGGGAAGAGGTAACACTAGGGCCCCACCACCTGAGCAACCCGAGGTAGAGGAAGAGGTTGAGAATGTATATGAGGAGGTGAATGTGGAAGAAGAAGAGACTTTTGCACCTGAACCGGAAACGGTTAATGCTAATCAAGTGATGACCGACCTTCAGAAGGTGGTGCAAATGATGGTGCAGAATGCACAAGCTGGGAGTTCAAGCAACAATGGATTGCTTAACTTCACCCGATTGGGGGCTTTGACCTTCGATGGGGTAGGTGAACCATCCATAGCTGAGGGATGGGTGGACGAAATGGAGAAATACCTATCGGCAGAGGGGATAGTTAATGGGGAACAACGGGTGAATATGGCCCAGTTTCACCTAAAGGGTGAAGCACAGAAGTGGTGGTTAGGGATCGTGGATACTTACGACTTAACCAACATCGACTGGAATGAATTCATCGAATTGTTCAATCGACAGTTTCTTCTTGACTCTTATAAGGATGAAATGAGGAGGCGGTTCGATGAATTATATCAAGGGGGTATGACCGTTCAAGCATACCGGCTAAAGTTTACCTCATTCTCGAGGTATGCCCCAGACTCGGTTCTAGGGGGTGCAGAAAAATGTAGCAGATTCATGAAAGGGCTGAACCCGACCATCTCATTGCAATTGGCATCGGCCCGCCATGTCAATTATAACGAGTTGGTAAAATCGGCTCAAGCTGTGGAAGGAGCTCTACTCCATAGCAAGAGAATCTAGGAAAAGTCGAAAATCGGAAATGCTCCGAGGGAAGAGAAGAAGCGGACTTGGGATATGGCAAATAATTTGCGGTTTCAACAACAGGGAAGAGGAGATAGGGGTTTTAACCCACTACCAACCAACACCATAATGAAGAGAGCATGTTTCACCTGTGGAGATGTGAATCATCGACAATACGAGTGCCCTAGAGTCCAATGTAGGACATGCAACCGGTTTGGACATACGGCAAGGGCTTGTACTTTGGGACAAGGAAGAGTCGACACCCACCGTCCTTTTAACCAACCTAGGCTACCACCACTACCACCAAGAGGACAAGAATTTGTGCCACAACACCAATTACCTGGGAACCAAGGGGGAGGGTTTTGAGGTAACCACCAAGGAGGGGGGAACCGTGGGAACTACCGAGGAGGCTATCAAGGCCCGGGAAACCTAGGAAATCATGGGGGAAACCGAGGACCGCAAGGAAACCCACCAATTCAAGCTCGTCTTTATGCCTTGCCACAGTTGCCAAACCAAGGAGATCCGGCAAATGTACAAGCCATGGTTCTTGTGTGCTTATCTTGGGTACATGTTCTTTTCGATACGGGGGCTTCGCGTTCTTTTATATCTAGAAGTCTAATTGAGTCTTTGTTGTTAGAAATTGGGATTCTAGAGAACTCGATTGTTGTAGAGACTCCTGTTGGGGGTCGAGTTGTGTTGGACCGAGTGTGTCGGTCTTGTGAGATGGTGGTCGCGGACAACGTGTTTATATTTGATTTAATTGTTATCGAGATGTCGGGATTTGACGTGATCCTTGGAATGGACTGGTTGGTTCATTTCAACTCTTTCATCGATTGTGTTCGACGAAAAAATTTTCCTTACAACTTCATCCAGAGATGAAGTGTTCTTTCGTGGGGAAAGGGATGCTACCCTTTCTTCTATTCCTTATTATTCCAAGCGGGTTGTCAGCAACCTGCCTTTTCTTTTGGCTAGTCTCTCAATAGTGGATAACGACGAGGAAGTGGAAATGTGGCCAAGCATAGTGGACGATTTTAGAGATGTGTTTCCGAAAGATCTACCGGGGTTACAACCGAAGAGAGGGTTAGACTTTTCTATCGACTTGGTACCGGGAACGACACCCATAGCCATCTCCCCGTACCGTTTGGCATCAGCAGAGTTGAAAGAGTTAAGTAAGCAGTTAGAAGAACTGCTAGAGAAGGGGTTTATTAGGCGGAGTACGTCACCGTGGACGGCACCGGCCTTATTTGTGCAAAAGAACGATGGATCGATGAGGATGTGCATGCACTATCGATAGCTAAATAGGGTGACTATTAAGAATAAGTACCCACTACCTCGAATTGACGATTTATTTGACCAACTGAAGGGAGCGACGTTCTTTTCAAAAATCGACTTGCGATCAGGCTATCACCAATTGAGGGTGAAAGATGAGGATATTTCAAAAACGGCCTTTAGGACCCGGTATGGTCACTACGAGTTTGTGGTCATGCCATTTGGGTTAACTAATGCGCCAGCAGTATTTATGGAGTTAATGAACTGGATCTTTAAGGAGTATCTCGACAAGTTCGTGGTGGTCTTCGTCGACGATATCTTGATTTACTCGAGTTCAAGAGAGGAACACGAGGAGCATCTCCGTTTAGTGTTGCTCACATTGAGAGAGCACCAACTTTATGGAAAGTTTAGCAAATGTGAGTTTTGGCTAAATGAGGTGAAATTTCTTGGACATGTAATCTCGGAAGAAGGGGTAAAGGTGGACGCAACGAAAATTGAGGCGGTTTCAAAATGGGCACAACCAAAGAATGTGTTCGAAATTGAAAGTTTCTTGGGTTTAGCGGGGTACTATCGATGGTTCGTCAAGGATTTCTCGAAGTTAGTGACTCCTATGACTTACGTTACCAAGAAAGGGTGAAGTTCGTGTGGAGTGAGACTTGCGAGAAAGCTTTCCTAGAGCCCAAGAAGCGGTTGACTAGTTCACCCATACTAGTTATTCCGGAGCAAGGGAAAATTTACCAGGTGTATTGCGATGTTTCGAAGGAAGGTTTGGGTTCCGTCTTGATGCAAGACGGAAAGGTTATCGCATATGCTTCACGACAACTAAAGATTCACGAAAAGAACTATCCGACTCATGACCTAGAGATAGCGGCAATAGTTCATGCGTTGAAGATATGGAGGCATTATCTGTTCAGGGAAAAGTTTGAAGTGTTCTCAGATCACAAGAGCTTAGGGAATATTTTTACCCAACGTGATCTAAATATGAGACAACGACGATGGATGGAATATCTGGAACAATACGACTACGACTTGCACTATCATCCGGGAAAGGCCAATGTAGTGGCGGATGCTTTGAGTCGAAAGTCCCATGCGACCTTAGCGCATGTGGCGATCGACAAATGGAGGATGATGGGAAAAGTGAACGAGTTCGACTTGGAGTTGGGACATGATAATGTGGGGACTTTGTAAACAATAGTGGTACAACCGGAACTTGTGAGCAGGGTTCTGGAAGCACAAGATGGGGACGAGAAAGTGGCGAGCTATGAGAAACAGATGAGTTCTAGCAAAGGACTAGATGGTTGGACGAAAGGAACCGATGGAGGACTACGATTTAAGGGAAGGACTTATGTGACAGAAAACATGAGGAACGAGGTATTAAAGGAGTTTCACCACTCCCGATTAGCCGTTCACCCTGGCGGAACGAAAATGTATCATGATGCGAAGAGACAATTTTGGTGGCTCGGAATGAAACGAGATGTAGGTTCATATGTTAGCAAGTGCCTAACTTGCCAGCAAGTGAAAGCGGAAGACCAAAGGCCGACGGGTATGCTCCAACCTTTACCGGTGGCGGAATGGAAGTGGGAAAGGATAGCAATGGATTTTGTGACTAATTTACCTAAGTCGGTAAGTGGGAATGACGCGGTGTGGGTTGTGGTCGACCGTTTGACCAAATCCACACACTTCATTGCAATCAAGATGACGAATTCGGTGGAAATCTTGGGACGAAAGTATATTAAGGAAATTGTTAGACTTCATGGGGTACCGATTTCGATAGTATCGGATCGAGACGCGAGGTTTGTGTCGAAGTTCTGGTGCGCATTGCAAAATGCCTTAGGGACCAAGTTGACAATGAGTACGGCGTTTCATCCCCAAACGGATGGACAATCGGAGCGGACTATCCAAGTGCTAGAGGATATGTTACGCACATGTGTGAATGACTTCAAGGGAGGCTGGGAGAGCCATCTACCCTTAGTGGAGTTTGCGTATAATAATAGCTTTCAAGCTAGTATTGGCATGGCACTTTTCGAGGCTTTATACGGGCGGCCGTGTAGGTCTCCGGTGTGTTGGACCGAAGTGGGAGAAGCGGAAATGTTAGGACCGCAATTGATTCAAGAAACGACAGAAAAGATTAAGTTAATTCGACAAAGGCTTGAGACTGCTCGAAGTAGGAAAAAGAGTTATGCGGATAAGAGGAGGAGACCTTTGGAATTCAAAAAGGGGGATCAAGTATTTTTGCGAGTTTCGCCCAGGAGGGCGATTATGAGGTTTGGCTCTAAAGGGAAGTTGAGCCTGAGAGTTTGGAGTTTATTTTTGTTGTAACGCCTAGAGTTTACGGAGTTGTTGCGTTGGCTTTTATCATGTTTGATATTGCATATAGCTGTTTACCTTATTTGAGTTTTCTAGATGTTATGGAGTTGTTGAGTTAGAAGCATGTGAGTTGTTAAGATAGAAGCATGTCGGCTTAGTTTACTTTATTTTCTTTAATGTTACAGCCGCTTGTTTTACATTGTTTTTTTTTATTCTGTTAGATATTGTATACAGGCGGCTATTCTTACATGTTGTGCATTACCTGAAGTTTATCCTATTTGAGTTATGGAGTTGTTATGGGTTGTGAACCCTGCGTATGTTATTTCTTGAATGTCACGAATCGTACGTTTAAAATTTTTATGGCCTTGTTTATAAAAGTTTATAATTTCTGGGTATAGTTGTTTAGGGAGGAAATTTCGGGACGAAATTCTTTTAAGGGGGTTAGTTGTAACATCCCGTATTTTTATAAGTGGTTTTATTTATGATTTAATTTATCCAAAAATGTTTTATTCAAATTTTACCAAAAACCGGTCACTCGACTATTTTTTAGCCAAAAACCGAAACTCTTTCAAAAACTTTATTTTAAAAACCTGTTACTAATTTTATAAATAAAAAGGACCCAATAGATTTGTTTACAAAGATTTGTTATTTTTGAGTAGTACAACAATATTTTTGGATTAAGAGTTAGCTTTTAGAACTTTGGGGACCAAATAGTTCGCTTCCACAAACCATCTAAAAACAGTTTTTTCTAAACCAAAAATCAGCCCACTTTCAATTCTAATAACCAAAAACCAGCAAAATACAAGAGAGAAAAGAGAGAAAAAGGAGAAGAAGAAGAAGAAGAAACCACGTTAGCGGGTTCATACCGGAAGCATCTCCTCTACGCTCTAAGGTAACGGGGGTTATCCATTGCGCCTAGACGAGGGTGTATGTTAGGTTTTGGTTTTGTGTTTATTATAAATTGGGGGGTTTTTCCCTTTTATCTTAATTATGTTCTTAAATTGATAATTGGGTTTATTTGTTGTACGTTTAATTCACTTATTTGATTTTGGAGTAGTTGAGAATTTAGTCTTTTAATTTCGTATTAATGAGAATATTAATGGGTTGCGTGTTTTATGCGTTGATTATGTGTTATTATGGATGTTGATAGAATAGGGTAACTTAATGTTGAATAATGATGGATTTTATATTGCGTATACAAGGTGTTTGTTAAAATGTCTGAATAGAATTTTATATTGATAGAGTTGGTCGGCTAGTTGTGAATCTAGTACCTATGCTTATTTGCTTTGTTGAATTGCGTCAAAGTAACGTATGAGAATGTGTTATTTCCGTGGATTTATATTATTGGCCGAGGCCGTATGAGATGTGATTAGTTGAATGGATTTATATTATTGGCCGAAGCCGTATGCGATGTGATTAGTTGAATGGTTTTATATTATTGGCTGAGGCCTTGTGATTTAGCTGTAGTGGCAATGGTCTCTGTCTCTTCCTAATTCCGGGGACAGAAGACGGCCGAGGGGATAGGGAATGACTCGTCTTACGGACTGGGGCGAGTGGCATGAGAGGTCCTACTGTGCACTATATTTATTTTTATGTTAGCTATGGTCTCTGTCTCTTCCTAATTCCGGGGACAGAAGACGGCCGAGG
Organism: Primula veris; assembly: GCA_963682055.1. Classification (NCBI taxonomy): domain Eukaryota; kingdom Viridiplantae; phylum Streptophyta; class Magnoliopsida; order Ericales; family Primulaceae; genus Primula; species Primula veris. The sequence goes on along the minus strand of OY821750.1, from coordinate 6,824,985 downwards.
GGATAGGGAATGACTCGTCTTACGGGCTGGGACGAGTGGCATGAGAGGTCCAAGTGCGCACTTTAAATCTACTTTTATGTTAGCAATGGTCTCTGTCTCTTCCTAATTCCGGGGACAGAAGACGGCCGAGGGGATAGGGAATGACCTACCTTATGGACTGGGGTAGGTGGCATGAGAGGTCCATGTTTTCTATAGATGTTTATTCAATTTATTTCGTTGTTCGATGCTATTATTAGTTCTTTTATACGTTGATTATCGTAGTTGTTGTTTGTGAATTCATGCATTTATGGGATGGATTGACGGTATTTGTTGTGCCGTCCCGTCTAGGTATTGCGTGGGACTCATCATTACAGTTTTGTATTTCAGGTACAACTTAGGCTGAGGCGTTTGGTTAGGAGCATTAGCAAGATATCGCATGGGCTCGGGGCTTCTTTCTATTACTTTCTTTTTCTTAGACTATCTTTTTAAGGTTGTAGCCTACGGGCAAATTACATTCGTTGTTTTTCTTTTCTTATAACTTTGTTAAAATCATTACGTTTTGTAGCCGTGTTCGGCAAACTTTTTTTTTATGTAATTGATTGATTGTTCCTTTAGCTCGCAAATGTTTTCTTTTAAAAATTTTAATTTTGTACCAACAGGTTTCGTTTTCCTTTTATTTAAAAAGGTCATGCCTCGATATCCGTGTTTATGGAATTTGGGGCTATGATCCAATTGGTGAATACACGAGATAGTGTAGCTATGATCCAAAGACCAAGAGTCGTCAAAGAAATCCAAGATGATACTCGTCGAATCCGTCTCCACCTTAATATACTAAAATCCCAAAGAGACCGCAAGGTAAATGCATAAAATGACCGCCTGAAAATCTGCGTATATGATTGGTTTCGGGCCTAAGAACTCGCCAAAGATGTCACGCCCCAAAATCCGAAAAACGGATATCAAGGCGTGACCTTTTTAAACAAAAAGAAAAAGAACCTGTTGGTACAAAATTTAACTTTTAAAAGAAAATAACTTGTGAGCTAAATGAACAATTAAACGAATAAATAAAAATGTTTGCCAAACGCGGCTACAAGGCGAGATGGTTTTAACAAAGTTATATAAAAAGAAAACAAACGAATGTAATTTACGCGTAGGCTACAACCTTCAAAAATAGTTTAAGTAAAAGAAAACGATACAAAGAAGCCACGAACCCATGCGATACCTTGCTAATGCTCTTATCCAAACGCCTCAACCTAAGTTATACCTGAAAGACAAAACTGTAACGGTGAGTCCCACGCACATACATAGACGGGACGGCACCACACAAGATACCGTCACTCCATCCCATAAATGCAAGAACTCACAAACAACAACTACGATAACAACGTATAAAAAGAAATAATAACATCGTACAACGAAATAAATTAAGTAACTCCAACACACATCTATAACAAACATGGACCTCTCACGCCACTTTCCCCAGTCCGTAAGACGAGTCATTCCCTATACCCCTCGGCTCGTCTTATGTCCCCGGTATAGGAAGAGACATAGACCATTGCCAACATATAAAATAACACACATGGATCTCTCACGCCACCTACCCCAGTCTGTAAGGTAGGTCATTTCCTATACCCCTCTGCTCGTCTTATGCCCCCGGTATAGGAAGAGGCATAGACCATTGCCAACAAATAAATATTTAAAGTGTGCACTTGGACCTCTTCACGCCACTCACCCTAGTCCGTAAGACGAGTCATTCCCTATACCCCTCGGCTCGTCTTATGTCCTCAGTATAGGAAGATACATAGACCATTGCCAATAAATAAATAACAAGGCCTCGGCCAAATATTAAACCATTCAATTAACACAATTCCCAACAAAATCACATAAACATCGGTACTAGAATCACAACTAGCCAAACAAGTCCAACAACATAAAATCTCATTTTGGCATTTTAACAAACACCTTGTATGCATAAACTACAACTCATCTTTATTCAACATAAATTTACCCAATTTCATCAACAACTATAATATCACATAATCAACTCATAAAACACGCAAACCCATCCATATTCTCATTAATTCGAAATTAATATGTCTAAATTCTCAACTTCTCCAATTCAAATAAGTGAATTAAAAGTGCAACAAATAAAGCCCAATTAACAATTTAAGAACATAATTGAGATAAAAGGAAAAACCCCCAAATTTAAAATAAACGCATGACCTAACCCTAACATACACCCTCGTCTAGTCGCAATGGATAACCCCCGTTAACTTAGTTCGTGAACTACATGAGATGCTTCCGGTAAAAATACGCTTAAGTGGTTTCTTCTTCTCCTTTCTAAGCTTTGGAATCTCTCTTTTCTCTCTTTGTTTTTGGTTTTCTGTTTTGAAAAGTGGCTGAAAAGAGGTTTAGCAAACTGTTTTGAGAGAGTTTGGGGAAGCAAACTATTTGGTCCCCAAAGTTCTAAAAGTTAACTAAAAATCAAAACTATTATTTTACTGCTCAAAAATAACAAATGTTTAGAAACAAAACTATTGGGTCCTTTTTATTTATAAAATTAGTAACAGATTTTAAAATAAAGTTTTTCGGAAGAGTTTCGGTTTTTGGCTAAAAATTAGTATAAAACGTTTTTGGATAGAGTAAATCATAAATAAAACCATTTATAAAAATCCGGGATGTTACAACACACCCTCCTTAAAAGAATTTCGTCCCGAAATTTCCATTTGCTCTCTAAAGAACTACACCCAGAAATGATCAACTTTTATAAATAAGACCATAAAAATTTAAACGTACCATTCGTGTCATAATCCAAGAAATAAAATACTCAGGGTACACAACTCATAACAACTCCACCATCCATAACTCAAGTAAATGAAAGATACGTAAGAATCTCAATAATGTAAAACAATATCTAATAGAATAAAGACCATAATGTAAACTAAGATGACATGCTTCTACCTCAACAACTCCACAACGTCTACGAAACTCAAAATACGGCCTTTCTAGTAAACTAAACTCTAATAAAATACATTTCAAACTCTAGGCGTTACAACCCTTCCCCGATAAAGAAATTTTGTCCTGAAATTAGAAAATATCTAAAGAAAAGTACCTAAAAAAAATACGAGGTCAGGATACTTCCTCTTTATCTCATCCTCACGTTCCCAAGTTGCCTCCTCGGCTCCATGGTGTTTCCAAACCACCTTACCAATCTAATTGTTTTTCCTCGAAGTTCATTCTCTTGCACATCGATAATCCTCGTAGGTCTCACCTCGTAGGTCACATCCGCACTAACCTCAATGTCCTCAAAGTTCACTACGTGTGAAGGGTCGTGATGGTACTTTTTCAACATTGACACATGGAACACCGGATGAATCCCTGCCAACTTTGGTGGCAAGTCCAACCGGTATGCAACTTCTCCAACTCGGTCCATGATTTTAAATGCTCCAATAAATCTCGGGCTCAACTTCCCTTTAGAGCCAAACCTCATAATCCCTTTCCTTGGTGAAACTCCCAAAAACACTCGATCCCCCTTTTAGAACTCCAAAGGTCTCCTCCTCTTATCTACATAACTCTTTTGCCTACTCCGAGCCATCTCAAGCCTTTGTCTAATTAACTTAATCTTTTCTGTCGTTTCTCGGACCAATTGCGGTCCTAGCATTTCCGCTTCTCCCACCTTGGTCCAACACACCGGAGACCTACATGGCCGCCCGTATAAAGCCTCGAAAGGTGCCATGCCAATACTAGCGTGAAAGCTATTATTATACGCAAACTCAACTAAGGGTAGATGGCTCTCCCAGCCTCCCTTGAAGTCATCCACACATGCGCGCAACATATCCTCTAGCACTTGGATAGTCTGTTTCGATTGTCCATCCATTTGGGGATGGAATGCCGTACTCATTGTCAACTTGGTCCCTAAGGCATTTTGCAATGCGCCCCAGATTTCCTTCACATACTTTTGTCCCAAGATTTCCACCGAATTCGTCATCTTAATTGCAATGAAGTGTGCGGATTTGGTCAAACAGTCGACCACAACCCACACAGCGTCATTCCCACTTACCGATTTAGGTAAGTTGGTCACAAAATCCATTGCTATCCTTTCCCACTTCCATTCCGCCACCGGTAAGGGTTGGAGCATACCCGCCGGCCTTTGGTGTTCCGCCTTCACTAGCTGGCAAGTTAGGCACCTGCTAACATATGAAGCTACATCTCGTTTCATTCCGGGCAACCAAAATTGTCTCTTCGCATCATGATACATTTTCGTCCCATCGGGATGAACGGCTAATCGGGAATGGTGAAACTCCCTTAATATCTCGTTCCTCATGTTTTCCATCACATATTCCTTCCCTTAAATCGTAGTCCTCCATCAGTTCCTTTCATCCAACCATTTAATCCTTCGCTCGAACTCATCTGTTTCTCATAGTTCTCCACTTTCTCGGCCCCATCTTGTAGTTCGAAAACCCTACTCACAAGTTCCGGTTGTACAACTATTGTGTACAAGGTCCCCACATTAACATGTCTCAACTCCAAGTTGAACTCATTCACTTTTCCCATCATCCTCCATTCCTCGACCGCCACATTCGCTAAGGTCGCATGGGACTTTTGACTCAAAGCATCCGCCACTACATTGGTCTTTCCCGGGTGATAGTGCAAGTCGTAGTCGTACTGTTCCAAATATTCCATCCATCGTCGTTGTCGCATATTTAGATCCCGTTGGGTAAAAATATACCCTAAGCTCTTGTGATCCGAGAACACTTCGAACTTTTCTCCGAACAGATAATGCCTCCATATCTTCAACGCATGAACTATTGCCACTAGCTCTAGGTCATTTGTCGGATAGTTCTTTTCGTGAATCTTTAGTTGTCGCGAAGCATATGCGATAACCTTTCCGGCTTGCATCAAGACGCAACCCAAACCTTCCTTCGAAGCATCACAATACAATTGGTAACCCTTCCCCTGCTCGGGAATAACTAGTATGGGGGAACTAGTCAACCGCTTTTTGAGCTCTAGGAAAGCTTCCTCGCAAGCCTCACTCCACACGAACTTCACCCCTTTCTTGGTAAGGTGAGTCATTGGAGTCGCTAACTTCGAGAAATCCTTGACGAACCATCGATGGTATCCCGCTAAACCCAAGAAACTCCGAATCTCGAACACATTTTTCAGTTGTGCCCATTTCGAAACCGCCTCAATTTTCGTCGCGTCCACCTTTACCCCTTCTTCCGAGATCACATGTCAAAGAAATTTCACCTCATTTAGCCAAAACTCACATTTGCTAAATTTTCCGTAAAGTTGGTGCTCTCTCAACGTGAGCAACACTAAATGGAGATGCTCCTCGTGTTCCTCTCTTGAACTTGAGTAAATCAAGATATCGTCGACGAAGACCGCCACGAACATGTCGAGGTACTCCTTAAAGATCCGGTTCATTAACTCCATAAATGCCGCCGGCACATTAGTTAACCCGAATGGCATGACCACAAACTCATAATGACTATACCGGGTCCTAAAGGCCGTTTTCAAAATATCCTCATCCTTCACCCTCAATTGTTGATAGCCTGATCGCAAGTCAATTTTTGAAAAGAATGTCGCTCCTTTTAGCTGGTCAAACAAATCATCAATTCGAGGTAGTGGGTACTTATTCTTAATATTCACCCCATTTAGCTTTCGATAGTTGATGCACATCCTCATCGATCCATCCTTATTTTGCACGAATAAGGCCTATGCAGCCCACGGTGACGTACTCCGCCTAATAAACCCCTTCTCCAGTAGTTCCTCTTTTAACTGGTTTAACTCTTTTAATTGTCATTTACTTAGATACACCTATATGAAATAAAATCTAAAATAATTTTGCTAGGAAAAGATATCATTGATCGGCATTCTATTCAAAATAAAATGGATACTTAACATAAAATTAATAAACTATAACCAAAGAAAATAATTCTCTTTGATGTATTCATTTTGATTTGTCATTCTGTTATATAACAAAACAAATAATAGTATTTAAAACAAAACTCTCCTTCGTTTGTCATTTTTTAAATAATTTTCCCAAATCATGCAGGTAACATTGGTCAGAAAATTATATTACCATCTTCAATTGTTGGAAGCCCACGAGATATGTATCAACGCTATCAAGATGCAATGGCTTTAGTGCAAAAATATGGTAAACCTGACATTTTTCTTACAATGACATGTAACCTAAAATGGAAAGAAATTACACAGAATTTGTTACCTAGTCAAACTCCATATGACCGACCCGATCTATTGACTCGAGTATTTCGAGCAAAATTCGAAGAATTGAAACACGATCTTTTCACGAGGAATGTGCTTGGAAAATTAAAAGCTCATGTTGATGTCATTGAATTCCAAAAAAGATGTTTACCACATGCTCATTTACTTCTGATCCTAGATGATGATGATAAGCTAATGACTCCCGATGATTATGATTCTGTTGTTAGGGCTGAAATCCCAGATAAGACACTAGAACCAGAGTTGCATAAAGTTGTTGTCAAACATATGATTCATGGTCTGTGTGGAGATTACAATATTAACTCGCCATGAATGAAAGAAGGAAAATGCAAAAGAAGATTTCCTAAGCCATTCTCAAAGGACACTAAAATGGGAAGTGATTCATATCCTATTTATCAACGGCATGAAGGAGAGCACATAGTGACAAGAGAGAACCGCGAAGTTCATCTTGATAATAGTTGGGTTGTCCCTTACAATTCTTGGTTACTTTTAAAATATGATTGTCACATCAATGTTGAAGTTTGTAGTAGCATAGAAAGTGTGAAATATTTGTACAAATATGTTTATAAAGGTCCGGATCGTATTTCTCTCGAATTATGCCAAGGCCCTAATTATGATGAGGTGAAACAATTTGTTGACAGAAGGTGGATTTCTTCGCACGAAGCAGTTTGGAAAATATTCAAATTTTTAATGTTCCATATGACTCCGACTGTAGAAAAATTGCAAATACACTTACCAAATGAGCATCAAATAAGGTTTAACGCTAATGACCTCATTGATCAGGTAATCCAACACTGTAGTGTTTTTCACAATAATTTCCTTATTAATTATAAATTGTATACAAAACATGTATTCTGTTATAACTTTAAACATGCTTCAAAAAACGTAATTCATTTTTCAGGTAATTCAGCAGGAGTCTTTAGCACAAACAATGCTTTCAGAATTCTTTCGGTTGAATGTATATGACGTGAGAGCAAATCAATATCTTTATCATGAAATACCTCAGTACTATAAATGGTGTGGTTCAGAAAAGAGATGGATACGTAGACAAAGCGCTCAATGAGTAATAGGGAGAATTTATACTGTTTCACCGAAAGAAGGCAACAAGTTTTACTTAAGAATGTTACTTAATCATATAAAGGGCTCTAAATCTTTTGAGGATCTGTTAACTGTTGACGGGTTTGAGTGTCCAAATTTCAAAACAGCTGCTGAACGGTATGGATTGCTTGAGCATGATGACAGCATTAGACAATGTCTATTGGAAGCAGCAAACTATCAAATGCCAGCAACCTTAAGAAGATTGTTTGCTTCAATTTTGTATTGTTGTGAAGTCACGGAGGCGGAATCTCTCTGGGACGAAATTTACCCATTTCTTAGCCAAGATTATGCTACTTCATGGGGTGTTAATGACAGTAGAGTACTTAATGATGTCCTCTATGATATGAATACTATTTTGAAACAGTTTGGCAAATATGTTTCAAGTTATATTCCATGGCTAACGGTGACTACTAATTCTAGATCAATGGTTCTTAAGCTAATAGAAGATGAACGTTCAATTCCAATTTCCCAAGAAGACTTGAATTCTGTTACTAACTTGAATGATGATAAAAAAAATAGCATTTGATAAAATTATTAAAGTCGTAGAAGAAAATGATAATGATTTGTTCTTTATTGATGGTCCAGGAGGAACGGGTAAAACCTATTTATATCGGGCTTTATTAGCCAGAGTTAGAAATATGGGTGAGATTGCTATTGCAACAGCAACTTCCGGAATAGCTGCAATGCTTTTACCAAGAGAGAGAATAGCTCATTCAAGATTTACCCATAGCCATTTCCCCGTACCGATTGGCACCGGCTGAGTTAAAAGAGTTAAGTAAGCAGTTAGAGGAACTACTGGAGAAGGGGTTTATTAGGCGGAGTACATCACCGTGGGTGGCACCGGCCTTATTCGTGCAAAAGAAGGATGGATCGATGAGGATGTGCATCAACTATCGAAAGCTAAATAGGGTGAAGATTAAGAATAAGTACCCACTACCTCGAATTGATGATTTGTTTGACCAGCTGAAAGGAGCGACGTTCTTTTCAAAAATCGACTTGCGATCAGGCTATCACCAATTGAGGGTGAATGATGAGGATATTTCGAAACCGGCCTTTACGACCCGGTATGGCCACTATGAGTTTGTGGTCATGCCATTCGGGTTAACTAATGTGCCGGCGGCATTTATGGAGTTAATGAACCGGATCTTTAAGGAGTATCTCTACAAGTTCGTGGTGGTCTTCGTCGACGATATCTTGATTTACTCGAGTTCAAGAGAGGAACACGAGGAGCATCTCCGTTTAGCGTTGCTCACGTTGAGAGAGCACCAACTTTACGGAAAGTTTAGCAAATGTGAGTTTTGGCTAAATGAGGTGAAATTTCTTGGACATGTGATCTCGGAAGAAGGGGTAAAGGTGGATGCGACGAAAATTGAGGCGGTTTCGAAATGGGCACAACCGACACATGACCTAGAGCTAGCGGCAATAGTTCATGCATTGAAGATATGGAGGTATTATCTGTTCGGGGAAAAGTTCGAAGTGTTCTCGGATCACAAGAGCTTAGGGTATATTTTTACCCAACGGGATCTAAATATGCGACAACGACGATGGATGGAGTATTTGGAACAGTACGACTACGACTTGCACTATCACCCGGGAAAGGCCAATGTAGTGGCGGATGCTTTGAGTCGAAAGTCTCATGCGACCTTAGCGCATGTGGCGATCGAGGAATGGAGGATGATGGGAAAAGTTAACGAATTCAACTTGGAGTTGAGGCATGCTAATGTGGGGACCTTGTACACAATAGTGGTACAACCGGAACTTGTGAGTAGGGTTTTGGAAGCACAAGATGGGGACGAGAAAGTGGAGAACTATGAGAAACAGATGAGTTTGAGCGAAGGATTAGATGGTTGGACGAAAGAAACCAATGGAGGACTACAATTTAAGGGAAGGACTTATGTGACAGAAAACATGAGGAACGAGGTATTAAAGGAGTTTCACCACTCCCGATTAGCCGTTCATCCCGGCGGGACGAAAATGTATCACGATGCGAAGAGACAATTTTGGTGGCTCGGAATGAAACGAGATGTAGCTTCATATGTTAGCAGGTGCCTAACTTGCCAACAAGTGAATGCGGAACACCAAAGGCCGGCAGGTATGCTCCAACCTTTACCGGTGATGGAATAGAAGTGGGAAAGGATAGCAATGGATTTTGTGACCAACTTACCTAAATCGGTAAGTGGGAATGACGCTGTAAGGGTTGTGGTCGACCGTTTGACCAAATCCGCACACTTCATTGCAATTAAGATACGAATTCGGTGGAAATCTTGGGACGAAAGTATGTGAAGGAAATTGTTAGACTTCATGGGGTACCGATTTTGATAGTATCAGATCAAGACGCGAGGTTTGTGTCGAGGTTCTGGGGCGCATTGCAAAGTGGCTTAGGGGACCAAGTTGACAATCGAAGCGGACTATCTAAGTGCTAGAGTATATGTTGCGCGCATGTGTGAATGACTTCAAGAGAGGATGGGAGAGCCATCTACCCTTAGTTGAGTTTGCGTATAATAATAGTTTTTAACCTAGTATTGGCATGGCACCTTTCGAGGCTTTATACGGGAGGCCGTGTAGGTCTCCGTTGTGTTGGACCGAGGTGGGAGAAGCAAAAATGCTAGGACCACAATTAATTCGAGAAACGACAGAAAAGATTAAGTTAATTCGACAAAGGCTGGAGCCGGCTCGGAGTAGGCAAAAGAGTTATGTGGATAAGAGGAGGAGACCTTTGGAGTTCGACAAGGGGGATCAAGAATTTTTGCGAGTTTTGCCAAGGAAGGGGATTATTAGGTTTGACTCTAAAGGGAAGTTGAGCCCGAGATTTATCGGCCCATTTGAGATCGTGGACCGAGTTGGAGAAGTTGCATACCGGTTGGACTTGCCACCAAAGTTGGCGGGGGTTCACCCGGTGTTCCATGTGTCAATGCTGAAAAAGTATCATCACGACCCTTCACACGTGGTGGACTTTGAGGACATTGAGGTTAGTGCGGATGTGACCTACGAAGTGGGACCTATGAGGATTATCGATGTGCAAAAGAAGGAACTTCGAGGAAAAATGATTAGATTGGTAAAGGTGGTTTGGAAACACCACGGAGCCGAGGAGGCAACTTGGGAACGCGAGGATGAGATGAAGAAAAAGTATCATAATCTCGTCTTTTATTTAGGTACTTTTCCTTAGATGCTTTCTAATTTCGGGACGAAATTTCTTTATCAGGGAAGGGTTGTAACGCCTAGAGTTTGGAGTTTATTTTATTAGAGTTTGGAGTTTATTTTATTAGAGTTCGGAGTTTATTTTATTAAAGTGTAGTTTACTAGAAAGGCTATATTTTGAGTTTTGTAGACGTTGTGGAGTTGTTATGGGTTGTGAACCATGCGTATTTTATTTCTAGAATTATGACACGAATTGTACGTTTAAATTCTTATGGTCTTATTTATAAAAATTTATCATTTCTGGGTGTAGTTCTTTAGACAGGAAAATTTCGGAACGAAATTCTTTTAAGGAGGGTTAGTTGTAACATCTCGTATTTTTATAAATGGTTTTATTTATGATTTAATTTATCCAAAAACGTTTTATACAAATTTTACCAAAAACCGGTCACTCGACTAATTTTTAGCCAAAAACCGAAACTCTTCCGAAAAACATTATTTTTAAAACCTGTTACTAATTTTATAAATAAAAAGGACCCAATAGTTTTGTTTCTAAAGATTGGTTATTTTTTAGCAGTAAAATAATAATTTTGATTAAGAGTTAACTTTTAGAACTTTGGGGACCAAATAGTTAGCTTCCCCAAACTTTCTCAAAACAGTTTTCTAAACCTCTTTTCAGCCACTTTTTAAAACATAAAACCTAAAACATGAGAGAAAAGAGAGATTACAAGCCTAGGAAGAAGAAGAAGAAACCACGTTAGCGGATTCTTACCGGAAGCATCTCCTCTACGCACTAAGGTAACGGGGGTTATCCATTGCGACTAGACGAGAGTGTATGTTAGAGTTAGGTCTTGCGTTTATTTTAAATTGGGGGTTTTTCCTTTTATCTTAATTATGTTCTTAAATTGTTAATTGGGTTTTATTTGTTCCACTTTTAATTCACTTATTTGAATTGGAGAAGTTGACAATTTAGACATATTCATTTCGAATTAATGAGAATATGGATGGGTTTGCGTGTTTTCATGTGTTGATTATGTGATATTATAGTTTTTGATGAAATTGGGTAAATTATTGTTGAATAAAGATGAATTGTAGTTTATGCATACAAGGTGTTTGTTAAAATGCCTGAATGAGAGTTGTAGTTTATGCGTACAAGATGTTTGTTAAAATGCCTGAATGAGATTTTATGTTGTTGGACTTGTTTGGCTAGTTGTGAATCTAGTACTTATGCTTATGTGTTATGTTGAATTACGTTAAAGTGAAGTATGAGAATGTGATAATTGAATGGTTGAATATCAATGGCCGAGGCCTTGTGATATTTATTTGTTAGCAATGGTCTATGTCTCTTCCTATACCGGGGACATAAGACGGCCGAGGGGTATACGGAATGACTCGTCTTATGGACTCGGGCGAGTGGCGTGAGAGGTCCTAGTGTGCACTTTATTTATTTATATGTTAGCAATGGTCTATGTCTCTTCCTATACCGGGGACATAAGACGGCCGAGGGGTATAGGGAATGACTCGTCTTACGGACTGGGGCGAGTGGCGTGAGAGGTCCAAGTGCGCACTTTAAATCTATTTTTATGTTAGAAATGGTCTATGTCTCTTCCTATACCGGGGACATAAGACGGCCAAGGGGTATAGGGAATGACTTGCCTTACGGACTGGGGCGAGTGGCGTGAGAGGTCCATGTTTGTTATAGATGTGTGTTGGAGTTACTTAATTTATTTCGTTGTACAATGTTATTATATTTCTTTTTATACGTTGTTATCGTAGTTGTTGTTTGTGAGTTCTTGCATTTATGGGATGAAGTGACGGTATTTTGTGTGGTGCCGTCCCGTCTCTGTATGTGCGTGGGACTCACCGTTACAGTTTTGTCTTTCAGGTACGACTTAGGTTGGCACATTCGGATAGGAACATAAGCAATGTATCGCATGGGTTCGGGGCTTCTTTCAGTTGCTTTCTTTTTACTTAGATTATATTTTTGAGATTGTAGCCTACGGGCAAATTACATTCGTTAGGTATTCTTTTTATATATATCAGTTAAAACTATTTTGTCTTGTAGCCGCATTTGGCAAACACTTTTATTTATTGTTTAATTGTTCCTTTAGCTCGCAAATCTTTTCTTTTAAAACTTAAATTTCGTACCAACAGGTTCTTTTTCCTTTTGTTCAAAAGGTCACGCCTTGATATCCGTGCTTTCCGGATTTTGGGGCGTGACATCTAACTTGCAGGGAGAGCTTAAGTGATTAACTCAAAAGCACTGTTAATTGGTTTGAACAAAATAATCCAAATTGATGGTTAAGAATTAAGAGAGCATAATGTTTACTGGTGAGGTTGTAACCTCAGTTGCAACTACAGTTCTAACCTGCCAATACGTAGGATTCTGTTTAATTCTGTCAAATTGCATTACTTATTCTTTAAAGTCTTTTATGTGAATGAAAGTATGCAGGATATATTCTCATATGTTTAAAAAGATTCTATCTATATTTATTTGAGAATATTAAAGTGATAAAGAATGAAAATTGTTTAAAAGATATATGGAGATTAGTTTAAGAAGATAATGTTCCTTTAAGTGTGAAAACTAGATCTCTTTTATTATACAATGTCTTTATCTCTTCATTCAATCTATGTGTTTACAAATCAGCAATGATCTAATTAGATTGAATATATGGAGTTATGGTTTCACGTTTTATTAAGATTGTATCTCTAAAAAGATATTGTTTTATATGTTGCTTGTTTAAGAAAATAGTAACTCCTATTGTCAAGCTAGTCTATTAACAGATATTAACAAGAAAATTGAGATCAATCAATTGCAGCATTATCTCATTCAAGATATGGGAAGTTTGATCAATCAGAAGAGTCCAAATCAATCAACAAGTTCTTGAAGAAAGAAGATTGTTTTTACTCTTTAAATAGTTAATAGGTTTGCTTGTAAAAAATGCGTGTTCTAAATTATAAAGAACTCAACTTTGAGAGAATACACAACAAGCTTTAAAAACGAAAACAATGGGGGGATGCCATTGAATTTTTGACTGATAGTTATAAGTTAGGAGCAATATAGAGATAGGCAAAAAAACCTAGAGAGAGTCTGATAGTTTTTCATTAATACTTGAATCCTATTTTGTAAGCCATTATAATATCATTAATCTGGGCAAGTGCCCCGGAGACGTAGCCTAGTTCGGTGAACTCCGTTGTTAAATGTGCGTGCGATTTAATTCAGGTACATTTAATAACTGTACTTCTGTCCATCATTATACTAAGATTCCAACCTCAGTTACAATTGTACTTGAAACCTAACTGCATAACTGCAATTAGAACAGTGGATAGGAATTTCACAGTCCTTACATATACTAGGGTTTTTTGTTTTTTTATACGATAATTTTTTTCTTCATTGTTGCCATATCGGGGACAAACTTTTTGGTCCCTAAAGAGCTTAATTCCTGTAGTGAATGATAACTTCTCAAGCAGAGTTTTATTCACATGATGAAGAAATGAGGAATACGGATGAGATTCTTGGTACAACATATGGCGTTAGGATTAGCAGAGTTTCGAGTACTGCTTTTAGTTGGACAGTTTGTTGCGACAGGAAGTTGCTTTTCAAGCAGTCGAGGATATAACAATGGGTAATGGGAGCTCATCTGCCAACACATGATGATTATTTAACTGTACATGATTTATCCTTAGCTTTACTTCAAATTTACCATTCGCATCAAATTTATGGGGAAAATCGTAGCGAAACTCTGATGGAGGCAATTAAATCAAGAACATTCTGATTATAGCTCCTTCTAGTACTGATGCGTTTTGACAAAAAATAATTCTTTTCATATAGCTATTTGCATTAATTTACCAAAAGAGACCCAATCTTTGTAGTTCGTTATTCATTTGTATATTGGACATAAAATTCTAGGAAAATTAGAAGATTTATCTCAAAGCGTAAATAGAGAAAACATCAACATGCATATTGTGGACATTATGATATTATCAATTTTCTAAAAACAAACTTTAAACGTTGAGATATGAAGAATGGGGTTTCCTAATTTTAGAATCATTCAAATTAGATGAGGAAACTAACACGGTTATTCCTAGGTAGCATGGTATTTATGTTAAGAAAAAAAAAGTGCACCCTGAAACTTGAAAATTTACATGCTTGATCTATATATATATATATATATGGGAGCATCCATAGACAAATAAAAAACGCACTATATTTACACATTAATCCTAAACCTCCATTATCTATTGAATTAACCAAAAAAAAAAACTCACTCTTATTCTTTATTTTCACAGACCTCATCCCCCTCCCTCTCACGTCTAAATCCTTGTGTTTAATTTTTAACGTCAAACTCTTTAAAAACCAGTGTGCCCAAAACTCATCCTAATTCTCAATTTAAGAAAAATAAATAAAGACAATATATTCTATGTAAACATCCCGGTTTTTTATATTGATACTGATACAACTAAAAGCTGATGTTATTATTTTTACGAATTCTGTGAACCTAAGTTTTTTAATATTGAATTCCATTGCACATAGTTCATTTTGCCCCAATAATTTTACACGGGTATATAGATTAGTTGGTTTTGGAGTTGTTTTAATTTTTGTTTTATTTCTAGCTAATTAATGTTTGTAAAGTCTATCTGGAATCTGACTTATAAATTTGATATTGTTTTACATGTATTCTGACTATACATATGGACGGTAAGAGAGGATATTAAAAATAAGGGAAATAAAGAGAGTTTTTGTGTATATGATAAATTTGATATTGTTTTAAAAATGAGGGGAGAGAAAGTATTTTTTAAAATTAATTGAATTGATCACAACCATTGAAAACAAAAGAGTATGAAGGGTTAAGATTATAATGTAAGCATAATGTGTAAACTTATGTGTCGATAGATCGATTAACTACGAGGGAAGGTCCATACACATAAAAAAAACACAAATTTCCCAATATATATATATATATATATATATATATATATATATGTATGTATATATATGGTAGAGGAAACTCAGAATTTTAATTGTAATTTAGGAATAAAAATGTGAAGGGAAATCCCACTTAAACCGAGAATTAAAGAGAGCATCAAATCTGATCGAAAATTTAAATTACGACTTCATTGAAAATGGACAAAAGCTCCAATGATTAAGAGTTCAAATATTTAACGTAGTCTGTTTAGATCAGTGTGTTAAAAGGCACACATAGAGGGAAATTAGGTGGGGCCTAGATGCCTAACATATTAGGTGAGATTAGGTGTATTAGGCGGTGTGATTAAGCGGAATTATGCGGGATTAGACGCTAGGTGACCAAATTTCGCCTTTTAGAACATTGGTTAAGATACAAGTTGATGTTCTTCTTTGCGTGGCATTGGTTAATCCATTATCGAGTTCATTTGTTGATTTTACTAAAAAATTCAAAATCACAATGATTTATCATCTTAAACTTACAATTGTTGATATGTCCATGATAACAGGCTCTGCTAATTTCTGTAATTGTGGGGCTATGATTTGTTGAAGGGTTACGGGTGTAATACCAGGAATGAAAAATACTTAATTTTTTCTTAAATGATTTCGTTCCTTAAAACGACGTCGTTTCTGGTGAAAAATGTTGCGGCTTCAGGCTTCTAGAAGCATTTAGTATGTTACACTTTTGATTGATATTTGATATGATAGCCTTTGAAAATGCATTACAGTAGAAACTCCCTACAATCATTGTAACGCCTATAGTTTGTAATTTATTTTATTAGAGTTTAGTTTACTAGAAAGACCCGTATTTTGAGTCTTGTAGACGTTTTGGAGTTGTTGAGGTAGGAGAATGTCATCTTAGTTGTTGAGCTAGAAGCATGTCATCTTTGTTACATTATTGTTTTTTATTCTATTAGATATTGTTTTACATTATTGAGATTCTTACGTATCTTTCATTTATTTGAGTTATGGATGGAGGAGTTGTTATGAGTTGTGTACCCTGAGTATTTTATTTCTAGGATTATGACATGATTTGTACGTTTAAATTTTTATGGTCTTATTTATAAAAGTTGATCATTTATGGTTGTAGTTCTTTAGAGAGGAAATGGAGGGTGTGTTGTAACATCCCGGATTTTTATAAATGGTTTTATTTATGATTTAATCTATCCAAAAACGTTTTATACTAATTTTTGGCCAAAAACCGAAACCCTTCCGAAAAACTTTATTTTAAAACCTGTTACTAATTTGATAAATAAAAAGGACCCAATAGTTTTGTTTCTAAACATTTGTTATTTTTGAGCAGTAAAATAATAGTTTTGATTTTTAGTTAACTTTTATAACTTTGGGTACCAAATAGTTCGCTTTCCCAAACTCTCTCAAAACAGTTTGCTAAACCTCTTTTCAGCACACTTTTTAAAAACTGTAAACCTAAAACCACCAAAAAGAAAGAGAGAAAAAGAGAGAAGAGAGGTTCCAAATTTTAGGAAGAAGAAGAAGAATCCACTATTAGCGAGTTTTTACCGGAAGCATCACCTCTACGCACTAAGGTAACGAGGGTTATCCATTGCGACTAGACGAGGGTGTATGTTAGGGTTAGATCTTTCGTTTTTAAAATTGGGGGGTTTTTCTTTTATCTCAATTATATTCTATTAAATTGTTAATTGAGTTTTTTTGTGTTGCTCTTTTGGTTCATTTATTTGAATTTGAGAATTGGGAATTTAGGCATATGAATTTCGAATTACTGAGAATATAGATGGGTTTGTGCGTTGTTATGAGTTGTTATGTGTTATTATAGTTGTTGATGAAATTGGGCAAATTTATGTTGAATAAATATGAGTTGTAGTTTATGCATACAAGGTGTTTGTTAAAATGTCTGAATGAGAATTATATGTTGGACTTGTGTGGCAATTTGATTTTTTTCGAGAATTGATACTTATGAGTTTTGTTAAGCCTTATTTGGCTAGTTGTGATTCTAGTACCTATTCTTATGTGTTTTGTTGAATTGCGATAATGTAATTTTATTGTGATAATTGAATAGTATAATATTATGCGCCGAGGTCTTGTTATTTATTTATTGGCAATGGTCTATGTCTCTCCCTATACCGGGGGCATAAGACGAGCCGAGGGGTATATGGAATGACTCGTCTTACGGACTGGGGCGAGTGGCATGAAGAGGTCCAAGTGCGCACTTTAAATATTTATTTGTTGGCAATGGTCTATGCCTCCCCCTATACCGGGGGCATAAGATGAACCGAGGGGTATAGGGAATGACCTACCTTACGGACTGAGGTAGGTGGCGTGAGAGGTCCATGTGAGTTATATTTATATGTTAGCAATGGTCTATGTCTCTCCCTATACCGGGGGCATAAGACGAGCCGAGGGGTATAGGGATTGACCTACCTTACAGACTGGGGTAGGTGACGTAAGAGGTCCATGTTTGTTATAGATGCGTATTGGAGTTACTTAATTTATTTCGTTGTATGATGTTATTACATTTCTTTTTATACGTTGTTATTGTAGTTGTTGTTTGTGAGTTCTTGTATTTATTGGATGGAGTGACGGTATCTAGTGTGGTGTCGCCCCGTCTACGTATGTGCGTGGGACGCACCGTTACAGTTTTGTCTTTCAGGTGCAACTTAGTTGAGGGATTTGGATAGGAACATTAGCGATGTATCGCATGGGCTCGAGGCTTATTTTAGTTGCTCTCTTTTTACCTAAACCATTTTAGAGGTTGTAGCTTACGGGCAAATTACATTCGTTTGGTATTATTTTTATATATATATCAGTTAAAACCATTTTGTCTTGTAGCCGCGTTTGGCAAACATTTTATTTTATTTGTATAATTGGTCCTTTAGCTCGCTAGTTGTTTTTCTTTTAAAGTTAAATTTTGTACCAACAGGTTCTTTTTCCTTTTATTCAAAAGGTCACGCATTGATGTCCGTGTTTTACGGATTTTGGGGCGTGACAATCATACCTTTGGAACCATACTAAAAGTATGACTATAGGGAGTTTATTCTTAAGTGGAGTTTTACATAAAAAAAATATCAAAAGACTTATGTATGTACATAAATAAGATACATGTACCTAGTTTAGAACAAATACATGTATTTTGGGTAACAAATACATGTATTTTGAAAGGTGTAAATTCATCAAGTTTATTTTATGTTTTCTTTACATATAAATACTAGATACTTTTTGTTATCTTCATACAAGTCAATAATAGCACCCAAAGTTGATAAACGAACTCAAATCACCAAAAAATTAAGCGTCGATTTGTGCCAAATGGTTAGAAGATACTCAGGGGTTACATTATCACAATCAGCAATATCCAAGACGATCAAGCGATCAATCGACCACAAGAAAGAAGTAATTTCTAATCCAAATGCAAAACGTTTAAAACAAGTAACATACCCTTTAATGGAGTCCGCGCTCTATGAGTGGTTTGTATGCAACCAAGAACATGCAAATATTAGTGGTGAATTACTAAAAGAAAATGGGAGCATATTCATAAAGCAACTCTATCCAGAACCTAACTCATTTGAATTTTCAAACGGGTGGCTGGGAAAGTTCAAACAAAGACATGCAATTCATTCCTTTCGACGCTTTGGGGAGAGTGGTTCAGTTGATATGAAGAAAATTGAAGCTAGTTTTCTATCAATAAGAGAAGAATTAGACAAATGGGCTTGGAAGGACATCTACAACATGGATGAAACTGGTCTATTTTATCGAATGAAAGCTGATAATTCTCTTGCAATGCAATGGCGATGGCTCTGACAAAGTTCCTCTTTGGTTTATTGGAAAATTTCTTAATCCTAGATGTTTTAAAAATGTTAACCGTGCTACACTCAACTATACTTATCGAGCGAATTCAAATGCATGGATGACATCTTTACTCTTCCTGGAATGGCTAAAGTGGTTTGATAGCCGTCTGATCAGAAATGTTTTGCTTGTTATATACAATTATAGTGCACATGGAAAAAAGGAGAATATTCCCCCTCTTCTCACATGACTGTTATGTTCTTACCACCAAATAGCACTTTCTAAATTCAGCCATGTGATGCAGGCATCATTAGAAATTTTAAAGGTTATTACGGTTTAATCGTCTGCTTTTGAAACGAATTGAAGATCATGTTATGGAACCAGAAAAAATACATATCCTTGATGGAATTGTAAATGCAGATGCCACATGGTCAATGGATGTGAAGCCACATACAATTGCGAATTGCTTTAAACATTGCAAAATTTGGACCACATGTGTTGATGAATTACCAGTTACAAATGAAATGGATGATGAGAATCAAATGATACTTACAGATTTGAGTAATCAGCTTAAAAAACTTCACTACACTAACCAAATGGATATGTATGTCTCTCTTAATCATCCAAATGAGAAACAAGTCACGCACGCTTTAACCGAAGAAGAAATCATTACAGCAATTAGGCAAGAAGCGAAGGGAGATAATCCGGAGGATGATAGTATAGAAATACCAAAATTTTCATGTCAAGAAGCTTTAAGCATGCTTGACAAGTTAGAAATATTTTGGCTTCAGGAGTTCATGCGGATGAGTTATTATGTACGCGAAATTTGAAGGATGTTGTAACTACCAACAAAATCAAGTCAATGTCGCAAACAACAATAGATAAATATTTTGCAAAATCTTAAACTTAATGTAACGAGATATATATATATATATATATAACATCTCCCATATATATATATATATATATTCAATATAATGTCATTTATTACTATATGGAGGAGTTTTTATTAAGGCACGACCCAAAAAAAGTATGACTTATTACAATGTGGAGTTTATTCCTATTTATAACTGGTCGCAAGTCGGGACCATGAATTTTTATTCTTATAGGGAGTTTATTCCTATAGAGAGTATTCTTATAGGGAGTTTCTACTGTAGTCGCTACTTGAGAGTAGAGGAAAACTATGAATAAGACATTTATTTATACTGTAGTCCAGCCACCAAAAACTTGTATAGCAATCGGTGTGTATCCTAATTGGCTTTCAGACTTCAAGAGGAGTTCCTCTATATTTCTTCCATTGTAACAAATACAACACTTCATAATTATTCAATCTGAACATAATGTACTGTTACTCTCGCTAAATATAGAATGTTTTGTGATTGTTTTACCGTCATACCCGATACTTAAATAGATCAAAATTCTTAAGGTCTTCTATTTCTAAAATCAAACCATTTGAAGGACTGATTGCTCTCTACCAGTAAAAAGATGCTCAGATTTAGACTTTTTTTCATGGTTGATCAACATCAACAAATTCAACGAAAATGCTGTGCAAAAGGAGAAATCACTCACTATAGATCACCGGTAACCATACTAGTATTGTAACTATTCTTGGCTAATAGGATATTAATATAACATAAACTGTTTTTGGGAATAATTAGAAAATACACTTGTAGCTCGAGAGCTCAACAGTCAAATCCATGATACATTACTACTCACTGAAGGACTAGCCTCGATCAATATGTCATGAATTAATTCAATCTATAAATTAACTTACGGCAACATAAAAGAAAATGTACACTCTTACAGGCAGCAAAATATTAGAAGGGGATATTTGGAAAGGAACAACAAGTTGCATAACCGTTTCAACAAATAAGCAAAAAGAAAAGTCATATAATTCTGCATGTAAATTCTCATCAAACCCAAACATTTGCACGCCAAGAGAAATAGAAATAGAAATGGAAATAGAAGAAGATAAACAAAGATAAAACCAATCACCAGTTTTTCTTCAAGTTCCTTCACATTAAAATTAATATATGCATCCTAAAATTATATAATGAACACATTTTTACCACGATCCTCCGTTCAACATGCAACTCCAATACCCATATCTCCTTGCTTTCTATGTTGCTCCATTTCATCGCTCGAGTTTAGTGGTTGCTTCAAATCATTGAAAGGGAAAAATAGCCTTGGAGTAATCTCTTGAACACCTTGAAGATTAGCATCCCATTTTGATTTATCCCATTTAAGGAGAAATTAAGTGTTGTCTTATACTCTTAGAGAGGATATTCAGGTGGAAACATTGGGTTTGGACCAAATCCCGACATTGGCAACATCAAGGGATTGAGTCCCATTGAGGGGATTGATCCAGGCTTCAGAAGCTCCATAGCTGAAAAATGACATGAAATATAAAATGTCAAATTATAGGTGTAATAACTAAGAAATAAATGTTATGCAAAAGTGGCTCTATATATATAATGTGATCACAGGGAAAAACAAGAATGCAATAAAAAAGATCATAAAGGTTAGGAAACTCCTCTATTTCCAGCTTCCGACGGGGTTCAACTTGAGATCAGTAACAGAAGTTGCAATAATTAAATTTCAAATAAAATTCATATAAACGAGGCCAACTTATTTGACGTCAAAAACATTTTTCTTTCATATTAAGAATGCAAATATCATGTGTCTTTTGTGACTTTGCAAGGGTCTGTTCAAAAGAGTTGCTGAATTGGAAGAATGGGTATATGGGGAAATTGAGTAAGATCTAATCCGGAAAATGAGTTAGAACATTTGCAAAAAGAAGTTAAGAAATTGAAGGAGGAGAAAAAAGATTGGATGATTGGTAAGGGGCTCTAGCAAAAAAGGGTTTTAGATATTTGGGTCAATTGATGATTTATTATATATAATAACTAGTATGTTTGGGTATTAGCTATGATCCCTATGACTATAGGGATTGTGATAGTTGTTAGTATGAGAGAATAAGTTGGGTTTCAACTTTTAAGTTTATTTCCATTTTTAAGTTACATAAAGAGGGAATTAAAATAGTTTTATCTGAAATTACCTGAGAATTAGAGATCCTGGGATTGGAGATTGCTCATCATCTACCATGATTGATTTACTCGGGTTCCTATCTGGAAAAAAAAAACAGTCATTATATCGATAGTTATAAATAGATATATATAAGAGTTTTGGGATAATAGAACATGATATTACATTGAAGCAGTTCACCATTCGCCGTCAAATAAATGAAGCTTTAAGAATAAAAGTGATAGAAAACCAGTTTTCACAGCGGAAAAAACGTGCTTAGATTCTTAGGTTTAGTATGTACGTATCTTATCAAAGTAAATCCTATTTTACCGTATAGTTTCAGATCATACCGAATAACAGAAGGGAACAGATGGCGGTTGTGATGGAACAAATTTGCCTCAACTCTTCTACCTTATTCTTGAACGAGGGTGGGCTCTTTCTTTCTCTAGGCAATCTCAAAAATGTAGTTATGAAAAACTTATATTTCTGCCAAGAAAGGGGTGTGCTATATGTAGGCTAAGGTAGGGACTTATAGGCTAGATTAGGATAGAGGTCATTAAAAAGATTTCATGCTATTATATCTCCCTAAAAGCCCGAGATATACAATCAATTTAAATGGTGATTTATTCCACTAAAGATCATGACTGATCTCTCTACCATAATCTAAATATCTAATTCGTTCCAACTGTCAAACATGTTCATTATCTCCCCATGTAAAGATTAATCAGATACTTATTTATTAAATTAAATCACTGACTGATTTCTTATTTAATAAACGTATTATCCCTAAGCCTGTCTGCTTAACATATTTGTCGTGTCGGATTATAAATCCACCTGCAGGGTTTACATGAATATAACTTATAAGATTCCTCAAGGGAGGATCATCAATCCCTTATGGGACATGGATTTCTTTTATTACTAATAAACACTTATACGAATAATGATGTC
The DNA here is from genome assembly GCA_963682055.1 of Primula veris. NCBI lineage: Eukaryota > Viridiplantae > Streptophyta > Magnoliopsida > Ericales > Primulaceae > Primula > Primula veris. Next base: position 6,801,839 of record OY821750.1, on the reverse strand, counting down.
ATCTAACTCATTAAGTTTATTGACTCATGATAAATCTCACCATGTATGAATCAAAATAATAAACACATCCATGCATGTCTAAATAGAAATATAGGAATTAAGAGCATAAACAATAACCATGGCCATGAGTTATAAATCATTTTGTCTAGTCAGTCACCAAATGATTATTTCGTAACAGTCATGTTTAATACACACAAAGTGCACTAGTAAATGCAATTGGAATTTATCCATTCCCTGTAGTCAAAATAGACCTACTAAAACCACATACAATAACTCTACTGATAGTGTGTCCATTTCCATCTAAAGTTGTCAACATATAATATATATTCTATTAGAACCGACACTCTAATCTTCCGTGTATAAGTTGTACTCTACACATTAGACCATCTACTAAATAAAATAATAGATACCTATTTAGTCATTTAAATAATAATGTTAAATAACAATTGCTAATATTATTCTCATTAAATAGATCAATTCAAAACATTGTCAAGTATAAATCCAAAAACAAACATGTCTTTTAGTATATTTCTAACAAAAACAGAGCTACATCTTTTCTCATCTCTTTCACAGAGATCAAGCATCACTACCAAGATTGTGCAAGAAAAGGAAAGGAAGCGGTACTCTCTCTCCCTAGGATGAGATGTTTCTAGTTAGCGGTGGAAAATATAGAGTAGAAAGCGAAGAGAAGAGAAAGAGAATAACAGTTTTAAAACTCAACTACTTTCATAGGGCTTGTATTATTAAATTATTTCACTCGAGCCCCTTAAGTTTAAAATGTTACAGTTTCAATTCCTTTGTATTTCTTTTGTTGAAATATGGTTGGAGTATCAAATTAAACTCAATATAAATAAAATTTGTGGGCATCCCCCACTTTTAATTATTAAAAAAGAAAACTAGCATGTTTGGTGTTTCTAGCTTGGTAGAATATGGGAGGTTGCTTTACCAGATTTTTGTTGGGTTTTGAAGCTATAAAAGGTTAATTTTGTTTGCCCATTAATGTATATTAATGTAGAAGCCCCATGCAGAGAATATATACAGCCCACGATTAATGACTTGAACCTAAATTCATTTTAAAACAAATCATATCATATTTAAAGACAATAAATTCCTTACCTTATTTTCCACATCATAATTTCTACAATAAATGGAAATATCTCAAAGCATTTATTTGTTTCTCATCATGATAGTATATATAAATACTATTGCCCATATGGACAATAAGAAATCAGAAAAGCAAATATTCACAATATAGAAACCATATACTCCAATTCTTTGCTTTTTTGATACATAGCCATGCCCGAAAAGAAGGTTAAAATTGCTTTTATTGAAAATGCTGCCCGAAGAAATGCAGCATACAGGAAAAGAAATAAGGGCTTCCTGAAAAAAGCGGGTGAGCTGTCTACCTTATGTGACGTTGACGTGTGTGTGGTCATATATAACCCACACGAGAACCAACCCGAGGTTTGTCCCAATGTTCAAGCAGCACAGAGGGTGATTTCCAAGTTTAAGAGGATGCCATATTTGGAGCAGAGGAAGAACATGACGAACCAAGAAAGCTTCACTAGGGAACGGATTTTGAAAGTGGGCGAAAAGGTAAAAAAAGTGAGGGAAAAAAACAAGGAGATGGAGATAGAGGAGGTGATGTACCGGTGTTTGACCGGATGTGGAGGGAAAAATTTAAGTATGGAAGATCTTGCCCACCTAGAGATGTTGGTAGATAGATATACGAAGGAGGCTAGTGAAATGGTTGAAAAGTTGGCTAGGGGGGAGGGCTCAAGCAAGATGGGTGAGTTAGGAAGTAGTAACGAAGTTGCACTTATGGAGGAAGAAAATCATAATGAAAATTTTGGCTTGGAAGCAACGCAAAGGACACAAGAGTTTACCGGGAATCAAAATGAGCATAATCTTCTGCAGTTGGTTAATGGGCTCGAGATGCTGCTGCCTTTCGGAGATGACAACAATGGAGGTACGTCCAATGCTTTATATCTTGCAGGATGTGGAGAGACGTCTTTTTAGTTGTTATTTTTTATATTACTCATGATTTTTTATGTTTTATCCCCTGCGTGTTTAATTAGCATCTTGTAACTTTTGTTATGATTTTGTTTTATCTTATTCGTGTTTATATCCTTTCAGTGGTTTCAGATCTTCTTTATATTACAAACTCAGCTACTTAATTACATATCCATATAAATTGTAATATGCAATCAACAAAAGATGAGTATTTTATGTTTTTTTATAACGACTCGTTTGTTTGATTTTCTTCTTAATAAAGGAAAACTATGAACAATTAGTTTTAGATACTAAAGAATATCAAAATAAAATGCAGAGATACGAGCCACCATGATTGTTTCATATGATATTCATATAGCCAATCACAAAGTCTTGAGATTAAGACATAATTTGACGACGATGACGATGCCATCATAAAAAACAAAACGTGAAAAACTTGGTCAGCCTTTTTAATGCCTAATCTATGGCTAGAAATATCTTAATTAAAAATGTATGGGGAGGGAGAGAGAGAGGAGGAGGACCCTCGTACAATTTTTACTCAAACAAGCATGTTTCCTTCTCGACACGTTTAAAGTAACAGGAGTACTTGAGTGCTTGTAGACAAGTATGTTTGCTTATATGTTTATTATTTATTTGGCAAATTTTTGAATCCTATGTTGTTTATATTAGGATTGGTGTTATAAAGGATTTATGATAATTTTGTTATAATGATTATTACCTTGGATTGACCCTATTTGTATAGTTGACCGTATCTTGTTTGGATGATATAGATGCATATTAGTCAGTAATAATTCATGAATATTTTATTGCTATGGTTATGTCGTTCTATGTATTCGTGATTGATTGGAAGGAATTGACATGTGTGGATGAATAATTATTCATTTTGTTTAATATGACAAGAGCAGTATTTTAGTACGTGGTACGATTTTATATTTTGAAGGCTTGTTATATGACACATATATTTGTTGTGTTTATATTACATGGTTGCATGAAGTGCGTATTTATTATGTATATGATGTATCGGCTCTTGTCTCTTTCCTAGCCGGGGATATTGTTGTTACTCAGGGCTAGGAATATTTATAACTACCCGAGGGTAGAAAGAGTAGAAGAAAGGAAGAATATTAATAACAATTTATAGATTAAAAGAAGAAAATATGTTATTGTGTGAAAATACTTAAAATACTAGTTTTATTGGATTTTGTCTTTCCAATAGCCGGGGACGCCGGCGTCACTAAGGGCTAGGAAATTTTTCATAATGGCATTTGCCTCTCCCTTATCTGGAGGAACTAACGTCATGAACGAATAGGGAATGTGTTTGGCATTTGTCTCTCCCTTATCCGAGGTACTGACGTCACTAACGGATAGGAATAGTAACTACCCATGGGCTAGTTGATGATCATCGAAGGAAAAAATAAAGAAAAAGAAGAAAATTGGAATCTAATTAAAGAATAATATTTATTATTTAATTTTTTTATATTTATTGTATGAACTAGAAAGAGAACTTGTAACAATTATGACATTTTTTATTATCGTCTATATTCGTACATTTATATTGTGGGTTCCACGTTTAGGTTTAGATGGTGTGATGGTACACCCGTGGGTGTGCCACCTTGTCTTTATTGATATGTGAGACTCACTGTTACAAATTTGTGACAGGTCTAGACAAATGAAAAGGGCATTGCAGGACATTTCATGTGGGGCATAGCATGGGCGGCATTTTACTTCAGTTGTGATGTTTTCATCTTTAAAACTTTATGGAGTATCTTTTCTTTTCAGTTGTTTAGTTTTTCTATGTTTCAGACAATTGTGGTATTTCTATTTAAATTCGAGTTTTGAAGTTGTAGCCTACGGGCAAGTTTCCTAGTAAAGACTAATGATTGACTATAAGGTCTTGTTTGTTTGTTCCATAGTGTAAAATGGTATATTTTATAACTACATACTACTATGCTATGTTTGTTTACCGGATAGAATAAAAAGTTACTATTAGTAATATGGTATAAATAGTCCGATCATAGGTACTATTAATAACACCTATAAGGTGGTATAACTAATACCTCATATTTTACATGTAATAGTCCAATACCTCTTTTAATATCTATTGACAAATTGTCTCACAAATAAATTATTAAGTGCGGTTATTGGGATAACTAGCCTTATACCCCTTCTAATAATGTAAACAAACATGACCTTAGTGAGATAGATAATACCACCATATATGTGATATTAGTTATACACCCTTATTTGCATAAATTGTAGTATAATTAATTAGTACTATCATTTATATAATATCAAATATAATTTGTGTACACAAATAAATTATAACATGGAGCTCAGTGTACTAATAATCCTATACCGCAAATAAACGTGGCCTTATATTTTGCCCGATTAACTTATCTAGGGCTTAAATTTGACCGCTACGTTCTAACACAATGATAAAAATCCCCAATCCGGTAATTTGGTTATATTAGAGCTTAGGTTTAAGTTAAGGTTTAGGTTTAAAAACTACATCACAACCCCTTTCACAAGATTTTCACCAAAGCACTTTTACGGACCTTCGGTAACTTATGGTTACAATTCATTTGATTTGTTCGGATATATGAAAAATACCGTTCCCTAAAAAGTTGTATTGCATATAATCCCATCACAGTAAAAAGGAAGTTGGGAACAGAACATTGAAAGATTCTAGGCTTAAACATTATTGAGTTTTATTTGTAGTTCTAAATCTAATATGATCCAAATATTTGAGGAACCCCAACCATAAAAAATTTCATCGTAATTAGACTACAGTTAAATTATGAAACAGAATCTAGAATCTTAGTTATATAAAAAGTCCCAATGTTGTCCTGCCTGTTGGACCGGAATTTCATTTAATTACATGCATAGTATTTCTAATTCTGTGTTTAGTTTATTTTCTCTACAATATCTATATATTACACTTTCGCCCAATACTATTTTGTGTTTCTTTTGGGCCTCTGATTTCATGTTGCAGCATGGAGCGCTCTAACATATCATAATGTTAATATAAGCAAACTCAAGAAAAGCTAAGCATGCAAAATTTTACCAGTTTTTAAAAAAATACCCTCACTCTATCTCTATATAAAAAGCGGGAGTTGAGCACACAACTCTTCATCAGCAGCTTGGATCGCTTGTTGCAAACAAGGTGTTACAATTTTTTAAATAAAATCAGTAACAAATTTACGAACAAGTCAGCAACACGATCTCCACATAAAATTTAGCAACATAAAATATGTTGCTATAATTATTTTTTACCAAATATGATTTATCACATATTATCGTATTGTGTGTGTGTGTGTGTATATATACTTATATATATTTAAATATATTTATGTTTATATCTATAAAATTCTTAGTGATGATAGACATTACTTACTCTTAAAGAAATTTACCTCGTAAGTTTCTTTTTATATATTTCAATTCATTCCAATAGCTTCTTTTGCCGAGCAAAAATCCATTATGAGTTGTAAGTTTTTAATCCCCGATTAGTAATGCTTTGGTTAAGTTTTGTTTGGTCCTTTATTTTGGTGTAAATCAAATGGAACCAAACTAATAATTTCCAAGTGGTTTGGTCTCTAAATTTATCCAAAGAACGAGTCAACCAAACGAACACCCCTAAACCAGACTATCAAATCCATATAGCAAAAAATTAAGATGAAGCAATGTTAATAACAAGCTTCTCGAATTCAATGAATGACAAAGAATGCGATTAGGGCTGAAAAAGAGCCGAGTTCGGCTTGATGCAGGTGCACTTATGAGCGGGGTTAGGGGTTCGTATATATGGGTGCTGGAATTCAAAGAAAAAAGGAGTGTAATACACAAAATTTATATGTAAAATATAAACGTATTGGTAGAATTTTTCGTAATGTGAAGTTGATTGTATCCCTCCAAGTCTCATTGTAGCCCCTCTACTAAGTGGACTTCAAATACTTTTCCAAACTCGCATCAGCATCGGATGAGTATAACAAAATAAGTTCAAACTCTGCTAGTGACTTATTTGAAAATTTTGAGTTCGTGATCATTACGCTCGTTAAACTCTAATGATCCAAGTTAGACTCATTAAACTCTAATGATCCGAGTCAGTCTCATTAAACTCTAATGATCCGAGTCATCCTCGTGAACCTCAGTTTCACTCGTAACAAGAAATCATTTTTTTTCATATGGAATATATTTTTTGTAAAAATTATATATATATAGATATAAAATTAAGAAAAATAATGACTTATTTTAAAAAAAATGATTTATTTGACGAAAGATGGGCTCCAAAAACTCGTACGGTCATTCCCTTCCCCCAATTATTTCAAGATGTACCTCCTTTATTTTCAAGATTTCACCCTTTAGTGGATGCCACACCCTAACTTCTAGTGTAGCGGGTCTATGGTAGTATTACTCCTACTTAGATAATAAAATACACGCCTGTCAGAGTCTTCTCTTCTATGAAAAGCAAAAACAAACCCTAGATCTAAAATTTCGACCGCTCAAGTCTTTTACTTTCAGGCTCTCTCTATATATATCTTCCTTCCTATATGATAATCGTTTATTTATTGGTCAATTTCTGCTTTTTTCAAGTTTTTGTGTTTATTTATTGCCTAAACTTCTACAAGTTTACTCTGAAGTGTTTATGTTAGTTCGAGTCTAATTATGGTGTATTTGGTGGCCTATACCTGTAATCGGACTAATTGTTGCAATCATGAAATCTGATTTTAGGTTGTTTCCTATTCCGAATCATACAAATCTGTATCTTTTGCTTGATTGTATGTCAAAGGTTTGTGTATTACCATGTACCGTGTATGTCTGTATTTTGTTCTTTTGCTATTTCTTTATCTCATGGTGTGTTCTATATATCTAAAGTTTAAACTTATCCCCAATATTTGAATCTTGTGTTATTATGCAACCTCGTAACACCATGTACCGATTCTCATGAATGTTGTTAATGTATTTTTATTAACTTTGCATTGAGCAGAACCACTTTTATCACAAAGCATCTATATAAATGCCAATTTTACTCTGTGGACCTTTAGGATTAGTATAGATAGTTCTTTGATGTACAAGATATCTTTATTTCTTGTTTTACTGTACAAGATATCTTTTTCTTTTGTCTTAAATCAAAATTTATTATTTACACCCTCTTTATTGATTCTCCGAGAGCCTTAATAGTATTAATTTGCTTGAATGCAGTTTCACATTGCAGTCAATTTCTTTTCTCTAGTTGTTCCACTCATTTTCAAAGAAACTTCTCCCAAGTGTGTCATTTTAGAAAACTTAGTATATATCTATTCTCTGCTTATGTGTGTGTTAATTTTTGGTTTGTTAAAGTGTCAAATTTCCAAACAAACAAGCCTTACATGTCCTCTATTTTGTCAAAAGATGCATGTGCAAATAAAAAATCCATCTTATCTCGGTTTGTTTGTTTGTAAGTAATTGAATATTTTATCTTTTGGTTTGCTTTTAAGCAGATGGGAAAATATGATGGTTCTTGTGGTGGTTTTATCTCATCTCTGTGCAACAGGTTAGTTTGATCTCATCTCTTTCGTTTTCTTTATATGATTACGAAATGTCATTTTATGTTTTGAATACTATCTATAGTACCGCAGCTGGGTTGCGTGTAACTTTTATTATTTTTGTATTATAAGTTTCAATTATTTTATTAACTTTAGAACAACTTTTGATTAAATTAGTTTACTTGCATGTTGTCATTCTTGTAATTACTAGTTTATGCGAACCGGTGAAATATTTAAACCTAGAGGTTGGTTGGTTAAACATGACTCTCTAATATCTAGGCCGGTTTTGTTTGTGTTTTGTATTTTCAATATCTTTTTAGTACTCCACACCAAGTGTTTGATTTCAATCCTCAGCTAAAAACTAAACAAGTTTGAAGACGTTTTCTTCTATTTTAAATGTTTTACACTTTTTCTGCACCATAGTTGTTTGATTGAAGTCCTTAACATAAAACACACGAAATGGGTAAAATTTAAATTTGAAGAGTTTTGAAGAGCTATATCTTTTTTCATCTCTTTCACATATATCAAGCATCGCTATGAAGATTGTGCAAGAATAAGAAAGGAAGGGGTACTCTCTCTCTCACTAGGATGAGATGTTTCTAGTTAGCAGTGGAAAATACAGAGTAGAAAGTGAAGAGAATAGAAAGAGAATAACAGTTTTAAAAGTCAAGTGCTTTTAAAGGGCTTTTATTATTAAGTTATTTCACTCGAGCCTCTTAAGTTTCAAATGCTGCAGTTTTAATTCGTTTATATTTCTTTTGTTGTAATAAAGTCGGAGTATCAAATTAAACTCAATATAAATAAATCTGTGGTCATCCCCCACTTTTTTTTTTTTTTAAAAAAAAAAACTAGTATGTTTGGAGTTTCTAGCCTGGTAGAATATGGAAGGTTGCTCTGCTGAATATATACAACCAACGATTTTGTTTGGCCATTAATGTATATTAATGGAGAAGCCTCATGCAAAGAATATATACAACCAACGATTAATGACTTGAACCTAAATTGATTTTAAAACAAATCTTATAATATTTAAAGACAATAAATTCCTTACCTTATTTTCCACATCATAATATCTACAATAAATGGAAATATCTTAATTAAACATGCATGCGGAGGGAGGGAGAGAGGGGGAGGACCCTTCGTACAATTTTTACTCAAACAAGCATGTTTCTTTCTCGACACGTTTAAGGTAACGGGAGTACTTGAGTGCTTGTAGACAAGTATGTTTGCTTATATATTTATTATTTATTTGGAAATTTTTTGAATCGTATGTTGTTTATATTAGGATTGGTGTTATCAAGGATTTATGCTAATATTGTTATAATGATTATTACCTGGGGTTGACCCTATTTGTACAGTTGATTGTATCTTGTTTGGATGATATAGAGGCATATTAGTCAGTAATAGTTCATGAATATTTTATTGCTATTATGTCGTTCTATGTATTCGTGATTGATTGGAAGGAATTGACATGTGTGGATGAATAATTATTCATTTTGTTTAATATGACAAGAGCAGTATTTTAGTACGAGCTGGGATTTTATATTTTGAAGGCTTGTTATATGACGCATGTATATTTGTTGTGTTTATATTACGTGCTTGCATGGAGTGCGTATTTATTATGTATATGATGTATCGGCTCTTGTCTCTTTCCTAGCCGGAGATATTGTTGTTAGTCAGGGATATGGATATTTATAACTACCCGAGGGTAGAAAGAGTTGAAGAAACGAAGAATATTAATAACAATTTATAGATTAAAAGAAGAAAATAGGGTATGGTGTGAAAATACTTAAAACACTGTTTTTATTGGATTTTGTCTTTCCATAAGCCGGGGACACTGGCGTCACTAAGGGCTAGTGAAATTTTCATAATGGCCTTTGTCTATCTCTTACCTGGAGGAACTGTCGTCACGAACGAATCGGGAATGTGTTTTGATGGTGTGACGGTACACCAATGGGTGTGTTTCCTTGTCTATATTGATATGTCAGACTCACCGTTACAAATTTGTGGCAGGTCTAGACAAATGAAAGGGCATTACAGACTAGGACATTTTGTGCGGTGCATAGCATGGGCGACATTTTACTTTAGATGTGATGTTTTCATCTTTAAAACTTTATACAGTATCTTTTCTTTTCAGTTGTATAGTTTTTCTATGTTTCGGACAATTGGGCTATTTCTATTTGAATTCGAGTTTTGAAGTTGAAGTCTACGGACAAGTTTCCTTAAAAAACTACCTTCAAAATATTGTTTTTGCGCTGCAGTATTTTTTGTTTTATCAACGCTTGATGCCGTTTTATTCTTCAAACTAGGGCTGGGCGAAAACCGAAAAAACCGAACCGGACGACGGATAACCAAACCAAAAAATACCGAAACCGAAAAACCGAAAACTTTTCAGTTCGGTTTCGGTTTTTAATAAAACCGAACCGAAAAAGACCGAAACCAAAAAAAATCAAAACAAACAGAAAAAGACCGAAAAACCAAAAAAACCCCGAAATTGGACCGAAAAAAACCAGTTCGGTTCGGTCCGAAAAATAAAAAGACCGAAACCGAAAAAAATCGAGCTGAAAAATATGCTCGGTTAACCGAACCGAATTCAGCCCTACTTCAAACCGTTTCATTGTTTATTTAAAATGTTCTAGTTTTGAAAAGCTCCGCCCGTAACCTTTTTATGGAAACCGGGGCATGACAGAAGCTATGCATCTAAATAATCTCATCTTGTATACCAACCATTGTTAACAAAGTTACAAAGATACAAATTGTAAATGAATGATGGCCAGATTAAAGTTCTTTTACTTAGCCTAGTAGAGACTAATGATTGACTATAAGGTCATGTTTGTTTGTAATATAGTATAACAAGATATATTTTATAACTACATACTACTATGCCATGTTTGTTTACTGGATAAAATAAGAAGTTACTATTAGTAACATGGTATAAATAGTTCGATTATAGGTACTATTAATACCACCTATAAGATGGTATAACTAATACATCATATTATACATGTAATAGTCCAATACCTCTTTTAATACCTATTGACATATGTATAAATTTTGTAATCTTTACTCAGCTAAATATTATCCAATCCAAAGGTTTCAATTACTCATGTTGCATATAAACTCTTAGAGTTCCTATATATTTGTATTAATTTGCACCCAATATATTATTATTATTTTATTTATTTTGTTCCCATAAGTATAAACACTTTTCTTTCGGAAGGTACCACACGTGTCTAACACAAATTGTTGCAAGTTGCAATAATTTATTAATTTTTAGCAAGTACTAGTATCATTAAAGGATTGCCGGAATATATTAATCATAAATTATTTTGAAAAACACTACAAAAATTTCCATTTAAAAAAAATTATTTGGTTGTCGTGACAAACCCTGGTCATACATTTGTTCCGCCAGTGTACGTGGTTGCCTAAATTACATATTTATTATGTATTTGATGTATCGGCCCTTGTATACTCCCTAGCCGGGTATATTGGAGAAGAAGAAAATATGGTATGGTGTGAAAATAATTAAAATTCTAATTTTACTGGCCTTTGTCTCTCCTTTAGCCGGGACACTTGCGTCACGAATGGTTAGAAACTTTTTCATAATGGCCTTTGTCTCTCATTTATCTGGAGGCACCGACGTCACGCCTTATAGGGAATGTTTTTGGCATTTTTTCTCCCTTATCCGGGGGCATTGACGTCATGAAGGGTTAGGTACAATATCTACCTATGTGGTAGTTGATGATCACCGAAGGAAAAAAAAGAAAAAGAAGTAAAGTGAAATCTAATTAAAAAAAGAATATTTATTATTTAACTATTTCTTTTTTATCTTTGTAGTATGAAGTAGAAAGAGAAGTTGTAGCAATTATGACATTATTTATTATCGTCTATATTCGTATATTCATATTGTTTGTTCCACGTTGAGGCATTGATGGTGTGATGGTACACCCATGGGTATGATGCCTAGTCTATATTGATGCGTGAGACTTACCGTTAAAAATTTGTGGCAAGTTTAGACCAAGGAAAGGGTATTGCAGACTAGGACATTTGTTGCGGTGCATAGCATGGACGCAATTTTATTTCAGTTGTGATGTTTTCATTTTTAAAACTTTATGGAGGATCTTTTCTTTTCAGTTGTTTAGTTTTTCTATATTTGAGACAATTGTGGTATTTATATTTGAGTTCGAGTTTTGCAGTTGTTGCCTATGGGCAAGTTTCCTTAAAAAACTACTTTCAAAATCTTATTTTTCCGCTGCAGTATTTTTTTGTTTTAATAACACTTGACGCCATTTTATTTTCAAACCGTTAAATTATTTATTTAAAATGTTCTCCTTTTCAAAAGCTCACTTCGTATCCTTTTATGGAAACCGGGGGCGTGACGGAAGCTATGCATCTAAATAATCTCATCTTGTAGACCGGCCATTGTTAACAAAGTTAAAAAGATACAAATTGTAAATGAATGATGACCCACATAAAGTTCTTTTACTTAGCCTTGTAGAAACTCATTATTGACTCTTATATTTTGGCCGATTAATTTGTCTAGAGCTTAAAGTTCATTACTACGCTGCTAATTACACAATTATAAAAATCCACAACCCTGTAATTTGGTTACATGAGAGCTTAGGATTAAAGTTAAGGTATAGGTTTAAAAATTACATCACAACTCCTTTCACAAAATTTTCACCAAAGCACTTTTGCGGACCTTCAGTAACTCATCGTTACAATTGATTTGATATGTTCTGATATATGAAAAAAACCATTCCCTAAAAAAGTTTTATTGCGTACAATCCCATCACAGTGAAAACGAAATTGGGAACAGAACATTGAAAGATTCTAGGCTTCAACATTATTGATTTGTATTTGTAGTTCTAAATCTAGCTAGTTTGAGCCTATTATGATCCAAATATTTGAGGAACTCCAACCATACAAAATTTCATCATAATTGGACTACAGTTAAATTATGAAACATAATCTAGAATGCATTTAAAAAGGTCATGAAATGGGACTTCTAAAAGCATGGAAAGCTAAACAGGATAATACTGCTATCTCAAGAAACGCCGACATATAGAAAGCTACAGAATCATGCAACATTCTAAACTTTTTAGCATCCTTAGCTACAGAATCTTATTAATTTATGCTTCAAGAAGAACAATGGCATATACTAGTATTTTTGACGTAGCCAAGTTAATGAGGTGAAAATACAGAAGAGGACAATAAAAGACATAACATCTTAGGTCACGAAAAATAAGCTAATATTATTACTTTTACTCACAGCGTCTTGTGTTCTTAGAACGTGTTTGTAGAATGAATTGCTAGGTTTATTACGGTGTATACATTGCATTAATTGCAGTCCCTTACATAAAATAGGTTTTTTTTAAAGAGCTTAATTCCTGTGGTGGATGATAACTTCTCAAGCAGAGTTTTATTTACATGATGAAGAAATGAAGAATACGAATGAAATTCTTGGCACAACATACGGCGTTAGGATGAGCAGAGTTTCGAGTACTCTTTTTTGTACAATTTTGTTGTGACAAGTAGATGATTTTCAAGCAGTACTGGGGTATTCAACAATGGGTAATGGGAGATCATCTGCCAAAACATGATGATTATTCAATTGTACATAATTATTTATCCCTAACACTAGTTTTTTTTTTTTTAAAAATAACTGGTGGGGAAAACCCACATTTATTTTATTAATTATTGGTCTAAACAGGACAATATTATTGCTATCTCAAGAAACGCCAACAAATAATCATGCAACATTCTAAACTTTGTAACATCCTTATCTACAGAATCTCATTAATTTATGCTTATACTAGTGTTTTTGACATAGCCAAGTTGACGGTGCAGAAATACAGAAGAGGACTATAAGAGGCATAACAAGTTAGGTCACAAAGAATAAGCTAATTTGATTACTTTTACTAACAGCGTCTTTTGTTCTTAGCTAGAATATGTTCCTAGAATGAATTGCTAGGTTTATTACGATGCTAAGTTGCATTAATTTTAGTCCAGTCTGTTAGGACCATATTTCTAGCCTAGTAACTCTTTGTTGTCAATTGATTTGAACAAAATAATCCAAGTGGATGGTTAAGAATTAAGACAGCATAATGTTTACAGGTGTGGTTGCAACCTCAGTTGCAACTACAGTTCTAACCTGCCAATATGCAGGATTCTGCTTAATTCTGTCTAATTGCATTACTTATTCTTTAAAGTCTTTTATTTGAATGAAAGTATGCAGGATATAATTTCATATGTTTAAAAAGATTCTATCTATATTTATTTGAGAATATTAAAGTGATAAATAATGGAAATTGTTTAAAAGATATATGGAGATTAGTTTAAGAAGATAGTGTTCCTTTCAAGTGTGGAAACTAGATCTCTTTTATTATACAATGTCTTTATCTCTTCATTCAATCTACGTGTTTACAAATCAGCAATGATCTAATTAGATTAAATATATGGAGTTATGGTTTCACGTTTTATTAAGATTGTATCTCTTAAAAGATATTGTTTTATATGTTCCTTGTTCAAGGAAATAATAACTCTTATTGTCAAGCTAGTCTATTAACAGGTATTAACAAGAAAATTGAGATCAATCAATTGCATCATTATCTCATTCAAGATATGGAAAGGTTGATCAATCAGAAAAGTCCGAATCAATCAACAAGTTCTTGAAAAAAAAAGATTGTTTTTACTCTTTAAATAGTTAGTAGCTTTGCTTGTAAAAAATGTGTGTTTTAAATTATAAAGAACTCAACTTTGAGAGAATACACAATAAGCTTTAAAAACGAAAACAATGGTGGGATGTCATTGAATTTTTGAGTGATAGTTATAAGGTAAGAGCAATATAAAGATAGACAGAAAAACCTAGATGGAGTCTGAGAGTTTTTCATTAAGACTTGAATCCTATTTTGTAAGCCATTATAATATCATTAATCTGGGCAACTGCCCCGGAGACGTAGCCTAGTTCGGTGAACTCCGTTGTTAAATGTGCGTGCGATTTAATTCAGGTACATTTAATAATTGTACTTCTGTCCATCATTATACTAAGATTCCAACCTCAGTTGCAATTGTACTTGAAACCTAACTGCAATAACTGCAATTAGAACAGTGGATAGGAATTTCACAGTCCTTACATATACTAGGGTTTTTTGTTTTTTTATACGATAATTTTTTTCTTCATTGTTGCCATATCGGGGACAAACTTTTTGGTCCCTAAAGAGCTTAATTCCTGTAGTGAATGATAACTTCTCAAGCAGAGTTTTATTCACATGATGAAGAAATGAGGAATATGGATGAGATTCTTGGTACAACATATGGCGTTAGGATTAGCAGAGTTTCGAGTACTGGCTTTTAGTTGGACAGTTTGTTGCGACAGGAAGTTGCTTTTCAAGCAGTCGAGGATATAACAATGGGTAATGGGAGCTCATCTGCCAACACATGATGATTATTTAACTGTACATGATTTATCCTTACCTTTACTTCAAATTTACCATTCGCATCAAATTTATCGAGAAATTCGTAGTGAAACTCTGATGGAGGCAATTAAATCAAGAACATTCTGATTATAGCTCCTTCTAGTACTGATGCGTTTTGACAAAAATAATTCTTTTCATATAACTATTTCCATTAATTTACCAAAAGAGACCCAATCTTTTTAGTTCGTTATTCATTTGTATATTGGACATAAAATTCTAGGAAAATTAGAAGATTTATCTCAAAGCGTAAATAGAGAAAACATAAACATGCATATTGTGGACATTATGATATTATCAATTTTCTAAAAACAAACTTTAAACGTTGAGATATAGAGAATGGGGTTTCCTAATTTCGGAATCATCCAAATTAGATGAGGAAACTAACACGCTTATTCCTAGGTAGCATGTATGGTATTTATGTTAAGAAAAAAAAAGTGCACGCTGAAGCTTAAAAATTTACATGCTTGATCTTTATATATATATGGGAGCATCCATACACAAATAAAAAACACACTATATTTACACATTAATCCTAAACCTCCATTATCTATTGAATTAACAAAAAAGAAAAAATTCTCCCTCATTCTTTATTTTCACAGACCTCCCCTTCCCTCTCACGTCTAAATCCTTGTGTTTAATTTTTAACGTCAAACTCTTTAAAAACCAGTGTGTAACCTGTGTGTAACTCAAATACAGCCCTCGATACCAATAGAGATGAGGTGCAATCTTCTTTGCAAGGCGACAGAAACCGAACTAATTATTGTAATTGGAGACAAAATATTAGCCAAGAACTAGCAACTCCACGTAGACTACGACATCATCAACGACAACAAGTACGTATACAAAATATGAACGAACAAGAAAGGAATGCTAGACTCGAGCATCGTCGTATTACACAGCGTCAAATAAGAACACAACGTCAAACAGACTTGGGACAACCAAGAGTATATCGTTGTGCAAGAATTTATTCTCAAAATCATCATGTAGATAAATTGCTCTTGCACCCAACTGTAAATTGTCAATATTGTAATGCAACATTATTGTCACGCCCCGAAATCCGAAAAAACGGACATCAATGTGTGACCTTTTGAACAAAAGGAAAAAGAACCTGTTGGTACAAAATTTAACTTTTAAAGGAAAACGACTTGCGAGCTAAAGGAACAATTATACAAATGAAATAAAAATGTTTGCCAAACGTGGCTACAAGACAAGATGGTTTTAATAGATTTATATAAAAAAAGATACCAAACGAATGTAATTTGCCCGTAAGCTACAAACTCAAAAATGGTCTAAGTAAAAAGAAAGCGACTGAAAGAAGCCCCGAACCCCTGCAATATATCGCTAATGTTCCTATCCAAATGTCTCAACCTAAGTTGTACCTGAAAGACAAAACTATAACGGTGAGTCTCACGCACCTACATAGACGGGACGGCACCACACATGATACCGTCACTCCATCCAATAAATGTAAGAACTGACAAACAACAACTACAATAACAACGTATCAAAAGAAATGTAATAACATCATATAACGAAATAAATTAAGTAACTCCAACACACATGTATAACACACATGGACCTCTCACGCCACCTACCCCAGTCCGTAAGGTAGGTCATTCCCTATACCCCTCGGCTCGTCTTATGCCCCCGTTATTGGGAGAGACATAGACCTTTTCCAACATATAAATATTTAAAGTGTGCACTTGGACCTCTCACACCACTCGTCTCAGTCCGTAAGACGAGTCATTCCCTATACCCTCGGCTCGTCTAATGCCTCCGGTATAGGGAGAGACATAGACCATTGCCAACATATAAATATTTAAAGTGCACACTTGGACCTCTCACGCCACTCGCCCCAGTCCGTAAGACGAGTCATTCCCTATACCCCTCGGCTCGTCTTATGCCCCCGGTATAGGGAGAGACATATACCATTGCCAATAAATAAAACTCAAGGTCTCGGCCAATAATATTATACTATTCAATTATCACAATTCCCAATAAAATCACATTCCCAAAATACTAGCATTACCAAATGTCACGTTATCGCAATTCAACAAAACACATAAGCATAGGTACTAGAATCACAACTAGTCAAACGAGTCCAACAACCTAAAATCTCATTCATGCATTTTAACAAACACCTTGTATGCATAAACTGCAACTCATCTTTATTCAACATAAATTTACCCAATTTCATCAACAACTATAATAACACATAACAACTCATAAAAACACACAAACCCATCTATATTCTCATTAATTAGAAATTCATATGTCTAAAATCCCAATTGTCAAATTCAAAAAAAGTGAACTAAAAGAGCAACACATAAAATCCAATTAATAATTTAATAGAATATAATTGAGATAAAAGAAAACCTCCAAATTTTAAAAACGCAAGATCTAACCCTAACATACACCCCCGTCCAGTCGCAATGGATAACTCCCGTTACCTAAGTTCGTAGAGGAGATACTTCCGGTAAAAACTCGCTAATGGTGGTTTCTTCTTCTTCTACCTAAGCTTTGGAATCTATCTTTTCTCTCTTTTTGGTTTTTCTATTTTGAAAAGTGGGATGAAAAGTGTTTTATGTGAAACTGTTTTGAGAGAGTTTGGGAAAGAGAACTATTTGATCCCAAAGTTTTAAAAGTTAACTCATAAACAAAACTATTATTTTATTGCTCCAAAATAACAAATATTTATAAACAAAGCTATTGGGTCCTTTTTATTTATAAAATTAGTAACAGATTTTAAAAATAAAGTTTTTCAGAAGAGTTTCGGTTTGTGGCTAAAAATTGTATAAACCGTTTTTGGATAAATTTAATCGCAAATAAAACCATTTATAAAAATCTGGGATGTTACAATTATTCCAGCGTGAAACTATCTCGATGTGCTGCAATAATGGGGAAATCATATTGGAACCAATCGTATCACCAGGTGAGATGTTCTATTTATTTGCAGATCAATCACAAACAGGACGCCGCTTTAGACATTACATTCATACATATAACCATATATTTTCTTTCACATCTATGTGGGTTCATGTCGATGAAGAGGTAAGAGGACAAGGCATATACACATTTCGAGCGCAAGGAGCTATTTATCACAAAATAGGTAATCTACTACCGAATGGTAATGACATACCACGATTTCTACAACTATATATTTTTGATACAGACAACGAAATGCAGAACAGATTGAATGAGAACAATACTCTTCAGAATGAAATTATTCAAAGTATCACAAAAGAACTTGACTTATACAATCCATTTGTTTATACCTTTCGCCATATGGCTCACCGTCCAGACTTGCTCGAGTGTAACTACAAATCAAAGAACTACCGCCTAATCGTCAATATGACCTTCCAAGTGCTTCAGAAGTTGCTACAGTTTTAGTTGGCGGTGAAGAAGTAGGGAATATTGATGCAAAAGACATTGTAATTCAATCGATCGGAGGGGACTTCACTTTTCTCTTAGATACTACAGGCTATTATGATCCTTTACAGTATCCACTTCGGCTGCCTTACGGGACTTACGGTTGGACCCCGAATTGTTCGACTCTAGAAGGACGCAATATCTCATGTTGTGATTTTTATTCCTATACATTACAGGTATATCATGTTATGATTTTTTATTCCTATATGCTACAGGTTTTCTTATATATACTATTTTAAATTTTATCGTGTCTGTTAACTTTAATAATTATAGATTCGACCCAATGAACGTTCGGTTTTATTACGGGCTGGATGACTTCTTCAACAATATGTTGTGGACAATTATGTTAAAATTGAGGCAAACAATCTTCGATGGGTGCGCAAGAACCAATATAAACTTAGAAGGGATAGTTACAAAGGAGTTGTAGATGCTATACATTCTGGTGAAAACCATGGAGGTATGTCAAAAATACAAACACGTTTTTGAATTTCTGTTTTCGAATAATGACTGAACATGTCTAACACTTATGATTAAGATAATATTGTTATCGTCAATTCTCCTTAATTGTTATTTACATAGATACAACTATATGAAATAAAATCTAAAATAATATTGCTAGCAAAAGATATCATTGATCGGCATTCTATTAAAAATAAAATGGATACTTAACATAAAATTAATAAACTATAACCAAAGAAAAGAATTCTCTTTGATGTATTCATTTTGATTTGTCATTCCGTTATATAACAGAACAAATAATAGTATTTAAAAAAAAACTCTCCTTCATTTGTCATTTTTTAAATAATTTTCCCAAATCATGCAGGTAACATTGGTTAGAAAATTATATTACCATCTTCAATTGTTGGAAGCCCACGAGATATGTATCAACGCTATCAAGATGCAATGGCTTTAGTACAAAAATATGGTAAACCTGACATTTTTCTTACAATGACGTGTAACCCAAACTGGAAAGAAATTACAGAGAATTTGTTACCTGGTCAAACTCCAAATCACTGACCCGATCTACTGACTCGAGTATTTCGAGCAAAATTCAAAGAATTGAAACACGATCTTTTCAAGAGGAATGTGCTTGGAAAAGTAAAAGCTCATGTTTATGTCATTGAATTCCAAAAAAGAGGTTTACCACATGCTCATTTACTTGTGATCCTAGATGATGATGATAAGCTAATGACTCCCGATGATTATGATTCTGTTGTTAGGGCTGAAATTCCAGATAAGACACTAGAACCAGAGTTGCATAAAGTTGTTGTCAAACATTTTGGAAAATATTCAAATCTTTTGACGGAAGGTGGATTTCTTCAGACGAAGCATTTTGGAAAATATTCAAATTTCTAATGTTCCATATGACTCCGAGTGTAGAAAGATTGCAAATACACTTACCAAATGAGCATCAAATAAGGTTTAACGCTAATGACCTCATTGATCAGGTAATCCAACACTGTAGTGTTTTTCACAATAATTTCCTTATTAATTATAAAATGTATACAAAACATGTATTTTGTTATAACTTCAAACATGTTTCTTAAAACGTAATTCATTTTTCAGGTAATTCAACAGGAGTCTTTAGCACAAACAATGCTTTCAGAATTCTTTCGGTTGAATGTATATGACGCGAGAGAAAATCAATATCTTTATCGTGAAATACCTCAGTACTATAAATGGTGTGGCTCAGAAAAGAGATGGATACGTAGACAAAGCACTCAACGAGTAATAGGGAGAATTTATGCTGTTTCACCGAAAGAAGGCGACAGGTTTTACTTAAGAATGTTACTTAATCATATAAAGAGCTCTAAATCTTTTGAGGATCTGTTAACTGTTGACTGGTTTGAGTGTCCAAATTTCAAAACAGCTGCTGAACGGTATGGATGGCTTGAGCATGATGACAGCATTAGACAATGTCTATTGGAAGCAACAAACTATCAAAGGCCAGCAACCTTAAGAAGATTTTTTGCTTCAATTTTGTATTGGTGTGAAGTCACGGAGGTGGAATCTCTCTGGGACGAAATTTACCCATTTCTTAGCCAAGATTATGCTACTTCATGGGGTGTTAATGATAGTAGAGTACTTAATGATGTCCTCCATGACATGAATACTATTTTGAAATAGTTTGGCAAATATGTTTCAAGTTATATTCCATGGCTAACGGTGACTACTAATTCTAGATAATTGGTTCTTAAGCTAATACAAGATGAACGTTCAATTCCAATTTCCCAAGAAGACTTGAATTCTGTTACTAACTTGAATGATGATAAAAAAATAGCATTTGATAAAATTATTAAAGTCGTAGAAGAAAATGATAATGCTTTGTTCTTTATTGATGGTCCAGGAGGAACGGGTAAAACCTATTTATATCGGGCTTTATTAGCCAGAGTTAAAAATATGGGTGAGATTGCTATTGCAACAGCAACTTCCGGAATAGCTGCAATGCTTTTACCAGGAGGGAGAACAGCTCATTCAAGATTTAAAATATCAATTCTACTTTCGCCAACAACAATTTGCAATATAAAGAAACAACAAGATTTGGTTAAGTTGATTAGGGAGGCAAAGGATATTATTTGGGATGAAGCGCCGATGACTAATCGTTATGAATTTGAGGCTTTAAGTCATACTTTCATTGATATATTAGGTGTTGACATGCCTTTTGGAGGAAAAATTATGGTTTTTGGTGGTGATTTTCGTCAAGTGCTTCCTATAATCCAAGAAGGTACGAGAGCGGAGACGATTGGTGCTTCTATAGTCTAGTCGCCACTTTGGAGATATGTTACTGTGTTACATCTTAAACAAAATATGAGATCTGTCAACGACCATGAATTCGCAGAATTTCTTCTCAGAGTGGGAGATGGAACATAACCAAACATTGACGGTGACTTGATAAAAATTCCAAACTCATTGACAATACCATCGGAAGGCATAGAGTCATTAAATACCTTGATAGACAACAATTTTCCTGAACTACACAATCATATCAATGATGCAAGATATATGCTGGGAAGGGCTTTAATCACTCCCTTAAATGACGACGTTGATAAAATAAATGATAGAGTGATAAGGCGATTTAGTGGACATGAAAAGATATATCATTCATTTGATAAAGTGGACAATGACACGAACAACACTTATCAACAAGAATTTCTCAACTCGATTTCACCTGGTGGAATGCCACCGCACGTTCTTCGTTTGAAAGTCGGTGCTCCAATTATGCTTTTGAGGAATATGGATCCGGCCAATGGATTATGTAATGGTGCACGTTTGATTTGTCGTTCTCTAAAAATAAACTTCATAGATGCTGAAATTTTAGAAGGACCCCATCATGGTACAAGAACATTTCTACACCGCATCCCATTAGAACCTCCTGACTCTGTTCAACTCCCATTTAAGATTATATGAGTTCAGTTTCCTATTCGGCTGAGTTTTGCTTTAACTATAAATAAATAACAAGGACAAACTATTCCACATGTTGGTATTTATTTGCCAGACCATTGAAAACAAAAGAGTATGAAGGGTTATGATTCTTATTTGCCTAGTTGTGATTCTATTACCTATGCTTCTGTGTTTTGTTGAATTGCGATAATGTGACATTTGGGAATGCTAGTATTTTGAGAATGTGATTTTATTGGGAATTGTGATAATTGAATAGTAAATATTATTGACCGAGGCCATGAGTTTTATTTATTGGCAATGGTCTATGTCTCTCCCTATACCGGGGGCATAAGACGAGCCGAGGCGTATAGGGAATGACTCACCTTATGGACTGTGGCGAGTGGCGTGAGGTCCAAGTACGCACTTTAAATATTTATATATTGGTAAGGGTCTATGTCTCTCCCTATACCGGGGGCATAAAATGAGCCGAGGGGTATAGGGAATGACCTACCTAACGGACTGGGATAGGTGGCGTGAGAGGTCTATGTGAGTTATACCTGTGTGTTGGAGTTACTTAATTTATTTCGTTGTATGATGTTATTACATTTCTTTTGATACATTGTTATTGTAGTTGTTGTTTGTGAGTTCTTACATTTATTCGATTGAGTGACGGTATCATGTGTGGTGCCGCCCCGTCTATGTAGGTGAGTGAGACTCACCATTACAGTTTTGTCTTTCAGGTACAACTTAGATTGAGACATTTGGATAGGAACATTAGCGATGTATCGCAGGGGTTCGGGGCTTCTTTCAGTCGCTTTCTTTTTACTTAGACCATTTTTTAGGTTGTAGCCTACGGGCAAATTACATTCGTTTGGTATCTTTTTTTATATAAATCTATTAAAACCATCTTGTCTTGTAGCCGCGTTTGGCAAACATTTCTATTTCATTTGTATAATTATTCCTAGAGCTCGCAAGTCATTTTCCTTTAAAAGTTATTTGAGTTTATAAAGTATCTGCAATTCTAATTCGCAGGGGGAGCTTTAGTGGTTAATTCAAAAGTACTGTTAATTGATTTGAACAAAATAATCCAAATTGATGGTTAAGAATTAAGATAGCATAATGTTTACAGGTGTGGTTGCAACCTCAGTTGCAACTACAGTTCTAACCTGCCAATACGCAGGATTCTACTTAATTCTGTCTAATTGCATTACTTATTCTTTAAAGTCTTTTATGTGAATGAAAGTATGCAGGATATATTCTCATATGTTTAAAAAGATTCTATCTATATTTATTTGAGAATATTAAAGTGATAAAGAATGTAAATTGTTTAAAAGATATATGGAGATTAGTTTAAGAAGATAGTGTTCCTTTAAGTGTGGAAACTAGATCTCTTTTATTATACAATGTCTTTATCTCTTCATGCAATCTATGGGTTTACAAATGAGCAATAATCTAATTAGATTGAATATATGGACTTAGGGTTTTACGTTTTATTAAGATTGTATCTCTAAAAAGATATTGGTTTATATGTTGCTTGTTTAAGAAAATAGTAATTCCTATTGTCAAGCTAGTCTATTAACAGATATTAACAAGAAGATTGAGATCAATCAATTGCAGCATTATCTCATTTAAGATATGGGAAGTTTGATCAATCAGAAGAGTCCAAATCTGTCACGCACCAAATTCCATAAACACGGATATTGAGGCATGACTTTTTTAAATAAAAGGAAAACGAAACCTGTTGGTACAAAATTAAAATTTTTAAAGAAAACACTTGCGAGCTAAAGGAACAATTAAATGAATAAATATAAATTTTGCCAAACGCGGCTACAAGACAAATGATTTTAACAAAGTTAAAAGAAAAGAGAAACAACGAATGTAATTTGCCCGTATGCTACAACCTTAAAAAGATAGTCTAAAAAAAAGAAAGCAATAGAAAGAAGCCCCGAGCCCATGCGATATCTTGCTAATGATCCTAACCAAACGCCTCAGCCTAAGTTGTACCTGAAATACAAAACTGTAACGGTGAGTCCCACGCACATACCTAGACGGGACGGCACCACAAATACCGTCACTCCATCCCATAAATGCAAGAACTCACAAACAACAACTACGATAATCAACGTATAAAAGAACTAATAATAACATCGAACAACGAAATAAATTAAATAAACATCTATAGCAAACATGGACCTCTCATGCCACCTACCGCAGTCCGTAAGGTAGGTAATTCCCTATCCCCTCGGCCGTCTTCTGTCCCCGGAATTAGGAAGAGACAGAGACCATTGCTAACATAAAAGTAGATTTAAAGTGCGCACTTGGACCTCTCATGCCACTCGTCCCAGTCCGTAAGACGAGTCATTCCCTATCCCCTCGGCCGTCTTCTGTCCCTGGAATTAGGAAGAGACAGAGACCATAGCTAACATATAAATAAATATAGTGCACACTAGGACCTCTCATGCCACTCGCCCCAGTCCGTAAGACGAGTCATTCCCTATCCCCTCGGCCGTCTTCTGTCCCCGGAATTAGGAAGAGACAGAGACCATTGCCACTACAGCTAAATCACAAGGCCTCGGCCAATAATATAAAACCATTCAACTAATCACATCTCATACGGCCTCGGCCAATAATGTAAATCCATTCAACTAATCACATCTCATACGGCCTCGGCCAATAATATAAATTCACGCAAATAACACATTCTCATACGTCACTTTGACGCAATTCAACAAAGCAAATAAGCATAGGTACTAGATTCACAACTAGCCAACCAACTCTATCAATATAAAATTCCATTCAGGCATTTTAACAAACACTTTGTATACGCAATATAAAACCCATCATTATTCAACAATATTTTACCCAATTCTATCAACATCCATAATAACACATAATCAACGCATAAAACACGCAACCCATTAATATTCTCATTAATCCGAAATTAAAAGACTAAATCCTCAACTACTCCAAAACAAATAAATGAATTAAACGTACAACAAATAAACTCAATTATCAATTTAAGAACATAATTAAGATAAAAGGCAAAAACCCCCCCAATTTATAATAAACACAAAACCAAAACCTAACATACACCCTCGTCTAGGTGCAATGTATAACCCCCGTTACCTTAGAGTGTAGAGGAGATGCTTCCGGTATGAACCCGCTAACGTGGTTTCTTCTTCTTCTCCTTTTTCTCTCTTTTCTCTCTTGTATTTTGCTGGTCTTAGGTTTAAAGAATTGAAAGTGGGCTGATTTTTGGTTTAGAAAAAACTGTTTTTAGATAGTTTGTGGAAGCGAACTATTTGGTCCCCAAAGTTCTAAAAGCTAACTCTTAATCCAAATATATTGTTTTACTACTCAAAAATAACAAATCTTTAGAAACAAATCTATTGGGTGTTTTTTATTAGTAAAATTAGTAACAGGTTTTTAAAATAAAGTTTTTCGGAAGAGTTTCGATTTTTGGCTAAAAATTAGTCGAGTGACCGGTTTTTGGTAAAATTTGAATAAAACGTTTTTGGATAAATTAAATCATAAATAAAACCACTTATAAAAATACGGGATGTTACAAAATCAATAAACAAGTTCTTGAAGAAAGAAGATTGTTTTTACTCTTTAAATAGTTAATAGGTTTGCTTGTATAAAATGCGTGTTCTAAATTATAAAGAACTCAACTTTGAGAGAATACACAATAATAGTTAAAAACAAAAACAATTGTGGGATGCCATTGAATTTTTGACTGATAGTTATAAGTTAGGAGCAATATAGAGATAGGCAGAAAAACCTTGAGCGAGTATGATAATTTTTCATTAAGACTTGAATCCTATATTACAAGCCATTATAATATCATTAATCTGGGTAAGTGTCCCGGAGACGTATCCTAGTTGGGTGAACTCCGTTGTTAAATGTGCGTGCGATTTAATTCAGGTACATTTAATAATTGCACTTCTGTCCATCATTATACTAAGGTTCCAACCTCAATTGCAATTGTACTTGGAACCTAACTGCATAACTGCAACTAGAACAGCGGATAGGAATTTCACAGTCCTGACATATACTAGGTTTTTTTTTTATACGATAATTTTTTTCTTCATGGATGCCATATCGGGGACAAACTTTTTGGTCCCTAAAGAGCTTAATTCCTGTAGTGAATGATAACTTCTCAAGCAGAGTTTTATTCACATGATGAAGAAATGAGGAATACGGATGAGATTTTTGGTACAACATATGGCGTTAGGATTAGCAGAGTTTCGAGTATTGGTTTTAGTTGGACAGTTTGTTGCGACAGGAAGTTGCTTTTCAAGCAGTCGGGGATTTAACAATGGGTAATGGGAGCTCATCTGCCAACACATGATGATTATTTAACTGTACATCATTTATCCTTAGCTTTACTTCAAATTTACCATTCGCATCAAATTTATCGAGAAAATCATAGCGAAACTCTGATGGAGGCAACTAAATCAAGAACATTCTGATTATAGCTCCTTCTAGTACTGATGCGTTTTGACAAAAATAATTCTTTTCATATAACTATTTCCATTAATTTACCAAAAGAGACCCAAACTTTTTAGTTCGTTATTCATTTGTATATTGGACATAAAATTCTAGGAAAATTAGAAGATTTATCTCAAAGCGTAAATAGAGAAAACATCAACATGCATATTGTGGACATTATGATATTATCAATTTTCTAAAAACAAACTTTAAACGTTGAGATATGAAGAATGGGGTTTCCTAATTTTAGAATCATCCGAATTAGATGAGGAAACTAACACGGTTATTCCTAGGTAGCATGTATCGTATTTATGTTAAGAAAAAAAAAGTGCACCCTGAAACTTGAAAATTTACATGCTTGATCTTTATATATATATGTGTATATATATATATATATACTAGCAGAACTGTCCACACGATAGGTGTGAATCCAAAAAAATATATGTAACCTAGAATCTTTGATGAAGTGAGGAACAATTATGGTTGAGAGAGATAAGTTAATAATTAGATGACAGTTTTTTTTTTCTTTTAATTCTCCTGTAAAAGGTGTCTACTACTATTTTGTAATTTTGTAAATTAATAGGACTATTTTATAAATAATTATTTCAAGGCTTCATAAGCCCTCTTCACATAAAGTAATAGTATAGATATGAGAGCATCCATACACAAATAAAAAACACACTATATTTACACATTAATCCTAAACCTCCATTATCTATTGAAATAACAAAAAAAAAAAAAAAACTCACTCTCATTCTTTATTTTAACAGACCTCCTCCCCCTCTCTCTCACGTCTAAATCCCTGTGTTTAATTTTTAACGTCAAACTCTTTAAAAACCAGTGTGCCCAAATGTAACATCCCGTATTTTTATAACTGTTTTTAATTAGGAATTAATTGATCCAAAAACGTTTTATTCAAAAAAATTTACCAAAAACCGGTCACTCGACTAATTTTTGGCCAAAAACCGAAACTCTTCCAAAAATCTTTATTTTAAAAACTTGTTACTAATTTTATCAATAAAAAGGACCCAATAGTTTTGTTTCTAAAAATTGGTTATTTTTTAGCAGTAAAGTAATATATTTGATTAAGAGTTAAGTTTTAGAACTTTAGGGACCAAATAGTTCACTTCCACAAACTTACTCAAAACAGTTTTTATCTATTCAAATCAGCCCACTTTTCATTCTTTAAACTTAAAAAAAAAACCCAGCCAAATAGAAGAGAGAAAAGAGAGAAAAAGGGAGATTCCAAAGCTTAGGAAGAAGAAGAAGAGACCACGTTAGCGGGTTCTTAGCAGAAGCATCTCCTCTACACACTAAGGTAACGAGGGTTATCCATTGCGACTAGACGAGTGTGTATGTTAGGATTAGCTTTTGCGTTTATTTTAAATTGGGGGTTTTGTCTTTTATCTCAATTATGATCTATTAAATTATTAATTGGGTTTATTTGTTATATGTTTAATTCACTTATTTGAATTGGAGAAGTTGATGAGTTAGTTATATTAATTTCGTATTAATGAGATTATGGATGGGTTTGCATGTTTTATGCGTTGATTATCTGATTCTATAGTTGTTGATGAAATTGGATAATTTATTGTTGATTATAGATGAATTGTAGTTTATGTATACAAGGTGTTTGTTAAAATGCCTGAAGGAGGTTTATGTTGTTAGACTTGTTTGGCTAGTTGTGAACCTAGCACCTATGCTTATGGGTTATGTTGAATTACATTAGAGTGACGTATGAGAATGTGTTATTTGCGTGGATTTATATTATTGTCCGAGGTCGTATGAGAATGTGTTATTTGCGTGGATTTATATTATTGGCCGAGGCCTTGTGATTTAGCTGTAGTGGCAATGGTCTCTGTCTCTTCCTAATTCCGGGGACAGAAGACGGCCGAGGGGATAGGGAATGACTCATCTTACGGACTGGGACGAGTAGCATGAGAGGTCCTAGTGTGCACTATATTTATTTTTATGTTAGCTATGGTCTCTGTTTCTTCCTAATTCCGGGGACAGAAGATGGCCGAGAGGATAGGTAATGACTCGTCTTACGGACTGAATTCCGGGGACAGAAGACGACCGAGGGGATAGGGAATGACCTACCTTATGGACTGGGGTAGGTGGCATGAGAGGTCCATGTTTGCTATAGAAGTTATTTAATTTATCTCGTTGTACGATGTTATTATATTTCTTTTTATATGTTGATTATCGTAGTTGTTGTTTGTGGGTTCTTGTACTTATGGGATGGAGTGACGGTATTTTGTGGTGTCGTCCCGTCTATTTATGTGTGTGGAACTCACCGTTACAATTTTGTATTTCAGGTACAACTTAGGTTGAGGCGTATGGTTAAGAGCTTTAGCAAGGCATCACATGGGTTCGGGCTTTTGCTTTCTTTTTACTTAGATTGTTTTTGAGGTTGTAGCCTACGGGCAAATTCGTTCGTTCGTTATTTTTAGCTTTTATAAATCCTGTCTTGTAGCCGCGTTTGGCAAACAATTTATTTTATTCATTTAATTATTCCATTAGCTCGCAAATGTTTTCTTTTAAAAATTTTAATTTCGTACCAACAGGTTATCTTTTCTTTTGTTTAAAAAGGTCATGCCTCGATATCTGTGTTTTATGGATTTTGGGGTGTGACAAGTTGGTATCAGATCTAACTAGGTTCTTGTATACTTTGGGACGACGGGAAGATGGGTAACCATTGGACCAAAATCCATCGTATCATTTTCACAAAACTTTTCCAAAAACTCAAACTTTTTCTAAAACGGGGGGTTGCATTTAGCTTAAGTCATGTAGCTAGAGTTTAGTATTAGTTGATGGAAGGAAAGTCCACATGTGAGGCAAGTTGGGGACAATGAGGACGCTTGTTGATCCCGACTCGCCAAACTAGTGGGTGGACCTTTCGTCGGTATGTGTGAAGGAATACCTTAGCGATGTGGAATTCTAGAGTATGCGAGGACGCTCGGGTGCTTTAGGATAACGTATCGTGATGGGTTATCCCTCGCATTTTTGTGTTGTTTGTATGCGTGTGTAGATTGATATAGTGTGTATGGGGTATAAGTTTCCATGTCTAGTAGTAGCAAACTATTAAAGTGCGTGAATTGTGTCGTGTATGGTTTTATGTAGCATGTTTTATGAAGCCACATACAATTGCGAATTGCTTTAAACATTGCAAAATTTGGACCACATGTGTTAATGAATTACCAGTTACAAATGAAATGGATGAAGAGAATCAAATGATACTTACAGATTTGAGTAATCAGCTTAAAGAACTTCACTACACTAACCAAATGGATATGTATGTCTCTCTTAATCATCCAAATGAGAAAAAAGTCACGCACGCTTTAACCGAAGAAGAAATCATTACAGCAATTAGGCAAGAAGCGAAGGAAGATAATCCGGAGGATGATAGTATAGAAATACCAAAAGTTTCGTGTCAAGAAGCTTTAACCATGCTTGACAAGTTAGAAATATTTTGGCTTCAGGAGTTCATGCGGATGAGTTATTACGTACGCGAAATTTGAAGGATGTAGTAACTACCAACAAAATCAAGTCAATGTCGCAAACAACAATAGATAAATATTTTGCAAAATGTTAAACTTAATGTAACGATATATATATATATATATATATATATATATATATATATATATATATATATATATATATATATATTCAATATAATGTCATTTATTACTATATGGACGAGTTTTATTAAGACGCGACCCAAAAAAAGCATGACTTATTACAATGTGGAGTTTATTCCTATTTATGATTGGTCGCAAGTCGGGAACATGAATTTTTATTCTTATAGAGAGTTTATTCCTATAGGGAGTTTATTCCTATAGGAAGTATTCTTATAGGGAGTTTCTACTGTAGTCGCTACTTGAGAGTAGAGGAAAATTATGAATAAGACATTTATTTGTACTGTAGTCCAGCCACCAAAAACTTGTATAGCAATCGGTGTGTTTCCTAATTGGCTTTCAGACTTCAGGAGGAGTTCCTCTATATTTCTTCTATTGTAACAAATACAACACTTCATAATTATTCAATCTGAACATAATGTACTGTTACTCTCGCTAAATTTAGCATGTTTTGTGATTGTTTTACCGTCATACCCGATACTTAAATAGATCAAAATTCTTAAGGTCTTCTATTTCTAAAATCAAACCATTTGAAGGACTGATTGCTCTGTACCAGTAAAAAGATGCTCAGATTTAGTCTTTTTTTCATGGTTGATCAACATCAACAAATTCAACGAAAATGCTGTGCAAAAGGAGAAATCACTCACTATAGATCACCGGTAACCATACTAGTATTGTAACTATTGTTGGCTAATAGGATATCAATATAAAATAAACTGTTTTTGGGAATGATTAGAAAATACACTTGTAGCTCGAGAGCTCAACAGTCAAATCAATGATACATTACTACTCACTGAAGGACTAGCCTCGATCAATATGTCATGAATTAATTCAATCTATAAATTAACTTACGGCAACATAAAAGAAAATGTACACTCTTACAGGCAGCAAAATATTAGAAGGGGATATTTGGAAAGGAACAACAAGTTGCATAACCGTTTCAACAAATAAGCAAAAAGAAAAGTCATATAATTCTGCATGTAAATTCTCATCAAACCCAAACATTTGCACGCCAAGAGAAATAGAAATAGAAATGGAAATAGAAGAAGATAAACAAAGATAAAACCAATCACCAGTTTTTCTTCAAGTTCCTTCACATTAAAATTAATATATGCATCCTAAAATTATATAATGAACACATTTTTACCACGATCCTCCGTTCAACATGCAACTCCAATACCCATATCTCCTTGCTTTCTATGTTGCTCCATTTCATCCCTCTAGTTTAGTGGTTGCTTCAAATCATTGAAAGGGAAAAATAGGCTTGGAGTAATCTCTTGAACACCTTGAAGATTAGCATCCCATTTTGATTTATCCCATTTAAGGAGAAATTAAGTGTTGTCTTATACTCTTAGAGAGGATATTCAGGTGGAAACATTGGGTTTGGACCAAATCCCGACATTGGCAACATCAACGGGTTGAGTCCCATTGAGGGGATTGATCCAGGCTTCAGAAGCTCCATAGCTGAAAAATGACATGAAATATAAAATGTCAAATTATAGGTGTAATAACTAAAAAATAAATGTTATGCAAAAGTGGCTCTATATATATAATGTGATCACAAGGAAAAACAAGAATGCAATAAAAAAGATCATAAAGGTTAGGAAACTCCTCTATTTCCAGCTTCCGACGGGGTTCAACTTGAGATCAGTAACAGAAGTTGCAATAATTAAATTTCAAATAAAGTATAAACGAGGCCAACTTATTTGACGTCAAAAACATTTTTCTTTCATATTAAGAATGCAAATATCATGTGTCTTTTGTGACATTGCAAGCGTCTGTTCAAAAGAGTTGCTGAATTGGAAGAATGGGTATATGGGGAAATTGAGTAAGATCTAATCTGGAAAATGAGTTAGAACATTTGCAAAAAGAAGTTAAGAAATTGAAGGAGGAGAAAAAAGATTGGATGATTGGTAAGGGGCTCTAGCAAAAAAGGGTTTTAGATATTTGGGTCAATTGATGATTTATTATATATAATAACTAGTATGTTTGGGTATCAGCTATGATCCCTATGACTATAGGGATTATGATAGTTGTTAGTATGAGAGAATAAGTTGGGGTTCAACTTTTTAGTTTATTTCCATTTTTAAGTTACATAAAGAGGGAATTAAAATAGTTTTATCTGAAATTACCTGAGAATTAGAGATCCTGGGATTGGAGATTGCTCATCATCTACCATGATTGATTTACTCGGGTTCCTATCTGGAAAAAAAAACAGTCATTATATCGATAGTTATAAATAGATATATAAGAGTTTTGGGATAATAGAACATGATATTACATTGAAGCAGTTCACCATTTGCCGTCAAGGGAGTATCATCAATCCCTTACGGGACGTGGATTAATCAGATACTTATTTATTAAATTAAATCACTTACTGATTTCTTATTTAATAAATGTATTATCCCTAAGCCTGTCCGCTTAACATATTTGTCGTGTCGGATTATAAATCCACCTGCAGGGTTTACACGAATAAAGCTTATAAGATTCCTCAAGGGAGTATCATCAATCCCTTGCGGGACGTGGATTTCTTTTATTACTAATAAATACTGATACGAATAATGATGTCATCTAACTTATCAAGTTTATTGACTCATGACGAATCTCACCATGTATGAATCAAAATGACAAACACATCCATACATGTCTAAATAGAAATATAGGAATTAAGAGCATAAACAATAACCATGACCACGAGTTATAAATCATTTTGTCTAGTCAGTCACCAAATGATTATTTCGTAACAGTCCTGTTTAATACACACAAAGTGCACTAGTAAATGCAATTGGAATTTATCCATTCCCTGTAGTCAAAATAGACCTACTAAAACCACATACAACAACTCTACTGATAGTGTGTCCATTTCCATCTAAAGTTGTAAACATATAATATATATTCTATTAGAACCGACACTGTAATCTTCCGTGTGTAAGTTGTACTCTACACATTAAACCATCTACTAAATAAAATAATATATACCTATTTAGTCATTTAAATAATAATGTTAAATAACAATTGCTAATATTATTCTCATTAAATAGATCAATTCAAAACATTGTCAAGTATAAATCCAAAAACAAACATGTCTTTTAGTATATTTCTAACAAAAACAGAGCTACATCTTTTCTCATCTCTTTCACAGAGATCAAGCATCACTACCAAGATTGTGCAAGAAAAAGAAAGGAAGGGGTACTCTCTCTCACTAGGATGAGATGTTTCTGGTTAGCGGTGGAAAATATAGAGTAGAAAGCGAAGAGAAGAGAAAGAGAATAACAGTTTTAAAACTCAACTACTTTCATAGGGCTTGTATTATTAAGTTATTTCACTTGAGCCCCTTAAGTTTAAAATGTTACAGTTTCAATTCCTTTGTATTTCTTTTGTTGAAATATGGTTGGAGTATCAAATTAAACTCAATATAAATAAAATCTGTGGGCATCCCCCACTTTTAATTATTAAAAAAGAAAACTAGTATGTTTGGTGTTTCTAGCTTGGTAGAATATGGGAGGTTGCTCTACCGAATTTTTGTTGGGTTTTGAAGCTATAAAAGGTTAATTTTGTTTGCCCATTAATGTATATTAATGTAGAAGCCCCATCCAGAGAATATATACAGCCCACGATTAATGACTTGAACCTAAATTCATTTTAAAACAAATCATATCATATTTAAAGACAATAAATTCCTTACCTTATTTTCCACATCATAATTTCTACAATAAATGGAAATATCTCAAAGCATTTATTTGTTTCTCATCATGAGAGTATATATAAATACTATTGCCCATATGGACAATAAGAAATCAGAAAAGCAAATATTCACAATATAGAAACCATATACTCCAATTCTTTGCTTTTTTGATACATAGTCATGCCCGAAAAAAAGGTTAAAATTGCTTTTATTGAATATGCTGCCCGAAGAAATGCAGCATACAGGAAAAGAAATAAGGGCTTCCTGAAAAAAGCGGGTGAGCTGTCTACCTTATGTGACGTTGACGTGTGTGTGGTCATATATAACCCACACGAGAACCAACCCGAGGTTTGGCCCAATGTTCAAGCAGCACAGAGGGTGATTTCCAAGTTTAAGAGGATGCCATATTTGGAGCAGCGGAAGAACATGACGAACCAAGAAAGCTTCACTAGGGAACGGATTTTGAAAGTGGGCGAAAAGGTAAAAAAAGTGAGGGAAAAAAAAAAGGAGATGGAGATAGAGGAGGTGATGTACCGGTGTTTGACCGGATGTGGAGGGAAAAATTTAAGTATGGAAGATCTTGCCCACCTAGAGATGTTGGTAGATAGATATACGAAGGAGGCTAGTGAAATGGTTGAAAAGTTGGCTAGGGGGGAGGGCTCAAGCAAGATGGGTGAGTTAGGAAGTAGTAACGAAGTTGCACTTATGGAGGAAGAAAATCATAATGAAAATTTTGGCTTGGAAGCAACGCAAAGGACACAAGAGTTTACCGGGAATCAAAATGAGCATAATCTTCTGCAGTTGGTTAATGGGCTCGAGATGCTACTGCGTTTCGGAGATGACAACAATGGAGGTACGTCCAATTCTTTATATCTTGCGGGATGTGGAGAGACGTCTTTTTAGTTGTAATTTTTTATATTACTCATGATTTTTTTATGTTTTATCCCCTGCGTGTTTAATTAGCATCTTGTAACTTTTGCTATGATGTTGTTTTATCTTATTCGTGTTTATATCCTTTTCAATGGTTTCAGATCTTCTTTATATTACAAACTCAGCTACTTAATTACATATCCAAATAAATTGTAATATGCAATCAACAAAAGATGAGTATTTTATGTTTTTTTATAACGATTCGTTTGTTTGATTTTCTTCTTAATAAAGGAAAACTATGAACAATTAGTTTTAGATACTAAAGAATATCAAAAGAAAATTCAGAGATACGAGCCACCGTGATTGTTTCATATGATATTCATATAGCCAATCACAAAGTCTTGAGATTAAGACATAATTTGACGACGATGACGATGCCATCATAAAAAACAAAACGTGAAAAACTTGGTCAGCCTTTTTAATGCCTAATCTATGGCTAGAAATATCTTAATTAAAAATACATGGGGAAGACCCTTCGTACAATTTTTACTCAAACAAGCATGTTTCCTTCTCGACACGTTTAAAGTAACAGGAGTACTTGAGTGCTTGTAGACAAGTATGTTTGCTTTTATGTTTATTATTTATTTGGCAAATTTTTGAATCGTATGTTGTTTATATTAGGATTGGTGTTATCAAGGATTTATGCTAATATTGTTATAATGATTATCACCTTGGGTTGACCCTATTTGTATAGTTGACCGTATCTTGTTTGGATGATATAGAGGCATATTAGTCGGTAATAATTCATGAATATTTTATTGCTATGGTTATGTCGTTCTATGTATTCGTGATTGGAAGGAATTGACATGTGTGGATAAATAATTATTCATTTTGTTTTATATGACAAGAGCAGTATTTTAGTACGTGCTACGATTTTATATTTTGAAGGCTTGTTATATGACACATATATATTTGTTGTTTTTATATTACGTGGTTGCATGAAGTGCGCATTTATTATGTATATGATGTATCGGCTCTTGTCTCTTTCCTCACCGGGGATATTGTTGTTACTCAGGGCTAGGAATATTTATAACTACCCGAGGGTAGAAAGGGTAGAAGAAAGGAAGAATATTAATAACAATTTATAGATTAAAAGAAGAAAATATGTTATGGTGTGAAAATACTTAAAATACTATTTTATTGGATTTTGTCTTTCCAATAACCGGGGACACTGGCGTCACTAAGGGCTATGAAATTTTTCATAATGGTATTTGTCTCTCCCTTTTCTGGAGAAACTGACGTCACGAACGAATAGGGAATGTGTTTGGCATTTGTCTCTCCCTTATCCGAGGTACTGATGTCACTAACGGATAGGAACAGTAACTACCCATGGGCTAGTTGATGATCATCGAAGGGAAAAATAAAGAAAAAGAAGAAAATTGGAATCTAATTAAAGAATAATATTTATTATTTAATTTTTTTTATATTTATTGTATGAACTAGAAAGAGAACTTGTAACAATTATGACATTTTTTATTATCGTCTATATTCGTACATTTATATTGTGGGTTCCACGTTTAGGTTTAGATGGTGTGATGGTACACCTGTGGGTGTGCCCACCTTGTCTTTATTGATACGTGAGACTCATTGTTACAAATTTGTGACAGGTCTAGACAAATGAAAGGGCATTGCAGGACATTTCATGTGGGGCATAGCATGGGCGGCATTTTACTTCAGTTGTGATGTTTTCATCTTTAAAACTTTATGGAGTATCTTTTCTTTTCAGTTGTTTAGTTTTTCTATGTTTCAGACAATTGTGGTATTTCTATTTAAATTCGAGTTTTGAAGTTGTAGCCTACGGGCAAGTTTCCTGGTAAAGACTAATGATTGACTATAAGGTCTTGTTTGTTTGTTCCATAGTGTAAAATGGTATATTTTATAACTACATACTACTATGCCATGTTTGTTTACCGGATAGAATAAAAAGTTACTATTAGTAACATGGTATAAATAGTCCGATCATAGGTACTATTAATAACACCTATAAGGTGGTATAACTAATACCTCATATTTTACATGAAATAGTCCAATACCTCTTTTAATATCTATTGACAAATTGTCTCACAAATAAATTATTAAGTGCGGTTATTGGGATAACTACTCTTATACCCCTTCTAATAATGTAAACAAACATGACCTTAGTGAGATAGATAATACCACCATATATGTGATATTAGTTATACACCCTTATTTGCATATATTGTAGTATAATTAATTAGTAGTATCATTTATATAATATCAAATACAATTTGTGTACACAAACAAATTATAACATGGAGCTCAGTGTACTAATAATCCTATACCGCAAATAAACATGGCCTTATATTTTGCCCGATTAAATTATATAGGGCTTAAATTTGACTGCTACGCTCTAACACACTTATAAAAATCCCCAATTCTGTAATTTGGTTATATTAGAGCTTAGGTTTAAGTTAAGGTTTAGGTTTCAAAACTAAATCACAACCCCTTTCACAAGATTTTCACCAAAGCACTTTTACGGACCTTTGGTAACTTATCATTACAATTGATTTGATTTGTTCGGATATATAAAAAAAACGTTCCCTAAAAAAGTTTTATTGCATATAATCCCATCACAGTGAAAACGAAGTTGGGAACAGAACATTGAAAGATTCTAGGCTTGGCATTATTGAGTTTTATTTGTAGTTCTAAATCTAATATGATCAAAATATTTGAGGAACCCCAACCATAAAAAATTTCCTCATAATTAGACTACAGTTAAATTATGAAACAGAATCTAGAATCTTACTCATATAAAAAGCCCCAATGTTGTCCTCCCTGTTGGTCCGGAATTTCATTTTATTACATGAATAGTATTTCTATTATTTTCTCAACAATATCTATATATTACACTTTCGCCCAATACTATTTTGTATTTCTTTTTGGCCTCTGATTTCATGTTGCCGCATGGAGCGCTGTAACATATCATAATCTTAATATAAGCAAACTAAAAAAAAGTTAAGCCTGCAAAATTTTTCCCTTTTTAAAAAAAAATACCCACACTCTATCTCTATATAAAAAGCGGGAGTTAAGCACATAACTCTTCATCAGCAGCTTGGATCGCTTGTTGCAAACAAAGTGTTACAATTTTTCAAACAAAATCAGTAATAAATTTACCATCAAGTCAGCAACACGATCTCCACATAAAATTTAGCAACATAAAATATGTTGCTATAATTATTTTTTACCAAATATGATTTATCACTATTTTGCAACACAAGTTTTTTGTTGCTATAAAAGGATGTTGACATATTATCGTATTGTGTGTGTGTGTATATATATATACTTATATATATTTAAATATATTTATATTTATATCTATAAAATTCTAAGTGATGATAGACATTACTTACTCTTAAAGAAATTTACCTCGTAAGTTTCTTTTTATATATTTCAATTCATTCCAATAGCTTCTTTTGCCGAGAAAAAAATCCATTATGAGTTGTAAGTTTTTAATCCCGGATTAGTAATGCTTTGGTTAAGTTTCGTTTGGTCCTTTATTTTAGTGTAAATCAAATGGAACCAAACTAATAATTTCCAAGTGGTTTGGTCTCTAAATTTATCCAAAGAACAAGTCAAACCAAACGAGCACCCCTAAACCCCTAAACCAGACTATCAAATCCATATAGCCAAAAATTAAGATGAAGCAATGTTAATAACAAACTTCTCGAATTCAATGAATGACAAAGAATGCTATTAGGGTTGCAAAAGAGCCGAGTTCGGTTCGATGCAGATGCACTTATGAGCGGGGTTAGTGGTTTGTATATAGGGGTACTGGAATTCAAAGAAAAAAGGAGCCTCATACACAAAATTTATATGTAAAATATAAACATATAGGTAGAATTTTTCGTAATGTGAAGTTGATTGTATCCCTCCAAGTCTCATTGTAGCTCCTCTACTAAGTGGACTTAAAATACTTTTCCAAACTCGCATCGGCATCAGATGAGTATAACAAAAATTTCAAACTCTGCTAATGGCTTATTTGAAAATTTTGAGTTTGTGATCATTAGGCTCGTTAAACTCTAATGATCCAAGTTAGACTCGTTAAACTCTAATGATCTGAGTCATCCTCGTGAACCTCGGTTTCACTCGTAACAAGAAATCATTTTTTTTCATATGGAACATATTTTTTGTCAAAATTATATATATATAGATATAAAATTAAGAAAAATAATGACTTATTTTAAAAAAAAATGATTTATTTGACGAAAGATGGGCTCCAAAAACTCGCTCGATCATTCCCTTCCCCCAATTATTTAAAGATGTCCCTCCTTTATTTTCAAGATTTCACCCTTTAGTGGATGCCACACCCTAACTTCTAGTGTAGCGGGTCTATGGTAGTATTACTCCTATTTAGATAATAAAATACACACGTGTCAGAGTCTTCTCTTCTATGAAAAGCAAAAACAAACCCTAGATCTAAAATTTCGACCGCTCAAGTCTTTTACTTTCAGGCTCTCTCTATATATATCTTCCTTCCTATATGATAATCGTTTATTTATTGGTCAATTTCTGCTTTTTTCAAGTTTTTGTGTTTATTTATTGCCTAGACTTCTACAAGTTTACTCTGAAGTGTTTATGTTAGTTCGAGTCTAATTATGGTGTATTTGGTGGCCTATACTTGTAATTGGACTAATTGTTGCAATCATAAAATCTGATTTTAGATTTTTTCCTATTCCGAATCATACAAATCTGTATCTTTTGCTTGATTGTATGTCAAAGGTTTGTGTATTACCATGTACCGTGTATGCCTGTATTTTGTTCTTTTGCTATTTCTTTATCTCATGGTGTGTTCTATATATCTAAAGTTTAAACTTATCCCCAATATTTGAATCTTGTGTTATTATGCAACCTCGTAACACCATGTACCAATTCTCATGAATGTTGTTAATGTATTTTTATTAACTTTTCATTGAGCAGAACCACTTTTATCCCAAAGCATCTACATAAAGGCCAATTTTACTCTGTGGACCTCATTTAGGATTAGTATAGATAGTTCTTTGATGTACAAGATATCTTTATTTCTTGTTTTACTATACAAGATATCTTTTTCTTTTGTCTTAAATCAAAATTTATTATTTACCCTCTTTATTGATTCTCCGAGAGCCTTAATAGTATTAATTTGCTTGAATGCAGTTTCACATTGCAGTCAATTTCTTTTCTCTAGTTGTTCCACTCATTTTCAAGGAAAATTCTCCCAAGTAAGTGTCATTTTAGAAAACTTAGTATATATCTATTCTCTGCTTATGTGTGTGTTAATTTTTGGTTTGTTAAAGTGTCAAATTTCCAAACAAACAAGCCTTACATGTCCTCTATTTTGTCAAAAGATGCATGTGCAAATAAAAAATCCATCTTATCTCGGTTTGTTTGTTTGTAAGTAATTGAATATTTTATCTTTTGGTTTGCTTTTAAGCAGATGGGAAAATATGATGGTTCTTGTGGTGGTTTTATCTCATCTCTGTGCAACAGGTTAGTTTGATCTCATCTCTTTCGTTTTCTTTATATGATTACGAAATGTCATTTTATGTTTTGAATACTATCTATAGTACCGCAGCTGGGTTGCGTGTAACTTTTATTATTTTTGTATTATAAGTTTCAATTATTTTATTAACTTTAGAACAACTTTTGATTAAATTAGTTTACTTGCATGTTGTCATTCTTGTAATTACTAGTTTATGCGAACCGGTGAAATATTTAAACCTAGAGGTTGGTTGGTTAAACATGACTCTCTAATATCTAGGCCGGTTTTGTTTGTGTTTTGTATTTTCAATATCTTTTTAGTACTCCACACCAAGTGTTTGATTTCAATCCTCAGCTAAAAACTAAACAAGTTTGAAGACGTTTTCTTCTATTTTAAATGTTTTACACTTTTTCTGCACCATAGTTGTTTGATTGAAGTCCTTAACATAAAACACACGAAATGGGTAAAATTTAAATTTGAAGAGTTTTGAAGAGCTATATCTTTTTTCATCTCTTTCACATATATCAAGCATCGCTATGAAGATTGTGCAAGAATAAGAAAGGAAGGGGTACTCTCTCTCTCACTAGGATGAGATGTTTCTAGTTAGCAGTGGAAAATACAGAGTAGAAAGTGAAGAGAATAGAAAGAGAATAACAGTTTTAAAAGTCAAGTGCTTTTAAAGGGCTTTTATTATTAAGTTATTTCACTCGAGCCTCTTAAGTTTCAAATGCTGCAGTTTTAATTCGTTTATATTTCTTTTGTTGTAATAAAGTCGGAGTATCAAATTAAACTCAATATAAATAAATCTGTGGTCATCCCCCACTTTTTTTTTATTTTTTGGTAAATTCATTCTACTATTGTTTAGAAGTTGTTCTCTTCCTAAACTTGCATCTCATATTATGGTACCCTTGTTTTTTATTTTTATTGTTTGTTGTCAACTTGTACATAAATATTTGGAACAATTTGTTCAAAACGTGTATCGTTAACCTGACATCTAGAGTTTTGTTGTTAACTTATATGGAGTGGTTTGTTTTGTTGTGCACTTACATAGAGTATTTAAGGTAAAAGTTTCGTTAAAATCTTAGTTCTAGTGTCTGTGTGTGTTAGTGAGATACTTTTTGCAGTGTTGGAGTATTTGCCAGTCGCAACGAAATTTATGGAATATGAAACTTAATTACTACTTCATTTAGTCACTCCAAAATGTGGAAAACCATTCTATTATGTCATTTTTCTCATATGACCAATTGAGGATAAATATTACAGCATATCAAAATATTCAGACACTTAACATACTGTATACAGTATAACTATTGTTCGGTTACAATAGTGTTTCATTGAACTGCAGTAGTACTTTATTGCTTCATATAATTAGTTGGTATTTAGCCCATATTCATTGTTGTTAAATAACTTATTTTTGTTAGGAGTTGATGTTTGTTATGCCCGACAATCTGTATTTCACATTTGATTTTGTTTCAATTGCAGGCGTTATCCTATCTAAGACAACAAAGTTAGAACTTTTTCATGATCTAATGAGTCTTCGAGATTTTATTCCTGATGTATATTCGGAGGGGTTCGTCAAAATTAAACAAGGAGCCATCCCCATCCATCGGTTGATGATGGGAATCTTCTTATTGTTTTACCAAACGCAAACTTCAAAACCAATGAGTTCTAGCTCCCTATAGCTTAAGGATTTGTTCATGTAACATGTTTCGGGAATAAGTGGTTCTGTAAAAGTTTGGAATATTCGCTTGTGTAGCTGTCCTACTTAATAGTTAGATCTATTCTGTTATGGTACATTAGAATCCTTGTTTATTTGCTTTTGTTGATTACTCACATTGTAAATGTTACACTTATAAATGGTTTGTTAAATCATTGATTATTTGTGTTTTGATCAATTTTTTGTTTGAATAATATTATTTTCTATAGAAAAAGACGGGCAAAAAATTCAGCATATAATAATAATAAAAAAAATGCCACACTAAAAGCATTAATTAAATAAATATAATTTTGGTATAATATAGTTAATTAAAATTTGTAACAGATTTGCCACAAAAAAAAATATTTATGTTACAAATGTGTTGTCCTTTACATCAAAAAATTAGTCAAGTAGCAACATAAAATATATGTTACTCATATAGTATCATAAAACTATGTCACAGTTGTGTTACTAAGCATAATCATGTGTTGCTAATTTAGTTACTAAAATCTGCAACAAGGCAAACAATGACATTCTAGTTTTTGTTGCTAAATTGTTACTAATTTTAGTTAGCAACATAGAAAGCTTACCATCTTTGAGTTCCTTGGTTGCTACCTATATGACTCAATTTGCACTTGGTTTTTATACTTTAGTTTAAATTGTATAACGGATATGTATCGATTGTTCTCAAAATTTTAGCGCAGCTGTTATTTGGTATTCAAAGATTTAAGTAACTCAATTCTAGTAGTCGAGCTATGATACATTTTTTTTTACCTCTGTATTAATTCGTTACGTCATACCAAACTTACTCTAAACATACTTGTGCAGTTATTGAGTATATGTTATTAATCAATTATACTAGTTGAGTTTAATATGTTATTTCTTTTTTACACTATACAGTGACGATATTTAGTTTCTTTGATTAGGTGTTGACATATAACAAAATGTACATCTATAAATCTATCAAATTTGATTTTATATCTTTGCAGTATAGGTATCATCTACTACATGAACCTAGAAAC
The DNA here is from genome assembly GCA_963682055.1 of Primula veris. Taxonomy (NCBI): domain Eukaryota; kingdom Viridiplantae; phylum Streptophyta; class Magnoliopsida; order Ericales; family Primulaceae; genus Primula; species Primula veris. The sequence goes on along the minus strand of OY821750.1, from coordinate 6,759,078 downwards.
ACAAATTTATAATAAAACTTTTGGTGGTTTATTTACTTTATACCTAAGTAATTTAATCATCAATAAAATAAAATATCTGGTAAATTAGGCATACGTCAACCTAAATTTATAACCGTGTGGTAAAGATTACATGCAAAATTTATTTTTCTCTGATTTAATTAGAAAAATCAGTAGTTTAGGATACAAAATTGCATAATAACACGGATAGTCATTTGTACTCTTAGTTAAAAAAATATTGTAACTACAGGTTTCAATGCTATACTAATAATACCTAAATTTATCTATTTAAATAAAATACTTGTGATTAATTACAATTTTATATATATACATAGTTATTTTAAAGTTATACAAAAACTAACTCATTTCAATATACAATTACCAAAATGAAAGACCCCCCGGCCTTGCCGGGGGCTGTTTTGCTAGTATATTTAAAAAGGTCATGAAATGGGAGTTATAAAAGCATAGAAAGATAAACAGGACAATGCAGTTATCTCAACGAATGCCAACACATAATCATGCAACATTCTAAACTTTTTAGCATCCTTAGCTGCAGAATCTCATTAATTTATACTTCAAAATCACAATGGTATATTATCTTAAACTTCAAATCTTTGATATGTCCATTATGACAGGCTCCGCTAATTTTGTTGAAGAACTCTTAATGGTGTAAAATCAAGAACGAAAAAATACTTTATTCTTTCATAAATGGGAATTTTGTTCCATAAAAACGACGTCCTTACTGTTGAAAATGTTGTGTCTTCGAGATTAGTTTGTACCCTTTTGATTGATGTGGTAGCCTTTGAAAATGCATTGCTTGCAACTTGAGAGTAAAGCACATTTATGAATAACACATTTGTTTGTAGTGTAATGGAACCACCAAAAACTAGTAAGTGGGAATATAAATATATGAAAGCTTTGGTATACTATCATGAAACATAGTATTCTAGTTTTTCCTACATACTAGGGCTATGTTAGTATCCTAACTTGTATAGAAATTGATGTGGATCCTAGGCTTTCCGACTTCAGGAGATCCTGACCAGGGGCGAATGCAGAAATGAGTTATGTGGGGTGTCAAAATTCGCATCAACTAATAAATTAAGTCAAATTAAAAATGGGGGCTGTCAAATCATCATTTTTAACATATATTAATAAAAATACATGGTAAAAATTGAAAATTTCAAAATTTTCAACATTATGGGGGTAACGTCGTCCTTGATGGTCTGCACTTAGCTTCTGCATGGGATCCTCCATATTTCTTCCATTGTAATAGATTCAACTTCTTCATAATTATTCAGTCTAAACAAAATGTCCTGTCACTCTCGGTAAATTTAGGATGTTTGGTGATTGTTTTTACCGGCATACCTAATAATTCAATTGTAACATTTCAGACCTAATTTGGAAGTCACATGGCCGAATAACACGTGTGGCGACAGGTGTTAAACAAAGTCTAACTTAAAAACATTCAAATATAGTAGAATAATGAAATATGCTCAAAATTTATAGTTTAATTAATAACAATCTTAAACTACAGTCTTAACAAAGTAATTTTACATAATATAAGCGAAACAAAATAAAATTGCAGCGAAAACTAACTAAACTTCTATGAGTTCTATTAGGTCCCACTACTCGACTTCAACTCTAAATGACTTCAAATCTAAAATCGCTTACCCGAAAAAATTAAAATGGAGTGAGATAAACGAGCTCAGTGAGAGATAACGCCTTACAACATATAATAAGGGTCGAAAATAAGATTTAGTCTTTTTCTTTTCTTTCAAAAAAACGTTTAACTTTAAAAAATATTCCCAATGCAAATATTTATAAATCAGGTCAATAAACTGCGATAGAAAAATATAAACAATCTCTTTCTTTCTTTCTTTCGCAAGTATGAAAGTATTATGTTACAGTACTAAGCTTGATTGACTTCTTCAATCTATTTATCATCGATATTTTTCTCAGGTATATAAACCATACGTGCACTATGTAATTAAGATCACCACAGCATGACGGTTGAATCTATTTCTTAAAATGTTCCGGTTAACAAAACTATGAAAAATCGTTAAGTTAACCGTTGAAAACTAAACTCATTCGTTTAGTGCCAACGTCACCCCATTTCTCCTTATTAGGGGATTTTTCCTTGGACTAGTTTATCTCATGATACCAATACAAAATCATAAGCGCACCAAAATAAAACAGTCTTTGCACTTTATAGCTCCTTCGTAAAATCATCTTTCCTTTTTCTCTTTTTCTTTCTTTCGCATTTGATATAAAATATACTTGTATAGATAATACTGTTTTGAGAATAATTAATAAAAATCTGCATAGTTTGTCATAACAATGCAATGGGATACTTTATAGTAAGAAGACAAAACTCACTCACCTGGTCCGCAACGGAAATAACTAGAGTTGTTTCTATTAGAACGAAATATTGAGTCACGACCCTGTAATATAATATATATTCCATAAGAAAAGATATCTAAACACAAAACTAACCTCACATAATCAGATACACTAGACCTGTAACATCCCGTATTTTTATAAGTGTTTTTATTAATGAATTAATTTATCCAAAAACGTTTTATTCAAAAAAATTTACCAAAAACCGGTCACTCGACTAATTTTTAGCCAAAAACCGAAACTCTTCCAAAAAGCTTTATTTTAAAAACCTGTTACTAATTTTACTAATAAAAAGGACCCAATAGATTTGTTTCCAAAGATTTGTTATTTTTGAGTAGTAAAACTATATTTTTGGATTAAGAGTTAGCTTTTAGAACTTTGGGGACCAAATAGTTCGCTTCCACAAACTATCTAAAAACAGTTTTTCTAAACCTAAAAATCAGCCCACTTTCATTCTTTAAACCTAAAATCAGCCAAGAGAAAAGAGAGAAAAAGAAGAAGAAGAGAAACCACCATTAGCGGGCTCATACCGAAAGCATCTCCACTACGCTCTAAGGTAACGGGGGTTATCCATTGCGACAAGACGAGGGTGTATCTTAGGATTATGTTTTACGTTTAGTATAAATTGGGGGTTTTGTCCTTTATATTTATCATGTTCTTAAATTGATAATTGGGGTTTAGTTGCTATATTTTTAATTCACTTAATTGATTTTTGGGTTAGTTGTGGATTTAGTCTTTTGATTTCGGACCAATGATAATATTAATGGGTTGCGTGTTATATGCGTTGATTATGTATTATTATGGTTGTTGATAGAATTGGGTAAATTATTGTGGAATAAAGATGAGTTTTATATTGCGCATACAAGGTGTTTGTTAAAATGCCTGAATGGGTTTTTATGTTGTTGAGGTGATTAGCTAGTTGTGAATCTAGCATCTATGATTATGGTTTACATTGTATTACGTTAAGTGACGTATGCGATTATGTTAGTTGAATAGTATAATATTATTGGCTGAGGCCTTAATATTTATACGTATGAGATGGTGTTATTTGAATGATTTTATATTATTGGCCGAGGCCTTGTGATTTAGCTGTAGTGGCAATGGTCTCTGTCTCTCCCTAATTCCGGGGACAGAAGACGGCCGAGGGATAGGGAATGAATCGTCTTACGGACCGGGGCGAGTGGCGTTAGAGGTCCCAGTGTGCACTATATTTACTTTTATGTTAGCAATGGTCTCTGTCTCTCCCTAATTCCGGGGACAGAAGACGGCCGAAGGGATAGAGAATGACCTACCTTACGGACTGGGGTAGGTGGCGTGAGAGGTCCATGTATGCTGTTGATGTGTATTTAATTTATTTAATTTATCGTAGTTGTAGAATGTCATTATATTTCTCTTTATACGTCGATTATCGTAGTTGTAGAATTTGTGAGCTCTTGCATTTATGGGATGGAGTGACGGTATTTGTGGTGCCGTCCCGTCTAGTTATGTGCGTGGGACTCACCGTTACAATTTTGTATTTCAGGTACAACTTAGGTTGAGGCGTATGGTTAAGAGCTTTAGCAAGGTATCACATGGGTTCGGGCTTTTGCTTTCTTTTTACTTAGATTGTTTTTGAGGTTGTAGCCTACGGGCAAATTCATTCGTTCGTTATTTTTAGCTTTTATAAATCCTGACTTGTGGCCGCGTTTGGCAAACTTTTTATTTATCCGTTGATTGTTCCTTTAGCTCGTTAGTGTTTTCTTTTAAAAATTTTTAAATTCGTACCAACAGGCTCTCTTTTCTTTGTTTTAAAAAGGTCATGCCTCGATGTCTGTGTTCTATGGATTTTGGGGCGTGTCAAGTTGGTATCAGAGCTAACTAGGTTCTTATATACTTTGGGACGACGGGAAGATGGGTAACCATTGGACCAAGATCCATCGTATCATTTTCACAAAACTTTTTCAAAAAAAAAAAAAAATTCAAACTTTTTCTAAAAACGGGGGGTTGCATTTAGCTTAAGACATGTAGATAGAACTTAGTAGTAGTGGATGAAAGTAAAGTTCACATGTGAGGCAAGTTGGGGACAATGAGGACGCTTGTTGATCCCAGCTCGCCAAACTAGTGAATAGACCTTTCGCCGGTATGTGTGAAGGAATACCTTAGCGATGTGGAATTCTAGAGTATGCGAGGACGCTCGGGTGCTTTAGGATAACGTATCGTGATGGGTTATCCCTCGCATTTTTGTGTTGTTTGTATGCGTGTGTAGATTGATATAGCGTGTATGAGGTGTAAGTTTGCATGTCTAGTAGTAGCGAACTATTAGAGTGCGAGGATTGTGTAGTTGATGGTTTTATGTAGTGCGTTTTTAATTATTAACTTGTGTGTTAATGAATATTATATGCGAATCGATGTTGTTCGTAAAAATGTTATGGATTAGAATGATGTTGTGTGTTATGTGCTTTGTAAGGAATTTACAAGTGTTGAGTAATTTTGTGTTTTTGTATCATTAATTTTCTGCAGAAGAAAAACGATCGGTCGTTGCCCAAACAATCGGTCGAAATTCTCCAGAAATTTTTTCAGACCCTACTGGAGTAAAAAACGATCGGTCGTTGCCCAAACGATCGGTCGAAATTCTTCAGAAATTTTTTCAGACCCTACTGGAATAAAAAACGATCGGTCATTGCCCAAACGATCGGTCGAAATTCTTCAGAAATTTTTTCAGACCCTACTGGAGTAAAAAACGATCGGTCGTTTGTCAAAACGACCGGTCGAATTCTGGTAATTTTGCGGTTTTTCTGTTATACTTCGAAAGCTCATAACTTCTTCGTTTTAACTCCGATTCTGATTCCGCTTGAAGCGTTGGCTTCGTTTTTCCGTACTCTATCTTTCTGGCGTTTCAGAATTTTCATTTTATATTTTTGGAAAAATCAAAGCGATATATCGTCAAAATTGAGAATTCGTAAAAATCAGTTTTTGAACCTTAGAAAGCTTGATAAAGTGATTGAGTTGTAAACCAAGCTTTTATCATGTATGAATATACATGTATGAGTAGTAGTGTCGAGTAAGACAACTAAAGTGTTGGTTTTAAATGTATGTAGTAATGGCTATTACCACAAGGACTAGTGGAAGGAGACCAGCTACATGCGGGGGCGCATCACCATTAAGCGGTGCGGCTACCCGAGGTGGGGCAAGTGGAAGAGTAAGAAGAGCTCCAAGGAGCAGAGGAACAACAAGAGGAAGAAGGGCTGCTGGAGGTCGTGGGGGAAGAGGTAACACTAGTGCCCCACCACCTGAGCAACCCGAGGAGGAGGTAGAGGTTGAGAATGTAGATGAGGAGGTAAATGTGGAAGAAGAAGAGACCTTTGCACCTGAACCGGAAACGGTAAATGCAAATCAAGTGATGACCGACCTTCAGAAGGTGGTGCAAATGATGGTGCAGAATACACAAGCTGGGAGTTCAAGCAACAATGGATTGCTTAACTTCACCCGATTGGGGGCTCCGACCTTCGATGGGGTAGGGGAACCATCCATAGCTGAAGGATGGGTGGACGAGATGGAGAAGTACTTATCTGCTGCGGGTATAGTAAATGGAGAACAGCGGATGAATATGGCACAATTTCACCTAAAGGGTGAAGCACGGAAATGGTGGCTGGGAATCGTGGATACTTACGACATAAGCAACTTCGAATGGAATGAGTTCATCGAATTGTTTAATCGCCAGTTTCTTCCCAACTCTTATAAGGATGAAATGAGGAGGCGGTTCGATGAACTATATCAAGGGGGTATGACCGTTCAAGCATACCAGCTAAAGTTTACCTCACTCTCGAGGTATGCACCAGACTCGGTTCTAGGGGGTGCAGAAAAATGTAGGAGATTCATGAAGGGGCTGAACCCGACCATCTCTTTGCAATTGGCATCGGCTCGCCATGTCAACTATAATGAGTTGGTAAAATCGGCTCAAGCTGTGGAGGGAGCTTTACTCCATAACAAGAGAATTTTAGAGAAATCGAAAACCAGAAATGCTCCGAGGGAAGAGAAGAAGCGGACTTGGGATATGGCGAATAACTCGCGATTTCAACAATCGGGAAGAGGAGAGAGGAATTTTAATCCACCGCCGACAAACGTCATGATAAGAGGAGCGTGTTTCCACTGTGGAGACGCGAGCCATCGACTATTCGAGTGCCCTAGGGTCCAATGTAGGACATGCAACCGAATGGGACATACGGCAAGGGTTTGTCCCGGGGGACAAGGAAGAATCGACACTAACCAGCCCTTTAACCAACCTAGGTTGCCACCACCACCACCAAGAGGACCAGGATTCGTACCACCACACCAATTACCTGGGAACCAAGGGGGAGCGTTTCGAGGTAACCACCAAGGAGGGGGAAACCGTGGGAACTACCGAGTAGGCTATCAGGGCACGGGAAACCGAGGAAATCATGGGGGAAATCGAGGACCGCAAGGAAACCCACCGATTCAAGCACGTCTATTTGCCTTGCCACAGTTGCCAAACCAAGGAGATCCGGCAAATGTACAAGGTATGGTTCTTGTGTGCTCATCTTGGGCACATGTTCTTTTCGATACGGGGGCTTCACGTTCTTTTATAGGTAGGCATCTAGTTGAGTCTTTGTCGTTAGAAATTGAGGTTCTTGAGAACCCGATAGTTGTAGAGACTCCTGTTGGGGGTCGAGTTGTGTTGGACCGAGTATGTCGGTCTTGTGAGATGGTGGTCGCGGACCACGTATTTATATTTGACTTAGTAGTTATAGAGATGTCGGGATTCGACGTGATCCTTGGAATGGACTGGTTGGTTCATTTCAACTCTTTCATCGATTGTGTTCGACGAAAAGTTTTCCTTACTACTTCATCCGGAGATGAGGTGTTCTTTCGTGGGGAAAGGGATGCTACCCTTTCTTCTATTCCTTATTATTCCAAGCAGGTTGTGGGCAACCTGTCTTGTCTTTTGGCTAGTCTCTCAATAGTAGATAACGACGAGGAAGTGGAAACGTGGCCACGAGTAGTGGACGATTTTAGAGATGTGTTTCCGAGGGATCTACCTGGGTTACCACCGAAGAGAGCGTTAGACTTTTCTATCGAATTGGTATCAGGAATGGCACCTATAGCCATTTCCCCGTACCGTTTGGCACCAGCAGAATTGAAGGAGTTAAGTAAGCAGTTAGAAGAACTGCTAGAAAAGGGGTTTATTAGGCGGAGTACGTCACCGTGGGCGGCACCGGCCTTGTTCGTGCAAAAGAAGGATGGATCGATGAGGATGTGCATCGACTATCGAAAGTTAAATAGGGTGACTATTAAGAATAAGTACCCACTACCTCGAATTGACGATTTGTTTGACCAACTGAAAGGAGCGACGTTCTTTTCAAAAATCGATTTACGATCAGGCTATCACCAATTGAGGGTGAAGGATGAGGATATTTCGGAAACGGCCTTTAGGACCCGGTATGGTCACTATGAGTTTGTGGTCATGCCATTCGGATTAACTAATGCACCAGCGGCATTTATGGAGTTAATGAATCGAATCTTTAAGGAGTATCTCGACAAGTTTGTGGTAGTCTTCGTCGACGATATCTTGATCTACTCGAGTTCAAGAGAGGAACACGAGGAACATCTCCGTTTAGCGTTGCTCACGTTGAGAGAGCACCAACTTTACGAAAAATTTAGCAAATGTGAATTTTGGATAAATGATGTGAAATTTCTGGGACATGTGATCTCGGAAGAAGGGGTAAAGGTGGACACGACGAAAATTGAGGCAGTTTCGAAATGGACACAACCGAAGAATGTGTTCGAGATTCGAAGTTTCTTGGGTTTAGCGGGATACTATCGACGGTTCGTCAAGGATTTCTCTAAGTTAGCGACTCCTATGAGTTACCTTACCAAGAAAGGGGTGAAGTTTGTGTGGAGTGAGGCTTGCGAGAAAGCTTTCCTAGAGCTCAAGAAACGGTTGACTAGTTCCCCCATACTAGTTATTCCCGAGCAAGGGAAGGGTTACCAAGTGTATTGCGATGCTTCGAAGGAAGGTTTGGGTTGCGTCTTAATGCAAGACGGAAAAGTTATCGCATATGCTTCGCGACAACTAAAGATTCACGAAAAGAACTATCCGACTCATGACCTAGAGCTAGCGGCAATAGTTCATGCATTGAAGATATGGAGACATTATCTGTTTGGGGAAAAGTTTGAAGTGTTCTCGGATCACAAGAGCTTAGGGCATATTTTTACCCAACGGGACCTAAATATGCGACAACGAAGATGGATGGAATATTTGGAACAGTACGACTACGACTTGCACTATCATCCGGGAAAGGCCAATGTAGTGGCGGATGCTTTGAGTCGAAAGTCCCATGCGACCTTAGCGCATGTGGCGATCGAGGAATGGAGGATGATGGGAAAAGTGAACGAGTTCGACTTGGAGTTGGGACATGTTAATGCGGGGACTTTGTACACAATCGTGGTACAACCGGAACTTGTGAGTAGAGTTCTGGACGCACAAGAAGGGGATGAGAAAGTGGAGAACTTTGAGAAACAGATAAGTTCGAGCGAAGGATTAGAGAGTTGGACAAAAGGAACCGATGGAGGACTACGCTTTAAGGGAAGGACTTATGTGACATAAAACATGAGGAACGAGGTATTAAAGGAGTTTCACCACTCCCGATTAGCCGTTCATCCCGGCGGGAAGAAAATGTATCACGATGCGAAGAGACAATTTTGGTGGCCCGGAATGAAACGAGATGTAGCTTCATATGTTAGCAAGTGCCTAACTTGCCAACAAGTGAAGGCGGAACACCAAAGGCCGGCGGGTATGCTCCAACCCTTACCGGTAGCGGAATGGAAGTGGGAAAGGATAGCAATGGATTTTGTGACCAACTTACCTAAATCGGTAAGTGGGAATGACGCTGTGTGGGTTGTGGTCGACCGTTTGACCAAATCCGCACACTTCATTGCGATTAAGATGACGAATTCGGTGGAAATCTTGGGACGGAAGTATATTAAGGAAATTGTTAACTTCATGGGGTGCCTATTTCGATAGTATCGGATCGAGACGCGAGATTTGTGTCGAGGTTCTGGGGTGCATTACAAAATGCCTTAGGGACCAAGTTGACAATGAGTACGGCATTTCATCCTCAAACGGATGGACAATCGGAGCGGACTATCCAAGTGTTAGAGGATATGTTGCGCGCGTGTGTGAACGACTTTAAGGGAGGTTGGGAGAGCCATCTACCCTTAGTTGAGTTTGCGTATAATAATAGCTTTCAAGCTAGTATTGGCATGGCACCTTTCGAGGCTTTATACGGGCGGCCGTGTAGGTCTCCGGTGTGTTGGACCGAGGTGGGAGAAGCGGAAATGCTAGGACCGCAATTGATTCAAGAAACGACCGAAAAGATTAAGTTAATTCGGCAAAGGCTTGAGACGGCTCGAAGTAGACAAAAGAGTTATGCGGATAAGAGGAGGAGACCATTGGAGTTCGAAAAGGGGGATCACCTATTTTTGCGAGTTTCGCCCAGGAAGGGGATTATGAGGTTTGGCTCTAAAGGAAAGTTGAGCCCGAGATTTATCGGACCATTGGAGATCGTGGACCGAGTTGGAGAAGTGGCATATCGGTTGGACGAAATTCTTTTAAGGAGGGTTAGTTGTAACATCCCGTATTTTTATAAGTGTTTTTATTAATGAATTAATTTATCCAAAAACGTTTTATTCAAAAAAATTTACCAAAAACCGGTCACTCGACTAATTTTTAGCCAAAAACCGAAACTCTTCCAAAAAGCTTTATTTTAAAAACCTGTTACTAATTTTACTAATAAAAAGGACCCAATAGATTTGTTTCCAAAGATTTGTTATTTTTGAGTAGTAAAACTATATTTTTGGATTAAGAGTTAGCTTTTAGAACTTTGGGGACCAAATAGTTCGCTTCCACAAACTATCTAAAAACAGTTTTTCTAAACCTAAAAATCAGCCCACTTTCATTCTTTAAACCTAAAATCAGCCAAGAGAAAAGAGAGAAAAAGAAGAAGAAGAGAAACCACCATTAGCGGGCTCATACCGAAAGCATCTCCACTACGCTCTAAGGTAATGGGGGTTATCCATTGCGACAAGACGAGGGTGTATGTTAGGATTATGTTTTACATTTAGTATAAATTGGGGGTTTTGTCCTTTATATTTATCATGTTCTTAAATTGATAATTGGGGTTTAGTTGCTATATTTTTAATTCACTTAATTGATTTTTGGGTTAGTTGTGGATTTAGTCTTTTGATTTCGGACCAATGATAATATTAATGGGTTGCGTGTTATATGCGTTGATTATGTATTATTATGGTTGTTGATAGAATTGGGTAAATTATTGTGGAATAAAGATGAGTTTTATATTGCGCATACAAGGTGTTTGTTAAAATGCCTGAATGGGTTTTTATGTTGTTGAGGTGATTAGCTAGTTGTGAATCTAGCATCTATGATTATGGTTTACGTTGTATTACGTTAAGTGACGTATGCGATTATGTTAGTTGAATAGTATAATATTATTGGCTGAGGCCTTAATATTTATACGTATGAGATGGTGTTATTTGAATGATTTTATATTATTGGCCGAGGCCTTGTGATTTAGCTGTAGTGGCAATGGTCTCTGTCTCTCCCTAATTCCGGGGACAGAAGACGGCCGAAGGGATAGGGAATGACCTACCTTATGGACTGAGGTAGGTGGCGTGAGAGGTCCATGTATGCTGTTGATGTGTATTTAATTTATTTAATTTATCGTAGTTGTAGAATGTCATTATATTTCTCTTTATACGTCGATTATCGTAGTTGTAGAATTTGTGAGCTCTTGCATTTATGGGATAGAGTGACGGTATTTGTGGTGCCGTCCCGTCTAGTTATGTGCGTGGGACTCACCGTTACAATTTTGTATTTCAGGTACAACTTAGGTTGAGGCGTATGGTTAAGAGCTTTAGCAAGGCATCACATGGGTTCGGGCTTTTGCTTTCTTTTTACTTAGATTGTTTTTGAGGTTGTAGCCTACGGGCAAATTCATTCGTTCGTTATTTTTAGCTTTTATAAATCCTGACTTGTGGCCGCGTTTGGCAAACTTTTTATTTATCCGTTGATTGTTCCTTTAGCTCGTTAGTGTTTTCTTTTAAAATTTTTTAAATTCGTACCAACAGGCTCTCTTTTCTTTGTTTTAAAAAGGTCATGCCTCGATGTCCGTGTTCTATGGATTTTGGGGCGTGTCAAGACCGAACCCAAATACCAAGTAAACTAAATGAAACGATGGTTTTACACCTATATTAAAATTCCAGATATCTAAACTTTCATAAAACATAGTTATATCTCCAACTGTACTGATGAACCTACTGATTATCTCAAATTTACATACTATTTATTCTATTTTCTAACCAAACTCCATGTAGTTATATATATATATATATATTATGCCATATAAACTAACAGCTTAAACAAGACTTATAAATTTGTATCTTAGTTCTCTTTCTATCACCCAAATATATATTGAACCACTTAAGTTGTCTATCCCTTTCCTTTCCTTTTGTCTTTACTGCAATATATATTACGAATAATATAATTTTAATAAACCAAATTGAAATAAAAGATACATGGATATAATCTGGTTCTTGGGCAATTTATAGTACGTCGGTTGCTAGTAATAATTAAAGGAAATTAATCTAACAAGGACAAAAATTACGAGCCCGTGCGATGAAGACTAAGGACAAGAACAAATCACTTATTTGATATCAATTATGGTGGCAGCTAATGAATAGATGGTTAGAAATAAATAATTACCTTGAAGAGCAACCGAGACACTAGAAAATCCTCTCCGAATCTACAGGTTAATAGACCGGGCTCTCTATCTCTCGATCCTTTTACATTCTCTCAATGTATTCAATCTCTCTCTGTCTTATTTTAATCTCTCTACTTCTCTGTATAATATAGATGTATATTCTCTCTCTCTATATATATATCTCTGTCTTATGTGTATATAAGTATATAGATGCTTACGTTTTACTTTCTACCAATTAATCACTCTATATTTCTTTACGTTACAAGTTAAAGACTGAGTTTTTTGTTTCTATTTTTTTTTTCCTATTATGAGGCTTTTCCCCTAAATTCATTATTGAACTTTAATTCCTAATACACATTACTACAACTTTGATCCATGAATGATTGCTAAATACTAAACTATCCCACCAAGTTACCAAAATCTCAAAACAATCATAAAATATTAAACATTAGTAACTAAATATAATAAACTAAAATACGGGATTTTACATCAATAAATTGAAATTCTTTAGGTATTACATTACCAAATGAAGGACTGATTATTGCTCTGTACCAGACAAAAGCATTTGCTCAGATTTAATCTTTTTCTCATGGTGAACATCAACAAATTTAACGAACGCTGTGCGAAAGAAGAATTCACTTAATGTTGATTACCAGTAACCATAGTAGTCTTTTTGACTAATAGAATATCAATATATCATTAGGTCTTCTTGGGAGTTGCTTTTAGAAAATACACATGTAGCTCGAGTGCTCAACAGTCTAAACAATGACACAATATACTCACTGATGGACTAAAGATAAGGAGCCTTCATCTTATAAATTAACTTACACTCTTACAGGTAACAAAAAAGGAGAAGGGGATATATAGAAAAGGGACAACAAGTTGCATATCCGCTTAATTTAACAAATAAGCAAAAGAAAAATTATATAATTCTACATGTAAATTCTCATCAAACCCAAACATTTGCACACCAAGAGAAATACAAATAGAAATAGAAATAGAAGAAGATAAGCAAAGATAAAATCGATCACCAGATTTTCTTCAAGTTCCATCACATTAAAATTAATATATGCATCCCAAAAATATACAGTACGTATTATAGTGAACGTGCTTTTACCATGATCCTCCGTTCAACATGCCACTCCAATACCCATTAGCCTCTCCTTGCTTTCTATGTTGCTCCATTTCATCACTCGAGTTTGGTGGTTGCTTCAAATCATTGAAAGGAAAAAATAGCCTTGGAGTAGTCTCTTGAACATCTTGAAGATTTGCATACCCATTTTGATTTATCCCATTTAAGGAGACATTAAGTGTTGACTTATACTCTTGGAGAGGATATTCAGGTGGAAACATTGGGTTTGGATCAGATCCCGTCATTGGCAACATCAATGGTGTTTTGATGGTGTGACGGTACACCAATGGGTGTGTCACCTTGTCTATATTGATATGTCAGACTCACCGTTACAAATTTGTGGCAGGTCTAGACAAAGGAAAGGGCATTACAGACCAAGACATTTAATGCGGTGCATAGCATGGGCGGCATTTTACTTCAGTTGTGATGTTTTCATCTTTAAAACTTTATGCAATATCTTTTCTTTTCAGTTGTATAGTTTTTCTATGTTTCGGACAATTGTGCTATTTCTATTTGAATTCGAGTTTTGAAGTTGAAGTCTACGGGCAAGTTTCTTTAAAAAACTACTTTCAAAATATTGTTTTTGCGCTGCAGTATTTTTTGTTTTATCAACGCTTGATGCCGTTTTATTCTTCAAATTTGGGCTGGGCGAAAAACCGAAAAAACCGAACCGGACGGATAAACAAACAGAAAAATACCGAAACTGAAAAACTGAAAAATTTTCTGGTCGGTTTCGGTTTTCAATAAAACCGAACCGAAAAAGACCGAAACAAAAAATAAACCAAAACAAACAGAAAAAGACCGAAAATAACCGAAAAATAACAGAAAATACCCGAAACTGGACCGAAAAAAACCGGTCCGGTTCGGTCCGAAAAATAAAAAGACCGAAACCGAAAAAAATCGAGCTGAAAAATATGCTCGGTTAACCGAACCGGACCGAACCCAGCCCTACTTCAAACCATTTCATTGTTTATTTAAAATGTTCTAGTTTTGAAAAGCTCAGCCCATAACCTTTTTATGGAAACCGGTGCATGACATAAGCTATGCATCTAAATAATCTCATCTTGTATACCAACCATTGTTAACAAAGTTACAAAGATACAAATTGTAAATGAATGATGACCAGCTTAAAGTTCTTTTACTTAGCCTAGTAGAGACTAATGATTGACTATAAGGTCATGCTTGTTTGTAATATAGTATAACAAGATATATTTTATAACTACATACTACTATGCCATGAATAAGAAGTTACTATTAGTAACATGGTATAAATAGTTCGATCATAGGTACTATTAATACCACCTATAAGGTGGTATAACTAATACATCATATTATACATGTAACAGTCCAATACCTCTTTTAATACCTATTGACATAATTACATTGTATAAATTTTGTAATCTTTACTCAGCTAAAAATTATCCAATCCAAAAGGTTTCAATTACTCATGTTGCATATAAACTCTTAAGAGTTCCTATATATTTGTATTAATTTGCATCCAATTTACTATTATTATTTTATTTATTTTGTTCCCATAAGTATAAACACTTTTCTTTCGGAAGGTACCACACGTGTCTAACACAAATTGTTGCAAGTTGCAATAATTTATTAATTTTTAGCTAGTACTAGTATCATTAAAGGGTTGCCAGAATATCTTAATCATAAATTATTTTGAAAAACACTACTAAAATTTTCATTTTAAAAAAAAAATTATGGGGTTACCATGACAACGCCTGGTCATACATTTGTTCCGCCATTGTACATGGTTGCCTGAATTACATATTTATTATGTATTTGATGTATCGGCCCTTGTATATTCCCTAGCCGGGTATATTGCAGAAGAAGAAAATATGGTATGGTGTGAAAATAATTAAAATTCTAATTTTACTGGCCTTTGTCTCTCCTTTATTAGCCGGGACACTTGCGTCACGAATGGTTAGAAACTTTTTCATAATGGCCTTTGTCTCTCACTTATCTGGAGGCACTGACATCACGCCTTAAAAGGAATGTTTTTGGCATTTTTTCTCCCTTATCCGGGGGCATTGACGTCACGAAGGGTTAGGTACAATATCTACCTATGTGGTAGTTGATGATCATCGAAGGAAAAAAAAGAAAAAGAAGTAAAGTGAAATCTAATTAAAAAAGAATATTTTTTATTTAACTATTTCTTTTTTATCTTTGTAGTATGAAGTAGAAAGAGAAGTTGTAGCAATTATGACATTATTTATTATCGTCTATATTCGTATATTTATATTGTTTGTTCCACGTTGAGGCATTGATGGTGTGACGGTACACCCGTGGGTGTGATGCCTTGTCTATATTGATGCGTGAGACTTACCGTTAAAAATTTGTGGCAGATTTAGACCAAGGAAAGGGTATTGCAGACTAGGACATTTGTTGCGGTGCATAGCATGGGCGTAATTTTATTTCTGTTGTGATGTTTTCATTTTTAAAACTTTATGGAGGATCTTTTCTTTTCAGTTGTTTAGTTTTTCTATATTTTAGACAATTGTGGTATTTCTATTTGAGTTCGAGTTTTGCAGTTGTAGTTTATGGGCAAGTTTCCTTAAAAAAATACTTTCAAAATGTTATTTTTCCGCTGCAGTATTTTTTTGTTTTAATAATTTATGATTAAGATATTCTGGCAACCCTAAATTCTCAACTTCTCCAATTCAAATAAGTGAATTAAAAGTGCAACAAATAAAACCCAATTAACAATTTAAGAACATAATTGAGATAAAAGGAAAAATCCCCAAATTTAAAATAAACGAATGACCTAACCCTAACATACACCCTCGTCTAGTCGCAATGGATAACCCCCGTTACCTTAGTTCGTGAACTACAGGAGATGCTTCTGGTAAAAATACGCTAAATTGGTTTCTTCTTCTTCTTCCTAAGCTTTGGAATCTATCTTTTCTCTCTTTGTTTTTGGTTTTCTGTTTTGAAAAGTGGCTGAAAAGATGTTTAGCAAACTGTTTTGAGAGAGTTTGGGGAAGCGAACTATTTGGTACCCAAAGTTCTAAAAGTTACCTAAAAATCAAAACTATTATTTTACTGCTCTAAAATAACAAATGTTTAGAAACAAAACTACTGGGTGCTTTTTATTTATAAAATTAGTAACAGATTTTAAAATAAAGTTTTTCGGAAGAGTTTCGGTTTTTGGCTAAAAATTAGTATAAAACGTTTTTGGATAGATTAAATCATAAATAAAACCATTTATAAAAATCCGGGATGTTACAACACACCCTCCTTAAAAGAATTTTGTCTCGAAATTCCATTTCCTCTCTAAAGAACTGCACCCAGAAATGATCAACTTTTATAAATAAGACCATAAAAATTTAAACGTACAATTCGTGTCATAATCCAAGAAATAAAATACTCAGGGTACATAACTCATAACAACTCCTCCATCCATAACTCAAGTAAATGAAAGATACGTAAGAATCTCAATAATGTAAAACAATATCCAATAGAATAAAAGACTATAATGTAAACTAAGATGACATGCTTCTACCTCAACAACTTCACAACGTCTACGAAACTCAAAATACGGCCTTTCTAGTAAACTAAACTCTAATAAAATACACTTTAAACTCTAGGCGTTACAACCCTTCCCCGATAAAGAAATTTCGTCCCGAAATTAGAAAACATCTAAAGAAAAGTACCTAAAGAAAATACGAGGTCAGGATACTTCCTCTTCATCTCATCCTCACGTTCCCAAGTTGCCTCCTCGGCTCTATGGTGTTTTCAAACCACCTTACCAATCTAATTGTTTTTCCTCGAAGTTCATTCTCTTGCACATCGATAATCCTCGTAGGTCACATCCGCACTAACCTCAATGTCCTCAAAGTCCACTACGTGTGAAGGGTCGTGATGGTACTTTTTCAACATTGACACATGGAACACCGGATGAACCCCTGCCAATTTTGGTGCCAAGTCCAACCGGTATGCAACTTCTCCAACTCGGTCCATGATTTTAAATGGTCCGATAAATCTCGGGCTCAACTTCCCTTTAGAGCCAAACCTCATAATCCCTTTCCTTGGTGAAACTCGCAAAAACACTCGATCCCCCTTTTCGAACTCCAAAGGTCTCCTCCTCTTATCTACGTAACTCTTTTGCCTACTCCAAGCCGTCTCAAGCCTTTGTCTAATTAACTTAATCTTTTCTGTCGTTTCTCGGACCAATTGTGATCCTAGCATTTCCGCTTCTCCCACCTTGGTCCAACACACCGGAGACCTACACGGCCGCCCGTATAAAGCCTCGAAAGGTGCCACGCCAATACTAGCGTGAAAGCTATTATTATGCGCAAACTCAACTAAGGGTAGATGGCTCTCCCAGCCTCCCTTGAAGTCATTCACATATGCGCGCAACATATCCTCTAGCACTTGGATAGTCTATTCCGATTGTCCATCCGTTTGGGGATGGAACGACATACTCATTGTCAACTTGGTCCCTAAGGCATTTTGCAATGCGCCCCAGAACCTCGACACAAACCTCGCATCTCGATATGATACTATCGAAATCGGTACCCCATGAAGTCTAACAATTTCCTTCACATACTTTTGTCCCAAGATTTCCACCGAATTCGTCATCTTAATTGCAATGAAGTGTGCGAATTTTGTCAAACGGTCGACCACAACCCACACAGCGTCATTCCACTTACCGATTTAGGTAAGTTCGTCACAAAATCCATTGCTATCCTTTCCCACTTCCATTCCGCCACCGGTAAGGGTTGGAGCATACCTGCCGGCCTTTGGTGTTCCGCCTTCACTTGCTGGCAAGTTAGGCACCTGCTAACATATGAAGCTACATCTCGTTTCATTCCGGACAACCAAAATTGTCTCTTCGCATCATGATACATTTTCGTCCCACCGGGATGAACGGCTAATCGGGAGTGGTGAAACTCCCTTAATATCTCGTTCCTCATGTTTCCCGTCACATATTCCTTCCCTTAAATCGTAGTGCTCCATCAGTTCCTTTCATCCAACCATCTAATCCTTCGCTCGAACTCATCTATTTCTCATAGTTCTCCACTTTCTCATCCCCATCTTGGGCTTCCAAAACCCTACTCACAAGTTCCGGTTGTACAACTATTGTGTACAAGGTCCCCACATTAACATGTCCCAACTCCAAGTTGAACGCATTAACTTTTCCCATCATCCTCCATTCCTCGACCGCCACATGCGCTAAGGTCGCATGGGACTTTTGACTCAAAGGATCCGCCACTATATTGGCCTTTCCCGGGTGATAGTGCAAGTCGTAGTCGTACTGTTCCAAATATTCCATCCATCGTCGTTGTCGCATATTTAGATCTCGTTGGGTAAAAATATACCCTAAGCTCTTGTGATCCGAGAACACTTCGAACTTTTCTCCGAACAGATAATGCCTCCATATCTTCAACGCATGAACTATTGCCACTAGCTCTAGGTCATTTTTCGGATAGTTCTTTTCGTGAATCTTCAGTTGTTGTGAAGCATATGCGATAACCTTTCCGGCTTGCATCAAGACGCAACCCAAACCTTCCTTCGAAGCATCACAATACAATTGGTAACCCTTCCCCTGCTCGGAAATAACTAGTATGGGGGAACTAGTCAACCGCTTCTTGAGCTCTAGGAAAGCTTCCTCGCAAGCCTCACTCCACACGAACTTCACCCCTTTCTTGGTAAGGTGAGTCATTGGAGTCGCTAACTTCGAGAAATCCTTGACGAACCGTCGATGGTATCTCGCTAAACCCAAGAAACTCCGAATCTTGAACACATTTTTCGGTTGTGCCCATTTCGAAACCGCCTCAATTTTCGTTGCGTCCACCTTTACCCCTTCTTCCGAGATCACATGTCAAAGAAATTTCACCTCATTTAGCCAAAACTCACATTTGATAAATTTTCCATAAAGTTGGTGCTCCCTCAACGTGAGCAACACTAAACGGAGGTGCTCCTCGTGTTCCTCTCTTGAACTCGAATAAATCAAGATATCGTCGACGAAGACCACCACGAACTTGTCGAGGTACTCCTTAAAGATCCGGTTCATTAACTCCATAAATGCCGCCGATGCATTAGTTAACCCGAATGGCATGACCACAAACTCATAGTGACCATACCGGGTCCTAAAGG
Source organism: Primula veris (assembly GCA_963682055.1). Lineage (NCBI taxonomy): Eukaryota > Viridiplantae > Streptophyta > Magnoliopsida > Ericales > Primulaceae > Primula > Primula veris. The sequence continues at coordinate 6,739,665 of OY821750.1, read as the reverse complement.
TCGTTTTCGAAATATCCTCATCCTTCACCCTCAATTGGTGATAGCCTAATCGGAAGTCGATTTTTGAAAAGAACGTCGCTCCTTTCAGCTGGTCAAATAAATCATCAATTCGAGGTAGTGGGTACTTATTCTTAATAGTCACCCTATTTAGCTTTCGATAGTCGATGCACATCCTCATCGATCCATCCTTCTTTTGCACGAATAAGGCCGGTGCAGCCCACGGTGACGTACTCCGCCTAATAAACCCCTTCTCCAGTAGTTCCTCTTTTAACTCTTTTAATTGTCATTTACTTAGATACAACTATATGAAATAAAATCTAAAATAATATTGCTAGCAAAAGATATCATTGATCGGCATTCTATTAAAAATAAAATGGATACTTAACATAAAATTAATAAACTATAACCAAAGAAAATAATTCTCTTTGATGTATTCATTTTGATTTGTCATTCTGTTATATAACAAAACAAATAATAGTATTTAAAACAAAACTCTCCTTCGTTTGTCATTTTTTAAATAATTTTCCCAAATCATGCAGGTAACATTGGTCAGAAAATTATATTACCATCTTCAATTGTTGGAAGCCCACGAGATATGTATCAACGCTATCAAGATGCAATGGCTTTAGTGCAAAAATATGGTAAACCTGACATTTTTCTTACAATGACATGTAACCTAAACTGGAAAGAAATTACACAGAATGTGTTACCTGGTCAAACTCCAAATGACCGACCCGATCTATTGACTCGAGTATTTCGAGCAAAATTCGAAGAATTGAAACACGATCTTTTCATGAGGAATGTGCTTGGAAAATTAAAAGCTCATGTTGATGTCATTGAATTCCAAAAAAGAGGTTTACCACATGCTCATTTACTTCTGATCCTAGATGATGATGATAAGCTAATGACTCCCGATGATTATGATTCTGTTGTTAGGGCTGAAATCCCAGATAAGACACTAGAACCAGAGTTGCATAAAGTTGTTGTCAAACATATGATTCATGGTCTGTGTGGAGATTACAATATTAACTCGCCATGCATGAAAGAAGGAAAATGCAAAAGAAGATTTCCTAAGCCATTCTCAAAGGACACTAAAATGGGAAGTGATTCATATCTTATTTATCAACGGCATGAAGGAGAGCACATAGTGACAAGAGATAACCGCGAAGTTCATCTTGATAATAGTTGGGTTGTCCCTTACAATTCTTGGTTACTTTTAAAATATGATTGTCACATCAATGTTGAAGTTTGTAGTAGCATAGAAAGTGTGAAATATTTGTATAAATATGTTTATAAAGGTCCGGGTCGTATTTCTCTCGAATTACGCCAAGGCCCTAATTATGATGAGGTGAAACAATTTGTTGACAGAAGGTGGATTTCTTCGCACGAAGTAGTTTGGAAAATATTCAAATTTCTAATGTTCCATATGACTCAGAGTGTAGAAAGATTGCAAATACACTTACCAAATGAGCATCAAATAAGGTTTAACGCTAATGACCTCATTGATCAGGTAATCCAACACTGTAGTGTTTTTCACAATAATTTCCTTATTAATTATAAATTGTATACAAAACATGTATTCTGTTATAACTTTAAACATGTTTCTTAAAACGTAATTCATTTTTCAGGTAATTCAGCAGGAGTCTTTAGCACAAACAATACTTTCAGAATTCTTTCGGTTGAATGTATATGACGTGAGAGCAAATCAATATCTTTATCGTGAAATACCTCAGTACTATAAATGGTGTGGTTCAGAAAAGAGATGGATACGTAGACAAAGCGCTCAATGAGTAATAGGGAGAATTTATACTGTTTCATCGAAAGAAGGCGACAAGTTTTACTTAAGAATGTTACTTAATCATATAAAGGGCTCTAAATATTTTGAGGATCCGTTAACTGTTGACGGGTTTGAGTGTCCAAATTTTAAAACAGCTGCTGAACGGTATGGATTGCTTGAGCATGATGACAGCATTAGACAATGTCTATTGGAAGCAGCAAACTATCAAATGCCAGAAACCTTAAGAAGATTGTTTGCTTCAATTTTGTATTGTTGTGAAGTCACGGAGGCGGAATCTCTCTGGGACGAAATTTACCCATTTCTTAGCCAAGATTATGCTACTTCATGGGGTGTTAATGACAGTAGAGTACTTAATGATGTCCTCCATGATATGAATACTATTTTGAAACAGTTTGGCAAATATGTTTCAAGTTATATTCCATGGCTAACGGTGACTACTAATTCTAGATCAATGGTTCTTAAGCTAATAGAAGATGAACGTTCAATTCCAATTTCCCAAGAAGACTTGAATTCTGTTACTAACTTGAATGATGATAAAAAAACTAGCATTTGATAAAATTATTAAATTCGTTGAAGAAAATGATAATGATTTCTTCTTTATTGATGGTCCAGGAGGAACGGGTAAAACCTATTTATATCGGGCTTTATTAGCCAGAGTTAGAAATATGGGTGAGATTGCTATTGCAACAACAACTTCCGGAATAGCTGCAATGCTTTTACTAAGAGGGAGAATAGCTCATTCAAGATTTACCCATAGCCATTTCCCTGTACCGATTGGCACCGGCTGAGTTAAAAGAGTTAAGTAAGCAGTTAGAGGAACTACTGGAGAAGGGTTTTGTTAGGCGGAGTACGTCACCGTGGGCGGCACCGGCCTTATTCGTGCAAAAGAAGGATGGATCGATGAGGATGTGCATCGACTATCGAAAGCTAAATAGGGTGACTATTAATAATAAGTACCCACTACCTCAAATTGATGATTTGTTTGACTAGCTGAAAGGAGCGACGTTCTTTTTAAAAATCGACTTGCGATCAGGCTATCACCAATTGAGGGTGAATGATGAGGATATTTCGAAAATGGCCTTTAGAACCCGGTATGGCCACTATAAGTTTGTGGTCATGCCATTCAGGTTAACTAATGCGCCGGCGGCATTTATGGAGTTAATGAACCGGATCTTTAAAGAGTATCTCTACAAGTTTGTGGTGGTCTTCGTCGACGATATCTTGATTTACTCGAGTTCAAGAGAGGAACACGAGGAGCATCTCCGTTTAGAATTGCTCACATTGAGAGAGCATCAACTTTACGGAAAATTTAGCAAATGTTAGTTTTGGCTAAATGAGGTGAAATTTCTTGGACATGTGATCTCGAAAGAAGGGGTAAAGGTGGACGCGACGAAAATTGAGGCGGTTTTGAAATGGGCACAACCGACACATGACCTAGAGCTAGCGGCAATAGTTCATGCGTTGAAGATATGGAGGCATTATCTGTTCAGGGAAAAGTTCGAAGTGTTCTCGGATCACAAGAGCTTAGGGTATATTTTTACCCAACGGGATCTAAATATGCGACAACGACGATGGATGGAGTATTTGTAACAGTACGACTATGACTTGCACTATCACCCGGGAAAGGTCAATGTAGTGGCGGATGCTTTGAGTCGAAAGTCTCATGCGACCTTAGCGCATGTGGCGATCGAGGAATGGAGGATGATGGGAAAAGTGAACGAATTCAACTTGGAGTTGAGGCATCTTAATGTGGGGACCTTGTACACAATAGTGGTACAACCGGAACTTGTGAGTAGGGTTTTGGAAGCACAAGATGGGGACGAGAAAGGGGAGAACTATGAGAAACAGATGAGTTCGAGCGAAGGATTAGATGGTTGGATGAAAGGAACCAATGGAGGACCACGATATAAGGGAAGGACTTATGTGACAGAAAACATGAGGAACGAGGTATTAAAGGAGTTTCACCACTCCCGATTAGCCGTTCATCCTGACAGGAAGAAAATGTATCATGATGTGAAGAGACAATTTTGGTGGCTCGGAATGAAACGAGATGTAGCTTTATATGTTAGCAGATGCCTAACTTGCCAGCAAGTGAAAGCGGAACACCAAAGGCCGGCGGGTATGCTCCAACCTTTACCGGTGACGGAATGGAAGTGGGAAAGGATAACAATGGATTTTGTGACCAACTTACCTAAATCGGTAAGTGGGAATGACGCTGTGTGGGTTGTGGTCGACCGTTTGACCAAATCTGCACACTTCATTGCAATCAAGATGACGAATTCGGTGGAAATCTTGGGACCAAAGTATGTGAAGGAAATTGTTAGACTTCATGGGGTACCGATTTCGATAGTATCGGATCGAGACGCGAGGTTTGTGTCGAGGTTCTGGGGCGCATTGCAAAGTGGCTTAGGGACCAAGTTGACAATGAGTACGGCATTTCATCCTCAAACGGATGGACAATCGAAGCGGACTATCCAAGTGCTAGAGGATATGTTGCGCGCATGTGGGAATGACTTCAAGAGAGGATGGGAGAGTCATCTACCCTTAGTTGAGTTTGCGTATAATAATAACTTCCAACCTAGTATTGGCATGGTACCTTTCGAGGCTTTATACGGGAGGCCGTGTAGGTCTCCGTTGTGTTGGACCGAGGTGGGAGAAGCAGAAATGCTAGGACCACAATTAATTCGAGAAACAACAGAAAAGATTAAGTTAATTCGACAAAGGCTTGAGACGGCTCGGAGTAGGCAAAAGAGTTATGCGGATAAGAGGAGGAGACCTTTGGAGTTCGACAAGGGGGATCAAGTATTTTTGCGAGTTTCGCCAAGGAAGGGGATTATGAGGTTTGACTCTAAAGGAAAGTTGAGCACAAGATTTATCGGCACATTTGAGATCGTGGACCGAGTTGGAGAAGTTGCATACCGGTTGGACTTGCCACCAAAGTTGGCGGGGGTTCACCCGGTGATCCATGTGTCAATGTTGAAAAAGTATCATCACGACCCTTCACACGTGCTGGATTTTGAGGACATTGAGGTTAGTGCGGATGTGACCTACGAAGTGGGACCTATGAGGATTATCGATGTGCAAGAGAAGGAACTTTGAGGAAAAACGATTCGATTGGTAAAGGTGGTTTGGAAACACCACGGGGCCGAGGAGACAACTTGGGAACGCGAGGATGAGATGAAGAAAAAGTATCCTAATCTCATCTTTTCCTTAGGTACTTTTCCTTAGATGCTTTCTAATTTTGGGACGAAATTTCTTTATCGGGGAAGGGTTGTAACGCCTAGAGTTTGGAGTTTATTTTATTAGAGTTTGGAGTTTATTTTATTAGAGTTTGGAGTTTATTTTATTAAAGTGTAGTTTACTAGAAAGGCTGTATTTTGAGTTTTGTAGATATTGTGGAGTTGTTATGGGTTGTGAACCCTGCGTATTTTATTTCTTGAATTATGACACGAATTGTACGTTTAAATTCTTATGGTCTTATTTATAAAAATTTATCATTTCTGGGTGTAGTTCTTTAGACAGGAAAATTTCGGGACGAAATTCTTTTAAGGAGGGTTAGTTGTAACATCTCGTATTTTTATAAATGGTTTTATTTATGATTTAATTTATCCAAAAACGTTTTATACAAATTTACCAAAAACCGGTCACTCGACTAATTTTTAGCCAAAAACCGAAACTCTTCCGAAAAACTTTATTTTTAAAACCTGTTACTAATTTTATAAATAAAAAGGACCCAATAGTTTTGTTTCTAAAGATTGGTTATTTTTTAGCAGTAAAATAATAATTTTGATTAAGAGTTAACTTTTAGAACTTTGGGGACCAAATAGTTAGCTTCCCCAAACTTTCTCAAAACAGTTTTCTAAACCTCTTTTCAGCCACTTTTTAAAACAGAAAACCTAAAACAAGAGAGAAAAGAGAGAAAATAGATATTACAAGCCTAGGAAGAAGAAGAAGAAACCACGTTAGTGGATTCTTACCGGAAGCATCTCCTCTACGCACTAAGGTAACGGGGGTTATCCATTGCGACTAGACGAGAGTGTATGTTAGGGTTAGGTCTTGCGTTTATTTTAAATTGGGTGTTTTTCCTTTTATCTTAATTATGTTCTTAAATTGTTAATTGGGTTTTATTTGTTCCACTTTTAATTCACTTATTTGAATAGGAGAAGTTGAGAATTTAGACATATTCATTTCGAATTAATGAGAATATGGATGGGTTTGCGTGTTTTCATGTGTTGATTATGTGATATCATAGTTTTTGATGAAATTGGGTAAATTATTGTTGAATAAAGATGAGTTGTAGTTTATGCATACAAGGTGTTTGTTAAAATGTCTGAATGAGAGTTGTAGTTTATGCATACAAGATGTTTGTTAAAATGCCTGAATGAGATTTTATGTTGTTGGACTTGTTTGGATAGTTGTGAATCTAGTACTTATGGTTATGTGTTATGTTGAATTACGTTAAAGTGGCATATGAGAATGTGATAATTGAATGGTTGAATATCAATGGCCGAGGCCTTGTGATATTTATTTGTTAGAAATGGTCTATGTCTCTTGATATACCGGGGACATAAGACGGCCGAGGGATATAGGGAATGACTCGTCTTACAGACTCAGGCGAGTGGTGTGAGAGGTCCTAGTGTGCACTTTATTTATTTATATGTTAGCAATGGTCTATGTCTCTTCCTATACCGGGGACATAAGACGGCCGAGGGGTATAGGGAATGACTCGTCTTACGGACTGGGGCGAGTGGCGTGAGAGGTCCAAGTGCGCACTTTAAATCTATTTTTATGTTAGAAATGGTCTATGTCTCTTCCTATACCGGGGACATAAGACGGCCAAGGGGTATAGGAAATGACTAGCCTTACGGACTGGGGCGAGTGGCGTGAGAGGTCCATGTTTGTTATAGATGTGTGTTGGAGTTACTTAATTTATTTCGTTGTACAATGTTATTATATTTCTTTTTATACGTTGTTATCGTAGTTGTTGTTTGTGAGTTCTTGCATTTATGGGATGAAGTGACGGTATTTTGTGTGGTGCCGTCCCGTCTTTGTATGTGCATGGGACTCACCGTTACAGTTTTGTCTTTCAGGTACGACTTAGGTTGGCACATTCGGATAGGAGCATTAGCAATGTATCGCATGGGCTCGGGGCTTCTTTCAGTTGCTTTCTTTTTACTTAGATTATATTTTTTAGATTGTAGCCTACGGGCAAATTACATTCGTTAGGTATTCTTTTTATATATATCAGTTAAAACCATTTTGTCTTGTAGCTGCGTTTGGCAAACACTTTTATTTATTGTTTAATTGTTCCTTTAGCTCTCAAGTCTTTTCTTTTAAAACTTAAATTTCGTACCAACAGGTTCTTTTTCCTTTTGTTCAAAAGGTCACGCCTTGATGTCCATGCTTTCTGGATTTTGGGGCGTGACATCTAACTTGCAGGGGGAGCGTAAGTGGTTAACTCAAAAGAACTGTTAATTGGTTTGAACAAAATAATCCAAATTGATGGTTAAGAATTAAGACAGCATAATGTTTACAGATGAGGTTGCAACCTCAGTTGCAATTACAGTTCTAACCTGCCTAACCAAAGAGATCCGGCAAATGTACAAGGTATGTTTCTTGTGTGCTCATCTTGGGCACATGTTCTTTTCGATACGGGGGCTTCGCGTTCTTTTATATCTAGAAGTTTAGTTGAGTCATTATCGTTAGAAATTGGGGTTCTAGAGAACCCGATCGTTGTAGAGACTCCTGTTGGGGGTCGAGTTGTGTTGGACCGAGTGTGTCGGTCTTGTGAGATGGTGGTCGCGGACCACGTGTTTATATTTGATTTAATTGTTATAGAGATGTTGGGGTTCGACGTGATCCTTGGAATGGACTGGTTGGTTCATTTCAACTCTTTCATCGATTGTGTTCGATGAAAAATTTTCCTTACAACTTCATCCGGGGATGAGGTGTTCTTTCGTGGAGAAAGGGACGCTACCCTTTCTTCTATTCCTTATTATTCAAAGCGGGTTGTGGGCAACCTGTCTTGTCTTTTAGCTAGCCTTTTGATAGTAGATAACGACGAGAAAGTGGAAATGTGGCCACATGTAGTGGACGATTTTAGAGATGTGTTTCTGAAGGATCTACCTAGGTTACCCCCGAAGAGAGGGTTAGATTTTTCTATCGACTTGGTACCGAGAACGGCACCCATAGCCATTTCCCCGTACCGTTTGGCACCGGCTGAGTTAAAAGAGTTGAGTAAGCAGTTAGAGGAACTGCTGGAGAAGGGGTTTATTAGGCAGAGTACGTCACCGTGGGCGGCACCGGCCTTATTCGTGCAAAAGAAAGATGGATCGATGAGGATGTGCATCGACTATCAAAAGCTAAATAGGGTAACTATTAAGAATAAGTACCCACTACATCGAATTGACGATTTGTTTGACCAACTGAAAGGAGCGACGTTCTTTTCAAAAATCGACTTGCGATCAGGCTATCACCAATTGAGGGTGAAGGATGAGGATATTTCGAAAACGGCCTTTAGGACCCGGTATGGTCACTATGAGTTTGTAGTCATGCCGTTCGGGTTAACTAATGCGCCGGCAGCATTTATGGAGTTAATGAACCGAATCTTTAAGGAGTATCTCGACAAGTTTGTGGTGGTCTTCGTCGACGATATTTTGATTTACTCGAGTTCAAGAGAGGAACACGAGGAGCATCTCCGTTTAACGTTGCTCACGTTGAGGGAGCACCAACTTTACAGAAAATTTAGCAAATGTGAGTTTTGGCTAAATGAGGTGAAATTTCTTGGACATGTGATCTCGGAAGAAGGGGTAAAGGTGGACACGACAAAAATTGAGGCAGTTTCGAAATGGGCACAACCGAAAAATGTATTCGAAATTCGAAGTTTCTTGGGTTTAGCTGGATACTATCAACGGTTCGTCAAGTATTTCTCGAAATTAGCGACTCCAATGACTTACCTTACTAAGAAGGGGGTGAAGTTCGTGTGGAGTGAGGCTTGCGAGAAAGATTTCTTAGAGCTCAAGAAGCGGTTGACTAGTTCTCCCATACTAGTTATTCCCGAGCAAGGGAAGGGTTATCAAGTGTATTGCGATGCTTCGAAGGAAGGCTTGGGTTGCGTTTTGATGCAATACGGAAAGGTTATCGCATATGCTTCGCGACAACTAAACGTTCACAAAAAGAACTATCCGACTCATGACCTAGAGCTAGTGGCAATAGTTCATGCGTTGAAGATATGGAAACATTATCTGTTCGGGGAAAAGTTCAAAATGTTCTCGGATCACAAAAGCTTAGGGCATATTTTTACCCAACGTGATCTAAATATGCGACAACGGCGATGGATGGAATATTTGGAGCAATACGACTACGACTTGCATTATCACCCAGGAAAGGTCAATGTAGTGGCGGATGCTTTGAGTCGAAAGTCCCATGCGACTTTAGCGCATGTGGCGATCGAGGAATGGAGGATGATGGGAAAAGTGAAAGAGTTCGACTTAGAGTTGGGAAATGTGGATGCAGGGACTTTGTACACGATAGTGGTACAACCGGAACTTGTGAGTAGGGTTTTGGAAGCACAAGATGGGGACGAGAAAGTGGGGAGCTATGAGAAACAGATCAGATCGAGCGAAGGATTAGAGGGTTGGACCAAAGGAACCGATGGAGGACTACGATTTAAGGGAATGACTTACGTGACGGAAAATATGAGGAACGATGTATTAAAGGAGTTTCACCACTCCCGATTAGCCGTTCATCCCGGAGGGACGAAAATGTATCACGATGCAAAGAGACAATTTTGGTGGCCCGGAATGAAACGAGATGTAGCTTCATATGTTAGCAAGTGCCTAACTTGCCAACAAGTGAAGGCGGAACACCAAAGGCCGGCGGGTATGCTCCAACCTTTACTGGTGGTGGAATGGAAGTGGGAAAGGATAGCAATGGATTTTGTGACTAATTTACCTAAGTGGGTAAGTGGGAATGACGCGGTGTGGGTTGTGGTCGACCGTTTGACCAAATCCGCACACTTCATTGCAATCAAGATGACGAATTCGGTGGAAATCTTGGGACAAAAGTATATTAAGGAAATTGTTAGACTTCATGGGGTGCCGATTTAGATAGTATCGGATCGAGACGCGAGGTTTGTATCAAGGTTCTGGGGCGCATTGCAAAATGCCTTAGAGACCAAGTTGACAATGAGCAGAGCATTTCATCCCCAAACGGATGGACAATCGGAGCGGACTATCCAAGTGCTAGAGGATATGTTGCGCGCATGTGTGAATGACTTCAAGGGAGGTTGGGAGAGCCATCTACCCTTAGTGGAGTTTGCGTATAATAATAGCTTTCAAGCTAGTATTGGCATGGCACCTTTCGAGGCTTTATACGGGCGGCCGTGTAGGTCTCCGGTGTGTTGGACCAAAGTGGGAGAAGCGGAAATGTTAGGACCGCAATTGATTCAAGAGACGACAGAAAAGATTAAGTTAATTCGACAAAGGGTTGAGACTGCTCGAAGTAGGCAAAAGAATTATGCGGATAAGAGGAGGAGACCTTTGGAATTCGAAAAGGGGGATCAAGTATTTTTGCGAGTTTTGCCCAGGAGGGGGATTATGAGGTTTGGCTCTAAAGGGAAGTTGAGCCCAAGATTTATCGGACCATTTGAGATCGTGGACCGAGTGGGGGAAGTTGCATACCGGTTGGACTTGCCACCAAAGTTGGCGGGGGTTCATCCGGTGTTCCATGTGTCAATGTTGAAAAAGTACCATCACGACCCTTCACACGTGGTGGACTTTGAGGACATTGAGGTTAGTGCGGATGTGACCTACGAAGTGGGACCTACGAGGATTATCGACGTGCAAGAAAAGGAACTTCAAGGAAAAACAATTAAATTAGTAAACGTGGTTTGGAAACACCACGGGGCCGAGGAGGCAACTTGGGAACGCGAGGATGAGATGAAGAGGAAGTATCCTAATCTCGACTTTTCTTTAGGTACGTTCGTTTAGATGTTTTCTAATTTCGGGACGAAATTTCTTTATCGGGGAAGGGTTGTAACGCCTAGAGTTTGTAGTTTATTTTTGTGGTAACGCCTAGAGTCTACGGAGTTGATGCGTTGACTTTTATCATGTTTGATATTGCATATAGGTGTTTACCTTATTTGAGTTTTGTAGATGTTATGGAGTTGTTGAGTTAGAAGTATGTGAGTATTTGAGGTAGAAGCATGTCGGCTTAGTTTACTTTATTTTCTTTTATGTTACAGCCGCTTGATTTACATTGTTGTCTTTTATTCTGTTAGATATTGTATACAGGCGGTTATTCTTACATGGTGCATTATCTGGAGTTTATTTTATTTGAGTTATGGAATTGTCACGAGTTGTGAACCCTGCGTATATTATATTTCTTAGATTATGACAGGAATTGGACCTTTAAATTTTTATGGGCTTATTTATTGTAAGTTTATCTTTTCTGGGTATCGTTGTTTAGAGAGGAAATTTCGGGACGAAATTATTTTAAAGAGGGTTAGTTGTAACATCCCGTATTTTTTTATCAATGGTTTTATTTATGATTTAATTTATCCAAAAACGTTTTATACAAAATTTTACCAAAAACCGGTCACTCGACTAATTTTTAGCGAAAAACCGAAACTCTTCCGAAAAACTTTATTTTAAAAACCTGTTACTAATTTTACTAATAAAAAGGACCCAATAGATTTGTTTCTAAAGATTTGTTATTTTTGAGTAGTAAAACAATATTTTTGGATTAAGAGTTAGCTTTTAGAACTTTGGGGACCAAAAAGTTCGCTTCCACAAACTATCTAAAAATAGTTTTTTCTAAACCAAAAATCAGCCCACTTTCAATTCTTTAAACCTAAAACCAGCAAAATACAAGAGAGAAAAGAGAGAAAAAGGAGAAGAAGAAGAAGAAGAAACCACGTTAGCGGGTTCATACCGGAAGCATCTCCTCTACGCTCTAAGGTAACGGGGGTTATCCATAGCGACTAGACGAGGGTCTATGTTAGGATTATGTTTTACGTTTATTTCAAATTGGGGGTTTTTATCCTTTATATTAATCATGTTCTTAAATTGATGATTGGGGTTTAGTTGTTATACTTTTAATTTCATTAGTTGAATTGTAGAGGTGGAGACCTTAGATATATTAATTTCGAATTAATGAGATTATAGATGGGTTGCGTGTTTTATGCGTTGATTATGAGTTATTATGGTTGTTGATAGAATTGGGTAAATTATTGATGAATAAACATGAATTGTAGTTTATGCATACAAGGTGTTTGTAAAAATGCTTGAATGAGTTTTTGTTGTTGTTGATTAGACTTGTTTGGCTAGTTGTGAATCTAGCACCTATGCTTTTGGGTTATGTTGTATTACGTTAAGTGACGTATGAGATTGTGTTATTTGAATAGTATAATATTATTGGCCGAGGCCTTAATATTTATACATTAGCAATGGTCTCTGTCTCTTCTTAATTCCGGGGACAGAAGACGGCCGTGGGGATAGGGAATGTCTCGTCTTACGGACTGGGACGAGTGGCATGAGAGGTCCTAGTGTGCACTATATTTATTTTTATGTTAGCTATGGTCTCTGTCTCTTTCTATTTCCGGGGACAGTAGACGGCCGAGGGGATAAGGAATGACTCGTCTTACGGACTGGGACGAGTGACATGAGAGGTCCAAGTGCACACTTTAAATCTACTTTTATGTTAGCAATGGTCTCTGTCTCTTCCTAATTCCGGGGACAGAAGATGGCCGAGGGGATAGGGAATGTCCTACCTTACGGACTGGGGTAGGTGGCATGAGAGGTCCATGTTTGCTATAGATTTGTGTTGACGTTATTTAATTTATCTAGTTGTAGAACGTTATTATATTTATTTTATACGTCGATTATCGTAGTTGTAGAATTGATGAGCTCTTGCATTTATGGGATGGAGTGACGGTATTGTGGTGCCGTCCCGTCTAGTTATGTGCGTGGGACTCACCGTTACGATTTTGTATTTCAGGTACTACATAGGTTGGCATGTTTGGATAAGAGCTGTTGCATTGCAACATCATGGTTTTGTGGCTTCCGCTTTCTTTTCATTTATTTTATATTTTGAGGTTGTAGCCTACGGGCAATTTACATTCGTTTATTTTATCTCGTCTTGTAGCCGCGTTTGGCAAACACTTTTATTAGATTGATTAATTGTTCCTTTAGCTCGCTAGTGTTTTCTTTTAAAAAATTTAATTTCGTACCAACAAGTTCTATTTTCTTTTGTTTTAAAAAGGTCATGCCTCGATATCCGTGTTTATGGAATTTGGGGCGTGACAGATTTGATTTGGTTTATTATAATAGAATGATTATGATTGATATATATATATATTTATATATATATTGACTAACATTCACATGATTAATCAAATTTCAAAAACAACTTGCAACTTAACGTCTGATGATATAACTGAACATGGGCATCACAGTTGCTCACAATTACAGCTCAATATTGAAATTTGCATCATGATAAAGTCGACGATTTTTATTTATATATGATTACATATTTAAACTTTTAAAAGAAAGTTGACAGGATTGCTATGGCCTTGGACCATCTTATACTATTGCTTTTCTTCAATGTCAATTTTCCTCAGCCTGCAATATTAATAACGTCAACATCGTTATTATTTAGTACGTATAAAGTACTGTATCAAATGTAACGTTACTGTTAGAACTTAGAAGGCTGAATTCGAATGTCAGCAATCTTGCCCAAGCTACATCTTTGACAACTACACCTTTACAATTTCACCAAGAAACCTATCTACGACCCAGCCAATTTTAAAGTGTTAATATTACTAAAATTTAACAATAATGTCATCTTTTCTTATATAGAAACACACACACGCTTACTATACTTATGTTCATTTGAATGGTTGTTTGGTTGCAGCTTTTAAGTAGATATTTGAGTTGGATTTGCGGTCAAGAGTTCATCGAATGTACTGGATTTTCAAGCTAAAAACCAGAAGAGCACAACTTTTAATTTTGCAACCAATTTCTAAGTATAAAAATAATAGCTTAAAAGGTGTAACCAAACAAAGGAGTCCTCTCTCTCGACTCAAGTGAAAGAAGCAAATAAAGTCAAGTACAATTATAAGACGGTGAATGAACTAATTATCAAACTATATAGTTGGGGGGAGTCGACTACTGAATATTTAAACTCATTTAAGCAAAAAGTATGATCAGAAGAAAACAAACCTCGTCAAACATGAGAAAGTCGTCCCCATAAGGGAAACTCTCAAAGTCCTCTGCTCCCAGCATTTGATCGTCTACTTCATGGGGGTTAGGAGTTGTTTCAATGACATTTGAAAAGTTGAAATTGTTAAAGTCCTCCATCTCCAATGCAGCATCAGTATTGGTGCCGGAGTTTGTTAAAAATGGTTCAAGTCTATCCAAAAAATCACTAAAATCAACAATATTCCCAAAATCGTTATCAAGAAAAAGATCGAAATCACTATCATTCTGGGAATTGTTCACAAATAATAGAACCAAGGGTTCTTTGAGCGGTTCCTCTTTGTTTTTAGATGATGATGGTTGAGAGTCATCAACTTCTATTAAATTCGTCGATATCGGCGCCATGTTTTCGGGAAAACCCCCAAAATCATTATTTTTTCCACAAAAGCTCCCCAGTATAGCATCACTATTCACATTGTTCTCGATTAAGGCCATGTGGTGTTCCCAGAGATTCACCTCTGTTCCTTGAAGCAAAGGTTGTTGGGGGGAGTTTTTTGGGAAAAACCATGAAACATGATGTTTTCCGAATTGGTCACGAGTCCAAAAGATTGGTCAAATTCCATGCGAATGATCTAAAGTTTAGACTCCATACTCAATTGGTTTGAGTATCTTGTGTGACAAGCTTCGAAACGGTATATCGCATGACCTATTCGGTGAATGCGTGTGAATGGAAGTTGGCTCCGAAGTTGAACCATGGAGAGACGAAATCTGGAATTTTGGGAGAGGAAGTGGGAAATCAAATGGATGTGGAAGCCACCCAAATGATTTTCCCACATCAAAGAGGAAAAACTATTTTGAATAGTTTATATACATATTCACCACTAGAGAGTGGTAATAGTGTGTAGCCTCATAGGTGTGTCTGTAGGCAAGTGTACCACACACGCGCGCGCTTGCTCGGTCTCAGGCCACGGGTCGGGGGTCGGTTCGCGGGACTTGGGATAATTGCATCATTAATTCAGGAGTTTCGAATACTGAATTAAGTGACCATTTATGGCTGAGATTTCAGGTTAGCCTATAAGAAGGCAGCTCTCCCCCACTCTCTAAAACACTTTTTACACATTCTGAAAACAGCATACTTCCCATAGCATTTTAGAAAGAGAGAGAACCACCCACCAACAGCTCGACCTTGACTCGTCGCCAGTTTCCGGCGAGTCATCCGAGACGTTGTACCTTGGGATCAAAGCGCCTACGCAACCAGAAACCTTAAGGTGGTTGGGCGAATATCGGTTAAGGGCGGACTGTTTACAGTCGCCTCGTCTTTTAATTCTGTCTTTTAATTTCTGTATTTAAATTCTGTAATTTATATTTCTGTCTTTTCAATTCTATATTTTTTTTAGTATTTTAATTTGCTGTACTTAGCTGTAGTTTTTCAATTCTGTTTTACCTTTTTGTAATTACTTTAAAGTACTGTTTTATTCTTTAATTTCAATTCTATAATTTAATTCTGTAATTAGAATAGTTTCAATTCAGTCCTGTATTTTTCATTTCAATCAGAACAGTCCGGCTATTAAGTTTATACTTTCCAGTCCGACAGTTTCTATTTATTGCAATTCAGTACATCAGATTATTAATTAATAATAATCTGAATAACATTTGATTTAATTACTTTTCAGTACATACATGTTGTAATCAGTAATTTCAGTTTGGTTTCTGAATTAATAAAGATTACACTGGTTTTTTTTATTTCTTTTTATTCCTACTTTATTGTTTAATTGTTATTTCGTACACGGAAACCAACAATCTTAACCGATAATCTGTTGTTTCTTTCATGTATTATTTAATACAATTATTTATTTTAAGGAATAATACTTTGGAAAAACCAAACTGTTTAATTTTTTGTTTTTAGAAGCTTGTTGATAACAACCGTATTGGTATTCAATAAGAATCATTTTAATCCTTTTGATATAAACCGTATTGATATTCAAAAGGAAACCGCTTAATTTTCTTTTGTTGCTTTAAATAAAATTCTTTTACAAACCCAAATTTCAGTTTTGGTGTTTTGTTTATAGAATTTATTGTACACGTGTCTCATACGTTTTTGTTTGTCATTTCAGATGACAAACACGTCGCCTATTGAGTTGCCTATCGGGAGTGAGCATGACCCAGTGGTTGGTGGAAATGTTCATAACACTAGGGGGCGATGCGAATGTGGGGGCTAACGCCGAGGCTGCAGCGGCTGAGGCCGCTGCGGCTGCGGCTATGGCGGATGCTACAGCCAAAGTCGAGGCTACGGCCGAGGCAACGGCTATGGCCAAGACTGCGACCAAGGCTGCGGCCAGGGGCAAGACACCGATGTATTTGGCTGTGCCTACTTTGCCTACTTCTCATCTGGATTAACCGGAAAAATTCAGGGGAGACAACTTCTAACGTTGGCAGCAAAAGATGCTGTTTTATCTCACCACCCTGAATCTGACCAGGTTTCTTAAGGAAACTGCTCCCGTCCTAAGCGAGGACGATCTGGACGAGCAGTCGTTTTCTGTGATTGAGGGATGGAGACATGCCGACTACCTATGCAAGAACTATATCTTGTGTGCTCTAGATGACATGCTGTTCAGTGTTTTTGAGCCCAAAGCTACTGCAAAGGAGCTATGGGAAACTCTCGAAAACAAGTACAAAGTGAATAACGCTGGCACAAAGAGATTTGTTGTCACGAACTTTCATGAGTACCGTATGACTGACAGTAAGGGTGTCATGGAGCAAGTTGAGGAGCTTCAACTCATTTACCATCGCCTTGAGGCTGAAGGGCTAGTGATTAATGAGCCTTTCCAGGTGGCACTCATGATTGAGAAATTGCCACCATCTTGGAAAGAATTTCAAAACTACTTGAAGCACAAGCGGAAGGAAATGAGGCTGGAGAGGTTCGTTGAGAAGCTCAATATCGAGATGAGCAACCGTCGCTCCGTAAGGAGAGTCGGTGGTGCTAACATCTCGATGGCAAAGGCCAATGTGGTCGAAAGCTCCAACGTCAAGTGGAAACGTTTCGACAACGGAGGCAGTGTTGTCGTCGCAAAGAAATTTGTGGGAACCCACTTTGTGTGTAACAGGACCGGCCATCGTGCCGCGGACTGTTATGACAATATAAGTATTGTTAAGCCCAAGCCCCCCCCCCCCCCCCAAGAATTTCAAAGGCAAGGGGAAGAGGAAAGCTCCAGCTCAGGCACATCTGGCCGAGGGAGGACGAGATGATGACCACTTCACTGCTGTGGTCTCTGAGGTGAATCTCGTGGGGAGCAACCCCAAAGAGTGGTGGCTAGATACCGACGCCACAAGCCACATCTGTTCTAACCGGTGGATGATTAAGACCTACGAGGCGGTAGAGGGAGAAAGCTGCTTCATGGGAAATTTTGCTACTTCCAAGGTGGAAGGAAAAGGAACGGTGGTGATGAACATGACCTCTGAAAAAGAGTTGAGGTTGACAGGGGTGCTCCATGTTCCGGATATCCGTAAGAATCTGGTATCCAGATCTGTGATGGTGAAGAACGGGTTCAAGCTTGTTTTTCAATATGATAAAATTGTAATCACCAAAAATGGTGTCTATGTAGGCCGTGGCTATATGACCAACGACATGTTTAAGTTAAACGTAAGGACACTTGCTCACAATAAAGGTGCTAAAGCTGAGGCTAGCACTAGTAATGTAATGACTGTTGGCCAAGAGGCCAATAAAAATTCTAATTTTGCTTATTTATTTGAGTCATTTCATTTGTGGCATGGTAGATTAGGTCATGTGAATTATAATTCGTTAAAGAAATTAATATCACTAAAACTAATAACAAATTTTGTCTTTAATAAGCAACACAAATGTGAGATATATGTAGAGGCAAAATTAACGAAATCATCGTTTCAACACGTTGAACGAGAAAGTGAACCTCTCGGTCTAATACACATAGATGTATGCGACTTAAAGTTTATACTAACAAGAGGAGGGAAAAAGTACTTTATCACAATTATAGATGATTGTACTAAATACTGTTATGCTTACTTAATGAGAAGTAAAGACGAAGCAGTAGAGAAATTCGCTCTTTATAAGACCGAAGTTGAAAATCAACTCAATAGAAAAATTAAAACATTGAGAAGTGATAGAGGCGGTGAATTTGAATCACCGTTTCAGCAAATATGCGCTGAAAGCGGCATTATAAATCAAACCACAGCCCCATACACTCCCGAGCAAAATGGGGTTGCCGAGAGTAAAAATAGAACGCTAAAGGAAATGATGAATGCTATGCTAATCAGCTCTGGGTTACCCCAGAACATGTGGGGGGAAGCGATACTTTCCGCAAACTATGTTTTTGTCACGCCCCAAAATCCGAAAAACGGATATCAAGGAAAAAAGAACCTGTTGGTACAAAATTTAACTTTTAAAAGAAAATAACTTGCGAGCTAAAGGAACAATTCAACGAATAAATAAAAATGTTTGCCAAACGCGGCTACAAGACGAGATGGTTTTAACAAAGTTATATAAAAAGAAAACAAACGAATGTCATTTGCCCGTAGGCTACAACCTCAAAAATAGTCTAAGTAAAAGAAAACGATTCAAAGAAGCCCCGAACCCATGCGATACCTTGCGATACCTTCACGCCACTCGCCCCAGTCCGTAAGACGAGTCATTCCCTATACCCCTCGGCTCGTCTTATGTCCCCGGTATAGGAAGAGACATAGACCATTGCCAATAAATAAATAACAAGGCCTCGACCAAATATTAAACCATTCAATTATCGCATTCTCAACAAACAACTATAATATCACCTAATCAACTCATAAAAACACGCAAACCCATCCATATTCTCTATAATTCAAAATTAATATGTCTAAATTCTCAAATTCTCCAATTCAAATAAGTGAATTAAAAGTTCAACAAATTAAACCCAATTAACAATTTAAGAACATAATTGAGATAAAAGGAAAAACCCCCAAATTTAAAATAAACGCAAGGCCTAACCCTAACCTACACCCTCGTCTAGTCGCAATGGATAACCCTCGTTACCTTACTTCGTAGAGGAGATGCTTCCGGTAAAAATACGCTAAAGTGGTTTCTTCTTCTTCTTCCTAAACTTTGGAATCTCTCTTTTCTCTCTTTGTTTTTGGTTTTCTGTTTTGAAAAGTGGCTGAAAAGAGGTTTAGCAAACTGTTTTGAGAGAGTTTGGGGAA
This sequence comes from Primula veris, assembly GCA_963682055.1. NCBI lineage: Eukaryota > Viridiplantae > Streptophyta > Magnoliopsida > Ericales > Primulaceae > Primula > Primula veris. Next base: position 6,720,465 of record OY821750.1, on the reverse strand, counting down.
GCGAACTATTTGGTCCCCAAAGTTCTAAAAGTTAACTAAAAATCAAAACTATTATTTTACTGCTCAAAAATAACAAATGCTTAGAAACAAAACTATTGGGTCCTTTTTATTTATAAAATTAGTAACAGGTTTTAAAATAAAGTTTTTCGGAAGAGTTTCGGTTTTTGGCTAAAAATTAGTATAAAACGTTTTTGGATAGATTAAATCATAAATAAAACCATTTATAAAAATCCGGGATGTTACAACACACCCTCCTTAAAAGAATTTTGTCTCGAAATTCCATTTCCTCTCTAAAGAACTGCACCCAGAAATGATCAACTTTTATAAATAAGACCATAAAAATTTAAACGTACAATTCGTGTCATAATCCAAGAAATAAAATACTCAGGGTGCATAACTCATAACAACTCCTCCATCCATAACTCAAGTAAATGAAAGATACGTAAGAATCTCAATAATGTAAAACAATATCCAATAGAATAAAAGACTATAATGTAAACTAAGATGACATGCTTCTACCTCAACAACTTCACAACGTCTACGAAACTCAAAATACGTCCTTTCTAGTAAACTAAACTCTAATAAAATACACTTCAAACTCTAGGCGTTACAGTTTTAAACAAGTTACCACATAAGAAGCGAGAAAAGACTCCATATGAATTATGGAAAGGTCATCAACCCAGTTATAAGAACCTGCATGTTTGGGGTTGTCTCGCAAAGGTCCTAGTTCCCACTCCTAAGAGGATGAGAATTGGTCCTAAAATGGTGGACTGTGTGTTCATCGAATATGCACGTAATAGTAGTGCATATCGGTTTCTCGTACACAAGTTGGAAAATCCCGATGTGCATGTAGATACCTATATGGAAAGCCGAGAAGCCTCTTTCTTTGAAGATATCTTTCCCCGAAAATTACCTACATCTGTACCAACTCAAGAGTTGAACAGTGAAGGAAATGTGGGGGCAAGTGAACCGAGAGAGGAAGAGGAAGAGCCTCGGCATAGCAAAAGTGTAAGGAAGGAAACTTCATTTGGACCTGATTTCTTAACCTTCATGGTTGAAGGCGAACCGGTGACATATAAACAAGCTATGTCAACACCGGATTCCCAATATTGGGAAGAAGCTATCAAAAATGAGATTGAGTCAATCATGCAAAACCACACTTGGGAACTAGTGGATCTTCCGCCAGGATGTAAGCCCCTAGGTCACAAGTGGATCTTCAAGAGGAAGTTAAGGGTTAACGGCATGATTGAGAAATACAAGGCGAGACTTGTAGTAAAAGGCTTCAGGTAAACTGAAGGTGTCGATTATTTTGACACGTATGCTCCTGTCTCCAGAAAAACGTCTATCCGAATCGTCATTGCTCTCACAGCTTTGTTTGATATAGATATACATCAAATGGATGTCAAGACAGCGTTTCTAAATGGAGAACTAGAAGAAAAAATTTACATGGAACAACTGGAAGGGTTTGTAGTTGTGCAAACTTGTAAAGTCTCTATATGGACTCAAACAAGCACCAAAGCAATGGCACGAGAAGTTTGATAGAATTATGCTATCAAACGGGTTTCGTATTAATGAGTGCGATTAATGTGTCTACACTAAAGGAAGTGAAAGAGACTGTGTCGTAGTCTGTCTCTATGTGGATGACATGATTATAATTGGGAGTACTGATAGAATCAGCTCCACAAAGAAAATGTTGTCACAACACTTCGATATGAAGGATCTGGGTATAGCTGATGTAATACTTGGTATGAAGATTACCAAAACATCAGAGGGGTATGCCTTGTCACAAAGTCATTATGTTAAACAAGTACTACACAAGTTTGACAAGGGCTGTAAGGCGATGTCTAGAACCCCAATTGAGTTCAACTGTAACCTGAAAAATAATATCGGTAAGAGTGTGAATCAATTGGAGTTCTCTCGGGTCATAGGCAGTCTCATGTATATAATGAATTGCACTAGATCAGACATAGAAAACTCAGTATGTAGATTGAGCACGACACCAGCAATCCAAATGAGGAACACTGGAAGGCCATCATGAAACTTCTCAGATATATGAGGTTTTCAACCGATTAAGGGCTGCACTATACCAGATATCCAGCGGTAATGGAAGGGTACTCAGATGTCAACTGGATATCAGACTCCAATAGCACAAGATCCACGAGTGGATATGTGTTTATAATGGGATGAGCTGCTGTGTCTTGGAGATCCTCCAAACAGACGTGTATTGCAAGGTCAACTATGGAATCTGAATTCATAGCATTAGACTTAGCAACCGAGGAGGCAGACTGGGTGAGAAGTCTGTTGGAAGGAATTCCAATGTGGCCAAAACCTGTTCCCGCAATAAGCATGCATTGTGATAGTCAATCAGCTATTGCGCAGGCTCAGGATCATATGTATAATGGAAAGTCTCGACATATACGTCGGAAACATAAATTCGTAAGAGAATTGTTATCCAACGGTGTGGTATCCTTAGATTTTATGAGATCAAAGGAAAACATAGCGGATCCATTAACGAAAGGCCTGACTCAAGTAGGAGTCGAGGCGTCATCGAACGAAATGGGATTAAAGCCCATTAAATTGGTGGCCCCCCCATAGGCAACCCAACCTAAACGGAATCTTTCCTGCTAGATTCAACGGGAAACTAAACTGTGAGGGCAACCGAACAAAGCACTCGGGAACCAGTTCCCAGCCCATTTTTCTGCAATGACAGAGTGATAGACCTGTACCATTCTAAGGGTGAGCTTGAGGCTCTTAATGATCCAAGTAACTCCACGGTCGAGTAAGGTGAGTCAGGACACCTTCGACTTGGAACCACCTATAACGAGTGTGTAAGGCCGGTACCATGTGATGAGCTTGGGCTAATTCACTAGAGCACTCAGTTGAAGTTGCCAAGGCAGTCCAGGCCAAATATGGACAACAACTAAAGAGCCTAGTACATGGGTAGAAAGGGCACTGTGTTGGTATCATGCTGGGATACATAAAGCTAAAGGGTTCAAGGCATCTATGCTACCTAATAGCAGTATTCCGGATGAAACTACGCTACGGCATGTTCAAGGCGCGCGCTACCTGACCTTAGGCAGTGAACTTTTGCGGTTCTCTTGATTTGCATTTAGGGCATGGGCTTTCGACGCAATTGCATTCATGTGGGGGATTGTTGGGAAAAACCATGAAACATGATGTTTTCTGAATTGGTCACGAGTCCAAAAGGTTGGTCAAATTCCATGCGAATGATCTAAAGTTTAGACTTCTTACTCAATTGGTTTGAGTACCTTGTGTGACCAGCTTCGAAACGGTATATCGCATGACCTATTCGGTGAATGGGTGTGAATGGAAATTGCCTCCGAAGTTGGACCATGGAGAGACGAAATCTCGAATTTTGGGAGAGGAGGTGAGAAATCAAATGGATGGGGAAGCCACCCAAATGATTATTCCACATCGAAGAGGAAAAACTATTTGAATAGTTTATATACATATTCACCACTAAAGAGTGGTAATAGTGTGTAGCCTCATAAGTGTGTGTAGGCAAATATACCACACACGTGCTCGCTCGCTCGGTCTTGGACTTGGTCTCGGGCTTGGTCTCAGTCTCGGGCACGGGGCACGGGCATGGATCTCGGGTCGCGGGTCGCGGGACGCGGGGCGCGGGCACGGACGCGGGCTTGGGACTTGTGAGTTGGGACTTGGGGAATGTTTCGGTTCCGGTTCCGATTCTGGTTCCAAGAAAGTCTGAGAGTTTTGAATAATAACAAAACAGTCCCAAAAATTCCAGCAAGCTTGTAACTGATGCAATTAAATGAGAATAATTGCATCATTAATTCAGCAGTTTCGAATACTGAATTAAGTGACCATTTATGGCTGAGATTTCAGGTTAGTCTATAAGAAGGCAGCTCTCCCCCATTCTCTAAAACTCTTTTTACACATTATGAAAATAGCATACTTTTCCCATAGCATTTTAGAAAGAGAGAGAACCACCCACCAACAGCTCGACCTTGACTCGTTGCCAGTTTCCGGCGAGTCATCCGAGAAGTTATACATTGGATCGAAGCGCCAACGCAACCAGAAACTTTAAGATGGTTGGGCGAATATCGGTTAAGGGCAGACTGTTTACAGTCGTCTCGTCTTTTAATTCTGTCTTTTAATTTCCGCATTTAAATTCTGTAATTTATATTTCTGTCTGCTCAATTCTGTATTTTTTTTTCAGTATTTTAATTTGCTGTACTTAGCTGTAGTTTTTCAATTCTGTTTTACCTTTCTGTATTTACTTTAAAGTAATGTTTTATTCTGTAATTTCAATTCTGTAATTAGAATAGTTTCAATTCAGTCCTGTATTTTTCATTTCAATCAGAACAGTCCGGCTGTTAAATTTATACTTTCCAGTCCGACAGTTTCTATTTATTGTAATTTAGTACATCAGATTATTAATTAATAATAATCTGAATAACGTTTGCTTTAATTACTTTTCAGTACATATATGTTGTAATCTGTAATTTCAGTTTCGTTTCTGAATTAATAAAGATTACACCGGTTTTGTTTATTTCTTTTTTGTCCTACTTTATTGTTTAATTGTTATTTCGTACACGTAAACCAACAGAGTTCACGGGCATGCACATCAATGGCATTTTTCCATATCTCCCTGGTCCCCGATGGAGGGCCTAAGGAAGAAAAACAATCGATTTAGACATGTAATTTCCAATTCATCAAGGAAGTGAAATCATCGTAACAAAGGTACAACTTCAAAAAGATTGGACTTAAAACTTGAAGGCTCTTTTGGGTGTATCCAGTACTATTACATACATAACTATATATACGATTTAGGGTGGTAAAAAGTATCCTTTTGAAATACTTACAATTATGATAGTTCTCCCCTGATAAAAAAAAAGGATACATAATTTGTTTAGGGAGTAGTGAATATCGTATTCCTTATTTGGATTCTAGTACCTTAATATCAGACATATACTTTTTTCCTTGGAAAATACTGTAGTACTACTTTAAATGTGTTAATTTGTGCACTACTTTGCACCAAACACACTTTTAGTGGCAAATAAAAATTGTGTACCCGAAAAGAAAAAGGAGCACAAACCTGGACGGAACCAGCTACTTGCGTTTGAGTTATGCTAGGCTCAACATTCATCGTCTCGAGGCTTTTCACTGGGTTTTGATTTACCCAAAACCGCATAAATCAAACACATGTTAGGCATTTGACATAGATGGCTTCATATGCACAAAATAAACAGCACGACTAGTTTTTATCAAACTAATATTGCATACCACATTGTTTATAACATCAAACGTTTCATCAACACATCCAGCCTTCCCTTAAAATAAAAAGAGTAAAAATGATACGTTCTTGACTTTCGTTTTTTTTTTTTGTGACTTTTTTGATAAGTGTGGGTAATAAATAATAATGAAACAAGTTTATCACTAAGTTGCATATCAATATTATAGCCAACTTGATATGCTTTCGAAGTGCCATGAGCCTTCATTCTCCTCTTTCTCACAGATTCATCGGTTCCATTCCGGCAAATTGTCTTTTTTGCTGCTCTCTTCTTCAGTTTTGTTGCCTTGTTGTTTTCAAATCTTTCAGTTTCATTATTTTCTTCAAGACCGATTATTTCTACTCTCTTACCATTGTATTTCATATTAGGTTTGAGCTGAAACTTAGCTGACATGGCATGTTTCCATAGGTTTATTATATTGTACAAACCAACAGGTTTTCTCATATAGAAATATGCACCATTGTTGAGGGCCTCTTTGGCATCCATAAAGCCATAATCACTTGACATCACTGTTTTTAGGTCAAATGTAGAGAAAATAAAACGTATTAAAATGGTTTAAAATAGTCCTTCTATAAGTGAAATAAAAAAAGAAAAGAGATATTGTCTTTAGTCTTAATTTTTTTTTTACCAAACAAGCTTATACTTATACAAAACATCTAAAACATTGTAGTTTTGTCGACTTCATTTTAATCACAACCGTCCATTGCATGGATCCACTGCTACTTTTTCTCAAAATAATCGCATGGTATTCTAAGGTCCCATAAAAAAACTTAGACTCTAAAGATACAAATAATTCACCTTTAAGCTCTACAGACATGTTTATATAAATTCCTATATAAATGAATTGATTTCTTGTTTGTAGCTTTTTTTCCCCAACAATAAATAGCATCTAAATTACAGATATATCGTTAGTGTCCGGTAATTTTTCAGAAGAAAACTTAATTGTGTCTATATCATCATTCATTAAGGCGATATAAGAACATGTGTAATGATACACTATAACTAGTAAACCTGTTAATTATAATTTACGACTTACGTATTGTCGGTATTTTTGTTTTGATCTTGCTGAAAAGAAAAGACCTATTGCCATTAGCTAATCCAGCATCCATAATAACGAGATCAATTTTTTTGGTATCATCTGACAGTATCAAGAAAGCCACATCTTCCGATTAAGCCACGAAAACTGAACATCAAGAAAAATAAAAGTTAAAAAAACATATGTTACATTAAAGGAACGAAACAAATCATAAAAAATGTGGCATACTCACGTTTATCTTTAACGGCGTGTAAATTGAACATAGATATGAAGACACTTCTAGTCGAGAGATAAAAACAAAAGCCCGTTTAGATCTCTAGTGGTTAGTTGACTCAATGGACTTTAATACGTGGTGGTTAATTAATGGTAAATTACAATTCTATATCATAACGTATATTATTGTGATACATTGTTGTGATACATTATATGGTTGTCCATATTCATATATAGGTTACATACATTATCTATAACATTTAAGTTTGAGACTTATGACTTTCTAGCTTTCCTCTTATACATGTATCTTGTTCCACCCCTCCACTATATAAAGGGGTTGTAGTCTTCATAGTTGGACACATATTCATACTTGAATAAGACGACTTTACTCTCTCTTCATATATATCTTGCTATGTCGATACTTTGCTAATAGTTGTCACACAACACGTTATCGGCACTTTGCTTAACGACGGAATAAAGAAATAGCTAGATAGTTTCATTAGAAGTGAGTATACGGATCTATTTCTTCCTCGACGAGTTAGGAAGAGGGTTTATTGGGTTGCTAGATCACATATCGATCATCCTCTTTGTATTTCCAAATTAATGTACACAATTTCTACTTGTAATAAAACGTAGAAATTGCATGATTAATCTATAATAAAACCGGAAATTTCAAGTTTAAGATTTATATCACATGATGGATGCTTTTTTTTTTTGATGAAAAATTGCTATTGGAACTCATGTATGTCACTTATAAAATGAGTTATAACTTGTAAAATTAGACATAATAAACTGTCGGACCTAAACTGTCATTTTTAGAACACTGGAGGACTAATCTGTGACTTACCGAAACTTTAGGGTCTCTCTGTAAATCTCTTGAAACTATAGGACCAGCACTGAAATTACCCTTAAAATGCATATGGTTTCCTTTATTTACACTCATAGTCCCTGTAGTTACTCCTTATACACATAATAGTATATATGTATGAGTTTACCCATTGTTTAGTCCGAAAATATTTATTTACATGCAAATGATCTAAGATTTACTTGCTACAACTTCTAAAATTTGTAGAAATATTGTAAAAAAAAAAAAACCACTTGCATGATAGTATTAATTGCTTGTGTGACATTAACTATATTTAGCCTCTTCGCATGCCACCATTTATTGCCTATGAATTGATGTAACCTATGCGATGTATTAATTACACATAGAAAATGGCAAAAGTCACACTTTAGTGTTGGATTTAATAATAACTCATGTGTTTTAATATTACTACTCCATGTTAGGACTAGTTTACATGAGTACAGTATGCCTTTATATTTTATTGAAAGCTATTTTATATGTTACGTGAGCTTATAAATTGACTCGAATTTGAACATTTTACAATGTATCTCTTTTGAGAAATTTTCCTCAAGGTTAAACATTTAGATGTAGCTTTTGAGTTGAAAATTTGCGAAATCCGGTATATATATTCACATTTAAGTTGGAATAATTATGAATCTTCCTCAAATAGGCTCACCTATTTGGATACGATGTCTAGGAAAGATAAAGGAGGAAGTCGCTCTCCTAATGAGGTCGGTTTTTAAGAGGCATTCGTGCCCACCCCCGTCACCGTCTTTCCTGGTCGTGTCCAAGTAGAGCTACCGAAAGGGGTTGAGTAAATAATAAGTTCCCCGAATGTATCTATATAGGTGTATTTTTGCTGAATTGGTGTCTCAGTACCGGCCCGTTGTTCGATTAAAGAGAACCTATTCAATTGAAAGCAAAACTAGTATTTTTCGAACCTGTCGATTCGAAACAAGTTTGTGCTTATGCAAACCATAAACATATAAACATGTTGATTTATATGATAACTAATCCAGTATTTTTCTCCCGTTGTAGAAAAATATCAATCAAACTTGACTTTCCGATCCTCGATGCCGCTGGCAAGAACTACTTGGACTAGACTCAAGATATCCAGAACCATCTAGATGCCCAAGGCTTGTTGGACGTCATCAACGCTGAGGATGAATGTGAAGTGGAAGTGTCGCGTGAAATGAAAGTGAGGGCGATGATTCTGTTCTGCCGCTACTTATCAGATGTAATGAAGTCTGAGTTCATAGCGATTACCTCACCGAAGATGCTGCGAGACTCTCTCAGAGAGCGCTTCGACCACCAAAAGACCATATGGCTTTCTGAAGCCCGCCATGATTGGCTGAATCTGTGATTTCAGGACTTCGAAAGCGTTACGAAATATAATGCTGAAGTATGCAGGATTCGTACTCTTCTCCAGTATTGTGGTGAAACATTAACCGACAATGACTTGCTGGAGAAGACCTACACCACATTTCCTACCTCTAACAACTTGCTCCAAAAGTAATATCATCAGTCTAAGTATACCAAGTTCCCTTAGCTCATCACCCAGCTATTATTGGACGAGAAAAATAGCCTCGTTTTAATGAGGAACAACAATTCTCGTCCTGCTGGAACAAAGGCTATTCCAAGTCCTGATGTTTATACTGTTCGTGGACCACCTCCACGATATGGGAACCGAGACAAGGGCCAGTCGTCTCATCAACCAAGGAATCATGGGGAGCGTAATGTTCGCCCAGCCAAGCGAGGTTTGGATAATCGTCTGAACCGAAGACCTTTGGCCCCTAGGCAGTCTCGTGGTAGGAAAAACAACAACAGGGCCAGTCGTTCCAAAGCAACAAAAAATGCTCAAGCGCAAATTTTGTGCTACAAATGTGGTGTTTATGGTCATATGCAAAGGACCTGCAAGGCAACTCCTCAAGAAGTTCAAAACTATTATAGTGGTAGAAATGCCGAAGAAAATATGGTTGAAGCGAGCGGAAAGGAAATGCTTGAGACCCCGGACTTCGTGCCTCAAATGGAAGAATAAAGTTTTTTTTCTTCATTTTCGTTAATAATTGAGCACTTGTTTAGCTCTTGGATTATGTTTTTAATTTCCATTCGGATTTTACTTTTTCCCTTGGATATTTGTTTCTTTTGGATTATGTGGTTTTGCATTATGAATAAATTTTTCTCGCAATAATTTAAAGTTATTTCGTTAAGCGATTCATTTATTAGTGTGACCAACTTTAAATTATTTTACTTTTAGGCATGAATTGTGGGACGGTTGATTGTCTCGCTGATAGTGGTACTACACACACTATCTTAAAAGATAAATGCTATTTTATCAACTTTACGACTAAAGTAATCTCAGTGACAACAATTTCGGTCCCGTCGACCCTTGTTAAAGGCTTTGGTAAAGCCCAAGTCTTGTTGTCAAATGGTACTCTTTTGACCATATCTGAGGCCTTATATTCTCCGAGATCCAGTCGAACCTTGTTGAGTTTTAAGGATATCCGAGAAAACAAGTTTCATATTGAAACTGCTCATGAAAATGGTATTGAATACCTTTACATCACCTCCACTCAATACGACCAAAAGCGTATTTTAGATATGTTGAGATGTCTTTCAAGTGGTTTGTATGTTACCACGATACGAAACATTGAAAGCAATCTAATCATTCGGCGGGTGCCGATTGATGAGAGCATTTATATGTTATGGCATGACCGACTGGGACACCCGGGTCAAAATACGATACTTCGAACGATGAACGCATCACATGGGCATCCTCTTGGAGGAAAAAATTTCGTGATCAATCCGAAAAGCCTATGCCAAGCATGTTCTATTGGAAAGACAAATCTCAAACCAATTCAAGTGAAACCAGCATAAATCGGCAATAACACCAATCCTAATGTAAACAACCTACGATTCAATAATTTACCAAATAAATAATAAACATATAAGCAAACATCCTTGTCAACAAGCACGCAATGACTCCCGTTACTTTAAATGTGTGGGCCCTCTCTCTCTCTCTCTCTCTCTCTCCCTCTCTCCCTCCGTCCCTCTCATTTAACCATTTAGCCCAAAACTATCTAATTTATTATTGTAGAAAGATACCAAGTTTACAATAATAAAAGTTTCGTTGTCCGTTTACAATAAAACACTTACTAAATAATTAATTAATAAATCGAGTCGTTACAGCTTCTGCAAATTTTGAAAATATATTGGACAAATTAATTTTCCCATACAGGTCAATCTTTAAGACAAGCTCCCGACTCATTGTATGGGTGGGGTGGTGCTCTACACATCTTTAACCAAAATAGTATGACTAACAATGCTAGGATGATAATAATATCAATAATACTGTAATTAAGATATTTCTACCAATAGACTAGGCATTAAAAAGTCTGACCAAGTTTTTCACGTTTTGTTTTTTATGATGACATCGTCATTGCCGTCAAATTATGTCTTAATCCCAAGACTTTGTGATTGGCTATATGAAACATATGAAACAATCACGTTGGCTCGTATCGCTGAATTTTCTTTTGATATTCTTTAATTACTATCTAAAACTAATTGTTCATAGTTTTCCTATATTAAGAAAAAAACTAAACAAACGAATCGTTATAAAAAAATACTAATTTTTTATTGATTACATGTTACAATGTATATGGATATGTAATTAAGCAGCTGAGTTTGAAATATAAAGAAGATCTGAAACCACTGAAAGGATATAAACACGAATAAGATAAAACAAAAACATAACAAAAGTTACAAGACGCTAATTATACATGCAGGGGATAAAACATCGAAAATCATGAGTAATAAAAAGCAGCAACTAAAAAGACGTCTCTCCACATCCCTCAAGATATAAAGCATTGGACGTACCTCCATTGTTGTCATCTCCGAAAGGCATGAGCAGCATCTCGAGCTCATTAACCAACTGCATAAGCTTATGCTCACTTTGATTCTTGGTAAATTTTCGTTATGATTTTCTTCCACCATAAGTGCAACTTCGTTACTACTTCCAAACTCACCCCTCTTGCTTGAGCCCTCCTCCTTAGCCAACTTCTCAACCATTTCAGGAGCCTCCTTCGTATATCGTTCTACCAACATCTCTAGGTGGGCTAGACCTTCCATGCTTAAATTTTTTACTTCACATCCGGTCAAACACGGGTACATCACCTCCTTCATCTCCATCTCCTTGTTTTTTTCCATCACTTTTTTTACTTTTTTGGCCACTTTCTTCATCCGTTCCCTAGGAAGCTTTCTTGGTCCGTCATTTCCTGCCTCAGCTCCAAATTTGGCATCCTCTTGAACCTGGAAATGACCCTCTGTGTTGCTCAAACATTGGGCCAGACCTCGGGTTGGTTCTCCTGTGGGTTATATATGACCACACACACGTCAACGTCACATAAGGTAGAGAGCTCATCCGCTTTTTTCAGCAAGCCCTTATTTCTTTTCTTGTATGCTGCTTTTCTTCCGGCAACATCTTCTATAAAGGCAATTTTAACCTTTTTTTTGGGCATGGCTACGTACGTATCAAAGAAGCAAAGAATTGAAGTATATGGTTTCTATATTGTGAATATTTGTTTTTCTGATTTGTTAATCTATATGGGCAATAGTATTTATATATATACACTATCATGATGAGAAACAAGTAAATGCTCGGAGATATTTGAGATATTTACATTAATTGTAGAAATTATGATGTGGAAAATAAGGTAAGGAATTTATAGTCTTTAAATATGATATGATTTCTTTTAAAATCAATTTAGATTCAAGTCATTAATCGTTGTTTGTATATATTCTATGCATGGGGCTTCTCCATTAATATACATTAACGGCCAAACAAAATTAACCTTTCATAGCTTCAAAAACCAAAAAAAATTCAGCAGAGCAACCTATCATATTCTACCGAGCTAGAAACCCCAAGCATACTAGTTTTTTTTAAAATTAAAAGTGGGGGATGCCCACATATTTTATTTATATCGAGTTTAATTTGGTACCCGACCTTATTAAAACAAAAGAAATACAAACGGATTGAAACTGCAACATTTTAAACTTAAGGAGCTCGAGTGAAATAACATAATAATACAAGCCCTATAAAAGTAGTTGACTTTTAAAACTGTAATTCTCCTTCTCTTTGCTTTCTACTATGTATTTTTCACCGCTATCTAGAAACATCTCATCCTATTGAGAGAGAGTACCCCTTCCTTTCTTATTCTTGCACAATCTTGATAGCGATGCTTGATTTCTGTAAAAGAGATGAAAAAAGGTGTAGCTCTGTTTTATTCTTAAAACTTCATCTATGTACTGATCTCATCAAACAATCCATGGCTATGGTGACGGTGAACTGCCTCAATGTAATATCATGTTCTATTATCTCAAAACTCTTATATATACCTATTTATAGCTATCAAAATAATGACTGTAGTACTATTTTTTTCCATATTGGAACCCGAGTAAATCAATCATGGTAGATGATGAGCAATCTCCATTCCCCAGATCTCTAATTCTAGGATAATTTAAGATAAAACTCTTTTAATTCCCTCTTTATGTAACTTAAAAATGGAAAGAAACTTAAAAGCTAAAAACCAACTTATTCTCTCATACTAACACTTATTACATAACAACTATCATAATCTCTATAATCATAGGGATCATAGCTGAAACACAAACATACTAGTTATTATATATAAGAAATCATCAATTGACCCAAATATCTAAAACTCTTTTTTGCTAGAGCCAGTTACCAATTATCCTTTCTTTTTTTTTTCCCTCCTTCCATTTCTTAACTTCTTTTTGCAAATCTTCTAACTCATTTTCCAAATTAGACCTTACTCAATTTCTCCAATTCAGCAACTCTTTGAATATACCCTTGCAAAGTCAGAAAAGACACATGATATTTGCATTCTTAATATGAAAGGAAAATGTTTTTAACATCAAATAAGTTGGTCTCGTTTATACGAATTTTATTTAAAATTTAATTACTGCAACTTGTGGGTACCGATCTCAAGTTGAATCCCGTCGGAAGCTGGAAATTGAGGAGTTTCCTAACTTTTATGATCTTTTTTATTCCATTCTTGTTTTTCCTTGTGATCACATTATATATATATATATATATAGAGCTAGTTTTGCATGACAATTTATTTCTTAGTTATAACACCTATAATTTGACATATTATATTTCATATCATTTTTCAGAAATGGAACTTTTGAAGCCTGGATCAATCTCCTCAATGGGACTCAATCCCTTGATGTTGCCAATGTCGGGATCTGGTCCAAAGCCAATGTTTTCACATGAATATCCTTGTAGACATGCGAAATTTTCAACTAATAAAAATATGCCACGTGTTTTTGAAAAAATGAGTTTTAATTCCTTTATTAAATAAAAATAGTATCTTAAAAGAAATGATAGAAAAACAAGCCTTTTGTTTTCTTTTATTTTTGTGGAAAATAAATAAGTTGATTTTTTGGTTCCAAATGATTAATTCCTATTTGAAGTTGGTAAGTTTTATAGTTTTTCTACTAATTTATAATTTGTACAAACTATTGGGCAATTTATTAGTAAACTGATTGATCATTGTGAAATTTGAGAAGAACTCAAAAATATAGGAGGCATCCTTGCGAATAAGTACTCCTTGAGCCTATAAATAGGGTGCTACCCTCACTTGAAAAAACACAAGTTGAAAAACAAAGGTGAAGCCAAATCCAAGAGAGAGAGAAGCTCTACCGAAGTCAAGCCATCAACCACCAAGCATTCGAAGATCTTCATCGAACCCGAAGAACTTCAAGCAAGCTCATCAACAAATCCAAGACAAATCCACCACTTGATCCGCAAGAAGCTCCAAAGGCCACGAATTAAGTGTTTTTCAAGACCAAGCATTCGAAGATCTTCATCAAACCCGAAGAACTTCAAGCAAGCTCATCAACAAATCCAAGACAAATCCACCATTTGATCCGCAAGAAGCTCCAAAGGCCGCGAATTAAGTGTTTTTCAAGACCAAGCATTCGAAGATCTTCATCAAACCCGAAGAACTTCAAGCAAGCTCATCAACAAATCCAAGACAAATCCACCATTCGATCCGCAAGAAGCTCCAAAGGCCGCGAATTAAGTGTTTTTCAAGACCAAGCATTCGAAGATCTTCATCAAACCCGAAGAACTTCAAGCAAGCTCATCAACAAAATCCAAGACAAATCCACCATTCGATCCGCAAGCAAGCTCCAAAGGCCGCGAATTAAGTGTTTTTCAAGACCAAGAATTCGAAGATCTTCATCAAGCCCGAAGACCTCCAATCAAGCTTGTCAACAAATTCAAGCAAGATCCTCATTCGATCCTCGAAAACATTTCAAAACCACAAATCAAGCGTTTTCCAAGATCAAACTCACAAAGAAATACAAGTCAAGATCAACCTCAAAGGTGAAACAAATCAACAAGTCAATCATCACCAAACTATTGTAGCCAATAAGAACTCATTTGTGAAGAGATTAATCAAAGGACTTCTATTTTCTTTATTTTAGAAAATATTCAGAGATTGTACCCGCTAAATACAAATAAATAAAATTATTTTGCTTTCTCCATTTATCTTCTGTCTTGGTATAAAAGATAGAAAAATTTGCGTGAAACAAATTTTGGCACACCCAGTGGGACAATTTCTGCCATTCATCTTTTCTCTTCGTCAATCGATCAACCATTCATGGCTCAAAATAAAAATACGCAAAACAGTCACATCATGATGACCCGAAGCAAGTCCGCTGTCCAACTATCAACACCCTCATTCCTTGTCATGGGCAAAAAGGTAGAGGCTACCTCCGAAGTGAAAGCAAATTTCAAAGATGGTACATGGGCAAGTGACTCTTCTGATAAAGAAGGCTTGATTGGAAACCATCACTTGGAGGACAACTCAGATTCCATAACACACACTCCCCGATCAGTTGTTGCTACTTCAACAAACTCAACGAATATGCAAGTAATGGTGATAAACTCTCCTACAGTGGAAGAACAAGTTAATGCAATCGCTGGGACCCTAGAAACTTTAATGAAGACTTTTAATGAACGAGATGCTCAGATGGCGATATTGACTGACAGATTTCAACAATTGGCAGAGCCACGCCAAGGGGAGAATCGACGTAGAACTGAAGGAGGTGAAGGTTCTTCAAATGAGGAAAGGCCCTTAGAAATAACGAATGGCGTAATCCCTCTAGAGCAGCTGAAAGAGTTCATACTGGGTACCGTAAAAGGAAAATATGAAGAAGTGGCACATTCCTCCTTCGGCTATGTCAAACCTTACACACGGAGAATCGAACAGTTGAGGATGCCTTACGCATATCAGCCACCCAAGTTTCAACAATTTGATGGCAAGGGAAATCCTAATCAACACATTGCACATTTCATCGAGACTTGCAACAATGCAGGGACTTATGGGGATCTCATGGTGAAGCAATTTGTCCGCACACTAAAAGGAAATGCCTTCGAATGGTATTGCGACTTGCAACCGGGATCAATAGACACTTGGGAACAATTGGAGCAAGGATTCCTTAATCGTTTTTATAGCACTAGGGGCACTGTGAGCTTGATGGAATTGACAAATACCCGCCAATGGAAAGACGAGCCTGTTGAGGACTATATTCATCGATGGAGGGGATTGAGCTTGAATTGCAAAGATAGACTGTCTGAAACATCAGCAATAGATATGTGTGTTCAAGGCATGCATTGGGGATTGTCCTACATTCTCCAAGGAATAAAACCAAAAACATTTGAGGATTTGGCAAGTAGAGCTCATGACATGGAAGTTAGTATCTCGACTAGCAGTGACCAAGCTCTCCTACTTCCAGGAACCCAAAAGACTCCAAATAAACAAGATGGAAGGAAATGGATCAAATCTCGTGCAATAACTGATAAAAGAGAATCGTTTGTCGTGTCAACTCCATCTCAAAGCCTTCCTCCCATCAAGGTGAAAGCTAGCATGAAGAATGTTGAAGATGACAAACCCAATGTAAATCAAAGAAGCGAAAAAAGAAGACTCACGCTAAGAGAGATGCAAGAGAAGGAATACCCGTTTCCTGATAACGAAGTTCCTCTCATGCTAGAGGAACTCCTCGTACTTAAGTTAATCGATCTTCCACAAATGAAACCTCCCGAAGAGGTCGACAAAGTTGATGATGCAAATTATTGCAAATTCCACCGTCTCGTCAGTCACCCAACCCACAAGTGCTTCGTCTTGAAGGAGAAGATCGTACAATTGGCCGCTCAAGGAAAAATCTCTTTGGAGGATGAAGAGATAACTACTGCCAATTACACATGTATCATTACAAATCCAGAGTTTGAAAGCATGGACGAGAGAAGGACAGTCATGATCCAATTTGGATCTTTGCCGCCAATTGCAATCATCATGAAAAACTCGAGCACTGAAGGCAATACCTCGTGGACTTATGTTAGCCATACGAGAGGTTCAAGATTATCCACCAGCGAAGAATTGAGTGAGTTTGAAGAGGGAGAAGACTACCCTTCGAATAACCCACAACTACTACAAAACGTACCAGTTCACTCCATTTATGAAGGACAACCTATTTATGAATTCAAGAAAGACGGCCATTGCTTCTTTGATGTCTGTGAATGCGAAGATTGCTTGGATGACCAATGGGATGACTTCTTTGAAGACGATGAAGAAGCTAAGAGAAAGAGTAAGAAAAAGAAAAATAAGAGGAAATCAACCCAACAATCACTACGGGAAAGATACGAAGCTAGAGACCCAAGTGTTGGCCTGTTGGGTGAGCCATCAGGAAAGTTTGACTATTTTGTCCAATATACCAAAAAGAAAGAAGTGGGAGGATCAACACCACCCACATGGGAAGATTTTCATAGAGAAGACGAGAGATCGAATAACCCACAACCATTACAAAACGTACCAGTTCACTCCATTTATGAAGGACAACCTATTTATGAATTCAAGAAAGACGGCCATTGCTTCTTTGATGTCTGTGAATGCGAAGATTGCTTGGATGACCAATGGGATGACTTCTTTGAAGACGATGCAGAAGCTAAGGGAAAGAGTAAGAAAAATAAAAATAAGAGGAAATCAACCCAACAATCACTACGGGAAAGATACGAAGCTAGAGACCCAAGTGTTGGCCTGTTGGGTGAGCCATCAGGAAAGTTCGACTATTTTGTCCAATATACCAAAAAGAAAGAAGAGGGAGGATCAACGCCACCCACATGGGAAGATGTTCATAGAGAGGACGAGACAAAAGAAGTCGATCAATCTCTCAACTCTACCAATCTACTTGAAGATTCCTTAGAAACACTCAAATTCGAAAGCAATGGCCAACCTTCGCATGCGCTAGGGTTGTGTAAAGACTTCTGCCTGGAGTGTCAACAATTTCTAAAGAAAATGTATGAGGCCGACGATAAGCAAGTGGGGGTGCTAAAAGAATCCGAGGGGGATTACTATGTGCAGCGACTCCAAGGGAGAGTAGTTGAAGAAATATCAAATCCGGATATTAGTACGGGAGTGCCTATTGCATACTACTATCGAGGCAAGCCGATCTACAAGTTTAAAGAAGACAACGGTCATTGCTTCTGGGATGTTTGCGAGTGTGAAGGTTGCATGGAGGATGGTTACCTCGAAGATGAAGGGGACGAAGACTACTATTTTTCTAATTCATGCAATGTCGCAAGTATAGAGGAGTACACGGAAGAAAGCGAGTGTGGTTCGGATGAAATTTCGGGAACATCATTTCAAAAAGAAGAGGTGAATCAAGTGGCAGACGTGACAACTATTAACTTCTCTGATGACGATTTGGTGCTTGACACAAAACCTCATAATCGCCCACTCTTTGTTTCCGGATACATGCAAGACAAAAAGATAAATAGGATTTTACTAGATGGGGGGTCCGTTGTCAATATTCTACCACTGCGTACGTTAAACGATCTTGGAATTCCAACCAACGAATTATCACAAAGTCGTCTCATGATCCAGGGCTTTAATCAAGAAGGACAAAGGGCCGTTGGAAAAATCCACTTAAAGCTTGTGATAGATGAAATGGTGTCGAGTGCGTTGTTTCACGTCCTTAATGCGAAAACTTCTTATAATATGCTTTTAGGACGACCATGGATTCACGAAAATGGAGTTGTCCCGTCTACACTTCACCAATGTTTCAAATATTGTAAGGACAATGTGGTGAAGAGGGTCATAGCTGATAATAATCCATTGAACGGAGTGGAATCATATTTCGCAGACGCTAAGTTCTACATGGATAAAAGGAAAGAAGTAGAACCATTTGTATCTGCTCCCTCTCTAGGTCCTATAAAAGAAAATGAAAAGATCGACAAAAGAAAGAAGACTGGAGTAGATGTTACAAAAGGCAAAATAGGGACTAAGCTCTCGTCTCAAACTATTAAGTCGTTAAGTGCTGATAGTCACAAGGGTGGCGACTTAACTTTTCCTATAACATCAATCAAGCAAGTTGGGGTTCTTAAAGGATTTGTTAGACCAACACATGGCCCATTAACTGAGCATGGAGATTCATCAAAAGAAGTTTTCAGCCCAAAAGCATACAAAATGCTCGCAAATGCAGGCTATACATCTAAGGAATCAAGCCCCCTTGGAAAACTTACTCCGACAGTAATGGGGAAAGAATGTTACGGCCTTAACCAAACTCAGTGCATGTTGAAACAAAAAGGCTACATAGTAAAAGGATTACGTGCAGGGATTGGGTACAAGCCGCCTCAACCAGCAAAAATAATCGTAAGAAAATCAAGCAACTGTTATATCACGTTCGAAGAAGAAGACTCAACACCAAAGTGTGAATCTTGTGGCTCAAATGATTTAGAACCTCGTCGGCAATTATGGGTGGGAGAGCCCATTGTCCAACGGCCTCACTCATCTCGAACTATACCCCAAAGTTTTGAAAGGTTAACCATAAGGGGAGGCCCAATGCTCATAGAGTCGACAAGCAAAAGAGAACCTTCACTCGAAATATTGCTGAGAAGAAGAAGGTCGGTATTTAAACGTTTAGGCGCGACCAAAAGAGCTTCAGTATTTCAAAGGTTAACAAAGAGAAAATCAGCTTTTAAGCGCCTGGGGGCATCTGAAAGGAAAACATGGTTCGCTCAAATGCGCCGTAAAAGAACAGTGAAATCTGTAGAGGATAATAACATCCTGCAACTAGAGAAATTGGAAATTGCGGAATCCTACCACATCACTCTTATGGATGACGAGGAACAAGTTGAAAGAGATATAGCAGAGGCACCAGAAGAACTTGAAGAGGGCGTCCAATCCACTGTGGATGAGTTAGAAGAAATAAATCTTGGCACAGTGGATGATCCGCGACCAACATACTTAAGTGCGCTTTTAACCGATAAAGATAAAGAAGGCTACATCAAGTTTCTTAAGGAATTCAAGGATGTCTTCGCTTGGAGTTATGAAGAAATGCCAGGGCTGGACCCAAAAATAGCAGTCCACCACCTAGCGGTAAAACATGGAGCACGGCCAGTTAAGCAAGCTCAACGGAGATTTCGAGCAGAATTGGTTCAGCAAATTGAGTTGGAAGTTAACAAGCTCATTGAGGCAGGGTTCATAAGAGAAGTCAAATATCCGACATGGATCTCAAGCATAGTTCCTGTGAAGAAAAAGAATGGCCAGATTCGAGTATGCGTTGACTTTCGAGATCTCAACAATGCATGTCCTAAAGATGAGTTTCCGCTACCCATAACCGAACTCATGGTTGATGCTACAACTGGGCATGAAACTTTGTCGTTCATGGATGGATCGTCTGGGTATAATCAAATCCGCATGGACCCACGAGATGAAGAGATGACCGCCTTTCGCACGCCTAAAGGTATCTACTGTTACAAGGTGATGCCATTTGGATTAAAGAATGCTGGCGCGACTTACCAAAGAGCAATGCAAAGGATCTTCGATGACATGCTCCACAAGAACATTGAGTGCTATGTAGACGACATTGTTGTAAAGACCAAAAACCACCATAAACACCTCGAAGACCTAGAGGCGGTTTTCAAACGATTACGACGCTTTCAGCTCAAGATGAATCCGCTTAAATGTGCCTTCGGGGTCACATCGGGAAAATTCCTTGGATTTATCGTTCGCCATCGAGGAATCGAAATCGACGAATCCAAAATCGAGGCCATCATGAAGGTACAAGCCCCAAGAAATATTCACGAGCTAAGAAGCCTACAAGGAAAACTCGCGTATATTCGACGATTCATCTCAAACCTGGCAGGTCGTTGCCAACATTTCAGTCGACTCATGAAAAAGGGGACCCCATTCGAATGGGATGAATCATGTGATAATGCTCTTGACGCAATCAAGTCTTACCTAGTAAATCCCCCTGTATTAGGAGCTCCAATTCTTGGAAAGCCTTTACTTCTATACCTTGCGGCACAAGAGCGGTCCATTGGAGGTCTATTAGCCCAAGAAAATGACGTCGGAAAAGAGAATGCTTTGTATTATCTTAGTAGAACAATGACTTCGTGCGAATTGAATTACACGCCAATCGAAAAAATGTGTTTGACCTTGGTTTTTGCGATAAAGAAGTTAAGGCATTATTTCCAGGCCCATACAATTCGACTTATATCTAAAGCAAATCCGGTCAAGTACGTTATGTCTAAACCAGTGTGGTCAGACCGCCTAGCCAGGTGGGCACTTCTCTTTCAAGAATTTGAAATAATCTATGTTCCTCAAAAGGCCGTCAAGGGTCAAGTTCTTGCAGATTTCCTTGCTGACCACCCAATGCCCGCTGAATGGGAGCTATCTGAAGACCTGCCCGATGAAGATGTAATGTGTATAGAGGTTCAGCCGCCCTGGTCAATGTATTTTGATGGGGCCGCAAACAGCGAAGGCGCCGGTGCAGGGGTCGTGTTCCTAAGTCCGGAGGGAGATGTTTTTCCCTATGCTTTCACTCTCACACAGAAATGCTCAAACAATATGGCAGAGTATCAAGCTCTCATATTAGGATTGGAGATGGCGCTAAATGCAAAACACCAGCATATTAGGGTGTATGGAGATTCCAAGTTGATCATAAATCAAGTTCTAAATGAATATGAGGTCAAGAAGATAGAATTGATACCATATCAAGGCTATGCCGCGAATCTCATTTCGTGGCTTGGAGATGTTACATTAGACCATGTTCCAAGAAAAGAGAACAAACAAGCTGATGCATTGGCAAAATTGGCATCCAACATTGCCCTGCCGGACAAACACATGAGCGTTCCAATATGTAAAAGATGGGTAATCCCTCCACAATTAGAAGATGAAGAAATAATTCCAGAAAATAATGATGAGACCGTAGAGGAAGTTACAGCTGTTTCGGTCCTTGAGATTGAAGAGGAAGACTGGAGGCAGTCAATTATCGATTACTTACAACATGGAAAGTTACCCGACGATCGACACAGGAAGATAGATGTGAGACGACGCGCTGCAAGGTTCGTCTATTATAAAAATACGCTCTATCGACGATCTTTTGAAGGGGTGTTCTTACGCTGTCTTAGTGGAGAAGAGGCAAAGCAAGCGATGGAAGAAGCACATTCCGGAGTATGTGGCGCTCACCAAACTGGTCCAAACCTTCATTTTCGAATTAAAAGAATGGGGTACTACTGGCCCAGCATGGTTAAAGATTGTATCAATTTTGCCAAAAAGTGTCAACCTTGCCAATTTCATGCTAATTTTATCCACCAACCACATGAACCTTTACACCCTACGGTCGCGTCTTGGCCTTTTGAAGCTTGGGGATTAGATGCGATAGGGCCTCTGCCAAAGTCATCTGGAGGTCATCTTTACATTTTAGCAGCTACAGATTATTTCTCCAAATGGGCTGAAGCTGTGCCTTTGAAAGCTGTGAAGAAAGATACGGTGGTGGATTTCATCAAATCAAATATCATTTTTAGGTATGGAGTGCCACGCTACATCATTAACGATAACGGAACTCCCTTTTACAACAAATTGGTAACAAGTCTATGCGAGAAATTCGGCTTCAAGCAACATAACTCTTCCATGTATAACGCACCAGCTAATGGGCTTGCCGAAGCTTTTAATAAGACACTTGGGAATCTGTTGAAGAAGGTCGTGGCTAAGTCCAAGCGAGATTGGCACGAGAGAATCAAGGAAGCTCTATGGGCATATCGGACGACGTATCGAACATCAACTCAAGCCACCCCATATTCTTTGGTGTACGGCGTGGAAGCTGTTTTGCCCCTAGAAATACAAATTCCATCACTAAGGATTGCCCTCCAAGAAGGATTAACGCTAGAAGATAATGCCCGCCTTCGTCTCGAAGAACTCGAATCACTGGACGAAAAAAGGCTTGAAGCGCAACAAAGGTTGGAATGTTATCAAGCTCGTATGTCAAAATAATTCAACAAAAGGGTCAAGCGAAGGTCCTTCCAAAAAGAAGACTTGGTGCTCGCAGTAAGAAGACCCATCATCATGACACGCCGAATGGGAAATAAATTCGTCTCCAAATGGGATGGTCCGCACACGGTAATCGAAGTTTATTCAAATGGTGCATACAAGTTACGCTCTCAAGATGGATTAGAAATTGGGCCTATCAACGGAAAGTTCCTAAAGCGCTATTACTCTTGAAGAAATCGAAGACACTCCTTGACGCAAGAGTATAAAGTGCATGTTACTCGTTGCCCACATGAGTATAAATTGTGTGGCAACAAAATGAACTACGTTTGGCTTGATCCTTCACGGGTACGTAGGCAATTTGAGACTTGTCTCAAGTTCAGTCATAACTAAAAAAAAAAAAAAAAAAAAAAACAAAATGAACTACGTTTGGCTTGATCCTTCACGGGTACGTAGGCAATTTGAGACTTGTCTCAAGTTCAGTCATACCATAACAAAAAAAAATCACATCCATTATATCTCACAGGATAAAATCAATTAAGAAAGTAAGAAACGAAAGCAAGACAAATATTGAAAAGGCAAAAATAGCCGAATTTATTCAGAATAGAGATTGTGCTGGTTACATCAAATGTCGCAAAAAAGGGGGTGCAAACGAACAAAGAAGCAAATTTCAAATATAAGGAAACAAAAAGAAAGTGCAAGCTAAGAAAACAAATTAAAGTCTACAAGTTCGTCGCGGTAACTCTCTAGAAAACTTGATAAAAATCCCAAATCATTCTCAGCATCTTCACTCTGGGCGCACTTAGCTTCAAGTGTCGAAACTTCCTCGGTCACAACATCAATGTCACGTTGTATTTGAGATACCATAGCCCTCTCCTTCGCCAACGACGATTCCACTATGGCTTTTTCAGCTTCTAACTTCTCGATTTGTGTAGTTATATTTGCGAGTAGTTCTTCTTGATCAGCGACATTGGCCTTGTGTTTACCTTGCTCACCAACCATAGCTGTGGTCAGCCTAGTTTTCTCTTCGATGGCCATTTTATGGATATCTCTGGAGTCTGCCTCTAAAGATGATAGCTGCACACTAAATTCACGAGCCCTTGCAAGCAAATCAAACACCTTCCTCCTCAGTAACGATAAATCCATGACCTTTGTATGCTCCATCGCATCGAGTATTGTTGTAGCAACATCGTCTAAGAAACTCAAGTCTTCAACCGAACACCTAGAGAGTTTTTGGGTAAATTCCGTCCACAAAGAGATGAGATACTTCCTCGCATGTTCCGACACAATATCTTCAGCACCGACAAATATAGAAGCAGCAGGGGAAGCTCGTGGATGCAAGGGTTTCGCTGTTAAGGCCTTTGTCAAAGTCTGGGGTTGATTTGAATTACCTTCTCCAACCAATAAGTCATTTTTTTTAATCTTGTTGAAAAGATCGAGAGAAGTTGGACCTTCGACAGATCCCTCACTAGCATTTGGAGCCTTGTCTTCTTCATTGCCGAGTAAGTCCGACATATTTGCTGCAATAGGCAAGTCCCGCATAAAATTCTTAGCAAGCTCGAAATTATCATCCTCGAGACAAAACTCCACCTTAAAATGAGACGCAAAGGCAATAGTCAAAAATAAAACAATGATAAGGTTACACTTAGGTAAAAAAAAAAAAAAAAAAAAAAAAAAAAAAAAAAAAAAAAACTTTGCGTAAGTAAAATTCTCAAACGTACCCCATTCAAGAGTGTCCCCTTTGGCGCACCGTCTGCTGCAAGATCAACAACTTCTTTCTGAGGAACGATTGCTTTCATCTTCTTGCTCCGATGATGCAGTTCACTCCCGCTCAAGTTATCTTCTGGTTCAGCTTGAGGGGTAGAACGTTTTTCCGGACGAAAATTTGTGACAGGGACTGGAGGCTTTGACTTTTTGCTTTCAGGAATTTCGACTTCCTTAGGCACAGGCAGGTCAGAAATTACTTTCTTTACAGAAGATATTATAATATGACGTCCCGAAAAAAGGTAGTTCCCATGCACTTTCTTCCACCAATCAACAAAAGCACCACTTTTATACGTCCTCAGATCTGACACAAGAGGTGGAATAACTACCTTAGAATCACTGTAATCGTTCATACTTGAGCACCAATGTTTAAAGCCCTCTTCAAGTGATGAGTCTCGAATAGCTTTTTCCCCCGATTCGGACGGCACCAGTTGCCTAAACCCGAATTGTCGGCTGAATCGATGAGCATTGTAGGGCTCCAATACAAAACCATCCCCACGTCGCAGAGTTAATAAACACGGCCGAATAGCGGCAAATCTCGCCCACTGGTCAACACTTAATGGTTTTGCTTTAAGAAAAGGTGCAAGAGGTTGTCGTCTACACTTAACAAACGAAGTTGCGTTCCAACGAATAGTATCACCAGAATAAATTAACTCACGAGCACGCTTGTCACCTAAGGATTTAGCACCTCCTTGACCAGAATACTTAGCCATCATCGGGTTAACTGGAGGCTGCGGTATCATGTAGTGGGTATCGAAGTAATAGGCCATCCACACAAGAACATAATGAATAGGAAGGCTAGCTCTTGACACGCCTGGTGTTGGTGAGTTCGAAATAGTATTCATTCCTCTATATATGCAGGCCAACACTGGGTAGGCGAGACTAATTTTTGTGCCAGTGGCCATTGAGGCAGCGGGTTTAAATATGGTAGGACAAATATGAAGATTGTTTCCCTCGGGTAGAACAAATGCGCATAGCCAACAAGACAAGAACGCTGCAAGATATACCTCCATAAAAAGATGATCTGGGACACTCAGCAATGCAAAAGTCTCTTTAGCACACGACGACCAACCGTTGACATTTTTTATGACACCACTTGGATTTCCATGATATTTGGGACGCTTTTCCTTTGATAATGATTGCACGGTGGGTTTGACGTGCCATAGATCACCCTTGAACCAAAAATCCACCCAATCGACCATAGATACCTTATCTTTTTTGGTCAGAAGGTGAAAAGCCGAAAGCAAAAATCGGCAAGCACGGAACGTTTTCGGATTATTATCATTGGATCGTAATTCATCGGGGTAGGGGATGACCTCATCAAAAATTGAACCAAATACAGGAAGACCACCGATGGCATATAGATCCCAAAGTGAAATGGATGCCTCCCCCGCCGAAGTATGAAGAGAGTTGGTCTGGGAACACCACGACTCGCAAAAGGCACGGAGAACGTCGATTTCTTTCTCATATGTAAAAAGGGACGCATAGATGGCATCATACAAATCAGCGTTTCTCAACATAGAACACTCACGACCCAGAACGTCTTCCAGCCACTCCCAATACTTCGGTATATAAGAAAATTTGCCGAGTATGTTTAGATTTGGGCCCCACCTTGCCTCTCCATTAATGATACGTCGGCCAAGAGTGTTGTACGGTTGATTTTTAGGATCCTTTTTGTCGAATGGTGACTCGAGGTATATCTCTCCGTGTTTATCTTCGCGAGTCCATGCTTTAACTCTAGGAATACTTTCTAGCGCCGGCCAGGCAGGGGCATGACGACCGGTCAACGGTTGATGGATGCTCAGCGATGTCGTCTTCCCAACCGTCTTGATGATTAATTTCTTTTCATTGCCGTTTTCCGCTAGCTCGAAGCTTGCCATGAAGATTTAAATGCTGCAATAAAAATGGTTTAGTTGTGGAAATTAAGAAGGGCCATGCAAAAATAGAGATAACAATATTGACAACAACTCTGAAAAAGGTCGAGTCAATAATGTCAGGGTTGTGACCACTTGAGTTCCGCCGACATCAACAACAATTCTATAAAGCTCAAGTTACAACGCAAGCAACAACTCAAAAAAAGAGACGAGCAAGCACAAGCAACTATCATGTAGAATCGAGTTTTGTCTTACAATGCCGGCAACGACTCTAAAAGAGACGAGCCAAACACCAAGTATTTTGGCCGATCGTAGGCTTTGTCGATGCTAGCAACAATCTAAAAGATCGAGCCAATTATCAAGTCTTTTGGCGGATTGCAGGCTTTATCGACGCTAGCAACAATCTAAAAGATCGAGCCAATTGTCAAGTCTTTTGGCGGATTGCAGGCTTTATCGACGCTAGCAACAATCTAAAAGATCGAGCCAATTGTCAAGTCTTTTGGCGGATTACAGGCTTTATCGACGCTAGCAACAATCTAAAAGATCGAGCCAATTGTCAAGTCTTTTGGCGGATTGCAGGCTTTATCGACGCTAGCAACAATCTAAAAGATCGAGCCAATTGTCTAGTCTTTTGGCGGATTGCAGGCTTTATCAATGCTGGAAGCAATCTAAAAGATCGAACCAACATCAAGCTGTCCTTTGATAAATTTCTTCTAATTAATGTAAGGAAATTCTAGCTACGTGCTAACAAAAAAAAAAAAAAAAAAAAAAAACCTAACTCGTTTTCTTTCCCTAAGAAAAAAGGGGGCAGTATACACGGTAGTTTTACATAAAACGTTTAAATATAAATTAAAAACTAAGATATATTTTGCTGACATGGCCAAGAAAACTTTTTTTCCAGATTACTAAAAAAATTCATCTCGTTTATCTTCTTACTGTCTTTCACGTTTCTTTTTCGAAAAAAAGAGGAGGTAAGTACAAAAATAACTAAAGAATAAAATAAAATGCAGGCGTTACCTTTATTTTATTTTTTTTATTTTTTTTTTTTTTTTTTTTTTTTATTTTTTCTTTCTTTCTGCAACATATATTTATCTATTAAATATTACTCATGTGTGTCTGCCAGTGTTCTATTATGTTCAACAAAAAACAGAGGGACACTACACAGGTTTCGATAACCACATGATTTTAAAAAAAAAGAGTATAAAAAAAAAAAAAAAAAAAACGTTGTATTCTCAAAGTGTCTGAAGGCAATATGTTCACTTTTTTAAGTAGTACAAAATCTTCAAAGTAAAACATCATCATCTCTTCGTCATCATTCAAATTGTCTTTTTAGTCATGGTACCTAGAATACTTGCTACAATCTGGAGATCAGAAACAAAAAAAATATATATACATATAGATATATAAAAATAATGGAACACATGCATGTCAGGAAATCACATGGTCATTGTTTGTTTGTCTTTTCTATCCTAAAAACATTGGTGGGGGAGACATGCTAAATATTTTTGTTAGCTTGCTAAATAATAAACAAAGGAAAAAAAAAAAAAAAAAAAAAAAAATGAGAAACTTACAATGGTATGGAGAGTGTTAGGTTCAACTATTAAGCGGCTGAACACTGGAGATGCTGTTATGACTTTAGGGTTGGAAGTTTTTAGTATTGAAAGAAAAACAGGAAAAGTGACCCTATATATAGTCAACGTGTCTAGATTATAGAAATTCCAATCATGAGAGTGATTTAAGCCTATGATTGATCTCAGTATAAATCATAGAAACGTTTGAGATTGTTATGGAAATAAAAAGTACGTTAATGAGTGATATCTTGTTATTATATATATATATATATATATATATTCGGTTTCCATAATTTCTCGTCGATAGGATTAATTGTTTTGTAACTTGGCAAGACCCATAAATGCAGGGGTTATCACACGGGAAAAAGATGAAGCAAATATATACTATTCCAAGATTTGTGGAGATTAGATTTCAATGGTTTTACCAAAATTTAATAGATACTACAAGCCAACCAAAGGAAAGTAAAAGAAATGTATTTAATCATGATCACAATCTCCATGTTTTCATGCCTTAATAAAAATGTGCTTTTACATAACACAAACAAAAAGGGGCGCGAAGGCCAGTTTAGTTTATCAATTGAGTAAAGTCAAGGCGAACTAGGTTCATCGGGGAAAATATAAGCTCCTTAATTTTATTTTTTCAAAGACTCGCCTAGTTCTTCCCAAGTTTTTTTTTTTTTTTTTTTTTTTGATACGTACAAATTCGAGACGTGTTCATCCACATAAATTTCTGAACAAGTCTCGAAGGGGGCATTTGTAGACATGCGAAATTTTCAACTAATAAAAATATGCCACGTGTTTTTGAAAAAATGAGTTTTAATTCCTTTATTAAATAAAAATAGTATCTTAAAAGAAATGATAGAAAAACAAGCCTTTTGTTTTCTTTTATTTTTGTGGAAAATAAATAAGTTGATTTTTTGGTTCCAAATGATTAATTCCTATTTGAAGTTGGTAAGTTTTATAGTTTTTCTACTAATTTATAATTTGTACAAACTATTGGGCAATTTATTAGTAAACTGATTGATCATTGTGAAATTTGAGAAGAACTCAAAAATATAGGAGGCATCCTTGCGAATAAGTACTCCTTGAGCCTATAAATAGGGTGCTACCCTCACTTGAAAAAACACAAGTTGAAAGACAAAGGTGAAGCCAAATCCAAGAGAGAGAGAAGCTCTACCGAAGTCAAGCCATCAACCACCAAGCATTCGAAGATCTTCATCAAACCCGAAGAACTTCAAGCAAGCTCATCAACAAATCCAAGACAAATCCACCACTTGATCCGCAAGAAGCTCCAAAGGCCGCGAATTAAGTGTTTTTCAAGACCAAGCATTCGAAGATCTTCATCAAACCCGAAGAACTTCAAGCAAGCTCATCAACAAATCCAAGACAAATCCACCATTTGATCCGCAAGAAGCTCCAAAGGCCGCGAATTAAGTGTTTTTCAAGACCAAGCATTCGAAGATCTTCATCAAACCCGAAGAACTTCAAGCAAGCTTATCAACAAATCCAAGACAAATCCACCATTCGATCCGCAAGAAGCTCCAAAGGCCGCGAATTAAGTGTTTTTCAAGACCAAGCATTCGAAGATCTTCATCAAACCCGAAGAACTTCAAGCAAGCTCATCAACAAAATCCAAGACAAATCCACCATTCGATCCGCAAGCAAGCTCCAAAGGCCGCGAATTAAGTGTTTTTCAAGACCAAGCATTCGAAGATCTTCATCAAGCCCGAAGACCTCCAATCAAGCTTGTCAACAAATTCAAGCAAGATCCTCATTCGATCCTCGAAAACATTTCAAAACCACAAATCAAGCGTTTTCCAAGATCAAACTCACAAAGAAATACAAGTCAAGATCAATCTCAAAGGTCAAGCAAATCAACAAGTCAATCATCACCAAACTATTGTAGCCAATAAGAACTCATTTGTGAAGAGATTAATCAAAGGACTTCTATTTTCTTTATTTTAGAAAATATTCAGAGATTGTACCCGCTAAATACAAATAAATAAAATTATTTTGCTTTCTCCATTTATCTTCTGTCTTGGTATAAAAGATAGAAAAATTTGCGTGAAACAATCCTCTCCAAGAGTTTAAGCTAACACTTAATTTCTCCTTAAATGGGATATATCAAAAACACACAAAGTGCACTAGTAAATGCAGTTGAAATTTATCCTTTCCCTGTAGTCAAAACAGACCTACTAAAACCAAATACTACAACTCTACTGATGGTGTGTCCATTTCTATCTAAAGTTGTAAACATATGTAATCAAAACAGACCTGCTAGAACCGACAGTCTAATCTTCCGTGTGTAAGTTGTACTCTACACACTAGAACATCTACTAAATAAAATAATAGACACCTATTTAGTCATTTAAATAATAATGTTAAATAACAATTGCTCATATTATTTTCATTAAATAGATCAATTTAAAACATTGTCAAGTATAAATTCAAAAACAAACATGTCTTTTAGTATATTTCTAACAAAAATAGAGCTACATATTTTTTCATCTCTATCACAGATATCAAGCATCACTATGAAGATTGTGCAAGAAAAAAAGAAATGAAGGGGTACTCTCTCCCACTAGGATGAGATGTTTCTGGTTAGCGGTGAAAAATATAGAGTAGAAAGCGAAGAGAAGAGAAGAGAAACAGAATAACAGTTTTAAAAGTCAACTACTTTCATAGGGCTTGTATTATTAAGTTATTTCACTCGAGCCCCTTAAGTTTAAAATGTTACAGTTTCAATTCCTTTGTATTTCTTTTGCTGTAATAAGGTCGGAAT
Organism: Primula veris; assembly: GCA_963682055.1. NCBI lineage: Eukaryota > Viridiplantae > Streptophyta > Magnoliopsida > Ericales > Primulaceae > Primula > Primula veris. The sequence continues at coordinate 6,689,749 of OY821750.1, read as the reverse complement.
ATCAAATTAAACTCAATATAAATAAAATCTGTGGGCATCCCCCACTTTTAATTATATAAAAAAAAAACTAGTATGTTTGGTGTTTCTAGCTTGGTAGAATATGGGAGGTTGATCTACTGAATTTTGGTTGGGTTTTGAAGCTATAAAAGGTTAATTTTGTTTGCCCATTAATGTATATTAATGTAGAAGCCCCATACAGAGAATATATACAACCCACAATTAATGACTTGAACATAAATTCATTTTAAAACAAATCATATCATATTTAAAGACAATAAATTCCTTACCTTATTTTCCACATCATAATTTCTACAATAAATGGAAATATATCAAATATCTCGGAGCATTTATTTGTTTCTCATCATGATAGTATATATAAATACTATTGCCCATATGGATAATAAGAAATCAGAAAAGCAAATATTCACAATATACTCCAATTCTTTGCTTTTTTAATACATAGCCATGCCCGGAAAGAAGGTTAAAATTGCTTTTATTGAAGATGCTGTCCGAAGAAATGCAGCATATAGGAAAAGAAATAAGGGCTTGCTGAAAAAGGCGGGTGAGTTGTCTACCTTATGTGACGTTGACGTGTGTGTGGTCATATATAACCCACACGAGAACCAACCCGAGGTCTGGCCCAATGTTCAAGCGGCACAGAGGGTGATTTCCAAGTTTAAGAGGATGCCATATTTGGAGCAGAGGAAGAACATGACGGACCAAGAAAGCTTCACTAGGGAACGGATTTTGAAAGTGGCTGAAAAGGTAAAAAAAGTGAGGGAAAAAAACAAGGAGATGGAGATGGAGGAGGTGATGTACCGGTGTTTGACCGGATGTGGAGGGCAAAATTTAAGCATGGAAGATCTTGCCCATCTAGAGATGTTTGTAGATAGATATACGAAGGAAGCTAGTGAAATGGTTGAAAAGTTGGCTAGGGGGGAGGGCTCAAGCAAGATGGGTGAGTTAGGAAGTAGTAACGAAGTTGCACTTATGGAGGAAGAAAATCATAATGAAAATTTTGGCTTGGATGCAACGAAAAGGACACAAGAGTTTACCGAGAATCAAAATGAGCATAAGCTTCTACAGTTGGTTAATGGGCTCGAGATGCTGCTGCCTTTCGGAGATGACAACAATGGAGGTACGTCCAGTGCTTTATATCTTGAGGGATGTGGAAAGACGTCTTTTTAGTTGTTGTTTTTTATATTACTCATGATTTTCGATGTTTTATACCCTGCGTGTTTAATTAGCATCTTGTAACTTTTCTTATGATTTTGTTTTATCTTATTCGTGTTTATATCCTTTCAGTGGTTTCAGATCTTCTTTATATTACAAACTCAGCTACTTAATTACATATCCATATAAATTGTAATATGCAATCAACAAAAGATGAGTATTTTATGTTTTTTTATGACGACTCGTTTGTTTGATTTTCTTCTTAATAAAGGAAAACTATGAACAATTTATACTAAAGAATATCAAAAGAAAATTCAGAGATACGAGCCACCGTGATTGTTTCATATGATATTCATATAGCCAATCACAAAGTCTTGAGATTAAGACATAATTTGACGACGATGACGATGCCATCATAAAAAACAAAACGTGAAAAACTTGGTCAGCCTTTTTAATGCCTAATCTATGGCTAGAAATATCTTAATTAAAAATGCATGGGGAGGGAGAGAGAGAGGAGGAGGACCCTTCGTACAATTTTTACTCAAATAAGCATGTTTCCTTCTCGACACGTTTAAAGTAACAGGAGTACTTGAGTGCTTGTAGACAAGTATGTTTACTTATATGTTTATTATTTATTTGGCAAATTTTTGAATCGTATGTTGTTTATATTAGGATTGTTGTTATCAAGGATTTATGCTAATATTGTTATAATGATTATTACCTTGGATTGACCCTATTTGTATAGTTGACCGTATCTTGTTTGGATGATATAGAGGCATATTAGTCAGTAATAATTCATGAATATTTTATTTCTATGGTTATGTCGTTCTATGTTTTCGTGATTGATTGGAAGGAATTGAAATGTGTGGATGAATAATTATTCATTTTGTTTAATATGACAAGAGCAGTATTTTAGTACGTGGTACGATTTTATATTTTGAAGGCTTGTTATATGACACATATATTTGTTGTGTTTATATTATGTGGTTGCATGAAGTGCGTATTTATTATGTATATGTTGTATCGGCTCTTGTCTCTTTCCTAGCCGGGGATATTGTTGTTACTCAGGGCTAGGAATATTTATAACTACCCGAGGGTAGAAAGAGTAGAAGAAAGGAAGAATATTAATAACAATTTATAGATTAAAAGAAGAAAATATGTTATGGTGTGAAAATACTTAAAATACTATTTTTATTGGATTTTGTCTTTCCAATAGTCGGGGACGCTGGCGTCACTAAGGGCTAAGAAATTTTTCATAATGGCATTTGTCTCTCCCTTATCTGGAGGAACTAACGTCACGAACGAATGGGGAATGTGTTTGGCATTTGTCTCTCCCTTATCCGAGGTACTGACGTCACTAACGGATAGGAACAGTAACTACCCATGGGCTAGTTAATGATCATCAAAGGAAAAAATAAATAAAAAGAAGAAAATTGGAATCTAATTAAAGAATAATATTTATTATTTAATTTTTTTTATATATTTGTTGTATGAACTAGAAAGAGAACTTGTAACAACATAGGTATAGCCGGGCGAGGCGGGGGCTATTATGACATTTTATATTATCGTCTATATTCATACATTTATATTGTGGGTTCCACGTTTAGGTTTAGATGGTGTGATGGTACACCCGTGGGTGTGCCACCTTATCTTTATTGATACGTGAGACTCACTGTTACAAATTTGTGGCAGGTCTAGACAAATGAAAGGGCATTGCAGGACATTTCATGTGGTGCATAGCATTGGCGGCATTTTACTTCAGTTGTGATGTTTTCATCTTTAAAACTTTATGGAGTATCTTTTCTTTTCAGTTGTTTAGTTTTTCTATGTTTCGGACAATTGTGGTATTTCTATTTGAATTCGAGTTTTGAAGTTGTAGCCTACGGGCATGTTTCCTGGTAAAGACTAATGATTGACTATAAGGTCATGTTCGTTTGTTCTATAGTATAAAATGGTATATTTTATAACTACATACTACTATGCCATGTTTGTTTACCGGATAGAATAAGAAGTTACTATTAGTAACATGGTATAAATAGTCCGATCATAGGTACTATCCTTGATTGTTCTTACAGGCATACCTAATAATTCAATTGTAAGATCTCAGACCTAATTTAGAAGTCACATGGCCGAATAACAGGTGTGGCGATAGGTGTTAAACAAAGTCTAACTTAAAAACATTCAAATATAGTAGACTAATTAAATATGCTCAAAATTTATAGCTAAATTAATAACAATCTTAAACTATAGTCTTAACAAAGTAATTTTACATAATATAAGCAAAACAAAATAAAATAGCATCGAAAACTAACTAGACTTCTGTGAGTTCTGTTAGGTCCCACTACTCGACTTCAACTCTAAACCACTTCAAATCTAAAATCGCTTCCCTGAAAAAATTAAAATGGAGTGAGATAAACGAGCTCACTGAGAGATAACGCCTTACAACATATATTAAGGGTCGATAATAAGATTTAGTCTTTTTCCTTTCTCTCAAAACAATGTTTAACTTTAAAAAAGATTCCCAATGCAAATCTTTATAAATCACTTCAATAAACTGCAATAGAAAAATATAAACAATCTCTTTATTTCTTTCTTTCGCAAGTATGAAAGTATTATGTTACGGGAACAAGCTCGATTGACTTCTTCAATCTATTTATCGTCGATCTTTTTCTTAGGTATATAAATCATACGTGCACTACATAATTAAGATCACCATAGCATGACGGCTAAATCTATTTCTTATAATGTTCCGTTTAACAAAACTATGAACAATCGTTAAGTTAACCGTTGAGAACTAAACTCATTCGTTTAGTTGTCAACGTCACCCCACTTCTCCTTTTTAGTGGATTTTTTCTTGGACTAGTTTTTCTCATGATACCAATACAAAATCATAAGCGCACCAAAAATAAAACAGTCTTTACACTTTATAGCACCTCCATTAAATCCTCTTTCCTTTTTCTCTTTTTCTTTCTTTCGCATTTGATATAAAATATACTTATATAGATAATACTGTTTTGAAAATAATTAATGAAAATCTGCAAATACTTTGTCATAAAAATGCAATGGGATACTTTATAGTAGCAAGACAAAACCCACTCACCTGGTCCACAACAGAAATAACTAGAGTTGTTTCTATTAGAACGAAATACTGAGTCACAACCCTGTAATATAATATATATTTCATAAGAAACTATATCTAAACACAAAATTAAACCTCACATAATCAAATACAGTGGACCGAACCCTAATACCAAGTAAACTAAATGAAACGACGGCTTTACACCTACATCGAAATTCCAGAAATTTAAACTTTCATAAAACATACCTATATGTCCAACTGTACTGATGAACCTACTGATTATCTCAAATTTACTTACTATTTATTCTATTTTCTAACCAAACTCCATGTAGTTATATATATATTGTGCCATATAAACTAACAGCTTAAACAAGACTTATAAATTTGTATCCTAGTTCTCTTTCTAATCACCCAAATATATTGAACCACCTAAGTTGTCTATCCCTTTCCTTTCCTTTTATCTTTACTGCAATATATATTACAAATAATACAATTTTAATAAACCAAATTGTAATAAAAGATACATGGATATAATCTGGTTCTTGGGCAATTCACAGTACGTCGGTCGCTAGTAATAATTAAAGGAAATTAATCTAACAAGGACAAAAATTACGAGCCCGCGCGATGAAGACTACTTCCCTAATACCGACAGGAACAAATCACTTATTTGATATCAATTATGGCGGCAGCTAATGAATAGATGGTTAGAAATAAATAATTACCTTGAAGAGCAACCGAGACACTAGGAAATCCTCTCCGAATCTACAAGTTAATAGACCGGGCTCTCTATCTCTCGATCCTTTTACATTCTCTCAATGTATTCAATCTCTCTCAATCCATCTCTCTCTATCTTATTTTAATCTCTCTACTTCTCTGTATAATATAGATGTATATTCTCTCTCTATATATATATATCTCTGTCTTATGTGTATATAAATATATAGATGCTTACGTTTTACTTTCTACCAATTAATCACTCTATATTTCTTTACGTTACAAGTTAAAGACTGAGTTTTTTGTTTCTATTTTTTTTTTCTATTATGAGGCTTTTCCCCTAAATTCATTACTGAACTTTAATTCCTAATACACATTACTACAACTTTGATCCATGAATGATTGCTAAATACTAAACGATCCCACCAAGTTACCAAAATCTCAAAACAATCATAAAATATTAAACATTAGTAACTAAATATAATAAACTAAAATACGGGATTTTACATCAATAAATTGAAATTCTTTAGGTATTACATTACCAAATGAAGGACTGATTATTGCTCTGTACCAGACAAAGCATTTGCTCAGATTTAATCTTTTTCTCATGGTGAACATCAACAAATTTAACGAACGTTGTGCGAAAGAAGAATTCACTTAATGTTCATTACCAGTAACCATAGTAGTCTTTTTGACTAATAGAATATCAATATATCATTAGGTCTTCTTGGGAGTTGCTTTTAGAAAATACACATGTAGCTCGAGTGCTCAACAGTCTAAACAATGACACAATATACTCACTGATGGACTAAAGATAAGGAGCCTTCATCTTATAAATTAACTTACACTCTTGCAGGCAACAAAAAAGGAGAAGGGGATATATAGAAAAGGGACAACAAGTTGCATATCCGCTTAATTTAACAAATAAGCAAAAGAAAAATTATATAATTCTACATGTAAATTCTCATCAAACCCAAACATTTGCACACCAAGAGAAATACAAATAGAAATAGAAATAGAAGAAGATAAGCAAAGATAAAATCGATCACCAGATTTTCTTCAAGTTCCATCACATTAAAATTAATATATGCATCCCAAAAATATACAGTACGTATTATAGTGAACGTGCTTTTACCATGATCCTCCGTTCAACATGCCACTCCAATACCCATTAGCCTCTCCTTGCTTTCTATGTTGCTCCATTTCATCGCTCGAGTTTGGTGGTTGCTTCAAATCATTGAAAGGAAAAAATAGCCTTGGAGTAGTCTCTTGAACATCTTGAAGATTTGCATACCCATTTTGATTTATCCCATTTAAGGAGACATTAAGTGTTGACTTATACTCTTGGAGAGGATATTCAGGTGGAAACATTGGGTTTGGATCAGATCCCGTCATTGGCAACATCAATGGTGTTTTGATGGTGTGACGGTACACCAATGGTTGTGTCACCTTGTCTATATTGATATGTCAGACTCACCGTTACAAATTTGTGGCAGGTCTAGACAAAGGAAAGGGCATTACAGACCAGGACATTTAATGCGGTGCATAGCATGGGCGGCATTTTACTTTAGTTGTGATGTTTTCATCTTTAAAACTTTATGCAGTATCTTTTCTTTTCAGTTGTATAGTTTTTCTATGTTTCGGACAATTGTGCTATTTCTATTTGAATTCGAGTTTTGAAGTTGAAGTCTACGGGCAAGTTTCTTTAAAAAACTACTTTCAAAATATTGTTTTTGCGCTGCAGTATTTTTTGTTTTATCAATGCTTGATGCCGTTTTATTCTTCAAACTAGGGCTGGGCGAAAAACCGAAAAAACCGAACCGGACGGATAACCAAACTGAAAAATACCGAAACCGAAAAACTTAAAAATTTTCTGGTCGGTTTCGGTTTTCAATAAAACCGAACCGAAAAAGACCGAAACAAAAAAAAAAAACCAAAACAAACAGAAAAAGACCGAAAATAACCGAAAAATAACAGAAAATACCCGAAACTGGACCAAAAAAACCGGTCCGGTTCGGTCCGAAAAATAAAAAGACCGAAACCGAAAAAAATCGAGCTGAAAAATATGCTCGGTTAACCGAACCGGACCGAACCCACCCCTACTTCAAACCGTTTCATTGTTTATTTAAAATGTTCTAGTTTTGAAAAGCTCAGCCCGTAACCTTTTTATGGAAACCGGTGCATGACATAAGCTATGCATCTAAATAATCTCATGTTGTATACCAACCATTGTTAACAAAGTTACAAAGATACAAATTGTAAATGAATGATGACCAGCTTAAAGTTCTTTTACTTAGCCAAGTAGAGACTAATGATTGACTATAAGGTCATGCTTGTTTGTAATATAGTATAACAAGATATATTTTATAACTACATACTACTATGCCATGTTTGTTTACTGGATAGAATAAGAAGTTACTATTAGTAACATGGAATAAATAGTTCGATCATAGGTACTATTAATACCACCTATAAGGTGGTATAACTAATACATCATATTATACATGTAACAGTCCAATACCTCTTTTAATACCTATTGACATAATTACATTGTATAAATTTTGTAATCTTTACTCAGCTAAAAATTATCCAATCCAAAAGGTTTCAATTAATCATGTTGCATATAAACTCTTAAGAGTTCCTATATATTTGTATTAATTTGCATCCAATTTACTATTATTATTTTATTTATTTTGTTCCCATAAGTATAAACACTTTTCTTTCGGAAGGTACCACACGTGTCTAACACATATTGTTGCAAGTTGCAATAATTTATTAATTTTTAGCTAGTACTAGTTTCATTAAAGGGTTGCCAGAATATCTTAATTATAAATTATTTTGAAAAACACTACTAAAATTTCCATTTTAAAAAAAAATATGGGGTTGCCATGACAACCCCTAGTCATACATTTGTTCCACCATTGTACATGGTTGCCTGAATTACATATTTATTATGTATTTGATGTATCGGCCCTTTTATATTCCCTAGCCGGGTATATTGGAGAAGAAGAAAATATGGTATGGTGTGAAAATAATTAAAATTCTAATTTTACTGGCCTTTGTCTCTCCTTTAGCCGGGACACTTGCGTCACGAATGGTTAGAAACTTTTTCATAATGGCCTTTGTCTCTCACTTATCTGGAGGCACTGACATCACGCCTTAAAAGGAATGTTTTTGGCATTTTTTCTCCCTTATCCGGGGGCATTGACATCACGAAGGGTTAGGTACAATATCTACCTATGTGGTAGTTGATGATCATCGAAGGAAAAAAAAAAGAAAAAGAAGTAAAGTGAAATTTAATTAAAAAAGAATATTTTTTATTTAACTATTTCTTTTTTATCTTTGTAGTATGAAGTAGAAAGAGAAGTTGTAGCAATTATGACATTATTTATTATCGTCTATATTCGTATATTTATATTGTTTGTTCCACGTTGAGGCATTGATGGTGTGACGGTACACCCGTGGGTGTGATGCCTTGTCTATATTGATGCGTCAGACTTACCGTTAAAAATTTGTGGCAGATTTAGACTAGGGAAAGGGTATTGCAGACTAGGACATTTGCTGCGGTGCATAGCATGGGCGCAATTTTATTTCTGTTGTGATGTTTTCATTTTTAAAACTTTATGGAGGATCTTTTCTTTTCAGTTGTTTAGTTTTTCTATATTTCAGACAATTGTGGTATTTCTATTTGAGTTCGAGTTTTACAGTTGTAGTTTATGGGCAAGTTTCCTTAAAAAACTACTTTCAAAATGTTATTTTTCCGCTGCAGTATTTTTTTGTTTTAATAACACTTGACGCCATTTTATTTTCAAACCGTTAAATTGTTTATTTAAAATGTTATCCTTTTCAAAAGCTCACTTCGTATCCTTTTATGGAAACCGGTGGCGTGACGGAAGCTATGCATCTAAATAATCTCATCTTGTAGACCGGCCATTGTTAACAAAGTTAAAAAGATACAAATTGTAAATGAATGATGACCCACATAAAGTTCTTTTACTTTGCCTTGTAGAGACTCATTATTGACTCTTATATTTTGGCCGATTAATTTGTCTAGAGCTTAGAGTTCATTACTACGCTGCTAATTACACAATTATAAAAATCCACAACCCTGTAATTTGGTTACATGAGAGCTTAGGATTAAGTTAAGGTTTAGGTTTAAAAATTACATCACAACTCCTTTCACAAAATTTTCACCGAAGCACTTTTGCGGACCTTCAGTAACTCATCGTTACAATTGATTTGATTTGTTCTGATATATGAAAAAAACCGTTCACTAAAAAAGTTTTATTGAGTATAATCCCATCACAGTGAAAACGAAATTGGGAACTGAACATTGAAAGATTCTAGGCTTGAACATTATTGATTTTTATTTGTAGTTCTAAATCTAGCTAGTTTGAGCCTATTATGATCCAAATATTTGAGGAACTCCAACCATACAAAATTTCATCATAATTGGACTACAGTTAAATTATGAAACATAATCTAGAATGTATTTAAAAAGGTCATGAAATGGGAGTTCTAAAAGCATGAAAAGCTAAACAGGATAATACTGCTATCTCAAGAAACGCCAACACATAGAAAGCTACAGAATCATGCAACATTCTAAACTTTTTAGCATCCTTAGCTACAGAATCTTATTAATTTATGCTTCAAGAAGAACAATGGCATATACTAGTATTTTTGACGTAGCCAAGTTGATGAGGCGAAAATACAGAAGAGGACAATAAAAGACATAACATCTTAAGTCACGAAAAATAAGCTAATTTTATTACTTTTACTCACAGCGTCTTGTGTTCTTAGAACGTGTTTGTAGAATGAATTGCTAGCTTTATTATGGTGTATACATTGCATTAATTGCAGTCCCTTACATAAAATAGGTTTTTTTTAAAGAGCGTAATTCCTGTGGTGGATGATAACTTCTCAAGCAGAGTTTTATTTACATGATGAAGAAATGAAGAATACGGATGAGATTCTTGGCACAACATATGGCGTTAGGATGAGCAGAGTTTCGAGTACTCTTTTTAGTACAGTTTTGTGTTGGTTTTGGTACTATTTCGAATACAATAATGAAAGAACAATAAATAAAAGAGACAGGAACGCAAAGGAAATAAACAATTTTATTTCTCACAATTGGAATATGAATTACAATTCCTGACTCAACAAATAAATAAAACTGCTGGACTGAAATAAAGAAACTGCCGGACTGTTTTAAAGAAACTGCCGGACTGGTTTTACAGAAACTGCCGGACTGGTTTTACAGAAACTGCCGGACTGGTTTTAAACAAACTGCCGGACTGGTTTTAAACAAAACTGCCAGACTGGTTTTAACAAACTGCCGGACTGGTTTTAAACAAACTGCCGGACTGGTTTTGAACAAAACAAACTGGACTGGTTTTAAAGCATAAAAAAACTGCCGGACTGGTTTTTAACAAATAAAAAACTGCCGGACTGGTTTTTGTAAATACTGGAAATTACAGAACTGAAAAGTAAATAACAGAATCGAAAGACTGAAAGTAAACAGTACTGAAATGTAAATACAGAAAAGAAACAGTATAGGAAAGTAAATTACAGAAATGAAACGGTACTGAAATGAAATGGACAGAAAGTAAAAGACTGAAAAATAAATAACAGAAAGTAAAAGAAGAGGCAACTGCTGAGCAGTTTCCCTTAAACAATATTTCCCGAACCACCTTTAAAGGTTTCTGGTTTCGGGACTTTGTTCCCAAGGTACAACTTCTATCTCAGAGTGGCTCGTATGGAAACCGGCACCGAACCACAGGTCGAGCTGTTGGTGGTGCGGTTCTCTCTCACTAAGTGTATGCTTATGCTGTGAGTTGTGTGTATGATGGTGTGTCCAAATGAGAGGGGGAGGGCTGCCTTTTATAGGCTCTATAGAAACCGCAGCCATAATTGTGGTCATTAATTCCGGGAGTTACACCCACAGAATCCGCTCAATTTAATTCTGAAACCGCAGCATTTAATCTCATTCATTGCTGACGTTTCTATTGCTGGAAACTCTAGGGACTCCTTTTGTATTTTATACAAAACTCCCTATTCGGGTTTGGACCCAAGACCCAAGACCCAAGACCCGAGACATTCCCCAAATCCCAAATCCCAAATCCCAAATCCCAAATCCCAAGCCCAAGCCCAAGCCCAAGCCCAAGCCCAAGCCCACGCCCACGCGCACGCCCGTGCCCGTGCCCGTGCCCGTGCCCGTGCCCGAGCCCGAGACACGAGACACGAGACACGAGCGAGCGCGCGTGTGTGGTACACACTAATACTCTTAGGTGTATGTGGACATGTTAGTTTAATAACTACATGGGTTGGTATGGTATATATATTGTAAGATTAACTCTTAATCTTCCAATATGGGATTATTCTAAATGGTTTTCTCATTAACCATTTCGTTTTTCCAGATTTTTTTTTTTCCAGATTTGAGCTTCCGAGGTACCAACTTTGAAGCCACTTTGTATTCACACCCATTCTCCGAATAGGTCATGTGATATACCGTTACGAAGCTCGTCACATGGGCTACTCAACCACGTTGAGTACGGTATAAACAACTCAGCGCTGTTACACGAAATAATGACTCGAAGTTGGTCCAGTGACCATTCGGAAACACCCATGTTTTTCACATGTTTTTCCAACAATCCCCCACATGAATGCAATTGGCTGAAAATAAAATGCTCCTAAATGCATACGAGAGAAAACCGCAAGAGTTCACTGCATAAGGACAGGTAGCACGCGCCTTGAACCTGCCATAGTGACGTAAAATCTGATATGCTACTATTGGGTAGCCTTTAAGCCTTGAACCCTTTAGCGTTTGTGCATACCAGGGTAATGCGCACACAGTGTCCCCTCTACACCACTTACTAAGCCCTTTGGTTGTTGTCCATATTTGGCCGTGGACTGCCTTGGCAAAGTTCAACCGAGTGCTCTAGTGATTTAGCCCATGGCTCATCACATAGTATCGGCCATACACACTCGTCATAGGTGATTTCAAGTCAAGGGTGTCCTGACTCACCCCTCTCGACCTTCGAGATACTTGTTTTCATTAAGAGCCTCATGCTCACCCTTAAGATGGTCTAGGTCTATCACTCTTTCATCCTAGAAATGGGCTGGGAACTTAAGTTCCCGAGTGCTTTGTTCGGTCACCCCCACAGTTCGGTTTTCCCGTTGAACCCGACGCTGGAGAATCCAGTTCGGGTTGGGTTGCCTCTGAGGAGGTTTCCAGTTTAATGGGCTTCAACCCCATTCCCCTCGATGAAACTTCAACTCCTACCTGAGTCAAGCCTTTTGTAAATAGATCCGCTATATTGTCTTTAGATCTCACAAAATCTAAGGACACCACACCGTTAGCTAACAATTCTCTTACGGATTTATGTCTCCGACGAATATGTCGGGACTTTCCATTATACATATGATCCTGCGCCCGTCCAATAGCCGACTGACTATCGCAGTGCATGCTTATTGCTGGGACAGGTTTCGGCCACATTGGAATTCCTTCCAGAAAGCTTCTCAGCCAATCAGCCTCTTCTGTTGCTAGATCCAACGCTATGAACTCAGATTCCATAGTTGATCTAGCTATGCACGTCTGCTTGGATGATCTCCATGAGACAGCTGCTCCTCCCATCACGAACACATATCCGCTAGTGGATCGTGTACTGTTGGAATCCGAGATCCAGTTTGCATCAGAATACCCTTCCAGTACAGCTGGATATCTGGTATAATGCAACCCTCGGTCTGCTGTGTATCTCATGTATCTGAGAAGTCTCATGATGGCCTTCCAGTGTTCCTCATTGGGATTACTGGTGTACCTACTCAGTCTACTCACTGAGTTGGCTATGTCTGGTCTAGTACAGTTCATGACGTACATCAGACTGCCTATTATTCGAGAGTATTCCAATTGTCTCACACTCTCCCCAAAATTCTTTTTCAGGGTGGTTGAGATCTCTATCGGAGTTCTGGATGTAGCTCTACTATCTTTATCAAATTTGTCAAGCATCTGTCTGACATAGTGAGTTTGAGATAGCGCATATCCGTCTGATGTCTTGGTAATTTTCATACCAAGTATAACATCAGCGACACCCAAGTCTTTCATCTCGAATTTTTGTGACAACATTTTCTTAGTGGAGTTGATGTTATCAATACTCCCTATTATAATCATGTCATCTACGTAGAGGAAGACTAACACGTAGTCCTTTTCATTTCCTTTTACGTAGACGCATTTGTCACATTCGTTTATCCGAAAACCGTTTGATAGCATCACTCTATCAAATTTTTCGTGCCATTGTTTAGGTGCTTGTTTAAGTCCATACAAGGACTTCACAAGTTTACACACCTTGTGAGCTTTACCTGGAACCACAAACCCTTCCGGTTGTTCCATGTAAATTTCCTCTTCCAACTCACCATTCAAGAACGCCGTTTTAACATCCATTTGATGTATTTCCAGATCGAACAGTGCTGCGAGAGCAATGACTATCCGGATTGACGTCTTCCTAGAGACAGGAGCATAGGTGTCGAAATAGTCGACACCTTCGGTTTGTCTAAAACCTTTCACTACAAGCCTAGCCTTGTATTTCTCGATTGTTCCATCGAGCTTTCTCTTCCTCTTGAAGATCCACTTGTGTCCTAGTGGCTTACACCCGGGTGGTAGATCCACTAGTTCCCAAGTGTGATTTTGTAATATCGATTCAACCTCATTGTTGATCGCTTCCTCCCAATATTGGGCTTCCGGGGATGACATTGCTTGTTTGAATGTCGCCGGTTCGCCTTCTATCATGAAGGTTACAAAATCTGGACCGAAAGTCGTTTCCTTTCTAGCCCTTTTACTACGTCGAGGCTCTTCTTCTTCTTCCTCCAACGGTTCACTTGCCCCCACATTTTCCTCACTGTTTGACTCCTCAGTCTCTACAGTTACGGAAGACTTGCGGGGAAAGATCTCCTCGAAGAAAGAAGCTTCTCGAGCTTCGATGATAGTATCTGCATGCACATCGGGATTATCCGACTTGTGCACGAGAAAACGATAAGCACTACTGTTTTGTGCATATCCTATGAACACACAGTCTACCGTCTTTGGCCCTATTCTCGTTCTTTTAGGAAGCGAGACAAGGACCTTCGCAAGACAACCCCAAACCCTTAAGAATTTATAGCTCGGCCTATGGCCTTTCCATAGTTCATAAGGTGGTTTATCATGTTTCTTATGTGGTAGCTTGTTCAATACATAGTTGGCGGAAAGCAGCGCTTCCCCCCACATGTTCTGGGGTAACCCAGAACTTATTAACATAGCATTCATCATTTCCTTGAGCGTCCTATTCTTACGCTCGGCAACCCCATTCTGCTCCGGAGAGTATGGGGCTGTCGTTTGATGTATAATGCCATTTTCTGCGCATATCTGTGCAAACGGTGCTTCGTATTCACCGCCTCTATCACTCCTCAACATTTTAATCTTTTTATTGAGTTGATTCTCTACTTCGGTCTTATAAAGAGCGAATTTCTCTACCGCTTCGTCTTTACTTCTCATTAAGTAGACATAGCAGTATCTAGTACAATCATCTATAAACGTGATGAAATACTTTTTCCCTCCTCGCGTTTGTATAAACTTTAAGTCGCATACATCCGTGTGTATTAGACCGAGAGGTTCAGTACTTCGTTCAATATGTTGATACGAAGACTTGGTTAATTTTGCTTCAACACAAACCTCACATTTATGTTGTTTATCAAATACAAAATTAGGTAGTAGATTCAGTGATATTAATTTCTTCATAGAATTAGCATTCACATGACCTAATCTACCATGCCATAAATTAAATGAATCGCAAGAATAAGCAAACGAAGTTTTATTGGCCACTTGGGCAACATTCACGATTACATTATTCTTGGTACTGGCCTCAGCCTTAGTACCCTCAATAGCTAACTCAGCTTTAGGAGCCGGAGTACCAACATTTAATTTAAACATGCCGTTGGTCATATAGCCACGGCCTACATACATTCCGTTTAAAGTGATTACAATTTTTGCAGATTCAAATACAAGTTTAAATCCTTTTTTCACCATCACGGACCCGGAAACCAGATTCTTGCGAATTTCCGGCACATGGAGCACGCCATTCAGTGTGAGCTCCTTTCCTGATGTCATCTTCAGCAGCACGGTTCCTTTTCCTTCCACCCTGGAAGTAGCCGAGTTCCTCATGAAGCAGCTCTCATTGTCCACGGCCGTATAGGTCTTGAACATCCATTTGCTGGCACAGATGTGACTAGTGGCGCCTGTGTCCAGCCACCATTCCTTTGGGTTGCTCCCCACCAGGTTCACTTCCGAGACCACAGCACTCAGGTGCATATAGTCCTGTCCAGCATCATCTCCTCCCTCAGCCACATTAGCTTGAGCAGGTGCCCTCTTCCTCCCTTTCCCTTGGAACTTCCTCTTTGGGGGGGGTTTGGGCTTGTCGGTACGCATCTTACAATCCGCGGCACGATGGCCCGGTTTGTTGCACACAAAGCAGTCTCCCATGAATTTCTTCTTGAGAGAGGCACCGACTCCGCTGTCAAAGCGTTTCCGCTTAGACACAGCGTCCTCAACCACATGGGCCTTGGCAACCGCGTTGCCTACTCCGCCACCGCCTTTCCTTCCGGATCGGCGGTTGCTTTGCTCAACATTGAGCCTCTCAATGAGTCCCTCCAAGGTCATAGCCTTTCGCTTGTGTTTCAGGTAGTTTTGAAACTCTTTCCAAGAAGGTGGCAGTTTCTCAATCATTAATGCCACTTGGAAAGGTTCGTTGATAACTAGCCCTTCAACCTCAAGCCTATGGTATATGATTTGGAGTTCCTCAACCTACTCGATAACACTCTTCCCATCAGTCATCATGTACTCGTGAAAGTCCGTGACGACAAATTTCTTTGCGCCAGCGTTATTCACTTTGTACTTTCGTTCGAGAGACTCCCAAAGCTCCTTTGCAGAAGCCTTGGGCTCGAATACACTGAAGAGAGTGTCATCCAGAGCACACAGGATGTAGTTCCGGCATAGGTAGTCGCCGTGTTTCCACGCTTCCACCGCCGAAACCGTCTGCACGTCCTCATCGTCCTCGCTTAGGACGGGTGCAGACTCCTTAAGAAACCGGGTCAGATTAAGGGCAGTTAAATAAAACAGCATCTTTTGCTGCCAACGTTTGAAGTTGTTGCCCCTAAACTTTTCCGGTCTCTCCAGTTGAGAGGTTGGCAACATTGGCATCGCCGGTGTTGCCGGAGCCTTGCCCTTTGCCCTGGCTGCAGCCACAAGCGCTGCCTTGGCCGCAGCCTTAGCAGCAGCCTGTGCTGCGGCCGCAGCCGCAGCCATAGCATCAGCCTCTGCCGCAGCAGTGTCGGCCGCAGCCTTTGCCGCAGCAGCTTCGGCCTCAGCCTCAGCCTGAGCCCCCCCACTCGCAGCGCTCGCATTGTTATGGCTACTGCCAATCACAAGTGCGCCCTGCACGTTTTCCGAAGAAACGGTGGGTATTTGATCCTCATTAGTCATCTGAAATGACAATATAAAACCGTTTAGTTTCTCGCAAGAAAACTAAATTCTTTATCGCAAATACTAATTATAACTTAATTAGATTGCTTCAAAAGAATAAAAACCAATGAAAGAGATTCTAGCGTGAAAATCAAATCACTTTTGATTTCACTAAGAATTCTTTATAGTATTCTAGAATAAAAAGATTAAAACCAATTCGGATTTATTCTATGTGCAAATTTCAATTTCTAGTAAACTAGCAATGATTTTGCGAGAATAAAAACCGAGACGTCAACAACAATAAAATAAAAAAGAAAAGTCCTTTCTTATTTCGAAAATAGAAAAACCAAAAAATGGTATTGTTTAAGATTGTTGGTTTTGGTACTATTTCGAATACAATAATGAAAGGACAATAAATAAAAGAGACAGGAACACAAAGGAAATAAATAATTTTATTTCTCACAATTGGAATATGAATTACAATTCCTGACTCAACAAATAAATAAAACTGCTGGACTGAAATAAAGAAACTGCCGGACTGTTTTAAAGAAACTGCCAGACTGGTTTTACAGAAACTGCCGGACTGGTTTTACAGAAACTGCCGGACTGGTTTTAAACAAACTGCCGGACTGGTTTTAAACAAAACTGCCGGACTGGTTTTAACAAACTGCCGGACTGGTTTTAAACAAACTGCCGGACTGGTTTTGAACAAAACAAACTGGACTGGTTTTAAAGCATAAAAAAACTGCCGGACTGGTTTTTAACAAATAAAAAACTGCCGGACTGGTTTTTGTAAATACTGGAAATTACAGAACTGAAAAGTAAATAACAGAATCGAAAGACTGAAAGTAAACAGTACTGAAATGTAAATACATAAAAGAAACAGTACAGGAAAGTAAATTACAGAAATGAAACGGTACTGAAATGAAACGGACAGAAAATAAAAGACTGAAAAATAAATAACAGAAAGTAAAAGAAGAGGCAACTGCTGAGCAGTTTCCCTTAAACAATATTTCCCGAACCACCTTTAAAGGTTTCTGGTTTCGGGACTTTGTTCCCAAGGTACAACTTCTATCTCAGAGTGGCTCGTATGGAAACCGGCACCGAACCACAGGTCGAGCTGTTGGTGGTGCGGTTCTCTCTCACTAAGTGTATGCTTATGCTGTGAGTTGTGTGTATGATGGTGTGTCCAAATGAGAGGGGGAGGGCTGCCTTTTATAGGCTCTATAGAAACCGCAGCCATAATTGTGGTCATTAATTCCGGGAGTTACACCCACAGAATCCGCTCAATTTAATTCTGAAACCGCAGCATTTAATCTCATTCATTGCTGACGTTTCTATTGCTGGAAACTCTAGGGACTCCTTTTGTATTTTATACAAAACTCCCTAGACCCAAGACCCAAGACATTCCCCAAATCCCAAATCCCACGCCCACGCCCACGCCCACGCCCTGGCCCGTGCCCGTGCCCGTGCCCGTGCCCGTGCCCGTGCCCGAGACCCGAGACCCGAGACCCGAGACACGAGACACGAGCGAGCGCGCGTGTGTGGTACACACTAATACTCTTAGGTGTATGTGGACATGTTAGTTTAATAACTACATGGGTTGGTATGGTATATATATTGTAAGATTAACTCTTAATCTTCCAATATGGGATTATTTTAAATGGTTTTCTCATTAACCATTTCGTTTTTCCAGATTTTTTTTTTCCAGATTTGAGCTTCCGAGGTACCAACTTTGAAGCCACTTTGTATTCACACCCATTCTCCGAATAGGTCATGTGATATACCGTTACGAAGCTCGTCACACGGGCTACTCAACCACGTTGAGTACGGTATAAACAACTCAGCGCTGTTACACGAAATAATGACTCGAAGTTGGTCCAGTGACCATTCGGAAACACCCATGTTTTTCACATGTTTTTCCAACATTTTGTTGTAACAAGTAGATGATTTTCAAGCAGTACTGGGGGATTCAACAATGGGTAATGGGAGCTCATCTGCCAAAACACGATGATTATTCAATTGTACATAATTATTTATCCCTAACACTAATTTTTTTTTTTATAAAAATAACTGGTGGGGAAAACCCACATTTATTTTATTAATTATTGGTCTAAACAGGACAATATTACTGCTATCTCAAGAAACGCCAACAGATAATCATGCAACATTCTAAACTTTGTAACATCCTTATCTACAGAATCTCATTAATTTATGCTTATACTATTGTTTTTGAAATAGCCAAGTTGACGGTGCAGAAATACAGAAGAGGACTATAAGAGACATAACAAGTTAGGTCACAAAGAATAAGCTAATTTGATTACTTTTACTAACAGCGTCTTGTCCTAAAGATTGACCTGTATGGGAAAATTAATTTGTCGAATATATTTTCAAAATTTGTAGAAACTTTATGCATCTAAATAATCTGATCATGTTAACAAAGTTACAAAGATGCAGATCGTAAATTAGTGATGACCGCATAAAGTTCTTTTACTTAGTCTTGTTGAGACTATTTAATGACTCTTAATATTTTGAGTGATTAATTTATGTAGAGCTTAAATTTCATTGCTACGCTGCTACCACAATTATAAAAATCCCTAATCTTGTAATTTGGTTATATGAGATCTTAGGTTTAAGTTAACGCTTAGGTTTAAAAATTACATCACAATCCCTTTCACTAGATTTGCACCAAAGCACTTTTGCCGACATTCCGTAACTTATCATTACAATTGATTTGAGTTTCTCTGATATATGAAAAAAAAAAACTGTTCCCTACAGAAGTTTCTCTAATGTTAATATACCACAAATATCAGGTAAGTACCGTCTATGAGAGAAAGTCTGTGAAGCCTGTTAGGTGCACGCCCAATTGGTCATATAGTCAGCTGCCTGATTCGACTCTCTAAAGATATGCTGAACCAAGATATCAAGCAACGAGCACAATTGGTGAATACACGAGATAGTGTAGCTATGATCCAAGGACCAAGAGTCGTCAAAGAAATCCAAGATGATACTCGTCAAATCCGTCTCCACCTTAATATCCTTAAAACCCAAAGAGACCGCAAGGTAAATGCATAAAATGACCACATGAAAATCTGCGTATATGATTGGTTTCGGGCCTAAGAACTCGCCAAAGATGTCACGCCCCAAAATCCGAAAAACGGATATCAAGGCGTGACCTTTTTAAACAAAAAGAAAAAGAACCTGTTGGTACAAAATTTAACTTTTAAAAGAAAATAACTTGCGAGCTAAAGGAACAATTAAAAGAATAAATAAAAATGTTTGCCAAATGCGGCTATAAGGCGAGATGGTTTTAACAAAGTTATATAAAAAGAAAACAAACGAATGTAATTTGCCCGTAGGCTACAACCTTCAAAAATAGTCTAAGTAAAAGAAAACGATTCAAAGAAGCCCCGAACCCATGCGATACCTTGCTAATGCTCATATCCAAACGCCTCAACCTAAGTTGTACCTGAAAGACAAAACTATAACGGTGAGTCCCACGCACATACATAGACGGGACGGCACCACACAAGATACCGTCACTCCATCCCATAAATGCAAGAACTCACAAACAACAACTACGATAACAACGTATAAAAAGAAATATAATAACATCGTACAACGAAATAAATTAAGTAACTCCAACACACATCAATAACAAACATGGACCTCTCACGCCACTCGCCCCAGTCCGTAAGACGAGTCATTCCCTATACCCCTCGGCTCGTCTTATGTCCCCGGTATAGGAAGAGACATAGACCATTGCCAACATATAAAATAACACACATGGATCTCTCACGCCACCTACCCCAGTCCGTAAGGTAGGTCATTCCCTATACCCCTCTACTCATCTTATGCCCCCGGTATAGGAAGAGGCATAGACCATTGCCAATAAATAAATATTTAAAGTGTGCACTTGGACCTCTTCACGCCACTCGCCCTAGTCCGTAAGACGAGTCATTCCCTATACCCCTCGGCTCGTCTTATGTCCCCAGTATAGGAAGATACATAGACTATTGCCAATAAATAAATAACAAGGCCTCGGCCAAATATTAAACCATTCAATTAACATAATTCCCAACAAAATCACATAAACATCGGTACTAGAATCACAACTAGCCAAACAAGTCCAACAACATAAAATCTCATTCTGGCATTTTAACAAACACCTTGTATGAATAAACTACAACTCATCTTTATTCAACATAAATTTACCCAATTTCATCAACAACTATAATATCACATAATCAACTCATAAAACACGCAAACCCATCCATATTCTCATTAATTCGAAATTAATATGTCTAAATTCTCAACTTCTCCAATTCAAATAAGTGAATTAAAAGTGCAACAAATAAAACCCAATTAACAATTTAAGAACATAATTGAGATAAAAGGAAAAACCCCCAAATTTAAAATAAATGCATGACCTAACCCTAACATACACCCTCGTCTAGTCGCAATGGATAACTCCCGTTATCTTAGTTCGTGAACTACAGGAGATGCTACCGGTAAAAATACGCTAAAGTGGCTTCTTCTTCTTCTTCCTAAGCTTTGGAATCTATCTTTTCTCTCTTTGTTTTTGGTTTTCTGTTTTGAAAAGTGGCTGAAAAGAGGTTTAGCAAACTGTTTTGAGAGAGTTTTGGGAAGCGAACTATTTGGTCCCCAAAGTTCTAAAAGTTAACTAAAAATCAAAACTATTATTTTACTGCTCAAAAATAACAAATGTTTAGAAACAAAACTATTGGGTCATTTTTATTTATAAAATTAGTAACAGATTTTAAAATAAGTTTTTCGAAAGAGTTTCGGTTTTTGGCTAAAAATTAGTATAAAATGTGTTTGGATAGAGTAAATCATAAATAAAACCATTTATAAAAATCTGGGATGTTACAACACACCCTCCTTAAAAGAATTTCGTCCCGAATTTTCCATTTGCTCTCTAAAGAACTACATCCAGAAATGATCAACTTTTATAAATAAGACCATAAAAATTTAAACGTACCATTCGTGTCATAATCCAAGAAATAAAATACTCAGGGTACAGAACTCATAACAACTCCACCATCCATAACTCAAGTAAATGAAAGATACGTAAGAATCTCAATAATGTAAAACAATATCTAATAGAATAAAGACCATAATGTAAACTAAGATGACATGCTT
The DNA here is from genome assembly GCA_963682055.1 of Primula veris. Classification (NCBI taxonomy): domain Eukaryota; kingdom Viridiplantae; phylum Streptophyta; class Magnoliopsida; order Ericales; family Primulaceae; genus Primula; species Primula veris. Next base: position 6,668,135 of record OY821750.1, on the reverse strand, counting down.
CTACCTCAACAACTCCACAACGTCTACGAAACTCAAAATACGGCCTTTCTAGTAAACTAAACTCTAATAAAATACACTTCAAACTCTAGGCGTTACAACCCTTCCCCGATAAAGAAATTTCATCCCGAAATTAGAAAACATCTAAAGAAAAGTAGCTAAAGAAAATACGAGATCAGGATACTTCCTCTTCATCTCATCCTCACGTTCCCAAGTTGCCTCCTCGGCTCCATGGTGTTTTCAAACCACCTTACCAATCTAATTGTTTTTCCTCGAAGTTCATTCTCTTGCACATCGATAATCCTCGTAGGTCCCACCTCGTAGGTCACATCCGCAGTAACCTCAATGTCCTCAAAGTCCACTACGTGTGAAGGATCGTGATGGTACTTTTTCAACATTGACACATGGAACACCGGATGAACCCCTGCCAACTTTGGTGCCAAGTCCAACCGGTATGCAACTTCTCCAACTCGGTCCATGATTTTAAATGGTCCGATAAATCTCGGGCTCAACTTCCCTTTAGAGCCAAACCTCATAATCCCTTTCCTTGGAGAAACTCGCAAAAACACTCGATCCCCCTTTTCGAACTCCAAAGGTCTCCTCCTCTTATCTACATAACTCTTTTGCCTACTCCAAGCCGTCTCAAGCCTTTGTCTAATTAACTTAATCTTTTCTGTCGTTTCTCGGACCAATTGCGGTCCTAGCATTTCCGCTTCTCCCACCTTGGTCCAACACACCGGAGACATACATGGCCGCCTGTATAAAGCCTCGAAAGGTGCCATGCCAATACTAGCGTGAAAGCTATTATTATACGCAAACTCAACTAAGGGTAGATGGCTCTCCCAGCCTCCCTTGAAGTCATTCACACATACGCGCAACATATCCTCTAGCACTTGGATAGTCTGTTCTGATTGTCCATCCGTTTGGGGATGGAACGCCGTACTCATTGTCAACTTGGTCCCTAAGGAATTTTGCAATGTGCCCCAGAACCTCGACACAAACCTCGCGTCTCGATATGATACTATCGAAATCGGTACCCCATGAAGTCTAACAATTTCCTTCACATACTTTTGTCCCAAGATTTCCACCGAATTCGTCATCTTAATTGCAATGAAGTGTGCGGATTTAGTCAAACGGTCGACCACAACCCACACAACGTCATTCCCACTTACCGATTTAGGTAAGTTGGTCACAAAATCCATTGCTGCCCTTTCCCACTTCCATTCCGCCACCGGTAAAGGTTGGAGCATACCCGTCGGCCTTTGGTGTTCCGCCTTCACTTGCTGGCAAGTTAGGCACCTGCTAACATATGAAGCTACATCTCATTTCATTCCAGGCAACCAAAATTGTCTCTTCGCATCATGATAGATTTTCATCCCACCGGGATGAACGGCTAATCGGGAGTGGTGAACTCCCTTAATATCTCGTTCCTCATGTTTTCTGTCAGATATTCCTTCCCTTAAATCGTAGTCCTCCATCAGTTCCTTTCATCCAACCATCTAATCCTTCTCTCAAACTCATCTGTTTCTCATAGTTCTCCACTTTCTCGTCCCTATCTTGTGCTTCCAAAACCCTACTCACAAGTTCCGGTTGTACAACTATTGTGTACAAGGTCCCCACATTAACATGTCCCAACTCCAAGTTGAACTCATTCACTTTTCCCATCATCCTCCATTCCTCGACCGCCACATGCGCTAAGGTCGCATGGGACTTTCGACTCAAAGCATCCGCCACTATATTGGCCTTTCCCGGGTGATAGTGCAAGTCGTAGTCGTACTGTTCCAAATATTCCATCCATCGTCATTGTCGCATATTTAGATCCCGTTGGGTAAAAATATACCCGAAGCTCTTGTGATCCAAGAACACTTCGAACTTTTCTCCGAACAGATAATGCCTCCATATCTTCAACGCATGAACTATTGCCACTAGCTCTAGATCATTTGTCGGATAGTTCTTTTCGTGAATCTTTAGTTGTTGTGAAGCATATGCGATAACCTTTCCGGCTTGCATCAAGACGCAACCCAAACCTTCCTTCGAAGCATCACAATACAATTGGTAACCCTTCCCCTGCTTGGGAATAACTAGTATGGGGGAACTAGTCAACCGCTTCTTGAGCTCTAGGAAAGCTTCCTCACAAGCCTCACTCCACACGAACTTCACCCCTTTCTTGGTAAGGTGAGTCATTGGAGTCGCTAACTTTGAGAAATCCTTGACGAACCGTCGATGGTATCCCGCTAAACCCAAGAAACTCTGAATCTTGAACACATTTTTCAGTTGTGCCCATTTCGAAACCGCCTCAATTTTCGTCGCATCCACCTTTACCCCTTCTTCTGAGATCACACGTCAAAGAAATTTCACCTCATTTAGCCAAAGCTCACATTTGATAAATTTTCCATAAAGTTGGTGCTCCCTCAACATGAGAAACACTAAACGGAGATGCTCCTCGTGTTCCTCTCTTGAACTCGAGTAAATCAAGATATCGTCGACGAAGACCACCACGAACTTGTCGAGGTACTCCTTAAAGATCCGGTTCATTAACTCCATAAATGCCGCTGATGCATTAGTTAACCCGAATGGGATGACCACAAACTCATAGTGACCATACCAAGTCCTAAAGGCCATTTTTGAAATATCCTCATCCTTCACCCTCAATTGGTGATAGCCTAATCGGAAGTCGATTTTTAAAAAGAACGTCGCTCCTTTCAGCTGGTCAAACAAATCATCAATTCGAGGTAGTGGGTACTTATTCTTAATAGTCACCCTATTTAGCTTTCGATAGTCGATGCACATCCTCATCGATCCATCCTTCTTTTGCACTAATAAGGCCGGTGCAGCCCACGGTGACGTACTCCGCCTAATAAGCCCCTTCTCCAGTAGTTCCTCTTTTAACTCTTTTAATTGTCATTTACTTAGATACAACTATATGAAATAAAATCTAAAATAATATTGCTAGCAAAAGATATCATTGATCGGCATTCTATTAAAAATAAAATGGATACTTAACATAAAATTAATAAACTATAACCAAAGAAAATAATTCTCTTTGATGTATTCATTTTGATTTGTCATTCTGTTATATAACAAAACAAATAATAGTATTTAAAACAAAACTCTCCTTCGTTTGTCATTTTTTAAATAATTTTCCCAAATCATGCAGGTAACATTGGTCAGAAAATTATATTACCATCTTCAATTGTTGGAAGCCCACGAGATATGTATCAACGCTATCAAGATGCAATGGCTTTAGTGCAAAAATATGGTAAACCTGACATTTTTCTTACAATGACATGTAACCTAAACTGGAAAGAAATTACACAGAATTTGTTACCTGGTCAAACTCCAAATGACCGACCCGATCTATTGACTCGAGTATTTCGAGCAAAATTCGAAGAATTGAAACACGATATTTTCACGAGGAATGTGCTTGGAAAATTAAAAGCTCATGTTGATGTCATTTAATTCCAAAAAAGAGGTTTACCACATGCTCATTTACTTCTGATCCTAGATGATGATGATAAGCTAATGACTCCCGATGATTATGATTCTGTTGTTAGGACTGAAATCCCATATAAGACACTAGAACCAGAGTTGCATAAAGTTGTTGTCAAACATATGATTCATGGTCCTTGTGGAGATTACAATATTAACTCGCCATGCATGAAAGAAGGAAAATGCAAAAGAAGATTTCCTAAGCCATTCTCAAAGGACACTAAAATGGGAAGTGATTCATATCCTATTTATCAACGGCATGAAGGAGAGCACATAGTGACAAGAGAGAACCGCGAAGTTCATCTGGATAATAGTTGGGTTGTCCCTTACAATTCTTGGTTACTTTTAAAATATGATTGTCACATCAATGTTGAAGTTTGTAGTAGCATAGAAAGTGTGAAATATTTGTACAAATATGTTTACAAAGGTCCGGATCGTATTTCTCTCGAATTACGCCAAGGCCCTAATTATGATGAGGTGAAACAATTTGTTGACAGAAGGTGGATTTCTTCGCACGAAGCAGTTTGGAAAATATTCAAATTTCTAATGTTCCATATGACTCCGAGTGTAGAAAGATTGCAAATACACTTACCAAATGAGGATCAAATAAGGTTTAACGCTAATGACCTCATTGATCAGGTAATCCAACACTGTAGTGTTTTTCACAATAATTTCCTTATTAATTATAAATTGTATACAAAACATGTATTCTGTTATAACTTTAAACATGTTTCTTAAAATGTAATTCATTTTTCAGGTAATTCAGCAGGAGTCTTTAGCACAAACAATACTTTCAGAATTCTTTCGGTTGAATGTATATGACGTGAGAGCAAATCAATATCTTTATCGTGAAATACCTCAGTACTATAAATGGTGTGGTTCAGAAAAGAGATGGATACGTAGACAAAGCGCTCAATGAGTAATAGGGAGAATTTATATTGTTTCACTGAAAGAAGGCGACAAGTTTTACTTAAGAATGTTACTTAATCATATAAAGGGCTCTAAATCTTTTGAGGATCTGTTAACTGTTGACGGGTTTGAGTGTCCGAATTTCAAAACAGCTGCTGAACGGTATGGATTGCTTGAGCATGATGACAGCATTAGACAATGTCTATTGGAAGCAGCAAACTATCAAATGCCAGCAACCTTAAGAAGATTGTTTGCTTCAATTTTGTATTGTTGTGAAGTCACGGAGGCGGAATCTCTCTGGGACGAAATTTACCCATTTCTTAGCCAAGATTATGCTACTTCATGGGGTGTTAATGACAGTAGAGTACTTAATGATGTCCTCCATGATATGAATACTATTTTGGAACAGTTTGGCAAATATGTTTCAAGTTATATTCCATGGCTAACGGTGACTGCTAATTCTAGATCAATGGTTCTTAAGCTAATAGAAGATGAACGTTCAATTCCAATTTCCCAAGAAGACTTGAATTCTGTTACTAACTTGAATGATGATAAAAAAAAAATAGCATTTGATAAAATTATTAAAGTCGTTGAAGAAAATGATAATGATTTGTTCTTTATTGATGGTCCAGGAAGAACGGGTAAAACCTATTTATATCGGGCTTTATTAGCCAGAGTTAGAAATATGGGTGAGATTGCTATTGCAACAGCAACTTCCGGAATAGCTGCAATGCTTTTACCAAGAGGGAGAATAGCTCATTCAAGATTTACCCATAGCCATTTCCCCGTACTGATTGGCACCGGCTGAGTTAAAAGAGTTAAGTAAGCAGTTAGACGAACTACTGGAGAAGGGGTTTATTAGGCGGAGTACGTCACCGTGGGCGGCACCGGTCTTATTTGTGCAAAAGAAGGATGGATCGATGAGGATGTGCATCGACTATCGAAAGCTAAATAGGGTGACTATTAAGAATAAGTACCCACTACCTCAAATTGATGATTTGTTTGACCAGCTGAAAGGAGCGACGTTCTTTTCAAAAATCGACTTGCGATCAGGCTATCACCAATTGAGGGTGAATGATGAGGATATTTCAAAAATGGCCTTTAGGACCCGGTATGGCCACTATAAATTTGTGGTCATGCCATTCAGGTTAACTAATACGCCGGCGGCATTTATGGAGTTAATGAACCGGATCTTTAAAGAGTATCTCTACAAGTTCGTGGTGGTCTTCGTCGACGATATCTTGATTTACTCGAGTTCAAGAGAGGAACACGAGGAGCATCTCCGTTTAGCAAATGTGAGTTTTGGCTAAATGAGGTGAAATTTCTTGGACATGTGATCTCGGAAGAAGGGGTAAAGGTGGACGCGATGAAAATTGAGGCGGTTTCGAAATGGGCACAACCGACACATGACCTAGAGCTAACGGCAATAGTTCATGCGTTGAAGATATGGAGGCATTATCTGTTCGGGGAAAAGTTCGAAGTGTTCTCGGATCACAAGAGCTTAGGATATATTTTTACCCAACGGGATCTAAATATGCGAAAACGATGATGGATGGAGTATTTGGAACAGTACGACTACGACTTGCACTATCACCCGGGAAAGGTCAATGTAGTGGCGGATGCTTTGAGTCTAAAGTCTCATGCGAACTTAGCGCATGTGGCGATTGAGGAATGGAGGATGATGGGAAAAGTGAACAAATTGAACTTGGAGTTGAGGCATGTTAATGTGGGGACCTTGTACACAATAATGGTACAACCGGAACTTGTGAGTAGGGTTTTGGAAGCACAAGATGGGGACAAGAAAGTGGAGAACTATGAGAAACAGATAAGTTCGAGCGAAGGATTAGATGGTTGGATGAAAGGAACCAATGGAGGACTACAATATAAGGGAAGGACTTATGTGACAGAAAACATGAGGAACGAGGTATTAAAGGAGTTTCACCACTCCCGATTAGCCGTTCATCCCGACAGGACAAAAATGTATCACGATGTGAAGAGACAATTTTGGTTGCCTGGAATGAAACGAGATGTAGCTTTATATGTTAGCAGATGCCTAACTTGCCAGCAAGTGAAAGCGGAACACCAAAGGCCGACGGGTATGCTCCAACCTTTACCGGTGACGGAATGGAAGTGGGAAAGGATAGCAATGGATTTTGTGACCAACTTACCTAAATCGGTAAGTGGGAATGACGCTGTGTTGGTTGTGGTCGACCGTTTGACCAAATCTGCACACTTCATTGCAATTAAGATGACGAATTCGGTGAAAATCTTGGGACGAAAGTATGTGAAGGAAATTGTTAGACTTCATGGGGTACCGATTTCGATAGTATCGGATCAAGACGCGAGGTTTGTGTCGAGGTTCTGGGGCGCATTGCAAAGTGGCTTAGGGACCAAGTTGACAATGAGTACTGCATTTCATCCTCAAACGGATGGACAATCAAAGCGGACTATCCAAGTATTAGAGGATATGTTGCGCGCATGTGTGAATGACTTCAAGAGAGGATGGGAGAGCCATCTACCCTTAGTTGAGTTTGCATATAATAATAACTTCCAAGTTAGTACTGGCATGGCACCTTTCGAGGCTTTATACGGGAGGCCGTGTAGGTCTCCGTTGTGTTGGACCGAGGTGGGAGAAGCAGAAATGCTAGGACCACAATTAATTCGAGAAACGACAGAAAAGATTAAGTTAATTCGACAAAGGCTTGAGACAGCTCGGAGTAGGCAAAAGAGTTATGCGGATAAGAGGAGGAGACCTTTGGAGTTCGACAAGGGGGATCAAGTATTTTTGCGAGTTTCGCCAAGGAAGGGGATTATGAGGTTTGACTCTAAAGGGAAGTTGAGCCCGAGATTTATCGGCACATTTGAGATCGTGGACCGAGTTGGAGAAGTTGCATATCGGTTGGACTTGCCACCAAAGTTGGCGGGGGTTCACCCGGTGTTCCATGTGTCAATGTTGAAAAAGTATCATCATGACCCTTCACACGTGGTGGACTTTGAGGACATTGAGGTTAGTGCGGATGTGACCTACGAAGTGGGACCTATGAGGATTATCGATGTGCAAGAGAAGGAACTTCGAGGAAAAACGATTAGATTGATAAAGGTGGTTTGGAAACACCACGGGGCCAAGGAGACAACTTGGGAACGCGAGGATGAGATGAAGAAAAAGTATCCTAATCTCATCTTTTCTTTAGGTACTTTTCCTTAGACACTTTCTAATTTCGGGACGAAATTTCTTTATCGGGGAAGGGTTGTAACGCCTAGAGTTTGGAGTTTATTTTATTAGAGTTTGTAGTTTATTTTATTAGAGTTTGAATTTATTTTATTAAAGTGTAGTTTACTAGAAAGGCTGTATTTTGAGTTTTGTAGACGTTGTGGAGTTGTTATGGGTTGTGAACCCTGCGTATTTTATTTCTTGAATTATGACACGAATTGTACGTTTAAATTCTTATGGTCTTATTTATAAAAATTTATCATTTCTGGGTGTAGTTCTTTAGACAGGAAAATTTCGGGACTAAATTCTTTTAAGGAGGGTTAGTTGTAACATCTCGTATTTTTATAAATGATTTTATTTATGATTTAATTTATCCAAAAACGTTTTATACAAATTTTACCAAAAACCGGTCACTCAATAAAAAGGACCTGTTACAAATTTTATAAATAAAAAGGACCCAATAGTTTTGTTTCTAAAGATTGGTTATTTTTTAGCAGTAAAATAATTTGATTAAGAGTTAAGTTTTAGAACTTTGGGGACCAAATAGTTAGCTTTCCCAAACTTTCTCAAAACAGTTTTCTAAACCTCTTTTCAGCCACTTTTTAAAACATAAAACCTAAAACAAGAGAGAAAAGAGAGAAAATAGATATTACAAGCCTAGGAAGAAGAAGAAGAAACCACATTAGCGGATTCTTACCGGAAGCATCTCCTCTACGCACTAAGGTAACAGGGGTTATCCATTGCGACTAGACGAGTGTGTATGTTAGGGTTAGGTCTTGCGTTTATTTTAAATTGGGGGTTTTTCCTTTTATCTTAATTATATTCTTAAATTGTTAATTGGGTTTTATTTGTTCCACTTTTAATTCACTTATTTGAATTGGAGAAGTTGAGAATTTATACATATTCATTTCGAATTAATGAGAATATGGATGGGTTTGCGTGTTTTCATGTGTTGATTATGTGATATTATAGTTTTTGATGAAATTGGGTAAATTATTGTTGAATAAAGATGAGTTGTAGTTTATGCATACAAGGTGTTTGTTAAAATGTCTGAATGAGAGTTGTAGTTTATGCATACAAGATGTTTGTTAAAATGCCTGAATGAGATTTTATGTTGTTGGACTTGTTTGGCTAGTTGTGAATCTAGTACTTATGCTTATGTATTATGTTGAATTACGTTAAAGTGACGTATGAGAATGTGATAATTGAATGGTCGAATATCAATGGTCCAGGCCTTGTGATATTTATTTGTTAGCAATGGTCTATGTCTCTTCCTATACCGGGGACATAAGACGGCCGAGGGATATAGGGAATGACTCGTCTTACGGACTCGGGCGAGTGGCGTGAGAGGTCCTAGTGTGCACTTTATTTATTTATATGTTAGCAATGGTCTATGTCTCTTCCTATACCGGGGACATAAGACAGCCGAGGGGTATAGGGAATGACTCGTCTTACGGACTGGGGCGAGTGGCGTGAGAGGTCCAAGTGCGCACTTTAAATCTATTTTTATGTTAGAAATGGTCTATGTCTCTTCCTATACCGGGGACATAAGATGTCCAAGGGGTATAGGAAATGACTAGCCTTACGGACTGGGGCGAGTGGCGTGAGAGGTCCATGTTTGTTTAGATGTGTGTTGGAGTTACTTAATTTATTTCGTTGTACAATGTTATTATATTTATTTTTATACGTTGTTATCGTAGTTGTTGTTTGTGAGTTCTTGCATTTATGGGATGAAGTGACGGTATTTTGTGTGGTGCCGTCCCGTCTTTGTATGTGCGTGGGACTCACCGTTACAGTTTTGTCTTTCAGGTATGACTTAGGTTGGCACATTCGGATAGAAGCATTAGCAATGTATTGCATGGGCTCGGGGCTTCTTTCAGTTGCTTTCTTTTTACTTAGATTATATTTTTGAGATTGTTGCCTACGGGCAAATTACATTCGTTAGGTATTCTTTTTATATATATCAGTTAAAACCATTTTGTCTTGTAGCCGCGTTTGGCAAACACTTTTATTTATTGTTTAATTGTTCCTTTAACTCGCAAGTCTTTTCTTTTAAAACTTAAATTTCGTACCAACAGGTTCTTTTTCCTTTTGTTCAAAAGGTCACGCCTTGATGTCCGTGCTTTCCGGATTTTGGGGCGTGACATCTAACTTGCAGGGGGAGCTTAAGTGGTTAACTCAAAAGCACTGTTAATTGGTTTGAACAAAATAATCCAAATTGATGGTTAAGAATTAAGACAGCGTAATGTTTACAGGTGAGGTTGCAACCTCAGTTGCAACTATAGTTCTAACCTGCCAATACGCAGGATTCTGCTTAATTCTGTCAAATTGCATTACTTATTCTGTAAAATCTTTTATGTGAATGAAAGTATGCAGGATATATTCTCATATGTTTAAAAAGATTCTATCTATATTTATTTGAGAATATTAAAGTGATAAAGAATGAAAATTGTTTAAAAGATATATGGAGATTAGTTTAAGAAGATAATGTTCCTTTAAGTGTGAAAACTAGATCTCTTTTATTATACAATGTCTTTATCTCTTCATTCAATCTATGTGTTTACAAATCAGCAATGATCTAATTAGATTGAATATATGGAGTTATGGTTTCACGTTTTATTAAGATTGTATCTCTAAAAAGATATTGTTTTATATGTTGCTTGTTTAAGAAAATAATAACTACTATTGTCAAGCTAGTCTATTAACAGGTATTAACAAGAAAATTGAGATCAATCGATTGCAGCATTATCTCATTCAAGATATGGGAAGTTTGATCAATCAGAAGAGTCCAAATCAATCAATAAGTTCTTGAAGAAAGAAGATTGTTTTTACTCTTTAAATAGTTAATAGGTTTGCTTGTAAAAAATGTGTGTTCTAAATTATAAAGAACTCAACTTTGAGAGAATACACAATAAGCTTTAAAAACGAAAACAATGGGGGGATACCATTGAATTTTTGACTGATAGTTATAAGGTAGGAGCAATATAGAGATAGGCAAAAAAACCTATAGAGAGTCTGATAGTTTTTCATTAAGACTTGAATCCTATATTACAAGTCATCATAATATCATTAATCTGGGTAAGTGCCCCGGAGACGTAGCCTAGTTGGGTGAACTCCGTTGTTAAATGTGCGTACGATTTAATTCAAGTACATTTAATAATTGCACTTCTGTCCATCATTATACTTAGGTTCCAACCTCAGTTGCAACTGTACTTGGAACCTAACTGCATAAATGAAACTAGAACATCGGATAGGAATTTCACAGTCCTTATATATACTAGTGTTTTTTTTTTATATACGATAATTTTTTTCTTCATGGATGCCATATCGGGGACAAACTTTTTGGTCCCTAAAGAGCTTAATTCCTATAGTGAATGATAACTTCTCAAGCAGAGTTTTATTCACATGATGAAGAAATGAGGAATACGGATGAGATTTTTGGTACAACATATGGCGTTAGGATTAGCAGAGTTTCGAGTACTGGTTTTAGTTGGACAGTTTGTTGCGACAGGAAGTTGCTTTTCAAGCAGTCGGGGATTTAACAATGGGTAATGGGAGCTCATCTGCCAACACATGATGATTATTTAGCTATACATGATTTATCCTTAGTTTTACTTCAAATTTACCATTCGCATCAAATTTATCGAGAAAATCGTAGCGAAACTCTGATGGAGGCAATTAAATCAAGAACATTCTGATTATAGCTCCTTCTAGTACTGATGCGTTTTGACAAAAAATAATTCTTTTCATATAGCTATTTCCATTAATTTACCAAAAGAGACCCAATCTTTGTAGTTCGTTATTCATTTGTATATTGGACATAAATTCTAGGAAAATTAGAAGATTTATCTTAAAGCGTAAATAGAGAAAACATCAACATGCATATTGTGGACATTATGATATTATCAATTTTCTAAAAACAAACTTCAAACGTTGAGATATGAAGAATGGGGTTTCCTAATTTTAGAATCATCCAAATTAGATGAGGAAACTAACACGGTTATTCCTAGGTAGCATGTACGGTATTTATGTTAAGAAAAAAAAAGTGCACCCTGAAACTTGAAAATTTACATGCTTGATCTTTATATATATATATATGTATATATATATATATATATATGTATATATATATATATGTATATATATATATGTATATATATATATATGGGAGCATCCATAGACAAATAAAAAACACACTATATTTACACGTTAATCCTAAACCTCCATTATCTATTGAATTAACCAAAAAAAAAAAAAACTCACTCTTATTCTTTATTTTCACAGACCTCCTCCCCCTCCCTCTCACGTCTAAATCCTTGTGTTTAATTTTTAACGTCAAACTCTTTAAAAACCAGTGTGCCCAAAACTCATCTTAATTCTCAATTTAAGAAAAATAAATAAAGACAATATATTCTATGTAAACATCCCGGTTTTTTATATTGATACTGATACAACTAAAAGCTGATGTTATTATTTTTACGAATTCTGTGAACCAAAGTTTTTTAATATTGAATTCCATTGCACATAGTTCATTTTGCACCCAATAATTTTACACGGGTATATAGATTAGTTGGTTTTGGAGTTGTTTTAATTTTTGTCTTATTTCTAGCTAATTAATGTTTGTAAAGTCTATCTGGAATCTGACTTATAAATTTGATATTGTTTTACATGTATTCTGACTATGCATATGGACGGTAAGAGAGGATATTAAAAATAAGGGAAATAAAGAGAGTTTTTGTGTATATGATAAATTTGATATTGTTTTAAAAATGAGGGGAGAGAAAGTATTTTTTAAAATTAATTGAATTGATCACAACCATTGAAAATAAAAGAGTATGAAGGGTTAAGATTAGAATGTAAACATAATGTGTAAACTTATGTGTCGATAGATCGATTAACTACGAGGGAAGGTCCATACACATAAAAAAACACAAATTTCCCGATATATATATATATATATATATATATGTATATATATGGTAGAGGAAACTCAGAATTTTAATTGTAATTTAGGAATAAAAATGTGAAGGGAAATCCCACTTAAACAGAGAATTAAAGAGAGCATCAAATCTGATCGAAAATTTAAATTACGACTTCATTGAAAATGGACAAAAGTCCAATGATTAAGAGTTCAAATACTTAACGTAGTCTGTTTAGATCAGTGTGTTAAAAGGCACACATAGAGGGAAATTAGGTGGGGCCTAGATGCCTACCATATTAGGTGAGATTAGGTGTATTAGGCGGTGTGATTAAGCGGAATTATGCGGGATTAGACGCTAGGTGACCAAATTTCGCCTTTTAGAACATTGGTTAAGATACAAGCTGATGTTCTTCTTTGCGTGGCATTGGTTAATCCATTATCGAGTTCATTTGTTGATTTTACTAAAAAATTCAAAATCACAATGATTTATCATCTTAAACTTACAATTGTTGATATGTCCATGATAACAGGCTCTGCTAATTTCTGTAATTGTGGGGCTATGATTTGTTGAAGTGTTACGGGTGTAATACCAGGAACGAAAAATACTTAATTTTTTCTTAAATGATTTCGTTCCTTAAAACGACGTCGTTTCTGGTGAAAAATGTTGCGGCTTCAGGCTTCTAGAAGCATTTAGTATGTTACACTTTTGATTGATATTTGATATGATAGCCTTTGAAAATGCATTACAGTAGAAACTCCCTACAATCATTGTAACGCCTAGAGTTTGGAGTTTATTTTATTAGAGTTTATTTTACTAGAAAGACCCGTATTTTGAGTCTTGTAGACGTTTTGGAGTTGTTGAGGTAGGAGAATGTCATCTTAGTTGTTGAGCTAGAAGCATGTCATCTTTGTTACATTATTGTCTTTTATTCTATTAGATATTGGTTTACATTATTGAGATTCTTACGTATCTTTCATTTATTTGAGTTATGGATGGAGGAGTTGTTATGAGTTGTGTACCCTGAGTATTTTATTTCTAGGATTATGACATGATTTGTACGTTTAAATTTTTATGGTCTTATTTATAAAAGTTGATCATTTATGGGTGTAGTTCTTTAGAGAGGAAATGGAGGGTGTGTTGTAACATCCCGGATTTTTATAAATGGTTTTATTTATGATTTATTCTATCCAAAAATGTTTTATACTAATTTTTAGCCAAAAACCGAAACCCTTCCGAAAAACTTTATTTTAAAACCTGTTAAATAAAAAGGACCCAATAGTTTTGTTTCTAAACATTTGTTATTTTTGAGCAGTAAAATAATAGTTTTGATTTTTAGTTAACTTTTAGAACTTTGGGTACCAAATAGTTCGCTTTCCCAAACTCTTTCAAAACAGTTTGCTAAACCTCTTTTCAGCACACTTTTTAAAAACAGTAAACCTAAAACCACCAAAAAGAAAGAGAGAAAAAAGAGAGAAGAGAGGTTCCAAATTTTAGGAAGAATAAGAAGAAGCCACCATTAGCGAGTTTTTACCGGAAGCATCTCCTCTACGCACTAAGGTAACGAGGGTTATCCATTGCGACTAGACGAGGGTGTATGTTAGGGTTAGATCTTTCGTTTTTAAAATTTGGGGGTTTTTATTTTATCTCAATTATATTCTATTAAATTGTTAATTGAGTTTTTTTGTGTTGCTCTTTTGGTTCATTTATTTGAATTTGAGAATTGGGAATTTAGGCATATGAATTTCGAATTAATGAGAATATAGATGGGTTTGTGCGTTGTTATGAGTTCTTATGTGTTATTATAGTTGTTGATTAAATTGGGCAAATTTATGTTGAATAAATATGAGTTGTAGTTTATGCATACAAGGTGTTTGTTAAAATGTCTGAATGAGAATTATATGTTGGACTTGTTTGGCAATTTGATTTTTTTGGAGAATTGATACTTATGAGTTTTGTTAAGCCTTGTTTGGCTAGTTGTGATTCTAGTACCTATGCTTATGTGTTTTTTTGAATTGCGATAATGTAATTTTATTGTGATAATTGAATAGTATAATATTATGCGCCGAGGCCTTGTTATTTATTTATTGGCAATGGTCTATGTCTCTCCCTATACCGGGGGCATAAGACGAACCGAGGGGTATATGGAATGACTCGTCTTACGGACTGGGGCGAGTGGCGTGAAGAGGTCCAAGTGCGCACTTTAAATATTTATTTGTCGGCAATGGTCTATGCCTCTCTTTATACCGGGGGCATAAGATGAACCGAGGGGTATAGGGAATGACCTACCTAGGTGGCGTTAGAGGTCCATGTGAGTTATATTTATATGTTAGCAATGGTCTATGTCTTTCCCTATACCGGAGGCATAAGACGAGCCGAGGGGTATAGGGAATGGCCTACCTTACAGACTGGGGTAGGTGATGTAAGAGGTCCATGTTTGTTATAGATGCGTATTGGAGTTACTTAATTTATTTCGTTGTATGATGTTATTACATTTCTTTTTATACGTTGTTATTGTAGTTGTTGTTTGTGAGTTCTTGTATTTATTGGATGGAGTGACGGTATCTAGTGTGGTGTCGCTCCGTCTACATATGTGCATGGGACGCACCATTACAGTTTTGTCTTTCAGGTACAACTTAGGTTGAGGCATTTGGATAGGAACATTAGCGATGTATCGCATGGTCTCGAGGCTTATTTCAGTTGCTCTCTTTTTACCTAAACCATTTTTGAGGTTGTAGCTTACGGGCAAATTACATTCGTTTGGTATTCTTTTTATATATATATCAGTTAAAACCATTTTGTCTTGTAGCCGTGTTTGGCAAACATTTTTATTTTATTTGTATAATTGGTCCTTTAGCTCGCTAGTTGTTTTTCTTTTAAAGTTAAATTTTTTACCAACAGGTTCTTTTTCCTTTTATTCAAAAGGTCACGCCTTGATGTCCGTGTTTTACGGATTTTAGGGCGTGACAATCATACCTTTGGAACCATACTAAAAGTATGACTATAGGGAGTTTATTCTTAAGTGGAGTTTTACATAAAAAAATATCAAAAGACTTATGTATGTACATAAATAAGATACATGTACCTAGTTTAGAACAAATACATGTATTTTGGAGAACAAATACATGTATTTTGAAAGGTGTAAAGTCATCAAGTTTATTTTATGTTTTCTTTACATATAAATACTAGATACTTTTTGTTATCTTCATACAAGTCAATAATAGCACCCAAAGTTGATAAACGAACTCAAATCACCGAAAAATTAAGCGTCGATTTGTGCCAAATGAAAGAATCAAATCCGAGTTGGATGCAAAAAGAACTTGACAAATGGTTAGAAGATACTCAGTGGTTACATTATCACAATCAGCAATATCCAAGACGATCAAGCGATCAATCGACCACAAGGAAGAAGTAATTTCTAATCCAAATGCAAAACGTTTAAAACAAGTAACGTACCCTTTAATGGAGTTCGCGCTCTATGAGTGGTTTGTATGCAACCAAGAACATGCAAATATTAGTGGTGAATTACTAAAAGAAAATGGGAGCATATTCATAAAACAACTCTATCCAGAACCTAACTCATTTGAATTTTCAAACGGGTGGCTGGGAAAGTTCAAACAAATACATGCAATTCATTCCTTTCGACGCTTTGGGGAGAGTGGTTCAGTTGATATGAAGAAAATTGAAGCTAGTTTGCTATCAATAAGAGAAGAATTAGACAAATGGGCTTGGAAGGACATCTACAACATGGATGAAACTGGTCTATTTTATCGAATGCAAGCCGATAATTCTCTTGCAATGAAGCAGTTGGAGGGACAAAAGCAAAATAAAGAGAGAATTACGATTGTTGTTTGTTGCAATGGCGATGGCTCTGACAAAGTTGCTCTTTGGTTTATTGGAAAATTTCTTAATCCTAGATGCTTTAAAAATGTTAACCGTGCTACACTCAACTGTACTTATCGAGCGAATTCAAATGCGTGGATGACATCTTTACTCTTCCTGGAATGGCTAAAGTGGTTTGATAGCCGTCTGACCATAAATGTTTTGCTTGTTATATACAATTGTAGTGCACATGGAAAAAAGGAGAATATTCCCCCTCTTCTCACACGACTGTTATGTTCTTACCACTAAATAGCACTTCCTAAATTCAGCCATGTGATGCAGGCATCATTAGAAATTTTAAAGGTTATTACGGTTTAATCGTCTGCTTTTGAAACGAATTGAAGATCATGTTATGGAACCAGAAAAAATATATATCCTTGATGGAATTGTAAATGCAGATTCCACATGGTCAATGGATGTGAAGCCACATACAATTGCGAATTGCTTTAAACATTGCAAAATTTGGACCACATGTGTTGATGAATTACCAGTTACAAATGAAATGGATGATGAGAATCAAATGATACTTACAGATTTGAGTAATCAGCTTAAAAAACTTAATTCACTACACTAACCAAATGGATATGTATGTCTCTCTTAATCATCCAAATGAGAAACAAGTCATGCACGCTTTAACCGAAGAAGAAACATTACAAAAATTAGGCAAGAAGCGAAGGGAGATAATCCGGAGGATGATAGTATAGAAATACCAAAAGTTTCGTGTCAAGAAGCTTTAACCATGCTTGACAAGTTAGAAATATTTTGGCTTCAGGAGTTCATGCGGATGAGTTATTACGTACGCGAAATTTGAAGGATGTAGTAACTACCAACAAAATCAAGTCAGTGTCGCAAACAACAATAGATAAATATTTTGCAAAATGTTAAAGTTAATGTAACGATATATATATATATATATATATATATATATATATATATATATATTCAATATAATGTCATTTATTACTATATGGAGGAGTTTTTATTAAGGCGCGACCCAAAAAAAATATGACTTATTACAATATGGAGTTTATTCCTATTTATAACTGGTCGCAAGTCGGGACAATGAATTTTTATTCTTATAGGGAGTTTATTCCTATAGAGAGTATTCTTATAGGGAGTTTCTACTGTAGTCTCTACTTGAGAGTAAAGGAAAATTATGAATAAGACATTTATTTGTACTGTAGTCCAGCCACCAAAAACTTGTGTAGCAATCGGTGTGTATCCTAATTGGCTTTCAGACTTCAAGAGGAGTTCCTCTATATTTCTTCCATTGTAACAAATACAACACTTCATAATTATTCAATCTGAACATAATGTACTGTTACTCTCACTAAATATAGAATGTTTTGTGATTGTTTTTCCGTCATACCCGATACTTAAATAGATCAAAATTCTTAAGGTCTTCTATTTCTAAAATCAAACCATTTGAAGGACTGATTGCTCTGTACCAGTAAAAAGATGCTCAGATTTAGTCTTTTTTTCATGGTTGATCAACATCAACAAATTCAACGAAAATGCTGTGCAAAAGGAGAAATCACTCACTATAGATCACCGGTAACCATACTAGTATTGTAACTATTGTTGGCTAATAGGATATCAATATAACATAAACTGTTTTTGGGAATAATTAGAAAATACACTTGTAGCTCGAGAGCTCAACAGTCAAATCAATGATGCATTACTACTCACTGAAGGACTAGCCTCGATCAATATGTCATGAATTAATTCAATCAATAAATTAACTTACGGCAACATAAAAGAAAATGTACACTCTTACAGGCAGCAAAATATTAGAAGGGGATATTTGGAAAGGGACAACAAGTTGCATAACCGTTTCAACAAATAAGCAAAAAGAAAAGTCATATAATTCTGCATGTAAATTCTCATCAAACCCAAACATTTGCACGCCAATAGAAATAGAAATAGAAATGGAAATAGAAGAAGATAAACAAAGATAAAACCAATCACCAGTTTTTCTTCAAGTTCCTTCACATTAAAATTAATATATGCATCCTAAAATTATATAATGAACACATTTTTACCACGATCCTCCGTTCAACATGCAACTCCAATACCCATATCTCCTTGCTTTCTATGTTGCTCCATTTCATCGCTCGAGTTTAGTGGTTGCTTCAAATCATTGAAAGGGAAAAATAGCCTTGGAGTAATCTCTTGAACACCTTGAAGATTAGCATCCCATTTTGATTTATCCCATTTAAGGAGAAATTAAGTGTTTTCTTATACTCTTAGAGGGGATATTCAGGTGGAAACATTGGGTTTGAACCAAATCCCGACATTGGCAACATCAAGGGATTGAGTCCCATTGAGGGGATTGATCCAGGCTTCAGAAGCTCCATAGCTGAAAAATGACATGAAATATAAAATGTCAAATTATAGGTGTAATAACAAAGCAATAAATGTTGCAAAAGTGGCTCTATATATATAATGTGATCACAAGGAAAAACAAGAATGCAATAAAAAAGATCATAAAGGTTAGGAAACTCCTCTATTTCCAGCTTCTGACGGGGTTCAACTTGAGATCAGTAACAGAAGTTGCAATAATTAAATTTCAAATAAAGTATAAACGAGGCCATCTTATTTGACGTCAAAAACATTTTTCTGTCATATTAAGAATGCAAATATCATGTGTCTTTTGTGACTTTGCAAGGGTCTGTTCAAAAGAGTTGCTGAATTGGAAGAATGGGTATATGGGGAAATTTAGTAAGATCTAATCCGGAAAATGAGTTAGAACATTTGCAAAAATAAGTTAAGAAATTGGAGGAGGAGAAAAAAGATTGGATGATTGGTAAGGGGCTCTAGCAAAAAAGGGTTTTAGATATTTGGGTCAATTGATGATTTATTATATATAATAACTAGTATGTTTGGGTATCAGCTATGATCCCTATGACTATAGGGATTATGATAGTTGTTAGTATGAGAGAATAAGTTGGGTTTCAACTTTTAAGTTTATTTCCATTTTTAAGTTACATAAAGAGGGAATTAAAATAGTTTTATCTGAAATTACCTAAGAATTAGAGATCCTGGGATTGGAGATTGCTCATCATCTACCATGATTGATTTACTCGGGTTCCTATCGGGAAAAAAAAAACAATCATTATATCGATAGTTATAAATAGATATATATAAGAGTTTTGGGATAATAGAACATGATATTACATTGAAGCAGTTCACCATTCGCCGTTAAATAAATGAAGCTTTAAGAATAAAAGTGATAGAAAACCAGTTTTCACAGCGGAAAAAACGTGCTCAGATTCTTAGGTTTAGTATGTACGTATATTATCAAAGTAAATCCTATTTTACCGTATAGTTTTAGATCATACCGAATAACAGAAGGGAACAGATGGCGGTTGTGATGGAACAGATTCGCCTCAACTCTTCTACCTTATTCCTGAACGAGGGTGGGCTCTTTCTTTCTCTAGGCAATCTAAAAAATATAGTTATGAAAAACTTTTATTTCTGCCAAGAAAGGGGTGTGCTATATGTAGACTAAGGTAGGGACTTATAGGCTAGATTAGGATAGAGCTCATTAAAAAGATTTCATGCTATTATATCTCCCTAAAACCCCGAGATATACACAATCAATTTAAATCGTGATTTATTCCACTAAAGATCATGACTGATCTCTTTACCATAATCTGAATATCTAATTCATTCCAACTGTCAAACATGTTCATTATCTCCCCATGTAAAGATTATTGGTAGATAGATATACGAAGAAGGCTAGTGAAATGGTTGAAAAGTTGGCTAGGGGGGAGGGCTCAAGCAAGATGGGTGAATTAGGAAGTAGTAACGAAGTTGCACTTATGGAGGAAGAAAATCATAATGAAAATTTTGGCTTGGAAGCAACGCAAAGGACACAAGAGTTTACCGGGAATCAAAATGAGCATAAGCTTCTGCAGTTGGTTAATGGGCTCGAGATGCTGCTGCCTTTCGGAGATGACAACAATGGAGGTACGTCCAATGCTTTATATCTTGCGGGATGTGGAGAGACGTCTTTTTAGTTGTTATTTTTTATATTACTCATGATTTTTTATGTTTTATCCCATGCGTGTTTAATTAGCGTCTTGTAACTTTTGTTATGATTTTGTTTTATCTTATTCATGTTTATATCCTTTCAGTGGTTTCAGATCTTCTTTATATTACAAACTCAGCTACTTAATTACATATCCATATAAATTGTAATATGCAATCAACAAAAGATGAGTATTTTATGTTTTTTTTTATAACGACTTGTTTGTTTGATTTTATTCTTAATAAAGGAAAAGTATGAACAATTAGTTTTAGATACTAAAGAATATCAAAAGAAAATTCAGAGATACGAGGCACCATGATTGTTTCATATGATATTCATATAGCCAATCACAAAGTCTTGAGATTAAGACATAATTTGACGACAATGACCATGCCGTGAAAAACTTGGTCAGCCTTTTTAATGCCTAATCTATTGCTAGAAATATCTTAATTAAAAATGCATGGGGAGGGAGAGAGAGAGGAGGAGGACCCTTTGTACAATTTTTACTCAAACAAGCATGTTTCCTTCTCGACACGTTTAATGTAACGGAAGTACTTGAGTGCTTATAGACAAGTATGTTTATTATTTATTTGGCAAATTTTTGAATCGTATGTTGTTTATATTAGGATTGGTGTTATCAAGGATTTATGCTAATATTGTTATAATGATTATTACCTTGGGTTGACCCTATTTGTATAGTTGACCGTATCTTGTTTGGATGATATAGAGGCATATTAGTCAGTAATAATTCATGAATATTTTATTGCTATGGTTATGCCGTTCTATGTATTCGTGATTGGTTGGAAGGAATTGACATGTGTGGATGAATAACTATTCATTTTGTTTAATATGACAAGAGCAGTATTTTAGCACGTGCTACGATTTTATATTTTGAAGGCTTGTTATATGACACATATATTTGTTGTTTTTATATTACGTGGTTGCATGAAGTGCGTATTTATTATGTATATGATGTATCGGCTCTTGTCTCTTTCCTCACCGGAGATATTGTTGTTACTCAGGGCCAGGAATATTTATAACTATCCGAGGGTAGAAAGGGTAGAAGAAAGGAAGAATATTAATAACAATTTATAGATTAAAAGAAGAAAATATGTTATGGTGTGAAAATACTTAAAATACTATTTTTATTGGATTTTGTCTTTCCAATAGCCGGGGACGCTGGCATCACTAAGGGCTAGGAAATTTTTCATAATGGCATTTGTCTCTCCCTTATCTGGAGGAACTAACGTCACGAACGAATAGGGAATGTGTTTGGCATTTGTCTCTCCCTTATCCGAGGTACTGACGTCACTAACGGATAGGAACAGTAACTACCCATGGGCTAGTTGATGATCATCGAAGGGAAAAATAAAGAAAAAGAAGAAAATTGGAATCTAATTAAAGAATCATATTTATTATTTAATTTTTTTTTTTTATATTTGTTGTATGAACTAGAAAAAGAACTTGTAACAATTATGACATTTTTTATTATCGTCTATATTCGTACATTTATATTGTGGGTTTCCATGTTTAGGTTTATATGGTGTGATGGTACACCCGTGGGTGTGCTATCTTGTCTTTATTGATACGTGAGACTCACTGTTACAAATTTGTGGCAGGTCTAGAAAAATGAAAGGGCATTGAAGGACATTTCATGTGGTGCATAGCATGGGCGGCATTTTACTTCAGTTGTAATGTTTTCATCTTTAAAACTTTATGGAGTATCTTTTCTTTTCAGTTCTTTAGTTTTTCTATGTTTCGGACAATTGTGGTATTTCTATTTGAATTTGAGTTTCGAAATTGTAGCCTACGGGCAAGTTTACTAGTAAAGACTAATTATTGACTATAAGGTCAGGTTTATTTGTTCTATAGCATAAAATGGTATATTTTATAACTACATACTACTATGCCATGTTTGTTTACCGGATAGAATAAGAAGTTACTATTAGTAACATGGTATAAATAGTCCGATCATAGGTACTATTAATACCACCTATAAGGTGGTATAACTAATACCTCATATTTTACATGTAATCGTCCAATACCTCTTTTAATATCTATTGACAAATTGTCTCACAAATAAATTATTAAGTGCGGTTATTGGGATAACTAGTCTTATACCCCTTCTAATAATGTAAATAAACATGACCTTAGTGAGATAGATAATACCACCATATATGTGCATTCATTCGTTGAACCTTGGGGATAATCATTATACACCCTTATTTGCATATATTGTAGTATAATTAATTAGTACTATCATTTATACAATATCAAATACAATTTGTGTACACAAACAAATTATAACATGTAGCTCAGTGTACAAATAATCCTATACCGCAAATAAACATGGCCTTATATTTTGCCCGATTAAATTATCTAGGGCTTAAATTTGACTGCTACGCTCTAACACAATTATAAAAATCCCCAATCCTGTAATTTGGTTATATTAGAGCTTAGGTTTAAGTTAAGGTTTACGTTTAAAAACTACATCACAACCCCTTTCACAAGATTTTCACCAAAGCACTTTTACGGACCTTCGGTAACTTATCATTACAATTGATTTGATTTGTTAGGATATACGAAAAAAAAACATTCCCTAAAAAAGTTTTATTGCATATAATCCCATCACAGTGAAAACGAAGTTGGGAACAGAACATTGACAGATTCTAGACTTGGACATTATTGAGTTTTATTTGTAGTTCTAAATCTAATATGATCAAAATATTTGAGGAACCCCAACCATAAAAAATTTCCTCATAATTAGACTACAGTTAAATTATGGAACAGAATCTAGAATCTTACTTATATAAAAAGCCCCAATGTTGTCCTGCCTGTTGGTCCGGAATTTCATTTTATTACATGCATAGTATTTCTAATACTGTGTTTAGTTTATTTTCTCAACAATGTCTATATATTACACTTTCGCCCAATACTATTTTGTATTTCTTTTTGGCCTCTGATTTCATGTTGCCGCATGGAGCGCTGTAACATATCATAATCTTAATATAAGCAAACTCAAAAAAAGTTAAGCCTGCAAAATTTTGCCCTTTTTAAAAAAAATACCCACACTCTATCTCTATATAAAAAGTGGGAGTTAAGCACATAACTCTTCATCAGCAGCTTGGATCGCTTGTTGCAAACAATGTGTTACAATTTTTCAAACAAAATCAGTAACAAATTTACCATCAAGTCAGCAACACGATCTCCACATAAAATTTAGCAACATAAAATATGTTGCTATAATTATTTTTTACCAAATATGATTTATCACTATTTTGCAACACAATTTTTTTGTTGCTATAAAAGGATGTTGACATATTATCGTATTGTGTGTGTGTATATATATATATACTTATATATATTTAAATATATTTATATTTATATCTATAAAATTCTAAGTGATGATAGACATTACTTACTCTTAAAGAAATTTACCTCGTAAGTTTCTTTTTATATATTTCAATTCATTCCAATAGCTTCTTTTGCCGAGAAAAAAAATCCATTATGAGTTGTAAGTTTTTAATCCCCGATTAATAATGCTTTGGTTAAGTTTCGTTTGGTCCTTTATTTTAGTGTAAATCAAATGGAACCAAACTAATAATTTCCAAGTGGTTTGGTCTCTAAATTTTTCCAAAGAACGAGTCAAACCAAACGAGCACCCCTAAACCCCTAAACCAGACTATCAAATCCATATAGCCAAAAATTAAGATGAAGCAATGTTAATAACAAGCTTCTCGAATTCAATGAATGACAAAGAATGCTATTAGGGCTGCAAAAGAGCCGAGTTTAGTTCGATGCAGATGCACTTATGAGCGGGGTTAGTGGTTCGTATATAAGGGTACTGGAGTTCAAAGAAAAAAGGAGCCTCATACACAAAATTTATATGTAAAATATAAACATATAGGTAAAAAAATTCGTAATGTGAAGTTGATTGTATCCCTCCAAGTCTCATTGTAGCTCCTCTACTAAGCGGACTTAAAATACTTTTCCAAACTCACATCGGCATCAGATGAGTATAACAAAAATTTCAAACTCTGTGAATGACTTATTTGAAAATTTTGAGTTCGTGATCATTAGGCTCGTTAAACTCTAATGATCCAAGTTAGACTCGTTAAACTCTAATGATCCGAGTCAGTCTCATTAAACTCTAATGATCCGAGTCATCCTCGTGAACCTCGGTTTCACTCGTAACAAGAAATCAATTTTTTTCATATGGAACATATTTTTTGTCAAAATTATATATATATATATATATATATATATATAGATATAAAATTAAGAAAAATAATGACTTATTTTTTAAAAAAAATGATTTATTTGACGAAAGATGGGCTCCAAAAACTCGCTCGATTATTCCCTTCCCCCAATTATTTAAAGATGTCCCTCCTTTATTTTCAAGATTTCACCTTTTAGTGGATGCCACACCCTAACTTCTAGTGTAGCGGGTCTATGGTAGTATTACTCCTATTTAGATAATAAAATACACACGTGTTAGAGTCTTCTCTTCTATGAAAAGCAAAAACAAACCCTAGATCTAAAATTTCGACCGCTCAAGTCTTTTACTTTCAGGCTCTCTCTATATATATCTTCCTTCCTATATGATCATCGTTTATTTATTGGTCAATTTCTGCTTTTTTCAAGTTTTTGTGTTTATTTATTGCCTAGACTTCTACAAGTTTACTCTGAAGTGTTTATGTTAGTTCGAGTCTAATTATGGTGTATTTGGTGGCCTATACCTGTAATTGGACTAATTGTTGTAATCATAAAATCTGATTTTAGGTTTTTTCCTATTCCGAATCATACAAATCTGTATCTTTTGCTTGATTGTATGTCAAAGGTTTGTGTATTACCATGTACCGTGTATGTCTGTATTTTGTTCTTTTGCTATTTCTTTATTTCATGGTGTGTTCTATATATCTAAAGTTTAAACTTATCCCCAATATTTGAATCTTGTGTTATTATGCAACCTCGTAACACCATGTACCGATTCTCATGAATGTTGTTAATGTATTTTTATTAACTTTGCATTGAGCAGAACCACTTTTATCCCAAAGCATCTATATAAAGGCCAATTTTACTCTATGGACCTCATTTAGGATTAGTATAAATAGTTCTTTGATGTACAAGATATCTTTATTTCTTGTTTTACTGTACAAGATATCTTTTTCTTTTGTCTTAAATCAAAATTTATTATTTACACCCTCTTTATTGATTCTCCGAGAGCCTTAATAGTATTAATTTGCTTGAATGCAGTTTCACATTGCAGTCAGTTTCTTTTCTCTAGTTGTTCCACTCATTTTCAAGGAAAATTCTCCCAAGTAAGTGTCATTTTAGAAAACTTAGTATATATCTATTCTCTGTTTATGTGTGTGTTAATTTTTGGTCTGTTAAAGTGTCAAATTTCCAAACAAACAAGCCTTATATGTCCTCTATTTTGTCAAAAGATGCATGTGCAAATAAAAAATCCATCTTATCTCGGTTTGTTTGTTTGTAAGTAATTGAATATTTTATCTTTTGGTTTGCTTTTAAGCAGATGGGAAAATATGATGGTTCTTGTGGTGGTTTTGTCTCATCTCTGTGCAACAGGTTAGTTTTATCTCATCTCTTTCGTTTTCTTTATATGATTACGAAATGTCATTTTAAGTTTTGAATACTATCTATAGTACCGCAGCTTGGTTGCGTGTAACTTTTATTATTTTTGTATTATAAGTTTCAATTATTTTATTAACTTTAGAACAACTATTGATTGAATTAGCTTACTTGCTTGTTGTTATCCTTGTAATTACTAGTTTATGTGAATTGTTGAAATATTTAAACCTAGAGGTTGGTTGGTTAAACATGACTCGCTAATATCTAGGCAGGTTTTGTTTATGTTTTGTATTTTCAATATCTTTTTAGTATTCCACACCAAGTGTTTGATTTCAATCCTCACCTAAAAACTAAACAAGTTTGAAGACGTTTTCTTCTATTTTAAATGTTTTACACTTTTTCTGCACCATAGTTGTTTGATTAAAGTCCTTAACATAAAACACACGAAATGGGTAAAATTTAAATTTGAAGAGTTTGAACTTGCACTTGTCTAGTTTAAAAAGTCAGCCAATTTAGGACAAAAACACTCTAATGAATTTACAATATATATTCTATTCCAAATGCCTTGTTAAGACTTCATGAATTATATTATAAATTCACCAGAGTCACTTCAATTATATCTAATACCTTATGAGTTTGAAGTAGTCCCAGTTTATTTACCAAATTCATTCTACTATTGTTTAGAAGTTGTTCTCTTCCTAAACTTGCATCTCATATTATGGTTCCCTTGTTTTTTATTTTTATTGTTTGTTGTCAACTTGTACATAAATATTTGGAACAATTTGTTCAAAACGTGTATCGTTAACCTGACATCTAGAGTTTTGTTGTTAACTTATATGGAGTGGTTTGTTTTGTTGTGCACTTAGAGTATTTTTGCTAAAAGTTTCGTTAAAATCTTAGTTCTAGTGTCTGTGTGTGTTAGTGAGATACTTTTTGCAGTGTTGGAGTATTTGCCAGTCGCAGCGAAATTTATGGAATATGAAACTTAATTACTACTTCATTTAGTCACTCCAAAATGTGGAAAACCATTCTATTATGTCATTTTTCTCATATGACCAATTGAGGATGAATATTACAGCATATCAAAAGATTCAGACACTTAACATACTGTATACAGTATAACTATTTTTCGGTTACAATAGTGTTTCATTGAACTGCAGTAGTACTTTATTGCTTCATGTAATTAGTTGGTATTTAGCCCATATTCATTGTTGTTAAATAGCTTATTTTTGTTAGGAGTTGATGTTTATTATGCCCGATAATCTGTATTTCAGATTTGATTTTGTTTCAATTGCAGGCGTTATCCTATCTAAGACAACAAAGTTAGAACTTTTTCATGATCTAATGAGTCTTCGAGATTTTATTCCTGATGTATATTCGGAGGGGTTCGTCAAAATTAAACAAGGAGCCATCCCCATCCATCGGTTGATGATGGGAATCTTATTATTGTTTTACCAAACGCAAACTTCAAAGCCAATGAGTTCTAGCTCCCTATAGCTTAAGGATTTGTTCATGTAACATGTTTCGGGAATAAGTGGTTCTGTAAAAGTTTGGAATATTCGCTTGTGTAGCTGTACTAGTTAATAGTTAGATCTATTCTGTTATGGTACATTAGAATCCTTGTTTATTTGCTTTTGTTGATTACTCACATTGTAAATGTTACACTTATAAATGGTTTGTTAAATCATTGATTATTTGTGTTTTGATCAATTTTTTGTTTGAATAATATTATTTTCTATAGTAAAAGACGGGCAAAAAATTCAGCATATAATAATAATAAAAAAATGCCACACTAAAAGCATTAATTAAATAAATATAATTTTGGTATAATATAGTTAATTAAAATTTATAACAGATTTGCCAAAAAAAAAATATTTATGTTACAAATGTGTTGTCCTTTACATCAAAAAACCTAGTCAGGTAGCAACATAAAATATATGTTACTCATATAGTATCATAAAACTATGTCACAGTTGTGTTACTAAGCATAATCATGTGTTGCTAATTTAGTTACTAAAATCTGCAAAAAGGCAAACAATAACATTCTAGTTTTTGTTACTAAATTGTTACTAATTTTAGTTAGCAACATAGAAAGCTTACCATCTTTGAGTTCCTTGGTTGCTACCTATATGACTCGATTTGCACTTGGTTTTTATACTTTAGTTTAAATTGTATAACGGATATGTATCAATTGTTCTCAAAATTTTAGCGCAGCTGTTATTTGGTATTCAAAGATTTAAGTAACTCAATTGTAGTAGTCGAGCTATGATACATTTTTTTTTTACCTCTCTATTAATTCGTTACGTCATACCAAACTTACTCTAAACATACTTGTGCAGTTATTGAGTATATGTTATTAATCAATTATACTAGTTGAGGTTTAATATGTTATTTCTTTTTTACACTATACAGTGACGATATTTAGTTTCTTTGATTAGGTGTTGACATATAACAAAATGTACATCTATAAATCTATCAAATTTGATTTTATATCTTTCAGTGTAGGTATCATCTACTACATGAACCTAGAAACACAAATTTATAATAAAACTTTTGGTGGTTTATTTACTTTATACCTAAGTAATTTAATCATCAATAACATAAAATATCTGGTAAATTAGGCATACGTCAACCTAAATTTATAACCGTGTGGTAAAGATTACATGCAAAATTTATTTTTCTCTGATTTAATTAGAAAAATCAGTAGTTTAGGATACAAAATTGCATAATAACACGGATAGTCATTTGTACTCTTAGTTAAAAAAATATTGAAACCTGTGTACTCTTAGTTAAAAAAATATTGGAACTACAGGTTTCAATGATATACTAATAATACCTAAATTTATCTATTTAAATAAAATACTTGTGATTAATTACAATTATATATATATACATAGTTATTTTAAAGTTATACAAAAACTAACTCATTTCAATATACAATTACCAAAATGAAAGACCCCCGGCCTTGCCGGGGGCTGTTTTGCTAGTATATTTAAAAAGGTCATGAAATGGGAGTTATAAAAGCAAAGAAAGATAAACAGGACAATGCAGTTATCTCAACGAATGCCAACACATAATCATGCAACATTCTAAACTTTTTAGCATCCTTAGCTGCAGAATCTCATTAATTTATACTTCAAAATCACGATGGTATATTATCTTAAACTTCAAATCTTTGATATGTCCATTATGACAGGCTCCGCTAATTTTGTTGAAGAACTCTTAATGGTGTAAAATCAAGAACGAAAAAATACTTTATTCTTTCATAAATGGGAATTTTGTTCCATAAAAACCACGTCCTTACTGTTGAAAATGTTGTGTCTTCGAGATTAGTTTGTACCCTTTTGATTGATGTGGTAGCCTTTGAAAATGCATTGCTTGCAACTTGAGAGTAAAGCACATTTATGAATAACACATTTGTTTGTAGTGTAATGGAACCACCAAAAACTAGTAAGTGGGAATACAAATATATGAAAGCTTTGGTATACTATCATGAAACATAGTATTCTAGTTTTTCCTACATACTAGGGCTATGTTAGTATCCTAACTTGTATAGAAATTGATGTGGATCCTAAGTGGCTTTCGGACTTCAGGAGATCCTGACCAGGGGCGAATGCAGAAATGAGTTATGTGAGGTGTCAAAATTCGCATCAACTAATAAATTAAGTCAAATTAAAAATGGGGGCTGTCAAATCATCATTTTTAACATATATTAATAAAAATACATGGTAAAAATTGAAAATTTCAAAATTTTCAGCATTATGGGGGTAACGTCGTCCTTGATGGTCTACACTTAGCTTCTGCATGGGATCCTCCATATTTCTTCCATTGTAATAGATTCAACTTCTTCATAATTATTCAGTCTAAACATAATGTCCTGTCACTCTCGGTAAATTTAGGATGTTTGGTGATTGTTTTTACCGGCATACCTAATAATTCAATTGTAACATTTCAGACCTAATTTGGAAGTCACATGGCCGAATAACACGTGTGGCGACAGGTGTTAAACAAAGTCTAACTTAAAAACATTCAAATATAGTAAAATAATGAAATATGCTCAAAATTTATAGTTTAATTAATAACAATCTTAAACTACAGTCTTAACAAAGTAATTTTACATAATATAAGCGAAACAAAATAAAATTGCAGTGAAAACTAACTAAACTTCTATGAGTTCTATTAGGTCCCACTACTCGACTTCAACTCTAAACGACTTCAAATCTAAAATCCCTTACCCGAAAAAATTAAAATGGAGTGAGATAAACGAGCTCAGTGAGAGATAACGCCTTACAACATATAATAAGGGTCGAAAATAAGATTTAGTCTTTTTCTTTTCTTTCAAAACAACGTTTAACTTTAAAAAAGATTCCCAATGCAAATCTTTATAAATCAGTTCAATAAACTGCGATAGAAAAATATAAACAATCTCTTTCTTTCTTTCTTTCGCAAGTATGAAAGATGATTCGTTTAGTTGTCAAAGTCACCCCACTTCTCCTTTTTAGGGGATTTTTTCTTGGACTAGTTTTTCTCATGATACCAATACGAAATCATAAGCGCACCAAAAATAAAACAGTCTTTACACTTTATAGCACCTCCATAAAATCCTCTTTCCTTTTTCTCTTTTTCTTTCTTTCGCATTTGATATAAAATATACTTATATAGATAATACTGTTTTGAGAATAATTAATGAAAATCTGCAAATACTTTGTCATAAAAATGCAATGGGATACTTTATAGTAGCAAGACAAAACCCATTCACCTGGTCCACAACAGAAATAAATAGAGTTGTTTATATTAGAACGAAATACTGAGTCACGACCCTGTAATATAATATATATTCCATAAGAAAAGATATCTAAACACAAAACTAACCTCACATAATCGGATACACTAGACCGAACCCTAATACCAAGTAATGAAACGACGGTTTTACACCTATATCGAAATTCCAGAAATCTAAACTTTCATAAAACATAGTTATACCTCCAACTGTACTGATGAACCTACTGATTATCTCAAATTTACATACTATTTATTCTATTTTCTAACCAAACTCCATGTAGTTATATATATATTATGCCATATAAACTAACAGCTTAAACAGGACTTATAAATTTGTATCTTAGTTCTCTTTCTATCACCCAAATATATATTGAACCACTTAAGTTGTCTATCCCTTTCCTTTCCTTTTGTCTTTACTGCAATATATATTACGAATAATATAATTTTAATAAACCAAATTGAAATAAAAGATTACATGGATATAATCTGGTTCTTGAGAAATTTATAGTACGTCGGTCGCTAGTAATAATTAAAGGAAATTAATCTAACAAGGATAAAAATTACGAGCCCGTGCGATGAAGACTACTTCCCTAATAACGACAAGAACAAATCACTTATTTGATATCAATTATGGTGGCAGCTAATGAATAGATGGTTAGAAATAAATAATTACCTTGAAGAGCAACCGATACACTAGGAAATCCTCTTCGAATCTACAGGTTAATAGACCGGGCTCTCTATCTCTCGATCTTTTTACATTCTCTCAATGTATTCAATCTCTCTTAATCCATCTCTCTCTGTCTTGTTTTAATCTCTCTACTTCTCTTTATAATATAGACGTATATTCTCTCTCTATATGTATATATCTTTCTCTTATACGTATATAAGTATATAGATGCTTTCGGTTTACTTTCTACCAATTAGTCGCTCTATATTTTTTTACGTTACAAGTTAAAGACTGAGTTTTCTATTTCTGCTTTTTTTTTCTATTATGAGGTTTTTCCCCTAAATTCATTATTGAACTTTAATTCCTAATACACATTACTACTACTTTGATCCATTAATGATTGCTAAATACTAAACGATCCCACCAAGTTACCAAAATCTTAAACAATCCTAAAATATTAAACATTAGTAACTAAATATAATAAACTAAAATACGGCGGGATTTTACATCAATAAATTGAAATTCTTTAGGTCTTACATTACCAAATGAAGGACTGATTATTGCTCTGTACCAGATAAGAGCATCTGCTCAGATTTAATCTTTTTCTCATGGTTCAACATCAACAAATTTAACGAACGCTGTGCAAAAGAAGAAATCACTTAATGTAGATTACCAGTAACCATAGTAGTCTTGTTGGCTAATAGGATATCAATATATTATTAGGTCTTCTTGGAAGTTACTTTTAGAAAATACACATGTAGCTCGAGAGCTCAACAGTCTAAACAATGACACAATATACTCACTGATGGACTAAAGATAAGGGAGCCTCCATTATATAAATTAACTTACACTCTTACATGCAACAAAAATGAGAAGGGCATATATAGAAAAGGGACAACAAGTTGCATATCCGCTTAATTCAACAAATAAGCAAAAGAAAATTCATATAATTCTACATGTAAATTCTCATCAAACCCAAACATTTGCACACCAAAAGAAATAGAAATAGAAATAGAAGAAGATAAGCAAAGATAAAATCGATCACCAGTTTTTCCTCGAGTTCCTTCACATTAAAATTAATATATGCATCCCAAAAATAAATAGTACGTATTATAGTGAACGTGCATTTACCATGATCCTCCGTTCAACATGCCACTCCAATACCCATTAGCCTCTCCTTGCCTTCTATGTTGCTCCATTTCATCGCTCGAGTTTGGTGGTTGCTTCAAATCATTGAAAGGGAAAAATATCCTTGGAGTAGTCTCTTGAACATCTTGAAGATTTGCATACCCATTTTGATTTATCCCATTTAAGGAGAAATTAAGTGTTGGCTTATACTCTTGGAGAGGATATTCAGGTGGAAACATTGAGTTTGGACCTGCAGATCCCGACATTGGCAACATCAAGGGATTGAGTCCCATTGAGGGAATTGATCCAGTTTTCAGAAGCTCCATTGCTGAAAAATGACATGAAAGATAAGAGGTCAAATTATTGGTGTTATAACTAAGAAAGATATTGTTATGCAAAAGTAGCTGTAATATGTTTACAAAGAAAAACAAGAATGGAATAAAATAGATCAACAAGGTTAGGAAATTCCCCTATTTGGGGTTCAATTAGAGATCAGTACGAGAAGTTGCAATTAATAAATTTCAATAAAACTCATATAAATGAGGTCAGATTAATACGACGTCAACAACATTTTCCTTTCATATTAAGAACGCAATATCATACGTGTTTTTTGTGACCTTGGGGCTTCTGCAACAGATAGTGAATGCAGCCGCCATTTAACCTGACCATGATTTCAATTATATTGATAAACTGAACTGATGAAAAGGGCAGAAAGTAAATAAAAATACATTTCGATCTAATTTTTGATTGTGTTACAAAATCTAGATATATCTAGCTTAACCTTAAAGCCTATTTAGGCCATAAAAGAAGACAAGCGCAATTTTTGAGCCAATAAAAAAGGCAAAATAAGCTTCGAAGCAAAAAAATAATCAAGAGATGAGCTTATAAATTACAGCCAAACGAGGTCAAATTTTATGGAAGTCCTGAAAAGTCAAACATAGAAATTATGAAACAAGATGATGTGCTAAGATGAACAAAGACAGTTATTGAGAAGAATAAATTGTGAAAGTCCTTTGTGTATCATTACCTACTAGACCATAATTTGTTCCTGGTGGAGCTATTGATATGGGAAATTTTAAATTATATGTATTTCATTTACCGGAAATCTGATGAGCAACAAAAACTAGATAGTACATACTTAAGATGCCTTCTAAAGACAGTTTTGCAACTTCATTTTATAGCATCTTTTGATGATTATAAAGTAGTTGTTTCTTATGATGTCACTCTTTAGAGTAATGCATTAAAGTGTAATTACATCTACCTCCCCTAGAATCTTAAATTTTTTTATATAAATTTGGTGGGAAAAATCCTCATTTTATTTAATTAATAAAATAGGGATTAAAAACCCCACAAAGTGCCAGATATAACAAAGGCAGTACCAATTCGTGAAACAAAGAAAAAATAACAGACTTAATTACATACATGGAACTCTATTGAAAAATACACCGACTTCCTCCCTTTTAAAAGTTTTAAAGTGGCCATCCCTTGGGAAAATATAACATAAAAACTAAAAAGCTATTTCCTTAAGACCTATATATATCTTTCTTCTCATTCTCATCTTTCCAACAAAAAATTAGACTCCTCGCCAAAAGAAATATTATAATAAAGAGAAACACAAGCCATCCTACAAAAGAAGAAATTATTGAAGTCCTTTGTGTATTATGACCTAGCGACTAGACCATGAATGGTTCCTATTGGATCTAATGATACGGAAAGGTTTCAAATTAAAGTGGATAAGCAACAAAAAAAATGATTAGGTTAAGTAAAGCAAATGGAACTGCATAGGTATTATAAGGACTTTGCAGCTCAAGAATACGGTAATAACAAGAAGACAGATTAATTTTGCTATCAAATTTGATGATGTGGTACTTACCGTATATTTATGTATTTTTTTTGGTGCTTAAAGCTAGTTTCCTAAAGCCTAAAGGTTTTTTATGACAAAAGTTGGCTCGGTGAACCAAGCATATAATCATTGAGAATTTCTTTTCAAGGTGGTGTTTAGGTTGATACTTACCAGACCTATATTATTCTCATAACAATTCGGATTTTGACTGCTACTATAACTCAAAGACCAAGCTTTTCATGAGTTGTTTTTAAGCTACTATGTACAATATATGGAGGAATGCCAAGTACTCATTTGGCTGCCAGACTAGTTTCAATGACATTTGGAATACCACAAGATAAATCATGGATTACAAATACCCCCGGATTAAAATCATATAATGGGAGTAGTAATATTGTGTTTGTTTTACATAAAATTAAGGTTGGTAATGTAGAACTGTTTTCTAAAAAATTTCAGTTTTAACCTAACGAATTAATACCATAATATGAAGTCTAGATGAAAGAAATTTGGGAGGGAGATTAGTTTGGTAATTACAAAAATGAAGGTTGAACTAATATTTTTAGTACCACCTCCCCACTACAAGAAATAATAACATTAGAGACTAATATTTAGAGACCAAATCCAAATCGGTCTCTAAATAGTAGAATTATGGACCAAATTTGTTTTGATCTCTAAAGATACATATTAAGAGACTAAATATTTTTTCCGTCCCTAAATTATTATTTAAATTAGTTAAATTTGTATTGGTATAAATTTAGGTTTTACTTTGAGATTATTTATTTGTTTAAGATATTGTAAGTTGTAGCCTTCAAGAAGATAATATAATTAACTGGACGCTTAGCTTCACTTGATATGCATTGTAGCCTTCGAGCATTATTACGAACCTTTGCCTCGGTTATAACAGCATGCTTAATTTCCCAAAAAAAACTTGGAGACGGGACTTCGCCGTCCCCTCAGCAATGATGCTAGGAATCTAAAAGTCATGTGGGTGATGAAAATATCATTACTTATTACAGCTTTAAGCCATGCAAACAAAAAACAGGAAAAAAAAATCCAAATAGTCTAGCGAGGGCTAGAAGAAGTCCTCTAACAATCCAATTGTTATACAAGAAGTTTGACCAAACCTGGTCGGTTAGAAGAATCCTATGGGCTAGAGGGAAGCAAGACATGAGGCAATAGTACAACAGAGGACTAGGAAGAGGAGACAATGGTTCTAATCACTACAAGAAAAAATATGAATGTTGGTAAACGTTCCGTTGTTTTCTTGACGCTAAAGTACTTCTGGGTAATTTAATGAAAGGATGGCAACAGTTAGCGTTCTGACATTTTCTTACAATGAATATAACAATAGGCTAGGCCCCAAAATAACTATGATGAATTATATTGGATAAGTTTATGACAAGGGAATTGAAAAGAGGTTGTTTTTGTGCCATAATTAATATAATTGGCTATTTCATATTTTATAGATCTATCTTTTCGGGACTATGTGATCTAATTGTTATTGGAATTGTCTACAACACATCAGTGTTGAATTTTGGGTTCGTAGCTTTGATATTCACCAAAGATGTTAAGTGGGAGAGGTCTTAGGGGTTGGAGGTGAATGATCCGCAGGGGTGGAGCCACATAGTGCTAAGGGAAAATTATAATCTGGAAAAAAAGAAAAAAAAAACTTATAGAAACATCATATTTTGTCACCCTCTGTAATAGCACTTCGTATTTGCGAATCCCACATGGCGTGCTCCCCTTATGATTGTAAGCTTTTTCATCTGATAAAGAACCGAGTACAAAGAGCCGGAGCACAATAGAATGGCAACTATAAGGAATTGTTTAAATGTAAGGGGATGAAATGATGAGACATACAAGTTTGATAATTTACTTGTTCTTTGTTCAAATACATGTTAGTTATTGTTAGGACATGTCGTTGTTCGTAAAATATGCACAAAGATAAAATTAAAAACCAGTGAATCCGTTATTATATATTTATTCTTTACTTCGTTGCTAAAACTTACTTAAGTCAAAAACTTTGAGCAACACTTTTTATCTCACTAAAAAAATCACTCTAAAACATGAACACATGTCCTCTCCTCTCTGAAAGAGAGAGGAATATTCTTGTGAAGGAGGTTAAGAGAGAGAATACGAGGGAGATGCATTAACAAAAAAAAATCATTCATTTCAAGTTTAGTTGAATCCAATGTATGCACTTCTTTTTACAAGAGTGTGTTGGATAATAGCTTTTGACACACATTCTAACAAAGAGATGACTTAGCTAGGTCCGTTGATCTAACTGGCTAACATTGATAAAATTTCATTTAGAGAGTCTGTGTATTAAGTTTTTCAAAAAAAATCTACTTATATCATTAATCCTTCTAGACTATAGTAAGTATGCTAGTTTGTTATCATTATATAACGCCTTTCAGCTTCTATTTCTGGGGTAAAGCCCGTTTAATTAAGTTCAAATTAAAAGTTTAAAAATTTTAATTTTGAAAAGGTTTAATCCAAACTACGTATAATATATATAGCAACAAATTACAATTCAAGGTTCATAAAATTTCTAATATACTCTGGTATTTTTCACTTAGTTTTGATTTTATCTTCTACGGGGTTGTATACAATAATTATCGGAAAAGCATGCAATTATCAAATATCGAGAACATGAATTTATTTTGAATCATTTCTAAATTATAACCATGCATGCTGCTCAGGGAAACTAGTGCTTTCAATTATATGTGGAATTTTTTAGGCTAGAGGTCCGTTTAATTTTTAATTATAATTAATAAATTACCTATAGGATCCCCGAGGTAATTTACCCTATACGAAAAAGCAAACTTGTAATATGTAAATGCACCTATTGACCTATATATGACATATAGTGTTGGCCGACCATAAAGTTTGAGCTAACAGTATACATTAGATTGTTGTTTTAAATCACGAATCAAAAGTATAAACTCACTAGAGCAAGAAAAGAGGTATTATATTTTTCTTGATAAACTTCTTATAGAAAAAATAATTTTAATGGTTGCCACTCTTCAAGCATTAATTAATTTTGTATAATAATAAAAAATAATAATAAATTATCCTTACTCTTGTTGTATTGATCATAGCTAGTCATGGGTGAGTAACCAAGATTAAGGTCTTGGCCGTCGTAAGTAATCGGGTTCGGAGGAGCAGCAGTCCGTGAGACACTTGCTGAGGTGGCATGATCAAGGAGTTTCTTAGATGAAGATTGAGCTTGAGATGATATTGAAGAAGATATTGATCTCTTGTTCTTCCTTGAACCACCACCAACAGGCACAGTTCTGAGTGTACCACCCTCAGTCCAATACCTCCTACAAGTCTTGCAAAAATACCTTGGTTGTGTGAGACTATAATTGTTGTAGTAACAAAACTTTGTGTTTGTTGAATTGCATCTTGGGCAATTTAAAGCTTGTTCCTTTTGTGGCCTTGGCCTCTTTTGATCAGTTATAGGCCTTGGTTCTTCAACTTGTTTAGCCACTCCAATAACCTAAGTAAAAAGGAAAAGCAAATAAAGTATATAAATATGCACCATTATTATTATAAGGATAAAGAGATAAATATGTTTCGAGTTCTTCTTTAAACCACTCCTTTTCAGAGCAAAGCAAAAGTGAAAGAATTTATATAATTCCCAAGAAATTTAAAGGAAGAGATTATTTTTTTACAAGTTTTATAAACCACTCCTCTATCCTGAAAAGTTAAGAAAGGAAAAAGATAAAGAAGGAAATGAAAGTTCAGAATTATATGCATATCTACTTTGTTTAACCACTACAATACCCTAAAAAGGTTAAGAAAAAAATATAAAAGGGAAAAAAGATAAGAGATGATCGCTTCTTTTACTTTGTTCAACCACTCCCAACCCTAAAAGGGTGAGGAAAAGGAGAAATATAGTTTATTAATTAAGCAAAAATGAAAGTTTACATTTATAAATCACAAACAAACATGGACAAAAGGATGAAAAAGGAAAGAGATAACAAGCAAACAAGAGAGAAAAATACAATTTAGAAGCTTTTTGCGCCCTTTTATCAGATGGTGGAATAGCAAGATAAGAAAAAGAGGATTGAAGGTACTACTTTTTACTTTGGGGCAAGACCAAAAACCAAAAAAAGGTACTTCAAATATTTGACAGCAACAAAACTTCAAAAGATTGATGGAGGGTGAGAAACATCATCTTTAGGAAAAAGCTTACTCAAAAATTCAAAAGGAAGATTAGTTTCTTAAAACCTCAAGAAAGGATAATAATAATAATAATAATAATAACTTGAAAGATTAATATAATTTTGGAAAACACCAAAAACCAAAAGGCTATATTTATCATGATTTCAAGGGAGAAAAAAAAAAATGGATGTTAGCTTTACCTGTGGCCACTGAGCAGTATCCATGGATCAAGAAGATAGAGAAGATGGAAAAAGGGAAATGAAATAAAGTTATTTGAGTCTTCAAAGAAGCGATAATCACACCCACTTTAATTTCTGAAACTTTGTGTCTAAAA
Organism: Primula veris; assembly: GCA_963682055.1. Classification (NCBI taxonomy): domain Eukaryota; kingdom Viridiplantae; phylum Streptophyta; class Magnoliopsida; order Ericales; family Primulaceae; genus Primula; species Primula veris. Next base: position 6,629,179 of record OY821750.1, on the reverse strand, counting down.
AGCAGGAAAGGCACTTGTGATGGTATATGTCTGATGGCTACATGTGTTTAGAGAGAAGCTAGAAGGTGGTTTCGTCCTCTAGTCATTGCAATAATGTTTTTTTATGTTATATTCTTTGTTTATTTTGTTTTGGGGATGAGGACACTTGTTCTTTGTTTATTTTTGTAGGTCTAAAGTCTAAACTTTTCTTCATTCTATTTTGGCTTGCAGTTTAGTTGCATTATAATCTATAGTGCTCAATTTTTTACAACCAGCACGTTTAGCTATGCAGCTCGATCCAAGCCTCCGTATAAACTATTTGTATCCTCAAAACACCACAAGAAAATGTCGGAATAGCAGTATATGCACTTTCAAAAACCGTTGCTATAGTGAGTATTGACGTTAAATTTTTAGCAACAAAATAGCAACTAATTATGTCGTTAAACGATTGATAAAATTTAGTGATATTCATTTTAACAACAATTTTCAAAGATGTGTTTGTTGCTATTCTGACATTTTCTTATAGTCAAATTATGTTTTTTTTTCAGTTTTATATACTATAGCATTAACTTTTTGAGAATTTGTAAACTATCCTACCGAATTTCCTAATTAGTTCACTATTATTCCAATTTTTTTGACTTCTTTGAATGAGTACACCAATTCTTTGTTTGTTTTGTACGTTTAAACTTTTCTTCATTCTAAGTTTCTAACTTCTAAATAGGATTGCAGTATGTAGTTGCACTTCAATTTATAGTGTTTACCATCTTTGACAACGAGCACGAGTAATTATTCAGCACCAAGGCTCCATATCCACTGACTTTTGTATCTTCAGCCTTTTTAGCTATATTATCAACTGATTTATCTTTTTCCGTTTCGTATACTATTCTACCGATAACTTTAACTAATACACTGAAGTTTCGGTTTCGTGCCATAGTGTATACTGTACACTTCTTATAGTTTTTTGGGAATAAAAAATGTCTTTTGATCCAGACACACTCACTCGACTTGGTTAATTTAATGTATGTATATCTATCGGCTATAAGTAGTAAAGTTACTTCAATTATTTTTTCGTGAGGGAATCGTTACGGGTACGTGAGTACGGGTATGGAAATAGTCCCTCTTCGGTACTTTTTTAGTACAGCTGGGAAATTTTTAATTATAAGTTTAGTAATATGAGAATGTGAATATTTGAACCTAGAAGTATGATGATTTTAATAAAATTTGATTTACACACGAGTTATAAAAATTAGAGATGAATTTAGCTGCAACCAATGGTGCAGCCAAATGCGGCCTCCATGACATGGCATTATTTAAATTTCAAATGCAATCAAAATACATATTAATCTTTATTTTTAATTTCTCTTTCTACAATGTCTTTTTCTTCATCTTCTTTTTTTATAAAACGCACTGTAAATGTAATATGTGTGTTTATTTATTTATTTATTTATATATATATATATATAATATTTATACATATACATATATATATATAAAATTTATATAAACAAATATTTAATTCCAAATCTTTTGAAAAATTAAAATAAAACTATTTTTAAAAATTGTTGAGTAACCCAATTAACAACAAACTTGAAAATCGGACTGAGAAGAGATGAGAGGGAATGTAAGTTTTTTTTTACCTCAGCAAAGAAAAAAGGATGAAGGTAATATTATGAAAGAGATGAAATTACTATTATGTTATGGGAACATGGACAAAAGAAAAACATGTCTAATTAAAACTTGTCACGTCAAGTGCACCCAAATGCTGCAACCTTCTATGCAGCTAAATTGTTCTTTAAAAATTATATCAAAATCTAACGAAAACGGTCGTACTTAATCCTATATAGATATGTCGTTCAATACAATACGATTGTAATTTTATTATTGCAATGTTGTAATTCATAACTTGAATCATGTATATAATATGTTTTTTATTATTGATTTAACCTTCCCATAACATAGCCAAAATTTTCAATTTTAAGTTAATCGATGTATCCAATACTCGTACGTATACATGTGCAGCATAGTCGACCAGTAATTAACCTTGTGAAATTATGATGGATTGTTCTCTTTTTTCTTTTTATGTAATGGATCTTCCTAACTCATAAATACACGGAACACATAAAATAATCATACACAAGAACGGAATACATGATATTTGTTAACGATGTTCACGCAACTTGCTATGCGCCTCGGCGTTGCAACTTGAACTTGGCCTTTCCTATATATTATAAATAAGATTAAAATGTAATATTGTAGCTTTCAGCCTTTCACCACATAAAAGCTATGGAGCTCTAGCATTTCAAAATAGAAATGTCTTTCTTTTTCAATGTTCTATCTTTATTTTGTGAGATTAAAATATGAAGAAATAATTGACTATATATAGAGACCAACATGGACCTCATAAGGTTTACAAGCTAAATTGTCGTAATTAGATAACTATATAGCTAAAATTATATTTTGCTCCACAAATCAACAAATTGATGCGTGATAATCACATAATTAAGCAAAATTCAAAGTTGGCTCCACACCTCAACACATTTCAGCGTCTCAATCATCTAGATGTTTTAAAAAGTTTAACACAATAAAGATTAAAGTATCTTAATTAATAAATGTATAATTATACTTTCATTTACTAGGAATCATTATAGTTTGAAGACACAACAATATTAGATATTGTCTCCGTCATTATTTAAATATCATATTTTTCTTTTTGAAACGTCCCAAAATAAATATCAACTTTCATTCTTAGTAAAATTTCTCTTTTTTCTTATTTGAAATTCCCTTTTTTGGTAGTTATATCATATCATATTTACATTTATACCCTCACATTTTACGTACTAAATGGTTTTTTTTGAAAATTTTGATATTTCGATACTCTTTTGTTGAATTTTGAATGAAATTGTTTTAAATCCGTAAAGAGCACAATCTTTAAAGCAAGACACTTATTTCTAAAAGAATGAAGTATATGTATATTTAAAAAATTGAACTATTGGTACCAAATTGAACTATTGGTACCGCTGTTCTCTTTATTAATGTTTGTCAAATATACGTATTATGAGCAATAGTATGTTTTAGGCAAAAATCACTGCCCAAAAAAAAACTAAAACGCATTCTTTTATGCGACATACATGTTTGGTGATCGGAAGGCGGCAGTTTTGAGTTCTACTGACGAGTTCTATGCTTAAGGGATGGTATTGCGGCAGATTAAATGTCCGTAATGTGGACTGTTTTAGTATAAAATAGAAGAATACTTTTACTTTTCGTAAAGATTAATTATGTTGCAAAACTCTTTTGCTTCCCATAGGATTAAATGCAAATAATAACGGGAGTTATATACATCATACATGGTTGCTTTCCATAAGCTTTTGCTTTAATTGGGACATTTAACTTTCTGCATGACTTTTGTGGTGTATATATAGGTGGTGCATTGGTACTCTCATTTGTAGGACTGAGAGAGTGTATTGCATTAACATTTGATTATTAAGAAGTTATGATCACACCGTATACGTAGACTAGCGTGAGGATTAATTTAATTTAATCTTCTTGTTTCATTTTATATTTTGTTATATCAATAAAAGTTTTTTACGTAGTAATTTCATTTCTCTTTTCTAAGAAATTATGTTCTTCTTTTTATACTCATCTATTCCCCCACTAAAATTTATTGAGTAAAAAACAAAAAACAAAAATCATCACCAGGCATAAGATATGACTATTGCGTAGTTACTTTAGAAGACTAATCCAATTCTAATTTAAAATGCTCTAGGTTTGACTAAGTTGTTTCTACTTTTTTTTAGAGTGTTTCTACTATTTTTTAATTAAAAACTTTAAGGGTTTGTTTAGTACCCGGAACCTGCTCTAAGAAAACTAGACGCCGGAAATCAAAAGTAAAAGAAATCATGGAAAAATAATAGAAAACTTATGCAAATGCTACCAATTGTTTCCTTGCCAAAAATCAAGGTAAAACAAAGACGTGAGATATTTTTAATGGAAATCAATCTTTATTAATTTATTAAAAAAAAAAGGTGTCGTAAGATTCTTAAAATAAAATAAGGCAAAGTAAATTTATAATTATAGCTGAACAAAAAATTACTTATGAGTAATATTTGAATGAGTAACTTATTTTCAAAAAATAGTTTATTTTCAAAAAATAGTTTATTTTCAAAAGAGAGACATATATTTCAAGAAAAAGGATATGCTCTCTAAAAAAAAGTTATATATCTTTCAAGAAAAAGGACTATTTTTTATTAAAAAAAAAAGCGACTGACAAAAGTGACTCGCTTTATAAAAAGTTACTTGTTTCATAAAATTGATCTATTTAAAAAATGACTAATTTTTGAAAATCTGACTTTCTTTCTACATACTGACTTACTTTTTTAAAAGGTGGCTTATTTTTAAACAAGTACTTGCTTTTTTTTAAAGAAATTATGAAGTTTAGAAAGAATTGACTTTTTAAAAAAAAGTGATTCACCTTTTCAAACATGACTTTTTTAAAATATTAATTATTTTAAAATTTTACTAATGCTACAAAAGTAAATCATTTTTCTTAAAAAAAGGAATTATTTTTCAGAAAGTGACATATTTAGATAGAAGTAATTTTATGTCAAATAAGTCGATAGTTTAACAAAAAGTTCTTTTTTGAAAATGTTATCTTTAAAAACTTAGTAATCTTGTTTTTGAATAAATTCTTTTTTTAGAATAAGTCACTTTGTTGGAAAAAGTCACTTTTGTGAAAATAAGTTACAGTTTTAGAATAAAGTATTTTTTTGATATAAGTAAGTATTTTTTTTAAATAAATTGTTTTTGTGAAAAGAAACGAGTCACTTTTTCAAATATATGTCACTCAAATTGAACCAATATTTGATCTAAAACGTGTCAGTTTGTAATAAATAAGTCTCTTTTTACACAAAAAGTTTTTTGTTAAAGAAAATTGAAAATTAATCCATTCTTTTGTAAAATGGTCTCCTTATAAAAAAGAAGTCACTTTTTCAAAATAAGTTATTTTTTTAATAAGTCGCTTTTCTTTTGAAAAAAAAAATACATTTCATGAAATAAAGTCACAATTTAGATTTTTTTTAAAATGCTCACTTTTTAAATATAAGCTATTTTATTTTAAAAAAGTCATTCTAAAAAAAAGGTCACTTTTTTTGGCGTGTCGATTTTTATTATATCTTTCTCCATGTTAAGTGCCAAACACGGAAAACCGATTTCTTAATAACTCTTTTCAATTTTTTTGGCATGTCCTTAAATTAAAATGCCAAAACATGGGTGGGAAAAAAATGTTTTCATTTCTTATCTTTCATTTTTCATTTTCTTTTCCGTGTACCAAGCCAGGCCTAAGTCCATGTGTATGTGTATGTTTATAGTTTGCTTTTTTCTTTTTTACAGGCAGTATAAGTAATTAAGTATATAGCTTATATATTTGCTAAAAGTTTCTCACCTAATAATAATGTTAACGCATTCCAATGGTTGATTGTTTTAGGTGATCTGGTTTAAGCGAGCCAAGTATAATTGTTGGTTCATTTTTTTGTCTTTCCTGCTGTTTTTTTTTTCATTTTATTGCAGGTTCACTAGCTCGTTCCTATTCCAGTTAGTGAAGGACTGCTTGTGGAATGGAAAGAACGTGGTGAAATGCACAGCAAATAGCCAAAATAATGGATGTTGTAGTTGATGACATGGTGGGAATAAGACCATGCTATTCTGTAAATCACAATTGCTGCTCCTTTGACAGTGTTATGTCAGTTTCCTTTAAGAGGCTTTGGCAATTCTACTCGAGCCGGGATTTCAAGTACCCCAACTGTCGCAATCCGATAAAAATAAATCAATTTCAAGTACCCCAATTGTCGCAATCGGATAAAAATAACACCTCATATCGTCTAAAGGAAGTTCTCTTATCAATATGATGGACTAACAAATATTTTGTATTTTACTTCTATTGCTTGGACTATGTTGTTTCCTTTTTATCATTTTCATTTATAAGTGATTTATTTATTTATCTGTATTTAACTTTGTAGCTTAGTCAGCTCCTTGACCTGTGAAGTTGAGTTTTGTTTGCTCATTTGGTTTATAATACGGTTGCTTTTTTCAAAAAAAAAAAAACAAGGGATAATTTGACATTGGCTATGTTTGGTATAAAAAAAAAAATTGGTCCAAAATCATATTTTAAAAATCTGTTTTTTTTTTAGCTTTTTCAATCTAAAAATCAGATTTTTAGAAACTGAATAATCTGACTACAAATTTTTAAAATCTAAAATCTAAAAATCAACAAAAAAATATGTTAACAAACGGACCATAAAAACCAGTACTAAAATATTCCTATGCAATTCGAGAGTAGTAAATTAGAGTAGGGACTACGACTAACGAATGACTGTTATTTGAGTGAAAATAAATCAGAACTTTTATTTTATGTGGATCATTCGCAGAATCACCAAACTCCCCGATGTTTGATAAGCGGGTTTTTTATGTTTTCGTATCTTGTACTTACACTCTGTTTTCATTTAGTACCCTCCACTTTAAATTTTTTTTGTTTGATACCCTCTGCTTGTTACTTTCTCACGTTTATGTGTTTTATTGTTTTGCCCCTTGAATTAAAAATAAATTACATAAATGTCATTTTTTTTAATTTTTGCACATATATAAGCATATAAAGGATATCAATAAATGCATTTCTATTATAAAAAAATACCAAAAGTAATTAAAAATTTGGAAAAACTTCTTCAAAATTTAGGCTAAACCACTTTTTTTAAAATCATGATCAAGTATTTAATAGAAAGAAATAAAAATTACAAGTCAACATTGCAAATTTGCAATCCAGCAATCAACCTCCACCACCATTAATTTAAAAAAACAAAAAAAAACATCCAGAACCATTACGGGCATACAACGCCACCTTCCTCCATCATCACCACAAATCTACTCCATAACCCCACACTTGTGCTTCACCGCCTCCGATTTTAATCCTCAAGTTTTTTCTATCTAGCCCTAGCTTTAATCAGACATGTGTATGTTTTTATATATACATGTAATTATGTATGTATCGTTGTATATATGTATGTATATGTATATGTATCATGTATGCATATATCGTTTTACGTAAGCATGTATGTCAGTATGTATGTATATAAATTGAGGCCGCACCTACCTGTACCACCATTGTAGGTGAATATATGTTGATGTATGCATACATATATATATATATATATATATATATATATATATATATATATGTGGCGCAACCAGAACTAAATATGTGGCGTTGCCAAAATTAATAAAAGCGCATAATATTTTTCACAGTATGAAACCGTAAAAACCGGATTTTTATACATTTTTTACCTTCTTTTCTTATATTTTTTATCTTGATTTCTTGATTAAAATGTATTTGATTTCTATTTTTTTTCACAATTTCGACTTTTTTTTCAAACTCTAAAAAAAAACCACAACGGTAATGTCACATGCAGTCATGTGTCGAAAGTTTCAGCATTTCAAAATTGATTAAAAATAAATAAAATAGAAACACAAAAAATACAGAAGTTAAATTTAATAAATCAATTTATAACACGTAAAAAAATTAAGACACGAAGGTAAAAATATATTTTAAAAAAAGCTGAAAAAACCAACCGTATATTAAATAATAGATATATCAATTAAATATCTATTATACAATTTCAGTATATTCACTTCAATTAAAATACAAACCACCAAAAATTCTTTTATAAATTTTGTTTGCACTCACCACTACTCTAATTATTATTTTTGTTTAATTTTTTTAAACATGTGTGTTACGTGTCAACATGATAAGTTGGTGTAAAATGTCTTTTATAATCACTTGTATATTTTAATTTTTAAAGTATTACTTATATATTATCAGCATATACAAAATTATGTTATGTTATGTTATTGCAATAACAATATATAATTTTGGGATGGATTGCCAAAAAAAAATATTTAAGGGTTGCCAGAATACCGTATATATAAATTATTATGAAAAATATTAATAAAAAAAAATTATTTTTCAAAATTATGGGGTTGCCGTGACAACCTCTGGTCATATGGGGGTGTCGCCCATGCGTGTACTAGTAAATGATAACCACGCGTTACGTGTGATACGCTATAAATTGTGATGATAATACAAATGTAGACTAAAATAATATATAGAATATAAGAAAAAAAATATATAGGATATAAGAAAAAAAAATATAATATAAATTGTGATGATTATACAAATATTTAGAGAAAAAAATATAGGATATAAGAAATTTTTTGTGGTTAAAGAGAGATAAATAGTGTAATTAGTTTTTATTTTTTATGAAAATAATTAATATGGTAATTAATAAAAAAGTATAGGAGTGTTTTTAAAAAAAAAATTGTTAAATTGGGCTGGCTCATTTGACTTAATTTGGCTTATTATAATAGAATGATATATAGATTCATTTATGTATGTATATAAATATGTATATCATATCATATCATATCATACTATTAATATAAGTCAAAACAATACAAATGAAACTGTCAAATTTTACCAATTTTTTCTAAAAATATCGCTATTCTAATTTACTAATTACTTATATAATATAATGCAATTCAAATAAATAAATAATTAAACAAATATGTTATTTTCTACACATCAATTCATATCTCAAACTATACTTATACAACAATAAAATATCATATTAGTGCTTATATACGATTATTAAATTACTTTCCTACATTTTTTTCCTTTTTTTAAAAAAAAATTTAAATTTATTTGTCCGACATAATATTTATATACGTATCGTACACGTAACACGTGAACTTCATTTATTATATTTTCTAAAGTGAGGTTTTACCAATTTACTTTAATACCCCAGTGTTTAAATAAAATGGGTGACATGACGGTTACGGCATCATCGACACATCACCTTTTCATCCATCATTTAACGTTTGGGTACCAAAACGTGAGAAATTAACAAGCAGAGGGTATCAAACAAAAAAAATTAAAGATAGAAGGTACTAAACAAAAACGGGATGTAAGTATAGGGTACGAAAGCATAAAAAATCATTTGATAAGTTGACATGTACGTACCGTACATTGACAAATCCGCGCCAATGCAAATTATGGGCTTGTTTGGTAAACAATACTGAAATATACTTTTTATTTATACGGATCAATAGTAAATATGTTGTTTGTTTGATGCCGAAAAATATATTTATTAGTTTTCCAGACAGAAAAGTATATTTGTTTTTTAATATAGAGTTATATTCTTCTTTTAAATAAATTTACCTTTCAATAATTATACATTACCACATATACTTTTCACCCCTCCCTATATTTTATACTTTTGCCACACTAGACAACAAATACTTACAAGTATATTAATAAGTATATTTTTCAACACCTGGCTACAAATAAAACTTTGTATCAATGAGATGCGACGAAATGAGGCAAGTATTTTGTCATAATAGGCCTCATTCCATCACTACAAAAAAATACTCAAATAGCGACGGGATTATTGATGGTATTTTTTGTTACGAGTTTATTAGCGACGGTTTTTGTAACGGTTTTATGACAGTTTAGTCAATTTGCGACAGATTTGTGATAATTTTTTAAATTAGCGACAGGCTTGTGACATCTTTTGACTCTCACTAAATCAAACATTATTTTGTAGTATATGTTATAGTTATCACCTAGTAATTAATTAAAAGCTAGTATAACTTTCAAGAGATTTGTTGAACCGATTCGACTTAAGTGAATCAATAACATCCGAGTTTGAAAATTTATACAGGTTTTATCGTTTTCTTCTTTGACTATGATCACTGCTGGGCTAATATTGATAAATGGGGGAGTTAAAACCGTTACTTTTATAATATAAATATAAATTTTACATTGTCGAAATAGAGATTTCAAAAAAGATGGTGAGCTTGTTGCCCCAGTGATCTCAAGAGTCATTAAGACGCAAAAATGGTTTTTTTTTTTTTTTATGTTTTACTTAAAAAAAAAATAGCTTTAAGGGCGACCTTAAGTTTCAACTTGTTTTTTTTTTTTTTTTTTTGGTAGTAAATTGGGACATTTTAAAATCAACACATCTCATGTTTAATGTCATAATTCAGGAAAATACTTGCTTTCCTAAAACAATAATGAAGCTAGTCTGTTGAATAAGTGTCGGTGCTCTTTATTTGACGTAATTATTCTTTCTGTACTGTATCCGCTAGTGGACAGTTTTGAATTTGAACACAAGTGCCTACATACATTACATAGATAGATATAGGTGTTTGATTAATTTATAGTATTATTATCCGCACTACATAGTCAAATAATATCTTTGTGAGTGGGTTGTTTAGTGCGCATGTTCAGTGGAATGTTTGGATTCTCTTCTGACTAGAGAATGGTGGAGAAAGAGTCAGAATGGCTCCAACAAAAATTGTCCATCAGTTTCTTTAATTATTATACTGTAAGCTCTTTTCTTTTATCCGTTTCTAACCTTGAGAAAAGTAAAAAATCCACAAGTTTCTCGTAAGTTTTTTGCTTGAACACCAAGTGCCTACATACATTTATACATTACATATGTATACATTGTATAAGCTTAATTATTTCTTTTACCCGCACCTCGAATTGTCACGTTTGTTGTTTATATTATGTAGACTTGCCCGCCCGACCATCTTATTTATACATGGGATATACTTGCAAATCTTAGTCATTACTTTTTTCATTTTCAGAACAACCCAATAACCAATTTTTTTTATTAGATCGCCATTATTAAATGTATTATCCAAAAGTGAACAATCTTACCTATAAATATTGTATTCTAAAGATGAAATGTTGAGGTGACAACTTACCCAAAAGATGAAGTACATAAAGGCTTCCCCTAGATGAGTAAATGGTATCATTTCAGATAAAAAAAAAATATATATATGAGTAAATGGTATATCTTGATAATGGAGAAACAGTTGTCATGAGAAATGAAAGCATTAAGCTACAAAAGTAACGCCAAACGTGACAAAAAAAGGGTCACACATAAAATATTGGGAAAATGAAAACAGGAATAACGAAAGCAAACACAGTTTTGCAAGGGGAAACGAGGCAAACATAGACGAAACAGGTCTAGAAATAAACGAACTTTGTAAAGGATGTTATACATCTATGTACCCAAAAAAAAATGATCTATATATACATCTTTTTTGTCTAAAATAAGGGCTATTTGGTGTCCGGTCATTACTCTCCAAATATTTTTGTTCACATCTTTTGTTATATTTTTTTTAATTAGTAATTCAAAAAAACACTAAAAAAACTAAAAAACATCTTTTAAACTGTTTTTTTACACTTTAATATATTTCTCGTGTAGATTATAATCTCTTTTTTTACATTTTAATATATTTTTCGTATATATTATAAGTTATTTTTTTAATTTAATAAGGGCTATTTGGTGTCCGGTCATTACTCTCCAAATATTTTTGTTCACATCTTTTGTTATATTTTTTTAATTAGTAATTCAAAAAAACACTAAAAAAACTAAAAAACATATTTTAAACTGTTTTTTTACACTTTAATATATTTCTCGTGTAGATTATAATCTCCTTTTTTACATTTTAATATATTTTTCGTATATATTATAAGTTATTTTTTTAATTTAAAAATAGATTTTAAGTATTTTTTTATTGGGTCGGGTGACTGGAACTTAAATTAGTTTCGGCCCAGCACTTGAACTCGAAAAAATCTTATAAAAGCTGAACTCTGGTTAATATTCTCCTGAAATAATTGGTCTGTTATGTGTGCATAAGGTTATTGGGCTGTATATGTTGTTACTGGCCCATTAGACTAGCTTTGGGCTTATTTTACTGACTTAACTATTGGCATATCAGGTATATGAAACTTTATCGATAGAGGTCTCGGGACGAACTAAATTAATATTAAGTGAAACATCCCAACATAACCTCACCTCCCTCCCTCTTTCTCTCTCTCTTTCGTATGTTCTATCTCGTCTAAATCGTTGTCGCTAATTCCCTTATCGTCTCTTTCGCTACCTCTCTTATTATTTCTCTCTACATTTCTCCTTGTTTCTCTCTACATCTACTTCTCTTCTTGTATCCCATTCAAATCCTCGTCGCACGAGGTCACCCTCTCAGCTACAACGACGACTTGCCAAGCTGACTTCGATCCTGTCTCCGAGAACACTATCCATGACCTACGTAGCAAAGTCTCTGGCCTATTTGACCGTTTTTTTTATTTTAGAATATTTTTTTCCCTTCAATTATTGTTGTATTCAGTTATATTTCTGCGCATATATGTCTATATATATATATATATATATATATATATATATATAATTAATTAAAAGAGGGGATGTCCACTATTTTCATTGATATTGAGTTTAAAATGGGCATCCGACCTTATTACAACAAAAGAAAAAACTGCAGTACTAAACAACAAAGATAAAAACTTGATAGGTCCAACTGATATAATGAGAAACTTCAAGCCCCATCAAAGTAGTTGACTTTAATAAACTAATATTATCGAGTATTTTCTCCACTTCACCTCTAAATAACTAAATAGATCCACCATTGTAGTGAGAGAGGCTATATCCCAAATGATTAAACATAGATATTTTTTGCATGATCCACGAATTTGTTCTGTATCTACGATGAGATGAAGGATTTTATTAGCTATGTATCTATATCTTTTTCCAAATAATCCAAGGTAAGGTGATGGTCTCATCAATTTTCAGTCAAGGGTGGATGGTAGATCAATTCCACTTGATCCATATAATCCAGGTAATTTCATATAGCTTTTTTATTCGTACCTTAACTGAATATGTATCTCTTAAAATAGCTTAATCTTAATTAGCTTATAAGCTGTCATCAGCTTATAATCTTGTGCGAAAGCGAATGATCTAACAACTACCATAGTCCCCATAATTATAAGGATCATAATAGTTATTAACTAATCTTGTTTTACTTCTTGTATTATATTTATGCGATTTGACTTTTCTCTTTTCTCTGGTTAGCTTAATTTCATTCCATTCCATTTAGCCATTTTTCTCTTTTTTTCTTCATTTTCATGCACCTCTGTTTCCCAGTAAGATGAGTATAGGTCCATAGTCAATTCACCTTCATTAATATTTATGAAATTTTATGTAATAGGCATATTACTGTTGCTTGCCCCAACCTTAGTGTTATTTGATCACTCTGATCCTCTTCATTAGATTTGTCTATTGAATATCCGGTATTATGGCACATAGTTCAAATGAAATTTTGAACAATAGGTCTAATTTCTCTCTCCAAGTGTATTAGTTCAAATGTAGTTGTATTTCTAATACTGATATTAAGTGGAACCACTTGCGTGTATATTTTTTCAGAATATGGTACTAGTCTATTGAGCTTGAGGACTGATAATTGATATGAAGTTTTTTCATCTTCAAAATAAGACTAAACTGGCTTGATGCTCTGTAGAACTGCCACTTACATGTTCTTCTCCCATTTGTTTCTTTCCCTTATCTTTTTGATTTTTCAAATTTTTCTCATAATCTTCTTTTTCCTCTAAATCTTTTAGTACTGTAAAAAATGTTTGATGGTAAAAATGTTGCAATTTGTAGGAATGATCTTGGTTACCTAGCTGATAATTCACCTTGTGAGGCTTATGAACCATATTATTTTTGCTGACTTTCCCATTTTCCTTGCTATACATTTTATCAAGCACATTACACTTATTGTTCTTATGTCCAACTTTATTGCATAAATGACAATACTTTGGAAGCTGCTCATATCTGCAAGCTTGTCAAAAACCCTCTTAGTCTCCCTCATCTCCATAACCAATCCAAACTCTATGAGTAAGATCTCTCTTTTAGTCAACTTGAATGCATACCCTAGCTAGATTTGGCCTAAATAAATCGTTTGTAGCTTCATCCACCTGAAGTGGAATGCCAAAAAACCTAGGTATATCAAAGATACTAGCTTTATTATAAAGGTGTATAGGTAGCATATCTAGAGTAATCCAAACTGGGGTGATATAGGGTTCAAAACCAGTTTTGAAATTGTACATTCATTTAAAAACCCTCATTGGAAACCACATGATAGTCCACTTTTTTTTTAACCATACTCTAAAGTAATCTTTGTCATGGTAAAACCTAAGAAGTACATGTAGGGATGGCAATTGGGCCGGGTTTCTTGAAACCCGACCCGACCCGCACATCAATCCGCACATAACCCGACCCGTTTATACCCGACCCGATTGACCCGGAATTTTTTTGATAAGTCAAATAAGTGCAAACCATTATTAAGCATCTAACAATAACCATTTAATTAAATTAGAAAAGCCTAAAAATCTTATTTTTTCCAAATTTTTCATATTTACCTGGTAAAAATTTATAATAATCTAAATTATTGTTTACAACAATACCCAAAAAAATAAAAGGCAAAAAACTGACAAAAAAAAGAAAATAATAAGCTAAAATAAAATAAGGATATATATATATATATATATATATATATATATATATAGAGAGAGAGAGAGAGAGAGAAAGCTAGTACACAAGAAAGATGACTAATTAATTAGGTGAATGAGTCTCTTTTAATATTTTGTATTTTTTTCATTTTATATAATTTTATGTGATTTTTTTCATTTTTTATAATATTTTATGATTTTTTTCATTTTTTATAATTTTTTTTTATTTTTTTTTGTAATTTTTTTATAATTTGTGATTATTTGTGATTTTTTCATTTTTTATAATTTTTTTGCGATTTTTTTATTTCTTTGTGATTTTTTTTATTATTTTTTTTCATTTTTTGTGATATTTTGCATTTTATATAATTTTATGTATTTTTTTTCCATTTTTTATGAAATATGTGTATGGCGTTTTGGTAAATAAAATAAATAATTAAAAAGTGGTACCTATAGGGAATATGAACTTATTTCTAACTTGCACAAAGTTGCACAAAAGTGTAAAGTAACCCAATCCAACCCGACCCAAATAATCTTGTATTTTTATCCAACCCGTACCGGGTCGGTCGGGTCGGGCCAAAACCCGGAATTCTGCCATCCCTAAGTACATGTTTATGATCAATTTATCCCACTGTATACTCTTCTTTCAAAACCAAAAAAGATAAAAAATAGTTAATTTTTTCAATTTTTAGTCTTCGTGAATCTGTCCACCAAAAGTGTATTTTAAAGGTTCTGAGAGTGCATTTACCTCTTCATATATGAACTTTATTGAATCTTCTCCATTGTCTTCTTTAATTTCTTTTACTAGATTGCATGGGCTTTTTGGGTTAATGATAATCTCCTCAAAGTATTTGATCCTTGGATGTTTCTTCTCCAACAGTTGTGGATCTAAATATGAGATTTTTATTGTTGTATTCATTTTGTTTTTATGCTTGGAATAGCCTCTATTTTGCCATCTTTCTCTCCCTAGTGAGATGTTTTCGGTGTTAAGCTCTATGGCTATATATATATATATATATATGTACGCATATATATATGTGTGTGTGTGGAGGTTATATGCACATAAACTTCCAAATCTTGGTGTGTGTGTATGTTTGGTTGCGATTATTACGTTTCAGAAAATACAAATGAAAAATTATAGAAAAAGGAGATTAAAAACGTCCGTGAAGATATTAAAATGTAAAAACGGATCATTTCAATTTTGTTTTGGTGTTTTCCCTAGTATCCGTATGCATGAAGATAATCAATTCGGTCGTTGTGATCGGACTCTTTTATGAATTCCATATCTTGAAACCAAGCCAATATTGGGGTAGCTTATAGAACCAACCAACAAAAAGCAGTAATGCACCAATTACGGTATATATTGTATGTTTATATCTGAGTATATATCAATAATTGTGATATTTTACTATTTGATTGAATTATAAAGTTTTAGAAATAGTTAGTAAATATTATTTCTTACATGAAATGTGTGACATAAGTGTAAATTGTTTATGATTTATGAAAGTGTATATTTATTTTGGGATGTCCTGCAATGAAAAAAATGTTGGAAAAAACCAAGTGGTTTTATTTGAGTGAATGCTCTCTTAATTTAGTGGTTACAAAAAAACCACTCATTCTTCCCATTTATGTGGGTCTTTTAATTGTAAAATGGGTTACAAATTGCATGTTTATAAAATAATAGTCTTGGTCCCTTTTTTGGCCTAACCCTTTCCAAGACAAGTTTTATACATGTCATCATACACACATTCACACACATACACACATGCATACATATAGAGAGAGAGTACCGCACCACCAACGGCCCGACCGTGGCTCGGTGCCGTTTTCGCCGAGTCAATACCTTGGGAACGAAGTGTCCCATTTAGCCAGAAGCAGAGGTGGCAGGGCAAATATCGTTTAAGGGAAACTGTTTGCAGTTAACTCGTCTCGGACTTTAGTCCATTTCGGTATCATTTACATTATTTTTGTTAAATGTTGTAATTGATAATTATATATTTGAGGAAACCATTTTCTGTTTATTTGTCCATTTCTTTTCCGTAGAAATTATTGTGTTTATTTACAACGTACCCAACAATCTTAAACGATATCTTTTTTATGTTTCGTATGTTAATACAATAATTTCGGTGTATGGATCATACAGAAAATTATTTCTTTCTCCGTAATCGTTCTTAGTAAAATCATTTTCTCTTAATCTTTGGTTTCGGGATTTTGATGTTTATGGCTATAATGGTTTCGGATTGTTATATCATGTTTTAATTTTGTTTGGTGGTTTTTGATATAATTCTTTGGAAAAATCTTTTATTGAGAAATTTGCTTTTAATAAATTGATGTTTCCGGTTGAATTATCGAAAACATTTGGATTGTTTTAATCTTGGTGATTCATTAGTATGTACAAAATTGTTGAATAACCTTAATATATGCATGATCTAATTAATTTATTAACTTTTGTATATGTTATAAGCCAAATGTATAATTCTTGTATGAATTGGTTTAGATGGGTATTTGTCAATTTTCTTGTTAAGACCATACTTCCTAATCGGAAGGTAGTGGCTTCAGCCACTGACTTGTGTTGCATGCATTTGAATTTTATATTTTGTATTTTATAAATACTACATGTTAATATGTTTTGGGTGTATATATACTTCTGCCATTGGAATAATAAAACCATCTCTTTCCAATATATTTATTCTCAGCTTTTCAACGACTTTATTTGCTTGCAGCTTTCAGGTTCTTGCATTGAATTTGTTGGTCAGATTAAAAAGATAAACTTTTTGGTCTTTTTGTCATACAGGTAGAAGTTTTAAGTTAAATAAACATAGTTTTTCCAGGTCTCATATATGTCAAATAGTGAGATAGATAAACTTGGAAGGATTTGCCTTTATTTCCTAATTGGTACGAATGTGTACTGTTTGGGGTTAGAGTTACAGAGTATTATATTAAATGGGTAATTGGTATTAAGTTACAGAGTATGTGATACTGAGTCTGTGTAACCGTTTAAGGTAAAGAAAAATTAGAGTTTAATTTTTGGACTTAAATAGTGACTAATATTGGTAGTAAATGGGTTATTTAGTAGTAAACGGCTAATTAAATGCTTTATGAGTTACATTCTGGAAATGGTGGCCCCATTTATTTGATTTATGAAATGTTTTTGGTGTTGTTGTTACTATAATAAATAATGATGTTTATTTTATAGTGAACCTTTTTATTTACATTTACATGAGTAATCTGGTTAGAGACTAGATTGTATTGTTAGTTTATTTTACATGTTTTTTGGTTTCATGTTAATGAAATTACTAACAATTTTCAATGAGTTTTTTATGTAGACACGGATCTTTACATGGAATTGGAGGATTGGTGATTATTCGAAACAGTTCTAGTAAAATCCATTAAATTAGGGATTACGACAGAACTGGTTTCGAAATAGTTCTTGTAAAACCATTTTCTGATTTTCAGAATTTGAGGCTTACGACAGAACTGGTTAAATTCTGAGATTGTTCTGTGTAAAATTAGATTTATCTGGTGTTTACGGCTGAATAAATCTTTCAGAATTTGATAATCTTTTTCGGGAATGAACTAGAATACTCTTGCAAAATCAGTTTCTTGAAACCATGCGTGGTTATAGAAATTTGGTGTTTGCGAATGAGGAGTTTTAGTTTCATTTTTCGGAATTAGATTGTGCGTGTTTGTTATTTGAGATAACAAACAGTTTCCTGCGGGAAACGTCCGGAACACAATGGGTGCTGTAACTGACCAGAACATTGTGGGTGCCGGTGTAACTCCTATTAATTTTGCATGAGTGCATATTAACGACGGGGGTTACTAATTTTAAACGGCCATTATTAAATACATTTATGTGGTGAAATAATGGGTCGTAACTCCTTTTAGTTGTGATTTATTGCAATTTAATTTGGAGGGTTACAAATTTTGTAACGGTGATCATTAATGAGATTAATGACGAGTATTTATAACTTCTTATTAATTGTGGTTTAATCGCAATTTAATTTGAAGAGTTATATATTATTGTAACGACACTCATTGTTGGCATTTATGGAGAGTTTTATTAGCTACCTACGAATTACATTGACGAGTCGGTTACATATTTGGATGAAAGTTTATTTAATAACAAACTTTGTTCATACAAGAGAAAATAATTTGATGATAGACAAATTATAAATGGCCGTTGAGTTTTATTTTAAGAATAAACAAATATCGGCTAATTTATTATTTTGTTGAAATAATATCTTATTAATTTGCTGAAAGAACATTTAATAATTTGTTGAAATTAACATCTTATTAATTTGTGAGAAAAACATTTAATAATTTGTTGAAATAACATTTTATTAAGTTGTTTAAAGAACATATTACAAATATGTTGAGATTGCTACTATTGAGAATAGTAATTTAGTAATATTATATTACGTTATTGGGGGAGAACCACGAGGGTCCCACAAATATGGGGGTAACCTGTCAATCATGTAGATCGAGAATCTAAACGTACCCAAAAGCGCATACGGGCGAGTGGGAGAAAACCTAACGGTTCAGTGGTATGGACTTAAAACGTCTGAAATAAATGATATCGTTTCATTTACCACATTAAAATCGATTAAGTTTCTCCGTGACAGTGCGCATGTCCTAAGTGAGGACATGCGCACTGTGGGGGGTTAATGCACAAACTGTGGGGGGTTAATGTGTGAAAACATTTTAAACGTTTGGAAATCCACTAACAAGTGCAAGCATACAAATCTGAATCATGACTAGTGGTTATTGAAACCTAAAGTGCAGTAGCCTTTCGGTAGCTAAAACACTAGGATCAAAGTGTGATAAGTTTGCTTGTTTGTAGCAATACATGAGTGACTATTTGTTCAAAATGAGCATTTTAGTCGATACTCTTGTGGTCAATAATGACATGTTGAATTATTCAACCAAGTCACTGATTTGACATGATATAGTAGGTGATGAAAATATAAAAGATTAAATGTTTTATTTTTCTAAATCTATTATTTAAATTGAAACACAAATATGAGTTTGTGTTTGAAGCAATGTATTGCAAAGTTTTCAGTTCGAAATTTCGAACGGAGTACATAACCAAATGGTTCGATGCATTTGAGATGAGTGCAAAACCAAAAAGGGTTTAAAAGATATTTCCTCAATTTATTGATGGATGTATTAAACACTGATATGTCTACTTGATGAGAAGTAAAAATAAATCAGTTGAGATATTCATTCAAGTAAGAATGAATACGTGAATTCTATTGTTGAGGATTAAGACTTGTCAGAAAACATGTTTAATCATGGGTGTTCTGTTGTGTTAATCTACCAACTTTAATCCAATGATTAAGTGTTAATCATTAAATGATAGACTATTTTTGGAAGTGTTAGATATTGTCTAACTAGTTCCGAAATGGTATATTCACATGGATATGAATACATGATCAGTGTGATTGAAACGGTGAATATGAGACACCGTTCACATAATTGTGTTGATAGAATGATACCAATCGTTAAAGAACAACTTATTATGCTCTCGAGCAAAAATGTAGTTCTTAAACGATGAATATCATGTTGATAAGTTCAGGATTAAACTCTAAATTTGTACGGGAAGTGAGCTTTCCGCAAGCTATGTGTTGAACAAACTATCGCTTAGGAAGTTGGACCAAACAGTCAGAATTATAGAAGGCATGGTGCCTGACTATAAGTTCGTAAAAGTTTTGGTGCTACCTAAGAAAGGTCTCAATCTTGTTCCTTGAAGGATTTGGATAGGATCGAAAACGGTAGATTGTGTGTTCATCGGATAAGCACAAAATATAGTGCTGACCGGTTTCTAGTGCATAAGGCATATGGCTTTAAAGTGCATATAGAACATTGTTCTATGCCCGAGAAGCATACTTTCTAAAAGAGAAGTTTTCCGCAAAACTCTAACGCCGAGTGTGACCAATACGTTGAGGGTTCAAAGCATTACGCTACCCAAGACAAGTGAACACTCAAACGGTGCTGGAAAAATGTGGAAAGTGAATCTTTTAAGCAAGATGAAGTGCATCGGCATGGTAAAAGGGTAAGTAATGAAACTTCCTTTGTCCCTTGACCTTCATGAGTGAAGGTGAATCGACGACATTGAAATAATCAATGTTTTCCATATAATGTGTATATGGGAAGATGCCATCAACAATGAGCTTGATAGGCACGTGAGGAATAAAGTCAATTACTTTAAGTAAACTGACGGTTTTGATAATTTTAATGTCTATACTAAAATCTCTATAAAAAGGACGCATCATTAATTAATGAGAACATGTGTTTTATAAATGGAGATCTAGAGAATTAGGAACAACCCATTGGGTCGTGGTTCCGTGTAAAGTAAGCCAAGGTGCGAAAACTTGTTAAGTCGTTATATGGACTAAAACAAACACCTAACTTATCATAGGTAGTCTCTTGTGCGTCAAGAACTGCACTAGACCAGTTATAGCCAACTCAGTGAGCAGACTCAGTAGGTTTGCCAATGAGGCTTCTCAGATACATGAGGTATACTGCCAATCATGAACTGCATTATACAAGATGTCCAAAATGTTTGGAGGGTATTTAGATATCAAGTGTATCTCGAACTTTAACAGTACAAGGTCCATTAGTGGATATGTTTGTACTTAAAGAGGTTGCAGTCTTATGGAGGTCTGTAAAATAGACCTGCATAGTTGGAGAAACTGTAGAGTTAGAATTCATAACGTTGAATCAAGCTACAGAAGAGGCAGATTGGCTGAGAAGTCTTAGGAAGTATTCCAAGTGGCCAAAATCTGTTCCCGCAATAAACGTGTACTGCTGCAGTCAGTCAGTTATTAAACGGGACCAGAATAATTTGTATAATGGAAAGTCCCGAAAAAGTCATGACATATTCGTCGGAGACACAAATCCGTAAGAGGAATTGCTAGCAAAAATTGTGGTATCCCTAGACTTTGCAAGGTCTAAGGATAATAATGCGGATCCATATACAAAATGCTTAACTCGTGGAGGAGTTGGAGCATCATCGAGGGAAATGGGGTTTGAAGCCCAATAAATTGGAAACCTTCGCATAGGTAACCCAACTTGAACTGGAAACTTCAGTCTCGGGTTCAATGGGAAACTGAATTGTGCGGGTAACCAAACAAAGCACTCGAGAACATAAGTTCTCAGCCCATTTCTATGATGAAAGAGTGATAGACCTGTACCATTTTAAGGGTGAGCATGAGGCTCTTAATGAATCAAGTATCTCGAAGGTCGAGTGGGGTGAGTCAGGACACCCTTGACTTGAAAATCACCTATAACGAGTGTGTATGACCGATACTATGTGATGATCTAGGGCTAAATCACTAGAGCACTCGGTTGAATTTGCCAAGGCAGTCTAGGGCCAAATATGGACAACAACCAAAGGGCTTAGTAAGTGGTGTAGAGAGGACACTGTGTGAGTATTACCCTGGTATGCACAAACGCTAAAAGGTTCAAGGCTACCCAATAGTAGCATATCAGATTTTACATCACTATGGCAGGTTCAAGGCGCGCGCTACCTGTCCTTATGCAGTGAATTCTCATGGTTCTCTCGCTTGCATTTAGTTGCACATTGCATGTTTTAGATCGCATTCATGTGGGGGATTGTTGGAAAAAACCAAGTGGTTTTATTTGAGTGAATGCTCTCTTAATTTAGTGGTTACAAAAAAAACCACTCATTCTTCCCATTTATGTGAGTCTTATAATTGTAAAATGGGTTACAAATTGCATGTTTATAAAATAATAATCTTGGTTCCTTTTTTGGCCTAACCCTTTTGTTGAACCATGGGGTTCAATAATTGATTTTGATTATAACGTTGATTATGTTTTTAATGATTTTACGATTTCTCTACTTCGATGATATAATGCTTGTATTTTCCAAAAAAATAAAATGTAAATTTCAGAACACCAGAAAGATAGAGCACAGAAAAACGAAGCCACAGGTTCAAGCGGAACCAGAATCGGAGCTAAAACGAAGGAGTTATGAGCTTTCGAAGAATAGCGAAAAGACCAAAAAACTGCCAGAGAAAACGACCGATCGTTTTTGGTCCAAATTCTTCCAGAGAAGTCATCTGAATAACGACCGGTCGAAACTCAGAAACGACCGATCGTTTTCTGAAAAACGACCGATCGACTGCAGAAAACGACCGATCGTTTTCTGCAGATTTTAAAAACAGCTTTTCAGCTTATTCTGGAAAGTTGCTTAAAACCAATGGTTAAAACACTCAACCACTTCCAACGGTCAGAAAACACAAGACAGACCTTTTGGTCCATAAAAAGAGCCAAATCCCTCTCCCAAAGACACAACATTCATACCAATCTATCATCCTTCAACCTCTCTCATTCAAAACCCTAAATATCACCATTTTGGTGTATATATTCGAAAAAGAGGGTAATTAAGGAGAAAGCGATTCAAGCTCAACCAACATCAAAGACTCACCAATTAGCTTATTTAGAAGCAATAAAATAGTGAGTGTAGTTACATTATTGTAACAAAATTGTAACGAGTGATTTATACACTCATTTGTGAGCGAGTGATCGGGTAGAGGCTTTGTAAGCAAGTGAAGCTTAAAAGCTCTAGGTCTTTTCATTTGGGACACTCATAAAGTGAGGGGGAGCTTAATCGGTTGATTAGCTCGATAGGATTGTAATATCCGAGGAGAGGACGTAGGCCGTTTGCCGAACCTCTATAAATTGCGGTGTCAATTTCTTTTCCTAAACTTTTACTTTCCGCAACTTATATTATTGCTTATTTTCTTTCTTGCGTTTAAGATTTCTTGCATTTCATTAACGTTTATTAAACGCTTAAGCTTAGAATTGCGATAGTTGGGTTGTTAGTTGCCATTAATTTTAAATTAGGCGAAAAACGCTAAAAACCTTATTCACCCCCCCCCCCCCTCTCTAAGGTTTAGCCACACGGGCCAACAATTGGTATCAGAGCCCTGACTCTTGCATATAGGAATCTAACGATTTAAGAGTTAAGATCCCGATGGCTAATGTACTTAATTTCACTTCCGGTATTGCTTCATCCCCCAATACTCCACCATTTTTTGATGGGATAAATTTTTCATATTGGAAGGATAGGATGAGCATGTTTTTACAAATTTATAATGTTAAACTTTGGATGACTATAAAAGTAGAATATTCCGCACCTACATCCGAAAATAGCGAAAACCCAATCCCCGTAGAGGACTTAGATAAGCTCAATTAGAAGCCTACTCTACTAACGCTAAAGCAATGTACGCTATTGTTTGTGCCGTTTCCCCTAACGAGTATAACAAAATATCCGCTTGTAAAACGGCTAAGGATATGTGGGATAAGTTAGTAGTTATGCACGAGGGAACTAACCAAGTTAAGAATTGCAAACTCCAACTTTTAGTTCATGACTACGAACTTTTTAAGATGAGCGAGGGTGAAACTATTTCCGATATGCTTGCTAGATTTACCACTATTACTAATGGATTAACTTCTCTTGGTAAGTGTTTGTCTTGTAAGGAAATGGTCTCAAAGGTGATTCGAAGCTTACCGAAAGAATGGGAACCAAAGGTCACCGCAATTCAAGAGGCGCACGACATGAATACATACACTCTTGATGCATTGACGGGTTCACTCATTACTCACGAGATCACCCTCAATAGTCACAAGCCAATCTCAAAAAAGAAGGAGATAGCTTTCAAAGGAACAACTTGTGACGAAAGCGATGAGCTATCCAATGACGACGAAAATTCAATGCAAATCATTCGAATCGTCAAGAAAATGCTCAAGCTAAAAGACCAACGCAAACATAAAGGTAAATCGTCAAATAATTCAATTTATTCTAACGATTTTGTTTGCTATACTTGTGGTAAGGAAGGGCACATAGCTAGAGATTGCATCAAAAATCGCAAGAGCAAAGGCAAGAAGAAGATATCCGCTTCAAGCTCTGGCGATAGCTCCGACCAAGATGAAGTCGCTCACCTTGGTTGCTATATGGCCGTGGAAGACAACCATGAACAAAACCTCTCATCCACAAGCGAAAGTGACAACGATAAGGTAAAAGATTTATCCCATGATGAATTAATTCATATGTGTGGAATTTATTCCGAAAAACTTCCTAAGCTTGTAGAGAAGGTTAAATCTCTTAAAAAGATAAATTCTTCTCTCGATGAAGAAATAAGATCCTTGAAAAGAGATAAAAATTAAAATGAGTCTATTACTACATCGTCATTCTCTTTACATGATATAGATGACGAAAAGGAAGACTTGAAAGACAAAAACAATGATCTCATTATTCAAAACGAGTCTTTACAAACCGAGATCAACTTTCTTAAAAATGAGATGTCTAGACTTGCTAAAACTCTTTCAAAACCATCTTCTTTAGATTGCAAATTATTAGAAAATTTTGAAGAGTTAAAGGATGCTTTCGATAAAGTTAAAAGCAAAAACAAGCTTTTGAGTTCTCATGCTTTTAACTTAAATGACAAGGTCAAGGTTTTAGAAACCGAGAATGAAATGTTAAAAACTAAAAACAATGAGCTTGTCATTTCCATTGAAAAACTCGATTTAACAATTTCAAAGTTTTCTAAGGGTAAAACCGTTTTAGATAACATTTTGAGTTGTCAAAAAGATTTCAATGATAAGAGTGGTTCAGGTTTTGATTGCATTAGTTCCACTTCAAACAAAACCCGCTTCGTCAAGGCCTCTAACATTTCTAAAACTCCTACCCCGCCTAAACAAGAGGTTGTTTTTACCAAATGGAGTACTTCCAAGATTTTTCAAAAATCTTTTAATGATAGAAAAGGGTTAGGTTTTAAAACCAAATTGGATACTCCGAAAAACTTTTCCAAAACTTCGTATAACTCTCGTTATACTAAAAAGTTTATGCATTGTGTACATTGTAGTAGAAATGAGCATATTTCTTCTAGATGTCCTTATCGTTTTCGTGTTAGTAGAAGCGATTTGAAATGAGTAGTGAAGACCCGTGTCACTAACAATGTCGGACCCAAAAGAAATTGGGGACCAAAGGACAAAACTTGTGTTGTAGGTATCTCCATCCAAAAGGAGAAAATCAACAAGTGGTTGACAACACCGGCAAAAGTCGAGGAAGTCAAGAAGATCGACTCCACTATCAAGAATGAAGTGCCATTAATCGACAAAGGTGGAAGGCATACCAACAAATGGTACCACCTATTTGGACTCGGAAACTCTCAATGCAAATGCCATTAGCGAGCGGACTCAACATCACATATTCGGTATACTCTAATCTATAATATCTACATATATGTGATTAGTTGGGTAATATGCATCATAATAACATTTTTCTTGTTTTGATTTTTCTTTGAAAACCCTCCACATAATCCCAATTTTTTATTACATTTTGATAATGCCAAAGAGGGAGAAAAATGATATTTAGAGAAATGCGATTTGTTAAAATGGAGGAGATATCTTTCTTATAAAATCATCATTAGTTTGTCATAATCAAAATGGGGGAGATTGTTGAACCATGGGGTTCAATAATTGATTTTGATTATAACGTTGATTATGTTTTTAATGATTTTACGATTTCTCTATTTCGATGATATAATGCTTGTCTTTTCCAAAAGAATAAAATGTAAATTTCAGAATGCCAGAAAGATAGAGCACAGAAAAACGAAGCCACAGGTTCAAGCAGAACCAGAATCGGAGCTAAAACGAAGGAGTTATGAGCTTTCGAAGAATAGCGAGAAGACCAAGAAACTGCCAGAGAAAACGACCGATCGTTTTTGGTCCAAATTCTTCCAGAGAAGTCATCTGAATAACGACCGGTCGAAACTCAGAAACGACCGATCGTTTTCTGAAAAACGACCGATCGACTGCAGAAAACGACCGATCGTTTTCTGCAGATTTCAAAAACAGCTTTTCAGCTTATTCTGGAAAGTTGCTTAAAACCAATGGTTAAAACACTCAACCACTTCCAACGGTCAGAAAACACAAGACAGACCTTTTGGTCCATAAAAAGAGCCAAATCCCTCTCCCAAAGACACAACATTCATACCAATCTATCATCCTTCAACCTCTCTCATTCAAAACCCTAAATATCACCATTTTGGTGTATATATTCAAAAAAGAGGGTAATTAAGGAGAAAGCGATTCAAGCTCAACCAACATCAAAGACTCACCAATTAGCTTATTTAGAAGCAATAAAATAGTGAGTGTAGTTACATTATTGTAACAAAATTGTAACGAGTGATTTATACACTCATTTGTGAGCGAGTGATCGGGTAGAGGCTTTGTAAGCAAGTGAAGCTTAAAAGCTCTAGGTCTTTTCATTCGGGACACTCATAAAGTGAGGGGGAGCTTAATCGGTTGATTAGCTCGATAGGATTGTAATATCCGAAAGAAGATTTTTAGTAAAATACTCGGTAGTACCGAGGAGAGAACGTAGGCCGTTTGCCGAACCTCTATAAATTGCGGTGTCAATTTCTTTCCCTAAACTTTTATTTTCCGCAACTTATATTATTGCTTATTTTCTTTCTTGCGTTTAAGATTTCTTGCATTTCATTAACGTTTATTAAACGCTTAAGCTTAGAATTGCGATAGTTGGGTTGTTAGTTGCCACTAATTTTAAATTAGGCGAAAAACGCTAAAAACCTTATTCAACCCCCCCCCCCCCCCCCCTATAAGGTTTAGCCACACGGGCCAACACCTTTCCAAGACAAGTTTTATACATGTCATCATACACATATTCACACACATACACACATGCATACATATAGAGAGAGAGTACCGCACCACCAACGACCAGACCGTGGCTCGGTGCCGTTTCTGCCGAGTCACATGTGATAGACGTTGTACCTTGGAAACGAAGTGCCCCATTTAGCCAGAAGTAGAGGTGGCGGGGCAAATATCGTTTAAGGGAAACTGCTTGCAGTTATCTCGTCTCGGACTTTAGTACATTTCGGTATCATTTACATTATTTTTGTTAAATGTTGTAATTGATAATTATATATTTGAGGAAACCATTTTCTGTTCATTTGTCCATTTCTTTTCCGTAGAAATTATTGTGTTTATTTACAACGTATCCAACAAAAAATACACTTAAATAATCACAGAGGGACTATAGGATAAAATATAAATAGGAAATGATATATAATAATAAGAAGTTATGCATATCAAAAAGTTCTCTAAAAGAAAAAAAAAATGCATATCAAAAATATTTATACTAAATGACCAGTGATAGATATTTTGGTTCGATTCTATATTCTTGGAGCTTAAGAATGTTACGATCGAAAAGTGAAGTTTAAGATTAAAAAAAATTATCTTTGAACAGTGATCGCATTGAAGTAAAATCCAATGAATGTTAAGTAGATGATCAAAGAAGAGAAAAATCAAAAGAATGTTTTTTTTTTAAATTAAACCTAAACTTTTATTGAAACGACCGTAACAGCTACAACTACAAACTTACTTAAAAGTTACATCTGCTAAACTTCAAAACCTACTCCTTACTTCTAGCATTTTAAGAAGATAATGCTCATAGAAGCTGTATTAAAACCAGATACGGTTGTAGAGGCCAATTTAAGAGACATTAAATTGGGGCCTCTAACCGACAAGTGGTACATTTTTTCAATTATATGTATTGAAAAATTATTGTTTATTGCTTATCGGTTAATATCACTCATATTTGTTTTATATTTACTAGTTAGGAGTAGTGTATGTTCATCACTAGACTGCATCAAACAATTAAATGACACGGTTTAGTTAAAATAGTCTATTGTATTTAATACGTTATAATTAAAACAATTTACTTTAAACACGGTTTAATAAAAAGTCATATTAATGATCATTATTGGAAAAAGAACTCTAATTTAAGGTCTCTTTTTTAAATTTAATTTGGGCCTATAAAATACTGAAGGACGGCACTGATTAAAACACAAAAGTACAGACAAATTAAACAATTTCTCATAGCTTTTTGGAGCTTCAAGTCTGAAGTCTTGAATCCAAAACAACTTTTTGGGATGAGACCGATATACCAGGATCCATATTTTGTTGCATTGAGAATGAGACCATAACTTTGCAGTTAATGCACCAAAAACGATGCTTTCAACTTCAAAAAGATTGTTAAGTATATGGAACAAAGAAAAGAAAAATGAAAAGAATATCAAGTAAATGGATCAAAGAAGAGAAATATAGCAGAGCTTCAACATTTTAGTCGAATCATTTTGGGTGCATTTTTAAGCCTGAGATCTCAATGGTACATAACTACGAATAAATAGTTATTCTGTGTTTTACATGTTAATATGTTATATATACTATTAGGGACGGTATGAGACATGTCAGTTTAAAAAATACATAATGATTGTGATGAAGCATAAGGACCGTTCTAAGAAAGCCAAAAATGACGGCATGGTCTTATATTGGGGGTGCCACAGTTATACTATAGGCTACTAGCTAGCTGTTGGAATGTATTGTTTGGTTTAAACTTTAAATTCATATAGGGTATACTAAGGGTTTTTAAGGGCTTATTGGTGTGACATCAACTTTCAATAATATTTTTTTTATAACTCATTATTTTCATAATATTTTTAAATATAGGCCACCTTACAAGTGATAAAAGTGATAAAAAAAAATAATTATTTTCGTAAATTTTTGGTATATTTTTTATTTACTTAATAATTCAAACAAACAATAAAAAAAAACTAAAAAAAACAGTTTTTACGTTATTTTTTTAGATTTTTATATCTTTCTCGTATAGATTATAATATATTTTTTAAACATTAAAAATAACTTTTAACCTCTTTTTTTACATTTTAATATTTTTTCCGTATAAATTATAAGTTATTTTTTAAGTTTAAAAACAGCTTTTAAGTTCTTTTTTATTGAGCCGAGTGACTGGAACTTAAAAAAATTTCGGGTCAGAATCTCTATTTAAAAAATCTTTATGACTAATATTCTGGGTTTTTTAATAAGCTCCATTTAATTTCTTTTACAAATTTAACTCGTGACAGCCTAAAGTTTGATAAATGTGAAATTTGTTTCCACATCCACCATCAGATATGAATTAATAGGGCATGTTATGTCAGATTTTCAGTCTTCATTATTAAATTATTCTCCTGCAACTGGCTCGGCACTGCTTCATGTTGCAGGTATAAGAATAACGGATCCATTTTTGCTCCTTTGAAAGAGAGCATGTATTAAACTTTTCAGGCAGTAAAAATGTGTATTTTTATATGTTATATTTTTGTTTTAATATTTTGGAATCAAGATCGAACGATTAACACTACCGTAAATCTAGTCCATTATTATTTAGGTGGTGTCACATACTAAAAATTAAACACATATTAATGAACTCAAAAATATCTATCTTAAAATTAATTCAAAATTAAAACTAAAAAATACTAAAAATTTAACGCATGTTAATGAATCCAGAAATATCTACCCTCAAATTAATTTAAAATTAAAATAAAAAAATACTATTGGTTGACACACCCTAAATAATAGTGTATTTTGGAATGAACACCGAAACCAAAACCAATCCAGAAGAACTGGAGTTAAGAAATAAAGCAAACGTTTTATTGGAATCCGGATCTTCTGCCTCCTATTCTCTACCTCTTTCGTGTCTCGTTTCTTATTTTCACTCAAATTTTAAATTTTCAAAACTTGTTACGCAAATTTATAAGATTTTATATTATAGTGTATTCAAATTTTAAAACATTTGGACATAATATTATTTTAGACAATTTTTCTAAAATTTAATTTTTGATTTACACTAATTTATACATTTATTCCAAAATAAATTGTGTGTGAATTTTCTTTTAAAAATAATTATTGGAATGTATTGATACATGTCTTATAGTAATTGTACAATTTTTTTAAAATTTTTTAGAATTTTTTTTTTGATAAAATAAATAAGGGGATACGGAAAGGAGTAGATAATATGGGTAGAATATTTTAACTCGTTTTATTGACATTAGTCTGGTGTATATATATACAATACAAAATATAAAGGATATCTTAGTTATTATTACAATCAATTAAATATAATGATTTAAGAAGTAAATTAAGGAATATTTACAGGTAATATAATCTATAAACGGAAAGCATAAGATTAGGAGAAAATTGATTAAGAGATTGATTTGATGATCTCTATCATGCCCCCACAAGATGGACGATCGGTTAGTGAGACCAATCTTAGACATGGTTTCATGGAATCGAGTGCAAGCAAGCGGCTTAGTGAGAGCAACTGCTAGTTGATTGTTGCCGGAAATATATGACACACGTAGGTCTTGATTCTGAACATTCTCACGAACAAAGTGCTATTCAAGTCCTAAATGTTTTATTTTTGAGTGGAACTTTGGATTTGCTATGTAGCTCACATATTATCACACTAGATGATTGATTTGTTTGTGGTTAGATATCCCAACTCACGAAGTAAGTTTTGAACCCATAAGTGTAAAATTTCGTATTTTTAATTATCTTATTGTTGTTGTTATTTAAATATTCTTCTTATTAGTATCCTGGACCTTAATTTCACTGTTAGTTATCAGAAATTAGAGAATTAGTTTGGCAATCCTTGTCATAGTTAGGTATGATTTAATATGTATGTAAAAGGAGAATAGCTTGGTTGCATGTAATAAACCCTTGTGCGTGAGAAAAAAAATGCATAATAAATGATCATGTAATTAAATAAAAGGGTAATTCCCTATAAGTAACTCATAGGAAATTATATTCCACCTAGATATCTTGATAATTTCACATTCTTCATAGATACCATTTTTTAATTATTTAGTTTATTTACTTAATTGTCATACAAAAAAAAATATAATATACATATTTTATCTCTCTACAAACCCAAAAAAATAGTTTTAAATTACAACAAAATAAAAAAAAAACACAAAAAAATTATAAAAATGAAAAAAATCACAAAAAATATAAAAAATAACAAAAAAAACAAAAAATTATAAAAAAAACATAAAAAATTATAAAAAATCAAAAAAATCAAAAAAAATATAAAAAAATTATAAAAAATCACCAAAAATCACAAAAAAATTATTAAAAAATACAAAAATCACAAAAAAATTATAAAAATTACAAAAAATTACAAAAAATTTAATAAAAAACAAATTTTTAAAAAATTACAAAAAAATATATAATTTTTTTTGTCAATATAACACTTTTTATACCGAAAAATCAAAAAAAAATAAAAAAAATTATAAAAAATCACAAAAAATTATAAAAAATTATAAAAAAAATCACAAAAAATCACAAAAATTCACAAAAATTCACAAAACATTATAAAAAAATAACAAAAATCACAAAAAAATTATAAAAAATGAAAAAAAATCACAAAAAAAAAGAATTATAAAAAAAATGAAAAAATCATAAACTTTTTAAAAATTTACAAAAAATATATAATTTTTTTTTGTCAATATAACACTTTTCATACCGAAAAGTGATTTTTTTTATACAAAAAAAATGGTTTTTTCATGATAAATGTGCCTTTTTTTAATCTGAATGAGCTGAAAGTGCATCTATTTCAGTTAAAAATACATATAATTCAGTCAAAAGCGTATATAGTTCAATAAAAGTGTATATAGTTCAGTCGAAAGTGTATATAGTTAGTCAAAAATGCATAAATTTGAGTCGAAATTGCATTCAATTCAGCTGAAAGTACGTCTACTTCCGTTGAAAGTGCATACAATTCAGTCGAAAGTAAATATAGTTCAATAAAAGTGAGTATACATATAGTTCAGCTAAAAGTGCATCTGTTTCAGCTGAAAGTACATCTGGTTCAGCTTAAAGTGCATCTAATTTAGTGAAAAGTATATATAGTTAAGTCAAAAGTGCATATAATGTAGTCGAAAATGAATATAGTACAGTCGAAAGTGCATATAGTTCTGTTAAAAATGCATCTGATTCAACTAAAAGTGCATTTGGTATAACTGAAAGTGCATATGGTTCAGCTGAAAGTGCATATGGTTCAGTTAAAAGTGTATCTGGTTCAGCTGAAAGTGCATATGGTTCAGACAAAAGTGTATCTAGTTCAATAAAACCTGCATCTAGTTCAACTAAAAGTGCATATGGTTCGGCTAAAAATGCATATGGTTCAGTTAAAAGTGTATCTAGTTCAGCTGAAACTGCATATGGTTCAGACAAAAGTGCATTTAGTTCAATAAAAGTGCATATCGTTCTGTAAAATCTGCATATGGTTCAACTAAAAGTACATCTGGTTCGGCTGAAAGTGCATATAGTTCAGCTAAAAGTGCATCTGGTTCAGTCGAAAGTGCATCTAGTACAGTCGAAAGTGCATAAAGTTCAATAAAAGTGATTTTTTTTTCATTTTTTTTTATAATTTTGTGATTTTTTTCATTTTTTTTTATATTTTGTGATTTTTTTCATTTTTTATAATATTTTGTGATTTTTGTGATTTTTTATTATTTTATTATTTTTTTTATTTTTTTATAATATTTTGTGATTTTTTTTTATAATATTTTGTGATTTTTTTTATTTTTTATAATTTTTTATGATTTTTTTCATTTTTTATAATATTTTGTGATTTTTTTCATTTTTTATAAAAAAAATTTTTGTCATTTTTTGTCATTTTGTCATTTTTTGTGATTTTTTCATTTTTTATAATTTTTTGTGATTTTTTTTAGTTTTTTTATATTTTTATAATATTTTGTGATTTTTTTTTATTTTTTATAATTTTATGTGATTTTTTTTATTTTTTATATTATTTTATGATTTTTTTATTTTTTATAATTTTTTTTTATTTTTTTGTGATTTTTTGTATTTTTTTTAAATAAAAATACATTTTTTTTTATTTTTACAATTTTTTGTGATTTTTTTTCATTTGTTTTGAGATTTTTTGCATTTTATATAATTTTATGTGTTTTTTTTCCATTTTTTATGAAATATGTGTATGGCATTTTGGTAAATAAAGTAAATAATTAAAAAGTGATACTTATAGGTAATATGAAATTATGGAGGTACCTATGAGGATTATAATTTTAAAAGTGATACCTATGTGGCATTATTTCTTAAATAAATAGGCTATAAATAGAATACAAATGGTTAGAAATTTATACCAATAGGTCCAATATTGTAAAACGGTATGTGCAAGTATGTATAGAGTTATTGTCATTCATTAGTCCGTCCATTTTAGTTCAAATGTTACCATTAAAATCCTACGTTATATATGTATTTGACTATAGAGTTTTACTGATGTTTTTAGTTGAAGGAAATGAGAGATAGAGAGAGGGAGAAATGAGAAGCAGCGTAGGTAACTCTGAGTCTGACTCAGAGTCCACGGTCATTAAATATTGTTACAGTACATTTCATATTTTAACTATAGTAATATTTAATTGCTGTGGACTCAGAGTCAGGTTAACTCAGAGTCACTGCATCCGGATAAATGTGAGTGAATTTCTCCCCCCCCCCTTTGGCTTTCTCCTCCACCCTTGCCATGGCTACCTCCCCTCCCCCTCCGTTTCCTCCGAGTGTTCTCTCCTTCTTCGAGTCTTCCGTGGAAGGCCCACCTCCACCTCCGATCAAGATTTACGGCTCCTATAAGTATGCCTCGTATTCTACACCTACAACCTCTCCCGCGCAACGAGTGGTGAATTCTGGTGAGCTCCCTCAGTTTTAGCCCCCTTTTCTAGCTCACTGGATGTTGACACGGACTCCAAGTTTTCCAAATTCAAAGTCTACCCGTTTATACCCCTTCCTATTACCCAGCATGTGTTTACACCACACACTAGTAACCCATATATATAGGCTTGCTTTTACACAACCCCTACTCTTTCCCCCTACAACAAATACACACATTCTCCCAAACCCAACAGAGAATTTGCAACGCCAATCCCCTTCTCTTCCCACCAACCGCTCCGACGACCTAATTCTAACCTCCAATAATTTGTCGATTCGGAAACCTACAAATGAAGCTCCACCTGGCCCCACCTTGCCATCTCGCCTTACCTCCACCTCGCCACCCCCTTCGAGTCATAACTCCTCTCACACACCCTCCTATTGGGCTTCTGCGGTCAAAGAGAATAACCCCTGCTTGCAACTTCATTTTGTCGAACCTTTGGCCTTGGGAAATGTTGTTAAACTTGCTGAAGGTAGTTCCGTAGATGGGGAAGAAAAATGGAAGGGCACCTTGGTTGGTTACTTCTCAGGAAGGAGTCTAAAGGTCTCGGATGTTATTCGCAAGGCGAGATTTCATTGGAATAAGTTTGGCCTAGTCGATATCTCGATTGCCGCCGAGGGTATGTTTCTCTTTAAATTCACTAATGAAGAAGCTTGTACCAAGGTTCTTAGCCGCTGCCCTTGGTTCATGTTGGGTGTGCCCATTTTTCTCAAGAAATGGTCCAGACTTGTAGATTTTGATAAGGTCGCGTTTCGAACCTTCCCAGTGTGGTGCAAGTTTTTTAACATTCCTTCGGTCTATTGGACGGGTTCTGGGTTAAGCGGAGTTACGAGCCGTGTTGGTGTCCCTCTCTTCACCGATGAAATTACCGCTTCAGCAAAAAAGCTAGACTTTGCTCGGTATTTATGGACTTGAGGTTAGATTCTGACTTCCCCGACTCTTATTGGGTGGAAACAGGATTTGGAGAAAAATTCGAAGTTCACGTGGTTTATAGCTGGAAACCGGTTAGTTGTAAAATATCAGGACATACAAACGCATCCTTCTCCTCTAAGAAACCTTCTTCTGGCTCCACTTCTCCGCTCCCACACCCTCGCCTCCCTCCTAATCCTAAATATTCGATATCCCCCTAATCCTAAACCACAGTCGAAAAACCATGCCCGTTTTAATTATAGAGCTGTCACAAATAAATCTCCTCCTTCATCGTCAAGTCCCCACCGCCCCTGCCCCTCTCACCTGTCTCCTGTTGGCAAAACCTTTCGTTCTAGCCATGTCACCTCATGTCCCTCACATACTTTCCTTCCCCTACATTCAGAGGACCTTATTGCCAACACTCCTTCCTCATCAACCTTGGCGTTGGTTATGGTAGAGGAATCGGAACCGCTACAACTTTCAAACCGGTTTGGTATTTTAGGCAAGGATTTGGATAAGGAGTATATTATCGGTGAAGGATCAGGTGGACTTTTTGTGGATCTCTCGTGCTTCGGAGAGCTGGTTAATTCTTGTCAAGAGGTTGTCTGTGTTGAGTCGGCTTTGTGTTCCCTGTCTTTTGGTGGTGTCGAGAGAGAGGTTATTAACAATGGCCCTCTCCTGCTAGGTAATGGCTCCCCTATCTCTTATAATGTTTAAATTAGCTTGTTGGAATATCCGTGGACTTAACGGCCTTGAAAAACAAGTGGAGGTTAAACAATTGATTGTAGAAAATAAAGTTACATGTTTGGCATTGTTGGAAACTAAACTAACTGTGGACACTAAGGATAGGATTTGCTCTTTTATCGCTCCGAATTGGTTATTTGTTGATAATTTCGAAATTGCTCCAAACGGTAGAGTGTTAAGTTGGCTGGGATCCAAACTTTTGGGATATTTCGGTGTTATCAAAGATTGGTCGTTGTATTTCATGTCACCTCTCAACTAAAGACTCGACTTTGGTTGCTAATGTGTCATTTGTTTATGGGGCTAGTTTAAGGGAGGATCGGAAGGTGCTTTGGAATTACATTTCTCTAAATAATGCTTTGTTTAGTTGTCTTCCGTGGATGGTATTGGGGGATTTCAACGTGCTTCGCTATCCCACTGATAATAGTGGGGGCCGAAATGTTTGGGGTCCCTCTTTTGAGGAGTTCCCGCTTTTTATTAATGATAATTTTCTTGATGATCTTCGGTTTAGAGGAATTTTCTACTCTTGGCATAATAATAATAGTGCTAACTTAATTCAACGAAAACTTGATAGTGTTGGTTAATGAGCTTTGGGTGACAACTTTTCTTGATCCGATGCTATGTTTCTCCCGTATGGAATTTCCGACCATTCACCCATAGTTATAAAATTATGTAATACATTGGTTAGTAGCCCTAAACCGTTCAATTTTTTTAATCATTGGTTGAATTTCGATGAGTTCTTTCCTACCGTTGAGGTCGCTTGGGCGAATGATTTTCGTGGATCAAAGTTTTTTACGGTGTATAAAAAGCTTTATGGTGTTAAGCAAGCTCTTAAAAGTCTAGCTCATAAGAAAAAGATTTTATTAGAGGCAGCGGTTACAAACCTTAGGCATGAATTAAATTCGCTACAAATAGATCTTGATTTGAATGGGTCTGAGCAAACGGTAGTGTTAATTAACTCTTTAAAAATTCAACTTGCGGATTTGCTTCGAGTGGAGAGGAGTGAAAAAAGACAAAAAAGTAGAATCCAATGGCTCAAAGAGGGCGATAATAATACGGCTTATTTTCACCATTGCGTTAACAAAAGGAATGATTTTAACCGGATTACTAGTGTTCACCTTAGCGATGGAGTAACGGTTACCGACCCCGTTGAGGTTAAACACACCGTTGTAAACTATTTTAAAAAGATCCTTGGTAGTCGTCCGTCCCAAGTTTACCCGGGACGTGAGTCTCTCCGCCCGTTCGTCCCACATTCGATCTCCCACTCAATGTCACACTTCTTAGCCTCTCCTATAAGTGATAAAGAAATAAAGGAGTGTATGTTTAGTCTTCACTCGAACAAACCTCCCGGTCCGGATGGCTTTAATGCTATGTTTTTTAAATCCGCTTGGCATATTGTTGGTCGAGACGTCATAGATGTGGTAAAAGAATTTTTTTGATCAGGTACCCTTCTAAAACAAACGAATAATACTATAATTTCTCTCGCCCCTAAAGTTACAAATCCAAACTTGTTAAGTGATTATCGACCTATTTCTTGTTGCAACACCATTTATAAGTGTATCTCGAAAATTCTTGCAAATAGGCTCCAAGTGGCCCTACCCGATATTATTGACGATAACCAAACCGCTTTTGTCAAAGGAAGACGTATTAGTGACAATATATTCCTAGCCCAAGAAATTATGAACGGCTACCATCGCAATGAGGGTCCCCCTTGGCTCACGGCAAAAGTGGATAATTACGAAGGCTTATGATTCGGTTAGATGGGAATTTATTTGGGATACTCTCTCGCTTATGGGGTTACCTAGTGTGTATATAAGGTGGGTAAAAGAGTGTGTGACTTCGCCGATGTTTTCTGTAGCTATAAATGGGAGCCTTGAGGGTTTCTTTCCTGGAGCTAGAGGTTTGAGACAAGGTGACCCGATCTCTTCTTCGCTCTTTGTTATATGTATGAATGTGTTGACGAATATAATAAATTCAAAAACGGAGTCCCCTGATTTTAAGTTCCATTCTAGGTGTGGGAAACTTAAGCTTGCTCACCTTTGCTGCGCTGATGATCTCTTTCTATTTTCGAGGGCGGATGTTAACTCCGCGACCATTATTGTTTCGGCTCTAAATTTGTTCTCTAATCTTTCCGGGCTAGTTCCTAACCCTGACAAGTGCGAGTTATTTGTAGCTGGCATGAATGCCTTGTTGAAAAAGGATATTTTGACCATTTTAGGCTTTAAAATTGGTGTTCTTCCTATTCGTTACCTTGCTGTTCCTTTGATCTCTATTGGCTTAAAATCCGGTGATTGTGCAACTTTTGTCGACAAAATTACCAAGAAGCTTACGTCTTGGACCGGAAATTTTTTATCCTATGCGGGACGGCTTCAACTAATTAAAACGGTGTTATTAAGTATGCAAAGCTTTTGGTGTACCCACTTCCTCCTTCCCGTCAAGGTTATCAACTCTATCGAAGCTATTATTAGGAGTTTTCTTTGGACGGGCACAGAACTAAGGTCTCATTCAGCAAAGGTTTCTTGGGAAAATCTTACGTGTCCCACCTCCGACGGCGGTCTAAGTATTAAACGAATAAAGGAGTGGAACAATGCATTTATGGGTAAACATCTTTGGTTTCTTGTTGACCCGAAACATTCCTCTTTATGGAAGCGGTGGGTTACTATTTACCTTATTCGTGGAAGAGACTTATGGAGTATTCCGGTGCCTTCCAAGTGTTCTTCAATGTGGCGGAATATTTTACAACTCCGTGGGTTTTTCAAAAATCATTTTGTGTGTGTGTGTGTGGTGTGTGTGTGTGGTGTGCGTGTGTGGTGCTATTTCACCTTCCCCTTTGGCGACGACAAACCCGGTTCCACCTGTACCCCCTGAAAACCTGTCCCTTGCAAACACCCAGGATTTTTCAGCAAATATTAGATACAGTAATTCCTCCATAAATTCTAACCTAAATTTAAACCAAACTACCCAAGCCCACAATTTTCTAAACATTGACCTATGGCAGAACCTAACCCAATTCTCCCTCCCAACACTTGGTTTTTTTTTATACACCCATTTTTCTATAGCCCCTGCACAACCAAACCATTACAGGCCCTTTTCTACCACCTCACTTACCCAACATTCCCAAGCTCAAGCCTCTCACCCTCAACTCGCAAATTCGAACCCAGCCATGCCACCTCCTAACCATGGGTCACCTTCGGTGCTGCCACCGTGGGTCCCACCGGCGACTCGCCTCTGGCCTAACTTCGAAAACCCGTCTTCTAGCTCCTCACCGACGGCAACTACTAGGACGACAAGAGTGACGGCAACAATGAGAAGAAGAACCTCGACGACGACAAGTTCACCAAGGAATAGAGAGCCTTGTGCAACAACTACAACGGCATCGACGACAACAACCCACTCATCCACAACTACGGCATCGGCAACAACGGCGACAACAACAACAATGTATACGGTATCCAATAATGAGCTACCCTCTCCGGCAATGAAAATTATTTGGAAACCGGATCCAATTCATGGATTTTCCGTAAGTTCCGCTTGGGAGTTAATTTGAACCAAGAAAGAAAAAGTTGATTGGCAACATATAGTTTGGGTGAATATTTCGCCACCAAGGTGCCGGTTTATTCTATGGCTAGTGGTTCTTAATAAACTCACTACTTTTGATCAGTTACAAAGGATGGGCATCGTAAGAGTTAATGGTTGCCCGTTATGTCTAAAGAGTGCGGAAAGCATAGACCATCTTTTTTTCCAATGTGAGTTCTCAAGAAGGATTTGGTCAATAGGGTGTTCTAAGTCGAGCTTTATCGGCTCGTGTTCCACGTGGAATGAGTGGTTAAAGTGGGCTTTAGTCACATTCAAAGGTAAAAGACCGTCCGCTAAGTTAGGAAAGTGCCTTCTATCATCTTCGGTATATTGTGTATGGAGAGAAAGTAACGCGTGAGTGAAAGACGGTAAAGTTTCAACGCCCGGAAATGTAATGAAAAGAGTAGAATTTTATGTTGTAAATAGAATGAATCTTTTATGTAATGTAAAAAATGATGCTAGGAATAGATTTATTGGTAAACATTGGAGACCAAGTCCCGAGTTTGTCGGTGACTAGTCTTGCGTAAAATAGAGTTAGAGTTAGTATTAAGTAGCTTGTAGTTCGTTTAATTTATAAGGGTTCACCTTCTTAATATATTTATCGGTCCGTTTACCTTTAAAAAAACAAGACTATAGAGTTTTACATTGCATTAAAAGGCCACGTTTGGTATAGGGGGAATGTAATGCAGTAATAGCATATA
The DNA here is from genome assembly GCA_963682055.1 of Primula veris. Classification (NCBI taxonomy): domain Eukaryota; kingdom Viridiplantae; phylum Streptophyta; class Magnoliopsida; order Ericales; family Primulaceae; genus Primula; species Primula veris. Next base: position 6,589,248 of record OY821750.1, on the reverse strand, counting down.
TATATATATATATGTCCTTTAGGAAGAGTTGTTCCTTAGCCTTTTAAATATTTTTCTCAGTTCGTATATATGTGACCATATCTGAGGCATAAGCAGAGAGGAAGAATCATCATTTTATTTTACTAATACCACATTTATACCTCATCTTAACATATAATATTGAGAGTCTCGTACAAATACTATAAGAGGTGCGTGGTAGGAAGAACATAGTTTGTCAAGGCAGTGAAGAATATAGTTATGCAAGTATTTTGAGATTACTGGAATATAGTTCGTTAGCGGGGTTATAGTTTTTTTCTGGGTTATTCGACCCGTTATTCATGTGAGTGGTTTTATGTTACTATTATTAAGTATCCCGTTGCATGTTTTGTTACAAATATTACATGCTCATTTTTATTATTTTCATGTACCATCTATATATGTACGTATTAATTTTTTTTTTCCATCATTCCAAGAAAGAAAGAAAGATCAGTTTATTTCGGTGAAATCCGAAAAGAAACGAGTTTATTTGGAGTCCGAAAAGAGTAGTTTATTTCGGGGAGGTCCAAAAAGAGTTGTTTATTCCGGGGAGTCCGAAAAGAGTAGTTCATATCGGGGAGTCCGAAAAGAAAGAAAAAATTTCCTATATATTATTTTATTGTTTTTTTAAAGTTTATTTTTAAAGAAAGGTTTTACATTATTATTATGCATTGGGAAAATTTTAATAAACTCACCTGCTGGTTTTGAAAGAAAGAAAAGAAAGATTAAAACTTATTTTTGTCTCATATTATTATTGTAATACTTTATTACTCACTAAATTTCTTTATTTTATCCCTCAATTTTATAATGTTTTCAGGTGTATAATTGAGATCGAGTTAGTTGGGATCAGACAAATCTCTTAGGGCTTAACATTTAAATTTCGCTGCGCTGTAATTGTTATAGTTTGTAATATAAGTTGTCGAGTTTTACGAGAACATTTAAAATTGTATTGTAAAATGATTTTTTTTAAGTGTTTTATTTGATGAGCTTGTTTGAAAATGTCTTTTTTTAAGTTAGGCTTTGTATAGCACGTACCGCCGCACGTGTTATTCGGTCGTGTGACACCCACTGAGTCTGAGATGTTACATTTTTAACTCAGTAGCAGTCGCAGTAACAGCTCGGTACTCAGCTTCAGTGGAAGATCGAGCAAGAGTTCGTTGTTTGCGGGAACTCCAAGATATAGGATTTCGACCCAAGTATACAATATAACCAGTTGTAGAAATATAGTCATCTTTATCACCAGCCCAATCAACGTCTGTAAAAGAATGAAGAGTGGTGGGCGAATCTCGACGAAGTAGTAAACCTTGGGTAGTAGTTCCTGCTAGATAGCGTAATAGATATTTCAGAGCGTCCCAATGATCTTCAATAGGTTTGTGCATGTATTGAGATAGTTTGTTTACAGCAAAGGAGATGTCAAGTCTAGTTAAAGAAAGATATTGTAGGCTTCCCACAAGTGCTCGGTATTCTGTTGGGTTGGCTAGTGGGGTTCCAATTTGTGTGGATAAGGGAGGATGCGTGACCATAAGAGCGAGTACATGTTTGGCATTAGACATATGTGCACAGGTTAAAAGGTCTTGGATATATTTGTGCCGGCTAAGAAAGATGCCTTTAGGATGAGGGAACACTTTGACTCCAAGAAAACAAGATAGGTTACCAAGATCTTTAAGAGAGAAACGGAAGGATAATTGAGCGATGAACTTGTTTACAAGAGTGGAATTTGAGCCAGTAAGGATGATATCATCAACATAGACAAGTAGGTAGATTAAATCATGATTATGACGTAGAGTAAATAAATATGTGTCTGAGATTGAATTTGTGAATCCAAGAGTCAGAAGATAGGATTTGAGTTCATTATACCAAGCTCGGGGAGCTTGTTTAAGGCCATAGAGATCTTGGCGAAGTTTGCAAACGTGTGTGGCATGAGATTGACTAAAAAAACCAGGGGGCTGGACAATAAATACGTCCTCCATAAGAGAACCTTGGAGAAAATCATTGTTAATGTCAATTTGACATAGAGACCACCCATAGATTATGGATAGAGAAAGAACGGTATGGACAGTAGCGAGTTTAACTACGAGGCTGAAAGTTTCAGTATAGTCTAGGCCGGGACATTGGTGGAACCCTTTAACTACTAGAAGAGCCTTGTAACGAGATATGAATCCAGCCGGATGGAGGTTCATTTTATCAATAGGTTTGCGAATATTGTTTTCATAGGCGAGTGAGAGGGCATGGTGGAGGCGGAGGTAGGGGGAAAGAGAGGGAATATAGGAAACTGATAGCTGGGAAGGGGTCGAGGATTCATCTGGAGTAGTTGAGGGAGGAGCTTGCAGGTTTTGGAAGGGAGTTGGGGTTTCGGCTGTAGTAGTCGAGTGAAGAGCTTGCGGGTTTTTAAAGGGGTAGCTAGTGTGGGTGATGCAGCGGGAATAATGGGGAGAGGAAATGCACACCATTCGTCCGATTATGTGGACATGTGCGGTGGTGCTGACATAGAAGAGGAGGAAAATGGGAATTTATGCTCAATGAATTTGACATGTCGAGAAACAAAAATTTTGTTTGAGTTTAGAACATGACAATAGTAGGCGCTTTGGCTAGCGGAATAGCCAACAAAGACACAAGGAAAGGAGCGGGGTTCGAGTTTATTTGAGGTATAAGGACTTAGCCATGGATAACAAAGACATCCGAAGCTATGAAGTTTTAGATAATTAGGTGTGTGGCCATGAAGTTTAGAGTAAGGAGATTGAAGCTGAAACATATGAGTAACCATACGATTAATTAAATAGCAAGCAGTAGCGAAGGTAACAGGCCAATATTTTCGTGGCATAGAGGAATGAGTGAGTAAGGAAAGAACTGTTTCAACAATATGACGGTGACGACCCTCCGAATAGATATTGTTGTAACGACTCGGAAATTTCATTGTTTATAATTGTACTTTTATTAGTAATTTTAGTTTATGGTGTGCTTATGTGTATGTTTTTAACTATTAATTATATTAAGTTGCAAGTGTATAATATTATTGGGTGGTGTTTGTAATTAACAATAATAATGTGGGCTAAGCAAGTAATCAAGTTAAATCTAAAACCTAATTGATACATACATATACGGTATACATACTACATACACACACATACGTTTTATATATACATAAATACATACCCCGCATGTGCGGCTGGAGATTTTAGAGAGAGAATAGAGGGAGTGATCAACGACAAAGTGAGAACGAGTGGAGAGAGAATTGTCCATGGTCTGGTCAGGCCACCGTGACAAATAGCAGTGATCGGTTTTTCGTTTTTTTTTTTTACAGCGGCTTAGGGAGCCGCCGATTCGGGGATCATCGGGTGTCTACACACACACGAGTGTGACAACCACTATAACTAACCTAAATTTAATTTAAAATTCAAATTAAATTATTTTATTGGTTGTCACACCCTTAAAAAATATAGATCAGGTTCATACAAGTGTTTCTTCCCTTATTTTCAAAAATACCCTTACTTTGTACAGAAATTACAAAACTGCCATTAAAGAAAAAAAACTGTCAAATACGAGTACTAATTAATATAAACGGTTACCATTCTATTCTCATCACAGGATTATTGTATATTTCTATTTTCCATTGACAAAATTCTCAATCCATGCATCAAAACTCTTACTATATTTGTTGAATATAACAAAAAATCAAACATTTTTGTAAATGTTATAAGAACTTTATTTGGCTAGATCTCCAGTCTCCGCCCTCAGGTTTTATATATCGCCTTATTTTTCTTTGGCAATTTTTATAACCATCATTTCACTAACAAATTTTACCAAAAACATAAATTCACATATTTCACGTAACCCGTATCCAACCCGTATCCAAGATTGAACACACGATTAAGGTTCACATATAAACATATCTCAATTCACATGTTAGCCACAAGTAGCTTTGTTTAAGGGTTAATTATGATTTGCTTACCTGTGTTTTGGCCTATTTTAGAATTGGTGACCTAACTTTTTACAATTCCATTTTAGTGACCTAAATTTATACTTTGACTTGTTTTAGTGACCCGCCGTTATATCTTTTAGATGAAAACCGTTTTAAAGTTTCAATTTAGCCTGTATAGTTTAAAACTTAATGATAAACGCTTAAAAATTGTAAATATTACACACTTATATAAGCTCACTTAAATTACACACTTATATAAACTCACTTAAATTACACACTTATATAAACTCACTTAAATTACACACTTATATAAAACATGCGTTTAAATAAGTTACGCAACTAGCAACTAAAATGAATACAAGTATCGAACAACATATAAACTATATTAGTTGTGATGATATAAATATATATTTATAAAGTCATTGAATTGAAAGTATACTTACTAACAACTCAATTTCAATGTAAAGGTTAGAATCTAATTAGACTCTTATTTTATTTTAGCATAAGACCCGTCATTCAAAAAATTTATTAGTCTTTAAAATGTTTAATAATGAACTTACATAATATGACCAAAAAAAAGATTTAGCTTATATTAATTAATTTGTAGCATGTTATTTGATAGTTTTATATCATTTTTAAATTTGCATTAACAAAAAATAATTTTTTTTCAATTTACATATAAAGATGTAATTTACATTTGATAGTTTTATAAGATTTCATATAAGTGTTTTTATATGTGTATAATTTTTGTAAATTTTAAGCGTTTATCGTAAATTTTTAACCTGTACGGTCTAAATTGAAACTTTAAAACGGTTTTCATCCAAAAAATGTAACGGCGGGTCACTAAAACAACTCAAACTATAAATTTAGGTCATTAAAACGGGATTGTAAAAATTTAATTCACCAATTCTAAAATTGACCGTCAACAAAGTATAACTAAGCCTTTTGTTTAAATTTATCTTTGTTATTGCAGTGAATAGTGTATTCATTTATGTTGACATCCTATTTACATTACAGTTATCAATCTTCTCTTTTGCTCTAATGGTCAACTTTGTTAAAACTGTTGTTTGTTTTTAATTATCTTCTAACTCAGTTATCAAAGCTCTAAAATAAACCGATAAGTTTTGCTACCAGGAAATCATAAATTTTGTACAATTCCTTTTGTTTAGGTAAGTGCTTCTAGACAATAGTATAATGGGAATCGTTTTAATAATACACCAATAGGCAGAGCTCTTAAGATGCGACAAGAGAAGTACAAATTTATATTTTAAACTTGGCTATTTGAACTGATTACTTTATCATAATTGTTAAGGTTCAGGTTCTTTGAAGTGTTTGATTTCTTCTCTATAGCGTAAATACATGGAACAAGCTAAGCACAAGTTGGTTTGGTTATTTTTTTTAATAAAAATTCCCAAATTTTATTCTTTCAAAAAAAAGTTTATCCCCCTTTTGTATGCTCCTCTCTGTTGTCGAGAGGATGTATCATGCATAGTTGACCTTCAATCTACCTGAGTAGGGGTTATTTCTGTTTTAAAGCTTATTCCAAAGTCACATGTAAACTTCTATGTTTGTTTCCTCTCTATTCTTTTGCATGCAAAAAAGAGAGAGGATAGTATGGTCTAACAAACATGATAGGGAGTTAGAAATGGTTTCTAATATTAACCATCAACTCCAGCTGAGGTTAACTTATTAAAAGATGAGCAAATTATTGATCATTGTAGCTTGGTCTTTTGCCATTGTGATAATCGAGAGATTTCTTTAATCATGGTATAACTTTTTTTGTGCCCTAATAAAGTAATTGTTTGCGGCACAATAATTGTGGATTGGATTCTTCGGTTAATTGGTATCTCATTATTTGGATTAAGAATCGTACCATTGAACTTGGAGACTCCTTCTATAAGTTACCTCTTTCTAATCTCTAACAAGATATAAAGGCAATTCTGATTTTCTTGGTTGCAGCTTCTAAGCACATAGGTTGTTCTATTTGAGACGAGGTGGAAAATTAAATATGTTTCATGCTAAACATTAATTCCTACCGTCAAGGAACTTAAAGACCCTGCATTTAGTTGACATATTACTTTGCAGTAAGAGTTATGTTTGGTTGCTGTATTTAAGAGTTGTTTTTACTTGAACATTGTACCAAAAAAATTAGATGACCAGCTTGATAAGCTACAAATTAATAGCACGTGTATTGAAAAACTAGAATGGTTAGCGTCTCGGTTTTTGGTTTCCTGTGTCCAGTATTTTTCCAACTTAAACTTAGCTTTCGATTTTGCTTAATTCAGATCATTAGCTCAGAGTACCATGTTTCAAACCCAAAAGAGAAAAATATAGGAGAAATATAACATATTTCAAATTACAATCAGAGTCCAAATACGCTTTTCACAGTTGTATGAGTTCAACTCTTATTTTCTTTGGGATATTTTCTGATTAGATGATACTTCATTTGCAAATTATGAAGACGTAGGTTTTAGAACTTGTGAGTAGAACTGTCCACGACATGGCGTTTGGCGTTATTCGAGGCAGTTTAAATGGGTAAAGAAGCCCTTTTAGTTGTAATTGGGTATCATATATGATGTCGACATTGTTTGCTTTCCTCTTTCATGCTACTCAATATCAATGTTTTAAATAGTGTTATCGATAGCGTAACGTTTTTTCGAGAGAAACGTTAAAAGGGCAAATAGCGTTGCTACATAGCGCTTTGCGATGTACTTTTTTTTTTGCCTAAATACATATAAATATGGCATTAAATTCAGAACATCTAATAAAAATTAACTAAATATATATAAAAAGTTATAACTAATAATCACAAAATGATTGTAGTTAAAATGTCAGAGCATTTACTTTGTTTGCAATAGATTTGAGGTTTGATTCTCTTTAGCTTTCAATAATTTCATTAAAATTTTAAGGAAAAAAAAATTGGATTGCACCCGCTATAACGTAATTAAATAGGATCCACTATAGCGCGCTATTGGATTACACCCGCTATAGCGTAAATAACGTCCACTATAGCGTCTATATAGCGCGAATTTAGCGCTTCTATATTCAAATAGCGGTTTATCATAGCGTTTTTTAGCCGAAAAACGCTATTTTACGAACTATAACGCAATATAGCATGCTTTTTAAAACAATGTTCAATATCTTCTATTTTCATAAAAGAGACGTGGTAAAATGGTTAGGATCTGCCTGGATAGAATCCCGGTGAGAATTAGTTTCATCGTCTCAAAGCACCCTTTTCATGTGACTTTTTATCTACTTTAATTATTATGGATGGTGGGCGACAAAAAAAAACTCATCCATTGGACAGATGGACCACGAGAAGCTTGTTAGCTTTTAGATGATATTCTACAATGTCTCGTCTCAACCGTTTATAACATACACAGAGAGAGAGAAAATCCTCTTACTTCAGACCGACAAATGTTGTCGCCTTCTTTGTCTTAACTTATTAAAAGGTATTTTATTCATCTTTTATATCAACTGCCTAAGACCAGAAACCCACCCAAACTACCAAGGTTGTCGGCTTGTCGCCTTCTCGGCTTAGTCTTTCGATGACCTTCATTAAAATGATTTAGTTTTATTCGTTCATTAAAATACTGCACTTCTGTATATATGATTTCAGCATAGATTTTTGGGTGAGCTAAAATTTAGCTGATGATTACATTGAATTTCAGTACTAATTAATTTTATAGACTATTTCGTTTGAGATTTTACACAAAGCTGCTGGATTATGTATGTTTAAGAAAAACGCAAGGTGTCCATCTTAAATATTTGCAGTTTCCGTGGGTTAAAACGGCAACATGCTTAAAGCTATTCGTTTCTCAGTTTTCACTTTTTTAAAAAAAAAAATTAGTGATTTTTCTATATGATTGTATTGAACTTATCAACATGGATTGCGAAGTATTTATCGAATAGTTTGTATTTAATGATTAAGTTCGAATATAAAAGGATTTAACTTACGGGCTCTGCTCATTTAGCTGCAGCTTTGAAGCATATATATGAAGTCCGACTTCCTATATTTTTTGACTATCTGCTTGAGAATGATTTGTGTAAGCATGTACAAAGGTGAGCAATAGACTAACCATTCTGTAAAATTTATGATTACAATGTTAGTTTGTGCATGTTGCAGGTGTGTCACAAGCACGATTATTATCACGGTTGTCCACTCAAGGCCATTGATTTTGGGCAATCCATGTTCTTTGAGGAGCAATATACTACTTAAACAACGTACCAGTGGGCTGCATCTTTCAAACAAATAAGCTGGCTATTTTTAGAATGAGAACAAGAAATTTATTCCTATTTATTTAATTTGTTTAACCAAATACATCGAAACTTATTATAAGAACAAACTACAAGTAAGCAGATTTCAGAAACACATTCAACTACAAAATTGCTTTGTGATGTTGTAAACTTCTGCAAAAATATTGAGATTTATAATGAATCCAAAATTTGCCAGATTAGAATTGAGTATGGCAGTATAGTTGGGCTCCGTGTTATCCCCCTTTTTGGGCATGCAAGTCCTAACAGTAACAAAAAACGATACATAATTGTTTGTAGCTTAGTTTTCTGACTTCAGAAGTTATGTTTAATGAATTACGTTGTGCAGATAGTGAAAAAGAAATATCACATGCAATAGTGCTACGCGAAATAGACTTCAAGAGAGATCTGTGGCCTAAGAGGTGAAGATCTTACTGAGTCGTTCTTTGAATTATGCAGTTATCATAAGGGACAGCATCGCTTCATAAGCTCCTCAAGAGTTGGTGTTGATCTTTCAAAGTTGTCGTACAGCTAAACATGGAACCAATAGTTAGAGACTTCAAGTGTTTACTTGTCTTGAAAGCCGAATGTATATTAAGTATTGGAGAAATGGACACAATGTTGGTGATTTTAGTATCATCAATGTATTTTAGTAGTAATGTGATTTATTATAGACCGATGCAATAATGCGTTAAACTCGGAAACGAGTTAGGGAAGTGCGGAGTGCACGCTCGTCGAGCCAACGTATAATTGAATATGAATAATTGAAACGGGGTTCCTAGGGGCAGAGCCCCTGGCGGGGTCCAAGGGGCGAGAGCCCCTGGCTGGGGTCCCGCTGGACCCTTTCCCAACAGTTGCTTCCTTTCCGGAAAATTTTGAATAGTTGGACCCTTTCCCAACAGTTGCTTCCTTTCCGGAACAGTTGCTTCCTTTCCGGAACAGTTGCTTCCTTTCCGGAACAGTTGCTTCCTTTCAGTTTCGGTTATTGATCTCCTATATAAGAAGTCATTTGGCCTCGGTTTTGGATACAGAAACATATAAGAAAATTCTCTCTACATTTTCTAATCTATTCTCCTTGCGAGAAACAGATTGTTCTTCAAGAATTATCCCCACAAAGATTTCGTGAACCCAGGCAATAATAGGGTCGAAATACTTTGTTCGGAAAGTGTACGAACACGATTCTTCGAAGTTATCCAGGATTATCATACCCTAAATCTCTAACAAACGAACAAAGTATTTTCTGATAATCATGGCTGGAGGAAGCACCGTCAAGGAGATAACTACAAATTTCAGAAAATTGGACAAGTTTCAAGGACAAGACTTCAGGCGTTGGCAGAAGAAGATGCATTTCATGTTGACAACGTTAAAGGTGGTGCACGTCCTGTCTACACCGATTCCAGAATTTGTAGAGGATGACACGGTTGAAAATCTAAGACGCAGATCAAAGTGGGAGAACGACGACTACATTTGCAGAGGGCACATTCTTAACGGTATGTCTGATCCCTTATTTGATATTTACCAAAACGTGGAATCTGCAAAGGAATTATGGGATTGTCTCGAATCCAAGTACATGGCAGAGGACTCATCCAGTAAAAAATTCCTGGTAACCGATTTCAACAATTACAAAATGGTTGAATCGAGGTCTGTCATGGAACAATTCAATGAACTCCTCCGAATCCTTGGACAATTCACACAACACGGATTGAAGATGGATGAAACAATATCTGTCTCAAGCATCATAGACAAGTTGTCTCCTTCGTGGAAGGATTTCAAACACAATCTGAAACATGGAAAAGACGAACTGTCTTTGATCCAACTTGGAAGTCACTTGCGCATAGAAGAATCTCTAAGAGCGCAGGAGGATGACAAAGGAAAGGGCAAACAAATTGCTGGACCCTCGGTTAATATGGTTGAAGAGGGTGGTAAGAACGATAACAACAAAAACAAAGGAAAGAAGCGTGCTTTCAAGAACAATAAGGGCAGTTTCGGTGCTAACAAGAAACCGAAACTAGAATGCTGGAAGTGTGGCAAAACAGGCCACTTCAAGAGGGATTGCCGTTTCGGCAAAAAGCACGACAACGCGAATGCAGGTGGTTCAGGAAAAGGGTCTAAGGACCAATCCGAAAACCAAGGATGATGCTATCGCGTGGTGGATTGATTCTGGCGCCACAACACATGTTTGCAAGGATCGTTTCTGGTTCAAGATTTTTGTTCCAGTGGAAGATGGTTCTGTCCTCTACATGGGAGATGATCACTTCGCTCCCGTTGAAGGCAAAGGAAACGTGGTGCTAGAATTCAGTTCTGGAAAGACTATTACTTTGTTTAATGTTTTGTATGTTCCTAAATTACGTAAGAATTTAATTTCTGGTCCTGTATTAAATAAGCTTGGATACAAGCAAGTGTGTGAATCCGATAAATATGTTTTATCGAAGTCTGGTGTGTTTGTAGGATTTGGATATTATAATAATGGTATGTTTATGATTAATTTGAATGGAGTTCCTAATGATTCTGGTTCTGTATTTATGTCTTCTTCGAATGTTATCAATTTCTCGTTATGGCATGCTCGTCTAGGACATGTACATTATAAAAGAATGCATGAAATGTCTAAAGATGATTTAATTCCTGTTTTTAATGAAAATGTAGAAAAATGTAAAACTTGCATGTTAACAAAGATCACTAGGCAACCTTTTAAAAGTATAACAAGGAAATCTGTCATTCTTGAATTAATACATAGTGATTTATGTGATTTGCATGCTACTCCATCATTAGGGCATAAAAAATATTTTATCACTTTCATAGATGATGCATCTAGATTCTGCTATGTCTATTTGTTGCACGCTAAGGACGAAGCCTTAGATAAATTCAAAATTTATAAAACTGAAGTTGAAGTGCAACAGAATGTGTTAATTAAAACATTGCGTACAGATAGAGGTGGTGAATATTATGATCCTGTAATTTTCCAATCCGTAGGAATCATTCATGAGACTACGGCACCTTATACACCTCAACAAAATGGTGTGGCTGAAAGAAAAAATAGAGTTCTTAAAGAAATGGTGAATGCCATGTTATCTTACTCTGGTTTAAGTGAAGGGTTTTGGGGAGAAGCTATGTTAACGGCTTGCTATTTGTTAAATAGGGTTCCTAATAAAAGGAACAAGACTACCCCATATGAACTTTGGTATAAGAAACGACCAAACTTAACATTTTTACGTGTTTGGGGTTGTAGGGCCGTGGTTAGACTCCCGGACCCAAAAAGGAAAACTTTGGGTGAAAAGGGTATAGCTTGCATCTTTGTTGGATATGCTGAGCACTCCAAGGCCTATAGGTTTTATGTTATAGAACCTAATGACTCGATTTCTATTAACACGATTATAGAATCGAGAGATGCCATATTTGATGAGAATTGTTTCTCTTTTATACCTAGACCAAAGGACTCTATACCTAATTCAGATGAATCTCTAAGGGATGATCATTCAATTGATGTGCCAAGTGAGACACTTGAACCCCGTAGGAGCAAAAGAGCTAGAAAATCTAGATCTTATGGATCTGATTTTCAACTATATTTAGTTGAGGGATCAAGAGATCAGATTGGTACTCAATACTATTATTGTTATAGTATAGAGGAGGATCCAAGAACGTATGATGAAGCTGTGAAATCTCGAGATTCTGTTTTATGGAAAGAAGCAATTGATGAAGAGATTGGTTCTATCATGAAAAATAATACTTGGGTATTATCTGATTTACCACCAGGTTGCAAACCATTGGGTTGCAAATGGATCTTCAAAAAGAAGATGAAAGTCGATGGTACAATTGACAAGTTTAAAGCTAGATTAGTTATCCAAGGCTTCAGACAAAAGGAAGGGATTGATTATTTCGATACCTATGCTCCAGTTGCCCGTATCACTACTATTAGATTGTTGATTGCCTTGGCGGCTATTCATAATCTAGTGATTCATCAAATGGATGTCAAAACAGCATTTCTGAATGGTGATTTGGAAGAAGAAGTGTATATGAAGCAACCTGAAGGATTTGTAATGCCTGGTAATGAGCATAAAGTGTGTAAGCTAGTTAAGTCGCTGTATGGGCTGAAACAAGCTCCGAAGCAGTGGCATCAAAAGTTTGATGAAGTTGTTTTGTCTAATGGTTTCATTCTAAACCAAGCAGACAAATGTGTATATAGCAAATTTAATACATCCGGTAAAGGAGTTTTCATTTGTCTATATGTTGATGACATGTTGATCTTTGACACCGACCAAAATCAAGTTGATAAAACGAAGAATTTCTTGTCATCAAAGTTCTCCATGAAAGATATGGGAGAAGCGGACGTTATTCTTGGTATTAAGATTAAACGGGAGAATAAGGGGATTGTAATTACGCAATCTCATTACATTGAGAAAATACTCAAGAAGTTCAATTATGAAAGTTGTTCTCCAGTAAGTACTCCCATGGATCCGGGAGAAAAGCTTATGCCAAATACAGGTAAACCTGTGGATCAACTTGAATACTCAAGAGCTATAGGCTCTTTGATGTATGCTATGATTAGCACTAGACCGGATATTGCTTATGCGGTTGGAAAGTTGAGCAGATTTACTAGTAATCCTATTAGACATCATTGGCATGCGATAACTAGGGTATTCAAGTACTTGAAGGGTACTATGAATTATGGATTGGCATATATGAGATTTCCTTTGGTGTTAGAGGGTTATTCGGATGCTAGTTGGATAAATAATGCTGAAGACTCATCCTCTACAAGTGGATGGGTGTTCTTGCTTGGGGGAGGTGCCATCTCATGGGCTTCCAAGAAGCAAACATGTATAACTGGTTCCACAATGGAATCTGAGTTTGTAGCATTAGCAGCTGCTGGTAAAGAAGCGGAATGGCTCAGGAACTTGGTATATGAGATTCCGATATGGCCTAAACCGATATCACCAATTTCTATCCGTTGTGATAGTACTGCCACACTGGCTAAAGCTTATAGTCAAATATACAATGGAAAGTCTAGACATTTGGGTGTTAGACATAGTATGATTAGGGAATTAATCATGAATGAGGTGATATCTATTGATTTTGTTCGGTCGCAACAAAACTTAGCTGACCACTTGACGAAGGGGTTAGCTAGAGACTTAGTGAATAAGTCGGTAATTGGGATGGGATTAAAGTCCATTTAAATCTATTAGCTGTGGTATACCCAATTCCCTTCGAATACAACGTTAGAAGCAGAATTCAATGTGGAAAGATCATAGTTAGAGATTGGAGCAATTGTGTTTATCTTCCCAAGGTATGTGCTCAGACCTGCAAGTGATGGCTAGGTTGAAGTATATCTTCTTAATGGTTCTTTTGAAAAATTGCAAATGCAGGTGCAAGATTAAAAGGATCACCTATGTGAGCATGAAGTTTTGCCGCTTCAAGAAGCTTGGACTTGGCTTCCTATATGCTTATTAATGGATAAGGACACATGGCTTGTAAAGTGTCAAGTATGAATAGTAGAGTATTGTAAGAAACATATGTGTACTATATCTTCAGATATTCAAATGGATTGACGGGTTCAATCGTTATGACACCCAGATTTTCGAGTATTTGGAATGTGTATTTGTACTAAGATGAAAATTCAATCGTAAGACATTTTCATCTATGCATTTGTTTGATTGTTATACCTGTGTGTTATACCCTTGTATATATTATTGTATATACTGAGTAAATCAAGGATTACACTAAAATGGGGGGGATTTGTTGGTGATTTTAGTATCATCAATGTATTTTAGTAGTAATGTGATTTATTATAGGCCGATGCAATAATGCGTTAAACTCGGAAACGAGTTAGGGAAGTGCGGAGTGCACGCTCGTCGAGCCAACGTATAATTGAATATGAATAATTGAAACGGGGTTCCTAGGGGCAGAGCCCCTGGCGGGGTCCAAGGGGCGAGAGCCCCTGGCGGGGTCCAAGGGGCGAGAGCCCCTGGCTGGGGTCCCGCTGGACCCTTTCCCAACAGTTGCTTCCTTTCCGGAAAATTTTGAATAGTTGGACCCTTTCCCAACAGTTGCTTCCTTTCCGGAACAGTTGCTTCCTTTCCGGAACAGTTGCTTCCTTTCCGGAACAGTTGCTTCCTTTCAGTTTCGGTTATTGATCTCCTATATAAGAAGTCATTTGGCCTCGGTTTTGGATACAGAAACATATAAGAAAATTCTCTCTACATTTCCTAATCTATTCTCCTTGCCAGAAACAGATTGTTCTTCAAGAATTATCCCCACAAAGATTTCGTGAACCCAGGCAATAATAGGGTCGAAATACTTTGTTCGGAAAGTGTACGAACACGATTCTTCGAAGTTATCCAGAATTATCATAACCTAAATCTCTAACAAACAAAAGTGTTCCAAAATAATTAAAGAAAGAAGTCGTACCCTTTTAGAAATTGTGTGAAGGTGTCATATTGTATAGTTGTCATATTGTATAGTTGAGTTCATACTGTTTTCTTAACAAAATTGTTTGCAGTACCATGCTTGTGAGTAGGGCGGAACGAAAAAACCGAATCGAACCGAATCGAAAAAGACCGAAACCGGAAAACCGATATTTTTCGGGTCGGTTTCGGTTTACAATACAATCAAACCGAAAAACCGGGAAAACCGGAAAAAAACGAAAAAGACTGAAAAACCGAAAAATAACCGGAAAAAACAGAAGAAAAATCGAAAAAAACCGAACCAAAAAATTTGCTCAGTTTCGGTTTTGCCAAAAACCGAACCGAACCGAACCGAACCCCACTTGTGAGTTTTATATCGATGACTATTACATACAGAAGCAAAATAAGCTTCGCCTGCTACTCAAATGTCGGGTGCCTTGTAGACCCCGCAGTTGGATGAAAGAATAACTTGCAAACTAATAGCAGGAACTAGATTTACAAAAAAGTATAGAGAAAAACTGAATCTTGAATTATTTGCTTTTCCCTTGCTTTCTATGTAATAGTTATTATAATGCTATGTTGTAATCGGATAGATCCACCTGCATATATTACATACTACATTTTAATTTTTAAAGGAGTTTGAGTTTCTTTTCACGGGTATAATTTAGAGTAGTTTTTTGAATCTCGCACAAGATTTTTAAAGGAGATCGAGTTTATTTTCTCAGGTATAATTCAGAGCAGTTTTCTGATCCCCGCATCTTACATGCGGCGGTTTCACTAGTAATGATAGATGCTTGGTCAATTATTCAAAACCAACCTGTCTAAATTTTGTAAATTTGTCGTGCCCTTGTCAAGTCGTATTAGAGAAGTAAAGAGGGCCAAAATCGCTATAGATTAGTAAATAATTTTAAAATAATTATAAATTGAGAAATAGTTTGTACAATATTGTTATTTCCGTATTTAAGTCTAAACAAAATATAAAATAAAATAAATAATAAAAAAAAACGAAATATACATAAACTGATATTATATCAGTGATATACATAAAATATATATATATATATATATATATATATATATATATATATATATACTGGTTTTCCTCTCTCTCTCTCTCCGCCGTCTCTCCGCCGTTTCTCCGGCTCCGACGACGTCTCCCTCTCTGTGAGTATTTCTCTCTCTCTCTCTCTCTATATATATATACTGGTTTTACCTCAATTAGATTGATTTGTGTCTCTTTATTTTTAACTGAAGTGACTTGAGTGTTAAATTTTCCTATATCTGATCTTTTTTGCTTAAACCTGAAATGGGTTTTCTTTTTTAGTTGAATTGAAGTTGAAAAAATGTATTTATTAAATATTTAGGTCTTGTTTGTTTGCATATTTTTAAGCAAATAAGCTCATTCTGGGGTCTTGCCTCATTGTTTAATTAAATTACTATGTGTCTTTTTAATTTAAACTGAAGTGGTTTGGGTGTTATTTTTTCATGTTTCTTATATTGTTTGCTTAAACCCGAAATGGTTTTTCTTTTTTAGTTGAATTGAAGTTGGAAAAATGGATTAATTAAGGTCTTCTTTGGTTGCCGATTCTTAAGCAAGTAAGATCATTTTGGGTAAAACCAATTAATTAAAATTAAAACTAAAAATGGCTTACTTAGTTCGGAATGGTAAAAAAAATTTAACTGAAGTGGTTTGGGTGTTAATTTTCCATGTATCTGATCTTGTTTGCTTAAACCTGAAATGGGTTTTCTTTATTAGTCGAATCAAAGCTGAAAAAAATGGATTTATTATATATTTAGGTCTTGTTTGGTTGCAGATTTTTAAGCAAATAAGCTCACTCTAAGATTGGAAAATGGCATACTTAGTTCGAAACGGTAGAAATGTTCTCCGTCACGTCAGCAACTGCGACGTGCTACATCACCCGATGTTTTACACCGGACAAGGGGTTCGGTACCGAAAGCTTGAGATCATTCTCACCACGGTAACTTTTTCGACCTTTGTTTTACTACTTTTACTTTTATGCATTGGAGTATGAACTTATAGGTATTATAGGTACTTTTATTGGTGGGTCTGGAGTGAAATTAGTTTCTGATGGGGGACTGAGTTATAAATCTTGAAAAGCTGAGATAATGTGAGTTTAGTGAAGTATTGTTGTTTGTAAATTAGTGCTTAATATAGGACTTTTGCTTATAAAAGTTAAAGTAATTTGATAGTTGTAAGTTGTAATTGTAGTTTCCAGTATAGGAAACAGAAATAGGTCGAGAAACATGGGAACGTCGCAGGAGAAAAAATATAATACTGAGGTTTACAAAAATAAATAATGGGAAACAGGAAAACGGGGTTTTCTTTTTAGTGGTAAACTGGAAAAAGGGTTTTATTTTTAATGGTAAACAGGAAAAAGGGTTTGTATTTTTAATGGGAAACGGGAAAAAGGAAAAAAAAAACATACTTTAGAAAAGGTAACATGAAACGCTGTAGAACGGAAAATAAAACCCAAACATTTACAGAATTGAATAATGGGAAATGGGAATCAGGAAACAGTGTTTTTTGAAAGGAGAAATGAGTCTCTAGGTGCTTAAGGTTCAAACCATCAGTGTACGAAATGGAAGTGGATTGTGAAGAAAAGTGCAAACTTTATATGTATTTTTTTTTTCTGAAGAAAATTCAAATATTTATCATTTGTAACAATGCGGATTTTTGCTGTTAGCGTCATTACAGTGTGGACTTAGAAGCTTTTATTGAAGAAGCTGGCAAAACCAGAAATTGCTGCGGGGATGAAATATTTATGTGGGGGGACTGAGTTATAAATTAAATGACTTTAAAGCTGGTATACTAGGAGATAGAGGATCTTTTTAATTAGCAAAAAAACGCTTTTTATATTTCGTAATTTTGACAATTTAAGTAAAAAGAAATTACATCCGGAACCATTATAAACATTGGGACGGAGGGAGAATTTTGTAAGGGTTAGTTAGCCAAGCCTGTTTCTTTTGCCCATCTTATTTAAGTTTTACTGCTGAGTCCTGACAACAGAACACTGTATTTCTAGCACCTACTTGTGTAAAAATGCAGTGTTTCGTGACAGTGTTAGAAATATATTTTAAATAAGTTCAAAACATAGGAGAAAAAAATATGCCTAATAAGTTCAATCCAGGTATGGTGAAACTTTTGCTAATTATTCTTATCTATCTTATTCAGAATATAGACAAGTTGGGGAAAGCTGGGGAGACGGTGAAGGTAGCACCAGGGTTCTTCAGGAACCACCTTATGCCTAAGATGTTAGCTGTTCCCAATATTGACAAATTTGTAAACCTTATTAGAGAGCAACGCAAGGTACATACATAGTCTTTGTTTTATGAACTTTTAGTTTTTTAAGTAAATCAATCTAGTGATTGATTATGCAAATGGTGGAATCAGGGGTTGTTTGGGATTAAAATACAAAGACTGGCTGAAGATAGTGTTGCTTTGATAGTGTTGTTTCTCAGTTTGGTGGCCATGTTTTGATTACAGGACGGGTATCAGTTAGTTTATTTAGGCTTCATTTGGTGCAACAATTTGTCAATGGAAAATGTGGTGGAAACGATAAAATCTCTTCACTTTACTGATCCAAAGATGTATTTTATTTGCTCATATTTCGCACGTAAAATTCCTGCACCAAACGGACCCTAAAGGATAAAAACGATGGTGTTTAATTAATACTGTTGAGCTATGACTTATGGGTCATTGTGAAAATAGCATATAGTTTTTGCATAATTCTTTGTCTACATTGTGATGGTTTTTAGATTTTATTATGGGGATTGTTTGATGTCTATCTAATTATGACATGTTTGGTAAACATATTTTGTATGTTTGAAATTTTTAAATATGCAACAGACATGGCTAGAAATCATTTCAGGATTTTGTTGATTTCTTTTCATTATGAGTTTTAATATCTTGCCGAATGGCAAACGTGGTTCTTGTGATGGGATAAGATCTGATGTTTTGATTGATCCCCTTGACACATAATTTGCATGCCTTCTATAAGTTAGTAAGATTCATCCACAGAACATTAAGTCGTGTCTTAATCAGATTTACCATGCCTTCTTTAATCTAATATATCTCTCCGCAACATTTCTTGGCGTCTTAAACAGATTTATCAGCCCCAGGAAGTTGAAGAGGTTAAAGTGGTGAAAACAGGGAAGGAAGAAAAGATGAAAGAATATCAATCAGCGGCAAAACGTCTTGATAGTGCTAAGCTGGTTTGTTCCCTATCTTACAGTATTACTTTCCACGCATTAGAGAAAGAGAGAAATTTAGAATTTACATATATCGCGTGACATGTATCACAAGGTTTGTTACTTCACCATTTGACAGGTTATTAGAAGGTTCACCAAGGTCGACAACGAGTTGCGTGAACCTGTGACGAAAGACGAGCTTATTGCTGAGGTATGGTTTCCTTTCATATACCACCACGTTTATTCCTTGTTAAGATAAACATATACTGATTTAATTCTATTAATTTAGGTGGCGAGACAACTGTTTGTGAAAGTTGAGCCTGAAAATCTGCATCTTCCAGCTCCTCTGTCTGCAGTTGGAGAGTTTGAGGTGCCACTTCGCTTGCCAAAGTCTCTTCCTTTGCCAGAGGGGAAAGTGCAATGGGCTCTCAATGTTAAAATCCGACGCCCATAGATTTTCAGTTGCTTTATCTTGTTTGTTGCCAGTTGCAAATTACACAGTTGTTTTTTTGAGGAACTATTTTATGTAAAACTCTCATGTTAACCTTTTTATTTTTGTCCAAGAGTATCAAAAGTTCAGAAATTTTCTGCATTATTTTATTGCTCGTACCGTTGTATGCTAAGATTGCTTACTCTTTGCATTTTGTTTTTTAGCCGGAATAAAATTAACTTGCTACGTGTGGGGAGAATTTTCATGTTTGTGTGGTTGCAACTTTTTCCTCGATTACATTGCAGTGTGTTTGATTGATCAGCTTAAATTCTCTCTTTTTGTTTTTCCGACTGGACGAAAAGTATAACTTTTAAGCTGATAAAACTCGGTTGTTTCCAAGTCTTGAAAGTGTCAGTTTATTTGCTATAATATCCAGGCAAATGAGTTCTTTCTTTCTATAAGACCTGAAAAGGTGTTGTATTCCTGTTTGTTTCAGGTTTTTGGACAAATAGATACTCGGAGTTTGCCAAATAACTGGAAGAACATTACACCATTATTATATTACAAGTTGCTGCACTAAAGAAGGATCAGGAAAAATTTAGCACAAAATTCATTTCTTTCTTCTCCTGTAAATTCATAATCTGCGTCTGAATGTTCAGTATTCATCCAAGTATTTGTATAGCACTTCATCTTTCTTCGACTTTTTCCTGTTGAGTAAAGCTTTGAAGAGACGTATACTCTTGCTTGGGTATCTCTCGAGCTCTTTGTGCCTCTCCTTATTCGAATGCATGATAGTCAAAACTGATTTCCGAGGCTCGGATGCATACTTCGATAAGACAGTAAAAAATGAAAAATTGCAAAATATTATATTATGATAACTTTAAACAAATTGAAATATTTTTCGATGTAGAGCAATGAATAAAAAAAAATTATGCTTACCCTTCGTCTTCCAATAGCTAAATTTGGGTTTATCGGACTACTAAAGGAATTTGGACTAGTTGTTCTTGAATCTGGTGTTGTTGGCCTACTTGAAAAGGTTCCGAAACGTAGAAGAGGAAATCGATGAGGTGAAGTAGTTCGCTTATCTGATTATTAGTCAAACGTAAAATTTACATAAAGACGACTAAATGAAGATAAAAGGTCTTGATTAATAAATAAAATGTAAATGATAGTGCAAGTTGTGAAGTTAAAGAATTTCAAACCTAGTTCTCTCTTGGGAGTGCCACCGGGGAACATGACGGTTTTAGCTCGTTGTAGAGGTTGCAGATATGGTGATGGTGATCGTGACGGGGAGTGCTCTTTCCTGCTCAAAAGTATGGCATTTATCATAACCAAAAAAATGAATTTATATTGTTTCTCGTATTTGCTTTGGAGAATACCTTAAGATGGGTGGCGGTGACTCTAAGATAGTGGCTCTAACAGCTTGGAGGGAAGAAAGAGTTTCCATATCAGTAAAAAAATCCGAAAGAAAAAGGCTAGTAAAAAAAGTAATCAGTTGAAACATATTACCATTTCTTAAGTGATGCCAGTCGTCATCGTCGTCTAGTACGTGTCCTTGAAATCTTTTCGACTCGTTAGCATCAAGCTTAGTCTCTCCAACTGTATAGCAAACAGAATCAGAAAGTGAATATTAAGATATATAAGCACACAGAAAATAGATAAGTGCAGGAAAGGGGGAAACGATGTGCCTGGTAAGATGTATCGTTTGTGATATTTGGGCGCATTCATCTGTAGTGACTGTTGAGAGAGTCCTACCCGGTTGACATACTTTTGACAAGTTCGAAATCTCTACGATACAAAATATCCAAAAATGAAACATATTAGAATCAAGTGAACACGTTAATGAATTTAACAACGCAATTCACTTTTAAAAAAAAAAAGGAATATGCAATACCTGCTCAAGAGAAGATAATCTGAGCTCCGTCACTGATGCTTGGTTTATTTTTTCATCTAGGAGATCATTAACTTTATACGTAATAGAACCCAAGTGATCGACTGTGTTCACAAGGGCTTTTATACCATATTCTTTCAAGCTTTCCACCATTCTTTAATCATTTGTAAATGTTGAAAAAAAGATGATCAGCTTATAGGACTAAACAATTAAGAGAAATTAAACAATATAGTGTAACTTACTGTTGCTTTTGATCGTCGTTGGATAATTCAAAATATTCGGCCGCTGAATACAGTTGACCTCTCAGATTTTTCAAATCCTAAAGAAAAAAATTGTACTTAGAAATGGTTTAAAAAAGGAACCTCTTACTAGTTAAAAAAAACTACTTCTGGCTAAGGGGATGTTTGCCTATTGATTTTAGCAAATAAAATAGGCTTTCAGGCTAATACCCAGCTTAATATTTCATCTACAAAACCGAAGAACATAACTCCTTTAAGTTGTTCCAACCAATTGGACTCTTAACTTAAAAGCAAAAATTCAGGTAACTAAAGTCTGGCCTAAAGAACTGCAAAAAGAAAACCATAGGTAGCAAAATAGGATAATGAAGCATTATTCTTAATTTTGGTAATGAAATTGTTAGAACTTAGAAAATTGTAGGCAAAATTATATGTCAACCAAAATGTAGGCGTAATTCAGAAGGCACGACTTTTAAATCGACCAACCAAAAGATTGCGGCTTATAATGAAATGCAAATAAGTTGAGCTTCAACTCTGCAAATAAACTAGCCTGTATGTAGCATTTAAATTTTAAACAGTGCAAACAAGGGATTACCTTTAGACTGTTGAAGAAGATCAAGGTTTGTTGCATAGCCACCTCATCAAAAATTTCAGGTTTCGGGGGGACGATTAGTGCAAGAGAAGACTCCATTTTATGTCAAGATAGTTAAGGTCTGCAATGAACACAAACCCCATAACTAAACCCGAAATATAGTAGAGTAAAGAAACTAAAAATGCTGGTATTTGAATTTAGTTGCCTTAGTTTTCAATATGCCTAATGTACTACAAGCAAGTTACATTCGACGCTCATGATTTTGTAGCATAAATAACCAACTAAAGTCTAAACTATCAAAAAGGCTAATTACTCCTTTGCATGACTGTGACACAAAATTGGCAAAAGAATAAGAAAAACAAAAAGTATACATCAGTTACTGAGAAAAATGAAACCTTTAAAGCATTTCTTTTATAGAAGTAGTAAATAAGCTTTGTTTATTTTAGCCTGAGAAAAAAAACATGGTCTATCAGCTTAAAACTTGGGACTATTATGTCCGAAAGCCATCAAGCTGCGCAACTAAACGCATTGTCTTAAGAGTATAAGAAAAAAGACAAATAAAACTAAAACTTAAAATCGAATGAAACATTACTTGTGTTACCTGTTAGCTGTTATTTTGAAAGTATTTTCAACTTGTGCAAAAAGAGTAGAGTGGTTTTCAAGATTGAACAACATAAATGCAGTAGACACTTAAGTATATGCCCATTATTTTGAGAGGGAATAGAAAGTAGTTAAGAATAGTGACTGTTTGGTACTTGAGATATTGACCAAACCTTAGAAAAGGACATCTAATGTCTTTGAAGGCATGTTTAGAGACAAGAAAAGCCACAAAGTGGACTAAGTTGTTGTGAAAAAAGAAAAAGAGAGTTGGAAGAAAGATTACCAAAATAAAAATTATGTCAAATTGTGAATGCAGTGCGGAGTCTGCGGACGATTTAACATTTTTAGCTAGTTTTTAGTTGCAAACTAAATCAATACTATTATAATTTCTGGTGAGATACTTCAATCTTTAAAAATGCAACCATTTAAATAGACATATGCTCATCTCTCACTATCCAAAAATGTTAGTTTATCATCAAACTACCATTAGACGCTATGTTGTTAAACTGATATTAAACTAAGTGTCGTTAAATTTAGTAACAATTTTTGTTGCTAACTGATGATAAATTTAATAACACTCAATTTACGATCATAACAACATGGTGTGTAATAGTAAACTAACGTTTTATTGCAGTGTCTTTTATTTCAGTGTCTTCAAGTTCGTTCACATAAATATTCATAAAAGGGATTGTTTGACTCACTTCTTACGCACGCATGCTGGATAATATTAGACAAAACAAAACCGATTACATATGGATTAAATTTCTAGTAAAAAAATACACCCAATAAAGAATGCAATAATGAATAATGACATAAAATAAATATGAGATTATATTATTATGTTAGGTGTGGGAAAGTAAATTGTGAAGAACACACCAGATATGGGTTTCACATCCACATGAAAACTGAACCTATTTATGCATGACCAATAACTATTTCATTCCTAACCAAAATATTTTTCTCTACACTAGACCCCCACACTTCTTATAAGTTTACATAATTTATTATGAATATTTAAGGCCACCCCTATGATTCTAACTAAATAACACCAACCAGCTATCATTATGTTTACCTAATTAACTACTCCCTAATTATTGAACACAATAATATCACTTTACATTTATTGAGATTGCATAATTTGTAACATTAGGCTCAATTATAATTTAAAAGAAATCCCAACTGGATAGAAATACAAAATGCTTTAACTGATGGTCCGGATAGAGAAAAAAACTCGATATTTTTGCGGGTGTTATCAAACAAACACAGGAAATTTATATCATTTCCAAATTACAGGTTTTTTAGTCAGTAGATTATAGTAAAATATAGAAATAAATGATGGTATAACTTATAGTAAAATACTTTAAGAAATGGTAGCTTATTTTACCCGTGAAAAAATAATATTTGTTCTATTCCACGCTTCAAATAATTAACCATTATGTTGTGTTACATGTTGGGCCATTGTGATATGTAAAGCAACATCTCTGGCGTGATGTGGAAAAAATTGTAGATTAGCTTTACTATCTTAATAAAATTATGAAAAATTCCTTTTAGTTTGAACAATTTTTGTAAATTTGTGCCGCGAATGGTGGAGTTAGTCCCACCTAAGGCCACATATGTCATATTGAAAAAGAAAAGTTACATTTTGATTCTTTAATTGCTATCACTTTCCACATATTTTAAAATAAAATTCCATGCATTAAGTTGATACTTTGAAACTCAACTTGCTTCTTGTAGTTATAGACTTACAGTCCATTTGTAATTTAACAAATGATATTTTCCCTCAACTTTCTAAGAAAAAACCGGCACTTATGCATGGTTCATTTTGTAGTGAATTTCACTTAGTTGGAAATCTAAAAGCTCTTCACATAGTAGTCAATATGAAAATAAACTTATACACGTTACTAATTAACACCTGGAAATTAAAAAATACGTATTTGGTTATGTAATATGATTTCTATCATTAGAAAATAACTTTACAGTCCATAATAGGAACCAAGTACTTGACTAGTCTAGTTCTTCAGACTGTCTGGATGTCTTTACAACTCGAAAAATGTTACCAAAATAAAAATACAAAGAAAAAAAAATAAAATCAAGAAAAATGAATATGAAATACATATTTTCGGTCATGTGTTTGTAAGGTTGGTAAATTAAGAGAAAAAAAAAAAAGAAAAAAAAAGGAGAGAGAGTGAGTTAGTACCACTTTTTTCATTTGTTTTCATTTTCCTTCTATTTTTGGAAGTAAAATGTTTTTTTCTCATTATACACACAGTTTTTTATTTTCTTTTTCATTGGTTTTACTATGTAAACAAACAAAACAAAATATTTTTTCGGAAAATAATTTTTCATTTTCCCATGAATTTTTTGGGTTCCAAACATAGCCTTAAGCTGTGTTTGGAACCAAAAATATGTCACTGAAAACAAAAGTAAAATTAAAGAAAAGTAAATTGAAATTATTTTCCGGTCATGTATTTTTTATATTATTTTTATAATTAATAACCCTATATTTGCAGGTAAGCTGCTTCGCATGCGGCAGAGATTGAACACTGGTGGTGAGCATGGTATACTCGGGTATCAAACACTTTAACCAAACACTTTGCTCGGTCATGTGTTTATAAAGTTAAAAAATAAATAGAAAATAAAAGAATAAAAATGGAGAGAAAGGAAGCTACTACCACTTTTTCCATTTGTTTTTATTTTACTCTCATTTTTTGAAAGAAAGTGGCTTCCCACATTTTATACACAAACTTTTTTCTCACTTTATTTTGTTTTGTTTTCCACTAATTTTCTTATAAAGATAAATACAAAAATTTATATTTTTAAAAAATCATTTTCATTTTTCTATTAGTTGTCCGGGTTACAAACACACCCGCACTGTTTTAGTTTTAGTTGCTCCCTAAACTAGACGAAGTTTTGGATGAAATTCGATGACCATAATTGGTTGTAATAACTATGAATTAAAATAACTAGGTTTACATTAATGTCTGCAGTAATAATGGTTTGATGATAACAGGTATGCTGCATTACAAATTTGTGGGAAAATAAAGTTATAGAGTAGAATAAAACGTGATTCATCACCCATTTACACATTTATAACAAGAATTAATCAAAATAACATATGTAGACGAGATATTTAAAGCCAGTGCTAGCTCCTTTTTCCTCTTTAATAATCATACTAATTAACTTATTATTAAGCTAGCATATATCTCATTATTAAGTCCGAATAGTGTACGTAACACGCACCATATGACCCCATCCAAGAATTGTAATAAATCTCCAAATTTGTATCTATCGTCACCGATGAGCGACTCTAATCGGTCGCTTTCGTTTTGCATGATATATGCTAAACTAGGATTCTTCCAAGACAAGCGCCGACGAAAACTATTTCCCCGACCCAAATATTAGAAATAAACCTACAATAACATATACAAAAGTTCAACCAATTTTGAAATTTTTATCCGTTGTTCTAGTTGCAGTTATGCAGTTAGGTTTTAAATACAGTTGCAACTGAGCTTGGAACCTAAGTATAATAATATATAGAACTGGAATGATTAAATGTACTTGAATTGAAGGACCATCTTCTTCTTCATTAGAATCTGTTATACTCTGGGTACGCTGGGTTCCAACCTCAGTTGCAACTGGACTTCCAACCTCTACAGAACTGTCAATTTGCAGTTTTTCTTTTATGTCTTTACTTTTAATTGCAGACTCATCATCATCACTTGTAATCTCATAAACATCTTTCAAGTCATCAAATAACACATTATATGACTCCATAACACAGTTTGTTCTTAGATTAAAGACTCTGAAAGCTCTACTATTTTGAGCATAACCAAGAAATATACCTTTATCACTTTTGGGTTCAAATTTCCCAAGATGTTCTCTATCCTTAAAAATGTAACAAACACACCCAAATACTTGACATTGAGTTTTCTACCTTTCCAAATTTCATATGCAGTCATGTTGGTACCTTTTGTAAGATATAATCTATTAACAATATAACATGCAGTATTCACAGCTTCAGCCCAAAATCTTTTGGCGAGTTTCTTAGAGTTAAGCATGACTCTAGCCATTTCTTGAATGGTTCTGTTTTTTATTTCCATTACACCATTTTGTTGTGGAGTTTTTGGGGCTGAAAACTCATGACTTATTCCTAGAGGGTTGTAGAAATTTTTGAACTTACTGTTTTCAAATTCAGTTCCATGATCACTTCTGACCCTAACAATTTTTCCAATAGAGGTTCCTTTTTCAAGTTGCAGTTTTAAGCATAGTGATTTGAAGTGCTCAAAGGTTTTAGTTTTATCTTTTAGAAAAACTAGCCAAGAGTATCTAGAGAAATCATCCACAACTATCAAAATATACTTCTTGCCACCAATACTTTCAGTTTGCATAGGACCCATTAGGTCAATATAAAGAAGCTATAATACTCTTTTGGTATAGATTTGACTAGTACTTTTATGAGTCCTCTTTGTCTGTTTGCCTATTGTACAATCACCACACACACCTTGAGTTTTAATACTAAGATTAGTAATACCTCTTATTAGTTCATTTCTAACTAGTTTATCCAAGGTTTTGTAATTCACATGACCAAGCATTTTATGCCAAACATCAACATTATTAGTTGCAGCTTGATTGCACCTATTCTTAGGTAACATTTTTTCAGTTTTCTCAAAAACATAGCAACTGTTTGCTGACCTAACTCCTGTCATGATCAATTCATTTTTCACATCAGTAATTATACACTTATGTTTGTTGAAATGAACAACTATGTGATTGTTACAGAGTTGCCTAATACTGATGATATTAGCTTTTAAGTCATCTGCAAGAAAAAACATCATTTATTTCAGGCATTCCAGGTTTGTTCATGACTCATTTTCCAATAATTTTACCAGTGTCTCCACCTCCAAACACAACAGTATTTCCTGTGAGATTAATGACATTTTTGAGAACACTTGCATCACCTGTCATATGCTTAGAGCAACCCCTATCAAAGTACCATTCATTAGTAGTAACAGCATTTAGAGAAGTAATAACAGCTTTATTATTTGCAATTAAGGTAGATTTACTTTTAACCTTCCAGACCCAATCATCTTTTGATAGCAAGAGGACAACCAGTTTTTCTAAGAAATATACTTTATGTTCATTTTTAAATGGCACCTGATTTCTAGATGTTCAGGTCTTTTGCAAAAATTACACAGTTTTAAATCAAAAGTAGATTTATCCTTAAAATTATTCAGTTTTTTCTTGGTTGCAACTGTACTTCTAACCTTATTGTCAAAAACATGAGTTTCAGCTTTAACTAGAGCCTTAAAAAAAGTAGTTTTTCCAGTGCTTTCATAACCATAGTAACTCAAACCACTGTTATTTTTAGAGCCTCTAGAATAGGATAACATGTCATCTAACTTATATGATGCAGACACATTCAACAGTTTCATTTTATTCTTGGTCTCAGTTAACTCAGCATGTTGTGTGTTGAGTTGCTCAGTTTGTTGATGATTAAGGATTGTTTACTCAGACATTGATATTTTTCATAAAGGACAAGATACTGCTAAGTAATATTTTCATCTGAGGGCTCTTTCTCATCACTGTTATAGGTTTTAAGTGCAGTTGTAAGTAGGGTTGAAACTGGCTCACAATCACTTTCATACACAGGTTCTTTTTCAGTGATTCTTCCCATAAAATTAACAAATTTAGATTCATTCTCTTCATCACTGTTACTCTCAGATTCATTGTAACTATGAGTGGCTATATAAGCATTTTTGTTTCTTTTTAAAGTATTTGCACACTCAGACTGAATGTGACTATAACCTCTACATTCTCTGTATTGAATTTCTCTAGGCTGATAATCTCTGTCATGCTTCTCTTTGGGATTCCACTTCCCTTTAGGATTATTATTAAGCCTAGGTCCTGGCCTGAATTGATTATCCCTTTTCTGAAAGTTTTTGGATGTTCCAGTATCATCCTGTTTTTTCTTATAGAGTTTTTTGTAAACCTTTTTAGCAAAGAAGGCCAGCTGTTCTTCATCACTCATATTCTCACAGACTTTGGATTCAGGTTTCTTAGCCTGAAAGGCTATTCCTTTTTCTGGTCTCTTTTGTTTGAAATTTTTTAGCTCATGAGTGCTTAGATTTCCTATAAGATCTTCAAGATTTAGATTATCTAAGTCTGTTGATTATTCAATAACAATAACTTTAATTCCAAACCTTTCTGTTAGAGACCTTAGGGTTTTATTTACAAGTTTAGCATCACTATATTTTTCACCTAAGGTCCCAGTTTGATAGGCAATTTGACAAATTCTACCATTAAACTGTTCAATGGTTTCATCTTCCTTCATTCTTAAATTTTCAAATTGAGTAGTTAACTGTTGGAGTTTAAAGGCTTTTACTTTAACAGTTCCTTCAAAAGTTACTTGTAAAATATCCCATGCCTCTTTGACACTTTCACAGTGAGAGATATACCTGAACACACTGAGAGTTACACCAGCAAAGATCAAGTTTATTGCCGTTGAGTTTGCACTTGACTTTTTGTCCTCATCAGCAGACCATCTGTCTTCAGGTACATAGACTAGTTCACCTTCACCATCTGTAATAGTTGGAACCTCCCAACCATACAATACAGTCTTTCATGCTTGTTAATATTGCTGTTTGATGAAGGATCTCATTCTGATTTTCCACACTCCATAGTTGACTCCTCCTTCAAGCAATGGTGGCTTGTTAAATGCGTTTCCTTCCCTCATTAAATCCATCTTTCCTAAAACACAGGATCCACACCAAGTATATCTGATATGAAGCTCTGATACCAATTGAAATTCCTATCCGATATTCTAGTTGCAGTTATGCAGTTATTTTCCAAGTACAGTTGCAACTGAGGTTGGAACCTAAGTATAATGATGGACAGAACTGGAATGATTAAACGTACGTGAATTAAATCACACGCACATTTAACAATGGAGTTCACCCAACTAGGCTACGTCTCCGGGGCACTTACCCAGATTAATGATATTATAATGGCTTACAATATAGGATTCAAGTCTTAATGAAAAACTCTCAGACTCTCTCTAGGTTTTTCGGACTATCCCTATATTGCTCCTACCTTATAACTATCACTCAAAAGATCAATGACATCCCACCATTGTTTTTATTTTTAAAGCTTATTGTGCATTCTCTCAAAGTTGAGTTCTTTATAATTTAGAACACACACTTTTTACAAGCAAAGTTATTAACTATTTAAAGAGTCAAAACAATCTTCTTTCTTCAAGAATTTGTTGATTGATTTGGACTCTTCTGATTGATCAATCTTCCTATATCTTGAATGAGATAATGCTGTAATTGATTGACCCAATCTTCTTGTTAATATCTGTTAATAGACTAGCTTGACAATAGGAGTTACTATTTCCTTAAACAATGAACATATAAAACAATATATTATTATAGATACAATCATAGTAAAACGTGAAACCATAACTCCATATATTCAATCTAATTAGATCATTGCTGATTTATAAACAAATAGATTGAATGAAAAGATAAAGACATTGTATAATAAAAGAGATCTAATTTCCACAATTAAAGGAACATTATCTTTTCAAACTAATCTCCATATTCCATTTAAACTCTTTCCATTCTTTATCACTTAAATATTCTCAATAAGAGCAAACTGAATATTGTTAAACAAATGAGAATATATCATGCATACTTTTAATCACATAAAAGACTTTAAAAATTAAGTAATGCAGTTAGACAGAATAAAACAGAATCCTGCGTACTGGCAGGTTGGAACTGTAGTTGCAACTGAGGTTGCAATCTCAACTGTAAACATTAAACTGTTTTAATTCATAAAAACCAACTTGAGCTATTTTGTTCAAGCCAATTGACAACAAGAGTTAATAGGCCAAAAATATGGTCCTAACAATCTCCCCTTTGTCATTGGATTTCACAAATAACCTAAGTTTATCAAAAACAACTTCACCTGCAAATTTGTTAGCACACAGTCTTTACTGTATTTTATCATTTTAGTGCTTTTGAGTTAACCATTTAAGATATAAGATAATATAAGATATACACTGATAAAAACAAAAAAGAATTAGGAAATTTTATTGACAAAATTTATATATGTACGTATAACTCGAGTGAAATCTAGTCTCAAATCCTGTTATTTTAATTTTTAGAAAAAAGAATTACGCAAAAAAAATCAACAGTAGTACTCTTGAGAAAATAATCTTTAAAAAAAGCTGAAACAATTTCATGGAATATCGGTTTTAAAAATGCAAAAGTACCAATTTTAGCATTGAATCCCCTGCAGGCAAAACAACCAATGGAAAATGTACTGAAAATGAAACACCATATCTTAGTAGAGTCACCGTATGCTCTATCCTGCAATATCCATGGTATATATTTTTTTCACATAGACATTCATAAATAATAAGTGTATTAGTCCCTTGAATATATATAAGGAATCACCATATTTTGTTTTTTTGAAGCGTATAATAGAAATATAGAATTTAGTTGTATTGATATTTGCTCAAGTTCGAGGCCTATTTAGGAAGAAACAACTCAAGCCTCACTTTGGAACAATGCTCCGAACTCTAGTATACATAACTCCTTATTGCTCTCCAACGAGCATATAATTAAGTCCATCATTTTCTTCAATGTATGCGAAAACAAACACAAAAAGCTTGACAGATGATGCACATCTCCAATGTATAAAACTATTGTCATTATATGTATATATCGAGTCAGGATCCTCTGTCCCATCTTCCGTGCCCCTTGTCAGCTTAATGTAAAAAAATCTACAATTACTATTAGTCATGCTATTAGTCATGTGTACATCTCCAATGAACGGCATGTTTAACATTTTCGTAATAACGCCACGATCATCTTCCTTACCTCTTCATTTCCACCTGGGCCAGAGAGGAGAGAGAGACTCCCCACCTTCAACCCCTAAGTTGCTCTCACACTTAATATTTGATTGAGTAATATCTCTAGCTTGCATCATTCTCTCCCAAGTATTATTACCTTTTTTTGGGACCATATCAAGTGGATTCTTATTTTTATAATATTTGCTAGCATGAACTTAGACCATAGATCATCCTTTATTCTAAACTTCCACCATAATTTCACAGCAAAAACTTTGGAGATGTCTTTGAAACTTTTGACATTTAGACCTTCTTCTTAGATATTTTTACAGATCTTACTCCATTTAGGGACATAAATAATCAAATATCATAAATTCAAATATTATTATGTTAGGTGTGGGAAAGTAAATTATGAAGAACACCCCAGACAGGGGATTCACAGCCACATCATTATTATATAAAAAACCCTACAAAAAATACATTCTAGAGAGAGAGAGAGAGACGACTAGGGTGAATAACCCTAGCCGCCGAATGTCTGACTACAATTCTTCACCGGTAAGAGATAAGACCACAAATATAAAACGAAATCCCCAATGTATGTCGCCGGATCCACCTCCTATGAAGACCTTTGCAGCAATAGTAAGTTCGCAGCCAAAGAAACCTAATATAATATTGAAAGAAGTAGGAAGTTATAAAGGTGAACCCCTAATAAATTTCTCTATGGATGATGTAAAAAAGCTATCAGAACCTTTTAAGTATACACTAGTAGGGAAATTTACACATGGTAGACTAGAAGTGGAAATGATAAGGAAAATGTTTGGAAAGCTTGATTTAAAGTCAAACTATAATATAGGTGTATTGGACTATAAGCATATATTGATTCGATGTTTTCATGAAGAAGATTTTACGAGAATTTGGCTTAAAAAAATCTGGTATATAGAGAACTTCCCTATGCGTGTCTTTAAGTGGACATACAATTTTGATCCAGATTTTGAGACCCCTGTAGCACCTGTTTGGATTAATCTACCAAAACTGCCTATACATTTATACAATAATTCCAGTATTTTTTCTATAGCAAGGGCTTTTGGAAATCCTTTAAGGGTAGATGAACCTACTTCAAAATTAACAAGACCTAGCTTAGCAAGGATATGTGTTGAGGTTGATCTTAGTAAGGAGCTAGTTGAAAGAGTAAGGATTGGTTATGGAGAAGATAATGATATGGGGTTTTGGCAATATTGTGAGTATGAAGATTTACCTAATTACTGCAGTTTTTGTTATAAGCAAGGTCACACAATAAAATCATGCAAATTCAAGAATAATAAAAAGGAAAGCAAGAAAGAAGAAGAAAAAGAGATCAAGGAGCTAAATAGCAAAAAAATAAATAAATTAGTGTCAAGTTGAACAATATAAGCTTCAGAAAGAAAGAAAGTACCAAAGATTGGGTAGCAAGAGCTTTCCAGAAAATCAAAGAAGATCCAAAAGAAGATAATGGTGGTGTAAGCAAAACTCTGGAATCCAATACAGCAGTTCCTACAAAAGAAGTTGTGACTGTTAGTGAAGGAAAAGATAAAGAAGATACTACAGATGAAGAAATAATCTGTGATACTCCACAAAATGAAGAGCTAATTGAGGACAAAGAAGAAGAAAATTTCTGTTCAAACCAACATGACAAAGAGCTAACAATGGTCAGTTTTAATAATGATAAGGGAACCCAATTGTTAAGCAAAATTTTGGGAATCACTGAAATTGAGAATTTTGTAGAAGAAAGAGAAGAAGGTAATATTATATCTACAAATGAGAATGAAGAAATAGAAGAAGGTTGGGAAGAAACAATATCCAAAAGCCAGAAAAAAAAGCTTCTTAAAAAAGATAAGTCAAAAAAACAGCAAAACCAGATGAGCTTAAGATCATCCTCTAATGTAGGGGAAAGAAAAAGGTATAATAAATGATTACATCCTTGATTTGGAATGTTAGAGGGTTAGGCAATGGAGCTACTTCTAGAAGAATTAAAAAAATGTGTTTGGTGAATAAAGTTAATTTTCTTATTTGTATAGAGCCTATGGTGGGTTGTGAAAAGTTAGAAAAGTACAGAATTAAGTTTGGCTTTGAAAAAGCTTTGGGTCATGAGGAGAATAAAATTTGGTTATTTTATAATGAAGAAACAGAGATGAAAATAGTGAGGCAAATGGATCAATGTATGCATATGGAAATTCAATGGCAAAATAGGTCAATTTTTCTATCTGTGGTATATGCAAAGTGTACTATGGGAGAAAGAGTGGTTTTGTGGGATTTTCTGAAGCAAAATTTTACTCTAAGGCCTTGATTTGTCACAGTGGATTTCAATATAGTTTCTAAAGAAGAAGATAAAGTAAGGGGCCTACCTATAAACATCAGAGCTGCTAATGATTACTTAAATTGTATGGATGGAATTGGGGTTTCAGAATTGAAGTTCAGTGGATCTAAATTCACTTGGTGGAATAAAAGAAGTGGTGATGGTACTATATTTGAAAGAATTGATAAAGTTTGTCTTAATATTGCAGGAGTAAATTTATTCAATAATGTTAATTTGGAGCATTTGAGTAAGACTAACTCTGATCACAGTCCTCTTTTTCTGTTTATGAAATTAGAGTATGATAATAATCCTAGAAGGTATATTTTTCAAAAGTTCTGGACTAAACATCAAGATTTTCTTAAAGTGGTCAGTTCAAATTGGAAAGTGTTTATTAAAGGGAATGCTTTATACTCTTTGGTTGATAATTTAAAGTTCCTAAAAAAAGTTCTTATAAAATGGAATAAAAGTACCTTTGGAAATATCTTTCAACAGGTAATTGATGCTGAAGATGAGTCTTTAAGAGTGGAAAAACTCTTTGAAGAAGATCCAAGTCCTATAAATAGAGAAGTGTTAATAAAGGGCGAAGCAAATTTAATTTACAGGACGAAAATAGAAGAAGACTTCTGGGCTCAAAAAGCCAACCTAAGATGGGCTAAAGAAGGGGATTCCAATACTAAATTCTTTCATGGAGTTGTCAAAAAAGAAGAAATAAAAGTTTTATTACCACCATTTCAAATTCTCAAGGAGATTCTGTGACAGGAAAACAAGAAATACAAGATGAAGCAGTAATTTTTTTCAAAAGCCTTCTTGCTGCTAACTACACTTCTAATAGTTACATTTACAAAAGTTTAGATTGTGTAACAAAGGTTATTAATGATGAAGACAATGATAATCTATCAAAAGATCCTACCTTTGAAGAAGTTAAAAGTGCTATTTGGGGGTTAAATAAGAATAGTGTCCCAGGTATTGATGGTTATAATGGACATTTCTTTACAGCTTGCTGGGATATTATTAGTAAAGATCTGTATCAAGCTGTTTTACAGTTTTTCTCAGGAGGAACTTTTCCTAAAGCTATGACTACTACAGTTTTAGCACTGATCCCAAAATCCAAGGTTCAGGCCTATAAGTCTGTGTACTTTTTTCAACAAAGTTATTTCTAAAATTATGTGCACTAGACTCTCAGATATTATGCCTATTATCATATCTGAAAATCAAAGTGGTTTTGTGAAGAAAAGAGATATAATAGATAATATTCTTTTATCTCAAGAATTTATCTGTAATTTAGATAATAAAAGCAGTGGTAGTAGTTTAGCTTTAAAGCTAGACATGAAAAAAGCCTATGATAAAATTTCTTGGCATTTCTTAATTTCTACTTTAAGAAAAATGGGGTTCTCTGAAGTATGGATAGACAGGGTTTGGAGACTTATTTTTGAAAATAATGTGACTGTGCTGGTCAATGGTGCTACAACAGGTTTCTTTTCTCCAAAGAATGGTCTGAGGCAAGGTGATCCATTATCTTCAAGCCTGTTTATAATTTGCTCTGAAGTCATGTCCAGAAATTTAAATGAATTAGTTTATAACAGAAGGTGGAAAGGGTTTAAAGCACCAGTTGGAAGTCCTATTATTACTCATCTAGCTTTTGCAGATGATTTCATAATTTTTTCAGGAGCAAACACAAGCTCAGTCAAATGTGTGAAAAGTGTGCTGGATATGTACAATAAAGACTCTGGGCAAGAAATTAGTATTGATAAAAGCTTTGTGTATATTTCCAAAGGAGTGAGTCATGCTCAGAAAGATAAAGTGAGCCAGATATTAGGTATTAGGTGTAAAAAACCACCTTTTACTTATTTGGGTTGCAAAATATATGCTGGAAGGAAAAAATGCATTATTTATCATGAATTGATATTGAAAGTCAGAAAGAAGCTATCTGGGTGGAAAGTACAGTATTTAAATATGGGAGGAAAGTTGATTCTTATAAAGCATGTATTAAATTCTATTCCTATTTATACAATTGCAGCAATGAATCCTCCTAAACAAGTTATAAAGGAGATAGAAAAAATAATGGCAAACTTTTTGTGGGGAGAAAAAGATGGAAAAAACAAGCATCATTGGGTCAAATGGAAAAATATTTGCAGAACAAAGGAAGAAGATGGACTGGGAATTAGAAGTATGAAAGATATTGCTGCTAGTTATTCTATAAAGCTATGGTGGAAGTTTAGAACTTCAAACTCATTGTGGGAAAATTTTATGAAAGCCAAATACTGTAAAAATGTTCACCCTGTTGCAGCTAAAAATAGAAAAGGAAATAATACTTGGAGTAGAATGCAGCAAATAAAGGAAAAGGCAGAAGAAAGTATGCAATGGATTGTTGGAGATGGGAATATTTTTTTAAACCTAATTGGCTGGTAACAGGTAAAATAAATGATGAAAACATCAACAATAGTCTAAAGATCAAAGATGTGCTGCAAAATGGTATTTGGGATAGACAAATTCTTAATGAGGTAATTCCTACTTACTTAAGACATTTGTTTAAAGAAGAATTCAAAGTAAATTTATATGGAAAAGATGAAATCATATGGAACAAGGAGGTATTGGGAAATTTTTCATTTAGATCAGCTTGGGAAAATACAAGAATTAAGTATGAAGAAAGTTGGTTTAACAAATATAAATGGGATAAAGCTTTACCTCTGAAAATTACATGTTTTGTGTGGAAACTCTTCAATAAATCTCTACCCCTAGATTCTACAGTAAGGAAATTTGGAATTCAGCTAGCTTCTAAGTGTGAGTGTTGTGGTGTAAAAGAAGAAAATAGTGAACATTTGTTTAGTTCAGGGAAGATAGCTAAAGAAGTGTGGACTTATTTTGATGGCTTGTTGGGTATTATTAATACTAATTACAGTATTAAGGGGAGATTCTTAACATGGTGGTCTTCATCAAGAAAAGGAAATAACACTATTGACTCTTTTATGAAAAAGGTTTTACCATCAATGATTGTTTGGGAGATATGGAAAGCAAGATGTAACTATAAATTCAACAACAAGGAGATGAAAGCTACTGTTATTTGCTCTCTAGTTATTGATATATTACATTTAAGTTCCAAAAAAAATACAAAATTCCCATAGATCTGGAACATAAATGAAATATTTATTAAGGAAAATGTTGCAAAACCCAGGAAGGTAACCATAGTGAAATGGTTAAATCCTCCAACTGGGTATGTGAAAATTGATACTGATGGGTGCTATAAATCTTCTTCGAATTCTAGTTTTGTAGGGGGTTAATTAGAGGAGTTAAAGGTAATTTTATATATGGGTTCCAAGCTATGGTGACAAGTATATCAGCTATAGAAGCAGAAGCAAAAGCAATCTTATTTATGCTACAATTAACGAATATGACAGATATTATTTTGGAAATTGATTCGCTTCAACTGGTCAATATTTTTACTAAAAAGACAATAGCTCCCTGGCATATTAAAATTGTTATAGATGAGATCAAATACAAGTTAGAGGGAAAAAATTACCTGATGAAGCATGTAGTTCGAGAGGCAAATTGTGCTGCAGATAATCTTGCAAATTCTGGATGTAAAGAGGGTTTCAAAGAGTTCTTTAAAAGGGAAGAATTGATCCAACAGGTGAAGAACATCATTGATTTGGAAGCCAAAGGGCTACCAAACCTCAGAGTTTGATGGAAGAAAGGGATTAAAGAAAAGAAGATAATCAGGCGAAGAGAAGGAGAGAGTATCTCTCTTCACAGTGACGTTTTTCATTCTAAGGAAATGAATTGGGGATCTTGTATTTGGTCTGAGTTTATCAAAGGCCACTGCGTATTTGGTCCATTAAGTTTTAGGTTAATTACATTGAGGTCTATCAAGTTGTAAAGATAAGATATTAGCTTTCAAAGTTTTTTTTTTTCAATTTAGTGACATTATTTGTAATGGTGCTTGGGATTTTTTCTATTAATAAAATGTGGGTTATTCCCCCCACAACTTATATATAAAAAAAAAAAGGGGGATTCACAGCCACATGAAACTGAACCTATTTATGCATGACCAATAACTATTTCATTCCTAACCAAAATATTTTTCTCTACACTAGACCCCCACACCTTATAAGTTTACATAATTTATTATGAACATTTAAGGCCACCCCTATGATTCTAACTAAATACACCAACCAGCTATCATTATGTTTACCTAATTAACTACTCCCTAATTATTGAACACAATAATATCACTGTACATTTATTGAGATTGCATAATTTGTAACATTAGGCTCAATTATAATTTCAAAGAAATCCCAACTGGATAGACATACAAAATGCTTTAACTGATGGTCCGGATAGAGCAAAAAACTCGATATTTTTGCGGATGTTATCAAACAAACACAGGAAATTTATATCATTTCCAAATTACAGGTTTTTTAGTCAGTAGATTAGGGTCTATATATAGTAAAATATAGAAATAAATGATGGTATAACTTATAGTAAAATACTTTAAGAAATGGTAGCTTATTTTACCCGTGAAAAAATAATATTTGTTCTATTCCACGCTTCAAATAATTAACCATTATGTTGTGTTACATGTTGGGCCATTGTGATATGTAAAGTAACATCTCTGGCGTGATGTGGAAAAAATTGTAGATTAGCATTACTTTCTTAATAAAATTATGAAAAATTCCTTTTAGTTTGAACAATTTTTGTAAATTTGTGCCGCGAATGGTGGAGTTAGTCCCACCTAAGGCCACATATGCCATATTGAAAAAGAAAAGTTACTTTTTGATTCTTTAATTGCAATTTCCACAAATTTTAAAATAAAGTTCCATGCATTAAGTTGATACTTTGAAACTGAACTTGCTTCTTGTAGTTACAGACTTACAGTCTATTTGTAATTTAACAAATGATATTTTCCCTCAACTTTCTAAGAAAAAACCGACACTTATGCATGGTTAATTTTATAGTGAATTTCACTTAATTGGAAATCTAAAAGCTCTTCACATAGTAGTCAATATGAAAATAAACTTATACACGTTACTAATTAACACCTGGAAATTAAATACTTATTTGGTTATGTAATATGATTTCTATCATTAGAAAATAACTTTACAGTCCATAATAGGAACCAAATACTTGACTAGTCTAGTTCTTAAGCCTATCAGTGTGTTTTTAAAACCCGAAAAATGTTACGAAAATAAAAATAAAAAGAAAAGAAAGTAAAATTAAGAAAAATAAATATGAAATAAATATTTCTGGTCATGTGTTTGTAAGATTGTTAAATTAAGAGAAAATAAAATAAAAAAAGGAAGAGAGAGTGAGTTAGTACCACTTTTTTCATTTGTTTTCATTTTCCTTCTATTTTTGGAAGTAAAATGTTTACTCTCATTATACACACAAAGTTTTCCCTCACTTCTTTTTTTCTTTTTCATTAGTTTTACTATGCAAACAAATAAAACAAAATGTTTTTTCGGGAAATAATTTTTCATTTTCCCATGAATTTTTTTGGTTCCAAACATAATCTTAAGCTGTGTTTAGAACCAAGGTGTTGAACCATGAGTTCAATAATTGATTTTGATTATAAGTTTGATTATGTTTTTAATGATTTTACGATTTCTCTATTTCGATGATATAATGTTTGGTCTTTTCCAAACATAGAAAATGTATATTCAGGACGTCAGATAGATAGAGCATTCGATATCGAAGCCAAAGGTTCAAGCGGAACCAGAATCGGAGCTAAAACGAAGAAGTTACAAGCATTCGAAGAATAACGAGATCACCGAGAAAATTGTCTGAAAAACGACCGATCGTTTTGGCCAAAACGACCGATCGTTTTTGGTACAAAATGTTCCAGTGAGGTCGTCTGAAAAACGACCGGTCGAAATACAGAAAACGACCGATCGTTTTCTGCAGATTTCAAAAACAGCTTTTCAGCTTATTCTGGAAAATTGCTTAAAACCAATGGATAAAAGCATAACACTTCATACAACGGTAACAATGCCATTTATCCTTCAAATACCTCCCAAATTCATTGTTTAAAATAACCCCAATTGATACACATCATAATCCTTCAACCTCTTTCCATCCTACATACTTAAAATCATTATTGGTGAGAAAAAGCTCAAAAAGAGGAAAATTGAAGAGAAAGCGATTCGAGCTCAAACATCATCAAACATCACAAATTAGCTTATTTAGAAGCAATTAAATTGTGAGTGTTGTTTTATTTTCGATAAATTGTAAAGAGCAAATTATAAGCTTATTTGTGAGTGAGTGTTTAGGTAGAAGCTTTTTGAGTGAGTGAGTGAGCAAATTAAAGTGTTAGTTAAAAGTTTTAGGTTAAACACTTGGGTACTCATAGATTAAGGGGGAGTCGTTGACTCGTAAACGTGTTCGCTTGCACTTGTATCAAGAGTAGGAATCTCGGATAGAGGATGAGCGAATCGATTGATGAGCTCGGTAGGATTTGTAAAATCGGAAAGAAGATTTTTTAGTGAAATACTCGGTAGCTTGAATACCGAGGAGAGGACGTAGGCCGATTTGCCGAACCTCTATAAATCGTGGTGTCAATTTCTTTCCTTAACTTTTACTTTCCGCAACTTATATTATTGCTTATTTTATTACTAGCGTAAGAATTTCTATCATTTCATTAACTTTTGTTAAACGCTTAAGTTTAGAATTACGATAGTTGGTTTGTTAGTTGCACTTAATTTTAATTAGACGAAAAACGCCTAAAATCTTATTCACCCCCCTCTAAGGTTTAGCCGCACGGGCCAACACAAGGTTATGTCACTGAAACAAAAGTAAAAGAAAATAAAGTAAAATTAATGAAAAGTAACTTTTAATTATTTTCAGGTCATGTATTTTATTTTATTTGATAATTAATAACCCTTTATTTGGAGGTAACCTGCTTCGCAGGCGATAGAGATCGAACACTGGTGGTGAGCAATGTATACTCGGGTATCAAACACTTTAACCAAACCCTTTGCTCGGTCATGTGTTTATAAAATTAAAAAATAAATAGAAAATAAAAGAATAAAAAGGGAGAGATATATAGGAAACTACTACCACTTTTTCTATTTGTTTTTATTTTACTCTAATTTTTTGAAAGAAAGTGGCTTCCCACATTTTATACATAAACTTTTTTCTCACTTTATTTTGTTTTGTTTTCCACTAATTTTCTTATAAAGCCAAATACAAAATTTTATTTTTTAAAAAAATCATTTTTATTTTCCTATTAGTTTTTCGGGTTACAAACAGACCGTCACTGTTTTTGTTTTAGTTGCTCGGTTTCTTTCCAATGTATCAAAACAATGGAATTTTTGATAGAACGATAATATTTATAGCATCAAAACAACTTCTTTGTGCAAGACAATATAAGATATACACTGATAAAAACAAAAAAGAATTAGAAAATTTTATTGACAAAATTAATATATGTACGTATAACTCGAGTGAAATTTAGTCTCAAATCCTGTTATTTTAATTTTTAGAAAAAAGAATTACGCAAAAAAATAAAATCAACAGTAGTACTCTTGAGAAAATAATCTTAAAAAAAAGCTGAAAATATTTCATGGAATATCGGTTTTAAAAATGCAAAAGTACCAATTTTAGCATTGAATCCACTGCGGGCAAGACAACCAATGGAAAATGTACTGAAAATGAAACACCATATCTTAGTAGAGTAACCGTCTGCCCTATTCATGGTATTTTTTTTTTCACATAGACATTCCTAAATGATAAGTGTATTAGTCCCTTGAATATATATAAGGAATCACCATATTTCGTTTTTTTGAAGCGTATAATAGAAATATAGAATTGAGTTGTATTGATATTTGCTGAAATTCGAGGCCTATTTAGGAAGAAACAGCTCAAGCCTTGCTTTAGAACAATGCTCCGGACTCTAGTATACATAACTCCTTATTGATCTCCAACGAGAATATAATTAAGTCCATCATTTGTTTCAATGTATGCGAAAACAAGCACAAAAAGCTTGACAGTGATGCCCATCTCCAATGTATAAAACTATTGTCACTATATGCATATATCGAGTCAGGATCTTCTGTCCCATCTTCCGTGCCCCTGGCAGTTTAATACAAAAAAATCTACAATTACTATTAGTTATGCTATTAGTCATGTTTACGCCTCCAATGAACGGCATGTTTAACACTTTCATCGATATTCGTCTACAAAACTACATAGTGTCAATGCCACAAAACTTTTTATCAGATTTAGCACAAGAAGATTAGAAGTCAGAATTAAGGTTTGCACCGATGTCTCATTTTGATTGGGATCAAAACTGTCCATTTTATTAAGTAAAACAACTTTGAGCAGATCTAATGAAAAATTAAAAATAGTCCAACAATCTTAAGCGTTGATATAATTAGACGGTTATTTAATATATAATAAATTGGAGATACAAAAATGATTGGTTTGCTTCTTCGTCTCAGGTCATACTTTTATTGAGGAATATTGCCATTTTAGGAATATTGCCATTTTAGGAATATTGCTATAAAGATTCATAACAAGAACAGCATCCACCATATACATGTTAATCTGTTAAATGAGTCCTTGGGACCAAGTGTGGAACCAAGGAAACAGAATCCATGAATTCGTATCTCCTATTTATACAGTGCGTACCGAGTAGGTACTCTTGGTTGACGAAGTCGAAATTCGTTGTGCTTTAATAGATGGAATAATTACTATTTACATATACAAACTATCTGCTTTTAACGATTTGCATACCAAACTAACAGTTTTCTCAATAATCATACCAAACTGTCTGAAACTCACTAATTACTATACTGTTGTCAGCTAACACCAAAAAAACATCAAACACGTGCCCTCACGTCACATCAATGAAGAGTAAAATCGACTTTTCCATTACCAAAATAGGAATAATTCTGTTTAAATATACAAACTAACTACTTTTAACGAATTGCATACTAAATTAATTGTTTTCTCATAATGTGGTATTATTGTATTTTTTTTTCCATCTCAGCAATTGTTTTTATTATTTTGGTATTTTTTACACCATTTTGTAATGTCATTTTGGGTAAAATATAGAAAAATTGTAATGAATAATTATAATTTATAAAACTGAATTTAAAATTGTAAAAAACTGATTTAGAGTTAAAAAACAATCATTCCATAATTTATAAAGGTTTTTTAAGAAATTTAGAGTTAAAACAATCATTCCATAATTTTTTTATTTTGTAATTTATTATTTATTTATTTTTGGTTTTTTCTTAAAATAAGACTAAAATATTCAAAAAATAAATCAAAGACTCTGTAAAAATTTTAACTTGGTTTTTAACTTATATATCCCTGATTTCTAATTTTACAATTTTTCTTATTATTTTTTATATATTTTTTAAAAAAGAGTAAAATAAGTCAAAAATATAAATAAAAAAATGACTTTATAAATTCTAAACTCAATTTTAAACTTTAAAACCAATTTTTTTGGATTTTTTTTTCAAATTTTTATAATTTTTTTGAAAAAATAAATAACTTTTTTAAAGTTTGCGCAAATTAAGGGTAAAAAGGTAATTTCCACTTCAAAATACCGCATGCCACTGTTTTTTGGTGTTAGCTGATAACAATATGGTAATTAATGATTTTGAGACAATTTGGCATGATTTTTGAGAAAACAATTAAATTAGTTTGCAAATCATTAAACGCAAACACTAAAAGAAAATGTTCATTTAGCATAATATATAAAACTTTTTGAGTTATGTTGGTAAAGTGGTTGTAACTAAATTTTAACAACAGTATAACAACACAATTTGTTGCTAAAACTGTAGTTAAAATTTAGGCACACCCATTTTACCAACATAACCGGAAAAAAATTATAATACTAAATGAATATTTTCCTTATAGTGAGATAGTTTGTAGCGATATGAACAGTTTACTACCATTTACTTTACCAAAAATTCAATTTTCTCCCCTCTATCCTACTTTGTTCATTTTAGAGCCTTATACAATATCAATTCATTCAATTTTGTACCTCATCCGTCAATTGCTTCACAAAATGGACGACACGTGCCTGCACGTGACTAAATTCTATTAATTTCTTTTAACGACAAGAGTATTTTGGTCATTTATAACATAAGTCCAATAAAATAAAATAAAAAAAATTAAATAAAGGCAAATGACAGAATAATACATTTTTCTAACTTCGGTTCATCCCAATTCTTACAAAACATAAACTTAATTCATAAAAGCAGCAAAAGTTAGTCACGTGCAGGCACATGTCGTCGATTTTGTGAAGGAATTGACGGATGAGATACAAAATTGGATGAATTGATATTGTACACGGCCTTAAATTGAACAAAGTACAGCAGATGGGAGAAAATTAAATTTTTAGTAAAGTACATGGTAGTAAACTGTTCATATCCCATAGTTTGTATATCTAAACAGTAATTATTCCTTTTATAGATCAATAACTATTTTTTATGCTGGTGGAGGTCTGATGCTAATTTTTGGTGGTGCAACTCTCATAAGATAGACTTGCTAAAAAACCGACCATCGTGTCAACAACTTACCCGTCGTGATGACATGCATGTATCTTTACTAAACTATTAATTGGAAAGACAATTATCAACAACCAAGTTTTAATAAAGTGTGATTTTTGCTTAAAGTATTGTACATTAACATAATTAAAATGAAGACTCGTTAATAATATCATCATACATAGATAAATTTAGATATATATAATAGTTTCGGTGTCTTATATTAGGTTGCTCTTAGAAATTACAAATCACTTGAAAAATACTTAAGTTTTTAACCGGTTCAATATTTAATTCAGTAATTAACATAGCAAAAGAATGGTCAAATTAGAAGGCACGTTACATGATAGTTCTATATATATCATCTTTAATTTTGAGCTTTTATAGTTTACTATCTTTAGATATAAATATTAGTAAAATTTAACTATCATGTTCTCTCAATAACTGCACAAAATGAGTACACAATAAATTTATAAATACACAATAAAAAATAATGAAAACGTAACCAAATGAGTGTAAATCGTTGGACGCATCAGTGGAGGGGTCTCCAGAACAGACCTTGAGACCACAAAAGACATACATAATGATACGACATTAAAATATTACTCGATAAGCGATATTCGGCAACGATTCGACCCATACATTTTTAATGGTTATCCATCAACTTAAGCATGAGAGGCACAATTGGTA
Source organism: Primula veris (assembly GCA_963682055.1). Classification (NCBI taxonomy): domain Eukaryota; kingdom Viridiplantae; phylum Streptophyta; class Magnoliopsida; order Ericales; family Primulaceae; genus Primula; species Primula veris. Next base: position 6,544,344 of record OY821750.1, on the reverse strand, counting down.
TAAAGACATTACGCTCTTTTCCTTCTTTATGAAGTAGGAAATATAATTACCCATTGAACTAACTTTAATTAACAAAGCCCATTATGTGAAATGCCTACAATCTACAGATGAAAGCGCCACTTGTCAATATCATGTGGTGCAGGTACCACTATAAATAAAGTCAAATAGCAGTATAATGAGATTATCTGATTTCGAATCAGAAAAAGATATATCAGTACAGAGACTTTTCAGAGCTTATCTCACTAAAAAGTACAAGTCATATCATAAAAGTCAAGTCGAAAACCGAAAATTTTAGTAATCAATTTAATTTTGTTTAAAAGACACGTGGCATATTTTTAATATCCATAAATTTTACGTGTCAATAACCACAAAGAAAGCAAAATAAATAATGCACCTAATAATTATGAGTATAAAAAAATGAAGTATTATAAGTGTTCAAAAACAAAAAGTGTTTGCAGCTGGTGGATATATGTGACTCAGATGTTGGCCTGTCAATAATTAATCAGTTGGAGGCCGATACCCTTCTAAATTAAAATAGTTATTAGGTTTTAATATCATCAATCTAACAAATTAGGATAATGTACATGTTACAAAATATTAATTTTGTTGCGGCCAACGGTTGTCAAAACAGAAGTCCAGTGGTCAACGCAAAGACTGATTAATGGTATTGATCATAATTTATTGGGCCAAAGATAATAGGCTTATATGTTTTGCAAGTGATAACAATTTACAATAAATATTTTGAAAGTGATAGCTTTTTTTAATTAAGATTGTTTAAAGGTACCCGTCCAAAATTCACCCATCAATAATACCACGAGCCTAAGAAATGCTTTTCTCGAACAACCCAACAATTATGCATCAAACAACCCAACAATAATGCATCGAAGAACCCAACAAAATACCGCACTTAGGTCTACCTGGCCCAACTCCATCAATTATAAGTTCAAGTATTTGCCTGTGGAATAAAACTGAATACTCGAGCTAAAACTAAATTTTGGATTATGATATTTTACTAAACAAGTCTGTATCTTTTTGTCATAACCTTTGTTTATGGATCGATAGCTCAAGATACAGATTAACGGATTATGGTCCATTTCCTAGCTAGTTTGTTAACGATACAACTCCTTACCCAACTTGATCAGCCATCAATATATGCAAGAAATCACCAAAAAAGTGACTATATATGGAGGCTCAAAAAACTATTTTTGTTTTTGAACAAATAAGTACGATTGTTTTTATGAACTTTAAAGTAATCAACGGTTCTACACTTCCCTTCAGTTCATGTCTTTTTTTTTAATTAACTTGTGTTTATTATTAATTAAAACAGCACACGACTACAGAGTTCAGATGTTTGTGGAACAAGCTCCAACGGGGTAAGTATAAAGTAAAATACAAAGTCACATCGAACGTTCAAAAAAACATCTGACCTAACGAACCGCCCAATCATCCCAACCTGAATCGACAAAACAGAGTACACAGAAAACACCTTAAAGTACTAATAGGAGATATCTCAGCTATCAACAAAATTAGTCTAACCATAATTAATAAGTAAATATAGCAAAATTGTCTTGAGCCAACTAATTAAAACAAGAGAGGAACCAGTCAGTCTCCCCTCCAGATCCATCATGATAGCGCTCGTAAGGATGAAGGCCAAGAGCCGAGCTCTTCATGTCAGTCTGAACACTCTAGCTACTTGGATATTGGAAATGCATTTGAAACGGTTTGATATCCCCTATTTTTAAAAGCACTTCCTTTGAAAGTTATTTCTAATGCTCTGGCCGCAGAGGACAATTAAGAGAAAACATGGGTTAGAACGCTTTGAAGAGTATCGAACATATACTTCTTCAAGATATTTGGATATTGTGGAATTTGTCTGATGAGTCTTCTAGATCTAGGTGTTTGTGTTAACTCGGAGATAATTTCAACTTTGATTGAATGGTTCGAGCAAGTTCCGAGTATTAATATAGTAATTGGCAAATCGGGTTGAGCTTATTTTAAATATTGGACGACGATTTTCTAGTGTGATGCATGATTTTGATTTTTAACAGTGAGAAACCTATCGCCGAGCTAGTTATAAAACTATAGATGAGTTGTACTTCGATTTTCTAAGTGATATAAAGAGGCACCTGGTTCCATAGTCGCAGCAATGAAGCCACCCTGGATTTGTAGTACTAAGTATATGTGTATTTATAAATCAAAGGTAAGTTATCCTAGTTGGTAACTCTTTTTTTTTTTTTAACAAACAAACCTTCATTAATATAAACGGGACCAAACCCAGTGTTACAACAACAAAGAAAAGAAAAATCAAACCAGCTTACAACCTAGTACATCGTAAAATATACACTACTACGAACACCACTTGAGAAGGACCAGGCTAATTAAAATAACAAAAACAAAACAGGGGATAGATACAAAGCAAAAACAATCAAGCAGATTGCTTGCATTACAACTGATTCTCCAAACAAAATGGCCCAAGAACACAAAGACAGCCGACTACTTGCATCAGAAAAATAATCCTCCACATCCTTCAAAATATAAGCTTTTCGACCCCAACTGATCTCCACATCCTTCAAAATGTAAAACTTTCTCAACCCAGGTACCCAAAATTTGCAGAACTTTCATATTCCCTTTTTTTAAAAAAAAAATTCAACAATTCTACAAGTTATTTAAATTGGATGTGCATACTTGTTCATTACAGAAGGCGCATATATTTTAAGATAAACTTCAGATTTCAGTTCAGTTCAATTATATAAAAAGGCTATATATCCTCCCTATCCGATCTGCAATGCTTTCATGATTAGTACTTTAGTATGAGGTCGAAATCTGGCAACTAATTTATCTTTGATGAATGGATGACCTTGTCAGTTTTCTCTTTGGACTCCCGAAGCTGTGATGAATAATACGTTCTCCACATTCTGTTTAAGACAGTTAGATTGCAGAGCTCGACCTCGAATCGACATAAGACTTAGAGCAATCGTGGAAACAGAAATGTGAATCTGAAGTTCTTATGTGTCTCAAACTCTCTCTTCCATCAACAGCAAAGCTTTGAGTTCCTCGCTACAATGCACCAACTCCTGCAGATCCTGAAACACTACAGGAAAGAAGCATGTAGCTAGCAATGCTTTGGAGAAGAATAAAGTCTTGTCAATGCTTAAAGTCTTCAGGATAAGTTTTTGTCATTACTGCAACAAAGATCTATAGCATACCCCTACCAGCCCAATACTCCAGTACCTTCCAGAACTTGACGATGAATTGCCACTCCTCGGCAACATACACAAGCAGACCAATCACAACCACGCAAACCGGAATATCCCATCAAATATATCGGATCCGTTTTTGAAAGACTGAAAGGCAGAGAGGACGTTAACAGCGATACAGAAAACGGCGGAAACAATGGTGATGAAGCTGAAACAGTCACACACGACGAGAAAAGGGTCCGGCCTCGACCGTACCCTCACCGCGCTGCCGGAGCAGCTAGAGCTGTTGCTCCTCTCCAACTCAGGTGGCGGCTCTGTGTTTCTAGGCTAACTGCTTTTCCTTGGAAAATTTCATTTAGAGCACCAGCTGCTGAAGAAGCAAAAGCTACTCCCTTCCTGTATGACGAAAGCCCTGGTTGCAGAAATGGTGGCGGGAATGATAGATGTGCGCATTGAGCAATAAAATCGGAGATTAAACAGCCATCACAGAAGCGACCCGTTGGTTTTCTGAAATCCAACCGTAGGGTGGGATATTGGCATGCATAGTGGCGGTACTTAGATAATTAGTGACCCCGGTATCGTAGAAAGAGTCGCCAAACACGAACAAAGTTGTACCAATTCTGCCTTGAACAATATTAGTGGACATGATCATAAGTAGCACCAAAGTCCATCTTCCTTGAGTTTGATTCACAAATCTAGCTTTTTGTTTTTATATTTTTTTCGCCTTTACCTTTTTGAAGAATACACCTAGTAATTGCACAATGAAAAAAGGTATTGGGCTTTGTTTCTTTCATAAATTTATAAAAACATTGATAATTAATAAAAAAAAAATTATCACATTCTAAATCTATTACCTTTTCTACAACCAGATATGACGCATTGTTTTTGAAAAATGAAGTTTGGATTAATAACTCGTAGCTACCACTTTTAAATTTTAATTCCCAGTAGATACCGATTATAATTTGCATTTCTCTTGCATACCACTTTTTCATACTATATAAACTAAAAAAAATCTAATTTCATAAAAAAACAGAAAATATATCTCTCCTCCTTTCTACCTCATAAATAAAAAAATCACATAAAATTATAAAAAATATAAAAATAAAAAATAAAAAATCACAAAAATCATAAAAAAATTATTAAAAAATTTAAAAAATCACAAAAATTATAAAAAATCATAAAAATCACAAAAATTATAAAAAATCACAAATCACAAGAAATTATAAAAAATAAAAAAAATCACAAAATTATAAAAAAAAAATAGCAAAAATAACAAAAAAATAAAAAAAATCACAAAATTTTAAAAAAATTACAAAAAAAAATATAATTGTTTTTGTCAATATATCACTTTATACTCCGAAAAAGCTGTTTTTTCATAAAAAAAAAAAAACACTTTTTCATCAAAAAGTAAATTTTATGTATTTAACTCTCGTTTGACTCATTTCAATGCTTGTTAAAGTTTGAATTGACTTTTTAAAAACTAATTTTAGTAACTAATTTTAGATATGTAACCTCAAATTGTTAATAGCGTTTGCACCCAACACCGATATTCAAGAGCTTGGTGGTTCGAATCTATCAAAAAAAAATTTAACTTTAAAGTAAAATATATACACTTTTTGTGCTGGACTATATGCAGTTTTATTGAACTTTATGCAATTTCGACTGTACTAGATGCATTTTTGACTGAAGTAGATGTACTTTTAGCTGAACTATATACACTTTCAGCTGAAACAGATGCACTTTTAGCTGAAGCAGATGCACCTTTTACAGAACTATATGCACTTTTATTGAACTACATGCAATTTCGGCTGAACCATATACACTTTCAGCTGAACCATATGAACTTTTAGTTGAATCATATGCATTTTGAACAAAACTATATGCACTTTTATTAAACTATATGCACTTTCGACTGAACTATATGCATTTTTATTGACCTATATACGCTTTTGACTGAGTTATATGTACTTTCGACTGAAATATATGCATTTTCAGCTCATTTAGATTAAAAAATATATATTTTCATGGAAAAACCACTTTTTGTATATAAAAAATTCAAATTTTGATGGAAAAAGTGTTTTTTTTAATGAAAAAACAGCTTTTTTCGGTATAAAAAGTGTTATATTGACAAAAAAAATTATATATTTTTTTGTAATTTTTTAAAATGTTTGTGATTTTTTTTTTTTATGATTTTTTTATTTTTTATAATTCTTTTTATTTTTTGTGATTTTTTTCATTTTTTATAGTTTTTTTATGTTTTTCTTTTATTTTTTATAAAAAATTTCGCTTTTATAAAATTTTGTTTTAATTTAAAACTATTTTTTTGGTTTTATAGAGAGATAAAATATGTCTATTGTTGTAAGATTATTGGACTCTTGGGCTTTTATTTAATGGGCCCAGATGGGCTTGTAACCCTAACCCTCTATCTATATAAAGAGGGCTAGGGGTCTTGTATTTTATATACATTCATATTCATTCATTAATAAAGATCATACTGTTCTCCCCTCTCTCTACTTCTGTCTCCCTATATACGTAGCTAATAGTGTATTACAACACGTTATCAGCACTTTGCTCGCGGACACTAAGATATACGCTCGCGGATATTGGAGATTTTGGGTAAACGCACGGATATTGGGTATCTATAAACCTTGAGGTTTATCCGGGTTTTTTTTAGCGTTTTGCTATATCGACCTTCACCAACATACCGTGCGTAAGGTACCGAATTCAAAACTTAATTTATTCCATATATGTGATTGCACGTATTATTTTATGGATAAATAAAGCATGATAAATATACCGTAGTATATAATCCATATGTATGGTAATTCGTACGTACGTATTAATATTGCTTATGATTCCTTACCACTGAAATTGAATATAACAATAAGACAAATACCATGTTACATGTACTGTAGCATTAGAACTTAACAAAGCAAAATTGCATGTACTGTAGCATTAGAATTGTTATTGGTTGCTGTTATTTGGAAATCACACAACACGTCTGGTACTACCATTAACTTGATAATTTATTGATCTGGTACTACAATTTATATGTGTTTGACTGGTACTACTATTAAGTCTGAACAAATTGCATGTAAACATCGGTTCTCCTCGTCTACTGTAACAACATATATGTATGTGTAATTAACGGGTTATAATTACAATTATGTTGATTTAATATGCCATCGTAGGGTTTGACGATCACATGCTATATATATATAAACTTGTCATAAACCATGTATTAATTGGTAATTAAAAATATATTGCTTGCTTGAATGTTAAAATATTTTTTTACCATATATAGAATTGATTGGTAATTAAAAATATATTGCTTGCTTGCATGTTAGAACTACCATGTATAGAATTACTTATATGGCAATAAACCGTAGATAATTGACTGATATCTTATTAGTATAATCAACATATCTTTTGATATTACCATAGATATAAATATACCATATGGCAGTTAATTGATTTGATTTGATTTGGTATGATATAATTTGTGTGATTGATAATCCTGAATTGATTTAGTTTATCACCAAATCTACTGCCTGATTAGATATATATCATGAATATATTTTATACTGCCTTGTATATATGTGGTTATCTAGAAAAGATATACCTGTTATTTATTGCCATGAATGGTAGAATTGCGAAATCATATATATTCACATTTAAGTTGGAAAAATTATGAACCTTCCCTAAATAGGCTCACCTATTTGGATACGATGTCTAGGAAAGATATAGGCGGAAGTCGATATCCTAATGAGGTCGGGTTTTAAGTGGCATTCGTGCCCTCCACCCTCACCGTCTTTCCTGTTCGTTTTTCAAGTAGAGCTACCGAAAGGGGTTGACTAAATAATAATTTCCCCGAATGTGTTTATATAGTGATGTATGTTTCGCCGAATTGGTGTCTCTGTATCGACCTGTCGTTCGATCAATGAGAACATATTCACATTAAAAGCAAAACTATTTTTCGAACCTGTCGTTTCGAAATAAAGTTTATGCTTGTGCAAACCATAAACATATAAACCAGTCGTTTTATATGAAAAATAATCCAGAACTCCCAACATATGTTGGATGCCATCTATGATGAGAAAATTCGTAAAACATACTTGCGAAATGACTATTTAAACATTGATTTTAATCTGTCACCACATGTTACTCACCCTGATGTGTGAAAATGTGATGTCCAAATTTTTTTTTTGGATGCCATCTTTGATGAGTAAAACACGAGTTTGTTGTTACCTTCACGATGAATGCTAAGGCGTTGATTTTATTCCGCCGCCACATTTGAGACGTGATGACGTCTATGGTGAACAAATGTCTGAAATTGACATATTTGAGCAATCCTTCACCAAAATACTAGCTTGGAAATTGTATTCCATAAGCAGTATCGTGAATTTATATTCACCATGTTCCTTTATCGCCCATTTGTTATTGGATAAGAAAATTACCCCGGTGAGTAGTTTTAATCCTATTGGGTCAATGGCGAATTGTTTGCCTGATATTAATGCTCTTCGTGTATATTTTTTTTCCACGAATCGAGAACCGTGACAAGTGTTATTTGTCTCGAACTGTCGCGATCCCGATGAATCGCCTAGCCAAGCGAGATTTTAGACAATCGTCAAAATCTAAAACCTGTGGCTCCAAGACAGTAATTGAAAGGAACAATATGGCCCGTTGTCACAAAGCAAGAGATAATGCTCAATGAGGCAACTCTATGCTATAAACACAAAGGTCATGCACGGTTACTCCTTAAATAGTTCAAAACTATTATAAAGATGAAAAAACCGATGCTAATGTGGTTAAAGATAACTGAAAGGAAACTCTTGAGACCCCCGGTTTTGTGGCTCAAATAAGTTTGGTACCTTTCTTTATTGATTTTGATAAATCATTTAGCCATATTTTCGCTCATCTGGATTATGTTTTTCCATTTGGATTATTATTTTTCCATTTGGACATACTTTTGGATTATGGTTTGCCTGTTTATGAAATTTCTCGAAATAATTTAAAGTGTTTTGAGCAAATTCCTTTGACAAATGTGACCAAACTTTAAATTATGAAATTTTAGGCAATACTTGTGGGATAGTTGATTTTTTTGGAAATAGTGGGTAACAGTGTACCACATAATTTCACCAACTATTTGCCTAAAAGAGTACTCAGTGACAACGATTCTGGACCTGTTGTTCCAAAATCAAAATCTTTGGTAAAACCAAATTGATTTGTCAAATATGAACTCTTATACTCATGTAGGTCCTGCCGTACCTTGTTGAGTTATAAAATATTTGAGAAAACCAGTGTTATCTGGTAATAGCTCATGAAAAAATTAATTTTTTTTTTACATAGCCTCCATTCAATACGATCAAAAGCGTATTTTAGGAGTTGAAATGTCTTTCAAGTGGTTGCTACCACATTCTTTAAAGCATTTAAAGTTACCTTATCATTTCGCCTGTCGTCGAATGATAAATGATTTAAATGCTAAGACATGATTGTCTATACTATCATTCGCCTGTCGTCGATTGATTAGAGTATTTTAATATTGTGGCATTGACCGGATGAGATATTCCCGGGTCAAAAGACGATGCTTGATTTATAATCGCATCGCATTTGGATTCTCTCTGAGAATATATTTCGCGATTAATCCGAAATTCATGCCATTAATGCTCACTTTGAAAGACTAGTATGTGTAAAGATCACGAAATGAACTCGTAGAATTCTTGTAAAGAATTGAAGGAGTTATTGTGGACTTATCCAACCATAAGACGGACCATAAATATAAATGGTTATGGTTGATGCATCGACAATTTGGTCACATTTTAATGTTGTCCACATAAATGCAGCACTTTCCAAACTTTTAGCCCTATCATTAAGTTGATGGCTCATGATCTGGATTATCCTGAAAAGTCTAGTCGACTTGATAATACCGAAGAGTAAGAATCGAAATTTCGATTTGAATTACTTGAATTTGGAAATTGAAATTGAACATCCTGTCGATTATGTTCAGACCCAAAATGGACTCACGGAAAGCTTGATGATGCGACTGCAAATGATTGCACGCATTTCTTGGTCTTGCGCACCAAGATTTATATTTCCGTATGGGGTTATGCTATTTTGCTGCATTGGTCCGTCATGAGGCCCATAGATACTCAAACACCATATGCGTACCAGCTGGTTACTGGTTATGAGCCAGAAGTCTCATATTAACGCGTGTTTAGAGTGATTAATTAATATTTTGATTGAGCCGTTCTAGCGTTCAAAATATGGACCTCTGAAGGGGACATAAGTCGATTATGAATCTCCTGCCTATCATTTGATAGAGTAACCTTGGCAAGCGATCTCTTTACCGCATGATATGCTAAAGTGACATCACTAAGACTGTTCTCCCCGTCGTTAGGGGGAGATTTGCACGTTACCGTTGATAAGGAACGACGTGAAGTAACATGGCATAACCCACTCAGTCTTAGCTTGATCCCAAAACTGCACTTAGTGATAAGTAAGTGCATAGACTCCCTCAAGTCTAACTAAATGCCAGACGCATTTAATGACTTTATGAGATGTCACGAGATCATTTATACCTGCTGCAAAATGCTTGCAAGGATAGACGTCCCTGTCGGACGCCGTGTTCCTGTCGTAACACGTTGCTTTGGCCGAACCCGCCAAGCAAAGGACGCTGTCGTCGGCCGTCAGTCTGTTGTCCTTCCTAAGATATGAGGAAGTTGACCGGTTCTTAATTCGTTCAGCCCCAGAGGTGGTGAACTGAAACTCGTTTGTTGCACGAGATTATAAAGGATCAAGGAGATGTGTGATTTCCTCCTCATCCTAAGAATCTCGAAATATCTGTCGATCATGATATCTTAGACGATATTGAAGCGAAACAAAACTGTCATTGATTATTTGTTCATATATTCGGTGACGACTGATAATATGAACAAATTATGACAGGGAACCATGTACCGTTGCCTGAAGTCAACGGAGAATAGACTGTACTAATGGAAACTTGAAATCCAAGTAGACTCCTTAGCGAAAGTGTGTTCGGACCTGTAGATCCAACACCACCAATGTTAAACGAGTTTGTTTATTTGGTTATTCGTAAGGAAGAGTGATGAGAATAATGAGATTGTAGAATGCTCGCCTAGTAGCGCAAGGCTTCTCTCACACCTTGGAATTGATTACGAGATGGTTGATTTCTTCGTAATGGACATTATAACAGTCCCCTACTTTACCAGTTTAGTAGTTTCCGAAAAACTGAATATGCAGCCATGAATGTGGTCACGCTTTTATCTCTATGGGGATTTAGACAAAGAGATACAGATGAAGGTCCCTGTGTGACTTCATATGCTTTAATCAAGTAGTTCCTGACCACGGAACACGATCTCAATTAAATGAGACGTTCACTATATGGATTAATATAATCCGAGCGGATGTGGTATACCCGCCTAAGTGAGTACTTGTTTATCTTGAGATACTTGAACAAGTATTATGCCCTTGTGTGTTTTATTACGCGATCCATTTTGGATTTGCCTTCGAGATGAAGGATCTTGGGAAGACACGGTAGTGACTCGGCCCGATGATCGAGTCCCGTAAAGATTGAATCTAAGTCCATGATTCAGACTACACCCAGAAGGTGTTATGACGTTGTAGTCATCATGACGCCAAGTCGTCAGATTCTCCCATGATCGTTCGATCACTAGACATTGATATAGACCCAGTCCGTCCCTGATGAGACGATGAAGAGATATTGAACCATGATGTTCATATCTAAGTACAATATGCGCATCATTGTACTTGGTCTAATGTGCTAGGACGAACATCTCGTCTGCTGTGAATGGTATAGCTCGACACAGCATCGCGCTAACACGCTGCCATCGAAATGGCATAAAAGACATTTTCCCATTACCTTAAGGTAACTGTGGATGAGGGCTTGTCTTATCCCATTTGCGTCATCGAGTGTACCTATCCCCTTCGGTACTCGAATTAACGCAACCCTTTTTCGGTTATACCGATGCCGGTTACTTATCAGACCCGCATAAGGGATATTGCTAACATGGTCTGTCTTTACCATTAGGAATAAGGCAATATCTTGGAGTTCTTGAAATGACTCCAAACGAATCACTCTGATCTACTCGTGCTCTATGAGACGATTAGAGAGTGTATATGGCTTCGAGCTTGTATTAGCCATATTTGAATTACGTATGCTCTGTCTCACGATCCAGATAAAACACTTGTCTTATTTGAGGACAACTTGTTGTTATCGATCAAGAGAGACATGACTAAATTATGCTATTTAGCATTTCTTGCCGAAATAAATCTTCACATATGAAGTTTGAGAGCATCCTGTCGAATGCTCGTTCTATTCCACGTTATATTTTCTTGCATACAGTCGTGTGCAAGTAAATGAGCCATCCAGTCGAATGCTCGTACTCTTTCTTGGAATATTAAATCTTTGCACCCAGTCGTGTGCAAGTGAGGGGGAGCATTCAGGTGAATGTTTATTGCACTAATTACTACTTAGTCGAAATCTTCGCACCCTGTCGTGTGTAAGTGAGGGGGAGCATCCAGTCGCATGCTCGTGTACTCTTTTTGTCCTTAGACCAAGGTTTTTTCCCACTGGGTTTTCCTTGGCAAGGTTTTTAGCGAGACACGTTCCCATCATATCTCACTTAAGATTGCCGAAATTAGGGGGAGTATCCGGTTGTATACTTCTTACCACTGTGTACTCTTTTGTCCTTCGACTAGAGCTTTTTCCCACTGGGTTTACTCTAGCAAGGTTTTGATGAGGCACCTGTTTTGTGGTTGATCCCCTACTACTACCACTGTTGCACTCTTTTTCCTTCGATCAGAGATTTTCCCATTGGGTTTGCTCCGACAAGGTTTTGATGAGGCACACTGTTTTGTGGTTAGTTAATTACATAGAATTTCGGTCTATATCATTCGGCTACACAGTTTCTCCTAGGTACCGGTTTTGTCCCACACTGGGTTTTCCGTCCCTAAGGTTTTTTTATGTGTTTAGCACTGCGAATGAACTCGACTCAGATCGACTGCATGAAGACGAAGAATTCAAGACGTCCAAAGGGGGAGTGTTGTAAGATTATTGGACTCTTGAGCTTTTATTTAATGGGCCCAGATGGGCTTGTAACCCTAACCCTCTATCTATATAAAGAGGGCTAGGGGTCTTGTATTTTATATACATTCATATTCATTCATTAATAAAGATCATACTGTTCTCCCCTCTCTCTACTTCTGTCTCCCTATATACGTAGCTAATAGTGTATTACAACATCTATTATATTTTGGTTTGTATGATTATTTAGTAAATAAACTAAATAATTAAAAAGTAGTAAATATGAGGAATATGAACGATATGATATGTAGGAGAAATATAAGTTGATATGAGTTATTTATACAGAATTCCCCCATTAGATTTCTTCAATTATCATATAAATTGTTTAATCAACTTAAATACCATTTCACATGAAAAACTATTATATTTGTCTTCTGTTTTTGTTTTTACGTATTTCAATTTTATTTTTCATTTCAGCAACCAAAGTAGTTGGTCTTAATTCAAATTGATTTTTATTTGATTTCTACCATTAACTATTTTTTGTTAACCAATTCATTATTAAGTAACCAATAATAAATATTGTTTTAACATAACTACAGCAAAACTTAGCATATGTTTAAGCTAATGATTTTTTTTATTAAGATTCAAAAAAAAAAGTCAGTCTCATATCAACTAGAGTAATAAAGGAAAACTAACGGTTTATACTTTTATCCAAACAAAACCCGAATTTATTTACAATGTGGTGTAATATCTCAAACGTTAGAGAAGTTTGGTAGTTTACATAGGATATCATGGGTTCAAAATTGTTTACTTACAATTTCATTTTTATTTTATTTTTATTTGTGTTTTATCGAGTAACAAAAAAAACTTAAAGGCCAGACATTCCGTGATACCAGGACGGAACTGCAAACACACACGGGTTTAACTCCTGGCTCCGCCATTGCATCAGATAGACGAACATTATTAATTGATTCGCCGTAAAATGGTTTTGATCCAAATAAGCCCCCTTCTGAGTATAAGGCCATGAGGAGGCCAGCGTAACAGCTACGATATCCGTTTTCATTAGTATCAAGCCGGTAGTTTCCAGTTTTAAGGACTCTTGAAGGGGGTCATTATAAATATATCGTTAACATCAAAATCGTGCTTATAACATACACTTGATTGTTGTGACTCGTAATGCCTACACCATTCATCTTTGCTAAATGCAACAATAGAGCTTTCAAATCTTAAGAAAACAATACAAGGATACATATTAAGGTGCTTAGAGATATCGCTACCAATAGGTAACAATCTATAGCATATATACAAAATCGATGGTACCAATTCGTCGGAAAAGTGGAAAATGAAACTTCATGTCTTCAAGTGTTTGGCTGCCTCTTTTGGTTTCTCAATGTTTACGCCTCCAATGAACGGCATGTTTAACACTTTCGTAGATATTCGTCTACAAAACTACACAGTCTCAGTACCACATAAATCTTTTAATCAAATTTAGCACAAGAAGATATCAGAAGTCAGAATGAGGGTTTGCACCGATGTCTCATTTTGATTGGGATCAAAACTGTCCATTTTTCAAATAAAATAAAATTGCAGTACAGCAGATCTAATGAAAATAGTCCTACAATCTAGATTTAATAAGTCGTTTAAATAATCAGCCGGTTATTTAAAATGATAAAACAGAGAAGAGAAAAATGATTGGTTTCCTTCTTCCTCTCAGGTCAGATTTTTATTGAGGAATATACTGCGATTTTATTACTATAATAGATTCATAACAATACCAGTATCCACCATATATGAATCTGTTAAAATGAATCTTGAGGACCAAGTGTGGAAACAGGGAACCAGAATCCATGAATTCTTGTTAACCTTTTTTGTTATAAATCTTCAACCAAAAAAATCGGTTTTTCTCTTGAAATGTTGGGAGCTTCCCCCATTTTCCTTCTCCTCATCCCGCGGCGATGACAATATACGTATTGAATCGCATAGACAAAGAAAACATACCAACGGAGATAAAATACAGTACCTACTAGCTAGGAACGCACTCTTGGTTGGCTAAGTCGAAACTTGTTATGCTTTAATAGAGAGTTATCAAACATTTGCTATAAGCTTATAACATGAAATTAAAACAAGAATATAGTATCCGTAAAACTAATATAGCATATGAACAAACTTACCAATGTTCGAGACTTGTACGAACCAAGGAAACTGCCTCTCTTTCCGAACCTCGAGATCTTCCCTTGTAGGAAATCACTCTCCGAACGAGTTTCTCTCCGACCTACCGAATAGGAAAAGTCCGAAATACCCCTCCACTCCCCGTTACTTTCCTCCAAACTCTCCCACCTTGAAGAACCAAACCCTCTTTCATCGCTATTAATTAAAGGTGGGAAAGTTGCGTGTTAACAACAAATTTTACACTAAAAGTATTATTCGAACAATGACGAGAATAGCAATGGTTATTTTTTCTTACAACCTATTTAGGACGCTTTTTATCGGTTAGCCACCGTTTAGCAACAACTTTATTTATTAAGAACGGCTTCAACCTTCAGGGCGTCTTTTGGCCATAACTAATTCGACTTCTTTTTTTGTGTTATATATGGACAAGATTATATAGCACACAAATTATGTTTTTTTTAAATTAGATAAATCGTTACTGACCATTTCGCGACGATCGTTTCATCATCCACACGTCTCGTCTCACCATGAAATGACCGAGCCGGCCCTCTACTAAATGAAAACGACATTGCACGTGGCAACTTACGACTCACATAAGGCCCATCCAGGACCGTGGTAGGCGAGGGTATTTTGGTAATTTTAGCCAGCCTCGGGGGCAAGTCCAAGCTCCTTACGACCTTGGGCTTAGGAGGGAGTTCCGTGGTTCCTCCCATAGGCGAACGCGGCTTTCCAGGTGCCTCTTCCCACTCAAAGGGAACCGAAGCTATGGTTCGTTGGGGTGTAGGCATTTCATCAGGCTCGGATATTTGTTTCGGAAGCGAGAACAAAGATAGCTTGAAATTAGTTTGTTGTCCGTTTTCGAAACCCATGATTTTCTAACTATTTGTTTCTTGATATCATCACTATATATAGACAGAGATAGTGTGATAAGTTGGGGAGCTTAGGGGGTTGTAAAAACGCTCCAGGCACTTCATTTTCTTCACAAGAAAATGGTTGGTTATATTGATGATCTAATAATAATTTACATTTGAAAAAGACAATAAGGTAACTTGCAATATAGATAAACTAATATTATTGGAATGCATCTTGACCGGGTGGGAGTTAAGAAAACGACAATTAACGGTCATTTTGCTTATTATTCAATACTAGTGATTATAATTTTGATATGTAATTAAGTTTCATATGGGTCCTAAGTCTTGGAAGAAGCTTATGGCATATGTACATGAATATGTAAAAGTACATATGCATTTTATAACTTTTGTTAACAATTAACATGATGCATTTTAGATAAACATGACAGTAGTTTCAAAAGAAACTAATTTTTTTTACCTTACCTTAAAAAAATGAGAAATACATGTGTTTGTTATGGGATCATGTACAATTTTAACTTACAAATACTTATAAATACTTATATATAGACTAAATTAAAATTTCAGAAGTTAGGTATATATATGTTAGTTTCATATGCACTATAAAATAATGTTGATTTAGTAAGGGTCAAAATCTGTTATAACACAGTCATAATTTTAAAAATCTGTCACAAATCTGTCACTATTTCAAAAAACCGTCACAAACTGTCACAAAAGTTGTAGCTAATAAGTTCGTACCAAAAAAACCCGTCACAATTTCGTTCACTATTTTAACTTTTTTTTTTTTAGTGATGTAAACCAATTACATACCATTTTTTTTAACATAAGTATGTACCTAATACTTCAATAATCCTATTGTCCGACCAATATTCTTTTTTGTCGGTAGACTTTAATCTACTAAGAAAATAACTATTTTTTTGTCCAACCAAGATCTAGTGATCCCAGTATGCCATATCTAGATATAGCAACAAATTAATAATTGATTCCTTTACAAGCGCATATATAAAACTGGGATGTGAACAAAATATACAAGACATGTAAATATAAGTTTGTTGGGGATTTCACGTCAAATACAAAATGTTAATTACTTGTTGCTAAAACTAATATTAAACTTCGTTAGCAGATTTTTATCATGAAGCCCTTCAATTGTGTATACTGGAAAAACTAAATTTAATACATGATAAAGTCGTCTAATTAACCCTAAGTATAGGAAATTAATCAGAATAATCTCCTTAATTAACGGCCTATTATAAGTCCGAATTAGTCGAGGTTTATCAGAACAACCACTATACTGAAAAATGTACTGCACCAGCATATCAGATATTCTGATTTACAAACGAATTATATACATTTACAGGGTTAATGTACCCAATTAGTATCAAATATTTGCATTTCTAGTTTAGCGTGACCGTTAACAATTAGCTCAGTTTAAGGTTATTTATGTCCAAATTAATTATGGCATCCCCGTAATATCATCAACTTTTTTAACAAGGGGGTATTTAAGCTTATTTATTCATTCGGTGAAATTGTACGAAGTATTTAGCATTATTTTTTGACAATATATGGTATTAATTCGGTATCCGCCATGTATTTATGTATATCGATATAAATTAAGATGTGAATAAAAACATTACATATCTAAATATGTATACATGTATATATACTTTATGTATGACACTTATAAAAAATAAGATGCAACTTCGCTAAAAATAAAATAAAAAAAATCGGCAATAATAGTTGCCATATTAAACATATTGTCATATTGTGATGATTCGCTAGCTTAAAAAAAAGGTAATGTAGCTAGCTAATCATCACAATATATAGTAAAAACGATACACATGATTGTTTATTTTTTATATAGTGTCCAAAGAACTAAAAGTGCATGTTTGTGTTGTATTGGTTCTAACTAATAAAAATTAAGGGACGGTTCGCATATTTTGTTTTTTTAGAATTAATAATTTGGTTGATTATATCATTGACCTTTTCTTTAACTACATCCTATAGTAATGTGTCATATTCTGATATTCATATACTATATGATTATATCATTGACCTTTTCTTTAACTACATCCTATAGTAATGTGTCATATTCTGATATTCATATACTATATGTAAAGTAACCGGCACTTTCTTGTCTAGCAAACACTAGTGACTTGTGGTCTAGCAAAGGTGAAATAATTTTGAAAACGACTGGTTTGAATCGGTCATGATTTAATGAACCTCTCACAATTTTTTTTGTAGATTCCTGATAACATTAATTATATAATTATTTAGTAGCTTAGAGCCTTCACAATAAATTGGTTAAATTTCACATGTTAAATATTTTCATATCATCAATTAATTTTGTGTCAAATAATATGTGTGTACGTTAACTTTAAGACTTTCATTGATGCGTTAGTTTAACATAGTTGTCTATATTTTCTTATAAAATAATTGGTTAACTATGTTAGCGAGTTAAGTCTTTTTACCATATCACTGTATCACCCATTAAAAACTTGTTAGATTTAACAAAAAAATTTAACAATATTAAAATTGATGGATATCATATCATACTATTAATATAACACAACCCAAGCATTTTGAGTCTGCCCAATTTTATTCAAATTTTCCAAAAATACTCTCACTCTAATATTATAATTACTTTTAAATGTCATCACTCAATTCAAATACATAAATAAATTAAAAAATGTTTATATTCCAAACAAAATCGTTGTGAATTTTTTTATAAGAGTAAAACATTATTTTATTCTTTATATACGATTGTTAATTAATTATATTTAATCATTCGATATTTTTAAAAAAAAAATATTAAGTTTATTTGTGAGGATAATATCTATGTCACTACGTATCGTACATACAACACGTGGGCAACGATTACTAATTATAACATAACCAATGTGAATGAAAATTTGTTTGTTAGCTGGCAAATTTTATCTAATAATTAATATAACATGATAACCATTATAATGCTCTTGTATTAATTTTGCTCATTACCGTGATCTTAATCTTTGCCTTCTTTTATAACTTTAGTACTACAAAATAATGGTGGAATAGCGACTTATCGGCGGCTTTAATGACGGTATGATAATTTTTTCAATTAGTGATACTTGTATGATGGTTAGTTTTAAAAATTTGTGACCGTTTGTAACGGTGTTTTATAGTATATTAACAAATTTAGAGAGTAAGAGAAGTGTTGAAATTTGGTAATATACCCAAACCGGTTTTGTCCAACTTTTTAGATCGGTTTGGATGGGTTGAACTTCACGAAATTTCTCGTGCTTAATACCAAATCAAAGTACTATGTTAAATTCAAAACAGTATAAAGTTTGTCCAAAATCAATAAGCGGTGTAAAAGATATTCGGTTCCAAAAATGGAAGTCAACGGAGCATTTCGGTAATTGAGAAAATTTCCAATCCGACGTCGATGGGAAAATGGTGAATTTGAAGGATAAATTTACCATCTTCAAGAACAAGTGATTGGGGTATTTGACAATTCCCATGATTGGGATGAGACTTTGACAATTCTTCTCTCGGTCTCCTTCCTTCATCTCATGTGCCGCCAATCGGGTGATTGCACTAAGCCCTACGCTTTAATACATCCCATTCGACATATCAGAATATTTATGTCTTTTTAGAATTTCGTTCATAAAGTGTATCATGACTTTTAGAGAACGAAACTCTCACCATTCAGGTCTGAGTGTGATGAATTGTTACTTTCTTTCTTTAACAAGTTTGTCACTAGTTTCGTCGTTGCTCTAATATTTTATTTTTGTGTTTGAAATATTACTGTAAAACAATCTAGCACATGTACTTCGGGGTTTTTTTTTGGTATGTTGGCGTAAAGCCAAACTTAATAGTATAAGTCTGGCCTGCGCAGGCAATGATTTACATTGTTCTGTCCTGCGCAGGCTTAGTGTATTTTATACTATTTTTTTTATTTTCGGAAATTATGATTTATTTATAAAGTGCCTACTATATAAACCCCTTTAAGCATCCATAAAACATATCAGCACATATAGAACATTTTAGAGAGAGAGAGAGAGCGCTCCTAAAATACATGAGGGGGGGTTACATAGATTTTGAGAGTGAATCAAGATAGAGTTTTGTAATCTCTTCTTCTTTAACATATATATAAATCGTGCTCGCTGCAGCGGAACCGGAGATGTACTCATCGTTGGGTGAACTCCGTAATCAAATCTTGGTGTGCTTGTTTTTCCTTTATTTATTCTCGTGAGTTATTACTTGTTGTCTTTTATACGTTTATTGATCTCGTTGGTAGTTCGGAACGTGCCCACGTCCCCTACAAGTGGTATAAGAGCCTTGGTTCAAGGTTAAGGAGTGATGTCAATGGCGTCGAAAGATACGAGTGTTCACGGGATCGATAAATTCGATGGGAAGGACTTTGGGCTTTGAAAGATGCAGATAGAGGATTATTTGTACGGCAAGACGATGCACAAACCCCTCGCATGTGATGAGATGTCTGTTGATACAAATTAAAAGTGATCGAATGTCATAACTGTCGTCAAATGGGGCACTTCAAAAATGAGTGCAAATTTCCGAGAAAGGATGGTGACAAGAATCAAGTGGTGAATGTGACTAGTGATGAAGACTGTGGTGATTGTTTATTGCTTGCTGTTAAAAGTCATCAGCATTTGTGGATTCTAGATTCTGGAGCATCGTTCCATATGACATCAAATCATAGTGTGTTCGAGAACTACACCATGGGTAACCTTGTTAAGGTTTATTTAGCCGATAGTGAGGCTCTTGATATTGTCGGTATGGGTCATGTTAAGATATGGGTACCGAATGGATCGGAGTGGAAGTTGACGAAGGTTAGACATGTTTCTAGGTTTATCAAAAATCTGATTTGTGTTGGTCAACTTGATGTCGAAAGACGTTCTACTTCCTTTAATGGTGGAACCAGGAAAAATTCATGTGGAGCTATGGTGATAGCTCATGGTAACAAGATGGGTACGCTCTATACGACGAAAGATGATGAGTGTACGTTGGCGGCTATTGAGTCGCGATCTAATTCCGAGTTGTGGCATTGTCTAGTTGGTCACATGAGTGAAAATGGAATAAATGTGTTAGTGAAGAATGACAGATTTTCGGGTCTGAAGACCGTTGACCTCGATACGTGCGAGGGTTGTATTTTCGGAAACCAAAAAAATGTGAGCTTTCAGAAAATTGGAAGAACTCCGAGAGAGGAGAAGCTATCGCTCGTACATTCTGATGTGTGGGGGCCGTCCCTCATAGCTTTGTTGGGAGTCTCATTTTTGTATGTGACTTTTATTAATGACTCAACAAGAAAAACTTGGTTATATTTCTTGAAATATAAGTCCGATGTTTTCAAGAATTTTAAAGAATGGAAAGCTATGGTGGAGCTTGAAAGTGGAAACAAGTTAAAGTGTTTGAGGTCCGACAACGGCGGTGAGTATATTGATGGGTATTTTACTGAGTATTGTGCACAATCTAGTATTCATTTGTAGAAGACTATACGGAAGACACCGTAATAGAATGGAGTGGCGAAGAGAATGAAGCAAACTATCAATGAGCGTGCTAGGAGTATGCGATTGCAATGTGGATTGCCCAAAGCCTTATGGGCAGATACAGTTAGCACGGTGGTTTATCTTATTAATCGCGGACCTTCGGTGCCCTTGGAGAAAAGAGTTTCCGAAGAGGTATGGACTGCAAAACCTGTTGTTTATAATCATTTAAAAGTATTTGGTTGTTTATCTTATATTCATGTTGATACTAGTGATCTTTCCAAATTATACCTAAATCAAAATTTTGTTTCTTTGATTATGGTGGCACCGAGTTTGGATATCGGTTTTAGGATGGTCAATCGAAAAAGATCATTCGCAGTAAAGATGTGATCTTCAACGAAAATGTCTTGTATAAAGATAGGCAAGATGTCGAGGTTGAAGAGAAAAAGGCACGAGTCGAAGATTGTGGTATTGTTAGTACGAACACACTACCAAATATCGAAATGGAAGATAACGACATGGATGAACAATTTGAAGAGAATGTAGAGTTGCCCCAAACTTCACCGGAATTGTTGGGTAGAGGTCATCGATCGAAACGACCAAACACATGCTATTCCTCGTCTTTAAACTATATTTTGTTGACTGATGTGGGTGAACCTGAAAGTATTAGTGAAGTTTCGTAAGCTAGTGATTCAAAACATTGGGAGCTCGAAATGGAGGATGAGATGAAGTCTTTGTATGAGAACAAGACTTGGAAATTGACCGTATTGCCAAAGGGGAAAAAGGCACTGAGTAATACGTGGGTGTTCCGGTTGAAAGAAGAACACGATGGTAAGAAACAGTATAAGGCACGGTTAGTAGTTAAGTGTTTTTAACAAAAAGAAGGCATTGACTACACCAAAATTTTCTTACCCGTAGTGAAGCTAACGACGATTCATTTGGTGTTGAGAATAGTAGCTAGGGATGGTCTTCATCTAGAGCAATTAGACGTGAAGAGTGCATTTCTCCATAATTAATTAGACAAGGAGATTTGTATGCATGAACCATCCGGGTTTATAGAGAAATGGGGATAAACTTGTCTGTAAGTTGAAGAAGAGCTTGTATGCCTTGAAATAAGCTCCGCGGCAATGGTATAAGAAATTCGAAAGTTTCATGATAAGTACCGGTTTCGAGATGAGTAATTTTGATCATTGTTCTTTCGTGAAGAGGTTCTACAACTCTTTTTATATTATTTTGTTATTATATGTTGATGACATGTTGATTGCTGGTTCTAGCCTTGTCGAAATTAACAAGGTGAAGTAACAACTGGCAAAAGAATTTGCAATGAAGGATTTGGGAGCTACTAAGCAGATTCTCAGAATGAGAATAATGAGGGATCAAGATGGTTCTTTGTTTTTGTCACAGTCTGAATATGTGAAAAAGGTGTTAGCTCGTTTTAATTGATGGTGCTAAACCCGTAGGCACCCTATTAGCTACACATTTTTGTTTGTCGAATGACCAATCACCCTCAACTGAAAATGATCGAGATCACATGTTGAAAGTATCTTATGTTTCGGCTATTGGGAGTTTGATGTACGCCATGTTATGTTCGAGGCCCGATATTGCACATGCAGTGGGTGTTGTTAGTTGGTATATGAGTAATAAGGAGAAACAACACTGGGAAGCGGTTAAATGGATATTGAGATATTTGAAGGGTACGGTTGATATGGCTTTGTGTTTTCGTAAATTGAGTGAAGGTTTACATGGGTTCGTTGATGTGGACTTAGCTAGTGATCTTGATAATAGAAAGAGTACAACATGTTGCGTTTGTTCATTCAGTGGAACAGCTGTTAGTTGGATGTCGAAATTACAAAAGATTGTTGCGTTATCGACGACTGAAGCTGAGTATGTCGCCATTAGTGAGGCGAGCAAATAGATGATTTGGTTGCAATGGTTCTTGAAAGAGCTTGGACAAAAATATGAAAGTGGGGTTCTATATAGTGATAGCCAAAGTGCGGCTATGTTGGAGAAGAATCCGGTGTTTCATTCGCGCACCAAACATATACAGATTCGTTATCATTTTATTCGATCGATTTTGGAAGAAGGGATATTCGTGCTTATGAATATCGAAGGCACAAGAAATCCCATGGATACGTTAATGAAGATTGTTACGATTAGTAAGTTGAACTTATGTATAACTTTAGTTGGACTCCATAACTGATAGATTGGGGCACTGCTGTAGTGGAAGTGTTTTGTGAACTGACATGCGAAATTGATGTGCAAGCGGAAGATTTTGTGTAGTGCTCGAGTTTGTTTTCAAGTGGGAGATTGTTAGCATGAAGCCAAACTTAGGAGTATAAGTCTGGTCTGCGCAGGCAGTGATTTGCATTGTTCTGCCATGCACAGGCTCAATGCATTTTATACTGTTTTTTTTTTCGGGAATTAGGGTTTATTTGTAAAGTGTCTACTATATAAACCCTCTTAAGCCTATATAAAACATATTACCACATACGTTTTAGAGAGAGTGCTCCTAAAATACGTGAGAGAGAATTCCATAGCTTTTGATAGTGAATTAAGCTAGGGTTTTGTAATCATCTCTTCTTTAAAATATATATAATTCGTGCTCCCTGTAGAGGCACCGGAGACGTAGTCATCGTTGGGTGAACTCCGTAATCAAATCTTAGTGTTCTTGTTATTACATTATTTATTCTCTTGAGTTATTAGTTCTTGTCCTTTATACGTTTATTGATCTCGCTGGGGTTCAGAACGTGCCCAAATCCCCTATAGAGTATCCGGTACGAGAATGACATTTCAAATGTCTACTACAGCAATGAAGTATCGTTGACTTTTCTTTTGACCAATTCAATACGGCACGCGATGTCGGTAATTTTTCGGTACGACTCAAAAAATTATAAATTTTTATACATGGGAATTTAAATATATACAATCTACGAGTATAATAAAATTAATTATATTTGATTCACACACTAAGTGATGAAAAAAAAAATTGAGCTCCCTTTTATATATTTATTTACTCCCTAAGATATTCTAGCTGCAAGGTAAAGCGTTCGAATTCCTTAAGCAGTGGAATTTATTTCTTTTGTCCAATTTTAGATGGCTTTACTATAAGATTCATTTCATTATAACAATATATCCATAATGACGATAATATCCTATAATAAAAAATTAATATAGCAACAGTTTACTTTTTAAAAATTGTTGGTAAACTGAGTGTCGCTAAATTTTAGCAACAAAAATTGTTGCTATACAGTTGCTAAATTTAGCAACACTCAATTTACCATCAGTTTAGCAACAGAGGCTCTGATGGTAAGCTGATATTTTTTTATAGTGATACTTAATTTAATAACATTTTTTATTTCACTTTTTATTCTAGTATTTCAATATTATAAGATTTTCGCTAAAACAACTTGGCATGTAGAAGGCATGCATATCAAAATCACACTCAAAAATAAAAGAAGACGTGGAAAACAAGGCATGCATATCAAAATCACAGTCAAAAATAAAACAAGACGTGGAAAATTAGAGTCAGGCTTAGATGCCGAAAAAACTACCGGTCCTGTATGCATATATAATATGTAAGCATTTAGTTAAATTTGAATAATAGTTTGTACTTCTTGTCATAAGATTCTGTCAATAAGCTAGTCTGATAAATTTATTAACCTATCCAAGAACAGCCATCTAGAAATATCGACCTTCAACCGAAGTGACATCAAGTATCTAGTACGTACTGGTAACAAAACTGTGTTTCGCAAATTTTTAGATGGGAAAGGGACTCGCAATTCTGTGTCATAATTCCGTCAATGAAAAACATGTACACCTCGGAACTTAAAAATTGTTTTTTCTGGCATTTATAATATCTGATATTGAGGAGGACATTTGGTCCTTTTTCTAAGGTCATGTTATCGTTTTATTCATATGTATTCGTAAAAATAAAATCGATTTTTTTTTCTTAAATCAACGTTTTATTTTATTTTTAAAGTACTTGTTCAAAAAAATCTCTAAATTTTGACTTTTTATATTTTTTTTGTTATTTATTGTTTGTTTTGGCAATTTATAAGATAGTAATATTAATAAATAACAAATAAAAATATAAAAATTCAAATTTTACAGTTTTTTTGAATAAACACTTTAGAAATAAAATCAAATGTTGATTTAAGAAAAAAAAATTCAAAAAAAAATTATGATTACATATGAAACAAACGATAACATGACAAAAACATGAACTTATAAAAATGATCAAATGTGCACCCTGACATTGATTTTCTTTCTGAATTTTATTGAAATCCTTCTTGATTAACTACTAAGGCACCAATTGGTCATGTTAGGACGATATTTCTGGTCTATTAACTCTTTTTGTCAATTGGTTTGAGCAAAATAACTCAAGTTGATTTTTATGAATTAAAACAGTTTAATGTTTACAGGTGAGATTGCAACATCAGTTGCAACTACAGTTCCAACCTGCCAATATGTAAAATTCTGTTTTATTCTGTCTAACTGCATTACTTAATCTTTAAAGTCTTTTATGTGAATAAAAGTATGCAGGATATATTTTCATTTGTTTAACAAGATTCAGTTTGCTCTTATTCAGAATATTTAAGTGATAAAAAATGGAAAGAGTTTAAATGAAATATGGAGATTAGTTTGAAAAGATAATGTTCCTTTAATTGTGGAAACTAGATCTCTTTTATTATACAATGTCTATATCTTTTCATTCAATCTATGTGTTTACGAATCAGCAATGATCTAATTAGATTGAATATATATGGAGTTATGATTTCACGTTTTATTAAAATTGTATCTCTAAATAATATATTGTTTTATATGTTCCTTGTTTAAGAAAATAATAACTCATATTATCAAGCTAGTCTATTAACATGTATTAACAAGAAGATTGGGTCAATCAATTACAGCATTATCTCATTCAAGATATGCGAAGGTTGATCAATCAGAAGAGTCCAAATCAATCAACAAGTTCTTGAAGAAAGAAGATTGTTTTTACTTTTTATATAGTTAATAGCTTTGCTTGTAAAAAGCGTGTGTTCTAAATTATAAAAAAAACTCAACTTTGAGAGAATACACAATAAGCTTTAAAAACGAAAACAATGGTGGGATGCCATTGATCTTTTGAGTGATAGTTATAAGGTAGGAGCAATATAGAGATAGGCAGAAAAACCTAGAGGGAGTCTGAGAGTTTTTTATTAAGACTTGAATCTTATATTGTAAGCCATTATAATATCATCAATCTGGGTAAGTGCCCCAGAGACGTAGCCTAGTTGGGTGAACTCCGTTGTTAAATGTGCGTATGATTTAATTCAAATACATTTAATCATTCCAGTTCTGTCCATTATTATATTTAGGTTCCAACCTCAGTTGCAACTGTACTTGGAACCTAACTGCATAACTGCAACTAGAACAGCGGATAGGAATTTTAATTGGTATCAAAGCTTCACATCAGATATACTTGGTGTGATCCTGTGTTCGGGGAAAGATGGATTTAATGAGGGAAGAAAACGCATATAACAAGCCACCACTGCTTGAAGGAGGAGTCAACTATGGAGTGTGGAAAATCAGAATGAGATCCTTCATCAAACAGCAAGATAAACAAGCATGGAAGACTGTATTGTATGGTTGGGAGGTTCCAACTTTTACGGATGGTGAAGGTGAACTGGTCTATGTACCTGAAGACAGATGGTCTGCTGATAAGGACAAAAAGTCAAGTGCAAACTCAACAGTAATAAACTTAATCTTTGCTGGTGTAACACTCAGTGTGTTCAGGTATATCTCTCACTGTGAAACTGCCAAAGAGGCATGAGATATTTTACAAGTAACTTTTGAAGGAAATGTTAAAGTAAAGCCTTTAAACTCCAACAGTTAACTACTCAATTTTAAAATTTAAGAATAGAGGAAGATGAAACCATTGAACATTTTAATGGTAGAATTTGTCATATTGCCCATCAAGCTGGGACCTTAGGTGAAAAATATAGTGATGCTAAACTTGTAAAGAAACCCCTAATGTCTCTTCCAGAAAGGTTTGAAATTAAAGTTACTGCTATTGAAGAATCAACAGACTTAGATAATCTAAAACTTGAAGAGCTTATAGAAAATCTAAGCACTCATGAGCTAAAAAATTTCAAACAAAAGAGACCAGAAAAAGGAATAGCCTTTCAGGCTAAGAAACCTGAATCCAAAGTCTGTGAGAATGTGAGTGATGAAGAATAGCTGGGCTTCTTTGCTAAAAAGGTTTACAAAAAATTGTATAAGAAAAAACAGGATGATACTGGAACATCAAAAAACTTTTAGCAAAGAGATAATCAATTTAGCCTAGAACCTAGGCTTAATAATAATCCTAAAGGGAAGTGGAATCCTAAAGAGAATGATGACAGAGATTATCAGCCTATAGAAATTCAATGCAGAGAATGTAGAGGTTATGGTCACATTCAGTCTGAGTGTGCAAATACTTTAAAAGGAACAAAAATGCTTATATAGCCACTCACAGTTACAGTGAATCTGAGAGTAACAGTGATGAAGAGAATGAATCTAACTTTGTTAATTTTATGGGAAGAATCACTGAAAAAGAACATGTGTATGAAAGTGATTATGAGTCAGTTTCAACCCTAGTTACAACTGCACTTAAAACCTATAGCAGTGATGAGGAAGTGCCCTCTGATGAAAATATTACTCAGCAGTATCTTATCCTTTATGAAAAATATCAATGTCTGAGTAAACAATCCTTAATTATCAACAAACTTAATGCTAATCTAAAGGATGGGGTAAAGAATCTAACTGAGCAACTCAACACACTTCATGTTGAGCTAACTGAGACCAAGAACAAAATGAAATTGTTGAATGTATCTGCATCAGATAAATTAGATGGCATGTTGTCATATTCTAGAGGCTCTAAATATAGCAGTGGTTTGGGTTACTATGGTTATGAAAGCACTAGAAAAACTACTTTTGTTAAAGCTCTAGTTAAAACTGAAACCCATGTTTTTTATAATAAGGTTAGAAGTACAGTTGCGACCAAGAAAAAACTGAATAATTTTAAAAATAAATCTACTTTTGATTTAAAACTGTGTAATTTTTTCAAAAGACCTGGACTTCTAGAAATCAGGTGCTATTTAAAAATGAACATAAAGTATATTTCTCAGAAAAACTGGTTGTCCTCTTGCTATCAAAAGATGAATTGGGTCTGGAAGGTTAAAAGTAAATCTACCTTAATTGCCAATAATAAAACTGTCATTACTTCTCCAAATGCTGTTACTACTAATGAATGGTACTTTGACAGTGGTTGCTCTAAGCATATGACAGGTGATGCAAGTGTTCTCAAAAATGTCATTAATCTCACATGAAACACTGTTGTGTTTGGAGGTGGAGACACTGGTAATATTATTGGAAAATGAGTCTTGAACAAACCTGGAATGCCTGAAATAAATGATGTTTTTCTTGTAGATGGCTTAAAAGCTAATCTCATCAGTATTAGCGAAGTCTGTGACAATCACATGGTTGTTCATTTCAACAAATATAAGTGTATGATTACTGATGTGAATAATGAATTGATCATGTCAGGAGTTAGGTCAGCAAAGAGCTGCTATGTTTTTGAGAAAACTGAAAAAACGTTACCTGAGAATAGGTGCAATCAAGTTGCAACTAATAATGTTGATGTTTGGCATAAAAGGTTTGGTCATGTGAATTACAAAACCTTGGATAAACTGGTTAGAAATGAACTAATAAGAGGTATTCCTAATCTTAGTATTAAAACTCTAGGTGTGTGTGGTGATTGTGCAATAGACAAACAGACAAAGAGGACTCATAAAAGTACTAGTCAAATCTATACCAAAAGAGTATTAGAACTTCTTCATATAGACCTAATGGGTCCTATGCAAACTGAAAGTATTGGTGGCAAAAAGTATATTCTGGTAGTTGTGGATGATTTTTCTAGATACTCTTGGGTAGTTTTTCTGAAAGATAAAACTGAAATATTTGAACACTTCAAAGCACTATGCTTAAAACTGCAACTTGAAAAAGGAACCTATATTGGAAAAATTGTTAGGGTCAGAAGTGATCATGTAACTGAATTTGAAAAAAGTAAGTACAAAAATTTCTACAACTCTCTAGGAATAAGTCATGAGTTTTCAGCCCCAAAAACTCCACAAGAAAATGGTGTAGTGGAAAGAAAAAACAGAACCATTCAAGAAATTACTAGAGTCATGCTTAACTCTAAGAAACCTGCCAAAAGATTTTGGGCTGAAGCTTGAATATTGCTTGTTATATTGTTAATAGAGTATATCTTACAAAAGGTACCAGCATGACTGCATATGAAATCTGGAAAGTTAGAAAACCAAATGTCAAGTATTTTCAAGTATTTGGGTGTGTTTGTTATATTTTTAAAGATAGAGAACATCTTGAGAATTTTGACCCCAAAAGTGATAAATGTATATTTCTTGGTTATGCTCAAAACAGTAGAGCTTTTAGAGTCTTTAATCTAAGAACAAACTGTGTTATGGAGTCATATAATGTGTTATTTGATGACTTGAAAGATGTTTATGAGATTATAGGTAATGATGAGTCTGAAATCAAAAGTAAAGACATAAAAGAAAAACTGCAAATTGACAGTTCTATAGAGGTTGGAAGTTCAGTTGCAACTGAGGTTGGAACCCAGAGTATAACAGATTCTGATGAAGAAGAAGATGTTCCTCCAATTCAATCCAAAAATAAGCCTAGTTATGCAAGGACTCGGAAGAATCACTCTCTTGAAGATGTCATTAGAGAAGTCAACTCAGGTATGAAAAGCAGAGGTAAAAGAAGTAATGTTGTCCACTTTGCCGGTTATATTTCTCAGTTAGAACCTAAGAATATAGCAGAGACTTTGGAAGATAGTGAATGGATTTTAGCTATGCAAGATGAACTGTCTCAATTTGAGAGGAATGATGTGTGGACATTAGTACCCAGACCTACTAATAAAAATGTCATAGGGATTAAATGGATCTTTAGGAATAAGAGTAATGAAGATGGCATAATCATTAGGAATAAAGTTATACTTGTGGCTCAAGTATACACTCAAATTGAGAGAATAGACTTTGATGAAACCTTTGCACCTGTAGCAAGAATACAATCAAATAGAATGCTACTTTCTCTTGCTTACCTGTATGACTTTAAGTTATTCCAACTAGATATCAAAAATGCCTTCTTAAATGGTAACATACAAAAAGAATTCTATGTCAGTCAACCTAAAGGTTTTGAGGATCCCAAGTTTTCTGAACATGTTTTTCTCTTGAGAAAGGCCATGTATGGTTTAAAACAAGCCCCTAGAGCTTGGCATGAAAGGTTAACTAAGTTCCTAATTGAAAAGGGTTTTAACAGATGAGGAGTTGATAAAACTTTGTTTACAAAGAAAACTCTTAAGGATATTATTGTTGCTCAAATTTATGTTGATGACATTGTATTTGGCTCTACTTGTGATAACAAAATTGCTGAATTTATTTCTGATATGAAACTTGAGTTTGAAATAAGTGGTGGATGAGAATTAACTTACTTTCTATGACTTCAAGTTAAGCAGAATGAAAAGGGCATTTTTCTGTGCCAAACTAAGTATGCTGATAATCTTGTTAAGAAATTTGGTTTGAGTGAGAGTAAAGCGAAAAGAACCCCTATAAGTACTACTCTTAAATTGTCTAAAAATGATAAGGGTAAGAGTGTTTGTCCTAGCCTCTATAGGTCTATGATTGGAGCCTTCTTTATTTGACTGCTAGCAGATCAGATCTTTGCTTAAGTGTAGGAGTTTGTGTCAGATATCAGGAAAATCCTCTAGAACCTCATCTTCTTGCTGTTAAAAGAATCTTAAGGTATGTTAAAGGCACTACTCACCTTGGTCTTTGGTACTCTAAAGACACTAATCATCATTTGGTAGGATACTGTGATGCATACTAGGCTGGTAACATAGATGACAAAAAAAGTACTTCTGGTGGGTGTTTTTATTTTGGAAATAACCTTGTGTCCTGGTTTAGTAAAAAACAAAATTGTATTTCTTTCTGAGGCTGAATACATTGCAGCTGGTAGTGGATGCACTCAGCTAATTTGGATGAAACAAATGTTAGTTGATTATAATGTCAAACAAGAAATATTAACTCTGTTTTGTGATAATAAAAGCGATATAGATTTAGCAAATAATCTAGTGCAACATTCCAGAACTAAGCAGATTGATCTGAGACATCACTTTATTAGAGAATTGGTTGAAGAAAAGAGCTTAATTTTAGAACATGTTTCAACTGAAAGACAATTAGCTGTTATTTTCACAAAACCCCTTGATACAAACAAGTTTGAAACTTTAAGAAGTGATATTGGGGTCTGTCACTATAGATCTAATTAAATACTCTTGTTATATATGTTTTACTGAGAGAAACATCAATATTTTTTTAGTCAAAGTAAGTCTTGATTGAACTATGATGTTTTTGTCTTGAAAAAGCCATTGGTTGATGTCTCAAAAATAGATGTGGGATAACTTGTCCTAAAAACCTCTCTGGTAATAGAGTTGCAAGCACAAAATGCATATTTCATATTCAGTTGCATTCTCAATTGCAACCATAGTTGCAACCTTGTTTGGAAAACAGAAAAATCAAAAGCCTTACAAAGAAAGTCATATTACTTATGATCAAAGACAGCATATTCTGGTTTCCTAAGTGAATATAAATGCTAAAGTCAAGCCAATGTCTTGAATTATTTTTGACATCTCTTATACACTTTCCTTGTTGAGATAATCAAGCCAATTTTTGTGTAGAGGAAAAACAGATTTGTTCAATCTAAGCTCCCGGTCTCAATTTTTATTTTTTATTGAATGGATATCCTATGTAAAATACATATTCTTGAGTAAATTGTTAGTTTCTTATGTTCAAAAGTCTTAAATATCTATTATTATTTTTCTGTTAAGACAAGTTAACTTTTCCTTTATTTCTTCAATTACTCAGTAATTAAAAATTGGATAGATTTGTTTTAAATTGGAATGTGGATACTGTATTCTTTTCTGAATTTATCTTGATAGTAACAGAATCTTGAGTTTTTTTTAATTGAAAGGAAAGTGCCTAGTTTTGGGAAAAATTGGTTCAAAAAGGAGATTTTGGTATATCTTTTCAAAATTTAAAAGATATGGGATTAATTACTATTTAACCGTGTGTTTTTACTAAGATAAACCAACACTTATCAGAATTATTTTCTCTCTCTATTCCCTAGTAAAAACTTTGCTTTTCTGCAAAACTCATCTTCGGTGTTCCAAGTCCAGTTGCAACCTCAGATCCAACCACGTCTGATTCGTCTCACAATCAACCTGATCTGAACTATGACGATGACAGCCTTGGTAATTTTATAAATAGGACCAAAACTCATATAAGTTCTAAAGCTAAGGTAAGTGAATCCTTCTCTCCCAAACCTAAAAGGTGTAGAATCAAGAAACGTTCTGGTAGAAATAAACAGGATGACCCAATTTTTGTTAAATTTGTCTATGACACTCTAAATAGTGAAGTTGATCCTAGGTTCTGGAACACAACTATGCCTGGAAGGTTCTCTACACTTAGCACTAGGGAAATACACTCTGAAAGACAGCTTAATCTGGCTAGTTATAGGAATATTCAACTGCATGTTGAAAATTTGTTGAAAGATGTGGGTCTTGCTAGAACAATAAGCTTTCCTAAATCTTATTTTCCTGAACTACTTAGGGAATTCTATGCTAATCTACATGAACGAGTGTTTGATGAGGGTGATATGGCTTATGGAAGAGTGTTTGTGAGAGGTCAGACTTTTGATTTTAACCCTGAATTGTTTAATAAGTTTTTAGGAACTCCTAACAGACCTGAGGATGATATGCTTTGACTCTCAGTGCAGCTGTCCTGCACAAAATATCCAAATTCAACTAGACTCCTACTAAACAACCCTCCAAACTTACCAAAGAAATGGCTATATTTATTTATAGGATAATGTCCAAAATTCCCATAGACTTTGGAAAGCATGTCTTCAGTCTAATTAGGGAATTTTCTGATGTCAAGGCTAACACTATTTTGCTACCTTTTCCTTGCCTCATATCTGGTATTCTACTATCACAAGTGGATCATGTACCCCTTCTGTGGTAAATCTTTTGCTTCAATCTTTTGAAAAATCCACCAAATGCCCCCTCTGCTCTGTAAATTTCTGCTAAGCTTCTCAAATAAGGCCATATCAATGACATTTCTGGTGAGAAAGGCAAACAGAAAGAGTCTATCAGTGCTGCTCCTAAGAAGAAATGTGTAATGAGGTATCTGGAGCAACAACTCGCCCTAAATCAAGAGAAGAGGGTTGAGCTAGACACTCATGATTATGAGATCAAAAAGCTGCTGGAAATCTCAAGGACAATGACAATGACAGCAGCAGTGACAGTGGTTACTCTCTGAACAGTGAGAAAGATGAAGACATCATCAGAGATGAGCATGTCTCCACAAGAGCTCATCATTCCAAGAGGCCTTTCTAAAACCTATTTTGTCTTGGTTCTGACAAATAGGGGGAGAAAAATGGAGAGTTTATGTTTATACTTTGTGTTTCAATTTCAATTTATTTTTCTGCAAATTCTGTGTTAAGACTATCTTGTGCCAGTATTTTTGGTCTTATGTTTGTTCTACAACTTATTTCTGAATTTTGTTTCTTGCAATTTGAATAAGTTCTGAAACTTTGGTGAATGGATAGTTGTTTTTGTTTAAATGATGCCTGCTATTCTAATTTGCAGGGGGAGCTTAAATGGTTAACTCGAAAGCACTAAAATGATAAAATACAGTAAAGACTGTATGCTAACAAATTTGCAGGTGAAGTTGTCTTTGATAAACTTAGGTTATTTGTCAAATCCAATGACAAATGGGAAGATTATTAGGACCATATTTCTGGCCTATTAACTCTTGTTGTCAATTGGTTTGAGCAAAATAACTCAAGTTGGTTTTTATGGATTAAAACAGTTTAATGTTTCCAGGTGAGGTTGCAACCTCAGTTGCAACTACAGTTCCAACCTGCCAATACGCATGATTCTGTTTTATTCTGTCTAACTGCATTACTTAATCTTTAAAGTCTTTTATGTGAATAAAAGTATGCAGGATATATTCTCATTTGTTTAACAAGATTCAATTTGCTCTTATTGAGAATATTTAAGTGATAAAGAATGGAAATAGTTTACATGGAATATGAAAATTTGTTTGAAAATATAATGTTCATTTAATTGTGGAAGCTATATCTCTTTTATTATACAATGTGTTTATCTCTTCTTTCAATCTATGTTTACGAATCAGCAAGGATCTAATTAGATTGAATATATATGGAGTTATGGTTTCACATTTTATTAAAATTGTATCTCTAAATAAGATATTGTTTTATATGTTTCTTGTTTAAGGATATAGTAATTCCTATTGTCAAGCTAGTCTATTAACAGGTATTAACCAGAAGATTTGGTCAATCAATTACAACATTATCTCATTCAAGATATGGGAAGGTTGATCAATCAGAAGAGTCCAAATCAATCAACAAGTTCTTGAAGAAAAAAAATTGTTTTTACTCTTTATATAGTTAATAATTTTGGTTGTAAAAAGTGTGTGTTCTAAATTATAAAAAACTCAATTTTGAGAGAATACACAATAAGTTTTAAAAACGAAAATAATTGTGGGATGCCATGATCTTTTGAGTGATAGTTATAAGGTAGCAGAAATATAGAGATAAGCAGAAAACCGTCTGAGAGTTTTTCATTAAGATTTGAATCATATATTGTAAGCCATTATAATATCATCACTCTGGGTAAGTATCCCGGATACGTAGCCTAGTTGGGTGAACTCGATTGTTAAATGTGCGTGTGATTTAATTCAAATATATTTAATCATTACAGTTATATCCATTATTATACTTAGATTTCAATCTCAGTTGCAACTGTACTTAGAATCTAACCGTATAAACTACAACCGCGGATAAAAATTTAAATAGGACCTAACTAGATAAAATTATGCATGGAATTTTTTGTGTTCAGCGTCCGTTGTCATTTTCAAAGTACATTTAAATTATTTAATGCTGAATGCCAAAAAGTAGTTGGTAACTTGATACTAATTGTTTTAAAAAGCTGGAACATAAGGACATACAGTGTATTTGTTTATGTTCGAGGGATCAAATGCATGAGAACTAATCCTCATTCACTAGACATATATTCATGTCCCATCATCATCTCATAAAATCACTATATTTTTTCCTGTTATGTCACATCTCTTTCTGGTTTCAATTTTTTCAATGATTCGCCAAATTGCCAAAATAATTGTAAAAAAAAAGATATGCACCGATTCATAAGAACTAGTAATTTCATCGTGTTAATTACTAACTATAATAAAACAGATGTGGCCCTGAGGGATACAGCAGGTGCGATGACATCAGCCATCACGATTCCGATGAATTGTTAAGGGCCCCACAACCCTAAAAAATAAATTTTATATATGTATAAAAAAATATACGTGTAAATATATGCTAATAAAAAAAGTACAAGTGAAAACCCATAATTATTTTTATATTAATGAATTTTTTTGTTTGAGGGTTAATTTTGGGTTATTTTACTATTAAGACATTTTATTATGAAATTTCATACGGGAACGACAATAGAAAAAAAGACATCAATTCTCTTATGCACCGGGAAACAAAAATCTTACGGTCACCCTGTAATAAAATGGGTTTTAATTAGTTAGGCTTGCATAACATTTCCCTACTCATATTAATTTGATGTATGTAACGACATATACTAGATAATCACAAGATTTTGTTTTGTTTAATCTAGATAATCACAAGATTTTGTTTCTTTTAAGATTAAACAGATAGCCAATAGATTTGGATAGTTCATTTAAGCAAGCCAAGGTCACAATTAAATTAATATACCGTGTATAGAGAGTGCTCATTATAAATTTACGGTATGAAACTAATAAGGAAAAAAAGCATATAACATTAAATTAATAACCCATATATACCGTTTTTTAGAAAAAAAAATTTAGATAAAATAAGTAAGGAGATACGGAAGAGGATAGAGAAATGGGGTAGAATATTTATACTCATATAGCATGCATGAGGTATATATATTGCTTAAAATGTAAACAAACATATCAAGTAGACACAAAACATCCAACTTCATGGTTTAAACTCTTTTTTTGCATATGAATCGAAAGGAATAACATGATAGCATGTGTTATAGGGTCCCAAAATTAAAGACCCAACAATTAATGCATTTAAACATCTATTCTTCTGTAATTTTTATCCATACCCACACTTCTTTAGCCATATAGATCAATGTCATATGTCCAATCAAGAAAACCCTGCTCATGAAATTCTGAGTTCTTATCCAGAAAACACAACTATATTTCACTAGTAATTATAGGGTTAATTACATTTAACTTCTTCCCAGTTTACTGTTTGTTCCCATAGTTTAGTGATCGAACATTGAAGAAACAAAAGCTTGAAACGTCATTCTCTTCTACTGTGGATGGAAAACAAGTTCCGAGAATGGAAATCATGTCGATCAACTGATGAATCTGTGATTTAATTTTGTGTAAACAAAGTCTTTTTACAATCAGTCATATTAATATCTTTACTAGTTAAGTTTTATCAAAAGGACCGTATGTGTCACATATGTTAAACTCTGGTCTATTACCTTTACAACATTTTTACATTGGAACCAATTGTGTCGCAATAAACACTACAATGACCAAATATATTTCTT
Organism: Primula veris; assembly: GCA_963682055.1. Lineage (NCBI taxonomy): Eukaryota > Viridiplantae > Streptophyta > Magnoliopsida > Ericales > Primulaceae > Primula > Primula veris. The sequence continues at coordinate 6,507,820 of OY821750.1, read as the reverse complement.
TTACTACTAAACTATGGATTCTAGAAGTGTAATTTACCCGGGAAATAATTAGTATATATTGTATAAAATTATTATCTCTCTCATTTTTTATTAGTACGTTTAGAGTAAAAAAAACTACACTTCACACATCATCATTTAGGGTGTGATTGAAAGAGATTTTGATTTAAGTTAATTGATTTGAATCCTACTAGGCTCTACCATATAAGATCGGTGTGCTGGAGTAAGAAAGCAAACGTAGCAATGGTACGTTTAAATGTTTTTTTGTAAATGAATTGAACTTTTATTAAAACAATAAAATGATTGCATCGAGATAGAAGTCAAACGAGTAACAAGCTGCCGCCGCTAAGTCTTTTTGAATGCACCGCTAAGCATTTAATTTGCAGTAAGATATGCATACAATCAATATTTAATTTTTCTTTTAGAAACCAATATAATTCCTTCCTTAACCTGTAAAACCTTGTATTTTTTTATAAAAAAAAAAATAGTTAATAATGATTGTATATTTCCTTGTAAGATTACTAATATAATTTTGACAAGTTGGTAGATTGTTTCGTAATTAAAAATTAGTAGAGAATCTCGCAATCAAGTTTCTAGTAAAATTAGAGTATATTAAGGGAACATTAATTTATAGGAGTTACATTTTTGTAGGGGTTACGTACAAATAAGGGCATGGGTCATAGTCTTTTAAGAACATGAATAAATTTTATTAAGCGATTTGCTATAAATGCAACCATATTAATTGGAACGAATTGGGTGTTACGTGTGTGGCATTAAAGAATTTTGTAATTATTAGAAAGGTATGCATGGTAATTAACATAAAGTTTATTTGACATTAAGTACAATATTACTTTTTGGCCGTTCACTTTCCATTAGCATTTAGTATCTAATATATATGTACATGTACACACGAATGAATGAAAATAATAATAATAATAATAATTAAGTTGGAACGTTCAACAGTTCTATAGTCTATCTATATGTCTATCCTAAAAATATATATATATATATGTATGTATATAACGAAAGAAACAGAGACATCAAGAATATGCAAGTCACGTTTTGAGTAAGGAGAAAAATGTTTATGAGTAAGTTAAGCAGTATTATTATTATTCGTGACCGAAGAGTAAAGAAGACAGATTAATCTAATCAACCTCTATTGAGTAACCAAATAAACAACAAACTTTACTATACAAATTCACAAGAAAACTTATTAAATTCAATAAGTGAAAGAAAAACAGCTCTCAAAGTCCAGCCGAGTAACGCTACATTTAACCTTGTTTTACACATTACGTATCGTTTACTAGTCACTACCTCTTCAGATGAATAATGCCGTCACAAGCTAATGTACCCTCAACATCACCTATGATTCTAGCTATTCGAACCTCTAGACCTCTTTGAATCTCCTTGAATATTGCCCCAACACTATCGCCACATCGTTTCAAATCGAAGCTTTTTTGACCTTCTAACCCCTTTGCAGCCTCGGTAAATCCTGAGACGATTTTCGTTTGTAATTCCATTAGCTTTTGTCCTGAGGCAACTATGTATCTCTGTAGCTGAAATGTTTCTTCCAGATAGTTTGTAAGTGCTTTCGTCTCATTTGTGCTCTTGGCGATCTTGTAATCTCCACGGATCGATTCAGGCTCATTTTCATGCTGCAGAAAGTTGAATTTTCACAAGTTATTGCGCAAGTTGTTTGTAAGTCCTTGTTCGCTAAAGCTTTCAAACTCCTTTACCAAAACTGCTTTAAATTGGACTTCTTTTGGCTTATTTGCTCGAAATCTGAGCCTTTCTAGTTTTAGACCTGATAAACTTAAATATTTAGCTGGATGAACCCAGGTTTTTAAGTAGCTACAAAGAGTCCAGCTTATTTGCTTAAAATCTTCAACCAAAAAATCCCCGAGCTAGAGAAGTGCTAGATGAAGGGATGTAGTTCCTAGTGTCTTAGAATCAAGACTAAATCAGAAGCTTGTTTTGCATCTTATGGTGCACTTAAATTACTTAAGCTAGGCTAGGCCCGAATTTTGGAAATATATTTTGGGGTTCCGTCCCTCTTTGATTATAAAAAAAAAAAAAAAAATTACTTAAACTAGGTTATAAGCGGTGATAGCACGACACTGTTAATACATAAGTTGAAAATGCTGGTCTATATTGAAATATTTGGTTGATTGGCGTAAAATCTGTGGTTTTACGGGCTCCGCCTGAAAAAACAAGACAATTGGAGCTGGATGAGTCATCTTTTTCCTAACATAATTCCAGCTTATTTTCTTAAAAACTGCAAACAAACAAATTCATACTAAAAAAAATACTAATACCCAACCTTTTATATAACTTGGGCTTGAGTTTCTAACAAGTTTTGCGACGGAACAATCTTAAATTTCGCTAGCCAAGTTCAATATCAGTTGATGAAATCAAGAGAAACCAGATACTTTAAATGTAACTTTACTTAGGAACTCACAAATTAAAGTGATGTTTGATCTTACCATTCGCGTGCTAAGCTCGTCTATCTTCTCTTGGAGCGACTGGTACCTATTGATTTGTTTATTCATAAATTGCATAAGTAAATGAAACTCCTTCATCCCAGCCTTTGCCACATCATTACCATCACTTTTTTGTTTTCCCGTAAACTTCTCGAGCATTAACAATTGTTGCTTCAGCCTCTTTATCTTGTAAGAAACATTGAGAGCTTGAATATCCATCTTCAAAGGCAAAACAGTGTTTTTACTTGATATTTTTCCTAAAGATGGTTTTTCGACTATTTCAACAATATCTCGAAAAGAACCTGGGTCCAAATCGACATCTTTTTCTTCCTCAAGTTCATTTTCCGGTGATTGAACAGTCAAAATTATATCTTTTGAGGATTCTTTTTCTTCTTGAGAATTTGTTTCTTCTCCGTCTTTCTCCACTGGCTTTCTCTTTATGATCTTAACATTAGACCAAATGGTTTCATTATTCGCTGTTATATTTTTTGAAACTTGATTTAAATTGGCGATTTCTTGATTTTGATATTGAAATTTTAATGCAAATTGGTGCTTCAAGGAGTTCACCTCGTCTTCTTTTTCTAATACCAAAGTTCCGAGTTTCATGTTCTCTTGCCGAAGTTGTGATATATCGTGATTTAGTTCTTCAATATACGTTTGCAGACGCTTTGATTCTAGTTCCATGCCAAGTAAACGCCAACGGAAACCTTCTAATCTTTCATCTTTGAGTCTCAATTGTTCGGAAAAGGCATTTACTTCTAGGTGATGCCTTTGCTCGACCAAAGTGCTGTATTTTTCAGCTTCGGATCGGACCCAATTCTCCAAGTGCTTAACATCGGCTCCAAATACTTCAAAAATATTGATGGACATAATTATTAAAAAAAATTGAGAAGTACGTAAGATCTGAAAAGTACTTGAAGGGGAAGAAGTCTTAAAGAAAATCTCTTTTCTCATTAAAAACTGTGATAAAGCACTTTTCAGTGAGAGGATTGTAATAGTTTTGGAAAAGGGACTTTAGTTTTTACATGAGTACATTTCGTCACACATCGAATCTATTTTCATGGTTGTTCTGCACAATTTTTCTAGATCATACATTTCTTGTCTACAAGCAGGAATCATGTTTGGTTGAAAATTTCAACATGTTTTTGGAAAAGAAATCGACACGAAAACTTGATAATTTTTATAAGTGCTGCTTTTTGTTATTATAATTATGATTTCACCATTCACTAATTGCATAAATATACCAAAATTATTCACGTGAAACACTTCACTAAATTAAAAAAAAATAATCAGTATAAAAATGAAAGTTCCAACAAGATCTGATCAATTATTTGATTGGAAACAGATCTAAGGGAAACTCTATTTTTCATCTTAATTGTACCAAAATTTTGCAGTCGAAGAAATGAGCTAAATTTGAAACGATGGACAGATTTTCAAGCGAGTATGAATTGAATAAATTCAATGTTATTGAGGAAAGTTAGCACAAAAAATAGAAATAGTACGGAAAATGATTTCATGAAGAAGCAAACTTACTTAGCTCCTCACTTCCTTCATGCGAATATTGGCTATAAGTTGGAGACGAATTTTGCAGCTCGTTTTGTAGCTCGATTTGATTATATTCCAAAAGAAAGTCACTAGGAACTGATTTACTCCTGCTCTGAGACACTTCTTCTATGTTTGAACGAAATTTAAAACTCGTATGCTTAGATAACATACGTTTCAATGAATGCCTCTCTCTTCTAGTCTCAGAAACTGCTCTCTCTAATTCCGCCTGCTTTCTCTTGCTCTTCAATTTCAATTCCTTTAATAGCATTTGTTTTTCGGTACTATCCATTTTCAGTTTCCTCAACATAGCCGATAATATTTTATCCTTCTGATCCAAATCTTTTCTTGTTTTCACCATCTCTAAAGAGAGCTTTTGAGCCATTAAAACAGCTTCTTCTTTTTGCTCAAAAGCCGAATTTAGCTCTTGCTTTAAAGCCTCCGACTGGTTTAATGCTCGGCCCATCTCAGCCTCGATTTGCCTCTGATTCGAAACTAACTCAATAAAAGCTGTTTTGTGTTTCCAAATTTCATTACAATGCTCTTGAGCTTCACGTTTAGCATTCTCTTTCAACTCCTCTAACAAGTGTTGAGACTCTTTAAGTTTATCTTCTATCTCCCTTCTCTTCACCTCTTCTTGCTCTAATACCTTAGTTGAAAACAGGTAAATGATTAAATAGTTTCCTATGCTAACAGGTCAAAGATTTTGAATTTTCCAGAGAGACATTGCACATATCCATTAGAATAATAGCGATAATATAGCAAGGGAAAAAAACAAGATAAAATGGAACTACACATGAGGCTTTAATAGAAATGGTATTTAAACATACCTTCTCCTTTGATTTCAAAAGACCATCTATCTCTTCTAGTTTATCTTCCAAATCTAAAACTGTCTCGTCTTTTTTCGTCTGAATGACTCTTAACTCGTTCAGAAGTCCTCCGATATGTTGTCTCATTTTCTTTCTTTCTAGAAACCAGTTTTGCTCTTGGGATGCGTATAGTCCTGCGACTTTTTCATTTGCCTTTGCGTCTTCTTTTCTCCTCCTTTTCAATTCTTCAATTTCCTTTTCAGCATTGTTTAGCTTATGAACAATCTCAATATTGTCGCTTTTGGTTTCCGTTTTCTGAACTCGCCCCAAAAGCAATCCCATTAAGAGCATTGAAGAAAAGCTCTCCCTCTTATCTTCAGATATGATTGGACACAAATCTGAAATCACCTCTTCACCCATTGCTCTAGAACTGGAATAGCTACTTTATGTTTTGAAAATCTTCAGAAAATTTTGCAAAACCAGAATTTAGTCATGAACCTGGAAAGTACGAGGTAGAGGATTCTGGTTTGAGAACTTATTACACAAGAGAACAAAAAAGCAACATTTCAAACATTTAAGAAATACATTCTGAAAATAGCACCTTAAGATCTTTGCCTTCAACTTTTAAGCAAATAAACTAGCTTAAATGAGACAGATGAAAAAAGTAAATTCATCAAAAAAAACTTTAAATGCACTGAAACTTTCAAGAAAGTAAGAAACTAGACTGAAATTAACAACAGCAAAAAATGCAACCTCGGTTTGTTTTTGGAAAAACAAATGCATGACACCAATTAATTTGAGAAGTGGAAATCTAGAATACTAGCTGCAATTTTTAGGCAACTAACCTGCTCAGATAAGAGTAACAAAAAGAGATGGTTTATCCTGCTTACAACTTCTAGTTTCTTCAGCCTAGAAACCAAAAAGAAAAGACTCAAACTCTAAGCTGAGGCCCGAGACAGCAAAAGCACTGAAACTTATGAGCAAATAAGCTGAATTTAAGAGCTGCAATGAAACAAGCCTTTGGTTCACTATGATAAAGCACATGATACAATCAAAACTGAGCAGTCGAAATATGGAAAAACGTAAGAACTTACAAGATAAACGGAGGCGGCAAATTCTTGTACTATGCTTTTGCTGAGATCTAAAGGAATCTAAGCACCATTATCATGATCATCATCATATACATTTTTGTGATGGAAGTATTATCCCTTGTAAAGTACATTATGATTTTATTTGTAAGGACTATTATGCCAAAATCAGTTCAAAAGAAGTGTACTGTAACTGAAGAAAAGATATCATGGAAACTGTTCCCTGGTTTTCAGTGCAGGCACTTGGTCCCATGTGGTCCCCACTTGCCAGACTTTCTTGCCTCCTTTTTTCTTTCCAACTTTTCGGTTTTGGCTTTTACAGAAATGACATTATATATAGTGGCTTTTTTTTTGCTTTTTGCTTATGGGTACTGCATAATAAGGTGACTAATTTCAAACTGAAAAATAAAAGGCATGTTTCATGCAGGTAAGTCTTCTTATTTTTCACCATAAAAAGTTCAGATTTACACTGACTAACCAGATACAGTTTTGTTTATAAACAAAAGCATGAATAAGCCAAGATAGACTTAACTGAGACTAGAAAAAGCCGGAACCATCAAAATTGACCCAAAGCTCGGACTTGAAGTTCGTCCACTAGTTAAACTCGTACACTTAAAACTTATTGGAAAAATAATAAGTGGAACTTAAAAGCTGCAAACAAACAAGTCCTTAGAGTTAAAGGCAAAAGGCACTATAAGTTTTTTTGGTGGCTTGTCAACATTAACACCCTGTATATACTTGCATTGTATAGTAGATATAGAGCAAAGATTTGTAAACACAGCAACAACAAAAGGGAAATTGATCTTTACCCTTTAGCTAACAAGAAATAGTACTATATACATATCCAGAGTGGTTTGGTCATATTAGATGTAATTCCTTACACATCAGTAGATGATTATTTATATGCAAATTGATTAAAATTAGAGATTTAGAAATACATCTGGATCCTTTTCCAACCCATGTGAGGAAAGATATATTGTCAAGATGAGCTGACCCACATGCAACCAAAACAAGCCATTTGTGTATAAGGTTTGTTCTAAACTACACAAACACAAAAAACTTGTTTAACTAAAAGGGTCAATTACATTAAATATCTCAAACTCTCAATAAAGAATGCATATATATAGTCTATTTGTCCAAGTTCTTGAAAAGAAAAAGGGGGGAAAAAACTTCTTATATATTCACAAACTGTTAGAGAATCATTCAAGATACCGAAAATGCATCAAGTGACCCGAATTTCCGGATTTTTTATGTTCATATTGTTTCTATTTCAACCGTGATAGTAATTTAAGTCTAGGAATTTAGCATGAAGGAATCAAATCTATAACATTATTAATGTTTTTAAGACAATCTGCCACTATTTAAATTTAAACAACAGGGTCCAAATAGATCTTTGACCAAACTATAGGGTCCGTTAGTGTTATTAACTCATTGAAAAAGGACCATTGTTATATTGTCACTTTCACATGAAATATCTAAAAACAAATTGCAGGCACAATTCTCAGTCAATATCACAGTTGTGACCATAGCTTCAACTAATTTTATATAGGATTTAATTATATCTAGCTGACTTGTTTTAACAAAAAATAATAGCAATAATATTAGAAAAAAAGAATCTGATCAGTGATCACTAATTTATTAAATCCTAGTATCTGGAGAGGATTTCTGAAGCAAAAGGACAAAATCGAAAGGATATCATGTTTAATTTTACACTATAACACTGTCATTTAGATCGGATTACTTGTTCATGATCAAATATCGCCGTAAACAAATAGTTGAAGAGAGACTATTTCTGTTATATCTTAATCGATCCCATAGACAATGCTAATTATATGGTAAATTAGTAATAAATGTTTTATTGATTTATTTATCTATTTCTCGATGGCGACGCTATTTTTAGTGGGAAGGCTACAAATCTACACTTAATATATGGTTAATGTTAAGTAGCTTGATCTACAATTCTTAAATTCCTCATGGAGAATATATGTTATGTTAGAGGCTAACAGTTCAAATGTTGAGTATACTAATTGCAATACTGCAAAAGAATTCTGCCCATGATTGATGTTCAGAAATACTTCAGAAAATCCAATTTCACATTTAGGGACAAAAGAAAATTAATCCCTAAAGGAAAAAAAAAAAAAAAACAATATCCAACCACAAATTGCTACTAAAAGTTAAATTATTGCATCTTTCACAAATAAATAGTTTCTTTTTGTTTTGGCAATTTGACATGGAAAAACCGAAAGTCCCCAACAAATAAATCCACTTTTGTTCTCAAACTAATACTAGTACTTTGCTCATGTATTACTTCACTTAGAATATATTGCCCAAGAAAGCATTTCTCAGCATTTTTTCCTTATACAAAATGACAAATATTAAAATGAGGAACCGAGTAAGGTTGAGCTGGAAAAAGCAAAATTATACAAACAAATTTAGACTAAATAACAAAGGATATAACTTTATTACTTTAATGTCATCATGATGAGGTGGTCACCAAGAAAATGAACTTGTGTTAAAATAGTAAATTATACTCCCTGTAAAGAAGGAGTTTGCTAAGGAAAAGCCATACAAATATTCTTATAGTAACACTCTCAAGTAAATTAATCATTTTGATGTACATTTTTTTATTCAACATGTATGTACTATGTTGGTGAAAGAAAGGAATGAAATGAACAACTAATGTATGTACTCGATTGCTAATTCGAAGGATCTGGCCTAGGTATCTGTAGTTGATGTGAAAGAAAAGAGGCTATATAAGCCCCCACAAAAATACTTTTCTTATCATAATAAATATTGATAGCAGCGTTACATGCTATATTTATTATCATTTATAAATTTCATCATAAATGGAAAATGATAATCAACCGGTTAATTTTTAACGATCTGTTATGCAATCTAACATTTTTTCTAATTTAATACCTAATTTATACGTTTTGATTTAATTTGGTACACAAGATAACATTTTTTCTAATTTGGTAACAAACATATACGTATACAGTCCAATTAAGAGATTCAATTTGTTTTCGATCATCGATTTTTAACGCATAGGTTAGGTACCAAATTAGAAAAAATGTTAGCTTTGATACCAAATTAGAGCGAAACGTATATGTTAGGTAACGAATTAAAAAAAGTGTTAGGTTGGGTATTAGATCGCTAAAAGTTAATAGGTTGGGTACCATTTTAGCAATTTTTTCTCAAATATGAGACAAGGAGGTAGGACTCAGGGGTGACTGTGGGTCGTGACCATCCCAACGGCGATTTTTTAATTTTTTAATTTTTTTATGTGTAATATAAATTTTTTTAAATTATATACATTAATGGTCCCCCTAATTACAAAGAAGAGTTGTTAGTGTATTGGTAAAATTGGTTTTAATGTATTGAAAGGTTAAGAGTTCAAATTATGCTAGTTTCTTCTTTTTTAAAATTTTATGTATTTTATCTTAAAATTACCGAATTTTGTAAATGACCATTGTATTTTTCCAAACAAACAAGATTACTAAAAAAAATATTTTATTGCTCAATACACTTTGTCTTAACTTCATATTTATTTTATTATATGTTAAACATAAAAAAAAAACTTTATTTTTTTATTAGACCCTATTTATTTTATCTTCTATTCGACATATTTTTTACATCACGTCCCCTTAAAAAAAAAAATCATTCTTATTCCATCCGTGGAGACAAGCCATATTTTTTTAGAATGTACTATTTTTATTCTTATAAAAGAAATAAAGTTCAAAGATTCTAATTCCTCTAGAAATTGCAGAAATGAAAATACAACTGACCTGAAGTGCACTACATTACTTGAAACCTAAAGGATATTTACTGAAAAATGAAAAGAAAACATAATTAAAAGTACATATTCATCCAGCTTAATTCTCCGAAAGTAGTATATATATAAAATAAATATGTATTCTCTTTTTAGTTATATATTATTGTGAAAATTTAATGTTCCGATATTTTCTCATATATTATAATATTAATTTATCAAATTATATTACATGTTTAAAAAAATGGTATGGATGAGTAATGTGATACGTACCAAACATGGTGTAGCACTATTACTTTTACACTAAATTACTCCAAAATGGTGACCACAATTATCGTTGGGTTGAAGTAGTACTTCTGGTGCCACACAATTATAGTGAGATGGTGCTACATTGGAGATCATCTCACTGTCCTGAGTTTTGTTTAGTGACTTCAATTTTAAAAATGTTGAATTGGTGACTCAGGTTTCACATATATTTTGATTTAGTAACCTCTTGAACTTCATAAGTTTTAAACAATTACAATACAACCCACTTAGTTTAAAAATTAATAAAATATACATCGATTTGTTGAAAATGACAAAATTAACTCTTTAATTTTACAATTTTTGTAAAACACACGTTTTCCAATAAACAAACTTTTCTTTATAATAAATACAATTTTAGATATAATTTTTGAAAAAAAAAACGACTTTGAATACAATTTTTCCTACAAAATAAACACTACATTTTGTAATTAAAGAAAATTTTACTGATTAATATTAAAGAAAATTACATTACGCGTATCTTGATTATTTGATAGTCCGGTAAAAGTGTCATTTTGTCTTTTTGTGAACTTTTTTGTTACAAAAAAATAGTATAACTTCATGCTGAAGTCATGGAAACGTAAAATTTTATGTGCGATAACTCTGTATAATTTTCTTTAATAATTTTCTGTAATTTACCAGACAATTTTTAATATTAATCCGTACACTTTTCTTTAATTATTAAAAATTATAAAATTAAAGAGTTAATTTTGTCATTTTTAACAAATCGCTCTCTATTTTATTAATTTTTAAACTAAGTGGGCTGTATTGCAATTGTTTAAAACTTGTGATGTTCAAGAGGTCACTAAATCAAAGTATATGTGAAATCTGGGTCACCAATTCAATATTTTTGAAAGTCAAATCACTGAAATAAATATGACCCAAAACTCATGTCACTAAACCGATATTACCCCATTTTTCACCTTCAAATAGTAAATTTGGAGTTTCAGTACTTTACATATTATGATGATATTGAAATTCAGAAATGAGAGTAATTTTCACACAATTTTGAGCAGAGATGAGCATGGAATGATTTGATTTAGCGAAACTATATATATTTTACTAACAGTAATACTTGACAAAACAGAGCATAACTGGTCAGACCATGAATAAAAAGTTACAATAACCATTTTTTTCCTAGCATAACAAGCTAACCAATGGGCTGGCAAATTCGTTGATTGATTGGCCCATTCAAAAAGTCACTCCATTCCTTTCTTTTGATTCCATACGTCTGCAACAATCGCCACGATTTCCCAAGAAGCAATTGTCATTTGCTTGGAGCAGATGTCAATAAGTTTTTTACTGTCAGATTGAAATATTATCCGGTTCCATTTCTTCTCTTTAGCCCAGTAACAAGCTCTCTGGAGCGCACAAGCCTCAATCATAAGGGGAAATGAAGCCATAAATTTGCACGCTCACATATCAATTAGGTCCCATCTGTCATCTCGAGTTAAAAGCCCTCCGCCGGCCCATCTACTTTGTGGCTTCAACGACGCATCAATATTAATTTTAAGGAAACCACTTGGAGGTCACGTCCAAACAGGCGGTTGGTCAACATAAGTGTCGGTATTTATAGCATTTTCCAACTGAAAACAGTCCTTGATGAAGTCTTTGTACAGACTAGTCGCTTGCTCAATGACGGCTTCCGGTCTTGGCTTCGGGTCATTAAAGACCGCATCGTTTCTTGCTTTCCAAATATTCCAGCAAATTCTCATAATTAGCTCTTTCGTTCCGCGCGAGACATGTTCCTCTATAATTTTTTAGAACCATTGTTCCAGTGTGGTGATCGAGGCCGGAATTATACGCAAGCCAAGGGGCAGCCAAACCATACTGCCCTGGTCCAGTCACATTGGAGAAGTACATGTTCGACGGATTCAGTCTGCTTGCAAAAACTTTGAGCCCAATATCAAATAATGTGTTGCTAAAATTCAGCAAGTTTAACACAAGTATATGCAACCCGAATGGGTTAAATTTGGGTAGATTCGAGCGACAATGGTTCATTTGATTAGGCTTCAACTTCAGTTTGGCGGTTTGGCCTAATCCTGGTAAGCTAAATTATTCGAATAGTCTTGTATGTGACTATTTTAGCTTGTCTTTTTTCAAGAGAAATAAAATTTGTTTTCAGTGGCGAAACCAAAAATTGATTTTTGGAGGCTGTCGTTAAAAATGATAATTAAAGAAAAAAATGCACGAAAGAAGATTCGAACACATGACATGTTATCCATTAGTGTACAACTCTACCATTGTATTAATCTACAAACTAAAAAAAGTATATGTATAAAATAAAAAATAAAAAAAATCTGGGATGACGGCGGCACTCTCCCGCCCTCCCCAAGTTCTGTCCCTGCTTGTTTTAGTTTGCCCTCTTAGAAAAATTATGAATAGGCATGTCTTAAGCATGGGGTTATGTTGCCATGCATGGTCTAGTTGGTTTGTTTCTTTGTTATAGTCTATAATCTTGAGGTTACAAAGTTTTCCATGGATTCAATAGGATTTGATTTCGGGTCCAAATAATATGAATCGTTAGAAATGCTTATTATATTTATTGTTTTGCACATCGTTTACAACTAATGCTTGTGGAATCAGCCAAAAATGTTATTCATGTGCAAGGTTTATTTACCAAATTGATTCGGATTGCCAATAGTGTTAGTGCATGAGGAATGATCAACTAACGTTGGCCACATACACTTGATTTCAACTAAAAAAAATAAGACCGAAAAAAGCAAAAATCACATTGGCACCCAACAAAAGCCCACAAATACTTGTTTTAATTCTCATTTGAAGGTTGTTGGTAGCTTGGTAAACAATTAGTTCTCATGTTCTAATTTATAAGACCCCAAACAAAGCTTACTATGGTCCTTCACTAAGAGCTGGAATGTCATCAACGATGCTTTCGAGTTTCGATCTCCCATTAGATCACCCGAGCTTATCGTTAGAGCATAAATGTATAAGTTCCAATCTATCATATCAAAAAATATTTTTGTCGTGTTTTTCTTTTCTTCCATGCCATTCCCAATTTCTCATGGTGCACATTTCCTTCTCAAGTCAGTAATCGCTTTAAGATCTCCTTACCAAACGTCGATGAACTCTCCCTCCTTAGTTATGAGTTAAAACTCTACATATGCCAAGTAACGTTCATTATCTGTCAATGCTATTATCTTAAGTGCACTAGTTCTTCCGTTATTTAAGAAGCTAGATTTTGTGTCAAAAAGCTAAAAAAAATTAAAAAAATCGAGAAGATAGAAATTACACGGTTATTTTAGTTTTTCGATATAAAATTTATCTGAAAAGATTTAAAACAGAATATCATTTTATATTAACAAGTCACTTAGAAGTTAAAACAAGTAAAACCTAAGTAATCAATAAAAATAAGTTAAAAGTCACTTACAATCAAAAAATATAAGATGGTACCAGACACTACATCGTAGATTCGGTGAATCAATCTTTTCTCCTATTGTTTTCCTTTTAAAAGCCTTTTGACAAAAAAAATCTGATATTTGCTCCAAAAAGCTAGCCTATACGGTTGATATAACCTAGAATGCTAGAAGATTAGGCGGTATATGTAACCTAGAATTCTAGAAGATTAGGCGGTATTTAGCAGATTATGTGATGATTAAACAGAATTTGGTGGGGAGTGGGGACGATCAAATTCTGTTTAAAACCCGAATTGCGCCTTTCAGAACAGAATATTGACTAAAAGAAAGGACCTAAACTATGAAATATTAAAATTTAGGGATCTGAAATTAGTTTTACAAAACTTATCTTCTTCTCCAATTTAGCTTTTTGATCTGCGCTCATCACATCTCTCTCTCCGATTCAATTCAAATCTCTTTCTCTCTCCCTATCTTTCTGTTTCTCTACCAGAATGGACCTAAACTACAAATTATTAAAACTTGAACATTGCCTAAAAAGAAAGAACTTAAACTATAAACGATTAAATCTAGAACATTGCCTAGCTAAAAGTATGAACCTAAACTACAAAAAATTAAAAGTTAGTAATCTAAAATTAGTTTTATAAACTTATCAGTTTTCGTTTTTCATTCATGTATTCTCGTTCCTTTCTTCCTATTATTTCACATATACATTTTAGTTTTATTTTCATTTTTGAGGTTTTTGTTTCCTGTTTCATTTTCCATTTTCCTGACGTTTGATGGTTTCGTTTCTTGCTTCGTTTTCCGTTTCCGACCGTGGCAACTATGTACCAAACCCAGACTTGCCCATAAAGAAAGGACATGAACTACAAATAATTAAAACTTAAAAAACTAAAATTAGTTTTACAAAACTTATCTTCTTCTCCATCTTAGCCTTTTGCTCTGCTCTCATTACACATTTCTCTCTCTCTACGATTCTATTCAAATCTCCTTCTATCTCCGATTGATTTTATATTTATATATATATATATATATATATATATAACTCCAATCAAATGCTGGAATCGAGAATAGAAAAGATGTCTTTGCCTAATCTCTTTGATCTCGCTCGTAACATCCACTCCGCCATTAAAACTAATTATATTGCCTAAAACTTAAACATTGCCTAAAAAGAAAGAATCAAAACTAATAATACAAAATTATTAAAATTAGAACAATGCCTAGTAAAAAGAAAAAAGCTAAACTACAAATCATTAAAACTAGAATATTGGCTAAAAGAAAGAACATGTTGTGAGTCTTATTAGCTCAGTATATATATTATATAGATATAGGGAGGGAATATAGAGAGAGACAGACGAAGTGTTTATTCATTAATATGAGTGTACAGAGCGATACATTAAGAGACTCCTGACCCTCTTTATATAATAGAGTGTAGGGTTACATATGCTAGGAAAGCCCAAGATAGGCTCAATAGAGTAAGGACCAAGATGACCAATAATATCCTACAACACTCCCCCTTTGGACGTCTTGATTTCTTCGTCTTCATGCTGTCGATTTGAGTCGAGTTCATTCGCAGTGCTAAACACATAAAAACCTTAAGGCCGGAAAACCCAATGTGTAACAAAATCGGTACCTAGGAGAAACTGTGTAGACGAATAATATAAGCCGAAATACCATGTAAGTAACTGACCACAAAACAATGTGCCTCATCAAAACCTTGCCAGAGCAAACCCAATGGGAAAATCTCTGGTCGAAGGAAAAAGAGTGCAACACTGGTAGTAGTACGGGATCAACCACAAAACAGCTACCTCATCAAAACCTTACCAGAGTAAACCCAGTGGAAAAAACCTCTAATCGAATGACAAAAGAGTACACAGTGGTAAGAAGTATACAACAGGATACTCCCCCTAATTTCGGAAATCTTAAGTGAGATATGATGGGAACGTGTCTCGCTAAAAACCTTGCCAAGGAAAACTCAATAGGAAAAAACCTTGGTCTAAGGATAAAAAGAGTACACGAGCATGCGACTGGATGCTCCCCCTCACTTGGACACGACAGGATGCGAGGATTTCGACTAAGTAGTAATTAGTGCAATAAGCATTCACCTGGATGTTTCCCCCCACTTGCACACGACTGGGTGCAAGGATTTCATATTTCAAGAAAGAGTACGAGCATTCGACTGGATGATTCATTTACTTGCACACGACTGGATGCAAGAAAATCTAACGTGGAATAGAACGAGCATTCAACTTGATGCTCTTAAACTTCATATGTGAAGATTTATTTCGGCGAGAAATGCTAAATAGCATAATCTAGTCATGTCTCTCTTGATCGATAACAACAAGTTGTCCTCAAATAAGACAAGTGTTTTATCTGGATCGTGAGACAGAGCATATGTAATTCAAATATGGTTAATACTAGCTCGAAGCCATATACACTCTCTAGTCGTCTCATAGAGCACGAGTAGATCAGAGTGATTCATTTTTGGAGTCATTCCAAAACCTCCAAGATATCGCCTTATTCCTAATGGTAAAGACATGCCATGTTAGAAATATCCCTTATGCGGGTCTGATAAATAACCAGCATCGGTATAACCGAAAAAGAGTTGTGTTAATTCGAGTACCGAATGGGGGGTAGGTATACTCTCTGACACAAATAGGATAAACTAGTTCACTTCCAAAATTACCATAAGGTAATGGGAAAATGTCTTTTATGCCATTTCGATGGCAACGTGTTAGCGCGATGCTGTGTCGAGCTATACCATTCACAGCAGATGAGATGTTCATCTTAGCACATTAGACCAAGTACAATGATGCGCTTATTGTACTTAGATATGAACATTATGGTTCAATATCTCTTCATCGTCACATCAGGGACGGACTAGGTCTATATCAATGTCTAATGATCGAACGATCATGGGAGAATCTGACGACTTAGCGTCATAATGACTAAAACGTCATAACACCTTTTGGGTGTAGTCTGAATCATGAACTTAGATTCAATCTTTATGGGACTCGATCATCAGGCCAAGTCACTACCGTTTCTTCCCAAGATCCTTCATCTCGAAGGCAAATGCAAAAGTGGATCGCGTAATAAAACACGCAAGGGCATAGTACTTGTTCAAGTATCCCACGATGATCAAGTACTCACTTAGGCGGGTATACCACATCCGCTCGGATTATATTAATCCATATAGTGAACGTCTCATTTAATTGAGATCATGTTCCGTGGTCCGGAACTACTTGATTCAATCATTATGAAGTCACACAGGGACGTTCATCCACATCTCTAGTCTAAATCCCCACAGAGATAAAATCGTGACCATAATCACATGCTGCATAATCAGTTTACCGGAAACTACTAAATTGATAAAGTAGGGGACCATTCTAACGTCCATTACGAGGAAATAAACTATCTCGTAATCAATTCCAAGGTGTGAGAGAAGGCTTGCGCTACTAGGCGAGCATTCTACAATCTCATTATTCTCATCACTTTTCCTTACGAATAACCAAATAAACTAACTCATTTAACATTGGTGGTCTTGGAGCTACAGGTCCGAACACACTTTTGCAAAGGAGTCTACTTGGATTACAAGTTTCCATTAGTCCAGTCTATTCTACATTGACTTCAGGAAACGGTACATGGTTCCCTGTCATAATTTACTCATATTATCAGTCATCATCGATTAAATAAACAAGTAATCATTGACATTCTCGTTTCGCTTCAATATCGTCTAAGATATCATGATCGACAGATATTTTGAGATTCTTAGGATGAGGAGAAAATCACACATCTTCTTGATCCTTTATAATCTCGTGCGACAAACGAGTTTCAGTTCACCACCTCTGGGGCTGAACGAATTAAAAACCGATAAAGTTCCTCGTATATTGGGAAGGACGACAGACTAACGGCCGACGGAAGCGTCCTTTGCTTGGCTGGTTCGGCCAAAGCAACGTGTTACGACTGGAACACGGCGTCCGACAAGAACGTCTATCCTTGCAAGCATTTTACAGCAGGTATAAATGATCCCGTGACATCTCATAGAGTCATTAAATGCGTTTGGTATTTAGTTAGACTTGAGGGAGTCTATACACTTACTTATCACTAAGTGCAATTTTGGGGATCAAGCTAAGACTGAGTGGTTTATGCCACGTTACTTCACATCGTTCTTTATCAACGGTAATATGCAAATCTCCCCCTAACAATGGAGAGAACAGTCTTAGCGATGTCACTTTCGTATATCATGCGGTAAAGAGATCACTTGCCAAGGTTACTCTATCAAATGATAGGCATGGGATTCATAATCGACTTATGTCCCCTTCAGAGGTCCATATTTTGAATGCTATAACGGCTCAATCAAAATATTAATTAAGCACTCCAAACACGTGTTAATATGAGACTTCTGGCTCATAACCAGTAACCAGCTGGTACGCATATGGTGTCTGAGTGTCTATGGGCCTCTTAACGGACCAATGTAGCAAAATAGCATAACCCCACACGGAAATATAAATCTTGGTGTGCAAGACCAAGAAATGCGTGCAATGATTTGCAATCGTATCATCAAACTTTCCGTGAGTCCATTTGGGTCTAAACATAATTGACAGGATGTTCAGTTTCAATTTCCAAACTCAAGTAATTCAAATCGAAATTTCGATTCTTACTATTCGGTATTATCAAGTCAACTAGACTTTTCAGGATAATTCGGATCATGAGCTATCAACTTAATAATAAAGCTAAGAGTTTGGGAAGTGCTGCATTTATGTGGACAACAGTAAAATGTGACCATATTGTCGATGCATCAACCATAACCATTTATATTTATGTTCCGTCTTATGGTTGGATAAGTCCATAATAACTCTTTCAATTCTTTACAAGAATTCTACGTGTCCATTTCGTGATCTTTACACATACTAGTCTTTCAAAGTGAGCATTAGTGGCATAGATTTCGGATTAATCATGAAATATATCCTCAAAGAGAATCCAAATGCGATGCGATTATAAATCAAACATCGTCTTTTGACCCGGAAATATCTCATCCAGTCAATGTCACAATATCAAAATTCTCTTATCAATCAACGACAGGCGAATGATAGTACAGACAATCATGTCTTAGCATCTAAATCATTTATCAATCGACGACAGGCGAAATGATAAGTTAACTTTAAATGCTTTTAAAAATTGAGGTAGCAACCACTTGAAAGACATTTCAACTCCTCTGTTGGCCCGTAATCGGCTAAACCTTATAGGGGGGTGAATAAGGTTTACGTACGATTTTTGCGGAATAAAATATTTGAGCAAATATCAACCCAAATAACTGAATTAATAACTAAACGAAATGCGACAAAAAATATAAAGCTAGTTTAAGCCACGTAAGCAATCAAACAAGCAATAATATAATTACAGAAAATAAGAGTTAAGGGAAAAGAAATAACACAAGATGTATAGAGGTTCGGCAAGCCCGCCTAGTCCTCTCCTCGGTATTCACGCTACCGAGTATTTCACTATAATCTACTTTTCAAGATTACAACCTAACGAGCTAATCGACCGATTAAGCTCCCCCTCACTCTATGAGTATCCCGAATGAAAAGACCTAGAGCTTTTAAGCTACACTTTCTTACAAAGCCTCTACCCGATCACTCGCTCACAAATGAGTTTATAATTCACTCTACAATTTGAATCGAAAAAGTATTGCTCACTAACAAATAATATCTTGGTGTTTATATGATTACAATAATATTACACTCAAGAATTTATATGAATACAAGTGAGAAATATGTAGTATTAAGTCTTTTTGCTTTGATCTTGGATTTAATTGCTATTAAGATTGGGTGTGTAATTGTTGTGTTTTGGAGAGGGATTGTGGTGTATTTGAAGAGCCAAAGAGTCCATTGGTCCATAAATGACCGTTTGGAGTTGTTGGGTGTATTATCCAATAGATAATGACTTGTTTTCAAAAAGGCAAAAACAACTTTTTGAATCGGACTGAATCTCGATCGATCGGACTGAATCTCGATCGATCGAGATTTCTGGAGAAAAAATGTATTGCTATAATTTCGATCAATCAGACTGCATCTAGATTGATCGAGATTCACTTAAACTTTTTGGACCATTTTCGATCAATCAAACTATATCTCGATAGATAGAGATTAACTGGAACTTTTTTGTACATTCTTGATGGATCGGACTCCATTTCGATGGATCGGGAAAACCGGAAATGATTGATTCTTGTTTGTCTCGATTCTAAGTGATTCGACATTTCTTTTTACCTCACAACACTAGGTAAACACATTAGTAACATTAAACAAGCTACTATAATGCTTTAATTCATTTTGTTATAATCAAAACAAGTGATTAGAAGAACACCGTTCAACAATCTCTCCCTTTTTTATGATGACAAAATATGAATTTAAAACATAGTGTAGCTTTTTCATAAATAAAAATAACGACCAAGTAAGGAGTTTAACCGAAAAACTTTTAGCAAAGATTGTACGAAGTAAAATATAAGCTAAATGATTTTCTTAAAAAAGAAGGTACATAATAAACAATCATTATAATGGCTACATCTAAATGTCGTAAACATATCAAGAGTGAGATACATACAAAGAAAGTATAGAACGGAATGCAATTTCTAGAGAAAATTTTACCAAGGTTCCGCCCAAACATCTCATACTCGCCACAAAAAAAAAAAAACAAGTAGTAATAACAACCCACTATTGCAAGAAATCACAAAACAAATGCGCAATAACATATTGACAAAATATAATATCCGACAAGTTAATCGCAAGAATCGCACATAATCACAAAGAGATAGATATAGCAACCGATAAGCATTAAACGATAATATCACCACATAAGTTTTAAAAGCATAAAAAAAACTAAAAAGTCTTGCTCATACAACATCCCATAATAGCCAAACAACGTTTTTAAAACAAAAGAGAAACAAATAGAAATAGTATAGAAATAACATCATTGCCAAGGGGTATTTCTCCCCCTTTGTTATCATCAAAAGGCTAAGTATGCCCCGTTGCCGAACTGCCATCATCTCGCTCTTCATCCCAACTTTCGGGTCGCTGATATCCCGGAAAATGCTCACAAATGTTTTTGTAATGTTCGGCGCTAATTCGATCAATTTCATCAAGAGTTTCCTTATCTCCACCCAAGGAGTTTTTGATCCTTCGATACATCTTACGTTGTAGACGCCCATTCTCATATCCCATGAAGTACATGTCCGTGTAGAATTTTTCGGACCGAGCACAAGGAGGAGAAGCAGAATTTTGGACTTTGGATTTTCCTTTTAAGAGGCAAGAAAAAGAAGGACCTTTGGAAATTGGTTCATGTGGGTCATCAGATGACCCATCGGAGTCGGGTTCGGTCTCCGAATTGGGACCATTGCTATTAGTATTAGGACCGACATAAGGCTCTTGGCGAATACGAAGTGGGGCAAAGTTAGGACCGGTAACGATCCGTCCAAACCAAGAAATGAAATTCTTTTCATGCCCTTGGTTGACAACACGAATTTTCATAGAATTGAGCGTACTTTCCCCAATAAGAGATTTTGGTCTCCGTTTTTGAATAGTACCCATACATTTGATTTTCATTTGACGAAGAATGGACGTGATAAGAGCCCCATAGAAGTTTTATTACCCTTACAAGATTCCATTTTCCAAAGTATAAGTTTTGCGGTGTTCAACTTGAAATGACGTTGGGCACAAGCTGGAGCAAAAATGTGTTCCTCGGTAAGATTGGTAAAATTAGTGGGATGAGGAAGTATAAAATTAGAGAGCAAAGGTCAAGTTCGGTAAAAACAAATTCCTTACCGGATTGGAGAAGGTTTTGCTCATTTGTTTTCACTACGAGATGTGAGTAAAATTCGAAGGTATCTTCTTTGTAAATATTATTTTTAAGAGTAAGAAGAGTTTCCCAATTTTGAAAGCGAATATTTTCTATGACATGAGGAAAACGAGTATCAAAGAGAGTCGTATCGATATGGAAATTATCAACAAGTATACGAGTAAGTATATTGGAATTCATTTTACGTTTGCTAATTTTGCTAAGAGGAGGATTTGCCGATTTTTTCTTTGATTGAGCGAGACTTGTAATGAGAGCGAGACTTGCCTCAAATTCATCATCACTTTCCTCAGTCGAGCAAGAAGCATTCTTAGATGTGTTCCTTTTTGGTGCCATTGAGAGAGATGAAAAATTGTGTGTGTGTGTGTGTGTGTGTGTGTGTGTGGGGGGGGGGGGGGGGGTTGTGAAAACAATTAGGGTTTTAAGATCCGAGTTGATTTGGGTTCAATTGAATGATATGAGTGAGGATTGATGTAGTATTATATGATATGGGTTAAGATTGAGTTGATTTTGGAGGAAGAGAAAAAAAAAAAAAAAAAAGAGGGGGCGGCTAGGATTGGGTATAAAGAGAGAGAGTGTGAAATAAAAGGAGAAAAAAAAACATAAAAGGAGAATTTTTGCTCACTGTGTAAAATCTCGATCAATCGAGATTTACACCGATCGGTCGAAAAATCTGGGAATTGTAAGTCGACAACTTTGGTAATTTAGACACCGTTTTGGTAAAAAAAAATAAAAAAAAAATATATATATATATATATATATATATAGAATCCAAAAAAAATAGTATCCAAAAAAATAGTATCAAAAAAAAAACAAAAATAATGTGATTATACATATTTAAATATAAATATATATCACACATCAAACATTCCAAGCTCTTTTCTTATAAAACAAAATAGATCTTCATTAAGGGGTTTTGTAAAAATATCGGCTAATTGTCTATCAGTATTAATATATTCAAGTAAAATATCCCCTTTTTGAACATGATTCCGTAAAAAATGATGTCGTAAATTAATATGTTTTGTACGAGAGTGTTGGATGGGATTTTTTGAAAGATTAATAGCACTCGTATTATCACACAATATAGGCACATTATTATATGATAATTCAAAATCATTCAATTGTTGACGCATCCAAAGAATTTGTGCACAACAACTACCCGCGGCGACGTATTCCACCTCCGCCATAGAAAGTGCAACCGAGTTTTGTTTCATGCTATGCCAAGAAACTAATGCATTTCCTAAAAATTGGCAAGTCCCACTAGTACTCTTTCTATCCAAAGACAACCGGCAAAGTCGGCGTCGGAATATCCTAGCAAATCAAACGAAGTATCATGAGGGTAAAATAATCCTAGATTACAAGTACCTACAAGATGTCTAAAAATACGTTTAACGACAACAACATGCGATTCTTTAGGACAAGATTGATATCTAGCACACAAACAAACACTAAACATGATATCGGGTCTACTTGCGGTTAAATATAATTAAGAGGGATCCAATCATACCTCTATATAGTTTTTGATCCAAATAAATGCCGGATTCATCTTTGTCTAGCTTTGTTACCGGACTCATTGGAGTTCCCAGTGCCTTCGCATCGCTCATGTTGAAGCGCTTGAGCACGTCTCTTGTGTATTTCGCTTGATTCACAAATATGCCATCATTTGTTTGTTTGATTTGAAGTCCGAGAAAGTATGTGGGTTCACTCATCATGCTCATCTCGAATTCACCTTGCATACATTTAGAAAACTCCTCGCACATGCAAGGATTAGTAGCACCAAAGATGATATCATCAACATAAATTTGAATTAAAAGCATATATTTTCCATCTTTTTGAATAAAAAGAGTAGTATCCAAAGTGCCACGAGAAAAACCTTTTTCAATCAAAAATTTACTAAGTATCTCATACCAAGCTCGGGGTGCTTGCTTTAAACCATAAAGTGCTTTTAGAAGTTTGTAAACATGATCGGGAAACTCATGATTTTCAAAACCGGGTGGTTGTTTTACATAAACTTCCTCATTTATAAAACCATTTAAAAATGCACTTTTAACATCCATTTGAAACAATTTAAAGCATTTAAAAGAAGCATAAGCAAGCAACATCCTAATGGCTTCTAGTCTAGCTACGGGTGCGTAAGTTTCATCAAAATCGATGCCTTCTTCTTGGTTATACCCTTGAGCCACTAGTCTAGCCTTATTTTTAATAACTACTCCAGATTCATCCATCTTATTACGAAACACCCATTTCGTACCTATGATAGATTTATCACGTGGTCTATGAACTAAAGTCCACACATTGCTACGCTCGAATTGATTTAATTCGTCATGCATAGCTAAAACCCAACTCTCATCTAGTTCCGCTTCATGAATGCTCTTGAGCTCTAATTGAGACAAGAATGCAAAATGATTAACTAAATTTCTCAAAGAAGAACGTGTATGCACTTTCTCCCCCGGATCTCCAATAATTAATTCTTGCGGGTGGTGATTTGCAAATCGCCATTCTTGAGGTAAATCATCATGAATTTGCACACTAGTTTCTAAGTCCTCTTGAAGTCGTTCTATAGTCACTTTCTCGACACTAGGCTCAACTTCTACCCTAGGCGTGTCAATATTAGAAGAGGATGCAACATGAAAAATATCATCAACAATATCATTAACAATTAGAGGTTTATCAAGATTAGGTAAAGTCTCATCAAAAGAAACATGTACCGATTCTTCCACCAATAGAGTTCTCTTATTAAAGACTCGATATGCTTTACTCGATATTGCATATCCAAAGAAAATTCCTTCATCGGACTTAGCATCAAATTTTCCCAAATTATCCTTGTCATTATTATGTACGTAACATTTACAACCAAATGCACGTAAATGAGCAATATTGGTTCACTCATTCCATAATTCATAAGGTGTTTTTTTCAATATGGGCCTTATCAAAGCTCTATTCAAAATATAACAAACGGAATTTATGGCTTCGGCCCAAAAATACTTTGACAAATTATTTTCGCAAAGTATGGTCCGTGCCATTTCCTCTAGGGTTCTATTCTTCCTCTCTACTACCCCATTTTGTTGAGGTGTACGAGGGGCCGAAAAATTATGATCAATACCATTATCATCACAATAAGTTTGAAATGGTATGTTCTCAAATTCCTTACCATGATCGGTTCGAATACTTTTAATCATGTAACCCTTTCGTGTTTGGAGCTTTTTACAAAGTATAGAAAATTCTCTAAAAGCTTCATGCTTATGGGATAGAAACAAAACCCATGTAAAACGACTATAATCGTCAACCATGATGAATGCATATGCACGTCCTCCAAGACTAAGTGTCCGGGAAGGACCAACTAAATCCATATGAATAAGCTCCAAACAACGAGTAGTAGAAATAATATTTTTAGGCTTAAAAGAAATATTCGTTTGTTTGCCTAATTGGCAAGCGTGACAAAGTTTGTCCTTTTTATAAGGAACTTTTGGTAAACCTATTACCAAATCTTTTCTAGAAAGTTTAGCAAGTAAATCAAGACTATCATAACCAAGTCTTCTATGCCACAACCAACCATTGTCGTTGATAGTAACAAGACACTTGACCTCATTATCCACCAAACTATTCAAATCAATCATATAGACATTATTTTTTCTTTGACCAATGAGATTAATTTTATTATCCGAAATACAATGAATGATGCAATGCAATTTTTCAAAAATAACTTTGTGACCCAAGTCGCAAAGTTGACTTATACTAAGTAAGTTATGTTTAAGACCATCAACAAGCAATACATTATCAATAATAACATTTGGTAGTTTAGAAATAATACCAATACAGATGATTTTACCCTTGCTATTATCCCCGAAGGTCACAAAGTCTTCGTCTTTAGGTGCAAGAGTAGTAAATTTCGTTTTGTCTCCCGTCATATGCCTTGAGCATCCACTATCCAAGAACCACTTGTCCTCGTTAATTTTTTACCTCAAGCATAGATCCTCGGTTTCATCGTCTCTAGCCATGAGACATAGGTTTGCGACTTCTTCATTGTCACTATCGGAGCTATCATCATCGCTTCCCCATACGGCCATGAATGCCTTCTTGTATTCCTTCTTCTTTTCGAACTTGTCCTTTTTCTTCAAGGGACATTCATTTTGCATATGGCCGGGTTTGTGACACTTATAGCAAATAATTTCGTCCTTCTTGTTCGATTTGTCGGATGGCTCTCCCTTATATTCCTTTTTCCAAAATCGTTGTCCGCCCTTCTTTTTCCAACTTAGGAACTTGTTGTAGCGTTTGGCGAATAGTGCCATTTCATCATCCTCACTAGAAGAATCGTTATCGCTATCATCATTTGTTGTACTTTTGAAAGTGATGCCTTTCTTCTTTTTCGAGTCATCTTCTTGTTTTCGAGTCGTCATGTCTAATTTGTGGGTGCTTAAGGATCCTATGAGGTTGTCGAGAGAGAGTGTGTTCATATCTTTGGCTTCTTGTATAGCCGTCACTTTTGATTCCCACTTTCTCGGAAGACTCCTTAGGATTTTTGTCACCATCTCCTTGCTAGAATACACTTTTTCAAGTCTTTTAAGATCGTTAGTAATTTTAGTAAAACGAGTGTACATAGAAGCAATAGACTCGTCACCATCAACTTTAAAAAGTTCGTAATCATGAATAAGCATGCTAATTTTAGAGTCCTTAACTTGACTAGTTCCCTCGTGCATAATAGCTATCTTATCCCACATTTGCTTAGCGGTATCACAGCCAGAAATCTTATCATACTCACTAGGCGAGAGCACACAAGTTATGGAAGTCATAGCTCTACAATTAAGAGAGAAAGCATTGCGTTCATCCGTATCGAGTTCTTCTACGAGTTTACCTAAACCATTTCTCATAGGCGTTTTATAGCCTTTGCTAATGCTAATCCATTGGTCTATCTCGTAACCGCATAGAAAATTTTTCATAAGATCTCTCCAATAAGGATAGTTTGTTCCGTCAAAGAACGGGGACCTAGTTATGGACTTAGAGTCTCCATACGTAGACATAGCGGATCTTTAAACTCAAAATTGCTAGATTCAAAAAGAGCTGGGCTCTGATACCAATTGTTGGCCCGTAATCGGCTAAACCTTAGAGGGGGGTGAATAAGGTTTATGTACGATTTTTGCGAAATAAAAGATTTGAGTAAATATCAGCCCAAATAGCGGAATTAATAACTAAACGAAATGCGACAACAAATATAAAGCTAGTTTAAGCCACACAAGCAATCAAACAAGCAATAATATAAGTGCAGAAAATAAGAGTTACGGGAAAAGAAATAGCACAAGATGTATAGAGGTTCGGCAAGCCCGCCTAGTCCTCTCCTCGGTATTCACGCTAACGAGTATTTCACTATAATCTTCTTTCCAAGATTACAACCTAACGAGCTAATCGACCGATTAAGCTCTCCCTCACTATATGAGTATCCTGAATGAAAAGACCTAGAGCTTTTAAGCTACACTTTCTTACAAAGCCTCTACCCGATCACTCGCTCACAAATGAGTTTATAATTCACTCTACAATTTGAATCGAAAGAGTATCGCTCACTAACAAATAATATCTTGGTGTTTATATGATTACAATAATATTACACTCAAGAATTTATATGAATACAAGTGAGAAATATGTAGTATTAAGCCTTTTTACTTTGATCTTGGATTTAATTGCTATTAAGATTGGGTGTGTAATTGTTGTGTTTTGAAGAGGAATTAGGGTGTATTTGAAGAGCCAAATAGTCCATTGGTCCATAGATGACCGTTTGGAGTTGTTGGGTGTATTATCCAATGGATAATGACTTGTTTTTAAAAAGGCAAAAATCAACTTTTTGAATCGGACTGAATCTCGATTGATCGAGATTTCTGGAGAAAAAATGTACTGCTGTAATTTCGATCGATCGGACTGCATCTCGATTGATCGAGATTCACTGCAATTTTTTGGACCATTTTCGATCAATCGGACTATATCTCGATGGATCGAGATTCACTGGAACTTTTTGGTACATTCTTGATGGATCCGACTCCATTTCGATGGATCGGGAAAACCGAAAATGATTGATTCTTGTTTGTCTCGATTCTAAGTGATTCGACATTTCTTTTTACCTCACAACACTAGGTAAACACATTAGTAACATTAAACAAGCTACTATAATGCTTTAATTCATTTTGTTATAATCAAAACAAGTGATTAGAAGAACACCGTTCAACATCCTCTAAAATACGCTTTTGGTCGTATTGAATGGACGCTATGTAAAGAAATTTTAATTCTTTCATGAGCTATTACCAGATAACACTAGTTTTCTCGAATATTTTATAACTCAACAAGATACGACAGGACCTACAAGAGTATAAGGCCTCATATTTGACAAATCAATTTGGTTTTACCAAAGATTTCGATTTGGAACGACATGTCCATAATCATTGTCACAAAGGACTCTTTTAGGCAAGTAGTTGGTGAAATTATGTGGTACACGGTTACCCACTATTTCCAAAAAAAAAATCAACTAGCCCACAAGTATTGCCTAAAATTTCATAATTTAATGTTTGGTCAAATTTGTCAAAGGAATTTGCTCAAATTACTTTAAATTATTTCGAGAAATTTCGTAAACAGACAAACCATAATACAAAAGTATGTTCAAATGGAAAAAAAAAACATAATCCAAATAGAAAAAACATAATCCAGATGAGCGGAAAAAAAACGGCTCAATGATTTATCAAAATTAATAAAAAAATGTATCAAACTCATTTGAGCCACAAAATCGGGGGTCTCAAGAGTTTCATTTCAATTAACTTTAACCACATTAGCATCGGTTTTTCCACCTTTATAATAGTTGTGAATTATTTAAGGAGTAACCATGCATGACCTTTGTCTTTATAGCATAGAGTTGGCTTCTTGAGAATTATCTCTTGCTTTGTGACAACGGGTCATATTGTTCCTTTCAATTACTGTCTTGGAGCCACAGTTTTTTGATTTTGACGATTGTCTAAAATCTCTCTTGGCTACACGATTCATCGGGATCGCGACAGTTAGAGACAAATAACACTTGTCTTGGTTCTCGATTCGTGAAAAAAAAATATACACGAAGAGCATTAATATCATGCAAACAATTCGCAATTGACCCAATAGGATTAAAACTACTCACCGGGGCAATTTTCTTATCCAATAACAGATGGGCGATAAAGAAACATGGTGAATATAAATTCATGATAATGCTTATGGAATACAATTTGCAAGCTAGTATTTTGGTGAAGGATTGCTCCAATATGTCAATTTCAGACATTTGTTCACCATAGACGTCATCACGTATCAAATGTGGCGGCGGAATATCATCAACGTCTTATCTTTCATCTCGCGAGTAACAACAAACTCGTGTTTTACTCATCAAAGATGGCATCCAAAAAAAATTTGGGCATCACATTTTCACACATCAGGGTGAGTAACATGTGGTGACGGATTAAAATCAACGTTTAAACAGTCATTTCGCAAGTATGTTTTACGATTTTTCTCATCATAGATGGCATCCAACATGTGTTGGGAGTTCTAGATTATTTATCATATAAAACGACTGGTTTATATGTTTATGGTTTGCACAAGCATAAACTTTTTTTTCGAAACGACAGGTTCGAAAACATTACTTTTGCTTCTCATGTGAATTGGTTTTCATTGATCGAACGACGGGTCGATACTGAAACACCAATTCGGCGAAACATACATCAATATATAAACACACTCGGGGAAATTATTATTTAGTCAACCCCTTTCGGTAGCTCTAATTGAACACGGCCAGGAAAGACGGTGAGGGTGGAGGGCACGAATGCCACTTAAAACCCGATCTCATTAGGATATCGACTTCTGCCTATATTTTTCCTAGACATCGTATCCAAATAGGTGAGCTTATTTAGGGAAGATTCATAATTTTTCCAACTTAAATGTGAATATATATGAATTCGCAGCTCTACCATTCATGGCAATAAATAACAAATATATCTATTCTAGATAACCACATATATATAAAAGACAGTATAAAATATATTCATGATATATATCTAATCATGCAGTAGATTTGGTGATAAACTAAATCAATTCAGGATTATCAATCATACAAATTATATCATACCAAATCAAATCAAATCAAATCAATTATATCAAATCAAATAATTAACTGCCATATGTGATATTTATATCTATGGTAATATCAAAAGATATGTTGATTATGCTAACAAGATATCAATCAATTATCTACGGTTTATTGCCATAAGTAATTCTATATATGGTAGTTTAACATGCAAGCAAATAATATATTTTTAATTAACAATTTATTCTATATATAGTAATTTTTAACATGCAAAGTGGTTAAATTTACATGAAAACATATCAATTTATTCAATTAACATGCAATTTTTATTCACTTGCCTTTTTAATAAATATATATATGCATGTGGTGAATATTTATAGACCGAATATTGACTTTTATAACACATATATACTGTTTTTATACATGTAATATAATACAAGGACTATCCGTGTAATTTCAGTAAACTATATATCTATTTACAGCATTATTACAGCTTCAGTCCATAATTTCAGACAAGTTTCAGTTTAGTCATTTAGTAATTAACATGCACAGTCAATAGTTTCAGCGAATTACAAAACAGTCCTACTGTTTTAAGTTTTTTTACAGATTTAATCTCACAGATTAATACATGTTTTACAATTACATATTTCCGATTTACAACCCGATTATATGTCTTTTACTGATTTTGTTTGTATAAAAATACAATTTACAGTACACGATACATATTATATATCAATAGGTTTTTATAAACAGGTTGATCATGTTAGACAGTAAAAATAAAAATAAAAATCTATCATGCATAGGGTTTTTTTTTCAACAAATACATACAGTTTGGGTTACTGTGTATGATCTTATCAACAAATATGATTTTATAATCAACAATATATGTGTTACGATCATGCTTTAGTTATCCATACAAGTAACAAACTCTAATACACATGGATCTACGGTATATTTATCATGTTTTATTTATCCATAAAATAATACGTGCAATCACATATATGGAATAAATTAAGTTTTGAATTCGGTACCTTACGCACGGTATGTTGGTGAAGGTCGATATAGCAAAACCCTAAAAAAATCAGGATAAACCTCAAGGTTTATAGATACTCAATATATGTGCGTTTACCAAAAATCTCCAATATCCACGAGCGTATATCTTAGTCTCCGCAAGCAAAGTGCTGATAACATGTTGTGAGTTTTATTAGCTCAGTATATATATTATATAGATATAGAGAGAGAATATAGAGAGAGAGACGAAGTGTTTATTCATTAATATGAGTGTACATAGTGATACATTGAGAGATCTCTGAACCTCTTTATATAATAGAGGGTAGGGTTACATATAATAGGAAAGACCAAGATAGGCCCAATAGAGTAAGAACCAAAATAACCAATAATATCCTATAACAGAGCCTAAAATTACAAATAATTAAAAGTAAAACGTTGCCTAAAAAGAAAGAACCTAAACTACAAAACTAGTAGAACATTGGCTAAAAGAAATAACATGAACTACAAATAATTAAAACTAGAACATTGTCTAAAATGGAACACAACCTATCTGCGATTTGATAATCAATATAACACTCTTTCTAATATGGTACACAACATATACGTTTTACGTCATTTGCTATCCAACCTAATACTCATTCTAATTTGGTACTCAACCTGGTTGTTTTCACTCCAATTAAGGGACTCAGCGCACCTTCGATCACCGATTTTTAACGCATAATAAGTCTTGTTTACTATTTAATAACCTATGTGAAAGGTTTAGCTCTTTCATCAAAGAGTTTAGAATGAAATTATTATTTAGTATGCTTGAGTTAATATGGTTAAAATGACCGGAAGTGGGCTGAGCCCCTTAATTGAAGTGAAAATGTATAGGCTGGATACCAAATTAAAAAGTGTATCGGGTTAGATACCAAATCACTACAATCTGATAGTTTGGATACCATTTTAGTATTTTCCTTAAACATTGGCTAAAGAAAGAACCTAAATAACAAATAATTAAAATTTAGGTACCTAAAATTAGTTTTACAAAAATTATCTTTTGCTCTGCGCTCATTACACATCTCTCTCTCCGATTCAATTCAAATCTCCTTCTATCTCCAATGATTTCATATTTATATTTATTTATATTTACATATGCATAAATAACTTCGATTAAATGGTGGAATCGAGAATGGAAGAGATGTCTCTGCCTTATCTCTTCGATCTCGCTTGCAACATCCACTACACCATTAAAACTAATCATATTGCCTAAAACTTGAACATTGCCTAAAAAAAAAAAAATCTAAACTACTAATACAAATTATTAAAACTAGAACAGTGCCTAAAAATAAAGAACCTAAACTATAAAATTAGAACATGTTGGAAAAATAGGAAAAAACATGTAGTTTAAACATGTTTTTCCAAAGTGGTCAGGGACCAACTTTGAGTCAATTTTTAATGCGACTCCTCAGTTTTTCTGAGGCCATACTCTATGCGTTTGAGTAGCTCGTGCGACGAGCTTCGCAACGGTATATCGCATGACCAATTCGGAGGAATGGTGTGAATGATAATTAGACTCGAATGTTGGTACTCGAAAGAGGGAAAAACCGAAATCTGGAAAATGGGGTAGAGAGTGGGAATAAACCATGAGGGTTATCCCACATTGGAAAATCAAGGTTGATTTTCATTCTATATATACAAACCCATCCCATGTAGTTGGTAAACTAATTAAGTCCACATACCCATGAGTGGGTTAGTGTGTACCACACACGCGCGCGCTCGCTCGGGTCTCGGGACGCGGGATGCGGGACGCGGGATGCGGGACGCGGGACGCGGGACGCGGGACGCGGGATGCGGGATTTGGGATTTGGGGAATGTCTCGGGTCTTGGGTCTTGGATCTTGTACTAAATCTGAAAAGGGAGTTTTGCATATTTGCAAGAGCAGTCCCTAGAGTTCCAGAAGGTTTGAAACTCCAGCAGTAATTGGAGGCGGATTCTGGGGATGTAACTCCCAGAATTAAATGACCAATAAATTCTGCGGTTTCAGAATTTCCTCTATAAAGAGGCAGCCATCCCCTCACATTCTAACACACATTCAAATCAGTATCTTCTCTCTAACCAAAAGCTGCATATATTTTTTCATAGCATTTAGAACCAGAGAGAACCACCCACCAATAGCTCGACCTAGACTCGTCGCCAGTTTCAGGCGAGTTTTCCGAGAGACGTTGTACCTTAGGATCGAAGCGCCAACGCAACCAGAAACCTTAAGGTGGTTGGGCGAATATCGGTTAAGGGCATACTGTTAACAGTAGCCTCGTCCGTTTTATTTTTTCCGCATTTAAATTCAGTTTTACATTCTGTCCTTTCAATTTAGTATTTTAATTTCAGTTTTTTAATATTCTGTCCTTAGCTGTAGCTTTTCTTTTCTGTTTGTACTATTCTGTAATTATTTTAAAGTTCTGTTTCTGTTCTGTAATTTCAATTCTGTAATTTAATTATGTAATTAGATTAGTTTCAATTCAGTCCTGTATTTTAAATTCATAACAGAACAGTCCGGCTGTTAAGTTTTTACTTTCCAGTCCGGCAGTTTCTTTTAATTACAAAACAGTACATCAGATTATTAATTGATAATAATCTGATAACGTTTGTTTTTTATTTACATTTCAGTACCTACATGTTGTAATCAATTTATTGTATTTCATTTGGAAATTAATAAAGATTACACTGGTTTTATTTAATTACTGTTTAGTCCTTTATTTATTATTAATTGTTATTTCGTATACGGAATCCAACAGAACATTGGCTAAAAGAAAGAACTTAAACTACAAATTATTAAAAAAGCTAGAAACATTGTCAAAAAAGAAAAAGCTACTCCATAAACTATTAAAACTAGAACATGGACTAAAAGAAAAGGAAAGAACCTGAGATTACAAAAAAAAATTATTCATTCCGTCCCAAAATATTGAGACTCTATATATCTACGTGTAATTTTGATCGGCAATATCTTGTGTTTAAATCGTTGAAATATAATTTTTTAAAGTTTGTTCATCTAGTTTAACATGTGAATTATGTGATTAACTTTTAAAATTTTCGATTTCGACAACTTATATATGATGAGTTATTTGCGGGTCAAAGTTGCACGTAAATACATAAAGTCCCAATATTTTATGACGGAGAGAGCAGAACAAAAGAACCTAGCGGCGCAGTTTGTTGCCCGTTTATCTCAAGACAATCAGCACAGTTTCATACGTTTTGCGTTTGATACATTTGAGTTTTTAGCTACTGAGCATGTTGAGCTTCTCAGGAGAGTGCAGAAAGTTATGAACATAAATGTATTGACTGCAGGTTCGGCTGAATATATTTTTAGAATGTTAGGATTCGTTATTCAAATAGCACCAACGGCGCAGTTTATTGTCCGTTTATCTCAAACTCGTATGTAATAATTTTACTCACTTCTCAGTTTTACCTAAAATACAGAATTTGAACACAAGGCTAAAGGAAAGAACCTAAACTACAGCTAAAAGAAAGGACCTAAATTACAAATAATGAAAACTTAGGAATCTAAAATTAGTTTTATAAACTAATTATCTTCTCCATTTTTCCATGCGCTCAACACATATCTCTCTCTCTCTCTCTCTCTCTCTATATATATATATATATATACGATTCAATTCAAATCTCCGATTAAATTCATATATATTTACATATATATATAAATAAGTCCGATTAAATGGTGGAATCGAGAATGGAAGAGATGTCTCTACCTTATCTATTCGATCTCGCTCGCAATATTCACTCCGACGCCTCTAATTCCGCCGCTGATCAGGTTTTTTTTATTTATATATATTAATTTTAAGTTAGTTTTGGTTAAATCTGTCATGTTTCTCTTAAATATTTAATCTTATATTTATTTAATAAATAAAGTTGAAAAGAGTTCTACAAATTACAATAAGATATGTATCGATACGTTCCAACAATTTTTTTTAAGAGAAAAGTCACTACACAATTTAGTTTGGAAAAATTAGTTTAAACTAAACATTTAAAAAGCCGTTTAAAGCAATATTATGTCCAAATGTTAATGTTTGCATAGTTAGATATTATAAAAGCACACGATGTGCGAAATAAGTTGTGATAATTTAAAAATTACGTGAAAATAACCATTTTGATGTTCAGTGGTGCTTGATCTTATCTATGTTTGTATGTGACAATTCCGCTTACGAATAAGCACAAAGAATTGACTTTTTACAGTTAAACAGAACTGGAATTGTCATGGATACACGTAGCGAGAGTCGAGACAATTAGAGGACTGTTTAGTAGTGTTATAATATAAAATTAAAGTACAAAGGTAGATGATTCGAGATGGCAAGTTTCCGAACAAACTCTCGAAAGAGAAAGTTCAATAACTGTTCCCGCAAAATATAGGTATGTTACAGTATATTTGATTGTTGGATTCTTTTTGGTGTAATTCGATTACTGGTATATTCATGGGTAGGAAATCTGGAGTTTTGAGTTTAAGATAGTTTTGGTTAAATCTGTTATGTTTCTTTTCACGTGCTACTGGTAAGTTAGAAAATGTTAAGATCCTTTTTTGCGTCGGTGGGTTTAATTGTATTTAGGTTGTTAATGTGTTTAACGGGTCGGGCTGTAAGTGGAGGGTTACTAATGGACGTAAAGAAACAGAGCAAAGTTATAATTCTTTACTGATATTGAGAAGCTCGTAAACGATGAAATTTTATGGGGGAAGTTTTGAGGAGAATTGTGGAATTGTTCAGTAAGCACAACTATCCGTAATACAAAGATGAATTGAAAGAGAATATATGAAGGTTTTGATAATTTCTAAAGAATTTAATCAAATTATAATACTTTCACGACATTAAAATCTATTAAACATTTGTATAAGGTTCTTGAACTCGACCGCGGTAGATAATTACATTAGCTTGGAATAAAGCAGATATCTTTAACTTTTTTTATACTGAAAATGTATTTATTTACATTAGTATCTGTATTATCCATTTTGATGTTCAGTTGTGCTTGATCTTATGTATGTATGTATGTTAGTATGTATGTATGTATGTATGTATATGTGACGATTCCGCTTACGAACAAGCACAAAGAATGACTTCTTACAGTTAAACAGAACTGTAATTGTCATGGATACACGTAGCGAGACAATTAGATGACTGTTTAGTAGTGTTATAATATAAAAACAAAGTACGAAGGTAGACGATTGAGATGGCAAATTTCTGAACAAACTCTTAAAAGAGAAAGTTAAATAACCGTTCCTCAAAAATATAGGTATGTTACAGTATATTTGATTGTTGGCGTCTTTTTGGTGTAGCTCGATAATTGGTATATTTGTAGGTAGGAATTACGGAGTTTAAAGTTTTAAGTTAGTTTGGATTAAATTGTTATGATTCCTTTCATGTGGTACTGGTAATGTTAAAAATGCTAAGATCCTTTATTATATCAGTGGGTTTAATTTTATCAGTGTGAACTTTGTTTTTTAGGTTGTTAATGTGTGCCATGTGTCGTGTTAAGTGGTGCATTACTAATGTACTTAACAAAACAGAGCGTAGATGTAATTCTTTAGTACTAATATCGAGAAGCTTGTTAACGTTGAAATTTTATGGGGGAGTTTTGAGGTGAATTGTGGAATTTTCCAGTAAGCACAACTATCCATATTACAAAGATGAATTGAAAGAGACTATATGAGGGTTTTGATAATTTCTAAAGAAATCATATCACTTTCACTACATTAAAAACTATTAAACACTTAGATAAGGTTCTTGAACTCGGCCATGGTAGGTAAATACATTAGCTTGGGATAAAGCAGCTATCTTCAACTTTCTTTTGCATTGGTAATGTATTTATATACATTAGGTAAATAATGTATAGAAATTATGAAGCATGCGTTTAGCATGGTAGAGTTGAATTGATCCTCGAATTTGCTAGGTCTATGCTGCAAACCCTACATGGATAGGAATTCTGAAATGATTAATGTATTGGACTTGGATCCATTGTACTATGGCCTTGGCAACATCGAAACTGTCATGGTTTGGTAGTGGGAAAGAAAATATGAGTCTGACTAAGTGATATATTCGGGCATCAATACCAGTTTTATATACTAGAAAAAAACTTCACTTTCAATTTACTGGTATTTTTCTTTGAATGGCATATTGTTTGATAAGTTGATTTATCATTTGATGGACTTGTACTTTGAATATTGATTACCACTAAACTCTCGATCACACTCCCATGCTTTCATTTTTGTGGGGCAGGATTGTGAAGATATTATTTGTGTGGCGTTAATTTTAATTCAGTGACTGCAATCTAGGATAGGTGACGTGAGGAGTGTGGTCGGGAGTTTAGCAGTTGTCAACCTATCGTGGTCCATACACTTCAATAAAAATCGACTGTTTTTACTACATAGTTGCAGTAGTACTCAGTGAGAATGAAAGTTCCCATTAGTATTTGCCACTTAATGGAAATTTGTACATTAATATAATTCCCCCTCCCCCCCCCCCCCAATCCGAGGCATCTGATTCCCCTTACCTCTACGTAGCTTTGCCATGTGTATTGTGCTTCTCCGTTGTAAATTGTTTTTTTTTTGGTTTTCTGATTGATATATATTCGGGGTGTTTTAATAGGAGACTATAAGAAAAGGGTGTGAAGCTCTTGGGAAGTGCGAAGAAATGGTTAGCAAACTGGGGTTGTTTTCATCAAACGAGACGAAAGAAGATATTAGCACGAACAACCTCAAGTATCTTCTGGTAATGATAAGTCTTCTAAACACCCAATTTTAGCTATTTTCATGGAATAATGTTGAAGGACATATGAAATAATCAAAAAGATTTAATGTGTGGCTCTCTCTATTCAGCTAAATCTTTTCGATAGTATATTTCATCAGATCATATATTTCAGATGTCCTGAATTCAATAATAATTTACTGCTACCCAGTGAGAAAGGAATTTTCACTTATATTGTACAAAATGAAGTCTTCTGCCGCCCATGTTTAGCTATATTCCTGTAATTGTGTTGAAAGACGTATGAAATATGTGCCTCTGTTTGTCTATCCAGCTTCATCTTTTGGTTGTACATTTCATTAGTTCATAACTTTTTAGATCCTGAATTCAATTATAATCTACTCCCACCCAACAAAAAAGTAGTTTTTAATTAATTAGAAACGAAAAAAAAATGCCATAACTTTTTAGATCCTGAATTCAATTATAATCTACCCCCACCCAACAAAGAAGTAGTTTTCAATTAATTAGAAACAAAAAAAAAATGCCATAAGTGAGGCCATGGGAAGTCTTGTGGAAGATTATAGCTAATAGAGGGGTTGTTCAGAAACATTCGCTATGTGGAGTGTACAGCAAAGTTCTTGAAATTTTTGAGAAGGGCGAGTTGCTATAAGTATTTGACATGATTTGGACTAATTTGACATTGGTTATTGAGATGGAAAGGTTTTGTAAGGATCTTAAAACTAAGAAATGCACTCTATAAAGTAGATAGGGTTACGAAACAACTCATTGGTTTTATTATGTTTTACTTACCCCGCATGCTTGCGAGAAGGAATAGTTATATCTTAAGTGGGGAATTGTACACTTCGTAAGCTTAGTAAATGTGTCAAAGACCTTAGATATTGTTTGATAGTTGTCACTTTTTGAACTTTCTTGTTAGGAATCACAAATTGTTGATTTTTTCTTGTGTGAATTAGTTATGATCCTTTACTTTGAATGTTTAGATCTTTTCCTTCAATCAAGCTTATGTCTGGCCCTAAACTTCAAAATAGCTTATAACTACCTTTCCAGTTTGCCAAGTTTGGATATTTTGAAGGGCTTTCTTGTTATGTTTGAAACACTATGTGACGGTCCACCCATGTTTATAATTCTGTGAAATGTATGTTCCAAACTGACTTGCCAATTGTTATGTACTCGCTTAGACTCGTCTGTGCTTCTAAGAGT
This sequence comes from Primula veris, assembly GCA_963682055.1. Classification (NCBI taxonomy): domain Eukaryota; kingdom Viridiplantae; phylum Streptophyta; class Magnoliopsida; order Ericales; family Primulaceae; genus Primula; species Primula veris. Next base: position 6,469,579 of record OY821750.1, on the reverse strand, counting down.
GAAAAACAATAGCTGCACATTTTTTGCCATTGGTTGTCAATGTCTGTTTTTTTTGTAAATGAATCTTTGTATCTGTGGGTTGGATTCTAGATTATCCACGGCCTATGTTTATTTAATTTATTCTCTTTCTGTTCTTTGTTATACTGAGCAATTATTTTATTGCAGGTGCCTTATTATTTTGCTGAATTGACAGAAAAACTTACGCATGATGACAGGATTCAAACTACTAAGGCTTCACAAGCCAAGATGAAGGTAATTATTGATTGTCCTCTTGAAATCAAATTTTTGGTCTGTATTTAATATGGAATGCTTAAACTCTGGTTACTCTTTATTTCATTACGTCTGTCAAGATCACTTATTTTATTTGATGTTGTTGAAATTTTTACAACGGTTTGTGAATTTTTAGGAATTCTTGTCTTTTTGTGAAGCTATGGAACTAGTCCCGCAAGAGGAGTTAGAATTATTAGCTCGGGGAGGTTCAAATACTAATGTGGACAAGAGGGCTTCAAAGGTATAATCATAACTCTTCGAGCATGATGCTCTTTAGTTCTTGCTTGTCATTCTTTTGGGTTCGATAACTTAATAAAGGACATTTAAGTTTCAATCATGAAATGTTATTTTATCAATGTCACACAGATTGCTCGATTTAAACGCCAAAGAGCTGCAGAGTCAAAGCTGCTTGAGATTAAGGAGCGTAAGGAACGTCGTGGCCGGTCAATGAGAGCAGCTGCGTTGTCTACTCTTGTGGAGAGAGAAGAAGAAGAAGAAGAAGATATGGTGGATGATGATGGAGAAGAAGAAAGGGAGGTCAGTGATTTATTGTAACACTTGCAAACGAGTCCTTTTAATATTTTGGAGATAGTTATTGTGGTTACATTGATAATATACTTTTTTATGCTTATGATCTTTTCAGAAGTTTTGTCAATTTTTTATTTTGCACAGCTGATGGGTACTATGTTAGATTTTAATAACTTTATCATGAGTTTTCTGCAAGTTTATGGCTTAAAGCGTTTCCATTATATCTTCCGTGAGGTCCTTAACCAATTGTGAAATCACATTTTCCATTTTGATGCAGGCTTGGCTTACCACTATCTCCTTAGCTGTTTGTAAGGTGAGTTTACCTATATTTACTGCTTGGGTTTATGCCTCTTTTTTTCTGGCAATCATTTTGTGTTTATCCATTTTTGTTGGAATATTGTATACGACAGGCTATTGATCTTCTGGAAAGTCTAAAGAAAGAAGAGGAAATGCTTTCTGCTGTGAGGGAAAGGCAGTTGCAGGTGCATTTACCACTTGAGTGCTACAACAATTAGTTTGAATTGAATCATTTGCTATTAGGGTCGTTTAGTGGTACTTTATAAGTTAATAAATATAAAAGTATATTTCTTTGGTTAAGGATAAAAAATTGTTATTACAATGTGTTTTGAGAGTGAAAATTAAAGTACTTTTTAGTATTTAGAGTGGTGGAAAGTAGTTAAAATGTTGCTTTTCCATAAAAAAATATCAAAATTGTAACTTTATAAAAAGTATAATATTTCTACTTTTCTGTATTACTAATTCTGGGTAGCCAAACAAGAAAATATTGGTCACAGGTAAAGGGAGATAGATATTTAAAATTTGGACAGACAAAAAGTAAAGTTTTTTTATAAGTGAAATGATATAATAGCATACTTCTATTATCTTACCAAGTAAACCCTTAATTTGACGTGCTTTTTTTTCTCAGGAAGGAGAGGGGGAATTTTCAGAAGCTATTTTAGATGAACGTGCTAAAAAAGCTGAGGCCTGGCACAGGGGCGCTGCTACTCGATCTCAGTATACTATGCCAGCACAACCAATTACATGTGCTACTTTTGCTAAGGATGTTTTAGAAGGAAGAGCACAGGTGTCACAGCCACATGAACATAAGCATCAACCCCTTATTTTTGGGCCAGCAAGCATTGTTGGCGGTAACCTTACTACTGAAAGGGAAAGGATGGTGGCTCAGGTTTTCCAACCTAGTCATAGGTAAGATTTTCTCATTTTCCAACCTAGATCCGTAGTTAAATATGAAGTCTTTGTTTGGATAAATATTATGTTATGGGGTGAAAAACAAGAAAAAGACGTGAATAATAAGTGAGAAGGGGGAGGGAGAAAACATCTCATGAATTATATGGAACAGTGATATACATGTAGAGAAATGAACAAAATAACGTTAAGGAGACGTTGAAATGTTGGATTCCGCAGTATAGCTGTTTGTACATGTTTGTTTACGAAATTTCAGTGTCAAAAGACTTGTGAGATTTTCCGATGTTAAAGAAGATATTCAGATGGTGGATTTCGCAGTATAGCTATTTTTGTTTTGGTGTTTGTTTTTTGACATTTATTGTTTCTCAGAGGTAAAAGAGCCTCTTTTTTGATACATTGGCAGACTCATTTTCACATTATTAAAAAAGCAATATTTGTTTTGAGAAATATTATGTTTTGGGATAAAAGAGACATGGGTAGGAGGGACGAGGAGGGGTAGGGAGAATTTTCGCATGGTATACATAGAATAATCTTACATGTCATTTCAAAAAAAAAATCTTACATATCGAGTGAATAAAAAAATTCTTGCGTTGCCTAGTGAAGTGTTCCGGTGTTTGGAAAAGTTTAATGTCTTGCATCTCATAGTATAGGTGTGTTTGCATGATTATTCATTCCTTCTACACATATCACTCCTGGGAGATAAAACCTTCTTTCAGATTTAGGCTTGGACACGGAAATTATTTTAATCTCTATAACTTAAGTTGCATGCATCTCATTTAATTGTTGTGGGCAAACAAGTGATTCGTTTGGTTCTGTAAAAGAAGGTTTAAATTTTCTTGAACCTTGCAATTACTTGATGTGATAAATCCTTATTTCATCATTATGTAGGTTGCCGACTATGAGCATTGAGGAGGCTGGACTTAGAGAGATGGAAATGATGAACAACTTTCAGGAGAGTACTAAAAAGATGATGGAAGAAGCTAACTCGTCGTGGTATAGGGATAATCGGATGAAGACACCTGGACAAGAAGATGAAGAAGATGATGACGATGATGCTGCCCAAGATAAAGCTAGGGCTTGGGATGATTGGAAAGATGATAATCCACGTGGCGCAGGCAATAAGAAACTCACCCCTTGTGGGTAATTTAACGAGGTAGGTCCATGTAATGCAGCTTTAAAGTATTCTAATTCTGAAAGTACGAAGCAGAGAAGATGACATTTCTATATTATTTTTGTTGGTTGTATGGTTTTTTTAGTACTTCCGAGTATGTATATATTTGGTGAACGAGTAAATTTGTGATTCGGCTATTATTTGCGGGTTTATTTTTGTTGCCATCAAGTTCTGTTATGCTGGTATTCCGGTTGAGTTTATTCTTACTGAGGGTTTGTTTGACTCATAGTTACCGAGAAACTCTATTTAGGGTGATATCGTGTTTCCCCGGAAACACGTTTCGGAGACGGGTACGGTACTCTTTTAGAATTTTACGAGAAACGTTTCAAAAATTTTGGGCAAATTATACTTTTGTACACCTAGATTTGTACTTTTTTTTATTTTGTACACCAACGTTACACTTTTTTTTTCCGGTAAGTAACGTTACACTTTTGCTACGATTTAATACAACTCCGTCATTTTTTAGGATGGAAAAGTGATAATTTATCTAAATACCCTCGTTGAAGTTGAGTATTTACGTCGTCATGTCTTCATCCACTCCACCAATATTTATCTATTACATCCTTTTTATGCATTCGTATGCACTTTTTATGCATTCGTATGCACTTTTTATGCACTCGTCTGTCCTTTTTATGCACTCGTCTGCACTTTTTATAAACGTTCTATCCGCTTTTTATTGACCCGTATGCAAAAACATGTACACTCGTATGTACTTTTTATGTAGTTTTTATGCACTCGTATGCAATTTTATTAACATTTTATGCACTTGTGTGCTATTTTATTGACATGTTATGCACTTTTTATGCACACGTATGCACTTTTATGAACTTTTATGCCCTTTTTATGCTGTTTATAGATTCGTATGCACTTTTTATGCACTTTCAATTGACATGTATGATTTTTTATTTTTTCTTGATTTAATTTTTTTATTTCGGGTTTTTTCGATTGTGTTTTTTTGTGTTTTTTTTTTATATATTTTTTGACATTTTTATGCACCGATATGCAATTTGATTGATCTTTTATGGACATTTTATGCATTTTTTTGACATTTTATACACAATTTATGCACTCGTATATAATTTTATGCAACTTTATAGAATTTTTATGCACTCGTATGCATTTTATTGATCTTTTATACACTCGTATGCACTTTTTATGCACTTGTATACACGTTTAAGCACTTTACCCGTATGATTTTTTATTTTATTTTATTTTTTCTTGATTTTATGTATTTATTTCGGGGTTTTTCGATTTTTTAATTTTTTTTATGAAATTTATTTATTTTGATATTTTTATGCACTTTTTATTCACCTTATGCAATTTTATTGATTTTTATGTACTTTTTATGCATATGTATACACTTTTATGCACTCGTATGTAATTTTATTGACTTTTTATGCACATGTATGCAATTTTATTGACTTTTTATGCACCCGTATGCATTTTTTATGTAATTTTATGCACCACGTATGCACTTTTTATACACTTTCAATTGATCCGTATGATTTTTTATTTATTTTTTGGGTTTTTTCGTTTTTTTTTTTTGTGATCTTTTTATGCACTCGTATACACTTTCATTGACTTTTTTTGCATCCGTATCTAATTTTATGCACTTTTTATGCACACATATGCAATTTTATTGACCTTTTATGCACTTTTATTGACTTTTTATGCATATATATGCACTTTTTATGCATTTTTATGCACTCATATACACGTTTTCTGCACTTTTTATACAATTTTATTGACTCGTATTATTATTATTTTTTCTTGTTTTTATTTATTTATTTCGGGTTATTTCGATTTTTTTTGATTTTTTTTTGGATAAAGTATTTTTTTGTGAAAAATCTATTTTTTTTTTTATGAAAAAACTATTTTTTTGGAAAAGAATCTACTTTTTTTTATTTTTTTTTTGCATTTTTTGTAATTTAAAAATAATGTTATTTTTTCATATATATTTTTTTAGATTTTAATAGAGAGAACTAATAATTTCTAGGTTGTGATAATGGAAATTTTGTAAATTGGTTGAATTTTAAAAAAATGTGACTTATTGGGGATGTAAACATTAAAGTGTGACTTTTTTAGAATTAAATATCAAAAGTGTGACTAATAAGGAATTACTCCATCTATTTATGTGTTTATCAATATATCTGATTATTTTAAAAAGTATTGATTATTTTTCTTTTTTATGTCGTTTAAAATAATACGAGGTTTAAAAAGACTAAAATACCCTTATAATGGGGTCATGTGACCCAACTTTTGTAACATAAGTTAATAAGTCGAAAAACAACCTTAGGTTGGTCTATTTATCGAAATTTTGAAACGTTGGCATATAAAATAAAATAAAATTAGAAACCTTGGTGTAACCAAAGTATAATTTGCTTCAAAACTTGTAAGAAACCTTTTAAAATTTTCCTTAACGCTTCTCGACAACTTCAATAAAACATTTTGAAAACTTACAGGATACTTTTTTTAAAAAAGAAAAAACTGCAACAGTTAAAAATTGGTTTTTACTAGTCTAAACAAAAGAGACGCGTTAATTTTAAAAAAAGAATCGCTAATATAATGTACCAAAGTTGTCATAGTAGTTTCTAGGAGGTGTTTGGTTTATTTGTCATGTGATATATTGTTATTAATTTCTAAAAACTCAACATATTAACTTTAAACTCTACATAATTAGGGTCCATTTTATGTTACCTTTGTGTTATGTCTAAACACTTCCCCAAATTATAAATTTGACATGTTAAAGTATGAGATACACAAGTTCTCTAATTTTGAACAAGTATGAGGCAGAGAAGATGACATTTCTATATTATTTTTGTTGGTTGTATGGTTTTCATAGAACTAGTGCTGAGAATGTATATATTTGGTGAACGAGTAATTACGATTCGGCTATTATTTGCGGGGGTTAGTCTTGTTGCCATCAAGTTCTCTTATGCTGTAATCTAGAATGAGGTTATTCTTATTCAGGGTTTGTTTGGTCATATTTTAAGTGAAAAAGCTGGACTATGTTCATATGATAAAACAACTAACTTAATGCGTACCAAGTTGGCTCATGTTTTTCTTTTCCGAGTAAATTATACTTATTCCCATGTGCTCTTTTAACTCTCCCCAGACCGTGAGTCTAGCATCCATTTTTATTGTCCTCAAAAATTAGTTGTCTTGAATTGTTCTGTTTTGAATTTTTCAGACACCAAAATAAGTATTTTGGATTTTTATTTTTATTTTTAAATAATGTAATTTTGTATGCTATATTTTTGTTTTAATGTTTTGAAATCAACATCGAACGATTAACATAGTATTTAGGACGTGTCACATACTAAAAACCTAACGCATAAAAAATACTAAAAATCTGGCACATGTTAATGAACCCAAAAATATCTACCCTAAAATTAATTTAAAATTAAAACTAAAAAATACCATTGGTTGTCACACCCTAAATAATAGTATATTTTGTAATGAATACCGAACGATTAACATTATCGTGAATATAGTACACTATTATTTTGGTTGTGTCACATATTAAAAACTTAACGGTTATTAACGAATCAAAAATATACTAAATTGATCCAATTGGGACTTGAAAAATTCAAGACATGTCTAGAATTTTTCAGCATAACCAAATACACTTATCTTACAACTGACTCACGTACAGTGGGCATTTACACCAATAGATGGATTCCTTTTTTGTGGGATGATCACGTAAATTCCAGGCTTATACAGAAGTTATAGAATTATTCTTTCTCAGATTTACAGATGATCCATACCATTCACTCATTCAGAGTAATTTGGAACTGTCTATAATACACTAGTAATGTACAAAAGAGTAGAAATTATGATATTGATCATTTAATTATTTATAATACCACAAATTACATGTTTGAACCTTGAAACTCCTCCACTAGTTACACCCCAAATGTGATGTTCAAATACAAATGTTGCCCGCAAGTTGCAACATTCTGAATTATGAAAACTAATAAATATCAAAACATATGATAAATAAAAACAACAAAGGTATACTATTTAAACTTCAACAAAAATTAACCAAAGTTGAGTCTCCAATCATGACCGCTCAAAGGCATCCCCCTCTCATCGGCACTAGAGTTTGGGCTATAGATGGCGGTCCATTTCGTTTGGGCCTTAAGCCCATTATTATTTGGGCTTGGGCTTCTCGGGTGCTGGTAAGTCCCAACACCACCTGAGCTCGATGACTCACATGCCGATACTGTCATTGTCCCATTCTTAGTCGATGGGTTCCATTGCGCCACTAACGGGCTTCGTTGCCTTAATATGGGTTGGAGCCGAGTTTTAGCTTTTGCAGATTGGGTCTGGGCCATATAGCTCGGGACATAATTAACTTCTGAGTTTCGTCGTTGTCGAGTCAAATTAGGAGAAAATTCATTTGGGCCTCCACTGACACGACGTATGTTGATAGTTTCGTAGCCTAACGGTGAAGTTGCATCCATTTCGACGGTTTTCTCCAAGGTATCGTTGCTAGTGTATGAGCTTTCTCTCGGGTCGGATTTACCATCATGGCATTGTTGAGCTGCCATCCAGCGCTCGAGCCAGTTCCATCCCCATTTTGCCTTTTCTTTTTCGTCGGTGTAGTATAATCCCATGTTAGCATGGTGGTCTGACGGAGAACATTGTTTTTGTTGTTGTTGCTATTGTTGAAAAATGAGCAAATATACATAAATGTGTTACAAGAGAAATTATTATACAGAAAGGCAATTAGTTGCAGGAAAACTTATAAGATAGGTGCAGTTTTGTTTAGAAGATTTTTTTTCACCAATGATATTTGATTGCGATTTTAAAGCAAATGAAGCTGGATTTTGAAATTCAGAAATAAACTACTAGCATCATACTTGAAGCTTGGGTATTTCACGCCAAATATCCAAAAAAGACTCGGCATCTAATTTGTTCAACAAAATGCAGGTTTGTTTAAGTAAATGAAAAACTTTCTTAGAAGCTGCAACCGAGGCCTTTTATGTCGAGAGCAGACTGTTAGCCTTTTATACTAGCACAAATTGATAGAAAGTTATGTATGAAGATGCACTTAATTTAATACTATACAAATCATAAACCAAAGGCTAAAACAAACAAGGAACTTGAGAGAGATCATGGTATAATCTTACGAATTATATGTCCGAGAATAGCGTTGCTTTTACCCAAATTATGGTTATATCAACTTGTTTGTGTTAAGGGAAAGGTGTTACATAACTTTATTTTTAAGAATCTGGCTGGAATTTTAGTGAAAAATATACTCCAGTTATTATAAACAGGGAAACTTTGGTTTGATCTCCTGTTTTTACCTGGTAGCTAACATAAGCAAGTGCTCTTTCTCTCATCATCAACCCATCATGATTTCTCATGCTACTTTCCATCATCTTCTCCATATCCTCTCTCCTCCGACCCCGACCCTCAAATTCCCTCCTCGCAGAACTCCTTTGCTTCTTCTTATGCGTGTTCTCTTTTAGTGCAAGCTTTTCTTCTTCTTCGTCGATTCTTTTTTGAATGTTTTCATTTACTAACTCCAGCCTATGTGCTCTTACTCTTGCTTGTACTCGGACCAGTGCTTGCATACACTTCATCGTCATTTGTGCTTGCTTACGTACGTTGTGTCCCCTTACGAGCGCTTGTAGCCTTACTAATCCTTTTAAAGCTCTCAATGCACGCCTTGCCTACAAAAAATTGCAATCCATATATAGATTCAGACGGCCTATTCTTATAAAGGTCTGATTGTTGAAGTATAAAAAGCCTATCTTAATTTGCATTGAGACCAAAGTATTTTCTATTTAAATGTTTTCTAAGGAATCTTTTCCCCCTGAAGATGTCCCTGTAGTATTAGAATAACCATGAATTTTGAAGATGTCCCTGTAGTATTAAAATAACCATGAATTTTCAGTTTAGGAGACATACAAGTGTAGATATGAATAATCATCCAGTCTTGTTCTCAATTTCGGGTTTAATCATACTGTTACAATATAAGCGAAGATGCAATACTCAAAAAATTAAAGCTCATTCAAATGGCAATTGACTGCGACATTGCCTAGACACTGTAATGTTATTCTACTATTTATAAGCTTTTTGTGGCAGGTTTCCTTTAGAACTTTTCCCACGAAGCATGGGAATAAACATGTTCATCAGTGTAGGAGACTTGGTCATGTTTGAAGCTTATAAGTTCAGATCTTTTTCTTTTTTTTTACTAAAAAGCTGGACTGCAGCTGTGACAAGATTCAAAGATTAATCTTTTTAATTCTTTGGCTGAATTAGTAAGAAGCTTTAAGCTGGAAAAACCTAGACTTTTCCGTTATTTCAAAGTATCCAATTTATTTGCTTAAAAGCAGGTAACCAACTAGCTCTAAAAACTGTTGAACTAAATCTAAAATTGTCAGAAGTTTTCACAATTTCGATGGCAAGTAGAAGATCTACCATTTCTATGATTTTAGAAATAAGAAGATTTTACGAGGTACTGTATCTTCTATGATACGGATATGAGACATGCAGCCTTGGTTATTATACTACATCTTTTTGTATTTACTCTACTGAAAAACACTTCTTGTTTTATCAGAAGTAGACTAAATTGACAGGAAACCGTTGTTGTTTAAATGAAATGAAAAGTTTGTGACTGTTGTACAAAGTTGGAATTGCGTACTAATATCCGAGAGTACTGCAATTTTATCATTCTTGTAATTTTTAAAAGACAGATTCTTACGAGGTATCCTCTATAATACGACTGTATCAGAGTTGCAGCCTTTTCTTCTTTGGATTGCCGTCTGTATCCTGCCAGAGTGACTACTTTTATGGCGGCATGAGCAGCGGCAACTGCAGCCTCTGCTGCCGCAGCGGTTGCCACCGCCACAGCAATGGCATTATTTTGATCTCCGGTCACCGGAGATGAACCGTTGCTCTCTTCGTCCGGTGAACTTTCTGTTGGAAAATGTTCCAACGACACTTCCTCTGGCACTTGGTTCTGCCATTTTTCTGCATTAATATCTCTCTGAAAATAAAATAAAATTGGACATTATCAAATTAGTACATTATATGTTAAAGAACTGTTAGTTGTTTCTTTGTTTTTATTTTACATGATGGTTAAAGTCTTCGATAGATTGCACAAATTATCCCCGACTAAGGAGGAGACATAAAAGTCCACGAGTATCGAGAGGAAATTATTAAATGAACAGAAAGAAAAATAGTACTAGTATTTTGTAATGTTGGAGAATTATGCAATGGTTTTATTTCTACTAAATTTATCAATTTCTTTGAAATTTTAAACCGTCCATGTCGATCACATTATCTTGAACAGCTTATAAGCTCGTGATAAGTAACCTTATTAGCTTGTCCAGATTATAAACCATTGTCACGTTATTTTTGTTTGATTGTGTACCTTTTGCCAATTATGATGATGGAGATATAACACTAGTACAAACATATAAATGAAGATTTATAAATATGGATGGATATGATAGCCACTAGGTGGCATGAAAAGTAAGTTTCCTAAACCATTTGCATTGTCTATATGCTCAAAGGGGACCATTTTGGCCTCTTCAATATTCATGGTCCTAGTCTTTTACACTTTTATGTGAAAAAATAAGAAATTAAAAAAAAAAAGTTGCTTATATTTTTAATGAATTTCACGAGTGTTGCCGTGATTAAATGGTCACCTCTGTAAGTCATCAAGTAGTTGCTTCAATATTTGCTCAACTTGATAAAAAAGAACATACCACAATGTGATGTGTTGTATGGGATTAAAAGGCTTCACATGTTTCTTATGCTAAGAGCCTAAGATAGTGACAATATAGTTTGATTAGTAGTAAAAGTGATGATTAAGCTAGTTATATAAGTAGAACTTACACATTCATCAGTCTAACCAGAAGCTTAAGTCTTTAAGCTACAACAACATTATACTAAACTCTCTTGATTTGTACTGTTAATTTTATCCAAACGCCCTTTAGTTCCTGACGGGGTTAATTATGGTTTGGTGATCTGTGTTTTGGCTAATTTTAGGATTAGTAACCTAACTTTTTACAATTCCGTTTTTGTGACCTAAATTTATAGTTTGACTTATTTTAGTGACCCGCCGTTATATTTTTTAGATAAAAACCGTTTTAAAGTTTCAATTTAGCCTGTATAGTTTAAAATTTAACGGTAAACGCTTAAAAATTATAAATATTACACACTTATATAAGCTCACTTAAATTACACACTTATATAAAACATGCGTTTAAATGAGTTACACAATTAGCAAATAAAATGAATACAAGTATCGAACAACATATGAACCATATTAGTTGTGATGATATAAACATACATTTATAAAACCATTGAATTGAAAGTATACTTACTGACAACTCAATTTTAATGTAAGAGTTAGAATCTAATTACACTCTTATTTTATTTTAGCATAAAACTCGTCATTGAAAAAATTTATTAGTCTTTAAAAAGTTTAATAATTAACTTATATAATACGAAAAAAAAAAAATAATTAGCTTATTTTAATTAATTTGTAGCATGTTATTTGATAGTTTTATATATTTTTAATTTTGTATTAACAAATTTTTTTTTTCAATTTACATATGAAGATGCAATTTGCATTTGATAGTTTTATAAGATTTCATATAAGTGTTTTTATATGTGTGTAATTTTTATAAATTTTAAGCGTTTATCCTAAATTTTTAAACTGTACGGACTAAATTGAAACTTTAAAACGGTTTCCATCCAAAAAATGTAACGGCGGGTCACTAAAACCACTCAAACTATAAACTTAGGTCACTAAAATGAGAACTTTAAAAGTTAGGTCACCAATTCTAAAATTGATCAAAATACAGGTCAACAAAGCATAATTAACCCGTCGATGGTGTAAGCTGCTCAATTCATGCATAGTCAACGATTAACTCTTTCTTGGTTAATAATACTTATACAGGCATGTTAACTTGTATTAGATAAGGCTTGTTTGTTTGTACTTTTGAAGCTCATCTTACTTTATTTTCTTTTTTTTGCTTATGGATTGTAGTAATATATATGGATTTCATTTTAGAATATGGTAATTTTGTAGAAAAGATACAAACATATGGTAATTCAAGTAAAGCCAATTTATGCACTTTAAAGATACAAACATGCAAAACCCAAGTGCTGGGGCCATCAACCACATAATAAAACAATTTGGGACCAAACCAGACTAATTTTTGTAGAAAAGTTTCACCTCCATTCAACTTTAGATAAGTTTATAGATCATTAATATTCCAGGAAAGGGACAGCTAAACTAATTTTTGGCCTTACTGAATAAAGGTGAAAGAATGCAAAAGCTAACAAAACTAATTCCGTTTTCGGAAGAGTTGTTTTCTTTGTGAATTCGACCAAAATGAGGTAACTGGAAAAAAAATGCGACCATTAATTAAGAATTATAATTCTTGTTATAAAAATAAGCGCTTTACGAATGTGTTATAAAACTACGGCCTGCTTTCAAGCATACGTATCAATCCATTCAACCTAAGAATGTCATTATCAATTTCCTTTAATTCCCGTTGCATTAGAAGCGCAACGAATATAATATTATATTGGTCCATACAATCCGAATTTAAGTCTGGTAATTATTTCTTAAACAGACCGAGAAATGCATGAAAACAGGCTGGATATGCTAAAAAGAAAGTAAGCAGTTAGCATTATCAAACTTTATTGAATAGTGACTAAAAATTATCAAGAAAAATTAGTTCATAACTGCTGATAGAGCTTAATAAAACCTTTGTTTTTCAAACAAAAAACAGGCAAAAAAAATGTTTTTCCAATTCACCAAACAATTGCACTGCAGCTCAAAAGAATAAGCCGAATTGATTAGTGTGAAAAATTTATACTTATTTACAGAAAAAAGCAGAAATTAGTTTTTTTAACACACCAAACATTCTACACTGCAGCTCAAACATAACATAATAATTATATACATGTTTTAATGTAAGTATAAAAAAATACCTTTTTTTCCTTCAAGTCCTTGGATGAATGGTTGAATGCTCTTTTCACTTTCTTTAGCCACCCTCCTTTTTTCTTTGCCATTGCATCTCAGTCTATCAAATCAAAATTAACCACAATCACATCCAATCTTTAGACATTTATGTAAATCAAGTTCATGCATAAAATAGACATTTAATTGAGTGAACTGGGGTTCCTTAAATTGGAAATTAACTGCAGAAGATGCAACTGTTACAAACTACTCAACTGTTAATAGAACTTTTCATTAAAAGTGCAAAAAAAATAGAAGGAAGATTAGGCTAAAATGGGTTGTAGTTCTACATATTAAAGATACCAACAAAAAAAAACGGTTCTTTTACCAGAAATATTTAACTATAGATTCTGATTTTTGGCTTTCATCTATCCGCATAATAACAAAACCACGTAAGCTTCATGTACAAGGATTATGGTTCCGCCATTGGCAAAAACCTCTCAGAAGGACATAAAACCACTAGGCAATGGAGAAACTATTAACAGGCTAAAAAGGACTCCATTACCCCCCATTTTGCGGAAAAAAAAAACGATCTTTTATCACGTATCTTGAATTTTTTTCACCGATTTTAGTCTTTCACCACCCGCATAATTATGAAAAAAAAAACATTTTCATTTTCGAGCTATAACCCCTCTCCATTTCAATAAAAATAGATAAATAAGTATTTTCTTTCTACATACATTGATAAAAATCTCAAAAAAGTCATAAGTCCCTTGTCAAGAAGTTGATAAAAATAGCGAAAATTTGATATATTTTTATGAACGTAGATTAAAATCTCGAAAACCCCAGCTTCTCCCATACAAAATTCATATAAAGTACCATCCCTTGTCACTTGAGTTTTATGGTTCCGTAGCTCATGAAAGACACAATTGATCTCTAATTAAAACAACTCAGAATGCAGAAAATGAATAAATGAAGAGTAACAAACCTGGGTTTTATCTGGAAACTGTTTTTATTTTATCTTTTGCAATAGTAATGGGAGAGAGTATTGACTATTGAGTAATATATCAGTACATATAATAGACACAACTGATCTCAATTTAAAACAACTCAAAATGCAAAATGTATTTACCCAAAAATAAAAAACTCAAAATGCAAGAAATGAATAAAAGAAGGTAACAACACAAACCTCGGTTTTATCTGGAAAATGCTTTAATTTTTTTTTATCTTTTCTTATGGAATGGAAAGAGTATTGAATTGAAAGACACAAATGATCTCAAATTAAAACAACTCAAAATGCAAGTAATAAGTTTTAAAAAAAGGCAACAACAAACCTGGGTTTTATCTGGAAATGGTTTTGATATTTTATCTTTTGTTACAGTAATGAAAAGAGTATTGAGTTAATATAAGTACATAGAATATACACAGTTGATCTCAAATTAAAACAACTCAAAATGCAAGAAATGAATAAAACAAGGTAACAACAAACCTGAGTTTTATGTGGAAAGTGTTTTAATTATTTTAACTTTGGTTATAGTAATATTAGTTACATACTAATAAAATGGAACAGAGTAAGAGAGAGAGAGAGAGAGATAACTGCTACCCGCGAAATTGCCGTTGAGTATTTAACGCCTTCAATAAGTCATCTTTTTATATGATTTTGACACTTGGCCCTGGTACATTTAGCTCAGAACCTCTTTTACTAAACTGATAGTAAATTGAATGTCGTTAATTTAGTAACAGTTTACCAACAATTTTTGTTGCTAAACTGTTACTAAAATTTAACAACACTTAATTTACCAACAATTTTAAAAAAGTAAATTGTTGATATCTTCACTTTTTCTTATATTACTCGCTCTCCCTTTTTTTTTTAATTTAATTTTAATTTTTTTTTTGGACAATTTACTAGCATTTGTTTTTTGGGTTTAGTTTCTACCTGTGGGTTAAAAATCAAAATCTTAGGTGAAGCGTTTTTGCAAGAGTTATGCTAAAAACATAAAAAATACAAGCTTTTAGCAGGTTAAAAAACGGAAAAACAAGCTTTATAAGCATTTTTTAAGCTTTTTATCGAGGTTTTTTACTAAGACAAGCGCTTTTTTCCATGTGTTTTGAAAAACACTATTGATATGAGTCACCTTGTAGATTTAGCTACACACTTCGCTTTTCTTATTTTATTTTGATTTTTTTACATTTTATAATATGTTTTTTTTTAGTTTCTACTATAGTAAAAAGGACTTCACCGTCCCAAAAAAATCGATTTTTTTGCCATGTATTTTGAAAAACACTACCGATATGACTTATTAGTCTTTCGACATCTAGCCTTGCAGATTTAGCTAGGGCCGGACGAAAAACCGAAAAAATCTAACCGGACCGATAACCGAACCGAAAAAGACCGAAACCGAAAAACCGAAAATTTTTCAGGTCGGTTTCGGTTTTCAATAAAACTGAACCGAAAAAACCCGAAAAAGACCAAAAAATAACCGAAAAAACCAAAACTGGACCAAAAAAACCAATCTGGTTCGGTCCAAAAAATAAAAGGACCGAAATCGAAAAAAAACCGAACCGAAAAATATGATCGGTTTCGGTTTCGGTTTTGCTAAAAACCGAACCGAATCGGACCGAACTCATCCCTAGATTTAGCTAACACACCTCACTCTCCCCTTTTTATTTCTTTTATTTTATTTTACTTTACATTTCACTATATTTTTTTTTTTGTTTTTTGTTTAGTTTCTACTTTATAGAAAGGTACTACAATATCTCATAAATTTTTTAGCATGTATTTTGAAAAACACTATGGATATGAGTCTTTCAACACGTGGCCTAGTAAATTTAGCTAACATGTCTCGGAAGCAGAGTACCTGACTTAGAGTCAGAGTTACTCTGCTTTCACAGCCATTGAATCTGTTTAAATCTGCTACAGTTAAATTTTTTAAACAAATCCAATGGTTATGGAAGCAGAGTAACTCTGACTCTGAGTCAGCTACTCTGCTTCCACATGCCTCACTCTCACTCTCCCTTTCTTTTTCTTTTTGTTATTTTGCATTTTACTACAAGTGTACGTTTTTTTTAGCTTTTATTAAAAAAAAATATGCCAGTTTTATATGTCAGTTTTTATATCTTTTGAAAAGCTAAATTTTGGGTCAAAAATCTATAATAATAAAAACATCAAAGAAAGTAGAAATTTTGCGGATTTTTTTTATACCTTTCTCACATTAAAATGTTTAAAAATAAAAACTTTGTTATAGAATGTGTTTGTATATCTACAACTCACTTGTGATTTAAAATGGGTAACTAATGACTCATCAATGGAAATAAGTTACAAGTCACTTATAAGTAAAAAAGTTACAGTGGTATCAAACACTATACTGCAATTTTTTTTAAGTAAGTTTTTTTTTTCTTAAAAGCAACTTTTTGATCAAACAAGTTGATACTAAACGGATCCTAAATTAGGGGAGTAACTAGTAGTAGAGTAAAAATAAACTACAACACATCTATATTTAGAAGAAAAAAATTGATTTTTTATTATCTATATTGAAAAACACTATCGATATAAGCCTTTTAGCAAATAGCATCCATAATTACAAAGAGAAGATACATATGGGGCCGCCATTATATGAATTATTTGGTCACAATTATTTACAAAAATACATATTAGAATAAAGAAGGGTTATGTGATAGTCGGTCAGTCATGATATTTATGCGGACCTAGAATCCTAAATATGAGCTGATGAAATTTATGTAAACTTTTATTTTGTTATTATGCTGGATACTAAAGATAAGATTTACATTGTTTTACCTTCCAAAAAAAAAAAATACTTAAAGATAAAATACGTACAATAAATTTATAATATAAGTAAAAAATCGGGTTTGTCTTACACTTTAGGGTCGTGTACTCCTCTTTAACTAACTCAAGTTTCTCCTCCGTTGTTCTTGATTGTATAATACTCAATCCGTCCCAATTTATTGAGTCACTACGTTCAATAACAAATATTAAGTGAACAGCATCGTTATGTTTGTCTCGTATTATAAATGACACTTTTACCCTTTACTTTTTGTCTTAGTTTTGGTAACTGTATATTATATATAGCGATAATTTAGTAAGCGTTATAAAATTGTTTATTATTTTTGATAAGTGCCTCAATAAATTGAGACAATCTAAAACAGGGCATCATGTATATTGTTATTGGGAGACCCCACAATTACTTGTTTTTTCCTATAAAAATCTTGAACCAATGGATGAATTGAGAATTAGTCCACATGTAGTTTTATTGAAAACAACACATTAGTACCCCATCTTGGTTGTTATTTCTATGATCAGCCCATTTTTAATGTCTTGTTATATTATATATGATTTTTTTTTAAAGGCAAATTGTGAAAGAGGAATAGATTTAAAATATATTCAGCATCATACTACACCAAAATGCCTAAGGATGCTTAACTCATAGAGAAAATTGAGTGGGTGTGGGTTTACAATTTTGGAGACTTAATTAGCAAATATAACATGTCCTCGAGTCTTATTTTGTAATCAGATTAAAACAATAATTCAATTCTCGTGTAACAACGTATTATATCTCTTCTCCTAATCAATTCATCCAGAGAACATAAGAACAACGAATTATGTCCCGCCGTCGATCAACCTCACCATCTCGGAATTTCTTCACCACCACCATATATAGCGGAGACTCATCCACCGCCGTCTGGGCTCACTGCTCTCTCTTCATTCACCCTCCCTCATTGTTTGCCTCTGTCGGGCCTCCATGTTCTTACCACATCGTCATAAAACCATTACCACAACCTAACAGAAGATGGTCATAGTAAGATACGTCTATTATTTTAACAGTGTTTTTAATTTATTTTGAAAGTGTTACTTTGTTTAGAATGAAATTAAATAATTTTTAATCAAATTACGTGTTATGTATGTATGTTAATATCAAACCTGTGTTTATGTATGTATCTATCATTTTTTATCAATTTAATGGAATATTGTCAAAATGATTTAGTAGTATCAAAAATTATTTGATACTCTCATAATATTAGGGTTCTATGTATCTACGTGCAACTTTGACAAAAAAATATCTCGTGTTTAAATTGTTGAAATGTAAAATTTAAATTTTTTTTCAAATAGTTTAACATTTGAACCATATGATTAACTTTTGAAAATTTTGATTTCGATAACTTAGATATGAGTTATTTATCGGTTAAATTTACACGTATTTTCGTATAGCCCCACTAAGTTGGAACGGAGGAAGTAGTATTTTGATAATTTTACAATGATGACTAAAGTGAGAGAAAGATCCACAATTTATGTTTTTTTACTACAAGTTTATTTTTTTGGGTACATACTACATACAGACCAATATAGTTTTTTGTAATTTTTGTTACAGCGGATTTTCTTATTTTTACTAAAAGTTAACCAGTTCCTAATGTAACTTTGGCGGTAGTTGAATTCTTTAATTGCTATACTAATGATCCCTATAGTTTCAACATACAAAGAAATTACTATTGTGATTAGGAATGGATAAAATTCGAAGAATAACCAATAATTAGTAGAACTTCAGAAAACATACACAGATGGATATCGATATACATTTTATCAAGATTTGCGTCAATAATGAGTTTTAACTTTTAAGAACGTAAAGAAATAAGTACTTCAAAATAATCGACCCCCCTATCTCTTTTACTTTTAAGGATTTGACCCCTTATCTTTCGTGTCTTTTATTCTTCGAAACAAATTAACAAATGTTATTATTTTTATTAAAATGTTAAACATGGCTGATTAGTGATTAATAACATTTTATTAAAGCAGCTGAAGCAGAGAGGTGAGAAAACCTTCAAAACGTGTGTGCTTTAACGCTCTTATATATTATAGAGATCGCTACTCCAACATTAAATTGAATGTTCAATTTTTGTAGATAATGCACAATAAATTAAAGGGGAAACATTATTGCAATAATAACATAATGTACATTATGTACTAAGACATAAAAAAAAATGAATATAAATATATAATGTATGTGTACCATCTGTACCCATATAGGAGTAACGTTCAATTGGTTATATATGACTATTCACCTCCATGAAGGCCTCATAAATTTTGTGAATACATATCACATGTAACATATATGATTCATTTATCTAAAAGACTAAAACAATGGAGTTAAAAAACGAAACACAGAACCCTCTAACTTATACAAGTAATTGACTCAAAAAGAGGTTTGAAATTAAAGTAAGTTGTGATTAGGTAGGTGGCATTTGCATGCTTGCATTAAAAGGAAAAACATTAAGTCCTCAACCGATTAAATATAACTAGTAAGAGATCAATTAATGAAGGAAAAAGGTCACAGTTATTGTTGTTGAATTTGGTTAGGTGGTATTCCATTTCAATCGTAATATGAATAATTAATGGGGATTATACTGATTTCGCATTAGGGTGAGACCATTTGATCAACTTACAAAAAATTGACGACTCGAAAAAGCTATGCCACCCGAGAGACTTTGTAGTCCTCCCAGGGGCGGAGCCAGCAAAAAAAAAACTTGGGGTTGTGAAAAATAATTTATTCTTTAACAAAATGAAAACCGACGCCAAATTAATTTTGCCTCCCTTTTTTCATGACAAATAAAATGCGCTAATTGATACATAGAGTTTAGTAGGAGTATTTTAAAGATATAATAGATTTGGTTTAAGATATATGCCTATGATTTGATAAACCAAAAGTTTGACGTTAATTTTCAAGTAATATTAAACCCTAACCAACAAACGTTGAATTACCAATTACATAAACTCTCACATATATATTTACTTAATGAACCTCTTGCGTATATTTGTTTTGCTTTTTATTAGAAACCAACCTAGCTAAGACTAACTTCAACAATGAGCCCCAACGTAAGGTTGCTAAATCATCTCCACATAGACACTATAACAATATCAACATATGATGTCATATAGATGAACATAAAAATGTGGAGTCCCGGTGTTGCAAGAACACCTATGTGCGCCGGCCATATAGCTCCGCCCATGAGTCCTCCAACAAAATTAAGGTCCTTTAACACCTTTGTCGCGCCACACATCTTTCGGGGCTCGTTTGTTTATGTAATAATTAAAAAGAAATAAACATATGGTGTGTAGTGTGTTATAATACTCCTTTAAAAAAACCAAATAATTTTCGATGACACAAAGCGAAACTATAAAGTTGGCAGAAACATTCTTATAAAACGAATTAAAAACCTTCAGGTGAAAATGTTTGAAGTGTAGGACCTAAAATTTTTGGAATATTTTTTTTATGTAAAGAAAGCATTAGAACGAGTTTTTTTTCTTATACATATATATATATACATCAATGATCAAAATCATCCCGTCTTTGTGGACATGGTATACTTACCATTACTCTAACCACTTGGGCCAATGTCTAGTCCTGGGTTGATCTAAATATGAAAATATTACACTTACTTTTTTTCACGTGTCAATGTGTATGAAATGCAAATGGAAAAAATTGAAAAAGAACAGGTTAGTTCTTCAATACAAATTTGTTGGGTACGTTTTAAATAAACACAATAATTTTTACGGAAAATAAATGGACAAATAAACAGAAAATGGTTTCTTCAAATATATAAATATCAAATACAAGATTTAACATAAAATGATGTAAATGATACCGAAATGGAGCTGCAAACAGTTTTTCTTAAACGATATTTGTCCCGCCACCTCTGCTTCTGGCTAAATGGGACACTTCGTTCCCAAGGTACAACGTCTATCACATGTGACTCGACAGAAACGGCACCGACCCACGGTCGGACCGTTGGTGGTACGGTACTCTCTCTATATATGTATGCATATGTGAATGTGTGTGAATGTGTATATTCTATGTATTTTTTTCTTTTATTTTTTCTTGTCCTTACAATGATAATGCCATTATGTTTTTTTATACCAAAAAACATGTTAAAAGTTACATGTACTTAATGCCATTATGGAGGTATATTAAGGTTTGTATGTTACAAAATAATTTGCATTCAAACCATTAAAATCTTTAACAATTTCCAACAAAATTTCCGTGAATGATTATGAGATGCTATATAATTATTTCCTGGTTGATTTCTTTTCGTGCTGTCCCAATTTATTTGAATTGTACTTTTAATAGAAAGCCCACATCATAAGTTGAAATGTTTAATTATATGGGAAATGCAGTTATGCAGGCACTGGTTAAGGATATTATAGTCAAATTAAGAACCAAGTTAATGAAGGTCAGTTTTAGTATAAAAGTAAGAATATGTACCTACATTCACACAAGATTTTAGACAGTCTTTTTCTTAAATAAGTCTATAAATTAATATGTACCAAATTACAATTTCCCCTCATCATAAACGCAGTGTCGTCTTTAGCATTTTGGAGACCCAAATCAGATAAAAAAAAAATAGACGATAAATACAAACATTACTTTAACCATTAAAATATTTAAAAAAAACACTCGAATTGATAATTTAATCTTTTTCCCATCATGTTTTAAGTAAATAATCGGGCACAAGCACACATGATAAATTATCAGAATAAATTACTAAATCAATCATATTCACAAAATTGAGAATAAATATATCCAATTAAATTATTAATTTAAAACTCACAAATTTAGTTGGGTAAATCATCACAAAAATCTCATGAGTCATATGCCATATGAATAAAGCGAATTCATTTTGACTGTACTATTTTTTTAGGTTAGTTTATCCTAGTTTTTTTGGGGCTATTCTATCAAAAGCAATATCATCCAAGGTTCAACAAAAATTATAGAAATATTACTACGTAGGATTGCTTACATACACTCATCGGTAACACGTGCAGTTAAAAAAAAGTTCTCAATACGATTATTTTAGAGTAACAGTACCATAAACCTGGTAAATACGTGTCACCCACTAAAAACTCAACACCGATTAATGAACTCAAAATAACTACTATCCTAAAATTAATTTAAAATTAAAACTAAAATATTGTATTGGTTAACACATAATAAATTATAGTGCACCGTATGAAAAAAAAAATTATCAACCATACCGAAAAAGTATCGGATGCATTTCAGATACATTACGTAAAAAATAAAAATCAAATTTATCAATCGTACCGAAAATGTATCGGATATATGTGTAATCGTGTCAACCCTTTTCTTACTTATATTTTTTTTCATATTTTTTATTGACCATTAGATTGGATTGTTTTTTATTTAATTATAATCTATAAAAAACTAGGGTAAGTTATCATAAAAAAAAAATTAGGACAATAAAAATGTATCCGAATAAACTCTCAAATCTATTAGAATTCCATAGGAGAGTAATTTTGTTTAACCTACTATTCCGAGTTTATCAAATCAAAATTAACTTACAAGTACTGATATAAAGACTTTATTTACATAGAGAAGTAGAAAATCAATTACATTTGTTACGTTTTGTGAGAGACAGAGACTGTTATGTATTTTTATTTTTTTTAAATAAAACTTGTATTTTTTTGTGGTCAGTTGTATATTAATAATAAAATAAAATGTTATTAATTTTTAAAGGTATATTAGTAATTTCATATATAAAGGAAAAAAATAGGCCCTATGATTTTTGTGGCCCAAATTTTATGATTCTAAAATTGAGCTCTATATAGCTGTTTGTGCATTAACGACAAATATTACTATGATGAATATATTTACGATTACGATATACATTAGTTAAACGTTAAATGTTTTTACAAAATCATCTTCTATTTAACAAATATTAGTTGCATTTACAAAAATTAACTTTTTGGTAATTTATCATTTAATCATAATATTTACAGAATCGTGTAATTAATTGGCTTGACTAATAAACTAATATTATCAACATTTAAATTAAATTACATATGTAACTACTTTTAAGTTATGGGGTTCTCTCTCCATAATAATTTTTGTTATAACTTATTAAATCAAGTTTTCTGAAATCTTTCCAAATAAACAGGGCGATGCAATGAAACTATTTTTTTTATTTTTTTCTTTCTTTGTTAATTCGAAAAACCATGTTATATGAAGCTCTCTTTTTTTCCTCAACTTTTTTGTGAATGACGATAATCGGTGCTATATGATGCTTAATAACTCTACATGAAGCTCTAGCTTTTTCGGTCTGCGATTTTGCAAAATGTTTTAAAAGTAGTTTAAAGTGTGAGAGATCACAGAGCATCATGCCATCACAAGGGAGCGTAAAATAGCATCATCTATTTTGATTCTCTTCTATGCTCTCATTTTTTAAAATAGTGGTACGTAAAATTGTTAGATATGGTCTTGGTTTATCCAATGACTAGCAAGGAGACCACGCTTCACGCCGGAGATATGTTAATGTAATATCGTTCTCAACTTTGTAGCATTCGAGAAAGTAAGAGAAGTTGGTAAAGTGAAACAAAAGCAATAAACTTCATTATTTTTGTTAGACAATTTATATCATGCTATAACTAGTGAGTTATATATTACAAATACAGGTTGATACACATGAACTTAATTGGGAGGAAAGCAAACGTAACATTAAGTGGGTATTCAATATACATACAGAAACACCGTAACTTAGTTCATGCAAAATAAAGTACGCACAACCGGCAGAACGATATCTGTTGAACTGTCTATTACATATTGGTAAGTCTTATATAGACGCAAAATAAGAGGTCGATATTCGATCTAGGTACAAGCGATATACATACAGAGAGACCATAAGTTAGTTATTTAGATAAATGCACCGTTTTGTTGAGTTAGAATAAAGGGTCGATTCTTCGTGTTGTGGCAAAATAAGTGCACGGGGCGTTTTTTTGGACTTCAGTTTAGTAGCAAAATAATAATTAGGAGAGCTTAGTTTCATATTTACATAGATATACTTGAGAATGCGACACTATGCGGCGGTTTCTTTTGAGCTTTCAGCGGTTTCGGCCTCCGCTTCTTCATCTTCGACCGCAACGACCCTTAATTTCCTCTAGGCTTTCTGAAAAGTCTGGTTCTCGTAATATTTTAGTAGAAGCAGATGAGTTTTTTTTTTAGGTCATAGCTACAAGATAGGTTTAATCGATCACACCATCCTGTTAAGGAGTTGCCGAAAATATTAAATAGTTGCCAAAAGCTTTGATAATTTGAAGGCATTATAAAATTGAAGACATGAAATAGAAAGTGTTGGTGACTTGAAGATATTACAGTGCTTTTGTTTTTGGATTATCCCGATGTATTATTTTTTTACAGATTAACAGCAACAATGCTTAAAAGTATAAAATTAATATCTTATAAGAATGTTAATGAGTGAAACTAGAACTAACTGTGACTGAGCTATAAAAAAATAAAAAAAAATAGGAGAGCAAATATAGAGATATAACCAGTAGTGCTAGAAAGTTTCACATGTGGAAGAGGCGGAATTTTAATATTGCAGTATGTGATGGAAACAATTGAGTTATATTTGGTAGGTAATATTTGATGTGAAGAGATAGCTTGTCTGATTTTTCTTTGAGTTATGTGGCGGTGATGTTGAACACCTTCTCTGCATTATTCCCGAAACAATCAGCTTTTAAAGTTTCGATCGCATCGCAAAGCTCGACCTCGATTCGAACTCGGGTCGGGTCAAAACCCGAAAAATTGTCATCCCTAGTCTTACCTAAAGTATTACAGTTGCGCCTTTGTTCGTGTAGATGAGATGAAAGAGTAAAGAATGAGGAAAATGATGAAGCAAATAAGAGACTTAAATTATAGGTATAGTCAAGAGTGGAAAAAAAGAGAGGATCTTGTTTAGTTAAGAGTAAGAAAAACATATAACGCAATCTTGATTACTATATTTTACCAAAAGATCGATTTTACTTAATCGTAGTGAAAGCATTTCAATGAAGGTTCGGAATAATGTGGACCTGTAGAAATCTTAACAATTCAGTTGATGTCTATATACTCTGTTATGTAAATAGATAGAAGTATGCATGCAAGTACGATGTCCGTGTATTTAGTTAAGTTTTGGTGAAAAGCGTAGTAGTATCGGAGTAGTACACAGTTCAGTCTCGATCTTATGAAAAGCAACAACTGTCATTTCAAGTTTTCTGAAATATTTCTAAGAATCAGATAATTATGAGAAGAATAACAGAGATCTTGTAATTTAATTAATTCAAGGGTTTGCTGGCTTATGCATCTTTGTTCACTGCAACAATCAATTGACATTCTCCTTTGACAACATTAAAAGGAAGATTTTAGGAAACACTAATACTCTGTAAATGGTGACCTAGATAGAAGTACAAGCTCAAATCTGCAACTCGAAACTATAATTTTTTCCCAAAATATACTGACAACAAAATTGAATAGAATGGACCAAATTTTAATTTGTTTACCATAAAGGAAATTGTTTTTATTTTGGTATTAAGATATGAGTTCTCAGTCAGCAAAATGGCATAAAATTAAATATGAGAATTTAGCGGTAAGTTAAGCAACTATTACTTCTCTAACAATGAAAAAATACATCTATGTAGAAGAAGAGTAAAGGCCATGTGTCGTTTAATGTATTTCAAGAAAACATTAAATACGTAAATCAGTACCAGTTTATGCTTGCATCTTTCAAAACCCATGGCTCTAGTTTAACGGGAGAACTGGAGAAATCATGTTATATACCGATAAATAAACAACTCAATAAGACAAATAATATGGCCATGTGCTTCTATCTAAATCTAAATGATAAATTACAGAAAGTCTCAATTTCTAAAATCCCTCTTCAAACACTGAATATTTTGTACTAAAATCCTACCGATATCATGGTTTACGTGCGAAAAGAACAGTTGCCTTTTCCTGGTCATGCAAAACCAAATAGTGGCCAAGATTACCAATTAAGAGGCTATTTCAAGCTTATTAACTTAATCATATGTCGAATTTACTCGTATCAAAATAAATTTTCAGTCACATTAAACAACTCGCATGTCAAAAATATAATATCCTAATTGAGTGAGACGAACTTGTAAACAAAATTGTTAATAACTTTAGGTTAACATCTTCTGTTTTTCAATTAATGCAAACAACCTTCCTATTTCGAACTTGTTGAACATATAAGATGATCCCTCTAAACAAATAGCAAATCTGAATACTTAAACCTAACTGAAAGTTAAATAAAGAACGTACCTGCAAATATAACCATATCCTTCCTATATCAGTTGCTTCAAAACTCAAACTTAAGAAGTGAAGAACTGAAACACTGAAAAGCTCTTTCTCATTAAAGATTTAAGTTGCAGATATAGATTGAATATTTCTATCAAACTTAACAGAAGCAACGAAATACCTGCTTAGAAAATAAAAGTATTAAAAATTGTATAACCCACCCAAAAATATAATTTCGCATCATGCATGTGATGGAGAGAACAAAACAATAGATACATTTTTGATAATTTATCATCCTAACTGTTTGGTATATAATTTGGGGATAACATTCTTAGAATCCATATATGAATACCATGCAAACATCATAAATATCCCAGCTACGAAAATTAGAAAATTTAAGGTTGAATTTTAGCATAATCTAAGCAAATTGAAGTTACTAACCAAAATGAAATTAGAACTTAAGCAATTAAATTTTTTAGATTGACTAAAGATACCTATAATACCTCGTAAATTAGAGTACGAAATTGGTATTCGCTTAAAAGTGTGACATGCTCTCTCCGAGTACCCATCTTCGTCCAGATTG
This sequence comes from Primula veris, assembly GCA_963682055.1. Lineage (NCBI taxonomy): Eukaryota > Viridiplantae > Streptophyta > Magnoliopsida > Ericales > Primulaceae > Primula > Primula veris. The sequence continues at coordinate 6,442,796 of OY821750.1, read as the reverse complement.
GTTTTCAACTCTAGGTTATGTTTATGAATGTTTTACGGAAATATTAATTTTAGAATTTGAACAGAAAATAACATAAACGATCATAAATTGACGATCAAGTGATACAATTTTCAAAATTAAAAGAATTTAGGTCTAACAAATTCAAAGTACCAATTTAACATGTAACTCTAGTTTCGATAGAACAAAAGACCTTAATAATTTGATTTTGAAGCTCATAAGAAAAGAAAGACGAGGTTTCCACTTCCATTTCTATTTACAAAGTATCACAATATATTTTATTGTACAAAATTATCAGTAAGCGAACCCTAAATTTAAAGATCTCAAAATGTACATGCATATTGGAAATCAGCCAATTCAATTTAACAAAAAACTTCACAACCAATAGAGTCACGATTAATTCCAAACCAAAAAAAATATTGGTGAAAAGGAAGAAGAGATTATCATGTTGATGAACGAAGAAGTGCAATTAATGTATTAAAAAAAATGGAAATAGAGTATGTTGTGATAGGTCAGAAGACTTAAAAAAGACGGGCACATTAGTGTATGAGTAATAAAACAAAGGTTGGCTGCGGCCGTATGTGTGTGTGTTCGTTTACGTTTACATATGTTTATTCTGTCCATATACTTGTCTTAATCATAATTATTATCGCTGCGTATTGAGTGTGATCTCTTGAGTGAAACACGAGTGAATTACGAGGCATACACGAGTGAACGAGCGAGTTGTTGTTGGGCTGAACAAACAGGCGGTTAACGTGGGATTTAACCCCAGTTTGTGTCATCACTTGGTTGGTTTCGAAAACGAAAAATTAAGCCTGTGACAACTGGTATCAGAGGATAATGTTGCAAGATCTTTACACTCACCAGCAATGATATCAATTTCTGGACAGTATCTAATAATTATCAAGAAAGAGGAGAAATATACTTTTCTTTAGAAATATACTTCCCAATTCATCATCACAAGCACCAATCGAAGACTGAAACTCTAAGATTCATATCACTTGCAATAACTTAAAAATGAGGTAAGAGCAGACTAATTTTTTTTTCCTTCTTTGTGTTTATGTGCTATATGAACAAAATAAACCCATCAGAACCAGAAAGTTTGTAAAATTCGATTTGTCACCCGGTCTCTGTTTAAGATTATGAAGAAAGTAACGTGTTTAAATTGTCTAAAATTTTAGAAATACTACTCTCTTTAATGGACCCTAAATTCTTAAGAAAAATAATAATTGTAAACACAAATTCAATCCCAAATTCTAAGAATTTTGTCAATCCCAAAAATAATTCAATCAAGTGGTAAACCCAACAATTATGATCGTACAAAATTGAATGAACACATACATGTAGTTGATAATAATATTTTTGCCTTATTTCAGATGGGGAAGAATTTGAGAGAACCCAATAACAGTAAGAGAGAGATATGAAGATGTATTTTTTTCCTTTTTTCAGTCTTTCATATGAAACTCAGTCAGTTACTGAGTGGTTGCGATGGATTTGGTAGTATGTAGAGAGAGATATTTGAGAGCCCTTAAATAAAATACATTACAAAAAAATATACAAATAGCGACGGGATTAATGACGATATTTTTTGTTACGAGCTTATTAGCGACGGTTTTTGTGACGGCTTTGTGACAGTTTAGTCAATTTGCGATAGATTTGAAACAGCTTTTTAAATTAGCGACAGGCTTGTGACAGCTTTTGATTCTCACTAAATCAAACATTATTTTGTAGTGATAGACGGATCAAAGTATCAAAGAACAAAGCAAGCATGTCTAAGTGCTACTTATTATATTAGGTAGATAATTTATAGATTCAAATTGAAGGTGACACAAAATAGTTTTTCAAATCTTTTTAAAAAAAAACTTATTAGTTGGAATCACTACATTTGAGTCGACTAGAACCATTCAAAAGTTACCTTAATATTTTTATGAGTGTTTAAGACCAATATTGTATTTGGCAACACATGACCGGCTACAGAAAATTCGTTTAAAAAATCTAACGAAAGTTCAGATTTCTTATTTTTAGATCTTTTAGCTTTTTTGTCTTAAAAGTATGTTTTTTAAAAGTGAAATAATCTAACTGTCAAAACCCTCATTGATTTGAACAGAAAAATCTAAGAATCACTAAAGAAAGTTGTTCCTAGATTCGATAGTTTAACCCATCTACGTAACCCATCTACAAAAGGTGGTCTCATTTTGTTTTTCATCAATATTAATAAATGTTAATTAGAATATTTAATATGTCTGTAATAAGATACCTTTTGAATAATATAGATGTTTAATATCAATAATTATTAGCACGCACCCTATTAAACTCCTACATGCAATCATTGTGAGCAAACTAAGAATAACAATGCACTTCTCATGTACCGTTTTGTTTTCACTCTTCTCACAAGATATTCATGAAGAAGTGTATATGTATATATATATATATATATATATATATATCGTTACACGTTTAATATTAGTTGTTACTAATACTCATTCAACAAAAGTCTATGCGAAAATTAAGGCATAACTTGTCTATGTTAAATGAGAATGAGACTGAAGCAGATAAGTAATTAGGTGGAGTCTCATTTTACGGAAAAAAAATACTCATATGCAAGGTATAAAAAAGACTATATAGAATATCGGGTCATTGCATTTTCAATTTATGATTCCGTCACTAAACTAAAACTAAACTAAAAGATAGGATAAATAGAAAGTGGAATGGGAACAAATTGACATTTTTTTGAGTAAAAAAACTGAAAATAATAATGAAAAGTAACTGAAACTATAAGAACACGTAAGACTGTTCACTAGACCCCACAATAACTTATAAAACACAAACTAATGTTGTAATAAATAAAAAGCACAAACCAAACACACCCCTTTATTTTAACAGTACTTAATAGTATTACAAAACATACATAATAATATGCATAGAATATTATATACATATAAAGAAACTAAAACCCCATTAATTATTATTATACCGTACGAGGTTATGAATATCATAAATCGTTTAAAATTAAAAATCCCCCCCTATTTAATGCCTCCCATTAAATTAAATGATAAAAATCTCATTTAACTATTTAATCCCCTTCTCCTTCAATGATAGCAGCTGACACCAGTGATTAAAAAAAAACCACAATCTGAGTTTTAGAGAGAGAAAGCTAAGGTTTTTGTTTTGTGTGAGAAAATGAAGGAATTGGCACCTGCTGAGCCGGTTTCAGGTAAAATTCTCAATTCTGTTTCTGGGTCTGGTTCGGTTAAGGTTTACGAGGATGATCCGGTTCTCGGTTGGTTTCGGGAGGAACCGGATGTGTCGGGTGTTTTTGGGGGGTTTGGTTTGGACCAGTTTGAGAGCGGGTTTTTGGGTGGTGCTGACGTGGCAGCTAGTGGTGTAGAGTTTAGGGGAACTGCTGACGTGGTGATTAGGTTTGGGACGGTTGACGATGGGAATGATGGTGTGGCGATCAGCGGTGGTGATGAAAATGAGTGTCGAAATGATGATTTGGAGATTAGGGTTGGCGATGTGGCGATTAGGGGTGGCAATGGAAATGATAATGTGGCGGTTAGGGTTGGTGATGGAAATGCTGATGCGGTGATTAGGGGTGGCGGTAAAAATGAGAGGGCGGTATTGGGTGGTGTAGAGTTTAGTGGACAGGAACAGGGAGTTTTGATTGGAGTTGGCGATAGAAATGCTGATGTGGCGATTAGGGTTAGGGGTGGCGATAGAAATGAGTGTCGAAATGATGATTTGGAGATTAGGGTTGGTGATAGAAATGATGATGGGGCGATTAGGGGTGGCGATAAAAATGAGTGTCCAAATGATGATTTGGAGATTAGGGTTGGTGATGGAAATGATGATGGGGCGATTAGGATTGGCGATAGAAATGATGGTGTCGTAATTAGTGGTGGCGGTAAAAATGAATATCAAAATGATGGTGTTGTTAGGGTTGGTGTAGGAAATGATGATGTGGAAATTAAGGTTGGTGATGGTGTGGCGATTAATGGTGGCGATAAGAATGAATGTCGAAATGATGGTGTGGCGATTAGGGTTGGCGTTGGAAATGATGATTTGTCAATTAAGGGTTGTGATAAAAAGGACTGTCGAAATGATAATGTGGGGATTAGCAGTGGACATAAAAGTGAATGTCTAAATGATGATGTGGCCATTAAGGATGATGGTGGTAGTAGTACAGAATTTAGGAAATCAGAACCGGTCTTTTTGATCAAAGATGGCGATAGAAATGAGAGTCGAAATGATGATGTAGCAGTTAGGGTTGGTGGTGGTAGTGTAGAATATGGTAATGAGGTTGAATTTCGAGTAAATTCAGTTGAAACAAAATCTTCACCAGGTTTAGACGAGGAAAATGATGCGGCTATTAGGGTTTTTAGTGGTGAAAATACAGCAGAACCAGAATTGCTGACCGGATTTGACGTTGTAAATGATGTGGCAATGGGGATTGGTAGCGGTGATAGTGTAGAAAATGGGAACAAGGTTGGAAGAGGAAATTTGGCAGAATCAAATTTAGCTACCGATTTTGGTGGTGAAAATGATGTGGAAATAAGGGTTGATGGTGGTGGTAGTGTGGAGCATGAGAATGGGGTTCAGTTTCAAGTAAATATATTTGAACCGCAAATTTTGATAAAAGCTGGGGATATAAATAAGAGTCAAAATGGTGATATTGCTATTGAAGATGTTTCTGGCTGTGATGATGTCGTTCATCATGGCGGGAATGGTAAATTTGGGAGTGACAATATGGAGGTTGGTCCTGGATACGCTGAGGTGGCAGCTAGATGTGATGGTGGTGTAAGCGTCGGATCTAAAAGTGGAGATGGCAATCCATATGAATATGACAACGAGGTTCAGTTTCAAGGAAATGAACCGGACCAGGGATTGTTGACTGGAGTTGAGAATGAAAATGATGACCGAAATGATGAAGTCGTAATTGGAGTTGGTGAAGGCAATGGTGATGTGGCAACAGGGGCTGATTGTGATGATTATTGCAAAAGTAGCAATGGAGTTAAAATTCTAGGAAGGACATGGGATTGGGCATTATTGGCCAAAGGTACTAAAGGAAATAGTAAGGGGGTAATCGAGGTTAATAGCAGTGGCGAAAATGGTTTTGTTAGAAGGGTAAGTCCAAGGGGGTTAAATAACCAGGCTGAAATTAATTACCCAAAATCGAATTTGGCTGAAATTGGAAAAAATAGGGTGGACTCAGAAAAATTGTTGTCTGGAACTGAAACTGAAACTGTTGTAAGTGGCGATGAAAATTCTGGCGTTCGATTAGGCAGGTCGAAGGAGTCAAAAAACGAAATAAAGAGTAAAAAAGTTGAACAAAATCAAGATATGCAGATTGTCGATAGGGGTGTCAATGGTGTTGAAAACTCTGTTGCTAAACGAGGCAGGCCTAAAGGGTCCAAGAATAAGGTTAAAATTCACTCAACTGAATATTCTAATGGTTTAGTTAAGAAAATAGGGAGGCCCAAAGGGTCGAAGAATAAGAAAAAGAACAAGGATGGAGAAGAAACTGAAGGAGTGTTAAGTAAAGATATAGATGGTGATAACACTAAGAAAAGTGGGATTGGTAAGAGGATAGGGAGGCCCAAAGGGTCGAAGAATAAGAAAAAGAACAAGGATGGAGAAGAAACTGAAGGAGTGTTAAGTAAAGATATAGATGGTGATAACACTAAGAAAAGTGGGATTGGTAAGAGGATGGGGAGGCCCAAGGGATTGAAGAATAAAAAAAAAGTTAAGGATGGTGAAAACAATGAAGCGTTACCAAGTATAGGGGTTAATGGTGATAATGCTAAGAAGATAAGGCGGCCAAAGGGGTTGAAGAATAAAGTTAAAACTCGTTTATTTAAAAATTCAAAGGTATCACTTGGAGGTGGTGGTGTAAATGGTGGTGGAAAGCGAGCACGGGGGAGGCCTAAGATGTCAAAGAATAATAAAAAGGTTAAGGTAGGGGAAGTAAATGAAGGGATGTCATGTGTACACGGTGATAATGCTTGTGATTGTAGCATTACTAAGAGAGTAGGGAGGCCTAAGGAGTCGAAAACTAGAAAACAAGCTAGTGGAGCGGAAGATGATGAGGTGGAAATTTTGAGGATTGATTATGGAAGTAGTGCAAGTGATAGTAGCGTTGTTAAGAGAGGAAGGCCAAAAGGTTCAAAAAGTAAGATAAAAATTCAGATTTCCAAAGAAGGCAATGGGATTTCTTCAGGAGATAATTCATCTCCTATTTCGGAAAATGATGTAATTGTTCTTGGCTATAGTGTAGATAATGGGAAAGAAATACTCAAGTATGAAAGTAGTGAAAATCCCACCATCTCTGGGACAAAACGGAAGTTAGTTTCGCGGGGAAGACCTAAGAGAAGGCCCCGGGTGATAATTGCGGGTGAAATTCTGAACTTTGGGGATAAAGAGGGAAAAGAGAATGTATTATACAAGGATGGTGCGGGTTTATTGGCTGAAGACAGCAATAGTCAGCAAAATCGTATAGGAAGAAAAAGAAAATGTGCCGTGGACAGTTCTAGTGGACCTAAAAAGCATAGAGGAAGACCAAAAAAAATTGTGGGGGACAGTTCAATGGTGCGTTTTTGGAAGCTAATCTATTGTCTTATATTAATGATTAGCACTCTAATAATTGATGTTTATTTTTTTACTTGGCATGTACTGTTTAAACTTGAAAAAAGTTAGTTTCTGCTTGTTGTGAAGTTAGAGTTTGTGTTTCCGTACATGTCAAGTTCTTTTCGCTTCACTTTCTGTGAATATTTTTCTTTGATATTTGTTTTCTGTTGTATCTGACGCAGGCGGGTTGCAAGCAGGATGTTACGTACTGTCACCAATGCTTAAGAAGCAACAAGCACGCAGTCATCCTCTGTTTGAATTGCAAAAGTAGACGTTATTGCTATAAGTGCATTGAGAAATGGTAAAATGCTAGTTAAATTCTTTGAAGTTCTAGATCAGATTTAACTGATATTTATCTCTCCTTTACGTTTTGCACTTTGACATTAAAAACTCTTTCTACATAAAACTTTTAGGCTGTATTTAATATATTTTAATGTTGGAATTAATGAAATAGGTACCCTGAAAGAGTAAAAGAGGAAGTTGAGAAGGCGTGTCCATTTTGTCGAGGTAACTGCAATTGCCGTGCTTGCCTTCAAGAAACAGTATTTGTGAAGGTGTGATGCTCACTTCTCTCAATCTCTCTATGTTTCTCTCTCTTAGTGCTGTTTTTACTTGGTTCAAACGTTGTTACTGCAACAGACTACTTATGAAGAACCAGACGAGAGTTGCAAATTGCAGAGATTGTTTTATGTTTTGAAGAAACTTCTACCGCTTCTAAGGCTTATCCAAGAAGAGCAGAATTCTGAATTAGAAGTGGAATCTGCTATACAAGGTACAAAAAGATATTATCAAGATAATGTAATTTCTTTCTGTGCGTATGTAACTACTTATTTAAATAATTTTATTACCGAATAAATGTGCTTTGGTTCTTTCTGCAGCTGTTCAATTAACAGAAGATAAGATAGAGAAGTGGAGACTTGACGAGAATGAAAGAGTTTTCTGGTACATTCTATGCTCATATTTGCTGAATTAGTCACCTTTTGCTTATTTTTATTTCATTAGATTGTAAGCCACCTCTTTCATCTAAATCGCAAGCTGTTAGTTAAGGGGCAAATATTTTACTATATACTTATATGTTGCATCATTCCTCAAGCGTCCCCCACTTACTTTCATTGGTGAACCATAATGTTCGCAACTGGAATTCAGAATGAAATCGGTTTTAACACAATATTTGCATTAATTGTCTAGGACTTCTATACTAAGAGGTGCCCTGAAGTTCAGCATTTGAACTGTGATTAGCTTTTACTCTTTTAGTCTTTTAGAATTACTGTGCAAGGTATTTTTTTTGTGAACTCAAGTAGCAATTTTGAAGTGTTGATAATTTGATAATGTATGTCGCTATGCATGGTAGTTTTTGTGAACTAATTTAGCAATTTCTAAGTATTGATAATCTGGTAATGTATTTTCCTTTTTTATGCTAGTCTTCAATCTTCATAGTCATTATGCTGATTTTGGTTATCCATAGAATCGAAACAGCCAATCATTTGGTAGCATGCATATGTTACATCTGAAGTCCCAAACTGCAAGTCTTTCTAATCCGCTTATTTTCCCAATACATATTCATTATTTATTTTATTTGCATTTGGCTGTTGTCACTGTTCGAATGTCCTTATTATTGTTCTTCTTAAACTTTGACTATTTAGTGATAACTTAATAGACTACAAACACTTAGTTTAGCTCATGATTTTATATACATGTCTATTGTATGGGAATCCTAGGAAAACTAATAAAAAATACAAAATGTTGTTTTCTCACCCATGCCCCACCTCTCCGCCTTGAGTCCGCCTGGTGGATTTTGAAACCTTGCTATGAGGTGACATTAGGTGGGGAAATGTGAAAAAGAAGGCATAAATATTTTGGCTGGAACTATTAATAAAAGATATTGTCTAGGATAGTAAAAAAAGAGTAGATCTCCATTTCAGATGAACAAAGCCTTAACTAAATGTGTGTACTGTTAGCCTAAATTTATCTACAGAACTGGTTTGCAAACTGATTTAAGAAGGGGAAAGTAGGACACATTTTCGTATGGGTGTAAATTAATCTGAATTTGAAATGCCTAAATGAAAAAAGTAGCTTATAAGATGATTGCTGAATTTTGGAGGATGTATTTATAGTCACAGGGCCATCTCACTTGTAGTCTGTAATTTCTTGTTTATGGTATCAAGAAAGACAATGCTTACGATTTGATTTTTAAGTTAATTGACATAATACATGGTCTTCTCGAGAAAGTAGAAGATAAAATGTTTTATTGATTAATGAATAGCACAACAAATAAAGGCCTAAAAGAGGCTGTAATAAAGGGCTTAAGCTGTTTCACTGAGACACATTCAAGAATCTTGTCTGGATGATCCTAGTTTTACTTTTACCTACATACTTTCATAAAAAACCTTACCGAATTATTAGGTAACATGTGTTAACAATCTTACATGAGAACATCTGTGGGAACGGAAATTATCTTCACATCTATGAATGTGTCCGAAATATTATCTTCACCTTTAGTGCTTTTTTGGAAAAAAAAAAAAGGCACATTTAAGGAGAAGGAAAATAGGGGGGATTAAGTATTTATCGACTTCCAATTGGATTCAAGCGAAACTTTCCCGAAGTAGGCTCTTGAGTTCGCAGCTTACAATTTTATTTTGAAATAGTGTGCTTATGATCTGATATTCTTTAATTGCTCAGTTTTAAAGTTGGTCCCTGATGACTGTTTTGCCCAAATGATAGAGCTAAGTAAAAACACACTTCATTTCATCTTTATAGCCTGTCTTTCATTGGATAAACTTTGCAGCCTTTTGCATTCACATTTCACCATATATGTTAATTATTGGTACTTTAGTTTGTATTTTGTAGAACTAGTATGTGTTCAATTAGTCTTAAGCTTGTTCCACTGGGTGTTTGCGTATACACCTCTGGTTTTCTACTGCTTTTGAAGTGCTGTTACATTTTCAATTTCAAATGTAAATCTTTGCTGTTATAATAGGTTTTAATCTTCTTCATCATTTAAACAGCTGTTTGGAGCATAACATGCAAGTGCAAACAAGTAATCTGTCACGTTTGGATGATAAACTGACTCATTATCTTATTTAAAGATCTGATATTTAATCTCTTATTCCAAAAGTGGATTCGCCATGTCTCCCGGTTCCCTTCACTAATTTGAATCTTCTATACAAGCATATATTCCATTTTCTCTTTAGTTGGTTCTCATTAGTCGTAATAGGTAAAGTTATACAAGATGTACCTAATAATATACATTTTCATTTACCAGTGACAACTGCAATACATCCATAGTCAATCTTCATAGAAGCTGCACATGCTGTTTGTTTGATCTTTGTCTGCACTGCTGTTGTGAACTGAGACAAGGTATTGGAAGCAAATTATTAATTAGTTTTTTTTTTGTTTTATATTTTTATTTGATAATGCATCTCTTCATTGTCTATATCTTACCTTTTTTTTTCTCAATGTAAAGGTATTCATTCCGGAAGACATGAGGAAGACTCATGTGGGTCTTATTGGATAGCGAACGAAGATAAAACCATCCCTTGCCCTCCTAAAGAGCTAGGCGGTTGTGGCTATGGAATATTAACTCTTAGACGAATTTACGAAGCTAATTGGGTCGATAACCTGATAAAAGAATCAGAAGATCTTACCATAAATTACCGGTCACAAACAATAGATCCAGAAAGTTGTTTTTATTGTGACATAAACGAAGAGGTAAAACAGGCATCTTTTAGGGACAACGGCGAGGATAATTTTCTATATTACCCAAGCGTTAATAGTTCGGGAAAAAATGAGTTTGAGCATTTTCAAATGCATTGGGTGAAAGGTGAACCTGTTATAGTTAGGAATTTGTTTGAAAAATCATCTGGGCTTAGTTGGGAACCGATGGTAATGTGGAGGGCATTTTCTCAAGCGAGTAAAAAAGTGGAAGGAGATGATTCGAGTACAAACACTGTGAAGGCCATTGATTGCGTAAATTGGTATGAGGTATGCTTGGAGTTTTCTTAACCCATGCAAAATATAAAAGCTGTTGAATATTATATTATATTTTGGTAATTGTTGCGCCAATGGAAAAAAAATGTTAATTAGTACATAAACCTATCAAAATTCAACAATCTAAACAAAAAATTAAACAACTCTTTCACGAACTACTCAAGATTCACGAATGATTTATTATGAAACTCTGACAGCGGTCTGCGAGTTGTTCGAATTTGTGAAGAAAGAAGATTGATGCTTAATACTCTTAGTATGATCAAACAACCGATACAGAACTAGTTCTCTTAAGTTGAAATTTTGACATTGATGTATTATCTATTTCACTTTTTAAGTTTGGTGTTGCCATTTCAAAATTTAATAGTATTGTGAGGTGTTAACCACTTGTCAAAAAAATATGTAGGTTCCTGTACAAAAGTGATGTCCCCATTAATGTTTAGACTGGAGTATCCCCAAAATATCCGAAAAACAATTAAAACAGTTTGCCAAATGTACTTACACTATTTGGCTTTCGACAAACTAAATACATCTTTGGAACAATACGGTTACTTTCATTCTATTTTAAATAACTGTTCAGACCTAAAACACATGACCAGCCTATAATGTAAAGTTACATACATTCTTTATATGGTGCAGGTTGATGTTAATATTCGAGAGTTCTTCAAGGGATATTCAAAGGGCCGAAACCATCAAACTGGGTGGCCAGAGCTGTTAAAGTTGAAAGATTGGCCACCCTCTAATTCATTCGAAGAGTGTTTCCCAAGGCACGGTTCTGAATTTGTCGCTATTCTACCTTATAGCGATTACACTAATCCTAGTTCTGGTTGTTTAAATCTTGCGTCGATGCTACCTGATGGTTATTTAAAGCCAGATTTGGGGCCAAAAACGTATATTGCGTATGGCTATCCAGTAGAGCTAGGGAGATGTGATTCGGTGACAAAACTTCATTGTGATATTTCTGATGCGGTACTTATCATTCCTCCAGATTGTTTTATCTATTTTTCTAGTGTTTGTTTCACAATCTGGCTATTTTCTTGCATTGGTAATTGTAGGTTATTTAAAAGGAAAATTATTATTACATATGCATTTCTGGCTTTGTTAGGATGCAGATTCTAAGCTCAGCCTTTTACTTCAAAGTTGGACTGCGGTTGGTTGATTTGCTTAAAAGCCAGCTTTTATGGTTTTTTAAAATGAAAAACCTAGAAGTTTTAAGCTGGATGAACCTAGTTTTTTCTGAAATCTGAAAATTCCGTCTTATTTGCTTAAGACTTGAATTGTGGTTCTTTTCCGTAAGACTTGATGGAACAGTTACTGTTTCATTCCAAAAGCATACAAATTTCTAGGTCTGATAATAAACGTCTTTAAAATAAGGCAACATTTGTGTGAATCACTTTACAGTGAAGTATACGATGAGTTGTTTGGTCACAGTTTTTAAGCAAATAAGCTGGTTTGTTTGTGTTCAACAAAAAAGTCAAGTTAATCTGGCTTACCGCTTCTAGCCTTTCCAGGCCGTAAAACCAGAAAACTTAACTTTTCAACCAAATACAGTCCAGCTTTTAAGCAAAAAGGGAAGATTAGCTTGCTTAAAAGCTACAATCAGACAAAACCATCAATATTCAAATTCTCTTCTTTATAAAACTTCCATGTAAACCCAATGGGGGTTTGGCCTAATGGATAAAGCTGGCTAGAGCCACAGGAAAATCATGAGTTCGACTCCCTCCACTTGTAAAAAAAAAAAACCTCTTCGGGAGAGTTTTCCGTAAACAGACACCCCGCTTGAAGTAGTAACACACTAATTTCACCCAAAAAAATAAAGCTTCCATGTAACTATTGCTGTCCTCTTACTTTTATTAAGTTGATCTCTCCATCTTCTCCATCATAAAGTCATACATAAATGAAATATCAAGTCTTTATCTAGGTAAATGTGCTGACTCATACGACTGAGGCGGAGAGGCTACCGGAGCAACATAAATTAATCAAGGATTTGCACAAAGAATATGAAGCTGATAATCCTGAGAATGCTCATGGTGAAACAAATATGGAATTAGACGGATGTGAGAGAAACAACTCTCATGGAGCTGCAGTTTGGGACATTTTCCGTAGACAAGATGTACCCAAGTTAATGGAGTACTTGAAAAAACACCGGCAAGAATTTCGACACATAAGAAACTCCCCGTTGACTTCTGTAAGTATTTTTATTCCTTAATGTTTACTTTTGTAGACCAAGCTATCATTTTTTAATCAATATTGTACTATCAAATTTAAAGTATATACGCCAATCTACTCAAAATTGAACAAAAAGCACAATGTCATCAAGATTACAACCTCAGAAGCTAAGGTATGTACTGATTGTTCCATTATGCTGGTGACTTATAACACAATAACAGTAAAATCGAACAATTTGTACACCAAAAGTAAAAAAAATTAACCTTGTAAGTACTTGGGAATTTTGATAGGTTGGTGTGCTGATTGTTTCATTTTGCGTGGACTGGAATTGTGAATTTTGGTTAATGCCTTAACTGTTCAATTTTGTATAGATTAGTGTTTAAATTGTGAAAGATATTGATACAGTCCTTTTATAGTTAAAAGTGAAACGTTAGTGTACAAAAGTGATATTTTCTCTCTTAAGAAGAAACCAACTTACAGTCACCGTTCATATTGACTTTTATCTTCAACAGTTGATTCATCCAATCCATGATCAGACTATTTATTTGAATGAGAAGCACAAGAAACAACTAAAGGAGGAATACAGTAAGATTTTCTGAATTTGTTCCCCAAGGAGTTTCACTTTTTATATTGACTGGCTAACATTTTTTTTTTTGCGTACTGCTATCTCACAAGATATCGAACCTTGGACATTTGAGCAACACCTTGGTGAGGCTGTGTTCATCCCTGCAGGGTGCCCACATCAAGTGAGAAACCGACAGGTTGTTTGTTTTTCTAAATAATTATTTTTATGTCTTGGGTTTTTTCCTCAAATAAGATAAGGTTCTGTAGGATAAATTTTGTGGGAATGTGGCAAAATAGTTGCTTTAGAATGCTATGCAGTGCTGCTCGGCTCTATTGCTATTTACGAGTGCACATTAGCAGCTTTTTGTAGTTATTGATATGACAATGCAAGGTTGCATCATTTTGTTTCATATTCTGGTACACATTTTTTGGTGCCTGTTGCTGATTTTTTTATGCAAACATTGTAGCAAGTAGCAACCCCTACAAAGCATCTAATATTATGAACTGGGCTGATTTGATATTATAAGACCGTATGTTTTCTTTCAGTCCTGCATGAAGGTGGCTGTTGACTTTGTATCTCCGGACAATGTTGAAGAGTGCATTAGATTGACAGAGGAATTTCGCTTGCTTCCAAAGTCACATAGATCGAAAGAAGATATTTTGGAGGTAACAAGCCACTAACTCTATTTCTGCAATCTTTATCATAATTTCAAGGGCTTGTTTGGTTGTTTATAAATATAAAGATGTAGTCTTTAACGGGATATGAACTGTATACTTGTAACTTGAAATTATTGGTGTCATCAGAGAAAAGAAAATAGAACTTGTGGGAAATGCATGGGAGATTCTCTTTTGAGGACTCAGATTACTCATCTGAGTCTTCATTTTACTTATTTGAGGATCTGGTTAAAAACTAGATACACGTCATATTTTATTTTTATTTATTTTTTTAATTCATTCCACTCAATTTTATTACAAAATAAATAACTCTAGCACCCCTTCATTACATCTTTTTACACTTCATTTATCTACAAAATAAATAAATTTAGTCACTCCATCACACTATTAATTAATACATTACTTTGTTTTTTTTTTTCGTTTAAACTAAATGCAAGATTAAAATATTTTATAATCATAATATTATATCAAGTTAACACTTTCAAGTAATTTATATTTTGCACTTTTTTATTTATTAATTTTGTTACTTTCGAATAAATAATTAAATTGTCCCCAAAAACCCTACACGTCATTATTTTCTTTCATCTTTACCTACCCACATTTAACCGGGTTAACTTGAAAGTGGTTAAATAAATATGGGTAGGTAAATGTTTTATGTGGGTAGGTAAAATGGAAGAAAACAATGACATGTATGTTTTTTGGGATAATTTAATTATTTACTCCGAAGTAACAAAATTAATAAATAAAAAAGTGCAAAATATAAATTAGTTGAAAGTGTTAACTTGATATAATATTATGATTATAAAATATTTTAATTTTGTATTTAGTTTGAGTGAAAAAAAACAGAGAAACGTATTAATTAATAGTGTGATGGAGTGGCTAAATTTATTTATTTTGTAGATAAATGAAGTGTAATAAAATATAATGAAGTGTTGTTAGAGTTATTTATTTTGTAATAAAATTGAGTGAAATGAATTAAAAAAATAAATAAAAATAAGATGTGACGTGGACCTGATTTTTAACCAGATCCTCAAATAAGTAATTTGAGGAGTCAAAAGAGACTCGCCCGAAATGCATTCATAACTCGAAATAATGAAGGCTTAGTCAAACCAATTATGCTTGATTTTGAAATTTCTATATTTATAGGTGAAGAAAATGGCATTGCATGCTGCAAGTCATACTATCAGAGAAGTCGAAAGGATGGTGTCAGAGAGTGATAAGTTCTTGAACCTTGGTCAAACACAAAATTGAACAATTCTTCTTGTTTGCCTCATCGGTTTTGATACCAGAAAGGAACCAATCATTCCATCTTTTGAAAGTGTAGGTTAACAAAGTGGTCAGTATATTCTAAATGTACAAACTTCGATAGTCTGGAAATCTACAGGATTTTCCATAGTCTTCTGTATATTCTAAGTATACAAACGGGATGGCAAAAATTGCCATTTCCATCGTGGCATGTTCTTTTATTGGAGAATAGGAATTTGCAAGATGTAGTGCAAAGTTATTCATTGTATAATTAGACAATTATTTTGTGTTGGTTCGGTCTGGAACATTGCACAGGCCAGGACCATATATGGGGATTTTTCCAGCATCTGTAAACTAATTTGTCTTGAGTGATTGCAAATTAAGTTTGTAATTTTTTACAAAAATGTTATCTGAGAATCTTGTTGTTACATATATTAGTCTTTGTTTTATGAGCGTGGAGAATATTTGAGATACTGATCCAAGTTATATTGGTTGTTAAACTGTAGCAAAATTAAACAATCTTTGCTTAGTTAATCTTTCGATCAAATAAGGACATACTTTTGGTACACACAAAGGATTATTAAGTGTAAAAGAAGTGAGAGGTGTTGAATCCCATTTTTTAAAGAATCATAGTAAAATTACATGATAAAAAGATTAATAAAAAAATAGCCATACTTTTAGGGGGCTGGTGTTGTGCCAATGGCGACCACTTAGTTTCGACCTGCCTGTGAATAGAAAGATGGTGTAAAAAAGTCCATTAAAAGCCAAACAGAAGTGAAAATGTTGAACTGAAAGTGTCTACGCTCCTGCCTATATAAAGAGCCGCATGGTCGCCACCCTTTATGGTATTGTTGTATGTGCTAAATAAAATTTCACAACAAAACATTCATTTATATCGACAGTTCGGATAAATTTAATACTCTCTCGTTTCAAATTGTTTGTCCACCACGAAACTATGTACAACTTTAACCGGTAAAAAACTTCTTGTAAAATGCCGTAACGGAAATTTTCAAAAGCTAATCATAAAGTTTAAATGTTAAACTATGTGACTCTCTTTTGAAAAATTTCATTTCGACAATTTAAGAATTAGTTTTTTGTCGGCCAAAGTTACACATAGTTTTGTGATGGATAAACAATTTGAAACGGAGGAAATAGCAATCAGACGGTTGAAAGACCGGTTGTGTTTGGAAGTAAATTCTCTTGCTAATCCAAACTATTAGTAGTATTAAATACTGTAGGTAGAATTAAATTAAAAAGAAATAGACTAAAATCTGTAATCCTAATTTATTATCCATGTAGGACACTACTACTAGTATTAGTTTTATTATGCAATACGCCAAAACTCCTGATTCAGACAAGAAGTTCTTATGAGCAAAAGTGGTCGGTCGAATTGGTTGATATCCGAGTATACCATACTCACCACCAAGGTTCGAACTCTGACGCCTACGAAGCAGATTACGGTTATTAATTATCAAAAAAAGACAAGAAGCTCTTACATATATATACAGTCATAGAAATGTTGCTTCAATATCTCACTCGTGATTTAAGCTTAAGGTAAAACCAAAAGGTTGTTAGGCACTTTACTATTAAAACAAAATGTGTATTCTTCTTTATCTGAACCAGAGTTTAAACCCTCTTATTAATGTTACGCCCCAAATTCCATAACACGGATATCGAGGAATGATCTTTTTAAATAAAAGAAAAATAAAACCTGTTGGTACAAATTAAAATTTTTAAAAGAAAACATTTGCAAGCTAAAGGAACAATCAATCAATTACATAAAAGAAAAAGTTTGCCAAACACGGCTACAAAACGTAATGATTTTAACAAAGTTAAAAGAAAAGAAAAACAACGAATGTAATTTGACTGTAGGCTACAACCTTAAAAAGATAGTCTAAGAAAAAGAAAGCAATAGAAAGAAACCCCGGACCCATGCGATATCTTGCTAATACTCCTAACCAAACGCCTCAGCCTAAGTTGTACCTGAAATACAAAACTGTAACGGTGAGTCCCACGCACATACCTAGACGGGACGGCACCACAAATACCGTCACTCCATCTCATAAATGCAAGAACTCACAAACAACAACTACGATAATCAACGTGTGACGACCCAGATTTCCCGGAAGGAAATTCTGTGGTGCGGTGTTGTGCGTCAGTCCCACATCGCCCAGATATGAGAGTACTCGTGTGGTATATGAGCTTAAAGATCCATTTTCTATCAACAAGGCCTTTTAAAGCCGTGCGGCACAACAGCGAGGACGGAACTCCACAGTTAAGCGTGCTTAACTTGGAGTAGTACCAGGATGGGTGACCCCCTGGGAAGTTGTGCCAAAGCGGACAATATTGTTGATACGGGCGTGGCGGTTCGGCCCGTGGGGCCGGGTCGTTACAGATGGTATCAGAGCCTCTATCTGGCCGGAAATGTGGGGTGTGAGCCCCTGAAGGACGACGTGCCCGACGAGGACGTCATGCCTTGTGACGACCCAGATTTCTCGGAAGGAAATTCTGTGGTGCGGTGTTGTGCGTCAGTCCCACATCGCCCAGATATGAGA
Source organism: Primula veris (assembly GCA_963682055.1). Taxonomy (NCBI): domain Eukaryota; kingdom Viridiplantae; phylum Streptophyta; class Magnoliopsida; order Ericales; family Primulaceae; genus Primula; species Primula veris. The sequence continues at coordinate 6,424,983 of OY821750.1, read as the reverse complement.
GTACTCGTGTGGTATATGAGCTTAAAGATCCATTTTCTATCAACAAGGCCTTTTAAAGCCGTGCGGCACAACAGCGAGGACGGAACTCCACAGTTAAGCGTGCTTAACTTGAAGTAGTACCAGGATGGGTGACCCCCTGAAAAGTTGTGCCAAAGCGGACAATATTGTTGATACGGGCGTGGCGGTTCGGCCCGTGGGGCCGGAGCGAGGACGGAACTCCACAGTTAAGCGTGCTTAACTTGGAGTAGTACCAGGATGGGTGACCCCCTGGGAAGTTGTGCCATAGCGGACAATATTGTTGATACGGGTTTGTCCGCTTTGGCACAACTTCCCAGGGGGTCACCCATCCTGGTACTACTCCAAGTTAAGCACGCTTAATTGTGGAGTTCCGTCCTCGCTGTTGTGCCGCACGGAGTAACGACCCGGCTCCACGGGCCGAACCGCCACGCCCGTATCAACAATATTGTCCGCTTTGACACAACTTCCCAGGGGGTCACCCATCCTGGTACTACTCCAAGTTAAGCACGCTTAACTGTGGAGTTCCGTCCTCGCTGTTGTGCCGCACGGCTTTAAAAGGCCTTGTTGATAGAAAATGGATCTTTAAGCTCATATACCACACGAGTACTCTCATATCTGGGCGATGTAGGACTGACGCACAACACCGCACCACAGAATTTCCTTCCGGGAAATCTGGGTCGTTACAGTATAGAAGAACTAATAATAACATCGAACAACGAAATAAATTAAATAAACATATATAGCAAATATGAACCTCTCATGCCACATACCCCAGTCCGTAAGGTAGGTCATTCCCTATCCCCTCGGCCGTCTTCTGTTCCCGGAATTAGGAAGAGACAGAGACCATTGCTAACATAAAAGTAGATTTAAAGTGCGCACTTGGACCTCTCATGCCACTCGTCCCAGTCCGTAAGACGAGTCATTCCCTATCCCCTCGGCCGTCTTCTGTCCCCGGAATTAGGAAGAGACAGAGACCATTGCCAATACAGCTAAATCACAAGGCCTCGGCCAATAATATAAAACCATTCAACTAATCACATCTCATACGGCCTCGATCAATAATATAAATCCATTCAACTAATCACATCTCATACGGCCTCGGCCAATAATATAAATCCACGCAAATAACACATTCTTATACGTCACTTTAACGCAATTCAACAAAACAAATAAGCATAGGTACTAGATTCACAACTAGCCAACCAACTATATCAATATAAAATTCCATTCAGACATTTTAACAAACACCTTGTATACGTAATATAAAACCCATCATTATTCAACAATAATTTATCCAATTCTATCAACATCCATAATAACACATAATCAACACATAAAACACAACCCATCAATATTCTCATTAATCCGAAATTAAAAGACTAAGTCCTCAACTACTCCAAAATCAAATAAGTGAATTAAACGTACAACAAATAAACCCAATTATCAATTTAAGAACATAATTAAGATAAAAGGCAAAAACCCCCCAATTTATAATAAACACAAAACCAAAACTTAACATACACCCTCGTCTAGGCGTAATGGATAACCCCCGTTACCTTAGAGCGTAGAGGAGAAGCTTCCAGTATGAACCCGCTAACGTGGTTTATTATTCTTCTTCTTCTCTCTTTTCTCTCTTGTATTTTGCTGGTTTTAGGTTTTAAGAATTGGAAGTGGCCTGATTTTTTTTTTAGAAAAAACTGTTTTTAGATAGTTTGTGGAAGCGAACTATTTGGTCCCCAAAGTTCTAAAAGTTAACTCTTAATCCAAAAATATTGTTTTACTACTCAAAAATAACAAATCTTTAGAAACAAATCTATTGGGTCCTTTTTATTAGTAAAATTAGTAACAGGTTTTTAAAATAAAGTTTTTCAGAAGAGTTTCGATTTTTGGCTAAAAATTAGTGAGTTACCGGTTTTTTATAAAATTTTGTATAAAACATTTGGATAAATTAAATCATAAATAAAACCAATAAAAATAGTGCATGTTACAATTAATGATTCTCAAAACCTCAAAAAACAACACACACACACACACACACACACACACACACACACATACTTATTTTCATAACCTAAAAAAAGAAGCTACAAAAACTTATTTTGAAAACCTTAACAAACCCATTAACTATAACTTGTTAAAAAGTACAACTATGGATGCAGTTATCCGTATCGACTTTTACCAATGCCCGAAAAATCCAATCTTTTGTATGCTTAATGAGAATGTAGCTTATGGGCATGAAGAGTTGTTGTGTGTTGGCATTGGATTTGTTGTAGAGGGGAAAATGCTTATTACTAACGAGCAATGTGTGCGAAACTGTCGAGATGTGACTGTGAAAAAGAGGGGGTCGGATGTTTTGTATGTCGTGACGGTGTTACACGTCGGCAACGACTGCAGTTTGGGTAAAATGCTACTCCTGTTTTGGCATTTTTTATAATAAATTTTATTGAGTTGTTTTGAGTATTATAAATTTGGGTTTTAAGTATTTAACAAACCCCTTATTTTATTTGTTCTGGTAGGATAGACTTGCTTATCAAACGAGAAGAAATACTACTAGTTTGGCATTTTGAATATAAAAAATAATTATTGAGTTGTTTTGAACAAAAAACATAGGATTTGTAGAGTTGGAAAAGATTAGGGCTTTCTGTATTTAACAAACCCTTACTTTATTTGCGGTGCTAGGATAAATAAGCTTATCAAACAAGAAATGGTTTATTTAGTACTAGTACTGTTTCAAAAAGCACGCTTTGTAGTAAAAATAAGCTCGATTTAAAGCTCGATAAAAGCTTAAAAAGCCCTCTTTTCTGCTTTTTAGTCCGCTAAAAGCTTACGCTTTTTACACTTTTAGCATAGCTCTTGCAAAAACGCTTTAGCTAAGATTTTGCTTTTTAAAATACTGTTTAGTAGTAATGTCACCTAAAGAGTTTTTCCAAGAGTTATGCTAAAAGAGTAAGAAGCGTAAGCTTTATCGGTGTAAAAAAGCGGAAAATTGAGCTCTTTCCATGTTTTTTAAGCCTTGAAATAAGCTTTAATCGATCTTTTCAGCTTCGAAGCGCGCCTTTCAAAACAGTGAGAAATATACAGCAAGAGTACTAATGATTGTAGGGTGTTACACATTGGCTATGATTATGAATTATGATACAAGTATAAAGAAAACCAGTACTAGTATTTTGCAGTGTTTTAAAAAGTGTAAACTCAGCCAAAGCGTTTTTGCAAGAGCTACGCTAAAATCGTAAAAGAAGCCTAAGCTTTATCGGCATGAAAAACAGGAAAGTGGGCTTTTTTATAGTTAACTTTGTCATTGTGTTGTTTAAGCAAATCTTGCTTTATAGAGTTACAAAGAATTTAGTGTTTTATTTATCAGATAAACCCTAACTTTATTTGCGGTGGAAGGATATGATATGCTTATCGAATAAGAATAACTGGTTAGTTTAGTACTAGTAATATACAACAGAGTACATATATATTTGAAATTCTTAATTTTGGTTAAAATTTTGTACATAGCCTTGCGAGATGGCTAAGGAAAAAAGTATTATGCAGTGTTTTCAAAGGCGAAAACTTAACTGAAGCGTTTCTGCAAGAACTATGCTGAAATTAAAAAAAAGTGTAAGCTTTATCAGCTTAAAAAGCGGAAAATCGAATTTTTTGTTCTTGCTTCTCAAAGATTTGATTCGAGTTTTTTCCCTTCAAAGCGAGCTTTTCAAAACAGTGGTATTTTGGCATTTTAAATTTCATTTTTTTAAATTTTGGAAGTAGTTAAGTGGTTTGAAAATCCTGCTTCGTAGATTTGGAAAGAAATTAGGATTTTATGTATTTTGGGGCCTCACTTATTGAAACAAACCCTAACTTTGCTTGCGGTAGCCGGTAGGAGATGATATGCTTATCAGATAACAAGAAATGTTTACTTTAGTAGTAATATACAGTAGAGTACAAATATTTTAAATTTCTTCATCTGGATTGAATTTTTTTCTAGCCTTGCATAGGAAGAAAATTAAGAACCATGGTTGTGATAAGTTATGTCCTACTCTGAATTTTCTCTTGTGACTTTGAAAACGATGTTTTTCCTCGTAATTAAAAGTTACTTTAGTGATTTTAGACTGCATTGCTTTTGGTTTCCAACCTTAAAGGCTCTACCTTCTAGTTTTTTGGGATGAAAATGTGCATAGCCTTTGGATGGTTTAATCTTAATCTCATTTTCATATAAGACATCTTTAAACCGCGGCCAAATAAGCTCTTAATACTTTACCTGATATCATATAATTTGAGACCAAAGTCATTGGCTTTTAATTTGGAAATGTAGTTGATTGTATCCTTCTAGGGTCTGATTAGACATGACATGGACCTGCTTATTCTGACTTTTGAAAATTATGAACTGGAGAACATGTTAGGTGGATAAAACCAGCGTTTTTTATGTTTTATTTTTGTTCTAGATTAGTGGTTTGTGACGCTTTATCTCACGTTCTCTAAATGGGATCCTTGGAGCTGATTGCTGTAAAAGGTTGCAGTACTTGCTTTTATTTGGCTTTTATGTTGATTACGAGTCGTCTGCATATTAGTACTCTGGTATTTGGCAATATACATGAGAACATTTGAAAGGTTATTTTGCATGTGGGTAATTTCAGTTTAAGAGTGGACACCTGGACTTTAGTTCAACAATTACAACTTTTGGTTACTTTCTACTCGTACTTTGGAGATGGCCCCTGCGAGATGATTTAATTTGACTTCTGTAAATGTCAGAAAGTTTGGCAAAAATGGGTTGGTAAATCCGTAAATATCATATATCAGTGTAGCAGTCTGTTACCTAAAAATTATACTATCCCATTCAAGCTGTACTTAGGTATCCTTTGCAAAAGTTCTTGTCAAGTTTTCAAGACCGTGCATTTACTTGGTTTTTCCATTTGAAATTGAAAAGAAGGTATTAAAAATTTATCTAAACTTGTAATGACGTAAAAAGTTAATTGTTTTTATTTGCCAATCTCAACTTCTAATCAAAGGAGAATGGTAGTGAACTTGATTATATGCTTCTTCTTTTTTCTTGTTTAGTCAATCCTTAATTCTTGACATATGGTTTACTTGTTTGTTGTTGTCAAAATCTTCGTAAAACATATTGTTATTCAACTCCCCATGTACTTGTAGTGATCTTAACAATTGGTAAATAAACTAATTTCCCGAGCTTATTAATGGGCATCTTTATACGTTTCCATACCATATAAGGCATTTTTCTATTAAGATTCTGAACCAATTTTTTCGCTGTGGTACCACTGTTGGCTTAAAAATACAAAGGACAAGTAGAATTTTCGATCAAATCATAGAAATATATGGCTGCAGTCATTTTTTTTTTCATTTAGTATTTCCAAATTTACGTAGTGCATTTGACTGGTCTATTCAAATTAAAGGTGCATGTATTAATCCAAGTTCATATCCTCTAACCTCCCCTCTTGGTTTATTATTTTCCATAATGTTACAGCTATGCTTGGGGTTGAAAGTGAAGATTTTTGGAAAGATTTACCCCATTTAAATCTTGTAAAAGATCTTCCAAATTTGTGCGTTTTAGCTGTGGGGTACCGAAACAGTGATGTTAATTTATGTGTGACTCGAGACATTATTCGTAGCCTTGAGTGTCGTCAGTATTTTGCTGAGTCTGCGAAACTCCCTGTTTTAAGAATACACATCTTTCAAGGCTGGAGGTTCGGGTGGGCTAGTTTTAAACGATAAAGGGGAATGTGTTGGTATCATAACAGATGAGAATTAGGTGGTACCTGCTTCTCTAGCCAAACGCTTTGTGGATATTTGTTCAAAATACGGGTATTATAGTGGTAAATACAATTCCATGCTAAATTTGAGTTACAAGTTATCTTTATATATGTATCTATACTATTAGTTTATGTATAGACCTCTTATGAGGCCTTGAAACAAATAATTTACTAAAACCCCTCTAATTTTACAAATTACAAAATATGCACAACTCCTATATGAAAAGTAACTTCCCATATTTATTAACCGTTCCTCCCTATAACTGTTTTCTTCCACTCAATTCTGTCTCTCTTTTCAATACTTCTTTCTCCTTGTTTGTAAAAATTTTCCTAGAATCCAAAATACTCAAAACCCAGGGAATATACAATAAAACAAAGCAGTGTATACCGATTTATTTCTTAAGAACCAGAGAGCTATGGGCAACTTACTTTATGCTAATTTATATGATTTTTTCAATGTTGGTTTCGGCTGTAGGGATTTCAATTTTATTATCGTATGATTTGTTTTACACGTTACACCAACGCATCGCGTGGGCACGCCGCTAGTATAAGTTTATATACAGTAAGGCAATTGTTCTGCAGGATGCCCTATTCTTAGAATTGGGTGGCAGAAGTTGGAAAATTCTTATCTGAGAAGTTTTATGGGTGTAAAAAACCAAAAAGGGGTGCTGATAACTTCATTGAAAAAACATTCTCAAGAGGCTGAACAGTTCCTGGTCAGATGTACTACCAAAGATAGATGGAAAGGAAGTCGATATCAATGGAACAGGTAAGTGTTGTGTTGGAATTGTCCCACATCGTTTAGCCATTGATAAAGCCAATGATTGATATATGCCACTCTCCTTCCTTACTAATGGGTTTTTTAGTGGGGAATGGACGGGCTTTTACATGGTATCAGAGCCAAAGGCGAATTGTCCCACATCGTTTAGGCTAGACAGTTTGTATGATGGGCCACCTACACCCAATTTGTCGATTGCAGTCGTTGGGCTTATCGGAAATTGACCAACCCACGAGTGAGGGGGAGTGTTAGAATTGTCTCAAATCGTTTAGGCATTGATAAAGCCGGATTAATATATGCCCCCTTCCTTACTAATAGGCCTTTTAGTGGGGAATGGACGGACTTCTACATGTTTTTTACTATTTGGAGTCGATCTAGGGGAAAGTAAGATATTTGCCACACTACCTTATTTGCTTTCAAAACTTTTTATGCCCCTATATAAATTCATACACCTGTTTTCCCCTGCTTTGGGTACTTCCGTTAATGTACTTATTCAATTGTAGATGCTAAGTTTTATTTTGTAGTTTGTAATAAAGATAAACTTAACCCTAAATTTTCATAAAAAAATGACTTTCTCAAATAAGTAATCTATATGCTCGAAAGGACTTTCAACAGAATAGATTTGCAAAGGAGAGTCCGTAACATCTTTTTTTTAGTTTGTAACTTTTATACATACACTAGACACCCTTTGATACCATACATAGTGAGTTCTGCTTTTTATTTAGGTTTGTGGTGACTGGTGATCCAAGGTAGAAAGTATATTGTAAATATTACCGGCTTTTCTGAAATGATTTAAAAGCACGTAATTTATCTTAGAATGTATTGATTAGAAAGAGTACTATGCAGATTATAAATTAATACAGCTGTATTTGTTAATGAAATTGCCATTAATTGAAATGTCAGGGGTTTTATTTGAAGTACAGTTGTCATCTATTGAATATGTTGGCATATTCTTACAGAGTGCCGTTGTATTGTATGGTATGTATTATGCATATACATGTAATAATAGGTACATGAGTAAAATGGCATGGTAATTCTACTTTATTTGCTGCTATAGTTGTAGTATTTTGGTGTAAAATTCCGTGGGCTTTTAAAGTTGTGGGTTTTTCTTTGCAGTTGTTCTTCAATCTTCCCATAGAATAGATTTCGAGTACCTGATATCAAATAAGCATGTGGGAGATAAAGTTAATTTGGATATACTGACGTGTTCTCCACATGGTCATATACCTAAGAGCTGCAGTATAGATCTGAATCAATTTGTTCGAAATGTTCCTTTGGAACTGAATCCAAAAGCCCAAAGCTATTACATGATTGGTGGTCTAGTTTTCACAAACATTGATTATGCTGCGAACTTAAACCTATGAGCCCTGCAAACCTCAGGAAGAATACCAGCATAGCGTTGTACTTTCGGGAGTCTTTCCTGATCCAGTTAATGATGGTTGTTCTGGAAGGAAGAAGGATGTCGTGGTGGTGGGTTTCAATGGAAAACCTGTGAAAAACATCTATTGTTTGGCCAGAGATGTAAAAAGTTGCAGGGATGTGTGTCTTGTATTTAAGTTGGCTGATAAAGAGGTATGAGCCTAACCGTAGAAAGAAATTATTAATTGCAAGACATTTTGTTTCTCCACCTGATAAGTTTCTTCTTCTTATACTGTGATTTTAATTGTCCTATGCAGGTTTTGGTCCTCGACAAGAAGAAAGCTTTTGAGTCAAATTCATACATTCTCGAAAGACTCAATATACGATCAAGGTTTTCAGCTGATCTCAAGCCTTTGATCTCAATGAAATGATTTGCAACTCCACATCCTTCTGAAATGTAATTTTGTGCCAATCACATCATCATATGCTTTAGAATTTACTGTCTCTTGGATTGTAAGGTTTTGTCTACATTCATCTTGTCTGTAAGGTTCTGTCGACGTTCTTCTAATCATAACATAGAAGTGGGTATTTAAGATGAAAGGCATGAAGTACTATCATTCGTGGAAATGACTACTTATAAGTTGTAACTTTTCATTTTAACAATGATGAAATATTATCCACAACTGGTGCCTACGATTAAAGAGCTGTGCAAATAATATTATGTTTTGTGAAAGGAAAATTGTTTTTCCGAGGCACGTTCTGCATTTATCGTTATGTTACTGTCTAGTGATTATGTAAATCCTATATCTGGCCGTTTAAATCTTTCTTCGATGCGACCTGATGGTTGTTCAGAGCCAGATTTAGGACTGAAAACCCATGTTGTGTATGGTCACCCAATAGAGCTGGGGAGACGCGACTCTGTGACGAAACTTCATGACAATATTTCCGATGCGTACCCATTATTTTTTAAAAAAAAATCGGTTCTATTATTGTTTTCCCCCGCAGTGGCTAATTTCCGTGCATTGATTTACGTTATGTGAAAGGAAAATATGCTTATTTATATTTGAACTTCTTAGCCTTGGTTGGTTGCAAATTCCAAGGTCTGGTTTTTAGCTAAAAAACTGAACTGCACTTGGTTGACCGGCTTAAAATCCTAGTTTTTCAGGTTTTTCGGCCTGAAAATTACTGCAAGTGTCAAGCTGGACGAACATAACTATTTTTCGAAAATGAAAGTTCCAGCTAATTTTCTTAAAATCCGCAGCCAAACAAGGTCTTCTGTATTGAAAAGGCACCACATTATGGTGGCTCTTTTCCATATAAAAGAGCCTATGGACGACTGTAAGGTTTTAAGCCTTGTTTGGTTGCATTTGGTTGATAATATTAAACGCTTAAAAACTACTAAGTAGAAGTTAGCTAGGTGAAACTAGTTTAGTTTCTAATCTAAGAGAGTCCACCTTATTTTCTCAAAAGATGCAACCAGGCATAGAGGGGTAAGTCGGCACAGACCGCTGAAGCGGAGAGGGCTCCAGAGCAACAGACAATGTTGAGGAATTGCCAAAAGAATATGAAGCTGAAGATCATTACAATTTACCATGCTTGTAGTGAAACAAATATGGAATGAAAAAGATGTCATAGAAACAACACTTATGGAGATGCTGTTCATGACATTTTTCGTAGGCAAGATGTACCCGAATTAACCAGGTACCTAAAGGAGCACTGACAAGAATTTCACCACATCAGAAATTCCCTGTTGACTTTAGTTCTTTCTGTGTTTTGTTCCTTGGTTGAGAAGTTCAGTTGACGCTGACAAACAAACATATGTACAAAGTATAAAAATTACTTGTAGTTTTTGTTCTTCTGCATGCTTAGATCCTTATCTTCACCTGATCTTTACTTAACTAGGAAACCTTTCCTTTAATATATAGGCAGGGCCGGCCCTGACCTCAGCCACAACAGTCCACGAGCTTAGGTGCCGTCGGTCGGAGAGGTGCTGAATTTTTTATGTTTTAAAAAATAATCCTACATATATGCAGATTTTTATGTAATTTACATTTCCGTGTAATAATAGATGTATCTTACACCCATGGCGCAGCGGAAAACGCCCACGCTCCCTACGGGTCAAACGACCTCTCAATTCCAACATTGAAGCTAAACCAACACAGCCAATGTATTACTTACGCCATTATTGTTGATGTTTATTACGTTAAACTCATTTTTGACTGTTTGCATTTTCATTTCAATAAGACTTCTTTGAGGTGATTTATTTTTACCGGGGCTTAGGTGCCCAAATCATAGGGCCGCCCATGTATAGGAGTATGGCAGCATGAGAATATATCTACATGTCTGCCACAAATCGTACACCGACAGTAGTTCAATGCTCCACGTTCCGCCTAACATCAGCTTAAATACGGAAATTCTGTCATTGCGCTTACTTTAGTGTGAAATCCCGATAGTTCTCTATAATTCGAGGTGTATATACTTTGAGTTTGAGAAATACACGAGCTCTTTTGACCTGACAGAAACATTTTTGATGTAAAAGAGTTTGACTGATGATTTGAATAATATTTAATGCAAGTTTGTTACTATCACCTACTAACAAACAATCTCCCTACTTAATTAGAACTTAGAAAACGAAAATCTCAAAAGTGAAAGGGTAAATTAAATGGTAAGTTATTGGTCGATATAGTAAATTTGAATAAATGAACACTCCGTCTAATTTTCAATAAAATTAAACTCATAGCACCCGTAATAGCTATATTATTTCACTTGTTAGATTAAAATTGCTAGCTAACAAATAAGTTACGGTTCACATTAGCTATATATGTTATAATAGTCATTAACTTTAACATTATTAAAAATTATCAAATTTAAAAGTGTTTTAGTGGATGATCTGCCAAAACAAGTTGACATGTTACCATAATTGATCATTTCTACAAAAAGTAGTAGATAACCTTCTTAAAATGACAAACTAATATGCAAGTGTCATTTAAAAAGCATTTAATTAATTATGATGCAACATTTAACGAGAAAAATTTACAAAATTAATCTCGTACACTTGTATCATTCAGTGATGTCCTTTCAATTGGAAAAATCAATACCTCATCCGTCTTATAATAATAATTCAATTTGTTTTTTTTGCCATGTCGTGAAATTGGGTCTGGGTTTGACCATGCTAATTATCTCTATATGTAGTTGGGATTATTATTCATTTGTTTAATTATATGATTATTAAGTCGAGTAATAATAAGTCAAATTTCTTAATACTACTGTGTAAATATTATATAGTACTACATCTGTCCCAAAATATTAGAAATTTATGTATTTACGTGCAATTTTTACCGACAAATAACTCATATCTAATTTGTCGAAATCAAATTTTTCAAAAGTTAATCACATTGTTCAAATGTTAAACTATACGAACAAATTTTAAAATTTTATATTTTGACAATTTAATCAGAAGATATTTACCGGTTAAAATTGACGTCGGATGCAGAAGTAATTTGGTTTACATTAAAGGTACACATGGACTTTGTCGGATTCATCCCATTGTTATGAATGTATACGTTTTTTGCTAACTTGAATAATTTAAGACAACATGTGTATAATATTAGTTTATTTGTTGGCTTCTTACGAGGCCTTGAAAATTGTTTATTTCGTTACACAAATTCTATACATACACCGAATAACATTAATGTAAATTCGGTGAATTAAGTTTTAATGTGTGTAATACACTAAAAACTCAACACGTATATATGAACTCAACAACAAGTATTCTAAAATTAATTCAAAATTGAAACTAAAAAATTTCCGATGTGGTCAAAGAATAAATAAAAATATCAACGGTACTTAAAACGATACTTAATTTGTCGTACCGGTTATTTGAAAAAACGTACCGTATCTGTAGCTAAGGTGTGTATGTATGCAGCTCATGTGTTGAGACAAAATAAATATTTTCTCATACTTTTTTGTTAGCCCTAGAATCATATTATTTTCTTTATCTAATGGCTAAAAAAAAATTAGAGTAGCATATCCTAATATTATTTTTAGGACACCAAAATTGGATCCCTTGTGAGCAGTGTATTTGGTTTTGAACAGTCACAACACTTGAACGAATGGTTGTGTACTTTTAATGAAAAGGTTCATTTCAGTCTTAATTGTATATAGACGATTATATTTCGAAAAATTGTTTATTTTGTTCCACAAAATTCATTCTAACAATTTTCAGAAAAAAAAGTTCATTACATACAAACCATTTTCTGGAAAAAAAAAAAACGCATTATTTACATAGCATATTGTGAGTATAAAGTGTGTAATATCAATACTGATTCGTCATGCGATTGATTTGGGGCTTCCTATTGATTTTGTATCGTGAGAAACTTACGTCTATACAAATCCAGAAGTCGTGGAGAAATAAGTTTTAAGTAGATAGTTTCGACTCGACTTGATATGGACTTGTTACTATAATTTTGGTAACTCGTGTAAGTTTAACTAATTGCATTTATAGTTTAATCATGTTTGCATTTTTCCTTGTTTGATTTGATTTTTAGTGTATTATACCGATTCCTCGATATAAAATTACCAACAAATTTAAAATTCATCATACACCCCTATTTAATGAGTATTGTTATTTACAAATTATGAATATCATTAATATTTAAGGGTTATAAGACTATCTTAATTTTGATACAAATATTTGTTATTCCTACCAACTCTCACCAAATGTTTTTAGTTTCAATGAAAAAAACTAACCCGGTTACTACTATAGAATCGATGTAGTATTTTTCTTTTATAGTTACACAAATTCAAAATAACAGTAATAAAATAACTTCATAACTTTTACACATTTATTTTTTGAAAAACTTTCATTTAAATTAATACATCAACAAAATGAAATAATTATCAATTAATTTTTACTGTAAGAAAGTGGAATTCGGATCCTCTATCCGTTCTTTTATACCTCAGTCCGTATCCTCTTAAATAATTTTCCTCCAAATTTGAATTTTTACAACTTAGTTTTACCTGTTTATGAACTTTTACAACATATTGTAGACAAATTTCATAATATTTGTAAAATAATATTGATCCAAATAAAATAAAAAACTAACTACTCCATGTAATAAAAACAATTATTGCAAGTCCTAATTGTAGCATACTCTAGACATCCGTTCCTATTTAATTTTCCATTAAGAAATTACGTGTAATTTTGACCGGCCAATAATTTGTATCAAAATTGTCGGAATGAATTTTTTTAAAAATTGATCATATAGTTCAAATGTTAAATTTTATAATTAGATTTTAAAAAAAATCATTTTAACAATCTTGATACAAGTTATAATTCGATCAAAATTGCACGTAAATTCTAAATTCGTAGTGAATAATTAAATGGTAACATTTTTTTTTTAGTACTAAATTTCAATTTTTTTGAGTAAACATTTTTTGGTTTAAAAACAGGACCACAGGAAATACGAATATCCGGATTCAATAAATTCGTGTCTTACCAAAATCAACGCAAATTATATGAAAATTACTACCGTTGGATTAGCTTGAAACTTTTTTTTTTTTTTTTTTGAATTAATAAATTAATATTCATAAATACAAATATTACAGAAATCAACTTTTAACAGAGAGAGAGAGAGAGAGAGAAAACAGAGAAAAGAGAAAAGGGAGAGAAGAGAAGAAAAGAAAAGAAAATAACCCTCTTTTCTATCTCTTTCTCAATCTCATTTCCATAATTTCACAATAAATATTTAATCTATTTTCTCATTTGAGTATTATTACCATTTGCATAATTTAGCACAAAATATTTGATCTTTTCTGTGTTTTCTCATTTGGGTATTTCTAAGAAATTCCCAATTACGTAATTTAGCCCAAAAAGGTTTGATCTTTTTTGTGTTGTCTCATTTGGGTATTTGAGAAGAAATTCCCAAATTGCATAATTTAGCCCAAAAAGGTTTGATCTTTGTTGTGTTTTGATCATTTGGGTGTTTCTAATATCAATTAAAAAAATAAAATAGAAATGGATTTAGATACAATAGAGTGTATATCATCATCAGATGGGATGGAAGAAGAGGATAATAATAATCAGATGCAATATACAATGAAGGTGCATGGTAACAACAATGGTGTGGTCTCACCTGCTGCTACTAGTGTTCATGAATTGCTTGAATGTCCTGTTTGTACCAGTTCTATGTACCCTCCTATTCATCAGGTATTTTTTTCCCCTTTTTTTTATGTTTTTTTTTAAAAAATTTATGCATGTATGTATGTCTTTAGTGTGTTTGTTTCAGTTTGTTGTGTTTTTTTTGTGGTGGGTATTTGTTTTGATGAAATGGGTTGGGGAAAAATTAGGGGTTTGTGGCGGAATTAGAAATGTTTCCTTTTTTTCGTAATAATGGGCTAAAATTTGATAAAAAATTCAAGATACATGGTAAAAGATCGAGTTTTTATTATATGGCGAGTGCTGAGTATCCTTTTAGCCTGCTAGTGTGCATGAATTGCTTGAATGTCCTGTTTGTACTAGTTCTATGTACCCTCCTATTCATCAGGTATTTTTTTATGTTTTTTTTTAAAAAATTTATGTATGTATGTATGTATGTATGTCTTTAGTGTGTTTGTTTCAGTTTGTTGTGTTTTTTTGTGGTGAGTATTTGTTTTGATGAAATGGGTTGGGAAAAAATTAGGGGTTTGACCCGATGGTGGAATTAGAAATGTTTCCTTTTTTTCGTAATTATGGGCTAAAATTTGATAAAAAATTCAAGATACATGGTAAAAGATCGAGTTTTTATTATATTGGGAGTGCTGAGTATCCTTTTAGCCTACCAGTGTGCATGAATTGCTTGAATGTCCTGTTTGTACCAGTTCTATGTACCCTCCTATTCATCAGGTATTTTTCCCCCTTTTTTTATTTTTATTTTTAAAATTTATGTATGTATGTCTTTAGTGTGTTTGTTTCAGTTTGTTGTGTTTTCTTGTGGTTTTATGTGGTGGGTATTTGTTTTGATGAAATGGGTTGGGGAAAAATTAGGGGTTTGACCCGGTGGCGGAATTAGAAATGTTTACTTTTTTTTCGTAATTATGGGCTAAAATTTGATAAAAATTTCAAGATACATGGTAAAAGATCGAATTTTTATTATATGGGGAGTGTTGAGTATCCTTTTAACCTGCTAGTGTGCATGAATTGCTTGAATGTCCTGTTTGTACCAGTTCTATGTACCCTCCTATTCATCAGGTATTTTTCCTTTTTAAAATTTTTGTAGTATTTTTTTTTTTCAAATTGATGTATGTATTTTAATGGGTGATATCCAATTTCATTTGTTTATTGTGGTTTCGTTTGGTTTTATATGGTGGGTATTGGTATTGATGAAATTTGTTGGGGAAATATTAGGGGTTTGACCCGGTGGCGGAACTAGAATTGTTTTTTTGTTCATAATTATGGGGTGCTGAATGGCTAAATTCGGAAAAAAAAAAAACAAGTTACCTGGTTAAAGATCGGTTTTTTTCTCAATATGGGGAGTGTTGAGTACCTTTTTAGCATACTACTAGTGATCATGAATTGCTTGGATGTCTTGTTTGTACTAGTTCGATGTACCCTCCTATTCATCAGGTGTTTTTCCCGTTTTTTGATTTTTTTTTGGTTTTTTTGTCAAATTTATGTATGTCTTTTAATGGGTTTGTTTCAGTTTATTGATCTACTACTGTGTTTTTGGAGAAACAATTGTATGAACCTGGTTCACTATGTTTTAGGATGTGCCAACCAACCAGATTTTTTTTGTTTTGTTTTTATTTTTAATTAATTTAATGGTAGTTATTTTCGGGTTCATCAATATATGTGTTGGACTTTTAGTGATTGGCATACCCTAATACTCAGTACACCGGTATGTGGTTTTATGTGGTAGGTATTGGGTTTGATGAAATGGGTTGGGGTAAAATTAGGGGTTTGATCCAGTGGTGGAACTGGAAATGTTCTTTTTTTCCTTGTAATTATGGGGGTGCTGAAAGGCTAAAATTGATAAGAATATTCAAGATAGATGGTAAAAGATCGTTTTTTTCTCAATATGAGGAGTAGCCTGCTACTATTGTGCATGAATTGCTTGAATGTTGTGTTTGTACCAGTCCAACGTACCCTCCTATTTATCAGGTCTTTTCCTTTTTTTTATGTGTATATATGTGTGTGTGTGTGTGTATGTATGTCTTTTAATGAGTTTGTTTCAGTTTATTGTGTTTTTGTGTGGTTTTATGTGGTGGGTATTGGATTTGATGAAATAGGTTGGGGACAATTTGGAAGTTTGGCTATTTGACCCAGTCCAGTGGAGGAACTAGAACTGTTTTTCCCCTGTAATTAGGGGGTGCTGAATGGATAAAATCGATAAAATAAATAAATAAAAATATCAAGGTGCCCTTTTTACCTACTACTAGTGTGCATGAATTGCTTGAATAGTTGAATGTCCTGTTTGTATTAGTTCTATGTACGGTACCCTGTATTTTAATGGGTGAAATTCAAATTTACTTGTTTAATGTGTGGGTAATTATTTTTTTGTGTGTTGGTTTATGAGGTGAGTATTGGATTTTATGAAATGTGTTGTAATGAGTTGTATTAGTTTAACAAGTTAGTCCATTTTATTGGTTTACTATGTTGTTATATAGTTTTATGAGGTGGGAATTAGATAGGTTGGGAAAAGGTTGGGGCTTTGGCCTTTCTTTATTGTTTTTTTTAATTATGTTTTTATGATGTGCTTGGATTTGATGAAATGGGTCAAATCCATTCGGAAATGATTGTGTTGGAATGGGAAACTGAGTGCTAATTGGTTATGAAATCTTAGGGTTCTGGAAAAACTTTACTGTGAAAATTTTGTTTTCAAATTGGCATAAACCCTATATTTTTAATGGGTTTGGTCCAGTTTATTGGTTTATTATGTTTTTATGAGGTTGGTGTTCGATTTGATGAAATGGCTGGGGGAAAATTGGGGGTTTAGCCTTTTTTTTAAGATTGTGTTTTATGATGAGATATTGATGAAATGGCTCAAATTTGTTTGCCAAAATTTGTGTTGGAATGGGAAATTGGGTACTAATTGATTGTGAAAAATTAGGGCTCTGAAAAAAAATGGTTGTGGAAATGGGTGGTTTTATGAGGTGGTCATTAACTTTGATGATATGGGTTGGGGTAAAATGAGGGATTTTGGTCCTTCTTTGTGCATATATAATTTTTTGGATGTGATTTAGTAACCTGTTATTATGTTTTCTATGTTGTTTCATGGGAAAGAACCCGGTTTACTATAATTAAGGGTGCCAACCAATCAAATTTATTAATTTTAATTTTGAACTAATTTTAGATGAAGTGGTTATATGATTTGATGAAATGGGTTGGGAAGAAATTGGGGTTTGACAAGTGATGCTGATAGGTTTAAAATGGGCCAGAGACTCAATATAGTTGGGGAAAATTGCATGAGAATGGAAATTGGTTGACAATTGGTTATGCAAAATTAAGGCTTTGGTAGCTGGTGTTGACTGTTGATATGCATGAGAATGTATTGTTTTTGAGGGCATTCGTAACTGGTGTTGTTTGGGGTGAAATAGGAAATTGAGTTAGAATTAATTTTGCAAAATATGAGTCTTGCGTTACTGGTGTTGATATGGGTGTTAGGAATTTTGGAAAAAATTGGTTCGGAAATAAACTGTGGTTCTGATAACTGATGTCAATAGGGGGGTGAAATGAGGATGAGGACTTTGGTTTGAAAATTAGCCAATTAGTAAAGTTGGATCTGTGAAGAGACTAATTCAGTACTGGTCTAGGTCACGGATGTCTATAGTTAATTAATGGGATTAAAAAACAGCATAAATGTTATAATGTCTTTCAATTTGAAGCAATTGGCAGAGAGAGATTGATAAACTTTACGCCCCTTTTCTTTTTGTATTGGCACTGAAAGCTTTGCAGTAGAGTTGAATGTATATAAATATAACCCGTTGTAGTTTTATTGAAATAAAGAGGAGATACTATCTTTTGGGTCATGGAGATACTATCTTACTTCAACTAATCCAGATGCTATCTTACTTAATAGACAGTTACAGAATAAATGAGCACCAATTTTTCTATCCTTTTAGTCTTCATAGTTGAAACTTGAAACTAATCTAGACTTGAAGATTTGGGAAACATGTCATGTCTCCATCTAGACAGATTTTGAATGATGGGTGTTTGTAGCGTCTGTTTTTGTTTCCTTACTACATCCAAAAGTTGAATATTTGTTTAAGGTTTTTTCTCTTAGAACATTTTATCTTATTTAGTCTACTTGATTGCGTCTTTTAAGCTCTACATATTTGCTTAAATTTGAACTACATTTGGTTGGTCAACTCAATATCGGTGTTTTTTATTTGGTATGTTGGCCTGAAAAGTGAGAAGCTTTAAGCCAGATGAACCCAAATTTTCTAAGAAAATACAGCCTATTTGCTTTAAGGCTGCTAACCCGATAAGCTTTTTGACAGTGGTAGTTTATTATCTTTTCCTTTTTTTTTTTTTTTTTGAGCACCCAATAACTGGTAGTATGGTTTGGTACACTATTGTATGATTTGATTTCAATTGTATGTACATAGGCAAAAAAGTTAGCAATTGCTTACTACACTTACATGTTTTTTTTTATCTTTTGATTTTGTAGAAAGTTCCAATCAAACCTCATTTCATTTTTTCCTTATTTTTCTTTTTGCAGTGTCACAATGGCCACACACTTTGTTCCACCTGTAAAACCCGTGTCCATAACAGATGCCCAACATGCAGACAAGAACTTGGTGATATTCGGTGCTTAGCTCTTGAAAAAGTAGCAGAATCACTTGAACTTCCATGTCGTCATTATTCCTTGGGTTGTCCTGAGATATTTCCGTATTATAGTAAACTCAAGCATGAGACACAGTGCAATTTTCGACCTTATAATTGTCCATATGCTGGATCTGAGTGTTCTGTAACTGGGGATATTCCGTTTCTGGTTACCCATTTGAGAGATGACCATAAGGTGGATATGCATACTGGTTGTACTTTTAATCATCGATACGTAAAGTCGAATCCTCGTGAAGTGGAAAATGCAACGTGGATGCTCACAGTAAGTATGACTTATTATCTCAATTTTCAGCTTTAGTATGTTCATATGATTTGAACTTTGGTTCATTGTTAATACCTTTAACATTGTCTCCCATTTCTAGTTATAGGCACGGACTCTTTCAAACTGACGAATCACGTTGTGCAGCTCATTAAAGTTTGTCTTTGATTTGTGTAGTTAGTATACATCTATGTGATTGACGGTTTTTACTTTTAGGACCCTTGAGAATTTTCTAGGTAATAAATGCCTCTGGTTGGTAAAATAGCTTGTAGTTATATACTGAATCTAGAAGTCACAGGGTTCTCTCTTTCCCTTCCCTTTTTCAAGTTTTGGCCTCATTTGGTGGTTAATGCGATTTTCTGTGAAGATTGAATAATGTGCTTTTTTTTAGACGAATAATACTATATCTGCTCATAGTTTGTATTGTTTATGTGCCTTTTGTAGTTCAAATATAATTTCTAGCTTCAAAAAATATCACTGTTGATTGGAATGCTTTCGTTCATATATGACCATACTTTCATTAGCTTTATATGTGTACTTTTTTAGCCTGACCCTATGAGTATCGTATAGTTCTTAGACGTTACAACATAAGGTTTTAATTTTGAACTACGAGGATTCCGCTCCCAGTCTTTTACCTCCATGGGAAAAGACTAATGGAAACTTCACTGTTCTCGTTATTTGAAAAAAAAAAAGTTACATTTAATAAGATTCACTACCCACTTAATCAAATCTCGGTGCAGATCAGTGTATGTAAGTAGCACTCTTTTGCCTCCCAAGGAGAGTCAAAAATACAAATAGAACCTGAAATCCTGAAAGAAGCTTGAAACACACTTTTCTCATTTGTATGTTGAATCAGGTATTCCATTGTTTCGGCCAATACTTCTGCCTACACTTCGAAGCGTTCCAACTAGGCATGGCTCCTGTCTACATGGCATTTCTCCGATTTATGGGTGACGAAAACGAGGCTCGGAATTACAGTTACAGCCTAGAGGTCGGCGCAAATGGGAGAAGACTCATTTGGGAGGGTACCCCTAGAAGTGTCCGCGACAGTCACCGGAAAGTTAGAGATAGCCACGATGGGCTAATAATACAGCGTAATATGGCACTCTTTTTCTCTGGTGGGGATAGGAAAGAACTTAAATTGAGAGTCACTGGGAGGATTTGGAAAGAGCAACAAAATCCTGATGGCGGTGTTTGTATTCCTAACCTCTGCATCGCCTAAGGATTTTATTTCTATTTTATTTTGAGGATTTGTGTTGTATTTTTTGTTTCCATGGTGGCTACTTCTGTTCTGTAATATAAACTGGGAATGGAATGTAATGCTGTTGTTATTGGTGAATTTTTTTTATTTGGTAAAGCTGTTGTTGTTGCTGGTCTATGACTATGTTTAAATGAAATGATAACCTTTTTACCAAAGAGATATACCTGCTATATGTTTTTAATCTGCAACTGTGTATAGCTCTGCTACTTTCGACTTTTTGTTCGTTGGAGCATAGCATA
This sequence comes from Primula veris, assembly GCA_963682055.1. Taxonomy (NCBI): domain Eukaryota; kingdom Viridiplantae; phylum Streptophyta; class Magnoliopsida; order Ericales; family Primulaceae; genus Primula; species Primula veris. The sequence continues at coordinate 6,404,497 of OY821750.1, read as the reverse complement.
TAATGATTATTATGATTTTTTATTTAATTTTTTGAAAATATATTATTATGATTAAGCACATAGTTTCTTAACAGAACAATTTTAGATCTATAATACTATACTCATCAATTGCTTGGGACGGTATCGTCTTGGAAAACTCATGAACTTGACCACATGTCGATGACTTGTCTCTTTTAAGTGGCTTTCATTATTTATTGTCATTTTTTACGATATTAAATTGATTCCGTAATAGGATTGTTTCTTCCCAATTGAATTTTGTTGTTACCCAATCGAAAATTTGAATGGCTTAAAACTAGATACAAACAAATGCACAGCAAAAGGGCTAAACTAAGGTTAGGAAATCAATAAGTTCCGTGGCATATTTGCTAGATCTGGGAAGTTAAAAATATAAAGAATATATGTATTTATACAATAAAAAAGATGTGTTGAGATTCAGGTGTAGGTTATCCATTAAAAAGATGTTCTTAGTGGAAGCATATGCAGCAGCGTCTTCTGTTTCATATAGTAGTTGTTAACAGTCATTTTTTATAGCTTTTATTATCTTATTTCTGCTTCTGAAATGAAAACTCTGAATTCAAAACTTTTTTCTTGATAAATATCGTAGACTACAAGAAAAGTAATCGACAACTTCTTGGATTTAGACCACTACTGTTATGAACTTTGAGAGAGCTTTTATGCATGGAGACATCTGTGAAAAAGGGAATTTATAATGAATCTTGTGCTGGCTCAACAACTGGTCAACTGGTATAATATGTTTAGATGCCCCTGCAAAATGATATTCGGCTTCTGTTCGAAGAAATGGACTATATGTTAATGATACTATTTGAGTGAGAAAAAATACATTCATAGTGCGTCACCTCTGTCAAAACAGAATGAAAATATTCCTGAACAGACAAAGAACAAATATATGTGATTTCCAGCATTTAAAAGAACAAAAAAAGATACCGTGAAGATAGGTAATATATATGGACAGGCACTTAGCGCGTAAGTATTACAATTCATGTTTTTATGCTGATGATTTATTAGTATGAACCTAATTAAACACCATGGGTGGTTGTTGCACAAAACACACCAAACCTAAACTTGGGTATGAGGATCTTGGTGTTCTTGCAGCAACTACACCTTGTAAGTCTAAGTAATATATGTAAATTCCCGGATATTAGATTTAAATTTTTAATATCCTTTACCTCTTATTCTGTTGCAGTTTTCAAGCCCAATTTTTCCTTTTCCTTTCTTTTGCTTACAAGTTGTCCAATTTAAAATCTAAAATGTTAACACTTTTTGTTTACTCAAGTAGAAATTTTAGGATGGATGACTAGCCAGATTAATTGCTTTAGAAACTACCGTCGAAAATCTAATGAACGTGATAAATGTTCATCTTTATTTTTTGGGGGTAGTTATTCCGGAAATAAGTTACGTTCAGTACGGGCTTGATGAGTAGATAAAAAGACCACTTGTTGCTCGAAAAAGAAAAAAACTTATACTCAAAAAAAGATGAAGTTACCTTTATCCAATAGTTACATCAATGGGCATACTAATTATGCTTGCTCTTATCAGATATATTGTATATTTGTTCTGTTTATGTATCATAGTGTCTAATAGATTATAAATATCGATAATTGCAGTCACAATAAGTGAAGTGCAAGCACTATTCGAGCTCTTCTTAAAGATAAGCAGTTCTATCTTTGACGATGGGGTCATTCACAAGGTATGTTATTGGAAATCCTCTAAATTAAAAAAACGACTGAAGCCCCGTTTTTTGTTATTGAGGTTGAAACAATTGTTCGCTTTTTGCAACACAAAGGACACGCAATAAAAAAAAAAAAAAAACACTTCAGAACCCAACACCACAAAAAAGTTACCTTAGTGAAGTTTTTTTTTTTAAATGTTTCAGCGAAGATATTCATGTTTTAAAGGATTGTTTGGAAGTTTCGGGTGAAATAATGAAATTTCTATTTGAAATTTCTAAGCTATCGAAAAGTGAATTGTCATTTCAACAGGAGGAGTTCCAGTTAGCACTTTTCAGAAACAGACACAAAAAGAATCTGTTTGCAGATAGGGTACGTTTTGTAACGATACATATATAACATTGTGTATGTTTTTTTATAAGAAAATTAAACTAAATCTTGTATATGTAGATATTTGATTTGTTTGATGTAAAGTGCAAAGGAGTGATTGAGTTTGGGGATTTTATTCGTTCACTCGGTATCTTTCACCCAGATGCACCTGTAACTGAAAAAATTTCATGTACGTGTGTTCTTTATCATTTATAAATGTTATTTGCGCGTTGAAGTATTCCTCAATGCAGGCAGTTGTTTGGTTGCAACTTTTAATCATTTGTTAATGGTCTCATCAAATTATTTACGAAAATATTGCTGCTGTTCCACTTAATCATTTTAACACTTTTGCAGTTGCATTTAGATTATATGATCTGAGAAACACTGGGTACATTGAGCAAGAAGAGGCAAGTAGACACACATTCATGCATATATATTTATGTGGTTCAGTGTTTTTTTTTAATCATTTTTTGTTTTTGTTCATGTCATAGTTGAAGGAGATGGTATTGGCCTTTCTGCACGAGTCGGACTTGGTTCTTTCTGATGAATTTATTGAAACAATAGTAGACAAGGTGCAGAACTCTTTTCGTTGAGAAACATTCCCGTCAAGGCGTTTACCTTAATTATCCTGCAAAAGAAAAGTTCGGTATTACCGAATACAAAACTTCCAATGCAATTTCCAGTCGAAGTTTTAATCTGTCAACTTTTGATGAATTTATTGTCGGAAACTTGAAAATAAAAGAAAATCATCGTATTTAAGGGGTTATTATAGCTTAAGTGGTATTACATAGAGATAAAAGATGAGATTTTCAACATTATGACCTTTATTTTGCTTCGATAAACGAATATATACTTTTAATTTTGGTAGACATTCAAACAAGTTGATAAAGACGGTGATGGAAGGATTGACCCCCCCGAGTGGAAAGAATATGTTTTGAAGAACCCGTCTTTGATCAAGAACATGACACTTCCATACTTAAAGTAAGTAGAAAAAACTACTGGAAATGTGTTTACTCAGTTTAGTTCGAATACTTCTTTCGAGCTCAAGTTATGGTTGTTCTTTTGCTTATAACTTATAAGTAGGAATATCTTTTTAATTTAGCTTAAATCCTGACGAGTCTTTGTTCTCTAATCTAGTCAAGTTAAAAGTTTTTAATCCAATTTTCTCTCTATCTTTATGGCATAGATCAGTTTACGCGTTTAAAAGCTGCATCCAAACAAGTGTTTTGTGCTATTTTGATTACTAATTTTTTTTTTCCCCTATGCGCAGAAATATAATAACTTTAGCATTTCCCAGCTTTGTTGTGAGCACCGATGAAGAATCTGAAATTTAAAATTTTGACAATATTTCAATGCAAGGTGCCAGTCTTGTTATTTTTTTATCGCTTTATCATCGGACTAATTTTATTCAACACAATATGTACTCTATTCATCCATTTCGAGTCGATTGATCCTCACAATGCAGTATGTAAAATAACGAAACGTGATAATAAATCATGATAATTAACATTGTGTTTCAATATTTAATTTATCTTCCTCCCAAATTAAATTGTAAGATCTAACTTCTAATTAGTAAGTAGAAATGCCCACCGTAGTCGACCTATATATATGATAGAAATATGTAGTAACTACGATAAAATGAAACATTTTTGTGTCGATAGGTTTCAAGATAAAATTTTATCATTTTCACCCAGTTTTGTCCTTCGTTTTTCCTTCTTATTATTAATTGTTACTACAATCACCTTTTTTCTATATTACTATATGAGCACATGTTTTTTGTCAATTTTCTGCAAAGAATTTTGCGGTCCTACTATAAAAATCGGAAAGATACATGCACTGAATTCAACTTTGTACAGTGGAAATGAACGAAACAGTGTTGACAAAAAGAGTAATATGGTTTTTTTGGGTTATAAAATGAGTGCAAGCATAAATGAGAATTTGACAAGAGTTGTCTTTTTTATACTACAATTGTATTTTTAATGGATAATTGTGCCAAACTACTTAAAAACATTAACCACAAAAATTAAAATTGTTGTAATTATGTGGTCATGACTCCTTTCGGAAATGATGTAGGAAGTAGTTAATTATTGAATTGTGCATGGTTACTCATTTTGGATAGTCATGAATATTTTAAATTCTGACCAAACTAATTAAATAAGTTGAGAATAAACCCAACATTCAGAGTAAATTAAGCTCATACTAACAAATTTAGACAAGTCTTTGCTCAAATTCATAACATTAATTCTTTTACAAGACTTCCATAATTCTAAGTTCTTACAAAAAAGTTTTGATACACAAAAAAAAAATGATCTCTGTGCCTTGGAACACATACAACATAAAGGTTTTAAAGCGTAAAATATAAAACGATACAGATGAAATTTCTCTCCACCATTGCATTTTGTCGAAGAACCTTTTTTCGTTAGTAAACAGAGTGAAATTTTGGATCGAACCTGATCTTGCTAGGTTGTCTTGGTCCTTGTTTTAAGTTAATGAAATCTTAATTGTTAATTTTAAAACAAAGGGATATTATGCTAGTGTTTTGCCACTTGATATGTGAGAATGTCATTATTCATTTTGAGTTTCTTTTACTAATATGAATTAGGGTAGTTTTTCCTTTGGAATATTGAATGATGTTAAAAAAAGAAAAAGAAAAATAACAGATCTTGACTGTTGAATACAAATACAACGAACTACAGTACAACTTTAAGAAAATGATTGGAGAAACCCGCGTCAAATGTGAGACTATGACCATAACATGCCATTGTAAATGAAAGCGAAACGAGTCAAAAAAATGTTTTGTTTGATGTTCACAAACCGAAACACTTGTTTATGTTCAATTTAAAAACGAACGAACATTTGACGAACACGAACGGAACATTCGACGAGCCGAACACGGGTTGTTCGTGAACGTCTCTTTTCATTCAAAACATTTAATAATTTTAAAATTAGATTTATTTTTCTTTCTTTTTGAAATATATTATAATTTTATCTTTATTATTAAATTGTTTACTATGGTAAATTTTTCTACAAATATATAAAACGTTCGTTAATTAATCTATTTGACATTATAACAAAAAAAAAATCTTAGTTTTAAATATACATAGCCTATTAATGTATAATTATTTTGTTACGTATGTATAATTAATTAATTTAACGAGTCGAGCACTTAACAATAAAATTCGTAATTGTATATATGGTATGATGATATAAATTACCTTAATAAGTTTGAAATAATACAAACATATCATTAATATTATTGTACTATAAATAAGTTTATTAATTTGTAGTTATACTAGCTACTTGTTGTTACATCATTAATAGAATTACTTTTTTGATTTTATCAAATTTTATATATAGTTACACGAATACAATGTTAGACGAAACGAACAAAGTGGTGTTTAAGATCGGTTCAATTAATAAATGAATGTTATATTCTTATTTATTATCATGTTCGTTTAAACGAACAAGAACCGTGAACAAAAATTAACCAAGCCGAAGACGACGAGATCTCTTTTACAGCCATAATAGGGCAGAGTAGACTTAACAGTTGACATTAATATCCACCACACAGCTTTTATGTTGTTTTGGTGCATAATTTAATCCAAAACACCGACACAAGACCAATGATCTATCAAGTTGTGTGTTGGTATTAAAACCATGCATCTACCTATAATGCACTGTTGAACCTCAAGAAAGTTATGTATGTAATCCTTATTTAGTGTTCTTCATCATATTTTATTTTTTAAAATATACATCCTTTAATCGTTCAAATATTATAAGTTTATTGGCAAAAAGATTAGTTTTAATGAAAATCTAATTAAGTGTGAAGATATCTTGTACAGAACAAATAAGCAATTTTTTTAAATAATTATAACATTTTGAATTTGTCAAAATATAACTCTCTGCTCCCATTGCTATTTAATATTTTACATTGTACATTAATAAACTACTAATAAAGGCTAGGTACGTACCTGATCACATTAATGCAAAAGCAAACAATCACAAAGTTGTGTATATATAATATATAATATGACATTAGTCTCAAACTCTCAATGCACGATCAATATAGAAAAGAATACTATTTACATAAACGTTAGGTATCTAAATTTTTGCCAATTTGTGAGAAACATTTATAGACCAACGGTGCATCAAGATTATCAACCGCGTAACCAATGCTTATAATGCATAGTGATATAAAATAAAATTATCAACATTTGTTCGGAGATATATATAGATCTACAGGGATAACCCTCCCACAAAGGAAACTCCGGTAGATGGTAGCCAAGCGGATCCGAAAATGAACTGGCCAACTGTAAACTGTGAGGCTTCAACAGATGAATTGATAATGTGGTACCCTGGCCATTTAACACGTTGCCCTAGGGCCGCACCTGGACCTGAGTTTATGTACTCTCCGTAATATAGTGTGTCGAGGGCAAATGTGGCATTCCACTCTAGCCACCCTCGAGGGTGCACATGGTCGCCTATATACGAGAGCATCACAACGGTTCGTGAGTATAGTTTCCATGGTCGGCCGAGGAATGATAGAAAGTTGGACTTTGACGCCTCTAGATCTCCGGTGGCGAGAATCTTGCACGCGTGTATTGATATACCTATATCAAAACACCGATCACACATATGCTTAAGACATATATCTTTGAGAAACTGTAGTTTAGTATAATGACAGAGCCAGTATCAGTAGATAGAGGGTTGGATTTTAAAAATTCAATATGGAATGGCTAAATAGCTTTTTTTTGCTATAAAAAAAAAAATCACACCGTAAAAAAATGTTTTTTTTTTAAAATATGGGGGCTGACAACTGGGTTGAACATCTGTTTATGATTAAATTCAGATATTCACTGTATTTATCATTTGATACAATCATTTTGCATTGATATGTAATAATTTTCGAATAAAAAGTAAAAAAACAGTTGTTTTTAATAGAGTCCGAAAGTATGTACGTAATACAACAAACTCTTCCTGTATTTAGTAGTGATAAAAGTTAATTAATGAAACAAAAATTGATCTTAAAAGCTTAAGTGGCTAAAAAGATAGAACTAGTTATAAATAAAGTCATCCAAGCAAATAAGAAAATTGGTGGTGACGTAACTGAGCGTCATGTGTTTAATTAGTTATATTTTTCAAAATTTGGATCAGTATATGGACCAATGGGTTGGATATTGATCATCTATGATTAGGACATAAACCTTTTGAAAGTGAAATTTGAAGTATATATACACTGGACCAAATGTCATGTGACTCTAAATTTAGTTATAATGTCTTTGCAAGTGATAAAGTAAAGGCTTATACAGTACAAAAATAAATCATGATTCATGACATTACATCTAACCCAAGTTTCTCAAAACCTACAGGAGATAAGTCAAAAAGTTATAAGATTGGAAAAAAAAATTGTTCCTACTATCTTTATAAAATTAAGATGATTAATTGTTTATGATATAAGTACGTTAACCCAAATTTCTCACTAATTAATTACTTCATAAAATAGTAGTAGTTTAGTACCAAAAGTCATATACAAGGTTGATTAAGTGCAAGCTTAATATAAATTTTTCACACACGTTGAAGTTAAAATCAACATATGTACATTAAGCCATGATTAGTAACCTGTATTTTGTTGTGGGTACTTTCTGTTCTGTGCAGTGATGGTGTTCTTCTGAAAATTCATAGGTTTTCGGGCGAAGATGTTGCAATTTTGAAATACAACAGCTGCGTTTCCGAAGATGAAATCCACAGTCCCGTATATATCGCATTCACGAAAAAATTGCCTATTCGAGTGTACGTATAAGGTGTCTTGGTATCCGATAATGTTACACCTATAGACAACTCCATGATCCGCACCCACCCGAAGGGCCACTGCTTGGTGCTTGCTGGGACCTGCCCAATTCTCGAATGACATGTCCCGAGCAATAAAGCCTGATCCAGTAGCAGCTGTATAAACAAACAAAAAGATCATTTATACAAGTTATAAATTAGCAATTAATTAGGAAAGTATCTCGGGTCCGCTCCAATCAATTCGGTGTCTGAGCCAAGCCTATATTTTGGCCATCTTTTTAACTAAATAATAGAATCCAGTAAAAAAATGTATTGCAAAAATAACACAATCCATCAAAATAACGACGTTTACTATGTCCAGCGTCGTCATATTATCAAATAAATCTGGCACCTTCCAGTCGACTACGTCTAACCTATGATGGATTATTTTTGTAGAATAATTTTTCAGATGTGGAATTAGTTTGTTCTTCGTAGTGAGCTTCTACATACATAACACATTAAGACTGCCCTTTGATCACATAATTAACAAGCTAAAATTACTCTAAAAAAAACAAGCTAAAATAGGTGAATCTGACTCAAGACATAGGGATTGCTTGCTTCCCTTCTATAATTATGTTTGGTACAGAAAGCCAAATTATTTCTTGTGTATATTTTCAACCCACAAAAAGACACATTACTATTATGCTAAGTGATTTATTCATGTACATTTTTTGAAGAAAAAAAAGTTTTTTTTAAAGTATTATTACACAGTTTTCACTGTACAATCAAGTCATTTCCACTAGGAGGACAGAAATGAAACAGATTTACTATTAATCACTATATTAGCTACTACAATTTTTATTGATATTGACTGATAAATATTTTTCACCAACCCAGTCCCACTATCTAAATGGGTCACACGGTCTTGAAAAAATATTTGTTTAGAAATGGAAAACACTATAAATGATTTGTGAGTTGTCAATGTTAAGAAAGTGTTTACTTTTGTTACCAATTTGACCCCACTGGTCTTGTTGTTAACTTTATACCAATTTGTGTATAAAAACTTTATGCTAAAGTGTAAAACCGGTAGTAGAGTATATATGAAGAGAAATAGAAATAACTAATTCTAGAATGTTTTTTAGTGGATTAACGTAGGTGATTGAGGTTGAAATATGAGAATTATTGGTCCCAACAAAAGATATAAGAAAAGACATATGCTTTGGTTATCTCGGAAAAGTAAAAGACTTATAACTAATTGTTTTCTTAGACTTAAAAATACAGGATGAAAAAGGCTATTATAATTTTACAATTTTGGGATTATTATCGTTTTATAGCTTATCTCATAATTAAAAGTACTATTTTGTTTTCGCGCATATGTAGGTGTTCTCTCGCTTTAATTTCATTTTATGTATACTCGTGTTTCTATTGTATGATCAATTCCGTAATCTTTCCAAGTTTTCAAAAACTAAATATTGCATTTATAACATCGAGGACCGAAAATAAACTCTTTAAAAATATTTGGTGTGATGATCTATACTTCCTATGAAAGTTTAAGAACATGGTTTATTTTTCCTGTATACAATAACAATTAATTTAGAGGTAGGAGAGTATAAATATTTACCAAACGATGCGGTGTGAAATGTTGTCAGGTTTTGCTCGTATACATTTTTCCCACCGGAAATGACAGTTTTTCCCTTACCGTCCCCGATAAACATCAAGTTTGTTTTCTTTCTTCCGACCTTCAAATTCTCCTCTACATACCTGCGGTGGTAAACAAGTATGAACCAAGCATTATAGCTCGCTCGAGAGAGATGAGCTGAAATAATTGAAACTTTAAGAAGTTGTACTTTCTTAAATTGGAATAATGGACACCATTGTAGTAATTCACAGTTACTTAAAATATTGTAACACGTTAGAAATAAAGTTTTTTTTTTTTTTTTTTGTAATTTTGTCATATAAACATCACGCGTTTGTACTAACTTGCACTTACAGATTCTCAGTTCAACAATGTGCCAATAACAAAATCCATATGTCTCGTTCTACTATACGATTATGGACTTATGGTCCTTTTACTCATCATATATGCCCACTTGCACGAGCAAAAATGACTCAAATGAGTGGAGTATATATTTCTCTACTTGCTAAAAGTTAAATACAAATGTCTAAAGATTAAACAACAAGATCACATAATTTACTATTCCCTCCTCTGTCCCAAAATATTAAGTCACTATGTATCTACGTGCAATTTTTACTGACAAATATATTGTGCATAAATTGTTAAAATCTAAATTTTTAAATTTTGTTCAAATAGTTTAACATTTAAACTGTGTGATTAGCTTTTAAAAAATTCGATTCCGACAATTTAGATATGAGTTATTTATCGGTAAAAATTACAAACATTTTGGATATATTATATCAATAATTTGGGACTGAGGGATTACTAGTATTTTAGCAGAGTGCTAAGACTAAGACTAGGAGTAGTACTCAATAGAATGTTTTTCATTATGTACTATTTAACTCTTGAATTTAAATTGACAAAGCTCTAATGTTACTATATAATCTTTCAACACTCACTGCAGGCTAGAGAATTTTATATATAAAAATTTGTTACCAACAAAAAATGTCAGAGGCTCAGAGGACATGACCTTACCAACTTACTTTAGATCAATTAAAAAAGATTATTCCGTAACACTTGAACATTAGAAAGAATAAATTTTCTACCGTAATTCATATATGTTAAACTTTCTACCACATATACGATATATATAGAAATGCTAGAAATTTACGTTTTCTTTAAACAAGCATTATATTCAGAACAAAATTTTGAGCGTTTGCACTTACTTTCCGGCCTTGACATAAATAACAATGCGCCGCGTGCTAAATTCTGGCGCTTTCTTAATTGCCTCCGTTATAGTCTTGCATGTCCCATTACCATCTTGTGACACCACGATATCTGCTTGTACGCCACTTATATTGGCGGTCAACAATTTTCTGTCTCGTCGGCTTAGCCAAGCTGGAAACTTTTTTGTTGTTTTATCTGGCCTGTGACGGTTTTGTATGGGAACCCCGTCGAAGTCCCCATCACCGACTGCCGAAGAGAAGATTGCGAGGCAATTGCTCGCCAGCTCCTCTAAGTCTTGCAGGCGTTGTTGCATTTGGTTTTTCACGTTTCCAGTCACCGTAGATAGTCCGTCTATACATGTGTCATGGTTCGTTAGTGCGGCGCTCAGCCATGTCAAGACATCCTCACTCGCTTGTGTTTTGCCTGTAAGTTGAAAATAGAACCAAACTTTAACAAAAACTATGTCTTTTCATAGTTTGATTTAGGTGTAAAAAATCTGCAATGAACATTTGTTAATTATATGTTACGTCTTGAATCAAAATTAATGTTAAGAGCGAAAAAGAAATGTAATGTTCAGGAATCAGGACCATGGCATACACTACATAATGGGAAAGTTAAAGTTTTATAGATAAAACTATTCTACATTGAAATTTTTTTATACTAGAATGGTTGCTTTTCTTTTTGGGATGGAACAACAGTTCTATCTTTTTCAGGTTCTTTTTGTAGTATTGAGAAATGTGGAAAATTGGTAATGTATCAAAGTTTATGTTTATAATTTGGATCAAAGATTAAGCAAATATAACACTTTTTAAAATAATTCTGAAAACAAATGCAATATTATTTGATTTTTTCTTTTATTTACCGACTGAAATTTTAGTGATTGCCTTCTAGCTAGGTGTGGCCTAGTAATGAATTGGTCCTAGCTCTAGCTAGTGGAGAAATTATTAAATGGATATTACGTGAAAACAATATAGATAGCGTAGGCTTTTTTTGTAGTTTCCACAGGTATTTTGTACTTTTGGCAGGTGAATAATTTTAAAGAAGTGACTTCAATTTTAAACCACTTTAAACTTCGTTTTTTTTTTTTTTTTGATAAACAACTTTAAACTTCGTTAGTAAAGCAACATATTGAGAAAGATTGTGAAAACTCAGAATTTAAATATATATATATATCTAGTAGTTTTAGCTCTATGGATACAGCGAATTTTATGAATTTTACATTCACGTTAGTACACTATATTGCCTTAAAATATACCTACCAAATGTAAGTTCGAGGTGAACAATAAATGGTGGTACAGAAAAAGCAATTTGAAATTATTACGGCCACACATTTATACCAATGTGCATACTGTTATTGTGTTATGTACGTAGTGAGACAACTATATTCATGAATGAACAACCACATTGAAATATATATGATAAATAAATTCTCTCTTTTTTTTCTATTATACTTATTGAATATATTAAAATAATATCTTCCCAAAAAGAAAATTAATGAGAATTAACTTTATTAAAAGATGGATACTATCATACTAACACACATATATTTTAATATATAAAAACATAATTAATTTTCAAAAACCCGGATTCTCAAATCTTATTTATCATTTAGTACATATAATGTAGAATAAAAATAAGTAGCATGTAGCATGTATAGTAGCATCATGTAGTATTTGTGCTAAACTTTAAAAAACTTTAAAAGAGATTTATGTTATGTATTTTTTCATAATTAAGTAACAATCGTATGCATATTTTCATCATTTTCCATATATATATATATATATATATATATATATATATATAGGGAGAGGATATATGAACATCATGAAAAACACCCAACTAGACACTTTTTCATAAAAACGCTCCAAATCAAGATTTGGTTAATGCAAATCTCCACGGTTTCACGACGGGAACACAAATATGCGTCTTGTTTTTTTTTCTGAGATGTATAATGACATGTTTTGAATTTTTAAATTTTACCATAATTTCGAAACATGTCATTATACATCTCGGAAAAAAAAAAAACAAGACGCATATTTGTGTTCCCGTCGTAAAACCATTGAGATTTGTATTAACCAAATCTTGATTTGGAGCGTTTTTACGAAAAAGTGTCTAGTTGGGTGTTTTTCATGATGTTCATATAATATTTCCCATATATATAATGTATATATATATATATATAATCGGTCATATTAAATTATTCATGCATGCACTATAATCTATGCGAGGACACTCTAATTCTATTAAGGAATGCAAAAAATATTGCCATAAAAAAAATTACATTGATGCGCATGCATAACTTATAACCATCGTACACTTGGTTTGTAATTTTTGTAAACAATATTCATCTTATAATAACTAAATTTATTTATAATAGTGTATAATATATAAATTTATTTTTTCTAGAAAATGTTGGAGTTCAGCTAATTATATTATTATACAATATTAGGTAAATATTTCTTTTTCTCTACTACTAGTACTGGAAAAGTTATCAGGGACGGTTCTGGGGTGTCCACGTGAAAATGGGGCCAAATTTTATATATGTAGTTATATATATATATATATATATGGTTATACTTATATATATTAGAAAAGAAACACATTACTGGACATATTTTTTTTTTTATTAAGAACAGTAGTTTAAGTGTTCGGCAGTACACAATCTCATTTAGTGTGATTTTTTTTAATAATAATTTTGGTTATTTGGTTAAAAAAAAGACCTTTTATTTAATTTTTGCACCGTCACTTAAAATTCTCAGAACCGGTCCTGAAAATTATATGTATATGCTCTCTCCGTCCCTTTTTAATTGTCATTATTTGATTTTGATAAATATTAAGATTTATCATTAATTTCATTTGAAAGTTATAAATACAGTTATAATTTAAAATAAATAATTATTATTGTTAATTTTTGTAATGTATTCATTGTAATATTTGATAATATTATAGTATTTTTATTGTTTTTTTTATTGATAAATTAGAAAAATGGATACTTTCAGGAGAAGCCGAGGGAGTAATTAAATATATATATATATATATCAGATTTTTTGCTTACTAATACTCTTTTTGTTTATATGAGGGAGACTTTCTACACCACATGTAGTTTTTACAATTTCTTTTGTACGACTTGAATAACAAGACTAAAAATAGCTCTGAGGAATTACTGACTAATGAAACCAAAAAGTACATCATTTCTCCTTTTTAATTACAGAAAGTCATGCATGGGAAGCAAATATAAGCCAACCGACACCCAAAAAAGGGAAAGAAGAAAAATAAAAATAAAAACTAGTTTTGGAACTGATTTTCACTTGAGTTAGTAACATGTGCTTACCAAGTTTTTTTGCTTGTTTTTTAATATCATGTTAACTTCCATAAAATACTTGTACTATATATATACATATAATTAGAATAATTTACCATTTAACGAAGGTGCGACGGAGGAGAGCGAGCGTGACAAGAGCTCGACCGAGTCATCCAAAAGCTCAACACATGCCTCGTAAGCGGACCTCTCTCTTGCCTCCATTTCGACTTCTCTCAACTCCGACGACAAGTACAAAGCCCTACCAAACTTCTCCAGAGTCACATTAAACGATACATGGACTAAATCCGCATCACTTGTTGCTGACGTGGTGTCCACGTGGCTCATTAGCGACTCCATACATAGGGTCCGATGACTTGTAAGGTTGCAAGCTCGGGACACAGCCAGTGTTGGGTGATGCTTAGCGCTTGCGAAAATGAGGATTATAGCTAGTGAGAGTATAGAAAGTAAGCTGGTGTAGGCTTTTAGTACCATTTTTTGGGTTTGTTTTGGCTTTCCTTTTGATCGGATTTTATTTTAGTAGTGTGTATATGAGAAAATGGACTAAATAAATGGAAGGGATGGTGTTGTATATATACATTTATTGGCGGTGAGATGTAGGAGAATAATGCTGAAAAAGGCAGTATTTATCTAGTTTTGTAATATTTTGTATGATAGTTGTCTTGGTAATTGAACTTCTGGGTTTTTTTTTTTTTTTTGTAATGGGACTCTAAACTCTTCCAGAGTGATAAGTAATCACTAAATAAAATAAAATAAAAAACCGGATAAGAGTTTGTATGATATTACACGACTTATTTACAGAAATTTAGTAATAGCAACCGTATAGTAAACTTTTAGCAACAAGGAATACAGTAAAATTAAAAGAAAGTTGCTTCTATCATGTTATTTTATTATAGCAAATACTATAATAGTTTGGGACAACAATGAGATAAAAGTTGTTATCCATATAAGTTTTACCAAATAAAAATGAATTATATGAATGTCTTTGCAGTCTAGTTTAGCTTATAATTAATTAACTAAATGTTCTTAGTTTTTTTCTGTGTTTTTTGTTCCTGTTGATATTTAAGAAATTTGTTGGTGTACGTATAAGGGTCGTTAGGAATGACTTATTGGGAAGCAGAGAAATATATTAAAAGTTAGAGCATCCGTATCAGTTTCTTTTAATTTATTTAAATTTAAAGTAAGTCTTACATTTTTAATGATTTTAACTATGCTTTTATACTTTTATAAAAACTCATATTCCCTATCAATTCCTCTATTCTATTTTAATAATATGGTTTTATGTTGTAGAAAGATAAATGAATGAAAATGAGTTGATTTGTTGGTCTAAATAATTAATAAAAGATGAATTATAATATTATTATAATTACGAGGGTGACACATTTTCTTATAAAGAAAGAGTAGTATGTGTTGCCTTAAGGTAAACCATAGAATAATTGATACATATTTTTTTTTTTTGATAGAATATATAATTTTAAATGAAAAGTATCATAACTATGTGGTTGCTCTTATAAAGAATTAGTTAGAATATTGGTTTAAAGCATTAGCTATATATTGATTGTCCTTTAGTAAACTTTTGAGCCCACTGTTACACTATAGTGATAGACATTAGTTAAAGAAGGTAGCATGCTCTTTTGAAGCTTTATAAATGCCCACTTAAATGATCGGTTAAAACACCAAAACTTTTGTTAGTCAAAGTGTGATTGCTATAAAATTAATTTGTTAATCATGTGAATTCTACATGGACATTAGATTCTGTGAACTCTATCCACTTTACTTTTTAATATATGTTGTAGATTTCGGATTGGTAGAAGAAGCCTTAATTAGGCTTTTGCATTGATATTCCGTGAGTTGGGAGCCTATAAAGAACAAAAGCTAAGTCATTTAATTGTTTTTAAGTTTCACCGGAAAATTTTCACTTTTAAGTGGCTCAAAGTTAAATGATATATGGTATGAGGCCGTGGTTATTTTGATGGATAATGTTCCATCTTACCGGCTACCTCTGTACGGTGTATGGCAAGAAACCGCTACGGCACTACGTACTAATTTCCCGATGATATCGATCTTGTTGTTTACACAGAGTATAAAGAGAAAGTTAAAACTCTAATATTATATAGGAGTAATTATTATTCTCAATGAGCTTATGGAGGGGAGGCACAAGCCTTAATTTTAAGCAACTCTTGGATAAAAATGAAATAATAA
Organism: Primula veris; assembly: GCA_963682055.1. NCBI lineage: Eukaryota > Viridiplantae > Streptophyta > Magnoliopsida > Ericales > Primulaceae > Primula > Primula veris. Next base: position 6,388,311 of record OY821750.1, on the reverse strand, counting down.
TACAAGTTAGAAAAGGAAACATGATCTAAAAAAGAAATAACAATAAATAAATAAACAAACAAACAAATAAATAAACTAGCATGTCATGTGGGTTATGCTAGAGCGGCGGCATACATGGGTCTTGCTCGTTTTCATCACTCGATACTTCTTCAACTCAACATTACTTTCAAAGTTAGACTTCGAAAGCCAGACACACAAGAAGAAATGTCTTCTAACCGAGCTCGTGTCCCACGATCAGAGGGAAGATCAATCACTCTACTCCAACTCGTGGTCGCATCCCACAAGTTTGTCTAAGCTGGGGATGATGTATGGTACCACTCAATGCCAGCCCAAAGCGGACTTTAGCCCTTGCTCGCCAAAGCATGAACTGATCCGGCTATAAGAAAGCTCCTAGGAGAGACAATTGATAACGCGGAAATCTAATATGGGAACTTGTTCTTGGCTCCGATTAATAACAACCATGTCACTCAAGTTATTAACTCGATCTATCTGGCTCAATAAAATTAGAAAATCTCCTTCAATTAAAGCTACAAACGGGCATAAATTTAGCTTCATCCGAACAACACGCTCGTCTAAGGTGACGACAACTAGCTTCAGATGTCCCCCTAAACCTTGCCACTTCATGCATAATATAATCTCAAGATAATTTTTGATGTAAAGTTATTTCCATTTAGCCTTCACGAATGTGGCAAAAACTGGCAAGTTCAAAAATCCTAATTAAGTACCTATATATTTGAAAGTTTTGGGGTACGGTTTGGTGACTCGGCTCGTGCACTACCTCCATCCAATTTGGCGTGCGGGTCGTTGCCCTAAGCCACGACTGTCGTCTACACGGTTCAGCCAAGTGCTTCACTTGGCGGCTAGGCCCATCAGATTCGCTACTAGCTTTTCCTCGACGGCTCAATCTGCCGGTTGTATCGCGAAAGTTATGTAGTGTTTGTTCTATCATCACAAATCTTGTCTCGGTATCCATTGGTGTCCATCCGGAAAAAAAAAATGCCCCCAAAATTGGATCAAATGCTCTAGTACCAAATAATGGATAACGTAATACCATATAGCCAGAAATTATTGGATATCGACTTTATGATGAAACTTGTTCTTTACAAGAAGCAGAGATATAAAGATAAATTCTATTCTTATTATTCTAAATAAGCTTATGGTTGCATAAACCCTACTTTTAAAGAGAAGGGTAACAACTATATATAAAAATTTCCAGTTTATACATACCAACTAAACTAGACTGCAAAGGAAATGTCATCTTAAATAAATAAATAGTGGGCGGTGACAACCGTGGGCTACGGTGGCGACAACCGCGAGTGGGTCACATGCGGTGAATATGGACTTATTTGTAATTTTAAAAAGCTGATTAATTACAAATCAGTCCACTTAATAGCTAAATATAACACTTCAGTCCAAAATCAAATGAATGGATTATATAAAAGGTGACACTTAACTCCTATTTTTGAACGTCAAATGCTATAAAAATTGACTCGGATGTCTACTCGAGATGATTTTTCTTAAAGCGTGTTGTTTTTAAAGATATATCTAACCTAATTTACAATACTAAATTTGGACATTTTTGTTTCGAAAAATAGCAGACACTTCAGAATCTATATATTAAAAAGAGAGAAATCATTGATTAGTACATGCATAAAAACATACTTAATTTTCAAAATCCTGAATTCTCAAGTCATGTTTAAAATTTTGTACATATAATTTAACATTATATAGAATCAAAGTTAAAAATAAAGAGTAAAAATAAATAGCATCATGTAGCATATGCACTAATCTTGAAAAGTGTTTCAGGATCCGAGTTTTTATAATTTAGTACCAATTATATATACATTTTCATAATTTTCTCTCTTAATTTTTTTTTTTTTGAAATTTATCCAACACAATTTATAAAATTGGATTTGGACGCAACATTGTTTGTGTGAAAACCTATAGCACATTGTTAATAATAGAGAAAGTTTTCTCGTTATTTTGGTCATAAAGATTGACTTGGGTGTCCGGTCGAGCTGTTTTCAATTTTTGAAATCGTGTATTTTTATAGAGATCTATCCAATCTAATTTACTATACTTGATTTGGACATATATTGTTTTACACTTAAAAAAAAAATGTATAAATAGCTACGAGAATTGTGACGGCTTTTTTGTGACGAACCTATTAGCTACGGGTTTTATGACGATTTTGTGACAGAAAAATGAATTTGTGACAGTAAAGTCATTTTGTGACAGATTTGTGACATGATTGACTCTAACAAGATCAACATTATTTTGTAGTGTTAGCCGGACGTGAGAGTAAAAGACCCCACACCGTCGATCAAAATGAAAAATAAGAAATAACATACTGTTTTTGAATCAAAAAGTGGTCAGGTTCTTTTGGTCATAAAAAAAATTATTATGATGTCTGATTGCGATGATTTGTATTTTGAAATCGTTTATTTCTGTAAAATTTTATCTAACCTTTTTTTTTTTTTTTTTTTTTCTGAAAAAGCAATGTCCTTAAGGCTCTGTTTGTTTCGTAATAAAATATTTACGGAGGGAAAATATTTTTCGGATAAAGTTTTACGATGCAAACTTTTGTTTGCATTTTATTTACGGGTGTTTGGTGCGTCAAAGGTTTCCCATGAGAATTCTATTGAAATTCAAAATCTATTAGTTATTTAAATTAGACAAATTCGATGCATAAATAAATAAACATTGTTCATACTTTAAACAAAATATTTTAAGATGAAAAATATCAAAAATTAACTAAAAGTCACAAAAATTAATTAAAAGTCACAAAAATTAACTAAAAGGCATTATTTGAAGAAAATCAATAGTGTCCTTACGAAACATTTTCCCGAAATAAAACAGTGTACTAGGTGAAGATAAGTATTGTCCCGTGATACAGTTTTCTTAATTTTATGTAATTTATAAATTTTTGAGGTTGTTTTAAAAAAAATAGTTTCTTGAAAAAAAAAACACTTTTGCCATTTTATGAATTTTTTTGTTGTTGTGATTTTTCTGTAATTTTATATATGGTTTGGGTTCTTTTGAGTCAATTTGTGGAAACTAGCAAATATGTGGTTACTATGTTTTTACCACCCTCTAAAGCCAATGAGTTTGAAATATGTCCTTAGTTTCTAATTAAGATTCAAAATAGTCCCCATGCCCAAATTTCCACTTTTGTGAAATAAATTGTCCTATCATGATTCTAGAGTCATCCGTCTCAGTATAAGTATCTTGATTCGAAAACTGTGTTATTTAAGAATTTGAACTAATTTCACTTAAAATTCAACAAAAAACATCAAAAAATAAAAAAATTCAAACAAAAACTATTTGTTGCTTATAATATGAGATTATAGTTGTAAATTTGATATGATTTAACTAACAAAAACATATATTAATTCAAAAAATAAAAAAGAGAAAATTTACTAAAAAGTAAAAGTGAACACTTATTTTGTAACGTTCCAAAATAAAATATAAGATACTTATTTCGGGACGGATGAAGTATACTTGACAGATTTATACAAAAAAAAAAAAATTGGTTGGCAAATGTAAAAAAAAATCATAACCAAAGTAGAATATTCACAATTAGAGCTTTATGCTTTCTTTAAATAATAGCTCCAGATTCCAGTGGTACTTCTTTATGGGTATTAAGATTTAAGAAAGCTACACAAAAGGAAAGATGATCTCATAACGTATGCATGTTACTACGTGTAGATTACGCATAATATTCAGTAATTTATTGCAGAATCAGGATTGATTGTTACTTTTATTACTTACTCCCTATCATCAAGAATTTTTAAAGTATGGTTTTATGTTTGCTCCTTTAATTAAGAAAACCACGTTACATTTTATTTTATTTTATATAAAATAAAGAGGGGCCCTATTCTCTCCAATATATTTTTTCCCGTTCTATTTTAAATATCCACTATTTATTATTAGAATGTCTCAAAATAAGTGTTTATTTTTTCAATTTGATAATAAAAAAATAACAAACTTATTTTACCATTTATATAATATTAAAATAAAAAAAATATAAAATGAAATAAACATAAAAACGTGATATAGTTGCCAATATTACATCACCATAAATGAATTCAATGTTGCATAACAGAACATTTGTGTAACGACTCGGTCCTACAGACCGAACCGTTACGCCCGTATCAACAATATTGTCCGCTTTGGCACAACTTCCCATCCTGATACTACTCCAAGTTAAGCACGCTTAACTGTAGAGTTCCGTCCTCGTTATTGTGCCGCACGGCTTTAAAAGACCTTGTTGATAGAAAATTGATCTTTAAGCTCATATGCCACATAAATACTCTCATATCTGGGCAATGTGAGACTGACGCACAATACCGCACCACAAAATTTTCTTCCTGAAAATCTGATCGTCACAATTTGAAACGTCCAAAACTTGAAGTCTAACATAATTCCAGCAAAAAAATTAAATACTCCGTTAAAATCACTATCAAACTTTTAACTCTTAACAATAAAGTCAAGTCTAGTCCACTTATTCAAAAGAAAAATAAAGACAATAAAAGCTCCACAATCTCCTAACATAAAAAAGTATGAGAAAGTTATGTGTATTTATATAAATGGAAATAATCAAATGGGTTTGGTAGTATATTCAATGCAATCTTTTGTAAATAAACAATTTGACCAATTATATATTTGTAACATCACAATAAAATAGTTGATATTTAGCCGGCATCCAAAATTTAATTATGCTTTTAATAGGGGTAGTATAGATAGTTTTTGTATTAAATTTTTAAGTATTAAAAAGTACTAATTTTTAAGGGTGATACTTAAAAATGGACGAAATGAGTAATTATCAATAATATAACCAACTGGCATTTAATTAAGAATTAATCAATCATCAGAACAATTGAGAAACAAACTGCATAACTTCTTCAACCACACGCTATTTTAATTTATGTTATAAGTATATTTATTTATTTCACATCTATGGCAAAAATTTCTTACACTCATCGATGATAAATGTGAAAAGTTAATGCATAACAACAGTGAGTACAAAACTACAAAGTACTCTTTGATACATAATTTATTTTTCGTGATTTGTGACAGGGGTATTTATCGGTCATTTTGTAAAGTGCATAGATTCTCCATGCAACTGCATGGTGTGTATACGATCGAGTATCTTTATAATGAATTATATTTTCCATTACGTTGCTCCGTCCATTCCAAAAATATGACTGCATACGAAATCACGTTAAATTTTGATCGGTCAAAAAATTATATCAAAATTACCAAAATAAATTTTTTTAAATTTTAATAATGCAATTTAACTTCTTAACTATATGATTAATTTTTAAAAAATTTTATTTTGACAATTTTAATAAAATTTCTTGACCGGTTAAACTTGAACGTGGTTTCATATAGAACATATTTTTGGGAGGGAGGATGAGGAAGGACAAGATTGCGGGACCGAAAGATTATTTTTAGGGTCTTTCCGCTTAGATATGATGTCGTCCTTCGAGCAATTTTCATCTCACAATTGGTTCAATTAACTATTTTTACCACCGGAGAAATATACAATATTATTAGATCTTAATTCTCGGAACTGTGACAAAATTAACAAATTCTCTATTAGCTACTACAAGAAAAAATTCATTTAGCATCATAAAATTTTTTGAGTTATGTTGGTAAAGTGATTGTAACTAAATTTTAACAACAGTTTAACAACAAATAGCAACTTAATTTGTTGCTAAACTGTTGTTAAAATTAAGCTACAACCACTTTAGCAGTATAACCGAATTTTTTTTATAATGTTAAATAAACTTTTTATTGTACTGACATATTTTAAAGTTAAGGACAAATGTTCTCCTAATTTTTATGAAAGTTATTGAATCGATTGAACATTGGAACTCCGAATTGAGATTATCCATATATTGTGACAAAACTGCCAAAAATTTAAACAATACTCCCTCTTTTCCTTCATAAACATATCAAAAAGAGAAGGGCACATTATTTTTTATAATTTATGAAAGCTATTGAATTGATTGAACATTGGAAATTGGAAACAAAACAAGGCAAAAAGCTCCCTTTTGACTTTAAATTCCACTTTCATTCAGCTTACTATTGTGAGTAAAAAAGCAAACTCACCAATCAACTTTATAATTTTGGCATTTAATTAGTATAATGTATCATCCCTTTAGGTAGTACCTTAATTCTTACGTTTGTTCATATACGTGTTAAAGAAAAAGTAGAGCACGTTAGTATATATAATTCCACTAATAAATCTTTAAAACAAATTTGCACGAATTTTTTTCTAGCTGGCTGAAAAAGTAGAAAAATTTGTAAATACTCGTTCCGCATCGACATACACTCTCTTATTCTGACCACTTAGTAAATATTGTTACTAAATTCGCAAACATTTTAAGTTTAAACTTTTTCTTGTAGCTTATACTGTGCATTGTTCGGGCTAGAAACCGGGGCGCCGTACCTATCTGACTAGAAGTTATCACGACAAACTCATAATTTTGAAAAAAAAAAAATTATATATATATACGGTTTTCTCATAACCCTTAAATATATTTTTTTGGCAATCTCTCTCAAAATTACATATTGTTAATGTAATAACATAACATGATTTTGTATGTGCCGATAATATATAAGTAATAATTAAAAAACTAACATATACAAGTGATTATAAAATACATTTTACACAAACTTATCATGTTGACATGTAACACAGATTTAAAAAAAATAAACAAAAATAATAATTAGAGTAGTGGTGAGTGCAAACAAAATTTATAAAAGAATTTTTGATGGTTTGTATTTTAATTCAAGTGAGTATAATGAAATTGTGTAATATATATTTAATTGTTCGTATATATCTATTATTTAATATACATTTGGTTTTTCAGTTGTTTTTTTAATATTTTTTCACCCCTTCGTATCTTAATTTTTTTTACTTGTTATAACTTGATTTCTTAAATTTAACTTTTGTATCTTTTTTATTTCTATTTTATTTATTTTTTAGTCAATTTTGAAATGCTGAAACTTTCGACACATGACATTACTGTTGTGGGTTTTTTTGGTAGTTTGAAAATAAAGTTAAAATTGAGCAAAAAGGAAAAAAATAGAAATCAAATACATTTTAATGAAGAAATCAAGGTAAAATATGGCCAAAAAAAGTTAAAAAAAATCAGGCTTTTACATGTTTATATTTTAAAAAATATTATACGATTTTATTAATTTTGACAACGACCTATTCTGCCACTGCTATAAATCCGGTAAACCCTCAAGGGTATATCGCATTTTCTATTAAAAAAAATAAAAAGATCAGGACCGCATATTTTTTATACCATATAAAAACATACAAATTGAGCCTCGTTTATGTGGGGATTATATTTTTGCATCTATGAAAGATCAAATACTATTTGGAAATTAATGTATAACACGGATTCAAAAGAATTAATAAGTCAAGTCTACTCAAGTAACACATATATATATATATATATATTACCTAACGAATTTGTAATTAAATAGGATGTGGACATTTCCACGGTGGTTGGGGAACAATAACTAGGTTAGCATAGCTGGATCACATGGTTTGTTAACATCATTATAATTGAACTATATTTTTTGTAACCAAATTAATTAGTTCAAATTTATAACTCCCAACTACAATTACAAATGGTCTTACAAATTATACTTTTTTTTAAAATATAAATTGGTGGGTAAACATACTATTTACTTACTAATAAATACTCGAAACGTCTTTATTACATCAAAATTCAACTTAAAACGATGATAACTTCAAAGAAAAACTTATAATGCTCAGAAATTATACAATTTTTCACTTATTCTACGCACTTCTAAAACTTGTTCTAGTTTTTCCCATGTTTTTATGGCAGCAGTTGATGACTTTATTGTCGTTCTCTTACTAATTATATATACATGCTATATAAAATACATTTCCTGCATGACTTTTACTGTAACGTGAAAAACGTAATGAAGGCACACAATCTGAATTTTGACGCAATGTCATTTAAAACCTTATATGTATATATTATGAAGATTAAATTCATTCTTAATCAGTAATTTTTAGGAAAAATTATTGTTTATTACACCAACCCTATTGGTGATTAAGAATTTGCATACTTATTTTACAAGATTAACAATTTACATACTCACCTATAAAAGATTTATCAATCAACATACTTTAGTTGATTTATGTTAATTTTTTAGCGATTTTTTGTTAAAGATGTTAGTTTTACTTTTAAATCATAATTGGAAGCGGTAACGTGATCACACGTGACCATATTTCTCTCAAAAAGTTAACATAAATCAACTATGTGTTGATTGATAGATTTTTTATATGTGAATATGTAAATTGTTAATCTTAAAATATAGGTATATAAATTCTTAACCACGGGTGAATTATCTCTTTTTTTAATCTAAATTAACAGTGACATTGTATTTATGTCACCGACCCCCTGACTATAATGTCTACAACGTTTAAACAATATGAAGAATATTTACGTTCATTGCATGCACCATAATTATAGTACTGGTACTCAAATACCTTGTTTGGTTACCGGAGTAATAATCTCGGTATTAACAATCCGGTAGTATTATGAATGTAATTTGAAAATAAGTTCAGATAAGTAATACATTCGGAATTGGACTATTTCCAATACCACTCCCCCTATGGTGTTGAAAATATACTTTTTTACCATCATATCTACTCCGGACAGGATAACTAATCCGGAGTCTAATATTTTACCAAACATAGCATTTATGGAATTTACGAGATTAGTAATTCAATCCCGAGATACTAATGATACAGCCAGAGCATACGTATGAGCTGCAGTTCCTATACTAGTCTACTAATATTATAAATTTTATAGTAGTACAAGTAAAATTATTACTAATAATGAGGTCAAAACTAGACACCGTAAAGTACAAACTTATAAACCTTATGATAGCATCGTAGTGACAAATAAAAACGTAGCATGCACATGACAAATGAACATAAATGTCTCCAATTTTAATACCAAGCTCATGCTATGCCTACTAAAAAAAAATAAAAAAATAAAAAAATAACAACGGAATTAACGACGGTATTTTTTGTTACGAGCTTATTAGCTACGGTTTTTGAGACGGTTTTGTGACAGTTTAGTCAATTTATGACATATTTGTGACAACTTTTTAAATTAGCGACAGACTTGTGACACATTTTGACTCTCATTAAATCAACCATTATTTTATAATATATGCTTATTGCACCGACCTTCTACTTTTGGCAGGTACCTCTTATTTCAACTAAAGGGGAAGATGATTGTTATTTATTTGTACTTACTAAGTCAAACGAGTCTATAGACGATGGTACTAAAAGAGTAAAAAGTAAAAAGATCATACCTGATGGAAATGGCAAGAATCAGAAACTCAAAGTGTGAAACCCTGAAATTCTATATAAAAAATCTTATACCATATGTGTATTTTTTTCCGAAATAGTGAGGGGTCGAAAGCTATTTTTTTTTTTAAGATTTTGATTAAAATACATAGAATATTTTTAATTTTTCAGTAAAAAAAAATTAAAATGGTGGGATCGCGGCCCCCGACTGTTCCCACCTAGTTCATTTCATGCTTGATGGTACTAAACCAAAAATGTGTGAAATGAGTTTGGTTTTATGAGTTGCGAAACTAGCGAAAAGGGATGGCGTGGTGGTGGGATGGGGTTGAGCATGAAAGATGGATAGATTTAGAGTCCGGAATAGAGCCGGAAAGGAGGTTGGGTTTGCTTGCAAGGCCGGCCGGGTTTGTGGATAGATTTTTATCCCATTTTTATATATCCGTGTATGTTAAAATCACCTAAACTCTATATTTTTCTATTACCTATATTCTTATGTTATACTCTTAACAGAAATATCCATTTTTTTACATATTTTAAAACCAGATTGTGTATATATATATATAGTATTTTAAAATATTGGTTATTTATAGTATTTCAAATTTTTCAAACTGTTAATGATATAATTGGAAATATGAGGATAATTCTTGGTTTATAATAAAAAGTCTCAAAATATAAAACCTCTTTCGTTTTCTTTTCTTTTTCTTTCAATATACAAGTATAATGGCATCAATGCTATTTCTTATCCAAATTTTGTGGACATAAAATTGGTCAACCAACCAGTAGGTCCAATACTAAACGTCTGGACACAAGAACATGGTAAGTGTATTAAGAACATCACTGCTAGTGCTGATCAATATGTTCTGTTCCATTTTGATGACTTACAAAGCAAGTCTCGATGATAGTTTACGACTTACGAGCACCGTGAGATGAGCGCAAGACACAGACGCGCGTAAGATCCAACAACTGATCGTGTGTACCATACTGTTATTGACATGTCCGTTATGATTTTTCTGTGAGTTCAACACGTTTGAATGATTACATATATAACACTACTATTCAAAAAATGAGATAAATCTTATAATTTTTTTTTTTGTGTCAACCATTTAAAAATCTCTATAAAATATAGACTTAACAGAAAATTGTCAATTGAAATGTTTTATACCACAATGTTCGCCATTCTCAACTTAATACAAAAAAAAAACCTCTCTCTTGCGTATGTAACAAATTAATGTTGTTTGATTAAATAGAAAAGTATGGCTCTTTTATCAAAAATATAATTATATAATATTATTTATCAAGTGTGGTGTTCTAACGAGTTGTGTGCTAAACTTTAAAATTTTAATTACCGTTTTAGCGTATTCGCTTTATTACATGTCGGACACCGCATTCATGTTCGTATATCATAGTTTTCGAGTCTATCTTTTTTGCAGATTATCTTTAATATTTAATATCTGGAGCAATTTGTTGTCACCCACATTTTTAAACTTTTATTAATCTCAAGTCGCACTCTCAAACTTTATAAAGTTGAAGTGAAATTTTTTTTTACGATTTTCATGATTTTTTTTTTCTTTTTTTTTTTACAACTTAATAATTCAAGCAAATAATAAATTATTACAACTAGTGGTATATATTGAGATAGATACGTACATAGACACTCGAAAAAACACCAACAGTCTTCAATTGTTCTTATTGGTCGGAAAAAAGTTCTTATTGGTCTCGATATCCTTGTTTGTAAACCAACAGTTTCAATTGTTAGGAAAACATCATATATTGGACATGATCCTATAGAAATATTGTTATTTATCATAAAAATCTGATACAGAATAGAGCACCAATTCGTTGCTGTAAATCTCAACGAAAATAATACACGGAAACAAAATTTTAACACATCCAAAACCACAACTGTTACCGTATCTATAAAATGATACAGCTTTCAAAATCGGACTGAGATGATCAATTGCAAGTTGCAACAGAGCAAATTAGATGTGTTGATGGTTTGCAAAGTACTGCTATTATATGGCATGTATTCGATTTTATACCATAAATAACAAGGGTGAATGAGATGAGTCTTAATAAAGTAGCCGAACGTGTCTTCTTAATTGCACTTCTCCTGTCCAAGCAACAATTTCCGCTAAAAGCCTAAAACCCAACTCTAGTGTAAGTAATCTTTTCCAAGCTCGAAAGTAAAACAAGTAGTAATGAATTATGTAATACACGCAGTAAAATACAATTTTACCAACAAAATTCAATTAGTTACTGAACAGATTTGACATTTCTAAACAAAACGACTGTTCTATTTTGAAATCTTAACTAATTTCACCAGAAAAATGGAGAAGTAGCATAGTGGAGGATAGTTAAAATATCTACAATGTTTTGTAGGAAATCCAGTTAACTAAACATTCAATTTCACCATCCTGCAAATGTTAGAGTAATTATCTCACATCGTCTAGATAATAATCGAGTCTGTGGTTTATAAAGAGATATTCATCCAGGCCTTTTAATGGTAAGGAATATGGATTCTAATATGGTATCAGAGCGGGCCTAGCGATGTTGGGCTCACCTCCACCCATTGAATATGTCCGCTCGTAGGACCCTTTAAATGTCGGGCCACGAGCGAAGGGGAGTGTTAGAGTAATTATCCCACATCGTCTAGATAATAATCGAGTCTGTGGTTTATAAAGAGATATCCATCCTTACCATTAATGAGGCCTTTTAATGGTAAGTAATATGGATTCTAATATGGTATCAGAGCGGGCCTAGCGATGTTGGGCTCACCTCCACCCATTGAATATGTCCGCTCGTAGGACCCTTTAAATGTCGGGCCACGAGCGAGGGGGAGTGTTAGAGTAATTATACCACATCGTCTAGATAATAATCGAGTCTGTGGTTTATAAAGAGATATCCATCCTTACCATTACGAGACCTTTTAATGGTAAGGAATATGGATTCTAATAGCAAATAAACTGAGGTTAACCCAAGAAAAATATCCAAACTCAGGGCAATGACAACACAAACCTAAGTTTTCACAACCACAAAACCACATTGGAAAAAGTAGCTGTAAGTGATGAATAAACTTAAAAAAGGACATCCTCAGATCCTCTTATGGTATTACTTTACGCCTCTCGGACACAATGTAGAAACACAGTGTACATCAACTTCTTTAGTCGCCATAGGAGAGGACAACTTGACAAACCTCCGAAGACCCTTGAAAATTCAATAACCTTTTAGCAATCTCAAAATTTTGTTCCAAATCGAAGTCAAATTCCCCTTCTTGTTCCTTTTGTCCTCGTTCCTGTTCTTCTTCTTGCCCTGGTCTGTCTTCTTCTCCTTTACATCCCCCTTCACCCCCATCAGCATCACCATCATCATCGACATCAGGATCAGCATCAGCATCAACATCACCATTGCCACCTTCACCTTCAACAACTGGATCATCTTCGTCTTCAGAGACTTCACTCGACCTTAGGCATATTTCCAACTTTTCCAAAACTAAAGCATTTGTCAAAAAATACTCCACCCATTTGTATTCAATTTCTTCCCCAGCAAATTTGTCAAATCTAATCACTTTAAGGTGAAGAGCTAAGCAAACAGGTACGTGTTCAGGCGGCGGAAATGGGTTACTAAAATAATTATGTGTCGAAGAATCCCTGTGGACATACAAATAGTGAAAATGAGAAAATGTTATCCATGCTACCTCTCCAACAACATAGCTAGTCAACAATAATTACTCGTAACTCACATTTGGAAAATCTAGAGTCTTGAGACGAGGCGAGCTATCTAATATGCTTGGTAGCAATCGCCATCCATTGGGAGCACTTGGTTCTAACTCCAGATGAGTCAAATTCTCAAAAAATGGTAATGGTGCAGCAGGAAGTAGAGGAGCCTACATAAATTGAAAAAACATAAAAACCTCTACAATGCATGAAGATTCCAGCCTTTGATTGTCAAAAGAAAAAACGTACAAAGATTTCAGCTCTTGTTGTATTGCCGTCTATTACTTTATAGTCAGGTACTAAATGAAACGACTAGAAATTCACACATACATTGTAAACATTTGAACATTACGTTTAACATAATCATTAACTCGTACAAAGTGAAAAGCACAACAGCCATAACTTTAGAAACTTACTTGCATTGAATCACCAGCTAGAGAAAGGAACTGAACCTTACAAACTTGCCTAACCAATCCAATCAGCTTTCCTTGTTCAAACCACTCCTCAGACAACCAAACATCGATTTCACATTTCTTCAGTGACCCGAATACATCCCCTGAATACCCTCTTGTGGCGTAGGACTTACATTCCAGTTCTTCAAGATTCGGACAATTAATTGAAAGTTCAACTTCAACCTTATGATCCCAATACAGACTAAAAACCTTAAGAGATGGAACAGACACATCAAAAACCCTACCATGGTAATCACTACTCGAGAACACCATCAAACGTTCTAGTACGGGGCAACAGGAGAAGAGCGTTTTTAACGACTCATCAACCGATTCATCATTAAATTTGATTTTATTCAGCTAAAGATTCCTCAAATTCGGCAAACAGACTACGTTTGGAACACGTAAGACGAATTGAAGATCCAATTTCAAAGAGACTAGGGTTTCACAAGTGAATAAACTATGAGGTGTAGGCGTACCCCCAAACTTATATCCAGACACATGAAGTCTTTGAACAGAATGAGAAGTAGCGGTCTCAATCAATGATATAATATCGGAAATATTCACGAGTAAGTTGTTAAAGTCAATGTAAAACTGAGAAATGTGTGACAATTTATTTGTGACAGTGTTGAGTACGTTAGAGACGAATCCTGCAAATGCCGGGTCCGATCTGTTAAAGGGCCGGGACTCATTTTGGAAATTGAGGACCGGAACCAAGGCATAAAGGTGCTTCCATCGGGTGGATAGTGTCGAGGTTCGGACCGAGTCTTTGGTGGGGAGAAGAGAGAGTATCTTGTTGGAGATGATGTCATTGGGTAAGGTGCTGATCATGTCCACGTGTGTCATTAGGGTTACTCCGATTTCTTGCTGATCAGAGTCCATGGAGGCATCAATGGGCATCAAATTTGGGGAAGAGAGAGACAGGAAACTCAAGTGAAAAAGCACATTAAGAAGTAAGAACGAGGAGTAAACTAGTCCTTTAGTTTTCAATACTTGGGAGAAATTACAATAATCCACGCTTAGTTACAGTCACTAGTAGGACTGCGGGGGTCAGGAAGCTTCGGTTCGTAAATCTGGTGGCACAATAACATGTACATGCATGAGCTTTCAATAATTTTTACGGTTGAACAATTAGGAGCGTTCAAAATTTTCACAAACTAACAACAGTACACTAATCTGAAATAAGCAGAGGGGTCAAAGATTTATTTGTACAAGTGAATAAATTACAAGCAGTGAAAGCAACATGTATAATCTAAACTACAGGAATACATTGCAACATTTGCATTAATTGGGTGATCTCCTATGAGTGTGTTTCTTCCCTGGAGATGATAGTAAGGTTTCGTCGTAATACGGTGTCGGAAGTGATATGGCAGTAAGAGACAACCAATTATCTATTATTGTGTAAACCTTGTAAGGAGCTTTTATCTTGATCTACCTTTCGGCAAAGCAAAGTTTCATTTGACATTGTCTCCCTTATTTCGAACAGCTCCTATAGTTTTCTATGGTTTTGTTTACGGTCCTACGACCTTTGATTCTGTTGCATTTCTACCAAATTCAGGCAACCATGAAATAATTCAACGAATGACGTTATTACGATGACTACAAGTTAAAGTAACTCTAAATACCCGAAATAATTGGTAGCACTAAAGTAGATACAAATAGAAATTAGAGTTGTACCTATACTTCGTTGAATCCAAAGGTGAAGTCAATTTGAGATTATCTACCTCTAAGCGCTTTCTCTCTTTCTATACATCTGAATCTCTAAAAATAGGGGAATTTCAAATGATCTGGGTCTAAACTCCAAACTAGTTTTGTATGTCTTGCTAAACTGGAAAATAATGAAAAGATTAACATCGGACAACTAAAAATCAACTAAACAAAATACAGCTTTCTTTTTTGAGTACTCAAGCAAAAAGAACAAAATCTGCAACAAAGATCCTCCTTTTCTTTATTTATTTATTGTGTACGGAAGATCAATTATAACAACAATCATCACTACAGAACAATTGAAATGGAAGTTTTTCTTTTCCAAGTTTTACTTTGAAATCAACTACGCAGATATAAACAGAATACCTACTAATAAATAATACAACTATTAAAATAAAAATACTATTCTGGGTAACCAGTAACCACAAGAAACGAAAATATCCGATACAAAAGCACTAAGATGGATTTAAAAATGGTAGGTGATCTCATAGCAATCTTAAAACATTAGAAGATAGAGGTGAATACTAAAAAAAAGGCATACGTGGTCTATCAATCAGAGAACATTTAAAACATCAAAAGATGAAGTTGAAAATTACAAAAAGTCATAGCTAACTATAAGTACCTTGTACAGTCAGTAAGCCTATATCGGTCTTGAAGTTATGATATATGGATTTACTTCATCCGTCAAAAACAAGTAGAGAAAATAATTACATTTTAATTGCCAATAATAAGATTTGTATTCAGTCCTCCACCGCAACTGCTTACAAATGTACATTTTTTTTTTCATGTAGTTGTAGCAAAACAGGTCCTATAGACAAAAAAGACGAGCTATAAGTCTCAACTGAGAACAATGTGAAGAACATAAATTCTTTAATAACCCAGTAAATGAGTAAAATATTAACAAAACATAGAAAATCAACTACTAGTTAACAAATATGTACTTAGGACCTCTAGATTTTCTGCTTCAGCATAGGAACTATATTAAACAATAAAAGTCAGGTACAACTATTTCAGCTGATGTAAAGATCCTCAACACGTCTAAACTCCTCAATCAGTATATATCATTAAAATAATCATTATAAAAACATCTTTCTTTTCTGCAATTGATGAAACTCAGCGAATTTGAGTTTACCTTATATATTGCACTAAACTTAGCTGAGTAGCTTAAAATTTGTGTTTGGCTTGTTTTCTAGCACTAAAAAGCTAAAGAAGGTATCAGCTTGATGAACTCAAATTACATTTCAGACTAATATACTTCAAGACAGCAAGCTTCTATACTTAATGCTAATGCCAAACAATCACTTAGTTTCCAGGCTACGACTAAAAAAAAGGTACACAGTAAATACGACTGCGACAAAATAGCATACATTATATTAAAATCATCAGTTGTATTTCTTATCCTACTGATTCGTATCAAATACACTAAAATCTATGAATAAGTTTTCTAACCGGATAGATTTACCCAGATGTAAAACTTGATAGGCTCGAGTGGCAAAAAGTGACCCGTGTAATTTGCATAATACCCACCAACGCATTGTAAGTCGTATCGACATTGACATTTGAGCGAATCTATTTTGGAAAAGGGGGCCACAACTCTTTTTTTTTTGCTTGGTGTTAGCCTGACGTTCTTAACAATCAAAAGTTGCAGTTTAAATAAATCTATAAAATCGATGACTGTATACAATAACTACTACTCATAATTCATACCTTCAAAAACATTGATTTCTTTTCAGTTTTTGTGATTTAGTTACCTTTTCGGGTTTGGGTTTGAAATATTGAAAAAGTTGGTGAAACATCAAAATTATCGAAATTATCAAGCGTAAGCAGTAATTGATACATGAACTTGAAGTCATTATTGAAT
This sequence comes from Primula veris, assembly GCA_963682055.1. Classification (NCBI taxonomy): domain Eukaryota; kingdom Viridiplantae; phylum Streptophyta; class Magnoliopsida; order Ericales; family Primulaceae; genus Primula; species Primula veris. The sequence goes on along the minus strand of OY821750.1, from coordinate 6,371,205 downwards.
TTGTTAACCAAAGAGTCAACATAAGCAAGACGGATGCTAATTACTACTACATTAAACAAATTTTAGATAAATTTTACGACGAGTAAATTCTAAGTATAACACAGCTCCTCTCGGAACAATTGAAATCTAAAACCCGTAAGTATAGAGCTACGAAACCGACAAGCAACTCCGACCCAACAAACTTTTCAATATAAGAGCGAAATTATTGCAGATAATTAACTTTAAACACACACAAAAATGTCTCAATCCAGCTACGAAGGCCTCAAAGAACCATAATCTAACCCCCGAAAACAAACAAACTACAAAAACAAGCTTTTTCCAATGCCGAAACTTTAAATATGTAAATTTTAAGTTACAAAACCATAATATCAATCCAGGTGTAAATATAATCATCTATATTGTAGCAAGCATTTCATCGAATAGGTTATATGCATAATAATTCATATGCATGTGTTCAATGAAGCAACAAATATTCATCCAAACTTAATTGACAAATTCCTAATTCTAAATATCTGAAACAATTAAATAATGTAGCAGCTTCGAAATAATTAAAAGTTAAGAGTCATTTACCTATGTTTTACTTGGACAAATTGTAGTTATAAATGCGATAATCATTCAAGTTACAATCAGTTATAACTTATTATTAGTAATATATCTAGTAAATAAATAACATTTAACTCAGTTTGTCAATATGTACTTGTATTTTTTAAGTTTATGAGAGTTGTTAATTACTTGTATTTTTTTAGCTTTTCTGATATTAAATTCGTTTGAAAAGGTCATTGCAACATAGGTACAGCTAGTTTTAAAGATTTTATTCCAGATAAGTTTTGACAAAATTCAATATTTTCCGATTGGTTATTTATTTGTGTTAAATCAGTTTATATTCAATTCGTAAACATAAAAGGGTGTAGGTTCGTATTATTTCAGGTGTAAATTAAAGTTATTTTTCTTTTTTGTCACGTTTCACACTTCTGTTTCCTGTTTCGTTTCCCGCTTCCGTTTCGGATAATGACAATCATGGTAAAGATAAATATGAGAATTAGTTATATAAATATATATATATATATATATATAATATATGATAAAAAAAAAACATCCAAGTCAATTTCTCAATAACCATAAATTACCAAATGTATATACTTGTATTTTTGAAGTTTATGAGAGTTAAATTAAGTTGTTAATTACTCCCTATAAATTGATGTATTTTTTTGTACCCTTGTACTTTATTTAGTTTTATTCTGATATCAACTTCGCATTAAAAGGTAATCACAGCACAGGTACACACAGTTTTAAAGTTTTTCGTCTTAAATATTAAATATTTTCCGATTGGTTATTAATGTTTATATTTTATAATTTTGTATTCAATTATAAGACAGATAGGGGGTGTAGCTCATATGGTAGAGCGCTCGCTTCGCATGCGAGAGGCACGGGGTTCGATTCCCCGCACCTCCATTTTTATTTTCATAAAAAAACTTGCATATTTTTGTGTATGTTCTTATTTCAAATATTGTATTTTTTGGCTTTACAGCATAGTAATTATACACCTTCCAGAACTCCAACAGGTCCACAGGAAATGAGGTTTGGTTAACGTATAGGAAATGCTTTAAGACGAAACGTCTATGCAGTTGTGTAAAGTTTCACACCTCCATTAGAAAAACTTGCATTTTTTTTTTTTGGTATTTGGCTTTATAGCAATACTGCTAGTGTTATTTCAAAAAAATATAAAAAAAATACTGCTAGTGTTATTTCAAAAAAATATAAAAAAAATACTGCTAGTGTTATTTCAAAAAAATATAAAAAAAATACTGCTAGTGTTATTTCAAAAAAATATAAAAAAAATACTGCTAGTGTTAAATGTTAATACACCTCCAGCACTCCAATAAGATAACACTTTAAAAACACATTTATGCAATGGTGATAAATAAGTTTGCCACAAATAAAAGGGTTGATAATTAAGGTCGCCATACGTCCATTACGAAAAAATGATTTGTGCTCAATTCGTATGATTGGTTAACCGTTCTAAACATGTTTATATTCCACACATGAGACTCATCAAGGCTGCATTTTAGAAGGATTTGCTGGTCTCATTCATACCTTTGTAATGAATGTATATATAACAAGCTTCGACGTTACAATAGGACACATGTCTAGTTTACTCGTACGTTTTTGTTTCAACATCTTATACCAACTTTTATCCAAGTCACACTGATAGACGTCGTGGTCCTCGTGGATGCAACATATCAATTGTTGCTTAATTTTGCTTCAATTGTTGACATTCTTGTCCTCATACGTATTTATTTTCATATTTGATGACGTGATTTATTAGGAAAAAATAGTATATCAAAATAGCATCAACAGTAGTAGCATACCTGAGACGCACCACTTTTTCATGAAGACAAATTTTCAGGTGGAATTTTCTGCAAATTAGATCATTTAGAAAAGACCTCTTAAGAGAAACTGTCTCGTTGGTTTCTGCTCTTTTTTGACAGAAGAACGGTATTGAAAAACTTCTAGTTTCATAGCAGCTTAAAATCGTATTCTATCATATTTTTTGAGAAACATACCAAAGAAATTCTTAACTATGTTCCACCAATAACTTTCACTCGATTTTTGAAAATCTAAAAAAGCCAAATTTGCCTACAAATAAAAGGAAAAATCACCCGAACAAACTAGAGCCAAATTTCGTATTGGCATAAGACCCATAAAACTCAATCTTTGTTGCTGGCTATATAGGCTATAGCAATGAGCCAAGCTCGAGCCTGGTGGCATTTGGCTCTAAAAACGATAAGCTGGTTATATTGTAACAATAACAGCTCTGCTTGTTCGTTTCTCGGACCAGAGGTGCGAACATGAATTTCTCTTTAATTGTCAAGATTTCCAGATTGATTTTACTTAACCTGAACGGTCAAGCCAACAAGAACAAAAAAAATTAAAGCATTTCAACCATGCCTAGGGATGAAGAATCTGATTTCCTCTGAAAAGATTCTTAATTTTGACTAGCTTATTTTGTCATTGAAAGATTCTCTAATCTAAATATTTTGAGCAAAACCTTGGGCATCTAGGTAAAGGGGACTCCCAAGTCGCAAGTAACAAATTCATCACGATCCCCATATTTAGGCATTGAGGACATGAAATCTATAATAGAAACTTATAGCATAGCATACATGCACAAAAAATGGAAAGAGAAGGAATAGAAAACTCATTTATGGAACATGCACTTTGATTAAACCGAAACGTCACGAGAATTCTCCACTAATTCATACTATGAACAAGTTCTCATTCCCAAAATCATGATATACCCAAAATTAATCCAGAACTTTAAAGTTGGAACATGAGAAACCTAAAGAACTGTCTCATAAGCAACTAAAAATAACGAGTCTCCAAAGATGCAAGAGCTCCAACACTTCAGAAATTACCCATCTTCGCCTTTGAAAAGTCCATTTCAGGGTGCTGCAAAATAGTTATAATCATAAGTAAATACTTAATAACGTATAGAAGTAAGTAAACTATAGAAAAAATCGGAGACGACTACAAAAGAAAAAGTTCAAATTCTCACCTGTTCCATAAACTTCTTCAGCATATCCTGCTTTCCAATTTCATCACTAGTCGGAAGACCCATTTGCTTTTGGCGCTGATCAAACTGAATTTTTTTACAAAAGGAAAATATAAGACCCAGAGTTAAACAAATAGTGTAACAATCTGAACATAAAAGGTATAAAGAAAAACTGCATAAAAGTACAATCCTGTCAAAACAACAAAAGCGAGAAATAGAAGCCAATGTAAAGCCACACTAGTTGGCTCTATTTAAAGCAAAAAAAGCTGGATTTTTTATTTGAGTAAAAAGCTGGGTTGATCCAGAGCTTAAATATTCTAGCTTTATAGGGTAAAAAACACAGAAAGCTCCCAAATCAAGTCTAGCTTCTACGAAAAAAATGCAAAGAATTTAAGATTAAATTTGCAACCAAACAGGGCCTTAGAATCCAGATAGTTCCTATACAACATAGGATTCACAAAACTATTCTATTATGTAATGCTAAAGGGGCAAAAATTTGAACCGGCAACATTATTAAAGTAAGCGAAAACATTCCTAAGACAATTAGCATAAGAGGTGATAAAAGAATAATGAACCTACCATCATTTTCTCCACGGTGGCACGAGTTTCACCATCCAAGTCAGATAGCTTGCTGCTCTCGGGTTCAACCTTCTGGGTATCAACTTCAGGGCCACCTTTAATCAGAGACTTCCACCAATCCATCTGGTTCTGCTTAGTCAGCAAAATAGAGACAGATTTCTGATCCTCTGTGTCATACAACAGTTTTGGGAAGAAAGGAAAAAAAAACAATTAGAATCCTACGAGAGGTAAAGATAATAAACAAGAAAATGGCACAATGGTAACGAGAATCAAAATTATTCAGCTAGCAAAACATACCTAGACTCCAGAACGAGTCTTCAACTTTAATGGGCTGAAACAGTTCACCCTGCAAGCAGAAGACCGGATATAATTAGAGCACGTAATAACATACTGTAGGTTAAAAGAGAGATGCAGAATAGTCAAATTTACATTTGTGATGAAACTTACATCAATAATTGGAGGCTGACCCTTGAGCCCAAGTTTGAGATGGGTTCTCTTAAACTCACATGTTATGAGCCTTGATTTAGTACCTTCAGGGACAGGAATAGTAATCGTCACTTCCTGCAAGCTTTGTCCCCACGAGTAATTGTCCATATCCAGACCATTGCCTTTGTTTGGAACTAGAAAATCACAATAAATAAGACATGTTTTAATTACTCGAGAATTACGTAGAATAAAGGTTCAACAACTGTATTTAGTAAGTGGAAAATTATCACATTAGTATATCTACAAACACTCTTATCTTCTGCAACATACCAAGACAAAATCTCTTTAATAACAACACAAGGCTATGATGATAAAATCAAAATGAAAGTGGAAAGGCAACATCTCATGATTTTACTCTGCACTGTTTTCACATGTCTCTAGACTGGTCACATAGCGCTTGCCAACAACAGCCATAAACTTAAGATAGTTGATGATGATCAACAGTTTAAAAAAAATAACAGAACAAATCAAACCCGCACTAAAATTCATTGACTTATTGGCTACAGTTTAAAAGAAATAAGTTGGTAACATCGAGACTAATAAGATGATGGAATCTTTCAGCTTAGAAGTTGTACGTTCATAGATTATTGGCTGCATCTTTAAAAAATATAAGACACGAAAAGAAAACAACCGAAGATTTTAAACCAATATTAAAACCAGACATAACTATGAGAAACGAAAACCCGTAGATTCACAAACAATCCAATGTGTAACCCAATATGACCACAAACCAACATCTGTATAGGCAATTATTTAAAAAGAATAAAACAAAACTATAAAC